>WFKR01000006.1:26263130-28663130 GCA_025331145.1 Rosa persica | reverse complement strand
AAGGCTGAGAAGCTCCCTCTGAGTAATATGGCTCAGATTCACGGAATGAGACATCAAGAGATATATGTACTGTATTCTGAAACTCTGCATAACCCACAAAAATACACTTCTTTGCATGGGGATTAAGTTTTCTCCATTGTGGCTTTGGGATGTGGACATAAGCCGTACACCCAAACACGCAGGGCTCCAAATTAGGCGTAGATGGGATGGTTAAAAATGTATGAATTTTTTGATGAGGATTCTGAAACTCAATTACCCGTGAAGGACTACGGTTGATGAGATATGCTGCTAATTTCACTGCTTCTCCCCAATAGGACCGATGTACATTCTTGCCAAATAAGGAAGCACGAACAACTTCCATTAACTGCCTGTTCGTCCGTTCTACTAAACCATTATGTTGGGGAATATAAGAATTGAAGGTTTGATGATGAATTCCATGTGACCGGCAAAACTCAATCATAAGGCCATTCATAAACTATCCACCATTGTCAGACTGAAACACTTTGATGGATTTTTGATATTGAGTTGCCACCATTTTGTGAAATTTGGTAAACATCCCAAATGCATCACTCTTATTATTCAGTAATGATACTCATGTCATGCGAGTATAGTCATCAATAAACATTACATAATATCGAGCTCCAAAAAGAGAATGAATTTTCCCGGGACCCTAGACATTAGAGTGAATTTTCATAAAAGGAACAGGACTTTTACTAAGACCTGGTGAATATGAAACACGATGGCTCTTGGCCAGTTCACAAATGCCACAATGGAAATCCAAATCACTGACAACAGAAAACAAATGAGGTTACAGCTCCTTAAGATAACTAAAAGATAGATGACCTAAACAGCGATGCCATAACCATATAGCTTCCTTTGCATTCTCTACCCCATTGATCTGATTGCTTGACCCAAAAGATGCTTCTGGTTCTCTCCAATCTCTATCAAATCTTGGTAGTACAATTTCCCCCTTCTAACACCATAACCAAGAATCCGTCGAGTCAAAATGTCTTGAAACACACAGAAAGACGGATAAAAGGTCACAATGCATGCAAGAGCTAAAATAATTTGACAAATAGATAGGAGATTATAAGCTAGTGATGGAACAACTAAGACAGATTCAAAGGTTAAGATATCAGATAAAGCAATAGAACCTTCTCTAGTGACTGATGTTGGAGTACCATCAGCAGTAGAGACAACATTTTGAGGGGAATGTCTAAGGTTTTTCACAAGACTAGGGTCATTGGTCATATGATCAGATGCACCTGTATCAATTATTCATGTATCATTCAAAGTAACCTTACCCTTCATACCTGATTGCACTACATTAGCCGAGGCATTGTCTAGATGCTCTTCCTCTCTAGTAGCAATGGCGGCATTGCCCAGATTCTTTCGCGGTTTCTTGGTGAAGTCCTATCAATCAGGGTAATCAATCACTTCATAGTACCGCTCCTTGCTATGACCTAGTTCCTCACAAACAATTCATTTTTTGTTTACACATGGACTTGATTTACCTAGAGGATGATGTGGAGAAGGATTGACAAGCCTGGAGGAGGACCTAGTGTGTGTTGGATAGCCATAACAGAAGATTAGGTAGGTATTGAATGCCCCGTAGCCTGTTTCTCTGATTCCACCTTGCGAATGTAAGCATAGCTCTACTCTAAAGAGAATTTAGGTTCCTTACACAGGATTTCTCCATGCACCTGATCATACTCTAGGTCAAGTCCACTCAAAAACATGTGAACACGCATCCGAGACATCGCTGAGGTCTCTTGAACTAGAGCTGTAACATTATCATTCCGAGAGGCCACCCTTTGATCAATCTCTTGGAACATCACCACTAACTCATTATAGTAGGTAGGAATGGGCCATCCATTTTGCTTTGCTTCAAAACACTTCTTGTTCAATTCAAAGATTCGGGTTTCATCAGAATCATCTTAAACAGTTTTCTTTACAGCTTCCCCAATATCTTTTGCAGTAGGAAGACGAATATTCCGGTTGATAAGAGAGGACTCCATGGAGTCAATGAGCCAAGTTTTCACATTTTTATTGTCCATGACCCAAGTTTCATACTCTGCAAAATTCATGGTGGATTCAGTCTTCACTCCGTTCAGATAACTAACCTTCCCTCGTGCTCCAATGCGCATCCGCATGAGAGGAGCCCATATGGTGTAGTTGGATTCATTCAAGACAACACTTGTTGGGAACGCAGAGTTGTCTTGTTGGGTGGTGTAGTGGTGATCGATCACTTATGAGGATGGCACCACTACCTTCTTAGGATTTGATTGTTCGCCTTTAATTACAGGTCCGACCATTGAGGAATTCAAGATTTTTGTAGGATCGGGTTTTCTAGGGTTTCAAGATGGATCTGAATGTTTTTTTTTTTTTTTTGGAAAAAAGGTAGGGTGATGGTGATTTGAAATTCAGAGATGATTTGATTTCAATGGTGATGGTATGCAGTGGTTTGTGGTTTTTTTTTTTCGGGATTTAGGATTCAAAGAATACAGTGCAAGTTCAAAGGATTGAATCTGTTCTATAACAAGTAGAAAAGAATATTTCAATTTAGGGTTAATTCTATGATTCTATTCATTCCACAAAGGGGATATATATACAAGTACAAAAGAGTAGTCTAACTCTAATAGGAAACAATTTTTCCAAATTAAATAAAATCTTAATTACATACAGATTTACAACGATTCTATACAAAGAGAGCTCATTTTCAGGCTGGGAGTTCACAGGGCCAACTTAGAACAGGTGAAATGTGTGAGAGAGCACCTGCCCTTTAATTGAGAGGCCTATAATCATTGCATGAGATTCATGCTTTGTCTAATCAACTTCGAATATAAATGAGATCATGTTTTCATCTAATTAGCAACAATTATATATTCATATATTAAACTCTTATATTACTGTTTCACCTGAGCTTTTGGGCTTCCAACTGTCCATGAAGTAGTTGAAGTAGCTTGTTTTCATGAGTAGTTAAAGTTGTTGTTGGGAGCACGGTTGGAAATCCAGAAGTTCTGGTGAAATCGTGGAAGTATTATATATTAATAGGTGCTTATTAGATAAATCAATTCCATTCATATGCATCCAAAATTTATTAGATAAACTACCTCATGCAGTTAAGCACCTGTTGCAAGCCGGCCTGTTATTCAACATCTCCACAATAGTCCATCATCTTATCCTCATCGAGTCATCATCATCTTAATTGTCATAGCAGGATATAAATACCCAATGAATTCATTGTTCTTGGATATGTCTTTGTATATATTGTGCTTAATTCATTTCTTTTTGTTTCCACTAACCAAGAGGTTAAAGCTTCAGAGAAAATAAAGAACTGTTAAACATCAACAAGAGTGACCCGTAGTCCACCGTTGTACCGATACTATCTCAACCTAACACCTGTGTTGGGTTTTAATCACAAAATGTATCGGTACAATTCGGTAAGAGCCACCCACTTATAACTTTATAAGTTATATTTTATTTGTCACTTTTCCAATGTGGGATCTATCCTCTCCAACACGCCCCCTCACAGTGACCTAGCTCTAGGTCTGCACGTGAAATTAATTAACAATCCAATTCCCATATTGGAAATTGGGACACAAGTCTCATATCGAAGACTTGGTCAATATAACAATCCAAGGCTGCATCAGACACTTGGTAACAATCCAATCGGAATATTTTGATGGCAATATAAGGAACCCAAATTCAGGCCCATGACAATTTTAGATGCAATTGGAGAGAGACCCGCTCTGATACCATATTAAACAGCGACAAGCGTAGCCCGTGGCCCACCATTGTACCAATATTGTCCCAACTTAACCACCTTATAGGTGTTGGGTTTTAATCACAAAAGGTCTCGGTATAACTGGGTAAGAGCCACCCGCTTATAACTTTATAAGTTATATTTTATTTGTCACTTTTTCAATGGAGGATCTTTTCTCTCCAACAAAAACCATGGAAGTAGTCGAAGATGTTGTGATTGTGGGAGCTGGAATTTCTGGCCTTACAACCTCCTTGGGACTTCACATGTACTCTTATCTCTCTTAGACACATAGTCAAGCTCATACTGTGCATGTTTGTGACTATAAAATACTAGTACATTTTGATATGTTTTGTGCATATTTACGTAAGTAAAGTCAAAATTTTGGTGCAGGCTGGGTATTAGAAGCTTAGTGCTGGAATCATTTGATAGCTTGAGGTCTGCACTTGCAATATGGACTAATGCGTGGAGGGCTTTAGATTCCCTTGGTATTGGCAATGATATCCAGCAGCAACACCAGCCTCTTCAAGATAGGATACTTCCTTGAAAATCATATTATGCAGTCAAATTAATTTTCAAATAGTGCTAGTTAGTTATCAGATGAAACATTGTTTGGTGTACAATACATACCCGTTACAGTTTCCCTTCTTTAGACTTTTATTAACAACCTTATGTAACCACATTGTGATGGCCCTTTTGTTAGATATAAAATTACTGAGACGCACTTATGTTGAGAAATTCATAAATTGGTTCATACGTCATGATATAGAATCTTAGAGCTAGAAGCCTGTTATCAATCCATATGCATCAATTGCCTCCACTTTGAAGAATTGAGATCGCAGTTCTGGGTTCTACTAAAGTATAATATGAACAGTTGCGTTCATACTCTACCTAGTACTCCTACCAATATTATCACTTGACAGTGGACAGTAACTCTTAATTTGTGAGATTTCTTATTACTTTACAAGCACGCATGAAATTGATTATATAGTTTTGAATACAGGAATGTGGTTTTCTCAAGAATTTCAGGGCTTCAGATGTTTGAGAAGTCATAGGAGGTCAAAGGAAAACAGTAAGTACCAGTAGTCTAAGAGCCTCTATTTACTATATCTCATTTTGCTTACTTTTCAACCCCAAATATTATGCTAATAACAAGTCACTTATAATTTGAAGTTTTAGATTAAGGGAGTCGGTTGTTTGCTAGATTGTGTCGTTGTTTTTGTTTGATTGAGTTTATCAATATCTGTCATTGTAACTTTCAGTTCAACCATTTCAGTTGATTTATAGTGGATACATGATTTACAGTGGAGACCATGAAGTTCGTGGTGTGAAAAGGAAGTTGTTGTTGGAAACCCTTGCAAGTGAACTCCCTAGTGGTACCATTAGGTTCTCATCAAAGGTTGTTTCCATTGAGGAATCAGGCTACTTTAAGCTGGTGCATCTTGCAGATGGAACCATCCTCAAAGCTAAGGCAGCTGGACTAGTATTCCCTTTTTTTTTTATCTCAATTTTCCTTTTGTTAGAATTTAAAACCATGACCTTTCAAAAAGAAGGAAGGTGAAACCATGACTAGTGTGCATTAACGCATGGTGTTCAACCCCGACTCTATTGCCATGACATATAGCATCCCAACTCTATTTCCTTCCCCACTTCCCAAATGTGACAATAGGTTATGAGATTCTCCCATTTTAATAGTGTAGTTCATCAAAGAAGCCTTAATCATATATACAAACTTGTTGTAAAACGATAGTAAAAGAATTTGAGAGAGAGAGACAGTTTAGACGCAGAGAATATGATGTCTCTTTCTATTCATCTCACTATGAGGTTTATACAAGGATACATCTTGTGTACAAAAGGTTAAACTTAATAGTTACACCAATCACTCATACAATTACAAGTCTATCAATCGCCAATTAGAAGTATGTCAATCACCAATCAATAGTGATTGCACATATCAAGCAACACCTATTGAATGAAAGCCATTATCATTTACAATACTCCCCCTTGGATATTCCATGTCAATAGTGTTGCCTCTGCTGTGCGCTTCTAAGTTGCTTCGTCAAAAATCTTGCCAAGCAATAAAAACCCTGTGAAAAACAACCTTAGTCGAAGGAGAAAAAGAGCACAACGAGCGTGAGTGTGGAGTAGTCATATCAGAACTTCGGAGATGGATGAAGTCTTCTCATCGGAATCATAAGGAGGTAATGAGTCTACAAGAAGGATGCATTAGAGTTGCTACACCAAAACCTTGCATGGTAAACCCAGTGGGAGAAACCCGTGGTCGAAGGGAAAATATGAGCAAACACATATATATGTCGAATCAAAGCATCTTCAGGATGCAGTAAGTGTACATGAGGACAAAATAACCATGGACGAAGGACAAAAAGGGTACACGATGGTCAAGTGGGTATGCTTCAAGATACTCCTCCTGATTTCGACTCTCCCTGAAAATTAAATGTTAGGTAATTCAGATAGTTTACGTAGACCAATACCTTGGACATGCTTCTGGAATGTAGACTTTGGTATTAACTTGGTGAAGAGGTCTGCATGATTGTCTTCAGATGAAATCTGCTTAACTTGATACATTATAAGTAGCACGCAATTTAACCTTGTAAAATGTAGTTGTCAGTATAGAAGAAGTAGGGATCGTTCAAATCGGGGATTGAGGGTACACCTGTAATTCCATAAATAAATAAAGAATCAATATAAGTATAAAATATTATTTACAAAAATAAAATAAAGAATAGAAATATATACAAGTAAACACAAATAAGGGGGTTTTAGGATTATAAAATCAAAAAATAAATAAATAAAATAAAGAAAATGTAAAACATATATACAAGGGTGGAATGCAAGGAACAAAGATCAAAACCACATCCATATGAATGAAATCCAATTACAATTCCTCTAGTTGATTTTCTATGTCATGAAAAAGAAGTTGACCATGTGAAACGTTAATAAGCAAACGATTTCCCATTTTTTACTTTCCTTGAATATTTAATCTAAATGAAAGCACCTAAATTAAACCTATTGAACATGCAATCATAGCCTAGAAAACTAGCTAATAAAAAACACATTCAATGCATTAAGAACAAAGAAAGGATGTCAACCAAAGTGCACAACCTAGTATGAAAAAGCTCATCTATTTGCAATCCTCCTTAATTGATTTCGACTTTTGACGAAAGCCTTTACTACTTATGAAATAGGTTCACATAATTATTAGGTTAATTGTTAACCTAAATCTAGTTCCAATTACATGCATATATCCTAAGTTGGCCACCAAAGACCATAAACATGCAAAAGTTTTCTATAATCCAAAATCAATCAAGCAATTAATCTTACATAAGCAACATAGAAATCAACATATAAAAATCACCACTTTATTTCAAAACATATAAACGGGCTTTAAACTCTGCTTTTAACGTTATTTGTTAACTAGAATTCATAGTTTACGAAATCAAACATAGAAAACAAGAGAAAAAGATGAAATACACTGTGAAAGATGAATGACAAAGCCTTGAGACAAAGAACTTGAAGATCCTTGAAAGCAAGAAATCTTCTAGGGATGACCAAAATGTGGATGGAAGCTAGGATCTTCATGTATTGCATGGCTTCTTCACCTCCTTGCTTATTTCCTTGTCATTTTCTTCGATGTACCTAGAAAATAGAAACTAAATTAAAATTGATTTATTTAAGCAAATAACTAAGTAAAATATGAGGAAATAACTATTAAAACATCGCATTAAAATACTCTTATCATAACTTCAATCTTCTGATGCTCTCGTTGTTGCTGATTGAAGAAGAACTTCGGTGCAATATATTTGGTGTTGTCTCCTTTGATGAAACTCATCTTTATCTGCTCTATGTAAGCAGCTCGTAGATAATGGTCAATATATCAGTGGTGGAATGTAGTCCATATGTGCTTCGAACATACTTTCTAACAGCTCTTAGCCATGTACATACATACTGCTTCGTGAAGAGCTAGAACCTCAGCATAATTCGAAGAGGTAGCAACAATGGTCTGTTTCATAGACCTCCAAAAAGTTGGAGTATTCCCAATGGTAAAAACATAACCAGTTTGGGAATGCGCCTTGTGTGGGTCTGATAGATAGTCAATATAAGCATATCCAACAAAGTGAGCACATTCTGAGGATCAAGGGTGTTTGATACATTCCTTGATGCATAGAGATAGAATAAGCCCATGTCCGCCGTATCTCTAAGGTAGCGAAAAATGTCTTTTATGCCATTCCAGTGGCGGGGTGTGTTGGCGTAGAGCCATATCTAGCTAACAAGTTCACATCAAATGATGCGTATTGTACTTAGATATGAGACTTCTGGTACCAAAATCTCTTCGTTATCATCTGCAGGACGATATGGTTCTTTCTAGACTTCAGACGACCATGGGTGTGCTTGCTTTTATCCTCATTAAAGCATCTTAACATCTTCTAGATGTAATTTGGTTGATGGACCAATATTTTATCTGCACTGTCCTCAACCTACAGGTCGACACAATAATTTTTTTTTTCCCAAGCCTTTCATCTTAAATTCCAACTTCAGGTGCTTTGCAGTTTCCTTGATTTCTTCAGGAGTATCAATCAAATTCATGTCTTTGACATAGATTGCCATAATTGCAAACCCGGAACTTGTTTCCTTAATATACACGCATGGGCATAGTTTATTATTCACATATCTCATCCCGATCAAATATTTACTTAGACGATTATACCACCCCTGTCCAGATTGTTTCAATCCATAAAGTGAATGCCCAAAACTAATGGAGAGCGTGTTCCATGGTCTAGAACATATTTGCATCGGGTATATTACGTCCTTCAGGAAAATTTATGTATATCTCTGTATCATGATCCCCATAGAGATAAGCTATGACCACATTCATAAGCTGCATATTCAGCTTTTTTGGAAACTACCAAACTGATAAGGTAGCGGAACGTTATCACGTCCATTACGGGAGAATACGTCTCCTCGTAATCAATCACAGGGCATTGGGAAAATCCTTGTGTCATTAGACAAGCCTTATATATCACAATCTCGTTTTTCCCATTACGCTTCCTTACAAATACCCATTTAAATTCTATGGGTTTAACATGGGGAGGTCAAACACCTTTCTCTGTTTCAAGGAATCTAATGTGACTGGGATTGCTTAATTCCTTTTGTTCCAGTCTCTCTTTGTTGATATTGATCAAAAAAGCAAGGTTTGATTTCATCGCTTTTTATAGTTTCGGTGGCCACCGTAAATACAAACACATTATCGATGATAATCTCATTTCGATTCCAAATCTCACTAAATTTACTGAGATTTCTCTATTCTTGGGAGTGGGTTCAAATGTTGGAGTGTCCCCCAACATGGTCTCTTCTAGGACGTACCCATAATCCAGATTTATCTCATGAGATGAATCGGTTTGAGATTGCAATGTCAAGAGGATTTGTTTGTGCCAAGATTACCCTCTTCTAGGGATAAGAATCCTTCGAACCTAATGGTCTACCTCGCTTCTGGGCAGGGACATATGACTGGTTAGCCACCATGGTAGTACCTCGTCCATCTGGGATGACACATCTTACAGGGACGTCTATCAGCAAGCACATTTGCAGCATGCATATATGATCTCGTCACTTCAGCTAGATCAAAGAAAGTGTTTGGCATATTGTATTCTATACTCTATAGACCTAGAATTGTCTGCACTTCATTATTTTCATGTGGTTTGGAGATCAAGATGAGACATTGTGGGGACATTTCATGTTAATTCACGCCGTTCATCAGGAACAGTGACGTTCTTATCTCCCCCTAACGGAGGGAAGACTGTCTCATCAAAGTGACAATCCACAAATCTAGCTGTAAAGAGATCGCCTGTCAAGGGCATTAAAGAGCATATAATGGATGGGATTCATAATCGACATACATGCCCATCTTTTTTTAAGGACCTAATTTTGTACTTTATGACGGCACAATTGGCATGTGGACTGCATACCCAAATGCGCGTAAGTGCGAAACATCAGTTTCGTACCCAATCACTAGCTGTAATGCGAAGTAAGGTTGGTAGCAGTGGCCCTCAATGAGACCAACATAGCTGAATGCAAGATTACATAGCCCCATGCAGAAATTAGAAGCTTGGTGTGCATTACCAAGATTCTATTTGCGAGACCATCTTGGGTGTGAACATAGGCGATAGTTTAGTAAAAGCAACATTTTCTTATGGACAGTAGTGTAACATGTGATCACTTTGTTAATACATCAACCAAAACCATTAATATTTAACTGGTCCATACATGGTGGTTTAATATGTCCAAAAATTTCCCTTGTATTCTGTGTAGAAAAATGGTGGTGTATGTACTAGTCTTTGAATATGATGGTCTAGTATTAAACATTCTTAATGAGTATGGCATCGTGTGTCATTATATACAAGACCGTTATCCAGAAGGCACCTGCGATGAGTTGAGGATACAATGCATCATACTTTGACTTGAGTGTCTCAAACGGTCATGCCATGACAAGTAGTTGCTTGAATTAGTTAGTTTCTAGCTAACAGATTTCAATTTCTCCAATGTACGCTTCTGGCCGCACATTCGGACGTTATGCAAAGATATTACCCATTTTCCTCAGTGGTTTCAACGTGATGACTGTTGGTTCGAATATCCTTAATACTCAATAACATTCTTCTGGAACGTAGATATTATAAGGCCTCATTAATTGTAGGTTCAGTATCATTGGACAACATATAGTGGGTTTTTCCATAACCCTCTATCAGGTTGGATTGACTTGATACGGTTGTCACAGAGGTATGAATAGACAATAAGTTTGAAAAATATCTCAGATCTGGGAGTATGGTATGCTTAATAGCACTGTTAGCCAGATAACAAACTTCCTCACATAATATGCCTATTCATTTCTTTAATTCAATGGATTACATGTATAAATAAGTTTATTGAATTAAATATATTCGAACATAACCACATTTCCATAATCCAAAATAATTGAAAACATAAATCACCAAAATCCGAAGACTGAAACATCATTCATTAGATATGGCACATGGGGCCAACCATACCCATGTCTTCGATTTTCTAATCATCGGTATGTCTAGTAGTTGCCTGGAAGTCCATGATCTCTAGTGTGGTATCCATATGGATTGATCCTTTGATAAAGTTAGTCTCTCGAGTTCCGCAATTGGCGTGATACTCATTTACAACGTGTGCTTCGAGACCAGTGGTCAATTCCTCCACATTGATAGTAAAGATCGTGCTGATTCTGGTGGCTACTTTAGATAGTTTCTTCTAGAAACCTCCAATGCACCAAAGTCAAGCTTGTTGAGATTTGACATTTCTCATATGAAATGAACAAATAATCTTAGTGCTTTGGGTAATATCGTCCATAAGCAACTAATAAGAACTTCAGGTTCTATAACATGGTATAAAAAATCGGATTAGACATGTTAAATCTACTGGTTTTATCTTGTGTGGTGAACTTATGAAGAAAAATTCAAGTTTCTTAAATGGCATTATCAAAAGTACAAGTTCGATATATATATGAACTACTGGCTCATTTAAAACTTCTAGTTCATTAGGTACTGCATCTTCTATACATATATTCTAGTGTGAAAATTTAGACAAGTAACATAATGATAATAGAGCAAATTGTAATAATATCTCACAAATTGGATAAATGAAAATCACAAATCAATTGAGATATTAATTGCATGCTAGTAATATAACAGATTAATTATCACACAATTATGTGAATAAATGGTTCTAGCAATTAATTACACTTATTAGATATGGTGAATCTATATCAAATCATTTTTCCTTTTATTTTGGTTCTACTGGACCAAAGAAAGAGTGGGTTTGATATAGAAGCCTACATGGCTTAGTATGCGATCTCATGACCTAGGCTTTTATGCACCAACCAAAGAGTATGTGAGGCCTGCTGGGCTGCTAGGTCATACGGAGGGAGAGTGGGCATGCTGGGCTCAAACTGGTCTGCCAAGGAATGAAAAGTTATTACTCAACCCTTTCGGTAACTCCAATTGAATACGACCAGGCCGGTAAGGAATGATGAGGTTTAGGTGGAGCGAGGCTCACGTAAGTACATAGCCTCATCTGAACCTTACTTAGACATCGCATCCAACTGGATGAGCCTAGTTTGAGAAGATTCATAACCTTTGTCATGGCAACATATAGCGAGCTTCTGTTCTAACCTTATAGCTTGGCCTGAGCTTCTGGCTCGGGTTTGTTATTGTGACTTTGGGCTTGATTTGAGCTTCTGACTCAGCCTCATTTAATATTCACAATTATAACATAACTAAATTCAATATATGTTATTAAATCGTAACGTAAATAAATTAATGCAGCAGTTATGTACCTAAGGAAATTGGTTCAAATCCCATTAATGCTTCTGGCATTTCATATAGGTAATAAATTGGGCAAATGCTTCTGGCATAACGTTTATGTAATAATCGCATAATAATTAGCCCATAATGCTTCTAGCATAAGGAATTACAATAGCATAATTCAAATTTGTGTAACCGAAAATTAAGCTCATAATTCTTCTATCATAATTTATGCAATAATTCAGCCCGTAATACTTCTAGCATAATGAATTATAATGGCATAACTCAACCCTAAATTACATGCCATTAAATGTCATAATGAATTATAATAGACATAATTTCGACAATTATTGCATGGATGTAACATCTGGTATTACACAACCAAATTAATTGTCATACTTTGGTGGTTACACACGTTACATCTAGAATGCATGCATGCTCCTGAGTTTGGATGTCAGGAAAGACATGATGGTGAGCTTGAAGCTACTGATCCATGTGCCTTCATGTCTGCACTACAAGGCAGGTGGTAGTGGCTAATTCTGGTAGCTATCGACCGCTCCGATGATTTGTGATGTCATATTTTCCTTGTTCAATCTCAAAACATGAACAAATTGATAAGACAAATATATATGTATAAACCAAATAAATTAATGTAGTAAATTTGGGGGTTCATGCATCATAGGAGATTTATTCATATAATCAAGGCTGAAAAACATGATCTAAAATTAGAATTTAGAAAACATTACTCGATTCAAAATGGATGAATCTGTCACATGCAAGATAATGATTCAGAATAGCAAGTTGAATGATCATCCTTCTTTTGTTGGCGATTCACAATCTTACAGATTTGGTTGACGATCCTCAATCTTGTTTCAATGTAGAACTATTCGTGCTGATAACGTGTTGTAAAACGATAGTAAAAGAATCTGAGAGAGAGAGACAGTTTAGATGCAGAGAATAGGATGTCTCTTTCTATTCATCTCACTGTGAGCTTTATATAGAGACACATTTTGTGTACAAAAGGTAAAGGGAGCTTCTATTCATACCTCCAAAATTGGTATTTGGACCTCTTTACTTAACAGACCTCCAACTTACTTTTACAAATAACCAATATGCTATCTTCACCTCCTTAATTTTCCCAAAATGCCCATTACCCAATAAAATCAATATTTTTATTTATTTATTTAAGATTCTATTCATACCTCCAAAATTGGTAAATGGACCTCTTTCAATTTTTGAACAATTCACAATCTTATTTTACCTTAAAAAAAAAAAAACCTCCAAGTCTTAGTCTCTTTTTCATGTAATTTTGTCCCTCCAATTTTTTTTTCTTTTCATTCCGTACGTATTTTTTTCTAAGTTTCTTGCATGAACTTGTGCATGTGATGTTGACGAGTTCTATAAAAAACTAGCTAGGTACTGTAGAACATATGAATGTGCATAATCATCTTATGATTGTTCAAAGGTCAAACATAAATATTCAAATTTCTACAAGATAACTAGGAATAAGTTTCTAAGTAGAAAACTGATAGGAAAAAAAATTTAAAATTTAAATGTCTACCAAAATTGCAACATCTTTCAAAATTACATCAAAAGGTCAATGTCTACAAATTGCATAATTGTTCAAAATTACACAAAATGCTACTCAATCATCGATTGTGAATGATTCTGGATTTACTGTTCTTGGACAACACTCTTTGAAACGATCTAGTCGGTCCTGATATATAGAAAACAAATGTCGGACATTGTCATTTGCATTTCTTTCCCAATTTGGTACAAGATATGGTAAGGGATGTCCAAGAGACAATTTAAGCTGGAAAAAAAAAACACGAGATAGTGAGCGGGTGAAAACACAATAGAATTTGGACAAAAAGAAAATGTAGAGTAATGAAATATGACTTACATGCACAAAATGGTTGTCGTTCACATGACCAATTCTAATTTCTTTGAGCTCATTGTTACTAAGCTGCCCAAACTTGTGTTCCACGAGGGGAAGGAATGTTATGCATTGCCCTTCTGATAGAAATATTACCATTACACCATGGCATGTTGCAATCAAATGTCCCATTTCTGGAAAATACATCCAGTACTTTTTTGGTGCAAATCCAGAGACAGAATAGTTAAGTGTCTGCTCAACCTCCTTTGTTCCACCAAAGAGAATTACATACAATTCTCGCATACTATGCAACTTGTTTATTAAATCCTTACGAACTTTGCGCTATGATTTTCGACCAAATCCCATTGCTGAAGCCACAACTCTATATCCACAGTTACCATCAGATTCAACATCATATACACCTACAATATATGGCTGTATCACAACTCAAAATTGCTGATTATATTTGTTTGTAAGGGCAAATCTAGTATCCTCGAGGCTCTGTAAAGTGAGTGCAAAATTTTTGTTAGAATATATATATATATATATATATATATATATATATATTGAATGCTCGAAGTAATAATAAGAAAGACATTTGTACCTTAATTTTAGTTGCACAATCTTTAGGTTTCTTAGTTGATGTAGTATTCTGAGTGGGAATAATAGGACCATGGGGAACATCTTGACCTATTTCATAGATAGTAGGTGCATGTGAGTGACTGTCAGGACCTGAAAGAGTATCTTTAATTTCAAAGCCAGATGGCAAACGATGAGTACTAGCATCAATCTTGTGTGGACGCCCTTTCGTCTTCGCTATCTCTGCATGTTCTTTTAAGAAAGTACTACATGGATTCATCAACTCATCAATCTTTATCAATAAATGTCATCTATCTTCATCACTTTGTTGTTTAATCCATGTCTCCAATCAAAGCATATGTTGTTTTATTGGAACCTTTTCTTCGGTGTCACTAGTATGCATGGCTTGGTTGATACCCAACTATCTCAATGATTATGAACAACATCAATAGGAATGGGCCGATTGGAGCATTTGTACACAGAAATCTCATGCACACAAGGTAAACCATATGTAACACGTATCACACAACTACAACAAGCAACATCTTGTTTAATTGAATCAGCCATACAACTGAAAAAAATTTAATGAATTAGTTTATGTAATTAAAAATAAATGTATGGAGAAAGAAAGAATGCAAAAAAAAAAAAAAGAGAGACATATTACCTATTAGCTTCACACACTATTTTGTTCAAGGCTGTGATAGACACATAACTTATTAACTCCTTCAAGTACTCATGCTTAAAATCGTGCTGCAAAAAGCACCTACGTTTCTCAAAAGATGCCTTGATATTTGTATGGTGCAACTCTATCAATGAGTGTATATGGTCCCATGAAATATTAAAATCCAACTGGATAGAATTCAATTGCCTCTTTAATTTTGCATGTGCACTTTCCACCCTAGTGTAAAAAAAAAAAAAAAGTCATAGAGCTCGCCATGTACATACTATAGAATTTAAATGACTTACTGTAACAAAAAAATTAACATAAACATTACAGGTTTGAAGTAGTGGTACCAATATGCATGCAAGTATCTGTCCATGCAACTACAAATCTTTCTTTATAGTTGTCGAATCAAGTTCTCTTCAAGTAATGAAGCTCATTAGGATATGTACTAAATTTAGATGCAAATTTCCTAAGGTTTTCCCAATACTGTTTTTCAGATGTAGAACCAACAACAATGTTCCAAGTATTGAGAAACATATTCCACATCTCTACTATCGCAAACTTTTTCTTGCACTCCTTCATCACGTTTCGGTTGATGTGCCATTTACACAAGAGATGTTGAGAGTCAGGAAATATTTTGCTTATGCTATTCATTAATGATAATTCACGATCCGTCACAAAAACACCAGGAGTACAATGATCTAGAAGAGTTCTCAACCTACTCAAAGTCCATGTGTAATTTTCTTCCGTCTCTCTTGAGATGTAGACAAATGCAACATTAAAGGACTTCTCAGTGGATGCTACCCCCCACAATCTCAAAAAGTGAAAACGATATCTATTGGTCTTATAGGTACAATCCATAATAAGTACATGAGGAAACGTACGTAAAATTTGAAGACTGTAAGGATGACACCAGAATATGTCAGTCACAATATTACCTTCGCTCCTGTGGTGCTCAATATAATTATGTTCTGACAACTTATGCAACAAACTTTGCATTTGTGATCGTCCAGCCATTAGTTGCATTCTATGTACTTTCCTCACATTGTATATAGTCTTCATGGTTGTTACATTTTCTGGATCTTGTTTCTTTAGGGTGGTCAAAATGTCCTTTGGTTTCATTAAACTATTTGTCATGTTCACTAACATTGTATATTCTTCTTAGATAATCTCCCAGCATAAGAATGACCATGAAGGGATTGAGAACGAGGATGATTATGTACTCCATATGTCACCTCCAGCATCCATTCATCTCCAACAATATTTATGCCCCTCAATGCAAATGGACACCCACATTTTTTTGTACCGCTTGCCCTTGGGCGCTCTTTGTTTTTACTAGATTCATCAACTTTTCCCTTGCTCTCTACATTAGACTTTTTAGTATTGGTGCTGCATTTCACAATACGCTTATAGTCACCACCCCTTTCACAACAAAATCTCAATTTAGGTCTCTTTTTCTTATTTCTAACAGCACATGTGTCAGATCTCCGAATGATAATCACCATATTATTCTTCCTACCAATAGAATGGACCCATTGAAGTAATGCATCTTTACTTTCAAAAATCTGCACAAACCACGTATATATCATTTGGAACTCTGCAAACAACTCTCTAACTTCCTTAATAATACGGCACTAGTGCCCATACATATTACAAGTTGCAAATGAGAAGGCTTACCTACATTATCTGCAACCAATTTAATTACTACATGGCACTGATGTAAGCTTTGCAAACAACCTATTAATTACCATCAAAGGCGCTAGCCTTATTATCATAGCCATTTGATATACTCATCATCTTGCTTTCATGTTCATCAAGCATGTACAATTAAGGGATTGAGAGCCTAGCAATTATGGGATTTATATTCTGTTTACTGAATAACAAAATTGTTTTCCTAATATATGGAATGTGTGACATGCGTAAAACAAGGGAATAAAGAGAATATATATATATATATATATATATATATTTATGACTTGCATATACAACTGTCAATAATATTCAACACTCACCTGATTAGTTGTAAATTGGTTGGTATAATCTTTTATAGACTCTAATCTAACTCCAATTTGACTAGATTCATTGTCTTCTTGTTGTTGTTCCTGAAAGTAAATAAACTTTGATAAAAATAACAATATCGATCTTTACACCATCTTCACACATACCGCACCAGCTCGATGAAATAAACTATATCGATGAGCTCTCTTTATTTAAAGGTAATTTACCTCTGAAAGAACGCAATCGCCTTCCCCAAGAAATTATTGATCCTCCAACTTCAATGTCTGCAATGCAACATAATGAGATGATTAAGAAGTGGATTCTGCCTTCAATAGAGTTTGCATATGGTTTTTATTCCAACCATGATGCTAAATTTAAAGGCCAGTTATAGCAAGAGACAAAGAACCTTTGAAGGCTTTGTTTATCTGTTGCTTCCATCTTGTCTGAAGTCCTAAGTTCCATACTATTCCTAGGTTTTGCTATGCCCAACCATGTACATATATGTATGTGTGTGTGTATATTGTTAGAAAGTGTAGCAGAATTTGGTAGATTAGCTGTCAATATCTTTAGCATTCATTCTGCATCATTCAACATCAATCACCTAGGATAGTTTTCCTTATTTGCTTCCTAGCTTTGTGGAGACTCTTCAATGTAATTGCTGTATATATTTCACACTGTTGAATAGAAGATTTCATTCCAGAAAACTCTCTTTTCCTTTCATTCTTTTCATGGTATCAGAGCGGGACTAAAATCCTGACTCTTTGTTTTAACCGATCCCCTCAGTAACATCTCCTCAATTCTTCAGTCACCATGGTCATCGAGGAAGTCTCACCACAACCTCCTAAACCCGGCAAATCAGTTGCCACCTCTGGTTCATCAGATTCAGATTCTTCAAAATCTGATGTCTCCAATCCTTATTTTACTCATCACTCGGATCATCCGGGATTAACTCTTGTCTCCAAATCCTTGAATGGAGACAACTACTCTGGTTGGAAAAGGGCTATGTCCCTCGCTTTGAATTCCAAGAACAAGCTAGGTTTTGTCAACGGCTCAATCAAGGCCCCTTCGGAAGAGGCTGATCCTGAAGGTTATGCGACTTGGTCGCGGTGTAATGACATGGTACATTCCTGGATAATCAATACTCTCAATTCAGAAATTGCAGACAGTGTTATCTATTACCCTACTGCTTATGAAGTTTGGGAGGACCTTCGTGAGCGATTCTCTCAAAGCAATGCACCACGCATCTTCGACAAGAGCAACTCCCTGTCTCAGCCTACTATACAAAATTGAAAAGCTTATGGGATGAATTATCTACATATTCAGACGCAGCACATGGAGCACAGGCACATCAACAGAAATTGATGCAATTCTTAATGGGTTTGAATGAGACTTACAGTGCAACTCGAGGACAAATTCTTCTGATGAATCCTCTTCTAAGTGTTCGTCAAGCATATTCTGCTGTCTCTCAAGAAGAAAAACAACGCCTTCTCAGCGTTTCTCAGACTTCGGTGGAATCTGGTTCGAGCGCAGCCATGGCAGTAAGGAGCAGTAACAAGCCCAACTCCAATTCGGCCAGAGGAGGAAAATTTGAGCGATCCGATCGCTCTTATACACAGCAAGATGCTCGCCCAGATCGATCCTTCCCAGATCGCTCCTTCCCGTCGAACGAAAGACGTCGCTTTGACACAGATCGACGTCGTGGATCAGGTAGAGGCAGGCCTGAATGTACTTACTGTGGAGATGTGGGCCATTGGGTCCAAACCTGCTATAAGTTGATTGGGTATCCACCCGGCCATTCTAAAGCAAAGCAGAATTCCGGCCCAAATATGAACAGAGGAACCCCTTTCGCTAATCAAGTATCTGAGGCGTTAGACAATGATGAAGGAAGACCTGCTGTTTCATTATCAGAGGGCCAACTTAAGCAGCTCTTGTCTCTCCTCGACAAACAAAATGAAGGCTCTACCTCCAAAGCAAATGCGGTAACAAAACCAGGTTTGTCTAAAGTCGCTTCCCGCAATTGGATAATTGATAGCGGGGCGACAGATCATATTACTTCATCACCCCAATTATTACATAAGAATAAAAATTGCTCGCTATCGCCCGTATTATTGCCTAGTGGAGAAAAAGTGAATATTGTTGCGAAAGGATCATTGCCTCTGAATACAGTCTATTATCTGCATGATGTGTTATCTGTGCCTACATTCAAAGTTGATTTAATGTCGGTTAGCCGTTTGACAAGAGGTCTGAATTGTTCAGTGACGTTCTTCCCTTACTGGTGTATTTTGCAGGATCTGGCTACGAGGAGGACGATTGGTTTGGGTAAACAACGTGGCGGGCTATACTATCTAGTGGCACTAGCCTCCGAGAAGTCAAGAACCAACCCTTCCCCATCCACAAATCAACCGGTCTGCAACCTTACCATCTCATCCACCGACCTCTGGCATAATCGCTTAGGCCATGTCTCATCTTCTTGTTTAAGCTTCATGGCTAAGAACTTTTTGAATTTTTCCATTCAGTCTAATAAAGCTTGCCACATATGTCCTTTGGCCAAGCAGAGTCGTTTACCATTCAATGCTAGTACTATTTCTTCTACAAGACCTTTTGAGATTACTCATTGTGATATTTGGGGTCGATATCGACATTCTTCTTTTTCTGGTGCCCATTATTTTCTTACTATTGTTGATGATTATACACGTTTCACTTGGATTTTTTTAATGCGCCACAAAGATGAAGCACAATCTCTTTTAAAACGCTTTTTTAGCTATGCTTTCACTCAATTTGAATCTCGCATTAAAACTTTTCGAAGTGACAATGGTGGCGAATTACTCTCACTTCGTTCTTTTTTTCAAGATAATGGTGTCATTTTTCAACATTCTTGTGTTTACACGCCTCAACAAAATGGGGTTGTGGAACGCAAACATCGTCATATACTCCAAGTGGCTCGCGCTTTAAAATTTCAAGCTCATCTCCCTACCCAATTTTGGGGAGAGTGTGCCCTCACTGCTGTCCACATTATCAATCGGTTACCTTCCCCTATACTCTCTTTCAAGACTCCGTTCGAACTTCTTTATTCCAAACCCCCTTCTTTTTCTCATCTCCGGGTTTTTGGATGTTTAGCCTATGCCACCAATGTTCATCCTTCTCACAAATTCGACCACCGTGCTGTCCCTTCCATCTTCATTGGTTATCCTGTCGGTCAGAAGGCTTTCAAATTGTTTGATTTATCGACAAAAAGGATTTTTACTAGCCGGGATGTCAAATTCCATGAAAGCGTTTTTCCTTATGCTTCTGTTCAGCCCGGTTCCAACATACCCACACCTCCATTGGCCCACACCCCAGGCCCAATCCCTGTTCTGACCAAGAGCCCAGAACCCCTTGACTTTAGTTTTGACACTCATCTCCATCCTTCGGCCTCTTCTTCCTCTCCCAACCCAGAACCCGATCTCACCCCTCCTCCGATCTGTCCCCGATCTGTCCCTCCTCCTCTCGCGCCTCCACCTCCTCCTCGCCCCACCACCCTCCGCACTTACTCCCGCCGTCCTCCCAACCCAGCCCCACCGGCCCTACCTATTTCCCCTTCTCTCCAGATCGATTCTCCGTCTTCTACACCGGACTCCTCACCTCCTCCGTCTCTCCCTCCACCACCGTCACTTGACCCCGCTCCCGAACCCGCTCCTCCTCTCGTCGAACCCGCACCCGCTCCCGAACCCGCTCCCCTTCGTCGCTCTGGCCGTCCGACTGGTCCCCCGGTCAAACTCAACGATTATGTCTACTCCCATGTTTGCTCCGACCAATCGCTTTCTCTCGTCCCGGGTCCGACCAAAGGTACACGCTATCCACTAGCCCATTATGTTTCCTATCATCGATATAGGCCTGCGTATCGATCCTTTATTGCTCAAGTTAGTGTTGTCACAGAACCTCAGTCCTATCTGGAGGCTGTTACTTTCCCAGAATGGCGTGCTGCTATGCAATCTGAATTAGAGGCATTGCAGGCTAATGGCACTTGGTCCCTTACCTCTCTTCCCGCCGGCAAGACACCCATTGGCTGCCGCTGGGTCTATAAAATCAAGCACAAGTCAGATGGTTCTATCGAACGGTACAAAGCACAGTTAGTGGCGAAGGGTTTCACACAATTGGAGGGTGTTGACTATCAGGACACCTTCTCCCCTACTGCCAAGATCATTTCGGTCCGTTGCCTGCTTGCTTTGGCGGCTTCTCGTGGTTGGTCACTTCACCAGCTCGACGTCAACAATGCTTTCCTTCATGGAGACCTCGATGAGGAAATTTATATGTCTCCGCCGCCAGGGCTTCAGAGACAGGGGGAGGAGCATTTGGTTTGCCGGTTACATAAATCTTTATACGGTTTAAAATAGGCTTCACGGCAGTGGTTTTCTAAATTCTCCGAAGCTATCCATTCAGCTGGTTATGTGCAATCCCGAGCTGACTACTCACTCTTCATCAGAAAGCAACGCAAGTCTTTTACTGCCCTTTTGATATATGTTGACGACATTTTAATTACTGGCAATGATCCTGTGAGTATAGCTGATCTTAAGAAGTTCTTGCATAATCAATTTCGCCTTAAAGATCTTGGTAGCTTGAAATATTTTCTTGGCATTGAGATTTCTGCATCTAGGACAGGCATTTTTATTTCTCAACGCAAATATGCGTTGGAAATCATTAAGGATGCAGGGTTATTAGGGGCAGCTCCCATTAATACACCCATGGAACGTGGGTTGAAATTATCTGATAAAAGTGAGCCACTCAAAGATCCAGGGAGGTTGATATACCTCACAGTTTCAAGGCCAGATATTACGTACTCTGTACACATATTGAGCAGGTTTATGCACTATCCTCGAAAGGAACATTGGGAGGCAGATTTACGGGTTGTGCGTTATCTGAAATCTGCTCCAGGCCAAGGCTTATTCTTCTCTTCAACCAGTGATCTGCGGTTGCGAGCATTCTGTGACTCAGATTGGGCAGGATGCCCTCTTACGAGAAGGTCTACTACAGGATACTGTGTGTTCTTAGGTCCTTCATTGATTTCATGGCGGTCAAAGCGCCAGAAAACAGTCTCTCTTTCTTCAGCTGAAGCAGAGTATCGTGCAATGACAGGAACTTGTTGTGAATTGACTTGGCTTCGTTATTTACTCAGAGACTTGGGGGTTTTGCATCAAGAAACTGCATTGCTATATTGTGACAATAAGGCTGCATTACACATCGCAGCAAATCCAGTGTTTCATGAACGTACAAGGCATATAGAGATGGATTGTCACTATATCAGAGACAAGATTCAAGATGGTTCAGTGGAGACAAGATTTGTTAGTTCTGCAAATCAGCTTGCTGACATTTTAACCAAAGCTCTTGGCAAGGAAATCTTCATACCTATGATTCGCAAGTTGGGAGTGCAAGACATCCACTCTCCAACTTGAGGGGGAGTGTTAGAAAGTGTAGCAGAATTTGGTAGATTAGCTGTCAATATCTTTAGCATTCATTCTGTATCATTCAACATCAATCACCTAGGATAGTTTTCCTTATTTGCTTCCTAGCTTTGTGGAGACTCTTCAATGTAATTGCTGTATATATTTCACACTGTTGAATAGAAGATTTCATTCCAGCAAACTCTCTTTTCCTTTCATTCTTTTCTATATAACTGTGCTTCCTAAGGCTGTTTAATTACTATGTATATTTCTCGCCGATTCAAAGCAATTTACTGCATCTTCATGGTAAAAATTGTAGAGTTTAAAAAATAGCAGAGTAGTGCATAAAAATTTAGAATTCTGTTTATAGAGGAGAAGAATGCTGGTGCACATGTTCAAATTATCAATTTGGCTAACTGTCATATATAGTTCAATATAGATTCTTCAAACTTCATGCATATCTCTTGATTAGGTGTCAGTGCTTTAGAGCACTACATAATATCTCCTAACTTAGTTTTAGCACATGATACAGAGGCACGTTAGCATCACTTTTTAATTATTCAAAATATTGTTGTCCAGAGTATACCATTCTCTCAAGTCTATAAAACTACAGTAAAAGAGAATTGAAGTAGAAACAAAGAAATCCAACAATCACACAGTTAGATAGTACAATAACACCAACCTTTCAGGCCATACCAAGTTAACTGAAAAGCCTACAATTGTATATAGAAGAGTAATATGAATGTGTATATGACAAAAACTGAGCTCCTCCAAAAGAAGAAACAGCGAGGCCTCGTTACCTTTGTGCAATAACGTCCGGAAGAGAATAGATAGAATAATAAATTTCATAGTTGAGAATTTCAATAATTTACCTCATGTATTTGCAGGTCTTTCTCTCTCTGTAATTTCTTGATAGGACTCTCTTCCTTGATTGTTTCTTCCATGATAGAGATAATCCTTTACGTGTAACTGAATGCTAGAAACTATGATGCATGACGCAAGTAGGATAACTATGATACATTGATATGGAAATTAACTGCTCTTGTTGGGAAATGCATTAGGATGGAGATTGGAGAACAGAATTGCGTTTCCTTTGCTTGGTTTCAAGATACTGCTACGTACTCTTTCCATAAGCAGATTCGGCCTTGCTCTTCAACTGCAATAGTTTCAAGTTCACCTGTAGTTAGCTTAAAACACTAAATTCCAAGCCTCCACACATCCATGTAAGTAAATTAAGCTTGATAGATTTGGTCACACCTCTGACTCGGGGAGTAGAATTTCACCACCAGCAGTGATGTTTGAGAGATAGAGAATAACTAGATGATTTTAGGGTTTATGTTAGAGGAGAAATTTTTCTTTACGTTGAAGACTTTTTTTTTTCCCATTCCCCTCCCATCTTTTGTGTCCTTATTGGTAATTTAATATGAGTTGACAAAATCAACTATCACTTGAAAAAAAAGAGGTCTAAATACAAATATTGGAGGTATGAATAAGAGCTTCCAAAGGTAAAACTTAATAGTTACACCAATCACTCATACAATTATGAGTCTATCAGTCGCTAATTAGAAGTATGTTAATTACCAATCAATAGTGATCGCACACATCAAGCAATACCTATGAATAGCCATTATCTATTTGCATGATTTATCCATTATCATTTCCAGTTATTGACATGTTGTGACTTGCGACTGAAATACCCCACCGCTTGTAATGTGAAAACTGTGATTGAATATAGGTTTTGGTTGGTTGTGATGGAGTGAACTCAGCGGTGGCAAAATGGCTGGGCTTCAAGAAGCCAGTTTTTACAGGGAGATCCGCCATTAGAGGTTGTGCTAATTTCAACAGCAGTCATGGTCTTGATCCCAAGTTCATGCATGCAGTACTTTGGGAATGGTATTAAATCTGGTACCATTCCTACTGTTTACTGGTTCTTCGGTTGGTATCCCTCCAGATAAGATAATCATTCTACGCCAGTTTTGGCACTTCATTGCTTCCATCTGGTATGATTTTATATAGTAACCTTAGAGTCCTATTCTTCCATGCTTTGAAATGGTAATTTGCTCTCAATCTCGTAACAGATAACAAAAAACGATAATCAATTGATCGCTAGTATTTTACAAAGACAACATGAAAGTCTGGCTTTTCCAATACACAAACCTTATGATGTAATGTCTAGTTACCTAAAGTAGTATGTGTGGGTCTCATTTTTTGTCTATACTTGCATGTCTTGTAGAGGAAGAGCTAAAGAAAAACCCAGCTCAGTTGAAGCAATATATGTTAAACAAGCTCGGAAAGGTATCAGATGAACTGATGAAGTAAGGGATGTTGTGGAAAACACTGATTTGGATGCGTTTAGATCCTCTCCAGTGACATATACGCATCGTTGAGAACTTCTTTGGGGAAATATTAGTAAAGGTAATGTATGTGTTGCAGAAGATGCTCTCCACCCCATGGTCCCAGACATGGCCAAGGAGGCTGTGCTGTAATAGAAGACGGTGTTGTATTAGCAAGGTCTCTCGGTGAGGCACTGTTGAAGAACCAGGAGCAAGAAAATAAAGATAAAGGTGAAGAAGGAAAAGAAAAATATAAGAGGATTGAAATGGGGCTGAATAAGTATGCCAGTGAGAGGAAATGGAGAAGCATTGATCTCACTAGTACAGCTAGCTAATGTGGTTAGTTATATACAGGAGGCTGATGGAAAAATAATTGCTTTCTTGAGGGGCAAGTTTTCGCTCCAATCCTGGCCAGGTTGCTGTTTAATAAGGCTGATTATGATTGTGGCAAGCTCAGGAGCCCTTAAAATTGTGCCCTAATATACTCCATTACAAATCACTAAAACTCCCTCATGCTCAGATTTTCTGATACATGAAAGCTTATTTCTTTGCTCATGGGTAGTTAGAGGAGGATTTATACTTTTGCTATTAAGTGACTCATAACACTAATTGACATGTAGAATCGGAGAACAATACTTTCAAAATAAGTAGTCAACCAAATATTCCAGAAATTGAATCAAATCCACATGCAGAGCAGTAGACCCAATACAAAGTAGATTTTTGCAGGAAAAATAATAGGCAGAATTAGACTTACCTAAAAGACATGTTTACCGAAACTATCCTCCTCCATATTTAAAACAAACATTTGGAAAATTGAAATAAAATTGAGAATAAATATTTTCAACTTGAATCTCTAGATTAGGCTGTAGCAAAAAACAAAAAGAAAAAAAGAAAAGAAATATAACCATGCATTATGGTTTCCAATCTCGGTTTTGTTTTCTATGGCAAAAGACTGATAGCAACACCAAAATAGTAAGAGGTAACCATAGAGAGAGAGAGAGAGTGACTGTGTGTGTATGTTAAGTCAAATGAGAAATTTTAGAGGGAGAGAGAGATGGGCCTCGATATTTGGTTCTTTTTGGAATTAAATAATTATTATACTCTTTTTTGGTCATCCTTGGTATTAAAAAAAACAGGCCCGCTCACTTGCGGGAAGAAAATAAAGGGACAAAACGGGACAAAATCATCCCAGGTGTTAGATCTTAATTCAGTTGATCAAACGGATAGAATAGCAAACTATTAAAACAATTTTTTTTAACGCATTACCTAATCCTGTTTAATCTCAACTAAGACTCCATGTTCAGTCTTGGGTTCTTCCTCCTCCCTCTTCTCAACTCTCAATCCATCTATGGATCCCTCAGGGCCTCCCATACCATTCTTGATTCATCCTCATCATCATAAGACTGGTCTATCTTCAAGGTATTTTTCTCAGATTTTACTCTCTCGATTTTAGGGTTTGTTTTTTATATTACTTTATTCTTTTCAGTTTGGTGAATCACATGGAGTCATCGTATTTTGTTTGATGATTTCATTGCTGGTGTTCTGATTTGATTGTCGAAATTTTGGTATTCTTTTGCAAGTATTGAAAAAAGGTCAATACTTTTTGTCCATGGAATAGATTAAATCATTGAATAGGACAGGTTGAATAGCCTCATTGACCCAAAAAGGTCAATACTTTTTGTCTTGGTTTCATTGCTGGTGTTTTGATTTCATTCTCTGTCCCACCGTCAAAGTTTCTACTTTTTTTTTTAGAAGTCTTTTTCAAGTAGGGCAATACGTTAATTCAGAGCACTAAAATCTCAAAAGGTCATAGATTTGTTTAATGACGCTTCACACAATTTTGTCGTCAAAATGCAATTCCATACATGAAGAACTCAATTATAATATAAGTAAAATGCTTGAATTGAAATTGTGTTTAGTTTTTAAATTCTTTTTTATTAGTATTATGTCTTTGACTCTGTTATGGTGATATTCTGATTATAGTTGTGTTTGTAATATAATGCTACAGCTTTATGATGGGTGAACCATCGTTACAATAGATGAATGAGAATGTTGTTGTAGATGAACCAAAACTTCAGCTTGGTCAAGGATTAGAATCAATAGAGGAGGCCTATTACTTTTACAATGAGATATATACAAAGACTGTTGGTTTTAGTGTGAGAATGGGTTCAACTAAGAGAAGTAAAGTGATTGGAGAGATTACTTGGAAACAATTTTTATGTTCCAAGGAAGGAAAAATAGATGAGACTTATGAGAACTCAAGACGACAACATTCATCGACCATGGAAGAAAGAGGTGCGGAATAAAGCGTATGGGTTGTAAGGCAAGGTTGAACATCGTCTTTAATAAGGCAAGCAAAAAATGGTGTGTAAGTGACTTCGAGGAGGCTCATACACATGACCTTACAACCCCCAAAAGAGTACATTTATTACCATCACACCGCAAGCTTACAAAGGCAAAAAAGTGTCTTATGGAAAAGCTAAGTAGTGATAATGTTCAAACAAGTCAGCAATTCAAAATAATGGAGACTGGCAGGTGATATACAGAATGTTGGATGTATTCCCAGAGATTTGAGAAACTTTGAAAGAGATTCAAGGGAAGAAGTGAAGGGACATGATGCAACTATGCTACTTGAGTTCTTAGAGTCATAAAAGGAAAAGAAACCGTCTTTTTATTTTGAAGTTGATCGAGACGAAGAAAATAGAATGAATCGTTGCTTTTGGACTGATCCTACCTCAAAAAAATCATATTATTTCTTTAATGATGTTGTTGTGTTTGATACCACGTACAACACAAACAAATATCGCATGATCTTTGCTCTAATCACAGGCGTCAACAATCATGGCTAGACAATTGTAATTGGTTGTGGACTTTTAAGTGATGAGAAAACTGAGTCTTATATTTGGTTACTAGAATAATGGTTGAAAGCTATGCCTAGTAGTCCACCGAAAATTATAATTACTGATCAAGATCCAGCAATTGCAAAAGCCATTGCTCAAGTTCTTCCACTTACGCTCCACCGTTTTTGTCTTTGGTATATCATGTTTAAATTTCGAGATAAGCTTGATCCTGTGATTGCTCAAAGTTATTATGGACTCTTCAAAGCCAGTGTATATAACTCCGGGACTAAAGAAGAATTTGAAGCTAGTTGGAAGAATGTTGTGCAACAAAGTAGTCAAGAAAATCATGCATGGTTGAACACAATGTATGAACTATGAAGTAAATGGGTCCCTGCATTTTGCAATCACATCTTTCATGCAGGTATGCAAAGTAGTCAAAGAGTTGAGAGTAACCATTCATTCTTCAAATCATTAGTTTTGGTGAACAATTCTTTATTGGATTTTGCAACAAGGATTAAAAAGGGACTTAGACAACAAAGGAATGAAGAACTGATTCGTGATCATGTTGATAGTAATGAAATTCCAAAGACAAGGACTTACTATCTCATAGAAAAGCAAATGCGTGAGGTGTACACAAAAGAAATATTTTTGAGGTTCTAAGATGAGGTTGTCAAGAGTATTGTTTACTTGAAATGTGAAACTTTGAAGGAAGATGAAAATGAATGCGCGTATAATGTTTTAAGGGCTACAGATGATGAACAAAACTAGAAATTGTGACAAATAGTTCATGACAAAATATATGGTTTTGCCAAGTGTAGTTGAGGAGGCTTTGAGGTTGAAGGAATTGCATGTAGGCATATCATTTTCTTTTTTCGAAGTATGAATATGGTACATTTGCCAAGTGAATACATCTTGGATAGGTGGAAAAAAAATGCAAAAGTTGGAAGAGTTTGGGATGATGATGGTGTCGAAGTGAAAGATGTGGGTGATAAGTGAATGACGATAAGATATATTCAATTATCTCAACTTTCACAAGTTGTAATTGATGAGGCATCTCTTTCACCAAAAACAACAAAATATTTCACAGACAGACTTCATTCGCTTCGCCTTGGTATTAAAGAACTTCTCTCAAGTATGGGTGTTAAGGAACTTCCAACCACAAAAAAAAAAAAAAAGAATACCTCAGGAAACACTCATTGAAGAACCATCTCAATCAAAGCCTAAAGGAAGTGGAAGAGGTTGAAGTCATTCAAAGAAATTGCAATGCATAAGCAGAGAAAATGTGGTAAAACTGGGCACAACATAAAAACATGTGACAAGCACAATGCTAATGGGTAATATCTTTATTTACTACTAACACTTGCTTTTATTTCTTTATGTGATCTATTTCATTGCTTATTAATGTATCATTGATATTGTATATGAGCAGGTCAAGCATACAAATCAACGCCACTGAGCAATCAAATGAAGCACCACTTAGCATGTAAAGGATGAAGTTGATCTTTCTTCTATTTTGTTTCAGCATAATCGCAAGCTTTTCGATATGTAATGGATTGTAATATGCATCAGTTGGGTTGTCATTCAATAAATGTTCTTTCATTCATCCACTACCCATAACTTGTGTATTCTTTTGCATTATGATTATAACTTGTGATTGTGAATTGGGATGTCTGTTATATGTTTCAATTTTTATTCACCACAGTATACTGCACAAGAAATAATGTCCAATTTGATACTATTATTTTGTAGAATATGGAGGTAAGATCTGTTTAGTAATGATGCAGCAAAATTCTCTAGCATAGTAAGATATAACAATCTCCTTAAATCAAGATAGGACGATCAATTTAACAAGAATTTCAAATTTCCCAACAGGTACATCCAAAACAAATATCAGAAAAGAATTTAAGCTAACTAATCAATTTGTTCAAGTAACTGGTTAAATCAGTATCTCTCCAACTTTTACAGCAAGAGAAAAATCGTAGCTACACTTAGCTGTCCTTTCTGACTCCGATCAATCTCCGCCTTCAATCTCCACAAACCCTCGAAATTTCATATTCAGAGTTTGAAACTAATATATGTAGCCAGATATAAGAGGAGCAATTTTACGAACGACAACAGAAGGCGGATTGGCTCACTTTTAAAATATAACATGCATGGATGGCTCAAACTGGCAAGGGTTTTGCCTTCAGTAGATAGGAATTGTATCCTGACCTACATAAACAAAATGAAATTAGTCAAATAAAAATCATCCAATGAAAACAAAAACAGCGAGGACCATGATGAAAAAATTGTAACTAGTATACATCCCACAGATACAGAAAAACAAGAAGGACCACAAAAAGTGTGAGAGATTAAAACCATACACAAACGAAGTAAATAGCATTTCTCTTCTCCCTCTAACTTTCAGATTCCTAGAATTTGAGTTTTTTGGATTGCAATTCACATGGTATAAATGTAGAATGAACTAGCTTCCAATACCATGTTATTTGCTTTTCCTTTAACTAGTGGCTTGAGGTCACACCATCCAGTTGAAAATGTGAGAAGAAGCAGTTGACATATTTACAGAGTCTAGGAGAGATTTAACTACCAAACTTTCTCTTACTGATTTAGTCCAGAGAAAAAAAAAAACAATCTTCACTGATTTGGAAAAAAAAATCTTATTAGATCCTTTCTTCCCACTGCTTCAACCTATCAACAACCTAACCACCCGCTGTTGCAGCAAAAGATTTCATGATGATGGTAACTGGGGACTATATCTCCAAACCTGTTCGAGGCAGCATCACCATATTCTTTTGAAGAATCCATATATACTAATTACTCTCTGAGGGTGCCTACATAACATTGATTGACAACTGTGATACACCTTAGGTGCGTGCATGACTCAAAGATTTTGACTTTGATCACTTCACAAAAGGATGAAGGAAAAGAAACAAACCTATAAAAAGCCGGGACCAAAACCAGCTCGCTTCATGTTCTTCCCAAATGTAAAGCACGGATGGCTGCAGCATCAATCACACTTTTAGTAATAAAGCAGTCAAACAATTCTCAAAACAAAACAAAAATGGTGAAATCGATTCCACGAAGAGTCTGACAACTTGATTAAGTGGGTCAATGAGGCTTCCTATTCAATGATTCAATCCATTCCATGGACAAAAAGTATTGATTTTTTTCAATTTCTTTTAACCAACTCCAGTCAATTGAAATTTGAGCAGGAATTCAAATCCAAAAGCTAAACTAATTTCCATTTGCAACCAAAAATCAATACTTCCACATGAACAACCAAAATTAAGACAAGGAAATTAGGACAAAAAGTATTGACCTTTTTGGGTCAATGAGGCTTCCTATTCAATGATTCAATCTATTCCATGGACAAAAAGTAATGACATTTTTTTCAATTTCTTTTGACCAACTCTATATCCCAGCAAAAAATATACTTGCAAAATAATAGCAAAATTTCGACAATCAAATCAGAACACCAGCAATGAAATCATCAAACAAAATACGACGGCTCCATGTGATTCACCAAACTGAAAAAAAAAAAAATAATATTAAAAAAAAACCCTAAAATCAAGAGAGTAAAATCTAAGAAAAATACATTCAAGATAGACCAGTCTTATGATGATGAGGATGAATCAAGAATGGTATACGGGAGGCGCTGAGGGATCCGTAGATGGATTGAGAGTTGAGACGAGAGGCGCTTAGTCAAATTCCCACCGTCATCCGTGACATACCCAAGAAAATAACACCGTCTTTCCCATCAGTGCCACCCCAAATCACAAACAGGACTGCTTGAATATCAGTGGCCTCTATCGGAGCCCTTTGGCCATAATTCTAGTAGTGTGAGTGACATAAACAAGAGAAGTGCAGTCAAACACGACCACTCGTGTCTGCGACCCTCGAGAGTGTCTTCGTCATGTAATTCTCATCGCTAAGATTTAAACACCCTATGAATCCAGAGTTGGCAGATATGTGCATATAAGCATATGTATTCGTATTCTGCCTCACTTTTCTGTTTCCACTAAACAACACTAAAAGCTTCATTCAGAGAATAACCGAAAACCATGCAAGCAGTAGAGGACGTTGTGATTGTGGGAGCTGGAATTTCTGGCCTCACAACTGCCCTGGGACTTCACAGGTACTCTTTCTTTCTTTCTTTCTTTCTTTCTTTCTTTCTTTTATCTCACAGATCGACATAGTCAAGCTCACACTGTGCATGTCAGTGTTTAATGATATGAACCCGAAATACATGATGTACATATATCTCAAGTGAAGTTGAATTTTTGGTGCAGGCTGGGCATTAGGAGCTTAGTGCTGGAATCGTTTGATAGCTTGAGGATAACAGGGTTTGCACTCACAACATGGACTAATGCGTGGAAGGCTTTAGATGCCATTGGTCTTGGTGATTATTTACGGCAGCAACACCTGACTCTTCTTGGGTAATTTCGACTCATTTCATGCAGTCAAGCTTTCAAAATGAGCAAGTTAATTAAAAAGATGAGTGTTTGTTTCAATAAATAATATGCCATCCTTTTCAAAAACATTACATTTACGATTTTTGAAGCAGATAACATTAGGAATGAGATATAGCCTATTGCTAGATAAGTTAGTAAGATTACTAAGATGTTCCTTCGTTTTGAAAAAGTAAACGGTTCATAGGCCTAGATATAGAATCTGTTATCCCATATCTATAAATTGCCTCCACAAAATTGAAGAATTGAGATTGCAGTTCTGGGTTCTTCAAAAATATGAACATTTGGCTATGATAGTCTAGTCAGTCTTTTTAACAATACTGCAGTCAAGAGTAGACAATGACTCGTAATCTGTGAGATTTATTTATACTTACTTTACAACCGCTTGTGAAACTAATTGCGTCGTGTTGAATACAGAAATGTGGTTTCCTCGAGAATTTCAGGGCTTCAGACGTTTGAGATGTCATTTAAGGAGAAAGGAAAACAGTAAGTCTACAGTAGCTAGGAGCCTCACTTATAGCTGATATTCCTATCCTAGTAGACTTTTCAACCGCAGATATTTCTTGTTCTGCTTTTAACCTCTTCAAAATCACTCATAACAAGTCACTTATCGCTTAGAAGTGCTAATCAAAATAACCGTTCCTATCTTTGGTGATGCCAAATCCAATTGTTTCTAGATAATATTATCCGTTTCTGTTTAATTGATTTGTTCATATACTATCCATATTTTAACATTCAGTTTAAGCATCCTCTGATCATTTAAAGTATAAACTAAATGATGTGCAGTGGAGACCATGAAAATCGTTGTGTGAAAAGGAAGTTGCTGTTGGAAGCCCTTGCAAGTGAGCTTCCTAGCGGCACCATTAGGTTCTCTTCAAAGGTTGTTTCCATTGAGGAATCAGGCTACTATAAGCTGGTGCATCTTGCTGATGGAACCATCCTCAAAGCCAAGGTATAATAACATTGCCCTTTTATCTCTATCTTTCCTGTTTTTAAAACCATGACTAGTGTTATTAATGTAGTGTGCTCAAAACCCAACTCTATTCCCCTGTTTCCTTCCCAAATTTGACAACTGCTTTTGGGGTTCCCACATTTGAACAGTGCAGTTGAGCATTCTATTGTACCAGAGCAACCATAAACATATATGCAAAAATAAAAAAAATAAAATAAAATAAAACTTTCCAGTTATGAGTGACATCTTTTGACCAAAATAACATCAACATTTGGTCTTCGCAGAGCTAACATAATCATTACACGATTCCCTGGCTCATTGGCCAGAAAGCATGAACCATAGACTCCTCTCTTCCTACACGCTCAACAATACTGTTTTGGTTATTATGTTCCCTAATTAGTTTGGTTCCCAAGCATTGTTTCATGACAAGTATGCAATAAAGACTTCTGTTGTTGATCATCATTGCTCGGCACTATATATTCTTAACTGGACCATCTTTTGATGGGTGTAAAACAACACCATCTGAATTTTAGATGGGCATAATCATACTTATGGGTTTGAGTTATTGGTTATAATGTTAACACTATGACTGAATAGGTTTTGGTTGGATGTGATGGAGTAAACTCAGTGGTTGCAAAATGGCTGGGCTTCAAGCCGCCGGTCTTTACAGGAAGATCTGCCGTTCGAGGTAGTGCTGAGTTCAAGAGAAGCCATCAGTTTGATCCCATGTTCATGCAGTACTTTGGGAATGGTGTTAGATCTGGTGTCGTTCCTTGTGATGATAAAAATGTTTACTGGTACATCACTTGGTCTCCCTCCATCCAAGGTAAGCTTTTCACCCAAGTCTTGGGGATTATATGCTTTCATTTACACCGCTCCTCAAGTTTCCCCAGTACTAGTAACCTTACAGGGCTTTTCTTCATTGCTTTAAAAATGGTGTTCATCTCTCAATTTCATAACAGATAACAAACAACAATGATAAATTGTTTCATAGTATTTTACTCCGACAACTTCAGAAACCTTCTGAATGTATGTACCATCCATATTAGTAGTTATCTAAAGCAGTTTGTGTGGATCTCATTTTTTGTCTATGCTTGCATGCCTTGTAGAGAAAGAGCTAGAGGAAAACCCAGCTCAGTTGAAGCGATATATGTTAAGCAAGCTCGGAAAGGTACCAGATGAAGTAAGGGCTGTTGTGGAAAACACTGATTTGGATACTTTTATATCCTCTCCATTGAGATATAGGCATCCTTGGGAACTTCTTTGGGGAAATATTAGCAAAGGTACTGTATGTGTAGCCGGAGACGCGCTCCACCCCATGACCCCAGACATTGGACAAGGCGGCTGTGCTGCATTAGAGGATGGTGTTGTGTTAGCAAGGTGTCTTGGTGAGGCCTTGTTGAAGAATCGGAGCCAAGAAATTAGAGATGAAGGTGAACAAGGAAAAGAGGAATATAAAATGATTGAAAGAGGGTTGAATAAGTATGCCAGTGAGAGGAGACGGAGAAGTTTTGATCTTATTAGTACAGCTTATGTGGTTGGTTTTCTACAGGAGGCTGATGGAAAAATAATGACTTTCTTGAGGGAAAAGTTTTTCTCTCCAATCCTGGCCGGGTTGCTGTTGAAGAAGGCTGATTATGATTGTGGTAAGCTCAGAAGCTCATAACTGCAATGTGCAAATGATACATCCTCTGTATAATGGTTATCAAGATTGCTAGTATTCTTCTGTATCTGTCATATTTGTAATTCTAATAATCCTATGTAATATGAAGAATAACTATTGGAGTGCACTAGGAAAGGGTTTCTGTTAAAATCAAAACTTGTATTATCTCTTATTAACTGAGGAGCCTATAATTATTGCATGAGATTCATGCTTTGTCTAATCAACTTCGGATATAAATGAGATCATGTTTTCATGTAACAAGCAACAATTATATATTCATATATAAAAGGGAACTCGTATATTACTGTTTCTCATGGAAGTCGATCCGGGGGGATCTATTATGACATAGCCACGAGGCCATCCGGCTTGTGTCGATAAAGAAGAAGACAAAGAAGACTTCTTTGTCTAATCGACTTTGGATATGAATGAGATCGATCAAGTTTTCATCTAATAAGCAAAAATTATATATTCATATATAAAGCTCTTATATTACTGTTTCTCATGCTTTGTCTAATCAACTTCGGATCCGATATGAATGAGATCATGTTTTCATCTAATAAGCAACAATTAGATATTCATGTATAAAACTCTTATATTCTAGGTTTCCAATCGTCCACGAGGTAGTTGAAGTAGCATGTTTTCATGAGTAGTTGAGGTTGTTGTTTGGAGCAAGTTGGAAATCCAGAAGTTCTGGTGAAATAGTGGAAGTGTTATGAATATTAATAGGTGCTTGTTAGATAAATCTATCCCATTCATATGCATCCAAAATTTATTAGATAAAGAATGAATCTCATGCTGTTATGCACCTGTTGTAAGTCGGCCCTGTTATTGAACATCTCCACTGTAGTCATCGTCATCTTAATTGTCATAGCAGGATATAAATACCCAATGAATTCATTGTTCTTGGATATATCTTTGTATTGTGCTTCACTTCCTTTTGTTTCCACTAACCAAGAGGTTAAAGCTTGAGAGAATAATCAAAAACCATGGAAGTAGTTGAAGATGTTGTGATTGTGGGAGCTGGAATTTGTGGCCTTACAACCTCCTTGGGACTTCACAGGTACTCTTTTCTCTCTCAGACACCTAGTCAAGCTCATACTGTGCATGTCTGTGACTGCAAAATACTAGTACATTTTGATATGTTTTGTGCATATTTACGTAAGCAAAGTCAAAATTTTGGTGCAGGCTGGGTATTAGAAGCTTAGTGCTGGAATCATTTGATAGCTTGAGGATAACAGGGTTTGCACTCGCAATATGGACTAATGCGTGGAGGGCTCTAGATGCCGTTGGTATTGGCAATGATATCCGGCAGCAACACCAGGCTCTTCATGGGTAAGTTTGACTGGTTACTTCCTTGAAAATTATATTATGCAGTCAAATTTTCAAAAAGAGCCAATTAGTTATCAGATGAAACATTGTTTCGGTTTATAGTACATATCCTTTAAAGTTTCCCTTCTTTAGACTTTATTTACAACCTTAAGTAGCCACATTGGGATGAGATATGCCTTTTGTTAGATATAAAATTCCTAAGATGCACTTTTGTTGAGAAATTCATAAATTGGTCCATACGTCATGATATAGAATCTTAAGAGCTAGAAAGCCTGATATCATTCCACATGCATCAATTGCCTCCACTTTGAAGAATTGAGATCGCAGTTCTGGGTTCTACTAAAGTATAATATGAACAGTTGCGTTCATACTCTACCTAGTACTCCTACCAATATTATCACTTGACAGTGGACAGTAACTCTTAATTTGTGAGATTTGTTATTACTTTACAAGCACGCATGAAATTGATTATATAGTTTTGAATACAGGAATGTGGTTTTCTCAAGAATTTCAGGGCTTCAGATGTTTGAGAAGTCATATGAGGTCAAAGGAAAACATAAGTACCAGTAGTCTAAGAGCCTCTATTTACTATATCTCATTTTGCTTACTTTTCAACCCCAAATATTATGCTCATAACAAGTCACTTATAATTTGAAGTTTTAGATTAAGGGAGTCGGTTGTTTGCTAGATTGTGTCGTTGTTTTTGTTTGATTGAGTTTATTCATATCTGTCATTGTAACTTTCAGTTCAACCATTTCAGTTGATTTATAGTGGATACATGATTTGCAGTGGAGACCATGAAGTTCGTTGTGTGAAAAGGAAGTTGTTGTTGGAAACCCTTGCAAGTGAACTCCCTAGTGGTACCATTAGGTTCTCATCAAAGGTTGTTTCCATTGAGGAATCAGGCTACTTTAAGCTGGTGCATCTTGCAGATGGAACCATCCTCAAAGCCAAGGTAGCTAGACTAGTATTTCCTTTTTTATCACAATTTTCCATTGTTAAAATTTAAAACCATGCATGACCTTTCAAAAAAAGAAGTTAAGACCATGACTAGTGTGCATCAACGCATGGTGTTCAACCCAACTATATTGCCATGACATATAGTGCTCAAATCCCAACTCTATTTCCTTCCCCGGCCACTTCCCAAATGTGACAATAGCTTTTGAGGTTCTCCCATTTGACCAGTGTAGTTCATCAAAGAAACCTTAAATCATATATACAAACTTTCCAGTTATTTACATGTTGTGACTTGCGACTGAAATACCCCACCGCTTGTAATGTGAAAACTGTGAATGAATATAGGTTTTGGTTGGTTGTGATGGAGTGAACTCAGTGGTGGCAAAATGGCTGGCTTCAAGAAGCCAGTTTTTACAGGGAGATCCGCCGTTAGAGGTTGTGCTAATTTCAACAGCAGTCATGGTCTTGATCCCAAGTTCATGCAGTACTTTGGGAATGGTATCAAATCTGGTACCATTCCTTGTGATGGTAAAACTGTTTACTGGTTCTTCGGTTGGTATTCCTCCAGCCAAGGTAATCCTTCGACGCCAGTTTTGGCACTTCATTGCTTCCATCTGGTATGATTTTATATAGTAACCATAGAGTCCTATTCTTCCATGCTTTGAAATGGTAATTTTCTCTCAATCTCGTAACAGATAACAAACAAAAATAATGAATTGATTGCTAGTATTGTACAAAGACAACATGAAAGTTTGGCTTTTCCAATACACAAACCTTATGGATGTAATGTCTAGTTAGCTAAAGTAGTATGTGTGGGTCTCATTTTTTGTCTATACTTGCATGTCTTGTAGAGGAAGAGCTAAAGAAAAACCCAGCTCAGTTGAAGCAATATATGTTAAGCAAGCTCGGAAAGGTATCAGATGAAGTAAGGGCTGTTGTGGAAAACACTGATTTGGATGCTTTTAGATCCTCTCCAGTGACATATAGGCATCCTTGGGAACTTCTTTGGGGAAGTATTAGTAAAGGTAATGTATGTGTTGCTGGAGACGCTCTCCACCCCATGGTCCCAGACATTGGCCAAGGCGGCTGTGCTGCAATAGAAGACGGTGTTGTATTAGCAAGGTTTCTCGGTGAGGCACTGTTGAAGAACCAGGAGCAAGACAATAAAGATAAAGGTGAAGAAGGAAAAGAAAAATATAAGAGGATTGAAATGGGGCTGAATAAGTATGCCAGTGAGAGGAAATGGAGAAGCATTGATCTCACTAGTACAGCTAATGTGGTTAGTTATATACAGGAGGCTGATGGAAAAATAATTGCTTTCTTGAGGGGCAAGTTTTTCGCTCCCATCCTGGCCAGGTTGCTGTTTAAGAAGGCTGATTATGATTGTGGCAAGCTCAGGAGCCCTTAAATGCAATGATACATCCTCTGTACAATGTTTTCTTCTATATCACTCATATTTTGTAATTTCAATAATCCACGTACTGTAATACCAAGAATATTGGAGGGCGCTGGGTTTCTGTTTTAAAAATCCTATAATGGAAGAGAATAAAATTCATGTTAGTTGTATCTGCTATAGAGGTGAAAGCTCTTTCTCTTAATTGGAGCCTTTACTGAGTATATAAGACACGTACATGTTCAGAACCTTGCCTTCTTGCGAGTTTCATTCTAATCTTACTAGAGGTGGTACTGAGTAATGGACACTGTCCTGGTTTAGATGGCTTCTTTTTAGGCGGCGAATTTGAAGCTTAGTGTTGGAAACATCGGATAGTTTGAGCAGTATTGGATTTGGATTGACAACATGACTAATGCCGGGAAAGCCTTAGATGGCCATTGATGTTGCTGATGCACTTCGGCTTAATGGGTAATTACTACTCTGGCATATCACCCTGTTCTTTCTTTTCCTTTTTGCATATTTCACATCTACTCTGGCTTATCCAGCTTAGCACTTGCTAGTGTAATGAATTTCTTTTGAATGCAGGATTATCGGTTACTCAACAATTTTTGGGCTTCCAGATTTTCAGATGTTACTCAGAGCCAGAGAAAAAAATTAAGTTTAACACTAGACTAGCTAGTCCAAGTTCATCTGTAGCTTGTATTCTTCTAACTTCTCTACTGAGTATATAGTTTACGATTGTTTGTACAGAAAATATTCTCAAGGCTTTAATTTACTTTTTTTAATTACGATGAAGGCCCTAATTTAATAAGTAATGCATAATGTTAGACTAGTATTGGAAACCATCCATATATTGATTAGCATTCAAACAATCAAGCATGCCAACAAAAGACCTCATGCTTCAGCTTCAAGCACTTCCCCATTGCTGATGAAAGCAGCAAATCCCTCCACACACCAGAATAGACTCGAATTACACCACCAGCTCCAATCTTAATTGCCATTTTGTGAACTCTTGGCTCCATCAACATTAAATTGATACCATCCAGGGCAAGGTTTGGACCATTAGACAGGAATGAGGAAAGTTACTTTCTCAACATACTGGAACCCTGAGCATTATACCAAGCTGTGGAACTGTCAGCTATGATCTTACTTGGCTGGGCAGAGTATTGGAAATTTTCATAAAAAATGGAACAATTCCTCCACATCCACAAATTAGCAGCAAGTAAAGAGAAATATAGTGATCCATTGCAAGCCATCATAACAGCTCTCTTTACTACATGCATTTGCACAGTGCCATCCACTTTAATCTAAATTAGTGGTCCTATAGATAGAGGTAGAGCACATGATCTGCTTCCAAGTAGATAAAGCTCGAGGACAATCACGCAAAAGATGTAGAAATGTCTCATTCTGTTGCATGCAAGTAGGACAAAGAGCATTAGAAGTGAGTCTTCTCTTAACCCTTTCCATGTTTGTGAGGGAAGCTTCCCACGATAAATAAGCCAGGTAAAAGTTTTCAGCTTTGGTGGAATATGTAATTTCCAATTTTCCATAGCACCTTCCCCAGATCAGCTTGTCACTCCCACCACCAAACAATATCCTCAGACTCAGACAAGATGCTCAGCAGCAAATCAACATTCCGCCCCATTAGTTTATTATTTAATGGGGCTCAACTAATTTCAATCGCTTCCCATATTTTTGGTTTTTCAATATTTTTGTTCCCACAAGTTGATAAAAATAATAATAATTATCTTTGACACATTAGGTGGAGAGTCTAAATCTCGTATCCACTTTTTAAAGCTTAATGTTGATGTTGCTAGGGGACAAACTGGACAAATTGATGCGTATCCACTTTTTAAAGCTTAATGTTGATGTTGCTAGGGGACAAACTGGACAAATTGATGCAGAGGGGTTTTGAGGGATCTCACTGGTACTTGGATCTCAGGTTTCTCTGCTGGTCTTGGTTGTGGCTTAGTTTTAAGTCAGTTCTTTGCAGCTGCCAAATTTTGCAGGGATAGTTCTTGACTGTGGCGTTTGACATGTTTATCAAGAAATAAAATTGGTTGTTGATGTGCTTTCTAAGGATGGTGTTGGTGCTGAGGTTGGAGTGCATTTCATAAAGTGACCTCCTCTGAATTTTTTCTTAGCATGGTTTTTTTTTTTTTAATGATTATAAAAAAGGTTAACAATGAAAAAACAAAACCTCGAGAAACACTCATTCCCAGCTGATCCAAATAGAATGCTTGGAACATAGAAATAGGTAAGCAAGAAAACCATACTGTGGAGTATGAAAGTGATAGGCTAAAGAAGCCAGATGATCTGCTATAAAATTAGCTTCCCGATAAATATGCCTGAAGCTGATAAACTGAATTTTTGCCGCTAACTCTCTAATATCTTGAACTAAAGTCTTAAAGAAAACAGAGACAACATTCATCTTTAGAAAGAAGTCATAATAGACAGGAAAAACCCTAGCGAGATTCTCTCTTGACCCTAACGACTCTCTTTAGAAACTCCAGTGCCCTAGGCGGCATCCTTGCCATCTATCAATGCCTCCCAACTCTCTTCCATCTTCCATGGCTTCTATCGATGTTGTGACTGCTAGTCTTGCCTCCTCTCTGGCACTTGCTGATAGAGGAAACGCTCTGGATCTGGGGAGGATTGGATGAGGGCCTATGCGCAGGTCTTCCTAATCTTTTCTTCTCAGGAAACCGCTCACCCGTAAACCAGTTGATCCCTCTGCGTTCAAATCTCACTTTCTCCTGACATGAATGGTGGACAAGGAATTTAGAGTTCAGGAACGAGCGGATAACCGCTATCTATTTTCTTTTGGATCTGTGCGGGATCGGAATAAGGTACTGAAGGGTGGTGTTGGTGTTATGATCGGGCTCCGGTATGTCCGGAGGAATATGATGGTATTCTAGCCATTGAGGACGTCCCTATGAAACATATCAGAATCTGGGTTAGGGTTTCTGGCATCCCTCCACTCTATGAGGAACCAGACAAACTCATATTCATTGGGAACCTTTTAGGAGGCTATTTGGACTATGACAAGAAGGAATTTTGTAAAGATTTCATCAGCATTCTATTTTCTCATGATATTTCTAAACCGGTTCTCTTGGAGCGTCATGTTTTTCTGGCCCCAGGTGTTAAGCCTTTACTGAAGTTCCAGTTTGAACATCTCAAGGGTCGTTGCTCTCAATGTGGACTGCTTACACACTCTGGTGAGAAGTGTGAGGAACCCAATGTTGTGGTTTCTACTCCTAGGCTGTTAAGGTTTGGTGGCAATCTTTCTACCTCCAGTGGAGGCTTCTCTTTCTCTGCTCAAAATAACAGGGACCTACCTTTGCCTTCACCTACTCTACTGAAGAAGAAGAAGCCGGTCATTAGGTGATTGGAGCCATCATCTTCTGATCTTGCTGCTAAGGAGGATATCATGACTAACATGGCAGAGTTTGAAGGAAAGAATTGCGAGACTGTGTTGCAGGATCAAACCACTGGGGTGGATTCGGGGATTCCTTCTAAACTGGGATCAAAAGACCTACCTCTTGCTCCCAAGCAAGCTATGGAGAAGCAAAGTTTGATCTACAAGAAGAGAGCTCGTCAGGAAGCAAGTGTACCTTCGCCGAAGAAGTTCAAGACTATTCTTGGAGGCAAGCTACTCACACTACATACTGATGCACTTGGCTTGATTGAAGCTGAGGATGATGTTACTCTTGTGAAACTGAAGAAGAAGATCGGTCGACCGCTTGGTAGTAAGAATAAAGGCCCTAGGTCCCAAAAGAAGGTGAGGATAACTCCTCTACACCTCACCTATCCATCTGCTACAACTGTTCCAGACGCTGGCCCTAAAGAAAAGGGCAAAGGAAAACTCTAGATTTTCCTCTCTTTGTGTCTAGCAATTGAGGTAAAGTCTGGTGCTATGTAGGTTGACTTCTCTAGTTGTACACCAATTGAGGTCTCCAGGCAACTAGGGTGGTCATGGCATGAACTTAGATAGTTTTGGAGTTTGTTTCTTTGGCTATGCACTTTAATAATTGTGCGTATTTGTTTGCAATGAAGGTCATGTCATATGTTTGGCGGCTTGTGCCATTCGAATTTTGTTGGTATGAGACAACCTATGATGTACGTGTCTTCTGGTCATTGATAAGTACTGAAGTTATCTATTTCTAAAATAATAAAAAAAGAATAAAAAAAAATCTTGAACTAAAAATCTTGATATTTTCTTAGCATGGTTGATGTTTATGAGTTTTAATTTTTTTCTATGAATAATTGCCTCCATAATTTTTTTCCTTTTGTCTCCACCACTGGCCATCAATGCTTTGCTCGATGATTTGTGATATGTAATTGTTTATTTTGTTGGGCCTTTTGGCCCCATCTATCCTAAAAAAATAAAAGTAAAGAAGAACTTGTGAAAATATATTCTTTTTCTTTTTTTTTTTGGAAATGGGGATGAATTAAGCTACCTCAAGCTAGCCTAAAAGGCTGAAAATAGAACCAACTAGTAAGTCTGATGGACATGCCCAAATAGACAATAAGAAAAATGAAACTTAATTTCCAACTGGGCTCAGAAAAGCCAGTATAAGGAAATTAACCCTTGTAAAAAAACTAATGCATAGGCCCAAAGAATAAGCCTATATCCAAACTAGAAACCTAGCTACTGCAGACCACCTCGCGCCGACCATGTAGAATGTCCGATGTGCCGCCGGAAGCAGTAAACCAAGTAGTTCTATGTTGAAAAGCCAATGCCAATCAAAACCCAGAATACAAATCATATGAAAGCCAACAACCCAGGGAAGAAGATCCCTCAAAACAACCTTATATTGTCCACCATCAAGAACCAAACCAAGAATGAGTCGTGGCTGCCGAAAGAGGACCGAGAACCAGAAGCATGGAGAACGGGGGGTGACGAACCATGCGTGAGCACCCATACTCCCCTAGGTAAGTGCCTTGCACTTTATCATTGTAGCCACAGTAGCTCTCATGGAGGTTGAGAGTGAAAACAGAAGACTTATTTTGGGGTTGGGTAAACAAAGATCTTGAAAGATGTGAGATTGATTGAGATTGAGAAAGAAAGAGAAAAAGAGGTGAGGAACAATGTCCTCCCTATCTGGACGGTGCCAGGAATGAACTGGACATAGCCAGAAAATACCACAAAGGGAGCAAAATGACACTACAAAGGTGAGACAAGAGCAGCAGATTCTTGAGGAGGACACTGAAAGGGATGAAGGAGAAGGGACCTCCCCCCAACTCTTAAGCCTTCACTAGATCTAGAGGGATGAAGATTGGGCAAAAGAGAAGGGGATGGGTTTTTTCAGATCTACTTTTGTTTGGACCCAAAATGAGCATTTTTGGCGTGTCTTGGAGAAATTGAGCCAAAGACAGTGGCTCAAGCTATATATTGTCGACAAGTTCGAAATATATTATTTAGAGACTAAATAAAGCCTACTATGGAAGATTACGCGAGTTACAAGAAAAGGAAATGATGGAAGCATGGAAATGAAAAGTCAACTTTAGCACATTTTCCTACTTCTGCTAGGAGAAACTGAGCTAAACAAGGAAGGAGGGGCGACAGACTAACCAAATGAAATCTAAATGAGCTAAAACTTTCCAGATAATTCTAGACATCCCAAGGATCATTTATTATGAAGAGTTCCAGAGCTATTTATGAGTGGAAAGCCTTCAAACAATCAGTCCAATTTTCTGCAGAAGCAAAAACTGGAAAATTAGACATGTAAGGAGTCCAGCAGCATTTCCGGCCCAACCACATGGAAATAAATTCTGAAATTTTACCATAATAATCTACATTCATGGTGGATCATTTCATATGAAGAAGTCGAAGGCTAAATATGAGTTTTTAGTGGAGATAAAAATTAAAGGAATTAAGAAGCAGAAAGTGCTCAAACCACTCCAAAATCCATTAAGTGTTTAAGTGCTCTCACCTAACAAAATCTATTAAGTGTTTAAGTGCTCAAACCTAACCCACTATGATTTGTTTAAAGGCCAAATAGTGTTGCATGGAAGCCTATATATAGAGGCTACAAAAAGTGTCATCTCACCAATTCATTCATCAAAATATCTATAAGATGATCTAAGTTCTCTCTAGAGCAACCTCTCTAAGAGCAACTCCTCTCCTTCTCTTTCTCTTATCGGTGATCACACTCCAAGTTCTAGTCTCCTTAGGAGCCAACTTTCAGTACCACCAAACCCTCTATCAAAGTGCTTTGGTCCTAGTCTCCTCAGGAGCCGACTGTAGTACCACGACCACAACGGTTACGAAACCAGCCAAGCAAGGGTAATGCCCTCGCAAACCAGCCAAGCTAAAGTCACGCTTTAGCAAGTTCTCCTCACTTCCCAGTGGTTTTCGCTCTGCTCAATCTACAACATCGAGTATCGATTGTGATTTTAAAGAAAATCAGCAAAAGTCCTCGCCACGAGGCACAAAGAATCCCACGACGAGGTTGGTGCTCTCCTCATCTACAATCGCTCAGAAGAAGTCAGGTCAAGGGACACCCCTGACGACCGCACCCGAACGGTGCTGGCACGCCCACGCAAGAAAAAAGACTGTTGACCAGCTCAAGAAAAACTGGAGCCAAACAACTTTCTCTCTCTACAGTTTAGAGAGAGAGGGTCTCCACGAGGTTTTTTTGTTAAAACGCCATATAAAACGCATTTGAAAATTCTATTGGAGATGCTCTGAAATATAGAGTACAACGCATAGCAATTGTCGGATTCTACCTAAGAGTTGCTGGCATGGGCAATAACAAGTGTTGGATTCCGACTAGAGATTAGGTAGGCAATTTTATGTCAAGTGCCTTTTTTTTAGTAGAAGTGAATTATTGTTGGGTTCTTAGCCATTACTTCTTCAGATTACTAAACTCAAACTCCTAGCTACGTGAAAATTTAAATGGGTAGGAAAAGTAATCGGAGTTGGTGTTTTTTTTAATAGATCGGAGTTGGTGTTTAGGAATTTCAACTATTAGCAGCTAGGAATCCCACAAGATTCCATTTCCAACAAAAAAAAAAAAAAAAAGGCTGATGGGGTAAGAATGGCTTATTGCTACTTACCACAAAGCAGTTGGTGGCATTGTGCCCAATTTGGGATTGGCCCCTCCAGTGTCCAAAGCAGACAACTTATCTATTTTGAGTAGAAGTATGAATTAAGAAAGGGAAAACATCACCAATTATTTTTAAGTTAAAAATGATTTTTTTAAGTGTTTTGACAAATATACCCTCATTTTTAACGGCTTCTAATGGTAGAATTAACGGCAGTGAGTTAAGTAAAAGACGGATATAAAACTGAGTGAGTTAAGTGATATTATTGAAAATACAGTGAGTTAAGTGTCGAATAAGTCATAACTCAGTGACTATTGGTGATATTTAGTAGTTTCTCCATCATCCTCATCAAGTCATGCATTGTCATCACAGGATAATGAATTCCTATTTCTTGGATATATATATATATATATATATATATATATCAGTACTTCTTCGGTGCGGATGTCCGCACTTTTTGCTTATGTGCAGATTTCCGGTTTTAACCCACTTTCCAGTCACATTTTCACATCTTAGCCGTTCAGTTTTTAAGTCATAATGTATAGATCATCTCTGCAAAATTTCAGCCAAATTGATGATCGTTAAGGCATTTAAAACTGCAATTTACAACAATTTCGGTTCGACAGAGTCTGTTCGTTCGTGTAAATTGCAGTTTTGGATGCCTTAACGATCATTAAATTAGCTGAAATTTTGTAGAGATTATCTATACATTAGGATCTAAAAACTGAACGGCTAAGATGTGAAAATGTGATCGGAAAGTGGGTTAAAACCGAAAATCCGCACCTTTTTCTTAGGTGCGAATATCCGCACATGAGTAAAGTTATATAGATATATAGATAATACATATATAACCAAGAGTAATAAAAGTAAAACCTTACTGCTAGATACTGTTAACCTTGGTTGCCCAAAGGGATTTGCTTTGTAATTTCCTTTTCTCCTCAAAAAAAAAAAGTAAAAACTGTAAAGAATAATAAGGAACCATGGAAGTAGTAGAAGATGTTGTGATTATGGGAGCTGGAATTTCTGGCCTTACAACCTCCTTGGGACTTCACAGGTACACATAGTCAAGCACACACAGGGTGAAATGCTGATACATGTTGATATATTATTGTGTAAGAAAAGTTGCAATTTTGGTGCAGGCTGGGCATTAGAAGCTTAAGGTCATCTCCAACTCTGGGCTAAGGGGTTGGTATAGCCCAAAAAATATCATTTCCATCTCCAACCCAAGGTTATGCTATAACAAAAACTGATTTGGGGGGCTAAAAGGGCCAAGGGCTGGGCTAAACATAGCCCTTTGTTTAGCCCTTGGGCTTCTTCTTCGTGGGGACCACTCTATCGGTTCAAAATTCTGATCAACAAAATCAATGGCTGAGATTAAAGAGCAAACAATAAAATAACATGGTATTTAAACTTATAGCCCTAAGGGTTAGAGATGATAGAAATTATAGTCCTTACTATTTGCATGAATAATAATTATTGGGGGCTAAAATTTAGCCCGGCTGGAGATGGCCTTAGTGCTGGAATCATTTGATAGTTAGGATAACAGGGTTTGGATTGTCATTATGGACAAATGCCTGGAGGGCTTTAGATGCCATTCGTATTGGCGATTGTCTTCGGCAACAACATGTGATTCTTCTCGGGTAAGCTTGACTGATCATGTTATGCTGTCAAAGTTTCAATATGAGCTAGTTATCAGATGAATCATTGTTTCTATTTGTGATCTTGAGCAACAAAATTGGGAATGAATTGTACCCTTTTGTTAGATATACTTGTAAAATTACTGAGATGCACTTTTTCTTTTTTGGGAATGCATGACTTGATGAGGATGATGGAGAAACTACTATGGAAAACCTGTTACAGGCCTTGTCATAATTTTACAGGCGTTAGTTGTTCATAGGCCTTGATATATAATTTTACAGCTGGAAAACCTGTTATAAATCCATATGCATCAATGATCTCCACAACGAAGAATTGAGATCGAGTTTCTGGGTTCTACTAAAGTATAAAACTATGAACATTTCCCTTTGATACTCTAGCTAGTACTCTTATCAACATTTCACTAGACAATAGAGTGAATAGACAGTGACTCTTAATTTGTGAGATTTGTTTTCACTCACTTTTCAGGCATGCATGAAACTGATTGCATAGTTTTGAACAGTAGTGTGCTTTTCTCAAGAATTTCGGGGCTTCAGATGTCTGAAAGGTCATACAGGGACAAAGGAAAACAGTATGTCTACCAGTAGTCTAAGAGCCTCACTATGTAGCTGATATTCCTCTATCAGTGTATACACTGCATCTCATTATGCTTACTTTTCAACCCCAAATGATTTACATCTCTTTCGACCTTTAGTGGTCCCTAGTACTGTGAATGGATTGTTCACTGGATTGTATCAATTTGTTTTATGTATGATTGATTTTATTCGTATCCATTGTTCATTGTTGTAACATTCAATTCAAGCATCTCAGATGATATAGAGTGTGCACACTACATGATTTGCAGAGGAGACCAAGAAGTTCGATGTGTGAAAATTTGTTGTTGGAAACCCTTGCAAGTGAACTCCCTAGCGGTACCATTAGGTTCTCATCGAAGGATGTTTCCATTGAGGAATCAGGGTACCTTAAACTTGTGCACCTTGCAGATGGAACCATCCTCAAAGCCAATTTTTACTTTTACCGTGTGTTTTACCTCCACACTTTCACTTTTACCTTAACTCCTTTCACCGAATTTATCTTTACCTGTGTCTTTTTCACTTTTTACCACTTTACCATGGTAAAATTTTATTTAATCCAACTTTTACTCATTTCTTCTTTTTTTTTTTTCTTCCAAAAACAAAGATTTTCTTTTCTTCTTCCTTTTCTTTTTCTTTTGGTCAAAATTACACAATAAAACACCAAAATCTTCAACACCAATTACCAATACTTTGAAATTTAAACAAATAAATTCCTACTAATTAAACCCTCCTCAAATATCCAATTTTCACAATTTTCCACCAACAAAAATAGCTCAACAAAATTCAAAATCAACTAAAAAAATTCCAAAAATTCTAGGGTTTCCAAAACGCATTCCTTACCCTTTCTTCTCCAAAACTCACGGCCTTTCCTCCTCCTTGGCCTCTTCACCTACAAATCCGTCCAAAATCAACATCACAACCCAAAAACTCGAAACAAGGTTGCATGGGATAGATCCTTACCACAAATCCTTGCCAAACCCGTAGCCTAGCCTCATGGTCTAAGAGAAAACCGGGTTCATGCACCAAAATCACAAATGAGAATCAAAAACTTGAATTTGATAAGAAATAGGTGCAGATCGGAGGAATAGAGGCTAGATGAGGAGGGATATTACCTTGATTTGAACTTAGAATGAAGAAATCACAAAACCCCCAAATTGACTTCGGGTTCTAGGGTTTTTGAGTGATTGAATGGCTAAATTTCGTGATTTTGGTTTGAGAAATGGGTAGAGGGAATGAAGAGGAGAAAATCTGGTAATTTTGGTGAGGATTGGAGTTTCGGCAGCCGGTAGCGGTACGGCTACGTCCGAAGAGAGAGGGAGTCGGATGAGAGAGAGGGAGAGCTGAAGAGAGAGAGAGAGAGAGAGAGAGAGAGAGAGAGAGAGAGAGAGAGAGAGAGAGAGAGAGAGAGAGAGAGGAAAGTGAGAAAATAAGGCTTGGTACTAGGGTTTAAGGTTATGAGCCTTTAAATACCTCCCCCTAAAATTAATTATGAAAATTCTAATTTACCCTTCCTTTTGGGCCAAGTGGCTTGGGCTGCTACTTTTCATTTTTCTCTTAATTTTCCTCAAGCCCACTCCTAAAATAAAACTACAAACATCCTTATTTCTCCTACACTTTACCGATTCATTTCGGGAAAATTTTCCGGGCTTTTCCTAAGCCTCGATACTTTAAGAAAAGTTTGCTAAATCCAAATTGGATTTTTTTTATAATAATTTTCTCTAAATTCTTAATCCTTTAAAATAGCCTATTAGGCTTACCTATGAACGAATACATAGTCCCATACTTTGTACGACAAAATAAAATAGAGAAGAAAAGTACGGGGGTCTACAGTTTCGTTAATTGTTTTTCATTGATGACGTTTTTAGTCATTCTCGACTCTATCTTAGGCCCAAAATATGAAATTTCAATAAAGCCAGATTCTTCTCCTTCTTCGGACCAACTTTGACAAGTCTTTATCTCGACAATAATCGTTAGTTTGTCAAGCCTAACTATACTTAAATTGCTTTAATAGTAGTTTCGAAACTCAAGATAATTTCTTAAATAAATTCCTTTATGTAAATTACCATACGAAAATTTTTAATGGCGAAAAATTACCTTTGGAAATAACTAAGATTTTCAGGGGCTCACAAACCTACTTGTAAAATAATTTGGTTTCTATCTTTAGATTGCTATGATAATTTGTGGGATTACTGTCTTAAGTTGGAAGTTGTATGTGTAATTGAGAAACTGTTGGATCTTACATATTCAGAAGTGTGCGATTGATACTGTATTTGTGATTGTGGTGGAGTTTGGTTGTTGCAATTGTGAGGAGCATGTGGGCTCCCGAAGTTTAGGATGATTGTTGATTTTAGAACTATAAATTGAGTTTTTATTGGTTTTGGGTAGTCCATCTTTAAGGCTGATTTTGCCAAATTTTTAGTAGAGTTAGTTGATATGCTAAAAGTAGCACATAATTTAACCCTACAAGATGTAGTTGTCAGCATAAAATAAGTAGAAATCGTTCAAGCCGGGGAATAATGGTACACCTGTAATCATGCAACAAATAAAGAATTAATTTACAAATATAGGGTATTATTTACGAAAACAAAAATAAAAGAATCCTAAAACATAAATTACACTAGTACAAAAATTGCATCACACAACGGTGGTTAACCGTTGTCCCAAGAGGAAAGTTCTGTCGTCTATCTCAGTGTTGTGTGATCACAACAGTCATACAACTGTGTGTCGATCATAGGGTCAACGGTTATCTTAGAACCGTTGTACCAATTTTGGGCATGCCAATGCCAGAAGTTGGATGCCAGGCACATATGCCGCATGCATTTGTTGTTTCAATGGCCGCTCACACAACATACTGAAGATACAAGATGATGTTGGTTACCTAATGAGACAACAGAAATACTGTAAACTGTTGTTGGACTATCTTTACCACTACAGATATTTCAAAATATCGGTGGTGTGATAGTTGTAATCGTATTTGTGAGCAAGCTATGACTGTTGTATGTGGGAGAGATGATTTGCATTTGTACAACACATCTTTTCAATATCGTTTTGTGATTTAGCAATTGGACAACTAGTTTTTGTTTCTTATGTTGTGTGAATTCAAATATGAGGACAAAGTGCTTTTACAACCGTTATGTGATTTATACCAAATTTGTTGTGTGATTCACAAACATACAGCTACTCATACAATGCAATTTATGAACTGTGGTTTCTTCATTATCTAATTCATAAAACCAACAATGAAAGCATTAAATTCTAGCAAAAGCTAACCATATATATATATATATATATATATTGAAAACAGCATGCAAAAGCTGAAATTTGTCCTAAAAACAGACATATATATATGTATATATATATATCTAGATGCATGCTACAAGTAAAGAAACTACATTCTAGCTACACCATTGAAAACAGCAGAAGACAACTTGTTCCAAAACCATATATATATATATATATATATATGCATCTATGTGCATGCACCTACTGCTAGCAACATTCATATATATGCATCTATCAGCAGAAGCACTAGACAAAATGATCTGTAATTTCCTTCAGCCTACCACTAAATGGCTCCTACATATATGACTTGACGACAAACTTTGCCCACTCGCACCGCATCACATCAATGTCCTCTTGGCTATACACAAGGTTGCTTCTCCTTTCCCACTGAAATGATTTCAAGTAACAAAGCAAAGTTATATAAAGTGTCGGTCAATAGTACCAAACAGATCATCATTCAAACACATAGCTAGAAGACCAAACATATCTTAATTATGAGTGTATACCTTGTTGACAAATGTAAAATCCTTATCTTCAATTATATCTCTCATGTAGCACATCACAAAGTACCCACATTCCTTAGCATTAGGTTGGGGAGGAATACCCTAAGAATTGAACATTAATGATTAATTCAACAACAAGCAGAACCTAGTCAAAATATGCACCAGGTAAACAGAAGCATAATTTCAAGTTCCAAACTAGTGTAGACATGCATGCGTACCGATAAATTTTTCCACAAAACTGAACTCCGGCCTTTCCTTCCCTTGTGTGCATTATACATAGCAATGTCACTAAAATAGAACTATCACAATATCAGTTTTTGCATGTAAAGAAATTGACACTTAAAGTTGGACGTTACAGTCAGTTTCTTCTTTCCATCAGTTTTAGCATTCGATAACTTACATATCAACAACTGATCTCCATTCTCCAGTGGGTAACCGCCTCTTCATGGGATCCATGAAAAAAAAACAATTTCTTTGTCCGGATCCACAATAGTGAGCATCCAATGTTGACTATATACAATGAATTAACAAGTGTACGTTTAGTTCTCCACTTTGCAAATCCTTACTTAAATAGAAATGCAAAGTATCACATGTATAACAGAAAACTTTCATGAATCACTTACTCTGAGTTATAAGGCAGCATGAAAATCTGGCCTGGTTTTGCCGTTATGAGCCTATCCTTGATGTGCAGTGACCTTGCATGGCTATCCCCACAACCAATTCCACCGATCAAAGGATCCACAAAAGCAACCATATCCAGCATTTTATATCGGTTCAAGACATCATCAAGGTACCTAGCATGCATATATACCATGTTTGAACTCAGCAACAAGAAATTCACATCAATACATTTAGGGATATAGAATATATAACAAAAATTTATATAAAAAGACTTTTTATTTACCTCTGGTATACCACTATGCAGTTTCCAGTAACTTCTGTCATGCTTGCAATTCTTTGAACATCTGATGCTAGTATAAACATCTTCCATTGATACCCAAATAATTCATACTCCATTTCGAATGTGATAGCACGCCCATCTTTAAATGTTTCCTCACTCCAATCGCAAAGTGTCTTCAATGCAGCTAGCAAGGAAGGTCCCAATGACTTCAAGCTAGCTAGTACCACACTGTTTTCATCTTCATCCTGAACCCCTTTCTTTCTCTTCCTCCTCTTAGTTTTATCCTTAGTAAGTTTCTACAACAAATTTCAACAATTAATGTAAGGCCTTCTGATCTTTTGAGGTTACATGATGGAGCAAGTTAATATGAAATATCAAACTTATTGTACGTTAATGATTATAATAAGAAATTACCTTTTCAGGTGCCCTAAGGACCAGGTCTTTCGGCCATGCTACCCAACTTCCCATGGCTTGCTTAATAGTTTCGATTTCATCGGGCACAGGAAATGGAACTTTGGCTTTCTCCTCTATACCATAATAGATTGAAACTCACATATTACTATCTCCTAGTGGATAACCATGACAAGTTTGGAAGGGGTCATCTCATTCAATAACATTAGCAAGAGCTACAATATTGTCAATTGAACCTAACGCTAACTTGGCCTCAACCTTAGTTCCAACTGGCTGCAACAAGCAACTAGGCATAAAGTCCAATATATATATGTGTGTGTGTGTGTGTGTGTGTGTGTGTGTGTGACTATACTAATCTGCACTAATTTCACAAACCAATGTGGATACCTTTGATTTGAATCCTTGCTTTGTCAAATCTGCATATTCAGCGGGCACAACATGCTCTTGATCTTCTTGCTGTTTTGCATTATCTACAACCTTTTCCACACAAAACACTTCCTCAATCTCCTTAGTGGTGGAGACAGAAACAGATTTGTCATGAATATCCTTCTTCTTCTTCTTCTTTGGCACTGTGGAAGGCAACAGCTGTTCCTCCATTACATCTAAAACTTTAGTTAGTGCCTTCTGAACTGATTTATCTTTAACAAGATTCACTGCTTCTTCTTCCACCCGATCCCTGCTTGGTTCTTCATGTTCAATGGTTTTGGAACAACTACCCTGCCCAGAAAGTCGTAGCGGACTTTTCTCAATCATCGGAGTACTTCCTGCTTTAGTTTTCCATCTACCATTGCTTCTAGCTGTGCAAATTGAGCAGCCCAAAATGACCTCTCTTCTGCAATTATCTTCTCCTTGGTCTCTTCAATGATTTGGTCTCTGTGGTCTTATAAAGTCTTCTGCTTAGCCTCTTCAATGATTTTTTCTTTCTCTTCTTGTAAAATTTTCCTCATACTTACTCTAACCGTTTCTTGGATGGACTCCTTTCTACGTTTAGGGAGGTGGAAGTAATATGAGGGATTCACATAGCCTCCCACGCCTCACACTCTTCCAGGATGCTCAAGAGTCCCTAAAGCCAACGTCAATACATTATCACTTCCACAAGTGTTTAGTTCTCCAATAGCAACCTTCTCCTTTAAGGTAATCTAACATATTAATAGAATAGAAAATAAGCATATCATCAACATAACATTAGATATACACATTGAAATCTTCACTGGATTGCACTCACAATTTTTTCAGCACACTTCTTTGTCTATTCATCCTTGAATGTGCCCTGCTTGGTCTGTCGTGCTTTAATCCACAATGTTGCCCTATCAACTTAGTCGCTGTCCACTAATTCAGACTACCAAAAAGAAGCTAGAGTTCACTAAAAGTCAAAGATAAAAACAGGTCAGCAACTTAATTCAACACTAATTAGAAAGATCGTTAACTAACCAACTCTTCCTCCAATCCAGCATATCCCTTACGGGACAGTCGGTGTGGATATTTGTTCCTAGAGCGCCGCTCTTGTTGGATCCGACGTAATTCCTGTAAAATAGATAAATTGAATTAAATGGCTTTTCATATAGATTCATTACAAAAAACAATGTAATGCATTAATGTAATACAAACCAGAAACTTTTCCTGCGTCTGTTTAGCCACAAATGCAGTCCAATGATTTGCATTGATGAATCTGTAATCATCTGGAGGATGCTTTAAGGACTCTGGATCATTCAAGAAAGGGATAATATAATTCCTAGTGAGTCGAGACTTGAATTCCCTCCATTTTGATGCAGTAGATTCAATTACCATTTTTCAGCTTTCAGGTCCAAGCACAAATGGCACCTGCATACAGAAAAAGAAATAAAGCAAGAGTTAATATAAGTTGCAATCCTTCCTTTAATATAATAGTGTATTTACTCATTTAGCTTAAGAACAAAAGCATCACATATCCAATACTACATACCTGCACACGTTGCAAAATTTTCTCTTTCTCCTCGGTTATGACGGCCCTCCAGGTACTTCTTATTATAGGTATCTTCCTACAAGCTAACACATCGATATACGATTGCATCTCCTTTGCCACCTTCCCATATGAAGTTTCTTTTCTGTTGAAGAGAGCTTCCTTCTTTTGTCTTAAGCTTTTGCGCCTTGAAATTCGAGACATTGTGACTTTTAGTAGCTTAAGTCCCCCAGTCTCCTCATCATCTTTCCTCTTCTTAGACTTCCCGTCTTGGTTGAGATTGATGCATCAGAGGACCTTGATGATGATGAATCCCCTAACTTGGACGTTCTCATCTTTGGTTTCAATCTCTTGTCCTTAGTCTTGCTTGGTAGTGGAGCAGATTTGGATGGTGCCATATCTACACAAAAAAAAAAAATAGTTTAGCAATAAAAAAAATCCCCAAATAACACTAAGCTAGACACAAAGTTATGTAATGAAATAAAATTCCAGTGCAAGTAAACCATATACAAGATTTGCGAATCAACATGCATTGAAATACATAAACCATATACAATATTTGCGATGAACAAGCATTGAAATATATAAACCTTAAGTTTCATTTGACTTGATTTAACAACACAAATCAGACTTCAAACAATTCACCAAAAGTTTTAGATAAAAGAACACTACTTATCAAGTATAACTGATGTAACAGTCATGTTGATAATTGATCAGCAACTTAGAAGAATGAGTGAACTTAAAACAATAGCTTCGAACTTAAAACAGCAGCATCATCCATCAACAACTATATCCTTTTCCTGCCAGCATGTAGGCTTCCTCCTCGGCCAAGTTACCAGATAACTCAATTGATGGCATCACTGTGGCAATGGGACGGTGAACAAGTCCAGTGTCACCAAGCTCAACATCAGTAATAAAGTCTTTGTAATCTCTTGTTGGGGTTCTTATAACAATTGACCACACAGAATCAACAGGGTCTTCAACATAAAAGACCTGCTCAACACAGTTTCCCAAAACAAAAGTGTCCTTTAGATGACCTCTCCTATTCAGATTCACCAACGTGAACCCTATATCATCTACTTTAACACCCCTTCCATTCTCTACCCAATCACACTTAAAGATAGGGATTCTAAACTTCTCATAGTCTAGCTCCCAAATTTCAATAATCACCCCATAAAAGCTCATATCATCTGTAATCAGCCTTTTACCCCTAGCACTTGCAACTTGTGGTGTCTCAGCAAGCATGTATATACCACTATTTTGCGTTGATCGAAGATCACACGGACCTTTGTGTTATACTGAACTCCCCTTATTTTGTAACCACTAAACTTTGAAACTTCATTGCTTGGTTTATCTACAAGCCACCTCACAATCTCAGGTATATCACCATCTGATTCACTGAGTTGATCAGCAACCTGCGAAGTAAGCCGCAAAACAGTTAATGTCCTTTAGTTAGCAACATAATTATATGTGGTAATGTAAATAAAATTTAAACAATAAACAATTGCCATATATGAAGTTTAAAAATGCAACTTACTGCATCAAAATACTTACCCTCTCTTTCAACCAATCAGCAAATGTCTTGTTTTGCTTGTCCATAAGCCACTTGTTATTCTTTTTGAATCTTAGAAACACACTCTTCAAATATTCCATGTGTTCACTGCAATAACCAACAAATAGGGGTATAGTATTAGTGAATGTTTGTGTTAACTTAACTTAAAATATTAACAGAAATCATAAAGCTAGATAGAGGGACTGTAAATTACCTAAAGTAACTTCTGAATTCATCTGTGTTTTGAAGAACACAGAGGTGAGCTTGGTTAAATAACTTCCCATAAACACTAACAATTGTAGCACCTGAAGTAGGCATGTCATCTGTGTTGAGGGCAGTCGGGATGCCAACAGTTTTGTCGTCAAGGAATGTTTCTGCCAAAAACTCAACCGCCTCTTTAGCAATGTAAGACTCGGCAATGTAACCTTCCGGCCTATTTCTGTTTCACACATATCCTTTGTACACCTTCATATACCTTTTGAATGGATACATCCGTCGAAAGCAAACCGGTCCGCATAACTCCACCTCTCTAACTAAGTGGACTGTTAGATGAACCATTATGTCAAAAAAGGATGGGGGAAAGTACTTTTCCAGCTCACACAATGTTTGAACAAGTTCACTTTGGATTTTCAGTAGACTGGACACATCAATAGTCTTGCTGCAGATTTCATTCAAAACCTTGCATAACCTGATACTGGCAATTCTCACTGGGTTTTCAAGCACACCTCGAATGGCAACAGAGAGGAGTTATTGCATTAAGGCATGACAATCATGGGATTTAAGTCCACTAAGCCTTAAATCATCCATGGAAACCAGGTTTGATATATTGGAGGAATAGTCTTCAGGAACTTTCATATTAAAAAAAGACCTACACATACATGTTTTTTCACCTACTGTTAGGTTCCAGCTTGCCAATGGCAAGCGATCCTTTTTGGGACCTTCAAGATTAGGCTTTAATCCTAATCTAATACCCATTTCCACCAGATCCAACCGAGTTTTCACCCCATCCTTTGTTTTTCCCAGAATATTCAACAAGGTCCCTATTAGACTATCACATACATTTTTCTCAATATGCATCACATCGAGGCAGTGCCGAACAGGTACAAATTTCTAGTACTTAAGTTCAAAAAATATAGACTTTTTCTTCCAACAAGGTCTGGTTTCATCATCCGCACCTTTATAAGGAGGATGAGGATATTTTTTCCCAAAAGGCCAGTTCCTAACTTTTTGCTCTACCCTACCCAATACTTCTTCACCAGTCAAAAGCACAGGAGGAGGTGAATGCTCAGAGAAGTTATTGAACGCAGACTTTTGCTTTCGATAGGGATGGTTTCTTCCTAAAAACCTCTGATGACCAATGTAGGCCATTTTCCCTCCATTAACTAGCCTTATAGGTTCTGTTTTTTCAAGGCAAATAGGGCATACATTATACCCTTTTACAATACTCCCAGAAAGGTTACCGTAAGCTGGAAAATCGTTGATCGTCCAGAATAGTACACCCTTGAGAGTAAAGTATTCATTTAGTCTTGCATCATAAACTCCCCTAACTCCTTCCCACAACAACTTTAAGTCGTCTATCAAAGGTGCCAAGTACACATCGATGTCATTTCCTGGTTATTTTGGCCCAGATATCAATAATGATAGCATCATGTGTTTTCTCTTCATTATTAACCATGTTGGCAAATTGTAGATCACAAGAATTACCGGCCAATAACTATACTTGCTACTTAATGAACTATAGGGATTGAACCCATCTGATGATAAAGGAAGTCTTAGGTTTCTAGGGTCAGAACCAAAGTCCGGCCATTTATCATCTACTAACTTCCACGAAGCTGCATCTGCTGGATGACGCATCAAGCCATCAAGTTTTCGGTCTATAGCATGCCAAATCAGACTCTTACATGTTTCACTTGACTGAATCATTTAAATCATTTTTCAAAACCTAGGAATAGGGAGAAAATACCATAGTACCTTTATAGGTACACCTTCCCTCTCTTTAGAGTTTTTACCTACTTTCCACCTTGAAAGACCACATGTAGGACACTTAATTTCATCAGCATACTCTTTTCTATACAAAATACAATCGTTAGGGTATGCATGAATTTTAGTGTAATCCATTCCTAGGGCACTCAAGGTCTTCTTCGCCGCATACATAGAGGCAGGTATCTCATTGCCTGCTGGAAGAAACTCTGGAAAGGTAATCAGCCAATCAGAGTAAGCAGCATCATTCATACTGTGCTTCGCTTTCAAGTTGTAAAGCCTTACGAGGACATTCAACTTTGTATGACTATCACAACCAGGATATAAAGGTTTATTACCATCATTAACAAACTTTCTAAAATTGTTACACTCATTTGAAAGCTTTTGATCCTCTTCACTTTCTAGCTCTACGTCACTTCCTACTTCTACTTCATATTCTGCCCTCTCATTACCATGCACAGATTCTGATTGATCTGAATCTATTTCTATGCCATTACTATCTTCATCTGTTCCTAATTCCACCATAGCCTCCCCATGCTCATTCCATTTCTCATAACTCTCATCTATTCCATTCACAAACAAATGATCCTTAATTACACCAGCAGAAAAATATTCAACATTTCCACAATTAATGCAAGGACAGCTAATGTGGTTAGGGTCTCAAGCATTATCCAAGGCAAATTTACAGAACTGCATTACCCCTAACTTATATTGACGAGATCTCCTGTCAGCAATCATCCATGTTCTATCCATCTATTCTACGCACAAACAGAAAATGAAACAGGACAACAAACTTAATGAATGATCTGCTCAACATGAACACAAATAGGAAAACATAATATTAAATTTTTTTGTTAACTTTAAATTGAATGGTACTGGAACAGGGAATCTCGGTGTGCAATTGGTTGAAACAGCTACCAATCCAAGATTATGTTTTATCCAATATACCTTAAGTATAGAAGAACAAACCCAAAAAAAAAAAATATATTAAATAAAAGAGAACAACCACAATACTTAGCAACCACAATACTTAGCAACAATACTTAGCAACAACCCAACACCAAACCCAACAATCAACAAGCTGCATAACAACAACTAATTTCAAGTGATTTTAATTAAACTCAAGCGTAAATCGAACCATATGAATTCAATTGAATCCAATCAACCTAAGCTCAATCAAGTCTATACATGCTTCCACCATCATTAACTAAAGGAACGCAGAAAAGTAACAATAGAATTCCCCATCTTATCTAATCAGCAAATAACATGAACAATCATATTCTAATTTTAATACAAACCCAATCTTGCACTCAAGATTTTTCATACTTCTTGCAAAAAAACAACATCAACAATATAACTAGCAGACAACATCAACCACATTCTTGAAAAAAAAAACCCCAAATTTCACCAGAGGAGTAAAACACACCTGAAATCAGCTCTTGTTAAAGTCGAGCGGCAAAGTAATAGTCCGGGAAAGAGACAAACTCAAATTATCTGGCGAAGTAACGTCGAGCGCGATGGTTAATGGTCAAGACAGACTGAAATCTGCACAAAATCACTAAAATTATCCAAAGCTGAACCCAAAACCAAACAACCACAATACTTAGCAATAACCCAAAACCAAACCCAACAATCAACAAGCTGCCTAGCAGCAACCAATTTCAAGTGATTTTAATTCAACTCAAGCGTAAATCGAACCATATGAATTCAATTGAACCCAACTGAACCCAATCAACCTAAGCTTAGTCAAGTCTATACATGCTTCCACCATCATTAACCAAAGGAATGCAGAAAAGTAACAATAGAATTCACCATCTTATATAATCAGCAAACAACATGAACAATCATATTCCAATTTTAATATAAACCCAGTCTTTCACTCAAGATTTTTCATAGTTCTTGCAAAAAAACAACATCAATAATATAACCAGCAAACAACATCAACCACATTCTTGAAAAAAAAAAGCCCAAATTTTACCACAGAAGTAAAGCACACCTGAAATCATCTCTTGTTAAATCAAGCGGTGAAGTAATAGTCCAGGAAAGAGAGACACTTAAATTATCCGGTGAAGTAATGTCGAGCGTCGGTGGTTGATGGTCAAGACAGACCGAAATCTACACAAATCCACTTAAATTATCCAAAATTGAAGAAGAAGAACAAACCCAGAAAGAAGAACAAACCAAAGAAGAGGAACAAACCTTTTTGGGGAAAGAAATTCCAAATTAAGTAGCAACGAGTAAACCTCAGTCCACCATCAGAACAACAAGGCGAAAGCGAATCGAATTGAACCAGAAGATCTTTGTATAGAAGCCCTAATTTCCAAATCGAAATCCAAATCATAGTAGGGTCTTAGTAGAGAAATGGCCGGGTTTGATTTCTAAGGTTTGAGTAAGAGTGGGTTTGATTTCCAAATCGTTATCCAAATCGTAGGAGAGATCTTCCCTTTGGTTGCTGGCTATTTTGGATTTGGTTTCGAGTAACACCGGGTTGCTGTTTTGGAAGGAGTTGAGTAAGAGTGACTGTTAGGTTTGGGGGGAGTATGTAACTGGGGAAAAAGAAAAATAGTAAGAGTGGTGTTGTCGGGTTTCAATTAAGTTGTTTGGTGGGAGACTTCAATTTGTCTCAAGTTTCTCCAACAACAGATAAGAAATGACCGTTGTGTGAGTGTATGATGACAAAGCAGGCTGGGAGGGAAAATTTGCCGCCTGTGCCTACATAGGTTTCATCAAATTAAAACTTTGCCGCTGTGCAACTTACTTCCATACTCAGACAACAGAAGTAAGACAATTTGTGTGTACAAATTTGTACATCGTCCACTAGATGTATCCAGTACGATTTCTCAATGCTCATACCACATTTCGTTACACAACAAATAAAAAAAAAACTGTTGTGTGGTTAGTTCAAATTCCATTTTGGTGAGCTTGTTCTTGGAGGGAATTATGTACTCATTTCCCTCCATTCTAGGCCTCTCCATTACAAACATAAACTTCTTAAATCAGTTGTCCAATATCTTCCTAAAAAAATGGTTTTCAATTTGCTTCATTCACACAACAGAAATAGATTTTGTACCGTTGTTTGATACAGTTCGTGTTAACACACAACAACAGATTTGTGTTCTGTTGTGTGATGAGTGTTGTGTGTTTTAATTTTTGTAGTAGTGTTAGTGGGGTTTTAGATTGTGTGACGCATAAAAATGAAGTAAATTATATAAACAATGTGGGATTTACAATGATATGGATGAAGATGTACGTTAAGAACAATTTATCCACCACCACATATGATCAAATCATGATATACTTCCTAATAGCCTTTACTAATGTCATAAGATGATATCACCTAAGAAACAAAGATCAAAGCAAACAGTGTCTCTTATTTTACTTTTCTTTACATAATTAATTTAGCAAAACACTAAACTAACATATTTCAAAATATGCAATCAAGTGATCGAAGCAATCATATCTTAAACAAATTTTGTATCATTAAGAATTAACACTTGAAAGTTTGGTCAATAATTGTATTAATCCTAGTATACAAAGCATGTCTATTCAATAACACAAACCAATTGATTTCGACTTAGGGTCACCAAGCATTAACCTAATTACTAGCTCAGTTACATGTAATTGTTCTAAGTTTGCAATCAAAGAACAAACACACATAAAAGTTTTCAATAAAACAAAATCAGATTGTTATCTCATGAAATCGCAAAAATCAAAGAATCAAGAACACATAAACATGAATTTCACATAGAATAGGGCTTCAAAATTGCCCCAAACAATAAGTTCCTCATAGTTTCAAAATACATAAAAGAAAACATAAATATTTTCTAGTACAAAAGAATGAAAAACTGTGAAATAGAGATGATGGAATGGCATTGAGGGTAGCTTGTGGTGACGTCCCAAACACCAAATTAGCTCTAAGGTGGCGTGTTTGCCAAGCAGTCACCCTCAAGTATAAGGGGTACAAGTAATAGTATATGAATTTAAGAAAGGTTGTCGAACCCACGAGGAATGGATTCCGTTCACTAGCTAGGATGTTAACCTAAGGAGAGCTAGAATATGTAAATGTACAATTACAAACCTAAATTCACAAGAAAACCTAGGGTCATGGTGAGTATGTGCATTGTGGTGGTAGTGAAATTGTTTGTTGGATAGAGTGGTGAATCAAATAAAAATAAATGCTCAAATGTAAATAAAACTACTCTAAACTAAGCTAGTAATATAATTGATGAAGTTAGAGGTTGGATTGTCTACCACAAACCTCACTTGCAAGTATTGAAGTTCAAATACAAGTGATGCTATTCTAATTTTCTAATTACCCTCTTTGCATCCAGATAAGACTACAAATGCTTAAAATCATTTAATATTATCAATTCCTACTGGAGAAGTCTACAATTAACTACCTATGAACAAATTCTATTACCGGTTAAGTCTCAATTCATTGTTCCTAGATGCATAAAGTTTTGAGTTTAGATAATCATGCAAGTAAACCAATCCTAGGTCTAGGTGATTTTTACTCACAACCTTCATATGCACATAGAGGATGCTATCAATGCTCAAGGTTAACTATTCCCTAAATATTTTTTCATGAGATGATAAACATAACACATTCAAAGTAGTTAAGTTTGAATGAATGCATTCACTTCTTGAATTAGCATATGAAGATGAAAAATCACAAATAACTTCAAATGTAAATTAAAACATCAATTCATACAAGATTGGCTAGGGCTTTCAACAAAGTAACTACTCACTCATAATAATACAAATTAGCATTAAATCTATAATATACATCAAGGTAAATTAAAGAGCTAAAGGAAAAAATGAACTAGTTGAAGCTTGACAAATCAATGGCTAGCTCCTTCCTTGCTTTCTTCCTTCAATGCTCCTTGAATCCTCCTTGATGGTGGAATGGATGGATGATGAACTGCTTGTTGATGATCAATGAAATAGTGATGAAGATATGATGCTTCTTTGGCTAACTTAAAGTGGTAGTGATAGAGTAGTGGTGGTGGTGATGAAGTTTGTAGTGGTGGAAGATGGTAGTTGTGGTGGTGGTGATGGAATATGGATATTATGAGTTTGGATTTTGGGAGGTGGAGATGAAGGTTTTGTGGAGGAGGTGGGGATAGAAAGAAGATGTAATAGAGTGGTATGAGTGATGCCTCTTCCTTATGAGAAGAGATGTTGAAGAGATGCTTAAATAGATGAAGATAGAGCTGAAAATGTGTTGAGAAGTCAAAATAGCAGCTAGGTTTTTGAATTAAGCAAAGAGGTGGAATATGAGAGTGGTAATAGATCCCAAAAACAAAGGAAAAGGGTATGGAAGTGATGGTATAGATTAAAGTAGGAAATGATGAGTAAGGGATGGTGATTAAGCCTAAGGTTTGGAATAGGGAGTGTTTGGTTGAATTGGAACCAAAAGATTTGGAATTTGGTTAAGATAGAATGATTGTGAATAGATGTTATGGTACTCATCCTTCTTGCTCCTCCATAAATATGACCGGAAAATACATGGCACCACCGTGAGTGGTGGTGAGCCTCCACTTGTACCGCCAAAAGTGGTGGTGCACGGAAAATTTGCCGGAATGTCACTCTTTTCTCCTCTTGTCAAGATTTTCTATAAAATATAGACTTGACACTACTACAAAAATTGAATCAGACGACGCCTCTCAGACGATGCATTATAGTTTTCTGTCGTCTGATTGAATTTTTTTTTTGGACGTCGTTTTTACAATATCCGTCGTATGATATGAATTTATAAATTAGTTCAGAAGACATTTAAGGATAGAACCGTTGTATGACCCTAAAAAAATTAAGCGACAAGTTTCCCACTATGTTTGTGGTACGAAACCCTATCTCAAACCCCAAAATTTTGCCGAATTATATTGTTTATACGATGAGAAATAATAGAAGTGTGGTCAGATCAATACATTTGACATGAATCCCTCATTTCCCACCACCATTTTTCTCCGGCTCTCAAAAGAGGGAAGCCATCTTAATGGGGGACAAACTCCAAATTTAAATGACTGTATTCGGACCACATTCTTAAAGAATTCTGTTGTGAGTCGGTCTAAATTGATCTAATTGGGCTTGAAACCCTGACATTTGAGTAAAAAAATAACAAAAAACCAAAGCGCCTTACTCTCTCGACACCGACCCAAAGCTTCTTACTCTCTCGACAGCGTCTCCCAAACCCTCACTCAGAAAAACTCATTCCAAAACTCTTTCAATTTCGCGCACAGCACCAAAACTCTCTCAACATAACCATATCCCGAATCCATCATACTGAAACCCTAGACCTTTCTCCTCTCTTTGACAACCAAATTAGTTTCTCCATCAAAGCCTCTCCGGCACCGAACACTCCGCCATCCCAATCGTAGCTTGGGAGGCCCAACGAGACTGCTCCTCCTTCAACTTCACCCGACGGCTGCTCAGCCTTAAGTGATCTAAAACTTCTTGCCAAACTTCGATTGGTCTTCTAGATATCGAACACCTGCTCATCGATTCATATCGCGACAAGTTGTTCTCCTCTCGGTAAAGCCATCGTCTTGATCCTCAATCTCTGAGATTAGGTTTCAACTTTGAGTTCCTATTTTCCATTCAGCAGTTTGTTGATTCAATTTCTTTGAATTCATTCTCTAATTTGTTGATTATTACTTTTGTAGACTCAGTGCTGTGCACGAAATTGAAAAGCTTGACCATGGTGGATTTTGGTTCTTCTCTGATGCAAATTAAGGTAATTTCGTGAAAACCTCTTTTTGGTTCTTAGGGTTTCTCTGTAAAACTTTGGTCTTTTCTTCTTTGGGACCTAAGTGCAGGTTTGGCTATGAAAGATGCGTGAGTAAAATGGTTGTGTTGAAATTTTGAGTTCTGGGAATCAGGATTTTAGTCTTCTTTTACTGTCAGAAGTGTTGTAAAATTGGTGTACAATTCTTTCTTGGAACTTGGTCTTTTGGAGCTGAAAGCTTCTATCTCTCCCATGTGGATGAGAAGTGGCAAAGTAAAATTCTTTTTCTTGGTAGTTATGCATACACTAAATCTTCAGGTCCAAGAAGTAAGTTGTTGGCTACGTACATGTCTTTTCATAATCTTAGAACTTTAGTGCTAGGACTTTAGAGCTAAGGTGCTCTGATATTTATTGTTCATGGGAAAGCTATGATTTTTCCTTTGTCTTTTTATTGTTCTATTGGTGCTTGTTTTGGAAAGAAGTTCAATTAGAATGATCTGGTACGAAAGCTAAGAAGTGGAAGAATAAAAGCAGGTTCAATTAGAATGATTTTTCCTTTGTCTTTTTATTGTTCTATGTGTGTGTCTATATATGTATGCATTTATTTTTATTTTTTTATGTTGATTAGGGGAAATTGGGATAAGGTTGCCTGGTAACCGACTAAGGAAAATAAAGGAAGAAGGAGAGGGAAAAGAAACGGAACAGGGGGAGAGGAAGAAGAAAGGAGGAGAAGCTAGGAAATAAGAAGACCCTCCTTTTCTGTGGCAGGGGCTTGCTTTTATTGGAGAGAAAAGGGAAGAAGAGATGGGAAAGGAGAGAAGAAAAGAAAGAAGAAGAAGAAGAAAAGAACAGAGGGAAGACGGGGAAGAGAAAGGAAATTAAGAACAAAAGCAAAACAAAAGAGGGAGAGGGAGCACAGGAAGAAGAAGGAGAGATTGAATCTTGAGGTGATGTTTAGTCGTCTTTTGTACAATAGCATAGTGGATGAGGTTTCACCATTCATTCGAACGGGTGAGGAGGAAGTTTCTTCTTGAGATGTTTGTGACTTCGATGCCCAAATTGGGTTTTCTTGATATTACTGCTTTCTTGATTTTATGGTTTTCATTATGTTCTTAAGATTTCTGAAATTAGTCTTGTGACTGTGAGGTCTCTTATCAATGACTTATGAGACTTGGATTGGGTGTTTTCATTCCTTGTTTTCTCCAATGAGGCCATGAGACTTAAATGTCACTTATGAGACCATGTCGCTATGTACTTGGTTATTGACTGCGGTTAAAGATGCTTCTTGATTGATTTTCCATTCAACTCTACCTTTGTATATCTGTACCTAGTTTCATATATTCTGTGCTTTTTGGAATTTTCAGATTGGCTAGATCTTGAGTTTATTTCCTTTACTCTTTTTAGTTGATGAGTTTGAGAATTTGAGATGTTGCTGTGAGTTACTTGTTCTACTAATAACTTTGAACGATTCAACTTTAGTTAGAGTTGTCTAGAGAGTTACGGAGTTTCTCAACTGATCCTATTGGCTTTACTGCAGATGATATAGTTTGTTACTTTTACTATTATCAAGGTACGTGATCTGTCTGAGTTTTTTTTTTTTTTGACAACTATGATCTATCTGAGTTTGGTTACTGCTTTTGCTTTGTGACATGGCTCACATCAGTGGACTTGTTTGTGCTTAGGTGTGGTTTGGATCCTTTGTGTTCCAAAATTATAGTTTGTCAATTATTCAAGATTTGCTCTAGTATTTCCTTTCCTAAATGATGAGAACCTGTATAAATTCAGTATTTCATTGACCTCATTGACCACATATATGAATAAGTCTGTTGTTTTTTCTAATGTCAGGTACATGATCCTAGCATTGACTAATAAGAAAGGGTATAATTGAATTGCAGATGTAACTAATGTTCTGCCCATATTGGTCCGGTTTCTGTTTTGGCATGTGGTCCCTCAGTGAACTATCGATCCATATGCAGCTGGAACTACAGAAAGAGAGCAAAAAACTCCTACAGAAGCTTCCAAAGCTAGACTCCAATGAGATCATGAGAGCAGCAAAGCTTGCAAAGCTGGGCTCTTTAAGTAAATTTCTAGATGTATATTGCTAAGAGAATAGTATTAGATGTAGTGGATGAAAGATTACCCCTTTGCACAATTTTTTTGTGTGCATGATGTGGATTATAACAATATCTTCTATATATTGATAAGCAATTGTTGGCTTGATGATCTTTTATTTTAGTTCCAGCATATATAATACATTGAATCATTCTACTAGGACAACAATAACCACACAAAAAACTGTTGTATGTGCACAATGTTCACAATAACCCCAAAATAAAAATTGTCGTTTGAATTTAAAACAAATAATAGATATTTTGAAAAACTGTCGTTGAATAGAAGTCTCACACAATGGTTATAAAATAAAGCACACAATGGTTATAAAATAAAGCGACCACTTAGTTGCAATCACACAACGGTTGCTGAAGTTACCCGTTGTCTGGAGAACAGTCACTAGCTGATGCTGTCGACATGCTGCCGAGCCCTTCACACGACAGTTCCCTACAATCGACCTTCATCAGACGGTGCCTCGATATATGACGGTTTACCTCCATATCAGACGACGGTTTTTAGCTGTCGTCTGATTCAATTTTTGTAGTAGTGTGGATTAGTCAACATTAAATTGGACTTTAGAATAAGTAATTTCTATGTTTTAGGACACAAATATGTATATGAATTATGATCCAACAAACATGCCACCGTAGGCAATTTTAACAGAAACACAACTATCAGAAGTATAATTATAAACCAAAGTATCATTACCATCAAATCTAGGAGGAATGCTCAACATTAACTCAATAAGAAGATAAAGCAAGCATTGGGATAACAAAGTGAGGTTCCATCCAAAATCTTCCCAAAAACAAGACATTGTAGCATAATATATACATCATCATTAGGAAGAACACCATTAATGACATCAGTTGTCCAAGCCATCTATCAGTCCAAAATTTGATTATTTTACCATCCCCCAGCCTCCAAATTAATCATTGTATAAGAGCAACTCCAACAGCTTCCCTATATTTTGATTTTTCTCTATTTTAGGGAAAAATGAGTCTCTTTTGCTCCAATAGATTCCCTATAACTATCCCTATTTTAGGGATAGTAAGGCAAGAGAAAAATAAATTCCCTAAAATTTAAGGAAGAACTATGGAGATTTTAGAGATTGCTGTAAAATAGAGAATCTGTTGGAGTTGGAGAAGAAAATGAGGCTAAAGCTTTGACTTTTGCTTCCCTATACACTACACCAAAAAGGCCTTCAGACGACAGAATTGTTCTATCATCTGACGGACCAAAATATGTCGTCTAGTATTGTGTCGTGTCTTGGGGGTATCAGACGACAGAAGAGTGTGCTGTCGTCAGATTTTTCAAACGACATAAAAAAATAAACGTCGTGTGTTGTCTGATGAGTTTTGCATTTTGGGAATATTGTGATCTGTATCGTTAAAAGCATTCAAACAACAGTTTTGTGTTGTCAGATAAACAAAACAACCACAGTCTTTTGAAAATACTATTGTGTGAAGCGTATTTGCAAGACAAATATCTGGTTAATTGTGTGGTTTGAATGCCTTTAAGTAAGAAATATGAAGACTCATATGTAGTGTCTTCTGGCATACAACAACAATTAAATGTTGTGCAAATTGACTTTAAACAACAATTATCTGTGGTCGTAAAGTGCATCAGAGGACAATTAAGTGTCGTTCTAGGGTAGGTTTATATGACATTTAAGTGTTGTGAGAAAGGTTTTGAAATTGTGCATATGTAATGTTGGAAAATGGTTTAGAATAGATATTATATTCTTTCTGTTATACCAGTTTCATTATAACGACAATTTACTGTCATTTGAGGTTGTTAACAAGACAAATATTTGTGGTATGGATATAAAAGAGACAACAAATAGTAGGTCGTTTACATTATCTATGATCAAGTCCAACCACACTTATTTGTTGTTATACACTTTAGCCAACACTTTCATCTAACTTATGTTGTAGTTTTGCCATTTAGACTACAATTTTCTGTTGTCTCAATGCCAAAAAGACGATAGACTTCTAACTGATTTTTGTATTGTTTTTGTGTAGCTACAACCACACATTTTGGTGTGCCTTGCAATTTAAGATAACACATATTAGTAGTCCCCTGTTACAATTGGTATGCATGCATTCTGGAAAATAAAATTGCCCATTCATGAAACCATTAAATCCATATCCAAAATTATTCATTGCAATTTCCATTAATCCACCATTGTCTCATGTACACAAACTTAATCATGAACATAAGTTCTAAATGGTCCAAATCTACTAATCTGGGAAGCCAAAAAAATATATGCATGGAGTACTGCAAGCTAATAAACTAGAAGCACTACACAATCTGGGCAACCAACGAAACAACACAACAAAATAGCTAACAGTTCTGTAAGTCAAAGTCTGGCCTATATATCAACTATGCATGTCCAAAAGCTGATGTTACATATCTCCAACTACTAATTAACCTACACACCAACTATCTTTAAACATAAGAACATACTTTACCTGCTCTACTCAGACAACATCAACATTCTTCATTGTGTAGTGATTTGCTTTTCTTTCCCACAAGGACAACAAGGATAGAAGCTTAGTCATAGATCACAGTGGATTAATCCAATAAATCACTATTACAGTGGATTAGTTTAATCTTTTGGATTATGAGGATATCTTTCGGATTAGTCTCATCCTTGGTTTCGCAAGCAGAGGTTTGGTTGAATAAAGAGTATACAGATAACTGAATTCTAACTTTATTTGCCCAAGGATTATGAGGATACTAAGCAGAAATTAATTAATAATGGCGTGTGAGGGAGATCCACATAAGCTGGTAACTAGGGTATAACAAGCCTTATGGAAGATATTATCCGTGTACTGGTCTTTTGATCATATAAAACGATAAATCCACAAGATCAAGCAAACTACCGGAAAAGACCATGCAAGTAATATTGATGAGATGATACGTGATCAAATTTCCCTAATTTATCAAGCTATATTGGTTAAATCATTCACTGCTCTCATAATTATATAAGCGTTGTGGACCTAATGAGTTCTCAAAGTATAATTATATTCAAACTGATTACAGGGACTGGTTAGAAACAAAATGCACTAATTATAGGAAAAATATAAGGAACCAACAGACTGATAGAAGAACTACAATATCTCAGAGACCAATAATGAATACTCCCCAAACACAGAAATTGTAACATGCCTCTCCTCTCCAATTTTTGGGTCCACAATATATGCAAACAAATAATCAACTACCAAAATGTAAATGTGGGATGACTGTTTAGAGATTCAAAATATATGCAATGCATTGCTCACTTTCTCCCTCTCAGTTTCTGTCTCTTTTACACATGGCGTGCGCGCACACACACATGCACACATGTAACAATGAATATTAGAAACACTTTTATCCTTTTACAATTTTTGTGTGCTCCTAAGAAACATTAAAATATTCAGGGAAAAAAAGGTAAGTCAAAGACAGGTTGACTCTTTAATGTATCATGATACTAACTTTTCGCAAAGGCATTTCAAATTCCAAAGTTCATGAATTCAAGAGCTGGTTGCTTGAATTCTGGGATTCATAGTTGAAGAGTTCACTGACTCAGGGATTTATAGAATTATATTAAATAACTAAGATACAATATATATAACTAACAGGATTGAATAAGAACTACTTGCTTGAATTCCAGAATACTTATATATTAGAGACTTTGGGACTGTTCTGGAGACTTTTTTGAAGGGTTCACGATAAGGTGCATACTCTAATATGCAGCAAATAACGAACATTGGTCTTACCATTCTTCTCACATCCCTAAGTTCTCAGAATGTCAGCCAAAAGCAAGTTTTATCTCAGAGAAAACTTATATTTCCTAGTACCAACAAGTCTGTTAGTAAATATGTCACACTTTTCCTACTCAACTACTACTCACTATTTTATCTTATTAGCCAAGTCAAAAGTAGTTTTAGAGGGAATGCTTAAGACATAGATGGAATAAGATAGTATGGAAACTTGTTTTGACAAAACTGCAAAATAAAATCTGTGCAAGACAAATCATCTCAATGTCCTCCATAATAAGCAAATAGCACTCTAATTGAAAAAGAGATTTTATTTTTATTTTTTATTCTCCTATCTTCTCACTTGTCAAACACTCTTTTGTTTCTCTAACATATCTATGCAACATAAATCTTCAAGCACTTCAAGGAATGCCATAATAACAGTGCCATGTTCCCGCAAAATTGCAAAAACTGTTGCATCTTTTGCAACAATATAAAACTAAGTTTGGTCGTAGTATAACTGCACCTAACTCTAAAAACACTTGTAATGTAACTAGGTCATGAGTGCAAGCTAAAACAATAGAAAGAAACCACTTTGGTACGATCAACAAAGTGGACCCTTATCAAAGTACATTGTCAGTCAATCCTTCAGTCTTAGTCATTTAATGTGCATCTACAACATGCTTGAAATGGGATGACTAGAACTACTACATCACACCTGATGACTGTCCTGATGCGAATAACTGAATATGAAACAGTAAAGTAAAACCATTAGCAGTGAAAGCTAAGCTAAGCTATGAGCTAATGAATGAACTGTTGTTTTGGCTACCTACTTGCGTTACTGGATAGGCATATTACCAGCCTTCCAGATAGCAATCTTGCGTGCATATACACAAGCACCGGTAGCAATGAATATCAAACATTTTACTCTCATACATTTTATTTTTGTTTCTACATTTTCTCTGGACCCTTTTTTTATTTGAAAGGAAACAACTTTTTATTCATAAAACAAATACCATAATACAAAGTGGACAAGAAGTCCACATAAGAAAAGAAAGATAGTTTGAGGAACAAAACAAGATGCTTAACTGACAGTAAACATGCTTGCCAATCTCGAATAATAGATGAAAGAGTGTAATCTACATACTCCCCAAATATAGAGGCCCAAAGAGAATCCGAAATCTTAACTCTTTCCCCACAACTCTTTCAACTCCGCACTACCATAGGCTTTAGACGTCCTTTTATTTCTCTGGACCTTGAAAAGAAAAATTAAGCCAGGTCTACTCTTTTTGCTAACTGCCTAGTCTAGTATGTGCAGTATACACAAATAAATGCAAATCTTGACAATACATACTCAAATCTCTAAACCGAAAGTTAAGAAAGGCAGTGTGTGTGTGTGTGTAAATATGCATGAAAGTTAAGAAAAGGCAGATGTATAAATGTGCATATACTATATATATATATATATATATAGAGGGCTTCCACTAAGGGATCCCTTTTTTTGATCTTTTATAGGATAGGCATTAGACTAACTTTTAGAACATATTTTCACATCTTAACCTGCTCAGTTTTTAGGTCATAATGTATAGATCACGTCTGCAAATTTTGAGCCAAATTGGTGATCGTTAAGACATCCAAAACTGCAACTTACACGAATGGACTGAATCTGTCGAACCTGAACCGTTCGTGTTTATAATGGTAAATTGCAGTTTTAGATGCCTTAACGATCATCAAATTGGCTGAAAATTTGCATAAGTGATCTATACATTAGGACCTAAAAATTGAACGGTTAAGATGTAAAAATATGATGAAAAGTTGGTATAATACCTATCCCTATAAAAGACAAAAAAAAAAAGGATCTCTCACTAGAATGGCCATGTATATATATATATATATATATATATATATATATATATATATATATATATATATATATACAGCGGTTCTCCACTGCGGACGTCCGCAGTTTTTCGATCCGTACGGATTTCCAGTTTTGACCCACTTGCCGATCACATTTTCACATCTTAACCGTTCAGTTTTTAGGTCCTAATGTATAGATCACCTCTGCAAAATTTCAGCCAATTTGGTGATCGTTAAGACGTTCAAAACAGCAAATTACAACAATATATACGAACGGTTCCGGTTCGACAGATTATGTTCGTTCGTGTAAATTGCAGTTTTGGACGCCTTAACGATCACCAAATTGGCTGAAATTTTGCAGAGGTGATCTATACATTAGGACCTAAAAACTAAACGGTTAAGATGTGAATGTGTGATCGAAAAGTGGGGAAAAACACAAAATCCGTACGTTTTTGCTTAGGTGCGGATATCCGCACCTGAGCAAGGTTATATATATATATATGATTATACATGTGTGATAACGATTTAATTTAGTGCAGTGCATTCATATATTGGGATGGCGAAACCTCTTTACATATATTTGTGCAGATTGGTGCTTCTTTAACAAGATGATAGTAATTACAATCATAAGTTGCATTAGGAAAAGGAAACGGCATGCTTGATCCTTGCTAGACTTTTCACCAAAGACTCAAGAAATCAACACTTCCAGTAATCATACCATTTACTGGAATCCATATCTCTCACTGTAAGACCAAAACATTGCAATGCCTTCATTCATATATATATATATATATATATATATATGTATATGTATATGATTTTTCTCAGGTAAGGATCTCCTTACCTAAGGCTTAGGTACGGATTTGGTGTTTTCACCCACTTTCCGATCATATTTTCACATCTTAACCGTTCAGTTTTTAGGTCCTAATGTATAGATCACCTCTACAAAATTTCAGCGAATTTGGTGATCGTTAAGGCGTCCAAAACTGTAAGTTACATGAACGAACCAAACCTGTCAAACGTGAACCGTTCGTTTACATTGTTGTAACTTACAGTTTTGAATGCCTTAACGATCACCAAATTGGCTGAAATTTTGCAGATGTGATCTATACATTAGACCTAAAAACTGAACGGTTAAGATGTGAAAATGTGATCGAAAAGTGGGTGAAAACCGGAAATTCGTACCTAAGGCTAGGTAAGGACTTCCTTAGTGTAGCCGGACTGTATATATATATATACACACACACACACACACAGACACACACACACATATATATGAATGGAGGCATTGCAATGTTTTGGTCTCACAATGAGAGATATGGATTCCATATATATATATATATATGGGTGGGGTCTGGATCAAGGGACACTCTTTTTTACACAAATTTTGACACACTTTGTGAGCCATTAGATTTTAAAATATTCAATGGTTCAAATTTATTATTTGAATGATGCCAACATATCTTGCGGTGATGTGACAAATGACTTGGTATTACAATTTCAAATCTAAAATTAAATTTTTCTCAAATAAAAGAGAAAACAAAATTACTATTTGGAAAATCAAAATCAAACAAAAACTAAAAAGAATATAAAAGAGGAAGAAGAATAACAAATTTTGTTGCAAGATTTTGATTAAATTTAACCGTGTGGGAGTCCAGCAAAGCAAACCCTAGCGTTGAGAACAGAGAGCGGCGGCGACTTCCGTTGGCTCTGGCAGTGATGTCGCCTCGTCTCTAGCCTGTGGGTGTGCGTCAGTGGTCGGCGCTGGTAAGGTTCTGAGTGCGGCAAGGCTTTTGCACGGTCGCTCAGAGAGGTAGGCACAGAGTGCAAACGGGTCGCGGCGCTGGATTTGTGTTTTTCCGGATTTGGATATGGAAAACTTTGGCTTGCCGGAGTGCACTAATGGTCGGTGGGGGTATTCAAGTGGCGGCAACTTTCTGTCGACTTGGCTGAGGATTGTTTTGCTGGTTCCAGGTATTCGATTGGGTTCGGCGATCTCTGCTTGGATTCTCTGTCGGATTTGATGTTACGGTGGATCGGCCGGCCACTGGAGGGGTGGAATTGGCAGATGGCGGCAGAAGCAATTGGGCCAGCGCTGGCTAGGGCTGCTGCCCTTCTTGCTTGGGGTTGGGCCTGGGCTCAATCTTGGGCTGATGAGGCAAGGGAACTGGCCTCCTAAGCAAGAGTTGATTTGGGCTTGGGCCTACGGGCTTGTGCTCAGGTCAAGGCAATCTGGGCCCTAATGTATTAGGGTATGAGCCTGTTCGAGGGTGGATTAGCTTCTTTGAGTCTTCTATGACGTTTCTAGTCTCTTGTTTGTACCACAATTGCTTGATTGGCAAGTGAAGGCTAGTTGAATGATTTATTCTCCGTAGGAGGCGAGGTTTTTTCATTCTTATATAGACTCGCTTACATAAAGCGAGCACTTTTAGAACTTAATTGTTTGCATTTTCTTAGATACGTTATACTTGTTGTTACTTGCCGGGGTTCTTATTTGAGGGCTTGCCGGAGTGCACTAATGGTCGGTGGGGGTATTCAAGTCGCGACAACTTTCTCATAATATGCACACTCTAATTCTAGAGCAAACATTTCACTACCAACAAAATCTTCAGGATAAAACTTCTTTGCAAGATTGCATGCATCTTCAGTTTTAAAATTCCTGAAGTTATCACGAGGATCCAAGCTTGAACTAAGTATAAGAAGTTCTGATGTTTGGTCTGAGAATCTTGTATTCAACTCACTCAACTGAAAATCAACTAAAGCATTGACGAAATCTATATGGTAATGATGCTCAACTGTAATGAAATCTCTTTGTTGGCAATGACGACGTGTACCATCTTTATAACGATCATTCATATCAGGCATATGAATTTCATGTTTTTGACAAAAAGATTCTACATTTCTTATCAAGTCATCCCAGCCTTCTTCTCTCATCTCTTGAAGAAATGCTTTTGTATGTCCAACAAACTTCATAGCATGTACGAAGTCAAGAGATTTCCGCTGCAATGTCTGACAAAGAACTTCAGTAATTTTCATCATTTTGTGCATTGAAAGCAAGCAGAATACAAAATCAAAAGACCTCATAGCTTTAAGAATACCCTTAGCTTCTCCTTGCAATTCTAAGGTTGCTTGGTCAATCATGTCATCAAGAGTTTTTTCGGTTGAACTAAACAATTCAATCAAACTCTTAATTGAACGAAAATGTGAGCTCCAGCATGTAGCAACAGCACGTTGCAAAGTACAAACTTGATTAGCACCAGTACTTGTCTGAAGTTGGCCACAAGCTACCAAATCTGCAATTTCTTTCTTTCTCACAGCTTTTAATGCAGAATGACGCTTAGCCAGAAGAATCAACAAAATTCACAATTAAACTCAAAGTTGAAAAGAATTGCCAAATGTCATGCACCCCTTTAGCTGTAGCATTCAATGTCAGTTGCAAGCAATGAGCAAAACAATGCACATAATAAGCATAAGGACACTCTTCCAGAAACAATGCTTGCAACCCATTATAAATACCTCTCATATTACTAGCACCATAATATCCTTGACCACGCATATTTCTCACTTAAAGATTGTAATTAGTAAGTACTTTCGAAATCTCATTTTTAAGAGTTTGTGAAGTAGTGTTAGGAACACTCACAATCTTAAAAAATCGTTCTCGAATTATACCTTGACAATCAACAAACCTTAAAATAATAGCCATTTGTTCCTTACTAGATGTGTCTACAGCTTCATCGACAAGAATACAATATTTGGAATCCCCAACTTCTTCACGTATCTTGTTCCTCACTTTATTACCAAGAATATTTAGAAGTTGCTTTTGAATTGAAGGACTAATGGATTTGGCATTTCCGGGAGCATTTCCAAAAACAACCCTCCCAACCTCCGCACTCATTCTTGAAAAAGATTTTATGACTTCTCTAAAATATCCCTCATTCAATGAGTTTTCAGTTTCATCATGCCTCTAAAAGCAGCTCCTTGATTAGCTAGCAACCTTACACTTTCTATTGAAGGCTTAAGCCTCAATCGATTGTCTTCCACATCTTTCAAAGATTTTGACTAAAACACTGTTTCAATTTGTTTGGCAGGATTTCTTAATAAATCCCATTTGTGCATTGCAGCATGATGGGGAGAATTAAGGCCTCCTACGTGCCTCATCAATATATTATCACCACTACAAGCCTTCTTCCAATTTTTAAACCCATCAAAGGTGAATGCTTGATGGCGAGAATTTTCAGTGTCAAATAGAAAACAAGGGAAACAATATGCCCTATCAAGAGCAATTGAATATTCTAGCCATGGATTATCCTTGAACCAAAAAATTGAAATTTACGTTGTTGACTTCCTTGTTCGGTGAATGGAAATGTTAACTTGGGTTGAAATGAACCCAACAAGACATAGGCTTTTCAAATACTATCACGCTCATTTACTAGATATTTCCATATGGCACAATGTAATCCAAGATCACGTTCAAGAGCATTGATATTATTTTGTGGTTCAGGAATGGAAGGTGGAGGTTCAACATCAATATCTGGATAGGATAAAGAAGGTTCAATCTATTTAGAAACCACATTTGAAATTGAAGACTCAACAGTTGTTCTTTGAAACCATGTATGTATGAATTTTGATCGCTTCGGTTTCAGCCCATGATTTGACATTATACTCTAACACCTTTAAATTAAGAAAGTAACTTTGAATTAACTATTTTTCATAAAAACTAATTTAACATAAACAAAAAAAGCCACAATTTTATATGCACAGCAGCACAAGGAAGAGAAAACAAAAAGGTACCTTCGAAAGCAATAGATTTCAGCTACTCTAGCAGTGAAGATGGTCCAAGTGTCCAACCGAGTTTGCATTAACAAAAACTCTCTGCAGTCTGCACATGAATTCACTCCATTACTCATTCACAAATCATCATTAAACATTTAAACAAACATAAAGAATAAAAGATAGAAGCAGAGAAGTAAATGGTAGACAAACTCCTAAGCAAAGAAACAAACAGAATTACTCAATTACGGCTCACAAAATTGAATTTGAGTTAATCTTTAACCCTAAAAATTGCCCCAAATTGGATTGATTGAATTAAACAAAATTGAAATTATACTTACATTCAATTGAATCAATTGATCTCTGAGAGAAGTGGAGAAGGGCAGACAGTGAGGTTCTTCATTATTAATCAGAGATTCAAAGGAATGAGACTATGTGAGGGGCAAGCTTGAAGAAATGCAAACCATGGTTTCACTCGGGGGAAGAGGCTGCCGAAAGAACTCAAAGAAGAAATGTTGGGGTCGGGTCGGCCACTGGGCTTGAGTTAAGGGTATGCTGCCACAACTCAATAAAAAATGATTTCAAAGCTGGGGTCGGGTGGAATTGAGTTAAGGGTAATACCCAATAAAAAATAATAAAAAGTATAGATGTAGGAATTTTTTTAAGGCCAGATTTTTGAGAGGGACTCAAGTCCCTCCAAGCATGTACCTAGATCCGCCACTGGTAACAAGGTATTGAAGGGTGGACCTTGGGGTAGTACCGCTGAACTCGCTGAAACTGAACTCTCTCTTCTTCTGGGTTCAGATCTCTAACATTCCTCCTTTGTTTGAGGTTCCGAAAAATTTCCCGGACAGTGCTGCAGTGTCTGGCGATTATATTGAGTATGATGACAAATGGTTTGAGTTTCTCATGACATATTGAAACCCTAAAGCTTGCACCTAGGTAGAGGCTGAAATATCATACTTCTTTGAAAATCCAGTGGGGAAGTGTAATGTGTGCCATCTGATCTTCCATGAGAATGACAAGTATGGAGCTTCTGGGATTTCTACTCAGATTACACCGATGTCTAACCCTGAGAACAAGATATTGGAAATTTTCTGATTTCTTTCAGCGGTCTGACCCTATGACAGCACCTACCAAGAAGGTGAAGATGTCAGAGTTCACTACACGTTTTTCGGCTAATAACTGGTAATGGTTGAGGCGCCTGGCAGCATTTTGGTGCCCAAGGAACATTTGGCTAAGTAGGCTGCTCCAAGTGCGGGAGACCTTTGGGATCCAAAAACAAGAACCCGCCCAAGTCAAAGAAGGTGAGTGAAGCTCAGGAACTTTGCTATGCCTATCTTACAACACCTCCTAGCCCTAGCACCAAAGGCAAGGAGAAAATTTAAGCTTTTCTTTATTTTTAGCTCAGCCTATTTACTATGCATTTTTCATAGTTTATAGACTCACTTTGAATAAGTGAGCATTGGATGTTAAATGAGTGGTGTCATGTATGTGCCATTATTTTCTTACTTGCGAATTATGTAGTGGAAAGGCATGTAACATTGCCACTCTGACTTGAGATAATGACAACCGTTGTGATTTTGATTCTAAAAAAAAACTAAAAATTATATTAATTAATAGAGCACAGAAATGCTGGGACTATTATTGGAGTCTTTTTTTTTTTTTTTTTTGTATTTCCATGGAACCATGCATTGGGTAATACGAAACAATCTCATCATTGACCAAAAAAAAAAAAATTTAATTAGCAAAGCAGTACACTGGTTGGCACCATGCAGACAACCAGGCTACCAGCTAGGCAAAGCCGCAAAGAGATCGACTATTGGCAGGGCGACTATAAAAGAAGACCAGTAAATACAAAACTGCACACTACGAGTTAGCAAAAGAGACTAGTGACAGGGAGGTGACGAGGATAATAACACTATAATCTTACAGCAAGATGATGACCACAGTAGCCTCAGCAATGAGGATGCACATAGGCAATCTTACCTAAAGGAACTATCTGGAATTCTTCCCCACAAGAAGGAGACAACTCGAGCATTGTATCAATAGTACAAGATATATTTCAGCTCCAGACTTCACTCAAACCACACACTTCAATTGTACATCAGACAACTCCTTCAGATAGCACATGTGATCGATCTATTGTCTAGTAGTAGCTAGGTCTTCATCAATTGTTGTATAAATAGCATCCTACTGTACATGAACACATGCATCAAGCAATTATGCAATAGTTATTACCTTTATCTTCTCTGTTTTTCAAAGTCTTTCTCTTGTCAATTTCTTTCTGAGGAATCATCGAATAAAGACAACGGCGACCACTAGCTGGCTAGGTTAGAATACGGATCCATGGATCATGCAAACCAGCGAAGCAATCGATTAATTAAGATGAGATCCTTACTAATCATCACAATGTGGTCGTCTCTCGCTTGAATGATTTATAACCAACCACAACAGTACTTAATTCATAGCTTATAGTTTTCCTTATAAAAAGGTGAAGCAATTAAGTCCACAGTCATCCATCCATAGCTGAATCCGCTGGGGAATGCTTGATTATAAGCTCGATCAGCTAGCTGCAAAGTTGTTGGTTACCTGAGCAAGCAGGTATAATCCTTTTCTAATATATACGTGTCTGTGTGTACTCTATAATTACACATGTTACACTCCTTTATCAGATCTCATGCAGCTTCTATTGATCTTTTCTTCAATGTCTGTTATATTATTACTTACAATTGAATTCGCAGAGTAGTTTCTCTTTCTCTCGTATGCATGTATTCATTTTCCAACAAGAGAAAAACAATTAGATTTATTTTGGCAATCGAGAAAAAAATTAGATACTGAAATTTTTTGTAACATGACAGTTGAGATCGAAATGCTTTTTTGATTTCAGAGAAGGTGGGAATTTATTAGCATACATATGGGAAGAAAGGGAGTGATGAAGTTAATCGGAAAGATTAAAAATATGTGCAAGCGTGATAGAGATATCTGGAGATCATATAACGATGCTGACAAGAATGATAAGGCTTTCTTAACTGAATTAGGCAAGTTCCTCGAGTCGTATAAGAAATGTATGACTCAACTGGAGAAGATGGAAGAAAAAGGCAGTGGAAGTGATATCAGCTACATGAGGAATATTTTAGAGGAACTGAAGCAGCATTCTGCTGATGCTGATCAAAGGTTGCTCGAAAAGGTTACACATTTGATCAAGAAGCGAAAAGCTATGTTTTCTGAATTGACAGGCCGAAAAGAGAAGCTTGGCAAGAAGTACGGTTGTGCTCGTGCTTGGCGACGCTGTTTGAGGATGGTCACTTATATTCTGTTCATGGGTGCTGTGGCTGCTCAATTTGCTTGCACAGTTGTGGCCGCAGTTCTGGCTGCTCCACTTGTTGCCCTAGCCATTGCTGCTGCTATTATCCCAACACTAGCCGGACAACATTGGACTCTCTCTTGGCTTAAAGAATCTCAGAATCCGGGCAATATAATTGGCTTGATGCAAGCAAAAACTACACATCAGATTCTGGAGTTACAAAACACCAATAGAGGTATCGTGGCTGTTCTAAATGACATAAAATTACTCACGGACCTTCTAAACTCTGTAATTGAGGGAGGCGACGATCTCACTGTGACTCAGATAATTGAGAGTTGTCTGAAGAACCTTGAAGATTTGAAGGCTAAATTGTAAGTTTATGATATTGAAGGCAAGGGATGAGGTGTCTAAGAAACTGCTAAGAGCATCAACCATACGATGCGAAGCAGATCGATAAAAGAGTGAGTATTATTTCCCCGTGTGTGTGAGACTGTGAGAGATTAAGGGGACATGTATTGTATTTGGATTTTGTGAACACTTTTTTAAGTGACCTTCTTAAAAAGTCTGTACACTCTTTTGAAAGTCTATTAACTCTTTAGAAAAGTTCATAGACTGCTATTGATTTCTTAAAATTATTTATTTTGGCAATTAATAGACTTTTTTGTTTTTTTATGTTTTTTGAAAGAGGCAATAGACTTTTATAAAATCTCCATACTTTTATTATGAATGACTTCTATAGAGTTCCCATCATATAAAAAATATTATTAAAAAAAAAAACAAAAACAAAAACCAAAACCAATGCAACATTGATGCAAGACAAGATATTAACTCGTTGTCTATTCAATGGGCAACACTACTAAAAGCGCTCTGTTTGCTTCGGCAAAAAACCATAGTAAATACTACTTTAGAAGTCATGAATAGTATATGCGATAAAATTTTAGGTTTTACCACAAAAAATAAAGGGCAGAAACTTGGAGGGAAGGCGAATGGTCACCAATCTAAGATATGTGCAGCACAGCCTTCCTTGTAGACTTGCATATGCCTGGGATGTTCTTTGGATCAAAACCTTTGGTCTCCTAAATTGATCTGCCCACTGCAAATTCGAAGCCCTCCTACTACAGACTCACAGGTGACAGAGGTTAAAGACGAAGACCCAAAGTTTAAAAAAAAAAAACAGTGTCAAATCCCCCTGGTTTCCCCCTCTTTTATGTCAACATCAGAAAAATCTGGGCCGTCCGCCAAAAACGGACATCGCATAACAACCATACACGTGACACACTATCTGAGTTAACCAAGGCGTTGCCTCAGTTAGCAAAGTGACATTTGCTCGCATTTATAGCGAAGCGACGGGCGTGCTGAGGAGACATGCACCCACACAGCAACCCAATAGATAGCCAACAGGCATCGGACACTGTCAGAGGTAACGTATATCTAGTTCAATTGTCAAAGGCAGGCATATCGATCCATAGTACAGAGATCTCCGCTACACTCCACACCGCTAGCAGAACTTCTCACTTTCACCATGCAGGCGAGAAGGTCTCCGCTATGTGTAACACTGCTAGCAGAACTTCTCACCTTCATCTTGCAAGCGAGAAAGTCTCCGTTAAGCGTCACACCTCTAGCGGAACTTTTCACTTTCACCATTCAGGCGAGCAGGTCTCCGCTAAGCTAAACACCGTTGCGGAACTTCTTACCTTCATCTTGCAAGTGAGAAAGTCTCCGTTATGCAACACTGCGCTATGGCTCTTCTCACCACTAGCTCTTAGCACAGCCTCCCGCCAGTGGCGGCTCTAGAGACAACCCCTCATAACGACGAAGATCGTCACACGGTGTTGTAGTCAAGCTCTGTTCCTCTGGGAAAAATTAAGGGGACATGTTAACACAATCTTCAACGGCCCTGATCAGGTACATTGACCCCCGTCACTCGGGTATCAAATATTGAGCTCACTACCCAACACTAGTTGCTCAATAGAGCTCCTCTCAACAAACAATACACTGGCCAAATAGAGGTCTATCTTAGTCAGTGAGTGGGGGACTCTTTGGGGGGCCTAGCAGGGGCCCACCTGAAAGGGTACAAAGCATTTGATCAGAACAAGCTCATGGTTGACAACGCACTAACGCTAATTATGCTTTTGCAAGACTAGCAGAAGTAACGCTTCAAACCGCTAGGCAACTCCCAACCTAGATTGCCCTCCTTGACTGGGGGACTTAGGGGACTTGTACTTACATGAGTATTTGTATAGATCATAATTAGCTCTAATGAGTCACGCTCATGCTACCGATAGCGGTTCCAAATAGCCATCAAGGGTGCGACCTATGGAAGCATCACCACATAGGCTATCGCCTGAGCACCTGTTCAGCCCGGGATCACAGCTGACGCGTCGTCATGGGCAACACTAATATCACCTTGCTGAAGTAGCAAAAGTTGGGAATAGAAGCATATCAGTCCCACATCGAAAACAAGGATGAGATCAGTCTCTTCGACACCTATAAATGTCTACTCGTCTCTCCTCATTAATTACACATTTACTATTTACCCACTGTTATCCTGCCAACACAAATACATTAACTGCCTTAGGCATCAGAGTAGAGAAGACCGCCAACCGCGGTCTCCCTCTGATGCCCTGTGTATTTTATTTGTTAGATAACGGTAACTGCAAAAGCATCACAAGTAGCAGTCAGCCTTACGAACCAATGTTAACCAAGGTTCGGCTACCGCTAAATCTTAGACATTAACATGAACCACGCTCCATTGATTGCTGTCAACATAGAGCTGATGGCCAAAATGGAAAGATGTGATCCAGGAATAACTAGATTCTCTAGCGAAAACAAAGGTATTTGGGCCAGTTGTGCCAATAACGCCCAACACCAAACTGGTTGGTCATAAATAGGTCTTCATTAGAAAGCGTAATGAGAGATATGAGATTGTATGGTACGTACAAAGTTCGCCTTGTGGCATAAGGCTTCTCATAATGCCCTAGAATCGACTATGAGGAGACATATTCTCCCCTAATGGACGTCATTACATTCCGCTATCTTGTCAGTTTAGTAGTTTATGAAAAACTGAACATGCAGCTTATGGATGTGGTTACTGCGTATCTATATGTGGGTCTAGATACAAAAATATACGTGAAAGTCCCGGATGGACCTCAGTTACCCAAGTCAAGTGACTCTAAACCACGGAGCGCATTTGCAATAAGGTTGAAACGCTCACTATATGTTTTGAAGTAATCCAGATGAATGTGATAAAACCGTCTAAGTGACTACTTGATTGGGAAAGGATATGTTAATAATGAACTATGTCCATGCATTTTCATAAAAAGAACAAGTTCTAGATTAGCTATTGTAGCGGTTTACGCCGACGACATGAACATAATTGACACCCTTAAGGAGTTGAGAGAAACTGCTGAGCACTTGAAATATGAGTTTAAGATGAAGGACCTTGGGAGAACACGGTTTTGTCTCGGTTTGGAACTTGAGCACCGTGAAGATGGTATCCTGATTCATCAATTAGCCTATACCAAAAAAATGCTTATACGTTTCAATCTTTTCAATACTGACAAAGTGAAGCCTTAAGCACCCCAATGGTTGTCGGTACCCTTGATCCAAAGAAGGATCCATTTTGTCCTAAGGATGATGATGAAGATGTGCTAGAGGCATAAGTGCCTTACTTTAGTGCAATAGCCGCATTATTGTACTTAGCTCAATGCACGAGATCTATCTCATTTGTCGTGAACTTGTTAACTAGATATAGCTTGGCGTTGACATGACAACATTGGACTGGTGTTAAAGATATCTTTCAATACTTAAGTGGTACGATTGATATGGGCTTGTTCTGTCCCTACGGAGAGATGATAGATTCGGACCCATCACATATCAGGGACTCCACTAACATTGGCTTGCGTTCCCTATCCTTATCCCAAAACGGCATTAGTGTTTTGGAAGGTTTTGCCGATGCTGGGTACCTCTCTAACCCATCATAAATGTCGTTCCCAAACTGGTTATATGTTCACCATGGGTAAGACTGTGATATCTTGGAGGTCTACAAAACATACCCTAGTCGCTACTTCTTCTAACTATGCAGAGATTAATGCTCTTCACGAACGTGTATGTATATGGCTTAGATCCATAATTATGCATGTTCGAAGAAATTGCGGTTTGAAGTCTACCATAGATGAGCCTACGAGCATTTATGAGGATAATGCTGCTTGTATCAAACAAATGAAGTAAGGCTATATCAAAGGCAACAACACCAAGCACATATCGCCTAAGTTCTTCTATAATCAGCAACGACAGAAACTCCTCAAGATCAAAGTGAACTAGGTTCGAATCTGAGGACAATGTGGCAGACTTGTTTACTAAGTCACTACTTGAATCCAATTTCAAGAAAGACGTTGCAAGCATTGGTTTAGGGAAGTTGTCTGAACTTCCATAATCGTAGTCATTAAGGGGAGATATCTACATGTTTGGTCTCAAAACGTGAAGGGTGTGTTATACTCTTTTTCTCTTTCAACCGAGGTTATTTTTGTCCCACTAGGTTTTTGTTACTCGGCAAGGTTTTTGACGAGGCAACAAGAAAAACACCTCTTTTAAGTGACACAAGGGGGAGTGTTCAAGTATATCTGGATTATGTGCCTAGCCCAAACTCTAGTAATTTGTCCAAGTTGTAATAGGCTCAGTGGTGTCTTATTCAGTGTATGATTCAATTTCCTTCTAAGACTCATATACTCTGGTTGTAATCTTTTATATAAAGAGGCTCCTATTATTATCAATGAAAGACACAACTTATTATCCCAATTTCTAATTCCCTAAAACATTTACATCATAGATGATTAATTTAGGGATTAGCTAATTTTAATTCAAACGAGTCTAGAGCGCTAATTAATGCTATAAATGAGTTTTCATCACTAATCATGATTATGCGGTATTAGTTGTTCTGATTTACTAAAATTAATTTTTGTCACGTACTTGTACATATTTTTCTGTAATATCAAGTGGCTACCTCAAATATTAAAGCAATCACTCTCTTTCTCAAGAGTTAGCGTTATATATTGTTGTTAGGTATAGGTTGATATATATATATATATATATATATTATATATTATATATAAGGTCCTTTTATTAACGATTTTTTATTTTGACCATTTTAAGGGATTATTTTTGGGACTTACTTTTTTATTATATATTGGCAACTCAATCCTTCAGTTTTTAGATATCTATGAGTATATCACTTCTGTAAATTTTCAGCAAAATTGATAATTGTTAAAGTATTCATTATCGTGATTCATCATTATGATTTGATCTAGTTAGGTACCTAATCAACTGAAAATTTGTAAAAGTGATCTCACTCATAGATATTTAAAAACTGAACAATCGAGATGTTGATATATGATTTAAAAGTGAGATACACAAGTGATTCTTTAAAATGGTCGAAAAAAAAAGATCCCTCACTAGAGGGGTCTTGCACACATACAGATAGAGTCTTATTTACCTACTCAATTAATTAATTACTTAGTTGTATTCAACTCTCATTTAAACTATATCACAAAGGTAGAGAATAATCAAGTAGTTGGCATAAGGAATTCATTGTGCAGCTGAATATGACACTCTCTCTCTCTCTCTCTCTCTCTACAACTCTACAAGTGACAGAATAATCAGGTAGTTGGAGTAAGGAATTCATTGTGTAGCTGAATCTCTCTCTCTCTCTACTTGTTTGGCTCCAGTTTTTCTTGAGCTGGTCAACAGTCTCTTTTCTTGCGTGGGCGTGCCAGCACCTTTCGGGTGCGGTCGTCGGGGGTGTCCCTTGACCTGACTTCTTCTGAGCGATTGTGGACGAGGAGAGCACCAACCTCGTCGTGGGGTTCTTTGTGCCTCGTGGCGAGGACTTTTGCTGAGCCTTTTCAAAATCACAATCGATACTCGATGTTGTAGATCGAGCAGAGCGAAAACCACTGGGAAGTGAGGAGAACTTGCTAAAGCGTGACTCTAGCTTGGCTGGTTTGCGAGGGCGTTACCCTTGCTTGGCTGGTTCCGTAACCGTTGTGGTCGTGGTACTACAGTCTGCTCCCAAGGAGACTAGGACCAAAGCACTTTGACAGAGGATTTGGTGGTACTGAAAGTTGGCTCCTAAGGAGACTAGAACTTAGAGTGTGATCACCGATAAGAGAAAGAGAAGGAGAGGAATTGCTCTTAGAGAGGTTGCTCTAGAGAGAACTTAGATCATCTTATAGATGTTTTGATGAGTGAATTGGTCAGATGATACTTGTTGTAGCCTCTATATATAGGCTTCCAAGCAATACTATTTGGCCTTTAAACAAATCATAGTGGGTTAGGTTTGAGCACACTAACACTTAGTGGATTTTGTTAGGCAAAATTCACTAACACTTAGTGGATTTTGTTAGGTGAGGGCACTAACACTTCTTTATTCCTTTGATTTTTATCTCCACTAAGAATTCATATTTAACCTTGGACTTCTTCATATGAAATGAATCACCATGGATGTAGATTATTGTGGTAAAATTTCAGAATTTATTTCCATGTGGTTGGGCCGAAATTGCTACTGGACTCCTTACAGGTCCAGTTTTCCAGTTTTGCTTCTGCAGAAAATTGGACTGATTGTTTGAAGGTTTTCCACTTCGAACAAGCTCTAGCACTCTTCATAAGAAATGATCATTGGGATGTTTAGAATGAATCTGGAAAGTTTCAACTCATTTGAAGTTCGGATGGTTAGTCTGCCGCCCCTCCTTCCTTGTTTAGCTCGGTTTCTCCTAGCCGAAGTAGGAAAATATGCTAAAGTTGACTTTTCATTTCCACGCTTCCATAGTAGGCTTTATTTAGCCTCTAAATATATATTTCGAACTTGTCGACAATATATAGCTTGAGCCACTGATATTGGCTCGATTTCTCCAAGACGTGCCTTGTCAGGCCAAAATGCTCATTTTGGGTCCAAACATTGCCCCCCAGACCTCGAAGTCAAAGGTTTTCGTCTTGATTGAAGAGGTCTTGAATCAGTACCACTCGTATAATATCGTTGCTCTGAAGCCACTTGTATTGGCTTGACTGAAATTACTTGATTGATTCCATATAGGCCTCTAAATAGGCCATAAAGCTTGGATGCCACAATCTGAATTGCCTTTGTCATAAACTGATGCTTTCTTTGCCAACTTTATTGCCCCCGTATCTGATGTCTGGTATGCAGTGGATTGGCGAAACTTAGGCAGGTTGTAGGATATCAGAACTTTAGCGTGCCCCCCATGCGAAGGAGACTGCTTTTGATTGCGAATGAGGATCCTTCTCTTCTTTGGTGGTAGCTTCGCCATGTGTATAGCAACAAGTATCTGCCTTGATCGCTGGCTCTCTGTTGATTTTCTCAAATGTAGGTGTTTGGAGCCTTTTTGCTGGCTAGATCAAGTTTGATCAAGGCCTATAGTACTTGGCAAAATAAGATGTTGAATAGCAAACTGTTTGCTGCCATTTAATCCTTCGCGAATCTTATGCTGAAGAGGATGATTGAATCATGGCTATCGTCATCATGACATGTGACGAAGTGAAACCACCATATTTGCTACAACTTTAGCATCTAAAACCGCATTGGTTTTAATCATGTTTTATTAAAAAAAAAATATCAGGCCACTATGCTGGCCCTGCGGTGGTAGGAAAAAGTGGAATATCTTCACTGTCGCCTTAGATGTGATTCTCAAGATGGAATAGTGATTCATTAATTATCAACTAGGGCCACTCACTGGCCCAGCTAATAAATTAATCTCCAAAAACACTTGAGCTATAAATCAAGGTGTAATGGAGAAGTGTCCCTTGTGACCCAGAAATGACATCCAAGAAACCATTCGTTATCGATCAGGCAGATGAAATCACTGAGAAAGCCACATTCACATGGCGGACTAACATGAGTGTTCGATGTAGAAGTCAGACCAGAGAGGAGAGAAGTCGACTGATGAGCTTTGGTGGAGGTGATAGTCAAGCGGGTTTGGGTCCCACACCTCGCGATCGTTTGCCAGATGATGCTATGGCCTATTATGGGCTTCCCATCCGCCGTCCCATAGTGGCTCTTCGGCAGGTGCCTGGTGATTTTAGCAGTTGGGGACCAAGGAGGAAAGTGGGCTTCTGGCCTACCATCACTCTCGAGGAAAAGGTTTGGTATCAGGAGGTCCGAGTGAGAGATTTGGCCCGATGGGATGCGGTGGGTATCACCCAAACCATCGATCTGTGCTTCTGTCTTCCCCATAATACTAGCCCTGCACCGCTTGCCGCTGCTCTTTGCTTCTGGAACACTTCCAGCAATACATTCGATTTCCGGTTTGGGCAGATGAGCATAACTCTGCTGGATGTTCTTACCATCACGGGGTTGCCTATTGATTTCGACCCCTATGTGCATGGTCAGTTTGATGGTATTCAATTTCCTTTGAGAATGGATATGGCTGGCCGGGGGCATCACAGTAAATCCTACCCTGTCTGGCGTGATTATTACCGCACCCAATGTGACCATACAGGAGGTATCGCATTCCTGGAATTCTGGCTTTGCAAATTTATCTTTTGCACTTCTTCCAACAAACTTACTGGGCGCTGGAATTCTCTGGCCACTGCTCTCTACAATGGTATTTGCGTTGGCCTTGGGCAACCTGTATTGGGTTCGTTATATCGCTCCCTTTATAGAGCTGTAATGCGCCCCTTTGATACCGACATTAGTGGTCCATTTTGGATCCTTGCCTTTTGGTTGCAGATTTATTTCCCTCGCTTCCGTCGCGGTGATATTCCAAAGGAACCTCCAGTCGATTCCCTTTTGGGGAATTGGCTTTGTGGCAACATAAGGCATCGAGCTCCACCCTACTCCGAGTGTTTTATTTACTTGTACTTGTTGGGAGAGATGCCGGACCCAAAAATAGTCCTTTCTAGGCTATTCCCTCCTCCCCTTGATGATGGCTTTCTGCCCAGTGGACGCGATCATAGCGAAAGAGCCCTCTTGGCCTTTCGTCGAGCCATCTCCTGCTCCGATATTCGTCTTACCACCGACCACGTAAGTTATGAGCTCTATGCCCCTAACCACTTTGCTCGCCAATTTGGGTTGGCCCAGTTGGTACCCTGGCCTCTGGTTGATTCTGCCAATTACTACACCTCTTGGCGGAGATTAGCCCCACCTGGGTCTGCCTCCTTTCAGAGTCAGTTTACTTTGATAGTGATTCCTCCTTGGGTCAGAGCGTTGTATCCCCTCAACGATGTCGACAATGATTATGTTGATTGGTGGAAAGAAGTGTCTGTCAACTGTTGGGACCTGCCACATGACGAACTCTTCGTCCAGATCTTTCGTGGAATGAGTAGTCCTGGTCCGGAGGACCGCAAGATTTTTGAGCGCTTCTCCAACCCTACAGCACAACCTCGGCGACTTACTCTACCTTCTCGCTCATCGTATGCAGGGATACAAATCCATGAGCCTAGGGCAACAGTAAGTTTTTGTCTTTCTTCACCATTCCTTTTCCTTGTCTTGATTTTCCCGCTCTTATTCCTGAGTGTGTTTTGCAGCAAACTACCCGGAGCAAGACGGCCTCTGTTCAGGCCGGGAAACAAAAGGCAATAGCAAAGGGGACTCCTGAGGGAGAATCTTCTCATGATGAAGATTCTGCTGAGGTAATTTGGTTAAGAACGATCCCAAACTTGCATTTTTGGTGCTTTCCCCCTTTTTGAGTTGTGATTCTTTTGTCGTGCAGGCCACTGCTATCTTTGCTTGCAAACGCGATCGAGCTCAATCCGTCGAAGAGAGTTTTGAAGATGACGAAACTCTGGGAATGCGATTGGTAAACTCCGGCCCCGTCTTATTCTATTTAAATTTCAGAATCTGTGCAGGATCTTCATTATGTATCTTTTGACAGGTTCGTCAGAGGACCACTGATCCCTCTCGCCTGAGCGAGGCTAGATCCTCAGCCGCTGCAGAAGAGCCAACTCTCTCGCTAGTTCAAGCATCAACTAACCCCGTGGCGCCTCTTCCGTCTTCCACATCTAAAGAGCATCTGCAAGGTCCTACATTTTAATAACGATCTCCGATGATGAGTCCTCAGAGCATGAAAGCGTGGAAGGCCACTCTGAGGCTTCTGCCGCTTACGAGGAACTGATGACGACAGAGATTCTCACGGCACTAGAGGTCCAAGAGGTGAATGAGGTGAGGCCTCTTCCTCTTGGAGACCACATATCAGATATTGACCCGACAACTCGAGAGGTAAGCCACTGTTGGCCAATGTTTTCCATTTCCCTTTCTGATCCAACCCCGCTCTCTGACATTTTTGAATCTGACCAGGATTCTATTTGTACCGAAGAGGTGGTTGCAAAAGTCGAGGGTTCTATCGGCGGGACAGTCGCCCCAGAGATGGAAAATGATACTGACGGAGGTGGTGCCCCCCAAGTCTTGCGAATAAATGAGACCACCGTCGGAGCTGAGGGCTCTATGCTTGAATCTGCTCCACTTGCCTATGGTGAGCCGCGAGTTGAGTTTCCAGATTCTCCTGCGACTGAAGGGACAGACCAACCTGTTGAAGACGAAGAAATTGAGGAAGCTGTCCACCCATTTGCAGTGGTGGTTCGTGATCCTGTGGCGCCTCCCCCGCCTCCTCCTCCTACCAGATTCGAGAGATTGATGAGGGTGTTGGAGGTAACTCCTCCTTCTACTGTGGATGAGGCTAAGTTGGTGCTTCGTGAACATCTAGGTCCTTGGGTATTGGAGACTGACATCCTCCCGCGAGTCTTAGAAGCTCTAAGGTATCTCCGCCAGGAGAAAGCTTTGACTTCATGGCAATTTAGTGCTATCGACTCTCTGCTGAATGAACTTGATATGGCCCGCCGACGTCAATCGGCCACGAACACCCAGGCTCACGACGCTCAAGAGGCTTTGAATAGTGTCTCTCAAGAAATGGACCTCTCCCGCGATATTTTAAATGAGCGAGCCATCCGCCTACGGGAACTACAAATCCAAAGGTCCGACTTCAAACTTCAAATCGAGAACCTCCAAGCCCATTTAGCCTTTGTTGAGAATGCGATTGTTGCAGAAGAAGCTCAACTCGATGAACCTTTGGCTGCTTTTGAAGAAATGGGCCGTAACCTGGCCCGTATCAGAGAACGGGCCACTTAGGCCGAAGCTGGTGCCATTGCGGCGAAACGCCACGTGGAAGAACTTTGTTTGAAATTGAGCTTTGCGAGTCAATCTCTGTAGGCCCCCTCGAAAACCGTGCGATTTCCCACATGCTATTCATCTCTTCTTTTCCGAGATTTAAGGCATTAATCACTCGTTGAAAAACAATGATCGTAAAGAAAATAATCTCGTGAAAAGAACAGTTACCTCCTCGAAAACCGTTCGGTCTCCTCACATGCTGCTAGTCCCTTTTTTTTCTCGAGATTTGGAATCACTAATCTCGATTTACTGTCATCAGTTTTGAAATTGAGCTTCATCCAAGGGTGGGGATTTGCCTGAAGTCCCTATAAATAGTTGTATTTTGGGAAGGGAATACTCACAACAACTTTTCTGAAATATTCAAGAAATGTCCTTTCAGTTCATGCTTCTTTTTCTCCTTCTTCACAAATCTTCCCCTCATGAAATGACCTTTAGCCTCTAAATTTTTTAGGCTTTATGGCGTAATCTTAAGCCTGGGTTAGGCCTTATGGCGTAATCTTAGGCAACCCCTTGTTTCGCCCTTCTGGAATTTTGCAATAACAATGCCAGGCTTCAGATTGGTTTAGAAACGCGAGGGGGCTCCGAGTGTGGGATCCACGATCATGTGAGATCATTTTTGTTAGGATCTCACACGCGGAGTGAAACGGAGAAAGGGAGGAAGGCCACTTTGTGGTTCATCTTTCCTCCTCTGTTTCCTTCCTTCTGGACCCGGCCCATGTTGTGCCTTCCAGATGGAAAGGGCTTTGGTTCTCACCTCCTTCTCCCCCTTTCTCTTCTTGAAAGAATCTTAGAGGGATGAGAAGGGATGGGCTCTTTGAAGGAATGGGTTCAAGCTACAGAATGGCTGTTCCTATACTTCACGTCCAACTAATGGTGGTTACCATGGCTAGAGGGGGTGCAGAGAGTCAAGCTGATATTCGGTTCATTCACTCTCTGCCCTTCCCGGAGATAATGGCGCGGCTCAACCGACGTTGGATTCCATAGCTGCTTCCAATTGAGGGGGCTTGGATGCTCCATTTTCTCTCACTGGAGTCTCCCTTTCTCATGGATAATGGTGTTGGCCAAGCCTATGTTGTATTCCTCTACCGCTTCCATGTAAATGGGGCGCGGAGGCTCCGTTACTTCTCTTTTTCCTTCCCTGAAGTTTGCCTCTCCTTGGTATAATGGCGTTGTTTAACTCGACATTGGATTCCATAGCTGCTTCCACTTGAGGAAAGATTCAAAAGATATCCGAGGATTCCTGTTTTTGTATTTTAGCCACCTTTGGCTTTGTAATGAATGTACTGCTTTTGGCCGTAAAGCCACTTTATGAATACAATAATATTTTTTATCCTGATATTCCAATATCCGTGAGAAGCCAAGAATTGTGTCTCGCAAGGCCTCAAATATAGGCCCCCATAGTTGTATATTGAAAACAATATGAACTTTTAAAATATGTTCTGCGTTAAAACGAGCCTCGCGATGAGGGTTTTGAGAAAATATTTATCTTTTGGATCCACTTGCTGGCCCCAACTCAAGTTGCATTAATTAGCTGTTGAAAATTCCACCGTGAAAAAATAATCTCGTGAAAAGAGCAGTTACCTCCTCGAAAACCGTTCGGTTCCCTCACATGCTACTAATCCATTCTTTCCAAGATTTATGACAACTTTAATCACGCTTTACTGACACTTAGTTTGACTCTTCTCTTTGACCGTCCATCCAAGGGCGGATATTGGCATGCCTATATCTTCCTCCACATTATAAACCCAAATTTCCAATCCCAAAATCGTTTCATCAACTCGAATATTTCTAACAGCAATCTTTCTTAATTACTCATCATCACCACTCTTCAATTTTTGCATTCTCTCAATCCATCACCAATGGAACCACAAAACCGGCATCCAACTAAGGATGGAGGAAGTAACAAAGCAGCCGGGAGTAGTGCTAACATGCTTCGCAGGAGGAGCAGTACTAGGTGGATTCCTACTACAGATCAGATAAGAATCCTCAAGGAGCTTTACTACAAGAAGGGCGAAAGATCCCCAACTATAGAGCAGATTCAGAGGATCTATCTCCAGCTGAAATGGTACGGCAAGATCGAGGTCAAGAACGTCTATTATTGGTTCGTGAACCAAAGGGCTCGGGAGAAGCAGAAGAAGAGGTCCACTTCGGATGTTCATGTACCCATGCAAAGATCAGGGCTTGTTGGTGCTGATAATGTTACCAATTGGAAACATGAGGATCAGTATATTAACTTTGGATCTTCTGCTCCTGCTTCTGCTTCTTCCGCTGGTGTGATGACTGCTTTTAACAGGCAGATGGGGAACTATGGCTGTTATGGATCTATGAACATGGAGAATAGTGCTAGGGATTGTTCAATCTCAGCTGGAGCGGGAACTAGTTCTACTTTCTTTGACATGAATGTAGAACAAACTTTCATGGAACAAAGAGGAAAAGATCACCAGGAGATTGAAACCCTTTCACTGTTTCCCATGCATGGTGAGGACATCTTTAGCAAAATGAAAACTACTTCCGATGGAGGTGGCGGTCACGGTGGTGGCTCTTACACTTCCCTTGAGCTCAGCCTTTCCTGCAAGGCAAAGCTGGAAAAACCTTTCGGAGCCGCTGACTCGGCTTAGTAGCTTCGTGAGTGTAGGAACACTTAGAATTGTCCCCTAAGAGTTGTATCTATAATTTTTTTTTTTTTTTTTATATAAAATAGCATGAATATTTATATACAAAGTTGCCCAGTGGGCGGGTTTAGGCTTAGTATGGTACAGTGTTGCCCCCCTAGTGTTGCTAGGCATAGCGAAGAAATGATTATGGGCCTTAAAAACAGGCCTTCATAAATGGGCTTTGCGAGTGTAGGAACACTAGAATTGTCCCCCATGTCTCATGCGAATAAATTGTCTACGACTCCTCCGAGTCCCAAATTGGGAAAGTATTTCTTCAAGTATCTCCCATTGATAGGGTTATGATGGACATCTCCATCTAGGTCCTTGAGATGAAAAGCTCCTTTCTCTAAGATTTTATAAATGATGTACGGGCCTTCCCATCTTGGAGTCCATTTGCCGCGACCAATCAATTTTTCGCCAAGGGGGAGAACTGCTTTCCAAACCAACTCTCCTTCGCTGTAACTCCTTCCCCGCGTCCTCTTGTCATAGGCACGAGCGACTCGTTGCTTTTTCATGACCAAATTATCTAAAGCCTCTAAGCGCTTTTCGCTAAGGTCTTCATGTTCCTGCCACATAGCCTGAACGTAGTCTTCTCCAATTAGATGATGTTGCTCTTGAACTCGTAATGACTGGACGTTGACTACCAATGGCAGGACTGCATCATGGCCAAACATCAAAGCATAAGGTGTTGTCGCGGTGGGATTCCTCTTAGAGGTGCGGTAGGCCCAAAGAGTTTCATAAAGTGTCTCATGCCACTGTCGTGGATTAGCTTCCAACATTTTCTTCAGTAAATTGATAATGATCTTATTGCTGGCCTCCGCTTGACCGTTAGACTGAGCATAATACGGACTAGAATGGATGAACTGTATTCCCCATTCTCTTGCCAGTTTATCAACTTCACCACCCATGAAAGCTGCCCCCCGGTCCGAAACAAAAACTTCTGGGATCCCAAATCTGCAGATGATGTTTTTGAATAGGAATTGTCGCAACGTGCCACCAGATGCTTCCTTCAAAGGTTCTGCTTCAACCCACTTTGTAAAGAAATCAGTCGCAACGATGATGAACTTATGTTGAAGTGATGAATGTGGGTGAATCATCCTAATTAAATCCAGCGCCCATCCTCTTGCACGCCAAGGCTGTATAATGGGCTGCATTGGAATATTAGGAACATGCTGGACCGGCCCATGAGCTTGGCAGTCCAAACAACCTTTAGCGAACGCGATACAATCCTTCAAGATACTGGGCCAAAAATATCCATGTCGTCTGAGCAACCATCGCATCTTTGGACCTGCTTGGTGAGCTCCACAAATGCCAGAATGAACTTGGCGCATGAGTTGTTTGGCTTCGTGGCCATAAACACATCTGAAATCCATGCCATCTTCTCCTCGTCTGCAAAGTTCATCACCTCTGAGGAAGTAGTTGAGGGCAAGATAGCGAATCCTTCTATCTGTGGTCTGATCAGGATGCTTGAGATAATTGATCAAAGGGATGCGCCAATCCACGTCAATGGATTCCAGGGTTGCGACTGACGTATCGTCTGGAGGATCTCTTCTCACCATCCAAGAAGGAAGGGTGCGACGCTCGACTTTAAGGATTCTCTCCCGCACGCCATATCTCAATGTTACCCCTGTTGCCAGCTGGGCCAGCTCGTTCGCGGCAAAATTTCTCTCACGAGGAATGTGCTCAAGATGTACGTTATCAAATTGGTCCAACAGTTCTAATGTCCTGTTCCAATAAGGGACCAATGTGAAGCTATTGCATCTGAACTCATTGCACAACTGATTGATAACCAAGAGAGAATCGCCAAGTATTTGTACATCTCTAATTCCCATTTCCAGCAGTACTTCTAGGCCTATGATTAAGGACTCATATTCTGCTTGGTTGTTGGTACATTGAAACTCCAACTGGAATGAGTACGAAAAGTGATCTCCAGCCGGATTCTCCAGTGCAATTCCTGCTCCTGCTAGCGTATCCGTTCTTGACCCGTCAAAATATAAAACCCAGGGCTGGAGTGAGACTGTGGCTTGATATAGTGTGGCGAACTCTCGGCGATCTAAAATTGTGACAGCGACCTCTAAATCTCTAACTGCGGGGAGATCTAGCATAGGGTGATGTGCCAGAAAGTCCGCAATGGCTTGCCCCTTTACTGCTTTCTGTGGGACATACTGTAATGAGAATTCTGATAAGGCGAGCACCCACTTGCCAATACGGCCTCTCAAGATAGGTCACGATAACATATACTTGACTAGATCGGTTTGAGCAATGATGCAAGTAGTAAAGGACAACATGTAATGCCGCAACTTGCATGCTAAGAAGTATAATGTAAGACACAGCTTTTCCATTGGAGTGTACCTTGTTTCGCAATCTATGAGTGTCCTACTGAGGTAAAAGATGGCATGTTCGACACCCTCTTCATCATCCTGAGCGAGGAGGCTGCCAATGGAAGCCTCAACTGCTGAAACATACAACTTTAATGGAAATCCAGCTCTGGGAGGAACAAGCACTGGCGGGCTCGCCAGATAGGCCTTGATTTTGTCAAAAGCCTCTTGATGTTTAGGTTCCCACACAAACTCGTTCTGTCCTTGCAACTTCAGCAGTGGGGAAAAGGGCTGGATTTTACCCGCAGAGTTAGAAATGAAACGTCGCAAAAAGTTGATCTTACCCAGTAGTCGCTGTAATTCTTTCTTCGTTCGCGGGGAAGATGCGTTGATGACCGCATTTGCCTTATCCTCAGGGACCTCAATGCCCCTTTGATGGACAATGAATCCCAGGAAATCGCCTGCCTGAACTCCAAAAACGCACTTGGCGGGATTCATTTTGAGCTTGTGTAGTCGCATGCGCTCGAAAACTTTTCTGAGATCCGTGAAGTGATCTCCACTCTTCTTAGACTTCACGACGACGTCATCAATGTAAACCTCTAAGATCTTCCCAAGTATGTCGTGGAAGATCAGGTTCATGGCTCTCTGATATGTTGCTCCGGCATTTTTCAGTCCAAAAGGCATGACCACATATTCAAAAACTCCCGTGAACCCAGGGCAGCGGAATGCGGTCTTGTGTCTATCTTCCTCTGCAACCGGTATCTGGTGATATCCCGCTGTGCCATCCATGAAAGACAACAGTTCGTGCCCTGCAACTGCATCTACCAACATCTCCGCCACCGGCATGGGGTAGACGTCTTTAGGTGTAGCTAAATTAAGGTCTCTGTAATCCACGCAGACCCTCATCTTGCCATTCTTCTTGCGAACAGGCACTATATTGGACAGCCACTGATTGTACTTGGCTACCCTGATAATGCCTGACTTGTGCATCTTTTCAACTTCCTCTTTGACCAGTACTTGGGTCTCTGAGTTCATTCTTCGCGGCTCTTGCTTCAAAGGCCTCTTATCAGGTAGCGTTGGTAGTTGGTGGCATACCAAGTCTGGTGATAGGCCTGGCATGTCCTCGTATTTTTCCGCGAAGCAGTCCTTGAATTCTAGCAATAAGTCGATGAGCCTCTGTTTCTCGCTAGGCTCTAAGTAAGTGCTGATAGCCACATCTATAGGCTCATCAATTGTTCCCAGATTGACCTTTTCAGTAGGGTCCCTAACCTTCGGAGGTGTGTCATCCAATGCCGCTGGAGCAAGCTGAATCTCTTCTTCCTCCTCTTCTTGGTCCATGAACTCTTCATAAACAATTTCTAAGGTCGCAACTCGATCATAGGCCTCTTTTTCCACCAAGTATGAGGATAGCCTCTCGTACAAGGAATGGAAGGCCTCTATCCCTTCCTCTGGAAGGTCGTAATCCATTAATTACCCATTGTGCGGGGCACAGCATGGCCGGGCCTCGCTAGGTCTTCTTTTGCAAGCGTGAGTCCCCACTGTGCCAACTCAGAAGCCGTCACCCCTGTGGGGCGGCCCTTATTGTCGATGCTACCGACTTGCAATGGAGTAATTGGCTCCAAGTAGTACTTGGCATCTACGTAATTCGCGGAAACAGAAAAAGGGCGGGGGTCTGCTTTAATTATCTCAGCCTTATTTGTCACCCTATTCCACATAATCAGCTCTTGGTGGAGTGTTGATGGAACACAATAGCTTCGGTGAATCCAATCTCTTCCCAGGATGGCACTGTAGGCCGCGTAACAATCAGTAACAAAGAACGCATAAACGCTTTCTGAGGGACCCACCTTGATTTTTAGGAACAGTAAACCTAACGTCTTAGTTACTGTGCCCGCAAAGTTCTTCAATGTGAGAGAGGTAGACTGGATCTTCTCCTTCTTGATTCCCAAAAGCTGCATGGTCCTTGTAGTAATGACATTCACAGCCGCGCCGGTATCAACCATTATCTTGCTGACCTTAGTCCCATTAATTTCTGCTGTGATATACAAAGGTCGCATGTGCTGCACCATGGCGGGTGTGGGTCTTGTGAAGCTCATGAAGAAACTCTTGCTGTTAGCATCTTCAGTCTCAAGGGACACTGCTTCTTTCACCGGCGTTGTTGCGGCTGAAGTGATCTGCAACTGCTGTTCTCCAATTGCGTCAGCTTCTATGCATTCCTGCGCAGCGACTGGTAAGGCATACTTAGCAGGGAGCACATAAACCATATTGCAAGAGATATCCACCATTTCTGTTTCGTCCATGTCATCATCAAGATTGAGCTTGGGTTCATCTGCTGGGATATCGGTGTTAAACTGTTTAACCATGAAAGCAACCAAGGATTCCTCTGCGGGGACCACCGCCTTGGCTTGTTCGTGCTCCTGTACTACAAGAATCTGGTTCAGTGACTCTGAAATTTGTTTCGTCCCTGGCACTTCCTCTGGGAGAGTGACCACCAAGTTTTGAACTTTCTGCACAATTGCGGACCGATTGTCTTTGCCCCCCAGCTTGTCGAAGATGGAAGGCTTGCTATTTCTTCCTTCGTGAGATATTCTCCGCCAAACATTGACTTTACGAGCTGGCGGCGGTTCTTGCCTCGCTGGAACTAGGGATTTCTCCTGAGCGTTGATCTTGGGGGCACATGGCTTTTGCCCTTGGCGTAATACTTTGGGCTGCGGTTTCTGAGCTTGCGGGGAAACGAATCTCTCGGAGGCCAGTACCTCCAATTGTCTTTGATACTCTTCCGGAGGTTTCAGTAATTGCGATGGTTTGATTAGTCCTTGATCTAGTGCTTCCAAAGTTCGCTTTGCTTCTCCAAACCTTCGTTGGAGTTTTCTCTTCTTTGAAGAGCTCATCTCCACCGCCTTGCCATTCTTTTGGGTATACCATCTCCCTTCTTTGATGGAGGATGTTGACACTGGTGGAATGCAAGGTCTGGTAAAAACCCCTTGCCGCTTATCTGCTTGCCCTTCTTCCCTCGCAGTCTTCAACTTTTTGAATAAGTTTGAGTCCCTTGGAGAAGGAGTTTCTAAACCACTGTGTACTCTTGGGCTGCATGGTTGGAAGTTTCTAGAGGATGATACTAACCGTATTGGCGGTAGAGATCCAAACTGGACAGTCTGGGATGTTTCCTCATGCAGGGCTTGCGTGTCACATTCTTCCTTGCACCGCGAGCATAGGACAATGGGTAAACGAGTCTTGGATTCCCGCTTCATGGCTTTGTTTCCAGCCCTTATCAAATCCTTAACCGCATAGTCTGGACTTTGATTCTGCTGATCTTTTTCACCCCATGCCACGTCCACCATGTTGATGCCGGTATCTGGGAAGGGATCTAGGTCCACCAACGCTGCTGCTGTTGTTGGTGCCTCTACTTGCAAACTACCATTATTTAACCAGATTTGGATCTGATCATTTAGCTTAACACAATCGGCTGTATTATGATTCCACATATTATGGAGTTTGCAGTATTTCTTCCCCCTTAACTGCTCTGGTTTAGGAAATGGGCCGAAGTCGGTTTTCACCATCTTCGCGGCGATCATTTCATCCAAGATTTCATGCGCTTTGTTCGCATCGTAAGTATAACTTGCGAACTCTGGTTTGGTGAAAACCACTGACTTGAGCTTCACTGGTTCTTTGCACAGCTTCAGTTGCTTTAGTGTTGAAGCCTTTTTTCCGGTGAATTCCAGTGCAGCAATCTCGTCTTCTTCAGACTCGTCAGCCTCTGCTGTACTAGATTCCTCACTCTTGTAGTAAGGATCAAAGGGACTAGATTGATGGCTGAGCGCAGCCACTATTCGGCGTTTCCCTGGGATGTATGTCCCTTTTGAGGCTTTTTTCATAGCGTCCATTTCCCTGAGCAAGTGCTCGAAACTTCCTACTTCTGTGATCAGTTCCCCCATGGAATTGAACATGCTTCCATGCTGTTTTTTGCGTTGGCGGGGCTCTAAGCCTTTGATTGCCAACTTCACCAGTTCTTTCTCCGGCAGAATCACATTCAACTTTCCTTTCTGGATCTGAAAGCGCTGAAGGTACATGACAGCAGATTCAGTTGGCTGCTGAGCCATCTGAGTGAGTGAAGCCAAATCTACCTCCGGCTCGATAGTCCCGAAGGTTTCCTTGAATAGCTTCTCCATCGCGGGCCAACTCGTAACTGATCCCGGTTGTAGCTTAGTGAACCAGGTGAAGGCAGACCCCGATAGAGAAGTAGCGAAGATATTACACTTCAGATTATCATCGTTCTGGTACTGGCCACACTGTACTCGAAACCTAACCAAATGGGCTGCGGCATTTTCGACTTCCTCTCCCGAGAAAGTAGAGAACGTAATGTTCTTATATCCCCTAGGATAAGGTGTCTGTGTAATATGCGGTGGGAAGGGCCCCTGGTAGGCCTCCTCCAAGTTAGGCCTCTGGTTCGCGGCCCTGATCATTGCTTCTACCTCTTCTCTCCTTACATATCTTGGATCAGGAGGAGGTGGGTGAACCACTGTATCTTCAACTGACCAGATCAACGGTGGTGCCTGTGAAGCTTGATTAACCAAAGACATGCCGCCTCCGTGGGTCAGTTTTTGTCGGGTTGACGTCTGCGACGCAAAACCCACTGCTGGCTGACCCTTTGTGGTTACGGTGACCTTCGCTGGACTTTCAACCCGGTCGATACCATAATGGCTTGCTGGAGGTGGATCGTGGTGCGCATATTCAACTCCATCACTATCATATTGGGGAAACGGGCTATGATCAACAAAGGCCCCATCATTGATTTTCAAAGTCCTGGTCCCTTGCGTGACTGATGACGCGGCGTTGTTCTTCCCACCCGTTGCCAGAGTAGTCTCTTTACCTCTGACTGATGCGGCAGTAGCGCATGTGGATGTACTACCACCGCGAGCATTTGGTGGTATGTACTTAGCAGATATGGGGGACTGACCTAGAGAGCCTAGAATGGCACTAGGATCTCCCAGTGTTTTATGTAGAACCTCTCTAGCCTGATCGAGGTCAGCCTTCTGCATGGCCACCTGGGTTACGACGTTGGATCCTTCTTTGCGAATCGTCGCGACTTCCAAAGCAATGTGTTTGCTTGCGACCAACAGCTCTTCATGGTTCTTCTGCATTTTTTGGTTCATGCCATCCAATTGCCCTTGTGTTTGTTGTGCCCCTAGCTCAAGCCTCTTGATCGAGAATGTGAACTCATCAAGCCGTCGACGGTCCTCCGCAAAGGCCTTTTTCATCTTCTCATGGTATGCGGCAGAATTCTGTTGAAGGATATTAAGCCTCTCTTCTATGGTCGCATTTTCTGGAATGAGAATAGGCACAAAGTCAATAGTTGTAACTGCGCTCGTGGCTTCCTGGGTGATGTTAGATATATCGCCAGCCTGATTAGGCTGGGCGGCAGGAACTTGCTCGCCTTCAGTAGTAGGATGTCTATTTCTTCCTCGTTCAGTTGACATCTCTGTCGATGGAGGGTGGGAAGAAAATCTTTGGATTACCTGTTCTTCGGAAAGACCACGACAGTCTGCACGCGAGTGCGGTCTGTAACTGGAGGTCTTATGTTTCAGGCAGTTAACGTAAACCTTTTGATAAGGGTTTATGCTTGACTTCCCAATGGCTTCTGGAAGTCTGAATTCAATAAGTAGCTGAATTCAATAAGACACTGTGAATCAAGGTTTAGACCTGCGGCCCAAGTATAGTCGCCTAGACACAAACTTTCTTTCAAATCCTTTGGGCAACCTTACTGAAATGGCCAGGTGGGGGAGGGCGAACAAAAGAGGCAGAATCCATTTTGGCATGAACTACTCCCACATAGTGGTTTAGGCCCATTTGCACGCACTTCTGGATTCAATAGCCTGTTATGAACGTTGTCCCCTTTCTAGACACCATTTCACATAGGCTATACTTACTAAGATGAGAAAGATCATAAGTGTGAAGACAGTTCAACAAGTGTTAATAAAAACCGCCCTTAACCTTAATGGACCTGAACTAGGCACCAATAAGGAGTTTAGGTCAATATTAACAAAAGAGACTTCACCTATTCCGTTATGATTCACAACCCCTTACCAACCTCATCTTCTTAATAGTGGTGTGGTTTACAACTCGCAGTAAGTCCCACTGGGCGTGCCAAAATGTTTGGCTCCAGTTTTTCTTGAGCTGGTCAACAGTCTCTTTTCTTGCGTGGGCGTGCCAGCACCTTTCGGGTGCGGTCGTCGGGGGTGTCCCTTGACCTGACTTCTTCTGAGCGATTGTGGACGAGGAGAGCACCAACCTCGTCGTGGGGTTCTTTGTGCCTCGTGGCGAGGACTTTTGCTGAGCCTTTTCAAAATCACAATCGATACTCAATGTTGTAGATCGAGCAGAGCGAAAACCACTGGGAAGTGAGGAGAACTTGCTAAAGCGTGACTCTAGCTTGGCTGGTTTGCGAGGGCGTTACCCTTGCTTGGCTGGTTCCGTAACCGTTGTGGTCGTGGTACTACAGTCGGCTCCCAAGGAGACTAGGACCAAAACACTTTGACAGAGGATTTGGTGGTACTGAAAGTTGGCTCCTAAGGAGACTAGAACTTAGAGTGTGATCACCGATAAGAGAAAGAGAAGGAGAGGAATTGCTCTTAGAGAGGTTGCTCTAGAGAGAACTTAGATCATCTTATAGATGTTTTGATGAGTGAATTGGTCAGATGATACTTGTTGTAGCCTCTATATATAGGCTTCCAAGCAATACTATTTGGCCTTTAAACAAATCATAGTGGGTTAGGTTTGAGCACACTAACACTTAGTGGATTTTGTTAGGCAAAATTCACTAACACTTAGTGGATTTTGTTAGGTGAGAGCACTAACACTTCTTTATTCCTTTGATTTTTATCTCCACTAAGAATTCATATTTAACCTTGGACTTCTTCATATGAAATGAATCACCATGGATGTAGATTATTGTGGTAAAATTTCAGAATTTATTTCCATGTGGTTGGGCCGAAATTGCTACTGGACTCCTTACAGGTCCAGTTTTCCAGTTTTGCTTCTGCAGAAAATTGGACTGATTGTTTGAAGGTTTTCCACTTCGAACAAGCTCTAGCACTCTTCATAAGAAATGATCATTGGGATGTTTAGAATGAATCTGGAAAGTTTCAACTCATTTGAAGTTCGGATGGTTAGTCTGCCGCCCCTCCTTCCTTGTTTAGCTCGGTTTCTCCTAGCCGAAGTAGGAAAATATGCTAAAGTTGACTTTTCATTTCCACGCTTCCATAGTAGGCTTTATTTAGCCTCTAAATATATATTTCGAACTTGTCGACAATATATAGCTTGAGCCACTGATATTGGCTCGATTTCTCCAAGACGTGCCTTGTCAGGCCAAAATGCTCATTTTGGGTCCAAACACTACTTTCTAGAATGAAACTACCATTCAAACAAATTAATTAAAGGACATAGAGTTTTGATAATTAAATCTTTTATTTGGGTTGTTTCTTTAGGGTCCTGCTCATCGTTTGAGAGATTGTAGAGGATAATATTTGTTTCGATCTCAATTAGGCAAAGAGCCTTTGGTGAGATGGAGGGCTGAAGAGGGGGGAGTTGGTTCCGATGGGCTGGTGTTGGGTCGGGTCTTCCATGGACGATCTGGCGTCCGTTGCTGGTTTTACTGGCTTCTTGGCAATCCTTTCATCCCTAATGCTGGTGGTTGGGTCAGCTTAGGGGGCTTCAATTTCAATGGAGGTCGTCTTGGATTGATTGCATTAGCAGTAGGAATGGAGGCGGTGGCGGGACCAATAGCGGCAGGGCTATGACTTCTTTGGGCCTAGGTTTTGGGTTTTTCTGCTAGGGTTGTTGGATGGTTGTGAGCTTAGGGTTTTGTCATGGGTTTCGCATGTTAGTCTTAGGGCTCAGATGGTACGTAGTTGCTTTTGGGGAAGTTAGCCCTCTCCGAATAGGGTGGTCCTTGGAGTTTCCTGAATAAATTAATTAGGGTTTGAACTTGACATAGTTCGGATCACTCTCTAGTAGTGTCAAATAACTTGTTACTTGAATTACATTGTTGTTCAACGTGCCATTACTTAGGGTTTCTAGTTTTCTAAGGTCTCTAAACAATCACTCAATAATGACAGCCCCACTATGGATGTATAGTAGGCCTCTCTCTATCTTCATTAATGGATTGACACCCCTTGTTCCAACAAAAGGTAATTAGTTTCTTTTATTTTTGGGATGGATTACTGTTTTTTTTTTTCCCTCAACATGAGGATGGGCTAGTGCTGACCCAGAATGATCGAGTTGCGATACTATATCAACAATTGGAGTGATTGGACATATATTAACATTAGCTAGACCGCCCACTACTGCATATATGTTAAAATACTGGTGGCAACACCATCACCTGCTCATTGCAGGTCAAATTGATTCTTAGTATATGGAAGCTTGGAGAAATGATTCTAGAATGTCTATGCTTCCTTGTGAAAGCCTGGCTTTTCCACGACCCTTGTGGAGTATTAGGTTTTAGTGCATAGTGATGTAAAGCTATGAGCTCTACCAAATCAAAGATCTATGTCAAGTCTTTCAATATAATTAATAGATACATATTGACGAAACAAACACCCTCCTAGAATGCAATAAAATAAGAAAAGGTACTATCTGCCAAAGAAGTTGGAACTTCTAATTTCCAAGAAGATACAAACAATGCATGTTCGTTGAATTTTTGAGTTCACACTCCTCATCTTTTCTTTGAACTTTACAAAACTGTTGATATGTATTGGATCAATTCTCAAAGGAGACTAGAAGAAAAAAAAATTAAACGTCAATTGGATAGTTATATATATACAAAGAGATAAAAAGAGACGACTAAAGACGAGAGAGAGAGATGGATAGCGAATAGACGGCTTGTAATGGGGAGGAAGAAGATGAAGAAGAGAAAACAAAAGTAAAAATGAAAAGATAAGATCTTGTTTTATATTACAGAGAAGATGATGATTGATAGGTAAGCTCTTAGAATTGCGGAAGAAAGTTATAAATATTATAATTTTTAAATCTACATAATATAAATTTTATAGAAAAATTATTGGAGATGTTCTAAGAAACAATAGTTGTGTACTTCTATATATAAAATTATTCTGAATAGACGTTTTCTTCCGGCAAAAAGAAGAAGGACGATAATTTACTCTAACAATTGTTTTTTGTTTATTTATTTCTTAATTATTTTTTGCAACTTGATGCGTGAAAAGCCAACAAGGGATGGCAGGATTGGCAAAAGCAAGGTTCTTGCCTTGGTTGGCATCCCTATCCAAGGTTCGAACCCCAGAGTTGTCAATTTATCCTTTGTTGGTAGGTTGTTGAGTGTCGGGTTCTTGCAGGGCCCATGTGAACGCTGGTGAAACGTGCCAAATTCACGGGTGTCTAAGTCCATCGAACCTTGATTTCGGATGCCTGCGGGTCCTACCACCTGACCACTTCAGTGTTGAGTGCCGGGGTCTTGCAGGGCCCATGTGAACGCTGGTGAAACGTGCCAAATTCACAGGTGTCTAAGTCCATCGAACCTTGCCCGGATACCTGCGGGTCCTACCACCTGACCACTTCAGTGTGGCAGTATGGGCTTTGGGACGTTGCAGGGTCTGTTTACTCTCAATTGTAACCGGTTCGGAGCCCAGATGTTAGTCAGGCTCCTGTTAAGACCTGCCTCGGGTAATGGTGACAAACGGTCGATCATAAAATTACTGGGCCGGGGGGCCTGCCTCCCATCTACCAAATATTTCAGACCACAAAAAAAAAAAAAAAAAAAAAAAAGAAGACTAGATGCGTGAAAAGTGTGCATGCAAATTGCTCCATCATTGCAATTTTCTTTTGGAAACTATTCATTGTAATTTGCATGCATATCCATTACATGCACGTAAGATGTATACTTTATTATTACTACTGTACCATTACAATCACAGACCACTCTCATGCTAATGACGTGATAGTTGTATAGTTTAGCACTATGTGCTTCTTATACCAATTCATAAAATGTGACTCCTCCTCTGTTTCCTCTGGTCATTAGCTGATTCCATACGTTAGCGTATTCTTATTCCATTAAGCTTATTCCATACGTTAACAAAATTCCTGCTATGAATTAGAACAAGTCTTAAAGGAAACGAATACGCATCGGTCAAAAGAAGAACACTAAATAAGAGATGTATCTACAAAAACCTCACGCACCCTCAAGCATTACAAACAAAACAACTACAGATGTAAAGGCAACATTAGTGAAACATAAACATTTAAAAAATATATATATAAAAAACCATCAGATAATCGATTATTTATTTATAAAAAGCAATCTCTATTTCTTTCACTTCCTTTTGCTCTGGGCTAACATCTCCTTCAACTTTGTATATTCATCGTCAACCTTTAACCTTGCAGTTTCAATAACAGGGATGCATTCCTCTCTTGTCTCGTTCAATTTCTTAATTTCTTTCCGAAACTTCTCCATTGCGTCCAAATTATACACTGGTCCCTCATTTGCAGAGCTTAAATTGGACAACTGTGGATCCTTCCCCGTCGCAATAACCTGGTCAAATTGACGCATAATGTCGTCCAACACTTTAATGGCATCAATCGTTCCAGATTCCATGGACCTAATCAAATTCTGACCTTGCTTCAAAGTTGATTCAGATTCTCCAATCATAGTCAGAAGCCGATGTTTAACCACTTGTATTCCCGAGGAAGAAGCTTGAGCAACACCACTAGCAGCAACAATAAATGCTGCAACACCTTGATGAGAGCCCATGGCCGCTGCAACACCCGGAACAGCCATAACTGCTGCCATAATACCGAAAGCAAATATACCAGAAAGAACTCCCATGAATATCACATGTACGACCTTTCTAAAAGTACGAATACGCTTTAGCTTTCTGTCAAGCTTCTTGAATTTTGTTTTCAGTTCGTTAAGCAACTTTAGATGTTCGTTCTGCAGAGATACGACCTTTGCAACAATCACTTCGGCAGAACAGCGATATTGCTCCTTAGCTGTATTGAAGCGAACTTTGCTACGAGCACCTCCCCTTTCACGTACCACATCTTCAATACATGAAGCGACCTTATCAGCTTTAAGGATGAAGTCTGGCAAGTGCGTTTGGCAGAGTTGAAGCATCTGGTCACTATTTTCGATGTACTGTATGATGAGGAATTTATCTAAGATATTCTCGATCTCAGTCGCCACATCACCACCTTCAGCAAGTATTTGTGTTTTGCAGGACATGATTGTCTCCATAGCCTTCTGGTCGGTATTCCTCAGATACAATATAGATTGCTTAAAACGATCAAGACCACTACTCATCTTCATGACATCATAGGCACCGGCGGTGAGGTTGGCCTCCGAAGCTTGCAAGTCTGGATCACTTGGGTAGTCGTCCCGATAGGAATCGATCAAGTCGTCCCAAACTGGTTTTGCTTGGGCAGATCCCATCTATATTATGCACAATAACCCTAGCTAGATGTTGTTGGTGAAGTTTCAAATATTCTCCACCTACAAAAACCCTAATTTTCGAGGATTCCTCGGAAGAAAGAACTAGGTAGAAAATTTAGTGCAAGTAGACTCGGATTGATTAACTGGGACTTATATAGCCTAAAAGACGCGCATGTTACGCGGAGAGAGATTTTGACTACAAAATAATAAGAAAAGAAACCCACAATGTACATAGACAGACTATGGAAGAAATAGTTGGAAAAACAAAAAAAAGGTATCCTAGAAAAAAAAACCCACCTATGTTGTCATTTTCTCTCCACACATTTCCACATTTCCCTTCATATATTAATGCCCCTAACCGCGTACGGTTTTGTTACTCTTCTTCCAAGAAATTACTGAGGATTTTTTTTTTGTCACCAGCAATTTCCATAAACTAATGAGTTTTTTTAATTAACAGTGTCACGGGACTTTCAGAACTTTTAATATGATACCTGGACTTTTAAAGTTATCAATGTAATATCTGAACTTAATTTTTGTTGTCAACGTCACACCCACTTCAATTTTTTGTCACGACTCCGTTAGTCAGAACAACATGTGAGTCAAAAAATGAAGGCAAAGAAGACTTTTTCAGTTGATTCATCTTAGACTCGATGAAAGGGTCTATTCCCTCCAAACTAACTACACTAAGAGGAAAACATCGACCTAAATCATTCCCAAACTATTGCTCCCAAATCAAAAAATCAACAAAATTGAATCAACCAGACTGAAAATGATTCGATTCAATTTGATTCCTAACAAAAAGTGATTGATGATGAAGTCTCCATTTCTTTTATATTTCGAAAAAGGGTTCGAAAAATGGTCGCACATGATTGAGGACTTGGTTTTCAGAGAATCTGGATTTAGATTAGAGTAAACCGACCAGATTAGATGTATGACTAAAATGAAATAGTTTTTTGAGGTTTAGGGATTTGGGGCCAAATTTTTAAATTTCGAATTGGGAGTGATCCATCTAATGATAAGTAGTATTCCTTTTGTCATTTAGTTGTTTTGCATTGGATTTTTCAAATTTGGTAATCCATAAACATATTTTATTGGATCGATTAGATGAACTTCGACTATATATGTTTAAGTTTTAGGGTTCGGAGTTGTTTGCTTTTTCTGGAATTTCTAGGAATATAATAGGGCTTATGTATGCAATTTCGATTAGAAGTGGATTATTTAATGTTCATCTTTTTCATGTGCAATTTTTGAAAAATTTATACACCATGGAAATCCACCATGGTGGTTAATTTGACAAGATGTCGGAAGGTACCAAGAAACATAGAGTCGCTAGGTTCAACAAGGATGGGGGGAAAATTTACCTAGAAGGCGTAGATCCAGATAAGATTGCGTGGATAAGTTCAGCAACATAGCTTGGGACTTGGGTAGAGGGAGAAGCCAATTTCATACTACTTCAAGCTGCTTAGGACTTACTATAATGAGGGATGGATGCTGGTTAGGAATGATGCAAATGCAATTGAGATGACCAAGCTTAATCCATTGAAGACAAGGCAAATTAGTTTCTACATAATTGGTGGTGGGAGGAGGAGAAAATAAAAGGCTTGAGCGGATGATTTGAGGCCAGTTGACCCATATTAGATGAATCCTTTGAATAGGTTAACGTACACCAGCAAAGGAAGCAGGGGTGGAACTGGATGCCAATAGTTTTTTGAGTAAGCTAAATAGGCCAAGTGTTGCAAGTTGCGGTTCAAGTATAGTTAATCAAATTGGTGAATCAGATGTTCATGTAGCACGTGAGAGGGCTAAGCACATAGAAGGGGTAGATAATTTGGACTCATATGATGAGTAGGAAATTAAGGAGGGTGAGCAGCAGCCAAGTCAAGGCATCTTTACTAGTCTCAGTAACTTGGTGCTTGACCTGTTTGCTTCAAGGTGTGGGAATCCAAAGTGAGTTGCGATGGAGGTGTAATGACAACATGGAACAAGGGCATAATAGTAACGTTGAGCAAGTTGAAGGTTCACAAGGGGTTTCTAGTGGATACTATAATAGGTTTATTGGGAGCCTAGGCCCCATCATTTAACCAGCGGATCAAGTGGGCCGATGGAGGCCCACATGGCCAAAAGCCCGGCACGCTAAAAAGCCCGCAATAGGCCCAGCCAGGTGGGTAGAGGGCCGGGCTTGGTTATGGGGTTTGAAACCTGACCCGGCCCGTAAAAGTCAGTAAAATATTATATTATATATATATATATCAATATATGTGTGTGTGGTTTGTGTGTATGTGTGTGTGTGTGTGTGTGTGTGTGTGTGTGTGTGTGTGTGTGAAAGAAATTAGGGTCAGGTGGTGCAGAAAATGTGAAGAGGTGATGATGGGTTTAAGGAAGAAGACGGTTACTTTGTTTCTCCATCGTAGCCTCCTCCCAGGGTTTTAGACATGTTTATATATATATATATATATATATACATATTTATATTTATAAAGTAGAAAGAAGATAAAGAGGGAATAATTAGGAGAAAGTAGGAGTGTTATCATTCAGTTTAATTAGCCTCCTTTATATAGATATAGGGTTTACATCAAAATACATAACTAATGAGTATTTACGTTGACAGCCATATAAATTATAATATTTACAACACTCCCACTTGGATGTCCACTAATGAATGATAATATTGGACGCACTTATTTTTGCCTCGTTAAAAACCTTGCCAGGTAACAAAAACTCAGTGGAACAAAAATAATCCTGGTCGAAGGACAAAAAGAGTCCAACGCACATATGTCTTAATAGCATACTTCTAGATGCTCCCCTTGATGAGTCTCTCCCCAAAATTTTTGCAAGCCTTAATTATGTATGCGATAAGCTACATGTACCATGTGTAGTGGTTTGATATGTCTATTACTGAAGTGAGACCATGTGTACTTTGCATATGCTCATCACAAATTTTCATACTTGCAGAGTTATTTCTCTTAATTTCACAAGAACATAATATTGTCTTCTAGACAGATTCTTTTTATAAAAACATTGTAAAGCCAAAAGGCTTTTGGCATTGACCAAGTGTGCAACCTCAAACGTAACTACATCTTCTAGAGGTGATTTGAAACTCGAAATTCACAAATAGTCATAAGGAGGAAGGAACCCCAACATCAAAAATAATATGAGGAACTTCAGATCCTCTTATAATTGGGGATTGAGAAACATTTGAGTTCATATACTTGATTATATAGCTATGAGGATCTTCTGGCCCTCGTAATTGCATAAGTTCTTAAAAGTTTCGTGTCACAATTTTCAATTTACATTTCATGACCCTTGAGGAATTTCAGGCCCCCATATGACTAGGGATCACAACATGTGGGTTCGATCATTGTTTAACTCTAAGGAACTTCTGGCCCTCGTTAATTGTATCGGCTCTAGGAACATTCATGTCGCAATTTTGAGTATATAACCCTTGAGACACTCCAGGCCCTCATATAATCGGATCAAGAAACTTCTAGTCTAGATCGATTTTGATCACAACTAGATAAATGTGAGTTTATTATATCAATTTCTCAAACGAATGAATTGAAATCCAAATAATAGATTAATAAACATATACCTGGATTTCGAAAGAATTACATGTGGTAATTGAGATACCAAATTTATGCTTGCGATAAACATATATCTGCTACTGCGCATATTTCAATTTTTCTTCACCCGTATATGCAAAACATATGTATATATACCAGGCCGATAATGAGCAATCAGGAATGGGTGTAATTAAACAACCCAGAATAGAATATAATGTTTTAATCATAAGAATGATATTCTGAGACTACTAACAGTTCTATAAGGCCAATGATTATATAATGAATGATACAAATCCACTTGCTATAAATCAAATTCAAGAAACCATCACCCAGTAGCTTTTGGTTGTAAACACATAGGCATACCAAAATATGAAGATAACTAGCAAGTCGTGCCGCACAGAGGGAAAAGAGCAGGTGGTATAAGTCGAATAAAAAGCCATAATCAGAAATCATAGGTTACGGCACAGTATGCACAGTATTGAGACAAACATAGATATGCACATTGACTATCTCATATGTATATAATATAAATAAGGAACAGACGTTGGGAAGAAATAGCATTCCTACAAGGCTACAACCTTCTGAGCTTAATTAAGATGTACTCAATCATACGCAAACAAAATTCCTTTCTGAATTCTGATTATCAATTGAGAGCGGATACAGACATGAAAGTTTATGAAAATATATAATCAACAAATAGATCTTGGATCGTCATGGCGGCTGATAGGGTTCATCATAAACACTTCTGTCAGCAGGACATTAATAGCTTGTGAATTAAAAGAAAAAGGGTAATAAAAATACTCATTGATCAAGTTATTGGTCACAAGCAACAACGTTGCCCCATGTAACTGTTTGATCATCATGGAGTATATAAGAAGGAAACAAAAATAGAGTGAAGCGTGCTGATAATGTGTTATAAAGTAGAAAGAAGATAAAGAGAGAATAGTTTGGAGGAAGTAGAAGTGTTATCATGCTGATAATGTGTTATAAAGTAGAAAGAAGATAAAGAGAGAATAGTTTAAAGGAAGTAGAAGTGTTATCATTCAGTCTCATTAAGTCATTAGCCACCTTTATAGTTTACATCAAAGTACATAACTAATGAGTATTTATGTGGGCAGCCATAATATTTACAACAATATATATGTGTGTGTGTATAACCTTGCTCAGGTGCAGATATCCGCACCTAAGTAAAAAGGTACAGATTTCCAGTTTTTTTTCTCACTTTTCGATCACAAATTCACATCTTAACCATTCAGTTTTTAGGTCCTAATGTATAGATCACTTCTGCAAAATTTCAGCCAATTTGATGATTGTTAAGGCATCCAAAACTGCAATTTACACAAATGGATCAAATCTGTCGAACCGGAACCGTTCGTGTTTATAATGGTAAATTACAGTTTTGGATGCTTTAACGATAATGAAATTGGCTGAAAATTTGCAGAAGTGATCTATACATTAGGACCTAAAAACTGAATGGTTAAGATGTGAATATGTGATCGAAAAGTGGGTAAAAACTGAAAATCCGTACCTAACCAAAAAGCGCACATATCTGCACCTCAGAAGCCCTGTATGTATATATGTATGTGTATGTATGTATATATATCTTTGTGTGAGTGTGAATCTGTTGTGATTTGGCTTATGGTGAAATTGGAAGTTCTCATACTTCTATGTAGAATATGTGCATATATACTCTACATGTCATGACTACAGTTGACCGATTCGATCGGATTCGAAAATATGATGAAATTAGCTAAATGTTTTACCACACTCATAAGTTATTATAATAATCTCATCCAACGGTCTGTTTTCCCATTTTATTTGAATTGATAGAGGTTGCCATTTGGAGTGTATGATATATGAATATGCTCTTAGCACCCACAAGATTCTCAAGCGCCCACAAGCTTCCAGGCGCTCAACTTGTTTTTTCCTTTTTCTGTAAAAACAAAAAAATGCACTGGGCATCCACAAGATTCTTAGATGCCTAAAACGCCATGTCGAGTCGAGTCCAGCTACTTTGAAAAAGCCACCACTGACTGTTACTTGATCGAGCGCCTGGAAGATTCTCATGGAAATCAAGGACGTCCACCTCCTGATGGGCCCGTAGAACTTTCTTTGGGTCAAGAACCAGTTGAGATCCCTAAACCAGTTGAGATCCATCTCCTCCAGGGAGACAGAGCATACAGAGCTCTGGAAGCTTATATTGCTCCACATCTCCTCCGTCAAACCTTCCGTCAACGAGCCTTAATTTTTCGAGATCAGATCGCTAGTGCTTCGGAGCTCCGCCTCGCTGAGCCCAGACAGCGAAGCTAATTCCTATTCCTCATTGTACTGGACTCGAGAACGACAACCTACAGCGCTGTCGCGAGAGAGTACTCATAAGAGCCTCTATCGTGGGGCAAGCCGGGCTAGGAGACGTCGGGTTTGAAATCCCGTGTGGGGGGGGGGGGGGGGAGGGAGAGAAAGAGAGAGAGTTGTGCATCATGACTGGAGAGAGAGTGGCATGGTAGTGGTTGAAATTTATTTATTAGGCTGAGGGCATATTTATCATTTCTCTTTAAATTGTATTAGTGGGAATAAAAATCTGTTGTTGGGGTAAGTGAGATAATTTTTGGTCAATTTTGGTGCTTTGGATCAAGGACCCAAAAATTAAAGTGAAACAATTGTGCTAGTTTTTCAAAACTAAACTAAACCTAATGGCGAAGGACCACAACTTATTGATAGATACGTATGACATTACGAGCTAAATTTATCATGTTTAAAATAATTGGGATTCATACATGCATCCATTCAAATCCACTTGTTATCAATTGTCTCTTTATAAAAGACTTTGTACTAGGGTATTGTTACTCCGTTAATGTAACGCCCCAATTTCATCTTACTAGCTTGAGAACTTCACAGTGCCGCGAATCTCTAAAACATAAACTGAATGTTCGATTTACATTCTAGAGAAATGCAAGGCATTTTTTTTTCCATAAAAGCATAGCGAAAACTTATAAATTTTTTTGAGGCGAAACCTTTTAAGTTGTTCAATCCAGTTTGGTCATCCAGTATTTGATATAACGGACTGCTCAAGGAATAACAAACTTTAAGAAACAAGAGTTTTGTAAATTTTTAATACCAAACTAACTTTCACAAGTTGTAGAAAACAAATTTCAAGATGTAGAACTCGAGATTAAACCCAGAACCTAGTTTCTGTTACAAAGAATTATCGAACTCATTTAAGGTCACCAGGCTTTATTTGATACAATCTCATTACTAAGGCATAGTACTTATATCCACACTATTGTAGGGGGTGAGCTTTCATTCTCGCTGCTCAATAAAGGCTTCACTCCGCTAGGCTTGAGAAAACCAACAAATAAAATAAACTTTTGGGCTGCCATGTATGAGAACTTACTTAAACCAATTATCTTTAAGAACGGCAAACTTTTAAAATATTTTTTGACTCAAAAACTAATGCATGAAACTCAAATAAATATGGCGCCATATATTACCTAATGGTCAGTCCCATAGACCCCCTACACGACCTTACTTCACATAAATTTTAAACCAGATAAGTGTAGCGAGAGTGCACGCTACCTAACTACACACATGGAACCGGGTCATCATTACTATTGAAGTACTGTCTGACCGGTTTAGGTAACGCTTCGGAGGTTAAGGGGATCAAACCCAAGAAAGTCAATGCCACCCTTCACTCTCAAGCCAACAACAGGTCTCATGCGCACATATATTTAAAACACTTAAAACTTTAATAAACTAATACTTTTATCATGTGTCACACATCAATCGAAAATGGAAAATTACTAACCAAGAGTGATTCACGAATCTTTAGTCCTCGGGTAATTGGAATCCTAATTTCCTACATAAAAATTGTTAGTAATCCGAAAAAATATTTAAGTCTTGGCAATTAACTAATCGTTCAACCATCTTTCCTAGTTTGACTAGGGTTTGACCAATCATGACCAACTTTACAGCTAGTCCTGATTACCAGACTTATTGCTTGAAATCGAGATATCGTCAAGCTCTTTAGCCTTTTGTTTCACTTCCGACTCTACTAGGAACGTTTTATGCCACATTTATATGATTAATTCATATATTAATCTTCATTAGTCTATTCTATTTTCTCTTTATTTATTTACTTTTGTGTTTATTATATTTTTTGGAGCAAATATACAAAAAACATGTGATATTGAGGAAAGATGCACAAATAAGGAAAATCTTGGAGTCTAGACTCAAGTAAGAGACCTTGATGGACCGAATGAGCTCAATCCATGGAGAAATTTCAGCATTTAATGGGGATATTTGTAGGGATATTGATGATAACATGGTCTCATTGGACGAATTAATAAGGAGAAATCCTAATTCTATCACAGAATTAAGAAGTTGGCTTTCTCTACAATTCAAGGAGTCTCAAACCAAAAAAGAATGAAAGAGGACTCAAGAGCACTATTAAAAGACTAAAGAATCCTACTAAAAGACTCTTATGCTCAAGAACTAGGCAAGAAACCCGACCACAAGAAAGTAGATCAGCCTTTCACAGACCAGGCGATGAAGTCTAACGATCGATCAATTGTTCTGACGATTTTCCAATTTGGTTTTTAAGGTTTTTCCGTTTTTCTTTTCTCATGAATTCTTTTGTCCTTTCAATTCAAACCATGTGCAACTAATTTCTGAGTAGTTGGGGGTTGTTGAAGCCCCAATCATGATTGTATGCCATCATATGACATTTAATAGTTTTGGTTTTATTCAATGAATGAGAACTTAATTACTATTTTTACATTGATGATTTCTCTATGTGCTTTCTTTGGTGGCTACTTAGATTGCATGTTTAGGATTCTATTGCTATGAATAATCATTGCCTGCTTCTTGTTAAATAAGGTTTATTTGAGAGTTGTATGTGGTAAATTATCTATAAGGGCAAGTGATTAGGTTGTTCTGATGATCAGTTGTTCTGACGATTTTCAAATTTGGTTTTTAGGGTTTTTGTTCTGTTTTTATTTGCTTATGAATTCTTTTGTGCTTTCAATTCAAATCATGTGCAACTAATTTCTTAGTAGTTAGGCGATGTTGAAGCTCCAATCATAATTGTATGTCATGCTATGACATTTAATTAGTTTTTGTTTTTCAGTGAATGAGAACTTAACTACTATATTTACATTGATGAATTCTCTACGTGCTTTCTTTGGTGGCCAACTTAGATTGCATGTTTAGGATTCTATTGCTATGAATAATCATTGCTTGCTCCTTGTTAAATAAGGTTCCTTTGAGAGTTCTAAGTAGTAAATTGTCTATAAGGGCAAGTGATTAGGTTCCCAGGTTAATTGAGACACTTATTACTTAAGATGTGTTGTTTTTCTAATGCATAATGATTCTTTGCGTTAAATCTAGAGTTACTTTAACCTAGGTTGCATTTTAGAAAATAGGTAAAGTGTAGAGCCTTTCTCTTACTTAGCACACACATAAGGAAAAACAATAGGTTAATTCTAATGGTGATTTAGCTTGAGCATCTTCATCTATAGATAATTAAAACTAGGTTAAACATGGTTTGCATGCATGATTGATTGGTGGTGGATACATTCCCTGACTTCTTTTTCTCTATTTATTCTCTCTTAAGCGTTTTGGTATTGTTCATTTATTTTAATTTGTTCTCAATCTCAAATCAATTATTAAACTCAGAAAGATCTGCAATTAGTTCCATAAGTCCTCTGCAAGAGACCCTACTTCCATATTCTATAATTGACATTTAAATTGGAAGTAGAAAAATTGTTGGAACAAAAATAACCAATAAATTTTTAGTGCCGTGTCACCGAGGACTTTTTAGTTCTAATTGTTCTTCTTTCTTTTCATTTTTAGTTTTCTTATCCTTTTTTTTTTTTGTTTTCAGGTGTATGCTTACTTGGAAAACTGCACAGTGCAAACTCATTTCTTTGGATTCTGAAAAAGAACACACTTGCAGGTCAAATAAGAAGCAAATGAAGGAAACTTGTTTGCCAATTGATTGCCCAATGACAGGTTCTCCATCTTCGCAAGGAGAGGAGGACCGAGAGTAGCACTCACCATCCAATTCACCTAAGAACACACCTACACACTCACCTACGCATTTGGTGTGCAGACCCGAACAGGAACAGTTCGAGGAACCTCCCAAAGTTGAGATGGCTGGAGCAAAACCATTGAAGGATGCCTTTGTCTCAACAGCTTCTGAATCCCCTTCATGCATTGATTATACACCGGAAGGCAATCATGCCTACTCCATTCTTGTGCAATTGATCAATTCGTTGCCCAAATACATGAGATCCCCATCTGAGGACCCTAATGTTCACATTAGGGATTTCTTGGACATATGCAAATTGCAGACCATTCAGTATCTGCCTCCTGAAGGCCTTATGTTGCTTTTTTTTTCCCTTCTCTTTAAAGCATGATGCTAAACGTTAGCTGTACTCTTTATCTGCAGGTATTATCACATTTTGGGATGAAATGGTCAAGAAGTTCCTAAAGCAATACTTTCTTGTCCAACTGATAAGGATATTGAGAAGAGAAATTCAAAATTTCTATCAACAGGATGGAGATACTCTATATGAGACATGGGAGGAATTTACAAAGCTGTTGTCACGCCCCGAATTTTAGAATAACAATTCAAAATCCGAAACATGAAAATTTTTCTTTTCTTAACATACTCACCACACGAAATAAAATCAAACCGAATTTAGTCTCGGTTAATTATTACAACTCAAAACCAAACTGTAATGTAAAGCTCTAAATGAGCATACACACACCTCACAACTAGATAAATAACAAAACTGCTGTAACACTTAAGCAGCTCGGTCACCTCCCTGGTTATCCTGACCTGCAGGAATATCCGCTACACCATTGAATAGTGTACCGGGATTGCAACAACACAAAACCCGGTAAGCTTATGAAAGCTCGTATGAGTAAAAGAATGAACTGTTACTTAATTTAACCTCATTTATTACCACACACAGCAACACTCAATAATTTCCACATATGCAAATAATAACAATCTCAATCAACACCAACTCAATATATCATGACAACCCAACTCACAACTTTCTCCACAACTCTCATCATCGTATTTATAAAAATACGGTACTTGACACACTAGAGCTCTAACTGAATCGTAGCCCGTCACCTGGCCTAGGTTATGGCATCCGACATATTTATCAATTATTGTATTTCATCAATATGTATACCTATATACATATTTAGAACGTCCAATAATTCCACATACTCAACCAATCGTATCCCATCATCCACACTAGGATTAGAGCGTCCGATTACTCACACCGGTCATCACGTTGACCCTAAACCCATAAATGAACCCAACATATAATATCACATACTGAAATCAACCCAACCAAGATACATCATATTATTATGGAATTACACAATTGTAATAAAATCAACTCATCAATTCAACTCAATCATATCATCAATCAAACATGTCACTCATCAATATATATTTTTCACGTAAATATATATATACGTAATCATCCACTCAGGGATGACCACTAATACCATCTATAGTTCACACAAGAAAATTATGAAATTCATTTGTATAGTAAAAATTCATTTTACTTACCTATGGACCGTGGTGATTCAAGTCCATGAAATTTTAAAACAAATATTTAATCCGCAAATATATTTTCACACAATTACCAAAAATAAATAAATTAAAATGCTCGGTTCGTAATATGAACCACGTGAGTTTTACTCACCTCGAAACTCCTGCTGCGTCCTCAATATATATATATAACTCACAATAATCCCAATGCTCGTCGACTCAAGCCGTCAAGTACCTAATCAAGTACGGTCTTTACTTAGCAACGAAGCATGAAATAAACATAAATGATGATCCAACGGTCGGATTTCTAAAATAAAGATAATCCAACGGTCGGATTCTAAAATAAAGACAATCCGACGGTCGGATTGAATTTAAATCATAATCCAACGGTTAGATCCTCACGGATTGTCCATGGAAACATCCTATCAAAATTATACGAAAATCCGATTGACGGATCTTCGTTAATCGCCTTCCGAATCACTATTTTATAATTATACGAAGATCCAAAAATCGGATCTTCTCCCGTGAACACACAAAGTCATCGGGACAGTCATATGAACATCATATTAAAATTTGAAGTAAAACCGATGGTCTGATCTTTGTAAATCTCAAACCGAAGGTAAATTGTAAAACCGTAAATAGTAACGTCAAAACAGAAATTGACTATTTATCAACTTTTTCTAACATGACCAAGTTATATCTCAAAACGCTCGTATGGATGCATAGATCATCGTCCAGATAATAAAAACTCAAAATTCGGTCCGACGCGCCGCCACACGCGGCGGTCAGACGGTGGTCAACGCGGAGGTCAACGACGGTCAACCACCTCCGATGCAAAAGTCGTCAACTACAAACTTCTTCAAAATGAAATTTTGAACAACTTTAATACCTGACTTTTTCAGAGATGAGGTCTAGATCGTCCTAGATCGGGCTTTGAAGTTGGATTAATATCGGCTCTCTGATCAGTCTCCAGATCGAATCAGGGACGTCGAAATCTTCAACTCTTGATCTACCACTCTACACTCAAAATTGTGATGCAAGCCATATATGGGGATGATCAGAAGGAAGAGCACGTCACGAAAATGGGGAGGATCGGCCCGTGCACCGCCGGAAAAATGGTTTTCCGGCCGGGTCGGGTTTGGGCTTCGGATAGGAGCTTCGATCCAGGCCTAGGAGCAGCGGCTGGGCATGGCGACGGCGGGGATCGACCGGGCGTGAGGCGGCGAAGCGGATGGAGGCCGGGTCGGGCGGCGGCGCGGCCGGGAAGACCGACTTCCAGTCGGGTCGGGTCGCCGGGTCTGCAGGCACAGTGACCAGGCCGAGAGAGAGACGGGGGACTGATGTGCAAAAATGAGATTTTTTCGTCCTTCACAACAAACTCAGATTTTTTCACTATTTATAGAAAAATTTTGATTTTCAAATATTCATAACTTATTCATACGAACTCCGAATAATACGTTCCACATATGCACAGACTCGTATCGACGAGCTCTACAACTTTCATGAAGGAAGTTTTCCCAAATTTTGAACGTATAAAAAGTCGACTTTTCACGACCCCCTAAATAACGTTCGTTTTCGAAAATAAAATCATTCGGAACCAATTTTCTCAACCCACGACAATCCAAATAATCTCAAATATCACAATTCAATTAATATAACAATTATTGAATTACATAAATTTATGGTATAAAAATCTGGGTCTTCACAGCTGTAGAGGAAGTGCCCTCACCATAATTTGCTTTGGATGACTTGGCCCCATATTTTTAGAAAAAATTAGATATAAACCTAATTTTCTAAGGAGATATTGAGAAAAACCCATACATATTTTTCTATCAATCTACACCAAATCCATGTAGGCAACCTTCCTTGCAGAGTGCTGATGTATAATTAATATATTTTTTTTGTATTTTCTTATATACCTGATTTACCCTTGGACAACTTTTTATTTTTTTTTCTTTGGGCAACATTCCTTGTAGAGTGTTGATGTATAATTATAGCATATGACATTATGGCTTAGATCATGCATGCTTTGATTTCAAAATTTCATTGAGAATATATATATATATATATATATATATATATATATATATATAACACCATGATTTCAAGCTATATATATCAGTTTAGTTTTATAGATCATAAGAAATAAGTTCAAATCTATTGTTGTGAACTTGTATATCACCTATGACCTATGCATTCGTGACCATATTCTCTTTCTAATTTTTGGCTTTCGAAAATATGATATCTACTAATAAGGTATGTTATTCATGAGATGTAGTTTTTCAGATCTTTTCTTTTGTCGTCATTATGCCCTGAATTTTCTTATGGTAAATATCTTGTTCTAGGTATATTTTCATACCTAGAACAAGATACTTTTCTTTTCTTTGAACTTTTCCTTTTGCATATCATCATATTAATTTGATGATTGTTCATTCTCAATTGTTGCTTAATAGATAAGTATATGCATATAAGGATAAGTTAGAGATTTTCAACCTAAGAAATATGGTCAAGTCGTAATGATAGAATACCTAAGAAAGAGGTTGATGTGAAAAATCATTCGAATAAGTAGGTTGAAATGAAAATTCCTAGAAGTGAGATTAACTAAATACACGCGTCTAATCTTTAGGTTGTAATAACAAAAAAACCTATTAGTTAGGTTGCAAGTAATTGATGGAAATCAGAAATAAAATACAAAAAATCTCAAAATCTATAAGCTAGGTAAAAAAAAAAAAAAACTATTGGCTAGGTTAAAAACTTAAACCCCTAACTTTAAGTCAAGTTGCAAGTAAATTGATGAAAAACATAAAGAGAAAACATAAAATCTACCTTTAAAATAGAAAGCATAAATTCCACATCCATTTAAATCTATAAATTATTTGAATTCCAAAAAGAAATATATGTAAAGAAAAGTTCCATAATTCTAGCAATAATGGTGAGTGGAAGGAAAACTGCTAGAATAATGGGACCAATAAAAAATCTATAACTTGTTGTAGAGAAATTGAAATTGAGAGGAATTTGATGAGTATTCTCATTGATAATAGGGGCCTCTTTATATAAAGATTACAATACATAAAATCTGAATCGTACAAAGAAAGTAATCGTACATTGAATAGGAATCTAGATCTTTCTAATGTAACATTATTACCACTAGGTCAAGTAACCTAGAGTTTGGGCCAAACACTCCCCCTTATGTTGCCTAAACACGGTGCTTCTCTCGTTGCCTCGCTAAAAACCTTGCTGAATAACAAATCTACTGGGATAAAAATAACCTCGGTCGAAGGGGAAAAAGAGCTCAACACACCCTTAGCGTTTCGAGTTGAACACGTAGACATCTCTCCCTGATGTCTACGCCTCCTCCTGATGACTACGATCATGGGAGTTCAGATAATTTCTGCAAGCCAATCCTTGCCACATGTTTCTCGAACATGGATTTAGGCAATGACTTAGTAAACAAATCTTCCATATTGTCCTCAAATCGAACCTGGTTTACTTTGATCTTGAGGAGCTTCTGTTGTTGCTGATTGTAGTAAAACTTGGGTGATATATGCTTGGTGTTGTCGCCTTTGATGTAGCCTTACTTCATTTGTTCAATGCAGGCAACATTATCCTCATAAATGCTCATTAGCTAGTCTGTGGTAGACTTCAAACCACAATTACTTCGAAAATGCGTAACTATGGATCTTAACCATATGTATTCACGAACTGCTTTGTGAAGAGCAATAATCTCTGCATGATTTGAAGAGGTAGCGACTAAGGTCTACTTTGTAGACCTCCAAGATATCGCGGTGTTTCCCATGGTGAACACATAACCAGTTTGGAAACGACCTTTGTGCGGATCAGAGAGGTACTCAGCATCAGCAAAACCTTTCAAAACACTTATATAGTTTTGGGATGGGGAGAGGGAATGCAGTCCACCATATGTGGTGTTCCTGACATTTGATGGGTCTGAACCATCATCTCTTTGTAGGATTAGAACAAGCCCATATCGATCGTACCACTTAGGTATCGAAAGATATCTTTAACACCAGTCTAGTGGCGTCGTGTTGGCGCAGAGCTAACAAGTTCACAACGAAAGAGATGTCCGGTCTCGTGCATTGTGCTAAGTACAATAATGCACCTATTGCACTTAGATAGGGCACTTCTTCCTCTAACACTTCTTCATCGTCATCTTTTGGACGGAATGGATCCTTCTTTGGATCAAGACTACGGACGACCATTGGGGTGCTTAAAGACTTAACCTTGTCAGTATTAAAACGCCTAAGCATCTTTTGGGTATAAGCTGATTGATGAATCAGGATACCATATTCATGGTGCTCAAGTTCCAAACCAAGGTAAAATCGTGTTTTCCCAAGATCTTTCATCTCAAACTCGGATTTCAAGTGTTCAGCGATTTCCCTTAACTCTTTAAGGGTGCCAATTATATTCATGTCATCGACATAAACCGCTACTATTGCAAATCCGGAACTTGTCCTTTGTATGAACACACATGGGCATAGTTCATTGTTGACATATCCGTTCCCAATTAAGCAGTCACTTAGACAGTTATACCACATCCGTCAGGATTGTTTCAATCCATATAGTGAGCGTTTCAATCTTATAGCGTGGTTTAAAGCCACTTGATTTTGGTAACTGAATTCCATATGGAACTTTCATGTATATTTCTGTATCTAGATCCCCATATAGATATGTTGTAACCACATCTATAAGCTGCATGTTCTGTTTTTCGAAAACTACCAAACTGACAAGTTAGCAGAATGTAATAACATCCATTACAGGAGAATAAGTCTCCTCGTAATCGATTCCAGGGCGTTGTGAGAAGCCTTGCACCACAAGGCAAGCTTTGTACTTACAATCTCGTTTTTCTCATTACGCTTTCTAAGTAATACCCATTTATGACCAGCAGGTTTGGTGTTGGGCAATATTGGCATAACTTTTCCAAATAGCTTTCTTTTCGCTAGAGAATCAAGTTCTGCCTAGATCGCATCTTTCCATCTTGGCCAATTGGCTCTATGTTAGCATTCATCAACGAAGCGTGGTTCAATGTCATTAGTCTCCATAATCTCACAGGCTACAAAATACACGAATACATAATTAACGATGATGGAGCTTCTTTCCCACGTCTCATGTACACTAGTGTAATTCACAGAGATCTCTATGTTCTCAGGGATAGGTTCTGATATTGAGGCATCCCCCAATGATGTCTCTTAGACATAACCATAATCCAGAACATTCTTATGGGATGGATTTTGAGTATCGATGACTGTCTCATCAAAGTGAGAATCAGCAAATCTAGCGGTAAAGAGATCGCCTGTCATGGGTTCAAGATTGCGGACGATAGTCGAAGATTCATAGCCAACATAGATGCCCATTTGTCGTTGAGGACCTATCTTAGTATGTTGTGGCGGCATAATAGGCACAAAAATAGCCACCCAAAAATGAGTAAGTGGGAGATATCAGGCTCGTACCCAGTCATGAGCTGTAATGCAGCTGTAATGCAGAGTAAGATTGGGTTGCAGTGGGTCGTAGATGAATTAGGGTTGCTGCATGCAGTATTGCATATCCCCAAGCAGAAACAGGAGACTGGTACGCATAACCAATGTTCGTGCTATCATCTGTAGTTGTTTAATAGCGGCTTCTGTGAGACCATTTTGGGTATGAACATGGGGAACTGGATGCCCCACATCAATCCCATTGACAGGCAATAGTCATCGAATGTTTTGATATAAACTCCCCAGCATTATCAAGTCAAATTGACTTAATTGGATGATCAGGGTAGTGAGCCCATAAATGGATAATCTAGGCAAGGAGTTTAGCATAAGCAGCATTTCGAGTGGACAACAGCGCGACATGTGACCAGCGTGTCGACGCATCAACCAATACCATAAAATATTTAAAAGGTCCGCATGATGGTTGAATTGGTCCACATATATCCTCTTCGATTCTCTGTAAGAACGGAATGCGTATTTTAGGATCCTTTGTGTAGGACTGTTTCAGTCCTAATTTCCTAAAGGAACATGCTTTGCAGAATGAGCGAGGGGCCTTAGAAGCAACTAATATGGATTTTGGTTGGACCTGAGCGTCTGTGGCGCTATTAGAAGCAAAATGTGTAACTACATCTCCCATCATGAGTTGGAGCCATGGATTTCCGGTTTTTACCCACTTTTCGATCACACATTCACATCTTAACCGTTCAGTTTGTAGGTCCTAATGTATAGATCACTTCTACAAATTTTCAGCCAATTTGATTATCATTAATTAAGGCATCCAAAACTGTAATTTACCATTATAAGCACGAACGGTTCCGGTTTGATAGATTTGGTCCGTTCGTGTAAATTACAGGTTTGGATGCCTTAACGATTATCAAATTGGCTGAGAGTTTGCAGAAGTGATCTATACATTAGGACCTAAAAACTGAATGGTTAAGATGCGAATGTGTGATCGAAAAGTGGGAAAAAACTGGAAATCCGTACCTTTTTACTTAGGTGCGGATATCCACACCTGAGCAAGGTTTCACACACACACACACATATTGTTGTAAATATTATGATTTATGTGGCTGTCCACATAAATACTCATTAGTTATGTACTTTGATGTAAACCTTACCTCTATATAAAGGAGACTAATGACTTAATGAGACTGAATGATAACACATCTACTTTCTCCAAACTATTCTCTCTTTATCTTCTTTCTACTTTATAACACGTTATCAGCACGCTCCACTCTATTTTTGTTTCCTTCTTATATACTCCATGATGATCAAACAGTTACATGGGGCAACGCTGTTGCTTGTGACCAATAACTTGATCAATGAGTATTTTTATTACCCTTTTTCTTTTAATTCACAAGCTATTAATGTCCTGCTGACAGAAGTGTTTATGATAAACCCTATCAGCCGCCATGACGATCCAAGATCTATTTGTTGATTATATATTTTCATAAACTTTCATGTCTGTATCCGCTCTCAATTGATAATCAGAATTCAGAAAGGAATTTTGTTTGCGTATGATTGAGTACATCTTAATTAAGCTCAGAAGGTTGTAGGAATTCTATTTCTTCCCACCGTCTGTTCCTTATTTATATTATATACATATGAGATAGTCAATGTGCATATCTATGTTTGTCTCAATACTGTGCATACTGTGCCGTAACCTATGATTTCTGATTATGGCTTTTTAATCGACTTATACCACCTGCTCTCTTCCCTCTGTGCGGCACGACTTGCTAGTTATCTTCATATTTTGGTATGCCTATGTGTTTACAACCAAAAGCTACTGAGTGATGGTTTCTTGTTTTTAATTTATAGCAAGTGGATTTGTATCATTCATTATATAATCATTGGCCTTATAGAACTGTTAGTAGTCTCAGAATATCATTCTTATGATTAAAGCATTATCTTCTATTCTGGGTTGTTTAATTACACCCATTCCTGATTGCTCACTATCGGCCTCGTATATATACATATCTTTTGCATTTACGGGTGAAGAAAAATTGAAATATGCGCAGTAGCAGATATATGTTTATCGCAAGCATAAATTTGGTATCTCAATTACCACATCTAATTCTTTCGAAATCCAGGTATATTTTTATTAATCTATTATTTGGATTTCAATTCATTCGTTTGAGAAATTGATATAATAAACTCACATTTATCTAGTTGTGGATCAAAATCGATCTAGACTAGAAGTTTCTTGATCCGATTATATGTGGGCCTGGAGTTTCTCAAGGGTTATATACTCAAAATTGCGACATAAATGTTCCTAGAGCCGATACAATTAACGAGGGCCAGAAGTTCATCAGAGTTAAACAATGATCGAACCCACATGTTGTGATCCCTAGTCATATGGGGGCCTGAAATTCCTCAAGGGTCATGAAATATAAATTGAAAATTGTGATATGAAACTTTTCAGAACTTATGCAATTACGAGGGCCAGAAGATCCTCAGAGCCATATAATCAAGTACATGAACTCAAATGTTTCTCAATCCCCAATTATAAGAGGATCTGAAGTTCCTCAGATTATTTTTGATGTTGCGTTCCTTCCTCCTTATGACTATTTGTGAATTTCGAGTTTCAAATCACCTCTAGAAGATGTAGTTTGAGGTTGCACACTTGGTCAATGCCAAAAGCCTTTTGGCTTTACAATGTTTTCATAAAGAGAATCTGTCTAGAAGACAATATTATGTTCTTGTGCAATTAAGAGAAATAACTCTGCAGGTATGAAAATTTGTGATGAGCCCCTATATGCAAAGTACACATGGTCTCACTTTAGTAATAGACATATCAAACCACTACACATGGTACATGTAGCTTATCGCATACATAATTAAGGCTTGCAAAAATTTTGGGTAGAGACTCATCAAAGGGAGCATCCAGAAGTATGCTACCTAAGACATATGTGCGTTGTGCTCTTTTTGTCCTTCGACCAGGATTATTTTTGTTTCACTGGGTTTTTGTTACCTGGCAAGATTTTTAACGAGGCAAAAATAAGTGTGTCCAATATTATCATTCATTGGTGGACATCCAAGTGGAAGTGTTGTAAATATTATAATTTATATGGTTGTCAATGTAAATACTCATTAGTTATATATTTTGATGTAAACCCTATATCTATATAAAGTAGGCTAATTAAACTGAATGATAACACTCCTACTTCCTCCCAATTATTCCCTCTTTATCTTCTTTCTACTTTATAACATATAAATATGTATATATATATATATATATATATATCTATATATATATATATATAAACATGTCTAAAACCCTGGGAGGAGGCTACGAGGGAGAAACAAAGTAACCGTCTTCTTCCTTAAACCTATCATTACCTCTTCACATTTTCTGCACCACCTGACCCTAATTTCTTTCACACACACACACACACACACCACACACATATATTGATATATAAATATATATAATAGTTTACTGGTTTTACGGGCTGGGTCGAGTTTCAAACTCCTTAACCAAGCCCGACCCTCTACCCACCTGGCCGGGCCTATTGCGGGCTTTTTAGCATGTTGGGCTTTTGGCCATGCGGGCCTCCATCAGCCCACTTGATCCGCTGGTTAAATGATGGGGCCTAGGCTCCCAATAAACTTATTATAGTATCCACTAGATACCCCTTGTGAACCTTCAACTTGCTCAACCTTACTATTATGCCCTTGTCCCATGTTGTCATTACACCTCCATCGCAACTCACTTTGGATTTCCACACCTTGAAGCAAACAGGTTAGGCACCAAGTTACTGAGACCAGTAAAGATGCCTTGACTTGGCTGCTGCTCACCCTCCTTAACTTCCTACTCATCATATGAGTCCAAATTATCTACCCCTTCTATGTGCTTAGCCCTCTCACGTGCTACATGAACATCTGATTCACCAATTTGATTAACTATACTTGAACCACAACCTGCAACACTTGGCCTATTTAGCTTACTCAAAAAAATGTTGGCATCTAGTTCCACCCCTGCTTCCTTTGCTGGTGTACGTTAACCTATTCAAAGGATTCATCTAATATGGGTCAACTGGCCTCAAATCATCCGCTCAAGCCTTTTATTTTCTCCTCCTCCCACCACCAATTATGTAGAAACTAATTTGCCTTGTCTTCAATGGAATAAGCTTGGTCATCTCAATTGCATCTGCATCATTCCTAACCAGCATCCATCCCTCATTATAGTAAGTCCTAAGCAGCTTGAAGTAGTATGAAATTGGCTTCTCCCTCTACCCAACTCCCAAGCTATGTTGCTGAACTTGTCCACGCAATCTTATCTGGCTCTACGCCTTCTAGGTAAATTTTCCCCCCATCCTTGTTGAACCTAGCGACTCTATGTTTCTCGGTACCTTCTGACATCTTGTCAAATTAACCACCATAGTGGATTTCCACGGTGTATAAATTTTTCAAGAATTGCACATGAAAAAGATGAACATTAAATAATCCACTTCTAATCGAAATTGCATACATAAGCCCTACTATATTCCCAGAAATTCCAGAAAAAGCAAACAACTCCGAACCCTAAAACTTAAACATATATAATCGAAGTTCATCTAATCGATCCAATAAAATATGTTTATGGATTACCAAATTTGAAAAATCCAATGCAAAACAACTAAATGAGAAAAGGGATACTACTTATCAATAGATGGATCACTCCCAATTGGAAATTTAAAAATTTGGCCCCAAACCCCTAAACCTCAAAAAACTGTTTCATTTTAGTCATACATCTAATCTGGTCGGTTTACTCTAATCTAAATCCAGATTCTCTGAAAACCAAGTCCTCAATCATGTGCGACCATTTTTCGAACCCTTTTTCGAAATATAAAAGAAATGGAGACTTCATCATCAATCACTTTTTGTTGGGAATCAAATTGAATCGAATCCTTTTCAGTCTCGTTGATTCAATTTTGTTGACTTTTTGATTTGGGAGCAATAGTTTGGGAATGATTTAGGTCGATGTTTTCCTCTTAGTGTAGTTAGTTTGGAGGGAATGGACCCTTTCATCGAGTCTAAGATGAATCAATTGAAAAAGTCTTCTTTGCCTTCATTTTTTGACTCACATGTTGTTCTGACTAACAGAGTCGTGACAGAAAATTGAAGTGGGTATGACGTTGACAACAAAAATTAAGTTCAGATATTACATTGATAACTTTGAAAGTCCAGGTATCATATTAAAAGTTCTGAAAGTCTCGTGACACTGTTAATTAAAAAAACCCATTAGTTTATTGAAATTGCTGGTGACAAAAAAAAATCCTCAGTAATTCTTGGAAGAAGAGTAACAAAACCGTACGCGGTTAGGGGCATTAATATATGAAGGGAAATGTGGAAATGTGGGGAGAGAAAATGACAACATAGGTGGGTTTTTTTTTTCTAGGGTACCTTTTTTTTTTGTTTTTCCAACTATTTCTTCCATAGTCTGTCTATGTACATTGTGGGTTTCTTTTCTTATTATTTTGTAGTCAAAATCTCTCTCCGCGTAACATGCGCGTCTTTTAGGCTATATAAGTCCCAGTTAATCAATCCGAGTCTACTTGCACTAAATTTTCTACCTAGTTCTTTCTTCCGAGGAATCCTCGAAAATTAGGGTTTTTGTAGGTGGAGAATATTTGAAACTTCACCAACAACATCTAGCTAGGGTTATTGTGCATAATATAGATGGGATCTGCCCAAGCAAAACCAGTTTGCGACGACTTGATCGATTCCTATCGGGACGACTACCCAAGTGATCCAGACTTGCAAGCTTCGGAGGCCAACCTCACCGCCGGTGCCTATGATGTCATGAAGATGAATAGTGGTCTTGATCGTTTTAAGCAATCTATATTGTATCTGAGGAATACCGACCAGAAGGCTATGGAGACAATCATGTCCTGCAAAACACAAATACTTGCTGCAGGTGGTGATGTGGCGACTGAGATCGAGAATATCTTAGATAAATTCCTCGTCATACAGTACATCGAAAATAGTGACCAGATGCTTCAACTCTGCCAAACGCACTTGCCAGACTTCATCCTTAAAGCTGATAAGGTCGCTTCATGTATTGAAGATGTGGTACGTGAAAGGGGAGGTGCTCGTAGCAAAGTTCGCTTCAATACAGCTAAGGAGCAATATCGCTGTTCTGCCGAAGTGATTGTTGCAAAGGTCGTATCTCTGCAGAACGAACATCTAAAGTTGCTTAACGAACTGAAAACAGAATTCAAGAAGCTTGACAGAAAGCTAAAGCGTATTCGTACTTTTAGAAAGGTCGTACATGTGATATTCATGGGAGTTCTTTCTGGTATATTTGCTTTCGGAATTATGGCAGCAGTTATGGCTGTTCCGGGTGTTGCAGCGGCCATGAGCTCTCATCAAGGTGTTGCAGCATTTATTGTTGCTGCTAGTGGTGTTGCTCAAGCTTCTTCCTCGGGAATACAAGTGGGAAAACATCGGCTTCTGACTATGATTGGAGAATCTGAATCAACTTTGAAGCAAGGTCAGAATTTGATTAGGTCCATGGAATCTGGAACGATTGATGCCATTAAAGTGTTGGACGACATTATGCGTCAATTTGACCAGGTTATTGCGACGGGGAAGGATCCACAGTTGTCCAATTTAAGCTCTGCAAATGAGGGACCAGTGTATAATTTGGACGCAATGGAGAAGTTTCGGAAAGAAATTAAGAAATTGAACGAGACAAGAGAGGAATGCATCCCTGTTATTGAAACTGCAAGGTTAAAGGTTGACGATGAATATACAAAGTTGAAGGAGATGTTAGCCCAGAGCAAAAGGAAGTCAAAGAAATAGAGATTGCTTTTTATAAATAAATAATCGATTATCTGATGGTTTTATATATATATATTTTTTAAATGTTTATGTTTCACTAATGTTGCCTTTATATCTGTAGTTGTTTTGTTTGTAATGCTTGAGGGTGCGTGAGGTTTTTGTAGATACATCTCTTATTTAGTGTTCTTCTTTTGACCGATGCGTATTCGTTTCCTTTAAGACTTGTTCTAATTCATAGCAGGAATTTTGTTAACGTATGGAATAAGAATACGCTAACGTATGGAATCAGCTAATGACCAGAGGAAACAGAGGAGGAGTCACATTTTATGAATTGGTATAAGAAGCACATGGTGCTAAACTATACAACTATCATGTCATTAGCATGAGAGTGGTCTGTGATTGTAATGGTACAGTAGTAATAATAAAGTATACATCTTACGTGCATGTAATGGATATGCATGCAAATTACAATGAATAGTTTCCAAAAGAAAATTGCAATGATGGAGCAATTTGCATGCACACACTTTTCACGCATCTAGTCTTTTTTTTTTTTTTTTTTTTTGTGGTCTGAAATATTTGGCAGATGGGAGGCAGGCCTCTCGGCCCAGAAATTTTATAATCAACCGTTTGTCACGATTACCCGAGGCAGGTCTTAACAGGAGCCCGACTAACATCTGAGCTCCGAACCGGTTACAATTGAGAGTAAACAGACCCCGCAACGTCCCAAAGCCCATACTGCCACACTGAAGTGGTCAGGTGGTAGCACCCGCAGGCATCCGAAATCAAGGTTCGATGGACTTAGACACCAGTGAATTTGACACGTTTCACCAGCGTTCACATGAGCCCTGCAAGACCCCGTCACTCAACAACCTACCAACAAAGGATAAATTGACAACTTGTTGGCTTTTCACGCATCAAGTTGCAAAAAATAATTAATAAATAAATAAACAAAAAACAATTGTTAGAGTAAATTATCGTCCTTCTTCTTTTTGCCGGAAGAAAACGTCTATTCAGAATAATTTTATATATAGAAGTACACAACTATTGTTTATTAGAACATCTCCAATAATTTTTTTATAAAATTTATATTATGTAGATTTAAAAATTATAATATTTATAACTTTGTTCCGCAATTCCAAGAGCTTACCTATCAATCATCATCTTCTCTGTAATATAAAACAAGATCTTATCTTTTCATTTTTACTTTTGTTTTCTCTTCTTCATCTTCTTCCTCCCCATTACAAGCCGTCTATTCGCTATCCATCTCTCTCTCTCGTCTTTAGTCGTCTCTTTTTATCTCTTTGTACATATATAACTATCCAATTGACGTTTAATTTTTTTTTTTCTAGTCTCCTTTGAGAATTGATCCAATACATATCAACAGTTTTGTAAAGTTCAAAGAAAAGATGAGGAGTGTGAACTCAAAAATTCAACGAACATGCATTGTTTGTATCTTCTTGGAAATTAGAAGTTCCAACTTCTTTGGCAGATAGTACCTTTTCTTATTTTATTGCATTCTAGGAGGGTGTTTGTTTCGTCAATATGTATCTATTAATTATATTGAAAGACCTGACATAGATCTTTGATTTGGTAGAGCTCATAGCTTTACGTCACTATGCACTAAAACCTAATACTCCACAAGGGTCGTGGAAAAGCCAGGCTTTCACAAGGAAGCATAGACATTCTAGAATCATTTCTCCAAGTTTCCATATACTAAGAATCAATTTGACCTGCAATGAGCAGCTGATGGTGTTGCCACCAGTATCTTAACATATATGCAGTAGTGGGCGGTCTAGCTAATGTTAATATATGTCCAATCACTCCAATTGTTGATATAGTATCGCAACTGATCGATCATTCTGGGTCAGCACTAGCCCATCCTCATGTTGAGGGGAAAAAAAAACAGTAATCCATCCCAGGAAACTAATTACCTTTTTGTTGGAACCAGTGGGTGTCAATCAATTAATAAAGATAGAGAGAGGCCTACTATACACTTATCCACAGTGGGGCTGTCATTATTGAGTTATTGTTTAGAGACCTTAGAAAACTAGAAACCCTTAGTAATGACACGTTGAACAACAATGTAATTCAAGTAACCAAGTTATCTGACACTACTAGAGAGTGATCCGAACTATGTCAAGTTCAAACCCTAATTTATTCAGGAAACTCCGAGGACCACCCTATTCAGAGAGGGCTAACTTCCCCAAAGCAACTACGTATCATCTGAGCCCTAAGACTAACATGCAAAACCCATGACAAAACCCTAAGCTCACAACCATCCAACAACCCTAGCAGAAAAACCCAAACCTTGGGCCCAAAGAAGTCATAGCCCCGCCGCTATTGGTGTCGCCACCGCCTCCATTCCTACTGCGAATGTAATCAATCCAAGACTACATCCGTTGAAATTGAAGCCCCCTAAGCTGACCTAACCACCGGCATTAGGGATGAAAGGATTGCCAAGAAGCCAGTAAAACCAGCAACGGACACCAGATCATCCATCGAAGACCTGGCCCAACACCAGCCCATTGTAACCAACTCCCCCCTCTTCAGCCCTCCATCTCACCAAAGGATCTTTGCCTAATTGAGATCAAAACAAATATTATCCTCTACAATCTCTCAAACGATGAGCAGGACCCTAAAGAAACAACCCAAGTAAAAGATTTAATTATCAAAACTCTATGTCCTTTAATTAATTTGTTTGAATGGTAGTTTCATTCTAGAAAGTAGAGAGAGAGAGAGAGAGAGAGAGATTCAGCTACACAATGAATTCCTTACTTCAACTACCTGATTATTCTGTCGCTTGTAGAGTTGTAGAGAGAAAGTCATATTCTGCTGCACAATGAATTCCTTACTCTAACTACTTGATTATTCTCTACCTTTGTGATATGGTTTCAATGAGAGTTGAGTACAACTAAGTAATTAATTAATTGAGTAGGTAAATAAGACTCTCTATCTGTATGTGTGCAAGACCCCTCTAGTGAGGGATCATTTTTTTCGACATTTTTAAAGAATCACTTGTGTAACTCACTTTTAAATCAAAAATAAACATCTCGATTGTTCAGTTTTTAAATATCTATGAGTGAGATCACTTTTACAAATTTTCAGTCAGATTAGGTACCTGACTAGATTAAATCATAATGATGAATCACGATAATGAATACTTTAACGATTATCAATTTTGCTGAAAATTTGCAGAAGTGATCTACTCATCGATACCTAAAAACTGAATGATTGAGTTATCGATATATAATAAAAAAGTAAGTCCCACAAATAATCCCTTAAAATGGTCAAAATAAAAAATCTGTTAATAAAAGAACCCTTATATAATATATATATATATATATATATATATATATATATATAACAAACCTATACGTAACAACAATATATAACGCTAACTCTTGAGAAAGAGAGTGATTGCTAAAATATTTGAGGTTGCCACTTGATATTACAGAAAACTATGTACAAGTACGTGACAAAATTTAATTTTAGTAAATCAGAACAACTAATACCGCATGATCATGATTAGTGATCGAAACTCATTTATAGCATTAATTAGCGCTCTAGACTCGTTTGAATTAAAATCAGCTAATCCCTAAATTAATCATTTATGATGTAAATGTTTTAGGGAATTAGAAATTGGGAGAGAATAAGTTATGTCTTTCATTGATAATAATAAGGGTCTCTTTATATAAAAGATTACAACCAGAGAATATGAGTCTTACAAGGAAACTGAATCATACATTGAATAAGATACCTTTGAGAATATCTGTAAGACTAACTCTATTACAACTTGGACAAATTATTAGAGTTTGGACTAGACACATAATACAGATATACTTGAACACTCCCCCTTGTTTCACTCAAAAGCAGTGCTCTTGTTGCCTCGTCAAAAACCTTGTCGAGTAACAAAAACCTAGTGGGACAAAAATAACTTCGGTCGAAGGAGAAAAAGAGTACAACACACCCTTCACGTTTTGAGACCAAACATGTAGATATCTCCCCCTAATGACAATGATCATGGAAGTTCGGACAACTTCCCTAAACCAATGCTTGCAACGTCTTTCTTGAAATTTGATCTTAAGGACCTTCTGTTGTTGCTGATTATAGAAGAACTTAGGCGATATGTGCTTGGTGTTGTTGCATTTGATATAGCCTTGATTCAATTGTTCGATACAAGCAGTATTATCCTCATAAATGCTCATAGGCTCATCTATGGTAGACTTTAAACCGCAATTACTGCTAACATACTTAATTATAGATCTAAGCCATATACATACACGTTCAGGAAGAGCATTAATCTCTACATGGTTAGAATAAGTAGCGACTAGGGTATGTTTTGTAGACCTCCAAGATATCACAGTCTTACCCACGGTGAACATATAACCAGTTTGGGAACGACCTTTATGATGGGTCAGAGAGGTACCTAGCATCAGCAAAACCTTCCAAAACACTAATGTTGTTTTGGGATGAGGATAGGGAACGCAAGCCACCATTAGTGGAGTCCCTGATATGTGATGGGTCCGAATCCATCATCTCTCTGTAGGGATAGAAAAAACTCATATCAATCGTACCACTTAAGTATCGAAAGATAGCTTTAACACTAGTCCAATGTTGTCATGTTAGCACAAAGCTATATCTAGTTAATAAGTTCACGGCAAATGAGATAGATCTTGTGCATTGAGCTAAGTATAATATTGCGGCTATTGCATTAAAGTAAGACACTTCTACCTCTAGCACATCTTCATCATCATCTTTAGGACAAAATAGATCATTCTTTGGATCAAGGCTACGGAAAACCATTGGGTTGCTTGAAGGCTTCACTTCGTCAGTATTGAAAAGATTGAAACGTCTAAGCATCTTTTGGGTATAGGCTAATTGATGAATCAGGATACCATCTTCATGGTGTTCAAGTTCCAAACCGAGACAAAACCGTGTTCTCCCAAGGTCCTTCATCTTAAACTCATATTTCAAGTGCTCAGCAATTTCCCTCAACTCCTTAAGGGTGTCAATTATGTTCATGTCATCGGTGTAAACCGTTACAATAGCTAATCTAGAACTTGTTCTTTTTGTGAAAATGCATGGACGTAGTTCATTGTTAACATATCATTTCCCAATCAAATAGTCACTTAGACGGTTTTATCACATCAGTCCGGATTGCTTCAATCCATATAGTGAGCGTTTCAACCTTATTGCAAACGCGCTAAGTGCTTTAGAGTCACTTGACTTGGGTACTGAAGTCCATCCGGGACTTTCATGTACATTTATGTACCTAGACCCACTATAGATATGCAGTAACCACATCCATAAGCTGCATGTTTAGTTTTTCAAAAACTACTAAACTGACAAGGTAGCGGAATATAATGACATCCATTAGGAGATAATATGTCTCCTCGTAGTCGATTCTAGGGCATTATGAAAAGCCTTGTGCCACAAGGCGAGCTTTGTACCTTACAATCTCATATCTCTCATTAAGCTTTCTAATGAAGACCTATTTATGACCAACCAGTTTGGTGTTGGGCGTTATTGGCACAACTGGCCTAAATACCTTTGTTTTCGCTCAAGAATCTAGTTATTCCTGGATCACAACTTTCCATTTTGGCCAATCAGCTCTACGTTGACATTAATCAATGGAGCATGGTTCGTGTTAATGTCTAAGATTTAGCGATAGCCTAACCTTGGTTAACGCTGGTTCGTAAGGCAGACTGCTACTTGTGATGTTCTTGCAGTTACCGTTATCTGTCAAATAAAATACATAGGGCGTCAAAGGGAGACCGTGGTTGGTGGTCTTCTCTACTCCGATGCCTAAGGCAGTCAATATATTTGTGTTGGCAGGATAATAGTGGGTAAGTAGTAAATGTGTAATTAATGAGGAGAGGGGAGTACACCGTTTATAGGTTCCGAAGAGACTGATCTCTTCCTTGTTTTCGATGTGGGACTAATATGCTTCCATTCCCAGCTTCTGCTACTTCAGCTAGGTGATATTGGTGTTGCGTATGGCGGAGCTTCAACGGTGATCCAGGGCTGAACCGGAGCTCAGGCGATAGCCTGTGTGGTGATGCTTCCATAGGTCACACCCTTGATGGCTGTTTAGAACCGTTATCGATAGCATGAGCGTGACTCATTATGGCTAATTGTGCTTTATACAAATGCTCATGTAAGTACAAATCCCCTAAGTCCCCAGTCAAGGAGGGCAATCTTGGTTGGGAGTTGCCTAGCACTAGTGCGTTGTCAACCATGGGCTTGTTATGATCAAACGCTTTATACCCTTTTAGGTTGGCCCCTGCTAGGTCCCCCAAAAAGTCCCCCACTCCCCTACTAAGATAAACCTCTGTTTGGCCCGTGTATTGTTTGTTGAGGGGAGTTGCATTGAGCAATGAGTGCTAGATAGCGAACTTAATCTTTGATACCCAAGTGATGGGGGTCAATGTACCTGGTTAAGACCGTCAAATACTATGTTAACATGTCCCCTTACTTTTTCCCAAAGGAATAGAGCTTGCCTACAACACCGTGTGACCGTCTTCATTGTTATGAGGGGTTGTCTCAAGAGCCGCTAATGGCGGGAGGCTGTGCTAAGAGCTAGTGGTGAGAAGAGCCGTAGCGTAGTGTTGCATAACAGAGACTTTCTCATTTGTAAGATGAAGGTAAAAAGTTCCACTAGTAGCGGAGACCTGCTCGCCTGAATGGTGAAAGTGAGAAGTTCCGCTATAGGTGTGGCACTTAGCAGAGACTTTCTCGCTTGCAAGATGAAGGTGAGAAGTTCCACTAGCAGTGTTACGCTTAGCGGAGACCATCTCGCCTGCATGGTGAAAGTGAGAAGTTCTGCTAGTGGTGTGGCGTTTAGCGAAAATCTCTTCACTATGGATTGATATGCCTGCCTTGACAATTGAACTAGATATACGTTACCTCTGACAGGGTTCGATGCTTGTTGGCTATCTATTGGGTTGCCGTGTGGGTGCATGTCTCCTCAACACGCTTGTCGCTTCGCTATAAATGCAAGTAAATGTCACTTTGGTAACTGAGGCGATGCCTCGGTTAACTCAGATAGTGTGTCACGTGCATGGTTGTTGTACGATGTCCGTTTTTGGCGGACGGCCCAGATTTTTCTGACGTTGACATGAAAGAGGGGGAAACCAGAGAGGTTTGACACTATTGTTTTTCGAACTTTGGGTCTTCGTCTTCAACCTCTGTCACTTATGAGTCTGTAGTAGGTGGGCTTCGAATTTACAATGGGCACCTCAATTTAGGAGACCAAAGGTTTTGATCCAAAGACCATCCCAGGCATCTGCAAGTATACAAGGAAGGTTGTGCTTCACATATCTCAGGTTGGTGACCATTTGCCCTTCCCTCCATGTTTTTGCGTGTTTCTTTCTTTGTATTCACGGTTGCCTTTGTGTATGTGGACTATTGTGATGTTGTACCAATGTGTTTGAGGATCTAGAGGGGTTTGTGGATGGGGTTTTGGTTTTGAGCAGAGGGTTTGAATCTGGATTGAAGTCGTTTTAGTGGTTTCTAGGTTTTTTGGGTATGATTGGTCTTGGATAAAATCTAACATAGGGGTAGTTTAGATCTGTTTGGGACTAACACTTTGGGTTTTATGGTGTTTATGATGGCTAACTTCGTAGAGATCTCAAGCGATGAGGATTTCGGGTCTGAGGTGTCGCTCAACGATTCTGATAGGATTTTTATTGACTCGTTGCATCTGTCTGCCTCTGCAAGAATCTCACTGCCTGAACAGCTAGACGTTGAACCGCTACAAACAATACCGTGGGAAATGGCCATGTCCCGTGATAGGCGCCCAGAAACTTCGACGGCGAGAGAGGATACCGTTGCCAGTAACCAGCAGGAGGAGAGGTTAGCTAGTAATAGCGCTGCTAACGGTTCCCCTAGCGGGGATGATGTCACTGAGGGGGATGTAGAATCGGCTTGGGTTCTCTATGATGGTACTCCTATTAATAAGTTTCCGGGGGGGGGGGCGATGACCCAGACCGCGATCAACAGGCTGAAGCGGGTGTTCGATCTCCCTGGCGTGGTGAAGTTGCGTTCACCGAAGAAGTATAAGAAGGCGTCTTTCTGTCTGCCATATATGCTACTGTGCACGAGGCAGTTGATGGTGTTGAACGCCCTTTGGCGGCTGTCTGGCTGGGAAGGTCCGACTGTGGTACCAGTTGTTTCCTACCTAGTCGTTAATTTCTTGAGTTGATGGTTTTCACCATTTCTTCGCTTTTGTTATTTTATTTTCTTGTTTAATTGTTGTCTTACTCTCTCTTCTTAACCTCTCTCATTCATTGTAAAAAGTGAAATTTGATTCTCATTGCCTATTTTGTAAATTTTGAGTACTTATTACGTGGTCTCATTTTTGTTCCAAGGTGTATAAACGAAGCATCTTCTTCATATCAACCGATCACTCTTAGAAGCGGAAGGGTATTGAGTAAGGGTACTAGAGAGAGATCAAGAAGGAGGATTCGAAGGCCATTAGTGACCGAGAGTGCTCCACCTCAAGTTCTTGATCAAGAGAGAGTACTTTTAAGACATTCACAATGAGAAGTCAACATGGGAGACGTACAAAATCCTCCTTAAGGCAAGACCATGAGGGAGTACACTAGTCCCGCAATTGTTGATCACACTTCTTGCATTGTACTCCCTCCATGTGAGCATCACTTTGAGATCAAGCCCACTACCTTGAGCATTCTACCTACATTCCATGGCATGCCCTCAAATAACCAGACCATGCAAGGAAATGGTTAAGTAAGTTACTCCTAGATACATACGCACATGGGTTATGATGCGAGAAACTTTCTTGGGAAAATATTCCTCCTTCAAGAACTTTAAATGTTAGAGACGAGCTTGTTGCAGTTTGACAACACACTTAAGAGAGTTTCCATGAGTTTTTGGAACATTTTAAGGATCTTGAGATGTCATATCCTCACGATGGGTTCGAGAAGTGGTTTCTTGTGGACAAATTTCTATAGAGGATTGATGGCGAACCAAAGACAAAGGGTTGACACTTTTAGTGGTGGAACTATTGCAAGCAAGCTTCCCAATGCCACTTAGGACACCTATAAAGAGCTTTTCTCTCAACTCACTTTAATGGGATGATCTGTATATGAGAAGACGTCAAGTGCATAACAAGGAGAGACACCTAGTCGATGTGGTATCTTTGAGGTTCAAGGAACATCATCCGGGCTTTCTATACATGAGTTCAAGAGGCTAGAAAGCAAGATTGACCAATTTCTAAATCAAGTGAACCAGAATCCTCCTCAAGCTCAAGTCAAGATGGCAACTTCTACATCATGTTTGCTTTGTGAGAATTTAGCACATAGTACTCAAGAGTGCCACTTATCATCTCAATTTCCGGAGTTTATGGACGAGCATGTTAATCAAGTTGGAATGCACCAATGAAGGAACCAAAGAAATGATCCTTACTCTAATGCTTATAACCCCGATTGGAGGAATCATCCTAATTTTTCTTGGAGAGACCAAGAAGGTTCATTTAGTGCATTTCAAGGGGGGAAGCAAAGCTTTATAGGTGGCCAAGGTCAAGACTCATCAAATTTTACTCATTATGGCAATGCACACCAAGGAAGCACTCACTTTTCACAACAAGGTCAACATAGACAGCAAGCATATGGGCCTAATTCTCAAAGTCATTTTACCTTGAGTCATGGATTTCATTATCAAAACGCCCCTCACGGGTTTACACAAGGTGTTGGGTATAGTGGTAGCAAGTTTCAAGGCAATCCTAGCTCATTTCAAGGTCCAAACCAAGACAAGAACTACAATTCTCATCCTATTCTTCAAGGCATCCCTATTCAAGCTCCAAGTGAACCAAAGAAGCCTACTTTTGAAGATTTGATGGGAGCGATTCTCAAGGTTCAAACTTCTACTAATGCGGAGACCAAGCAAAGCATATCTTCACTAGTTTAAGGGTATCAAACTCTACAACAAGGCATCGCTAGACTATAGGTACAAGTGGACCAAATGGCCACCAACATGAGTGAGAGACCAAATGGTGCCTTACATTCACAATGGGAGCCAAATCCAAGAGGACAAATCCGTGAATGCAATGCCATTACCACTCTACATTCGAGGAAAATATATGATAATCAAGTTTACATGCTCACATCTTCTAGTTTCCATACAAATCCTTTATTTGATGACGATGTTGATTTGCATTCATATAGGACCAAGAGGGAAGAAAATGTACCTCTTGGCCATGTCTTTGATGATAATTTGCATATGCATCATGATTCTTTATATCACAAGGAGGATGGGACCAGAAGAGAAGAAAATGTACCTTTCGGTAAATTTGGAGTGGGTGATGAGATTTTGAATACAAAAGGAAGAAATAAGGGGGTGGATAAGGTAGCCGGAGGGGAAGAAAATGTACCCTCCGGAGGAGCTATTCTTGGTAAAGGTTATGGTTTCTTGTCCTTTAAGAATGATGCAAGAAAATATGGTTCGATTGATAGTGGCAAGGAAAAGGCCATGTTGAGAAAGAACACTTCTAAGGATGAGGATGTCTCGGACCCTAAATTAGATGGTGAGGCCATGAAGGCTAGGGACCCATCTAAAGCCAATGACACCTCTAGGAAGGTTCTTGTTGACACTCATGAGTTAGAGCCATCTACTTCTAGAGAAAAAGATGGGAGGAATAAGGAGGAAGACCAACATGTCCATGGTAGCTCTAGGGATATGAGTGGTCTGGTCTACTCATCACTAGGCGAGGCTTTAAAGGATAAGAACCCTAGTGGGATCATGACTACCCTTAGGGGCACCACCAAAAGTCTCACATTTGATCCGCCTCTTGATTTGAATACACCGGAACCACCACTTCCTTACCCTAATGTGGCAAGAAGAGGTAGTTCAAAGAAAGGTAAGAAGAACAGTGGCTTGATGAGCGAGATACATGAAATATTCAAGAAAGTGGATGCCATTATCCCATTAGTGGACCTCATTTGTGCCGGTGTATGCTCAATTTCTTAAGAGCTTGTGCATGAACAAAGAAGAAATTCAAAGCCGATGAGACATTTGAGTTGAAGGAGGAAGTAAGTGCAATTATCCAACGAAGACTACCACCAAAGATGCAAGATCCAAGGAGCTCTGCAATAGGATGTACTATTAGGGAGAAAGCATTTGAAGGAGCTCTCATGGACTTAGCAGTAAGTGTCAACTTGATGCCTTTAGTCATCTACCGGAAGCTACAAATTGGTGAGTTGAAATTCACCTCGATTAGATTGCAATTAGCAGATCGTAGCACAAGATGTCCGGTAGAAGTTGTAGAGGATGTGCTAGTGCGAGTAAATAAGTTTATTCTACTGGCCGACTTTATAGTGTTGGATATGGGTGAAGACCCCTACCTTGATAATGAGTTACCTATCATTCTAGGCCGACCATTCATGGCAACGGCGAGTATGAAGATTAATGTGTTAAAAGGTACCATTAGACTCAAGGTGTTGGGTGACAAAGTGAATATCAAAGTGTGCATCCATTCTATTTGCCGGAAATTGTGAATGAGGTATTCTTTATTGATTTGGTGAAGGGTAATGAGGCCAAAAGTGAGCGGATCTTTAGATCCTTGAGTCCTTCTAAGCCTACAATTCATGCACAAGATCATTTCTCACCTATTTGGGGCTATGACCATGAGCCACCATTGAAGCATGATGATATAGTTCCTACTTCTACTTGGGAGCCTATTATTGAGCATGAAAAGAAAATAACCCCTACTCTTGAGACTTATAAGCAACACAAGAAGAAGAGTCCACCATTAAGTGAAGCACAAGAGGAGTCCATCAAGAAGTTAGGGGAGGTTTATGGAGTTGTCAAGAAGAAGGAAACGCCAAAGAGGTATGACTGGCCTCCACCTCCAAGCTACAAGATCACTTCTTCAATTGCTAGATGTTTTGGAAATGATAGTGATGCTAGCAATTGTTGTGGGTGGTAAGAAGACATCCTTTGAGCCACCTTGAGGAAGAAAAGTGAAGAAGACTGGCTTGGGGTCTTTAAAAACAAACGCTTCTAGGGAGGCAACCCTAGGTGGTTTTGAAATTTACTTGTTCATTTTGCATCAATAAGGCTATTTAGACATCTTTTTGGGAGGATGGGAGGTACCTGGAATTTGAAATATGGAGAAAGAATGAATTTGACAGTGAGCAGTTTCTGTCCAGAACATTCAGACGAATTTGGGTGACTATATTTTTCAATCTACAAGCTAGTTTAAGCTTAACTTTGAGACATTCCCTTATGTGTCAGCTATGTATTGACTAAAATTTAGCCCCTTTGAGTATCTGGAAATAGTTATTTGGTGATCAATGGATGAAGATTAGAACAAAGATAGCTACTGTACAGTGATTTTGAGAAGACATGTCCTCTACATATCAAGCAATTTGAAGCTAAAATTTCTCAGAGGTGTATCTTCATATGTCCCCTATATGGTGGTACAACAATTTTTCATTTGAACCTTCCTAGCTTCAGATATAGTGTTCCAAGTGACAGAGGTCAGAAACAGGGCACAGCAGAAACTGCATAACAAATTAGTAAGTTTGGAGGCCAACGGTTTTTGACTCAAAACTCATATTTCAATGAAATTTTACCATCAAGTAGCCTTATGAGTCTAGTTTTATATCTCATTGTCTTACCCTCTTTTCACCTTTGGAACCCGACTTACTACAGCTTTGGTGACTTAGGGTCAGTAGAAGTCTTCATGACAGATTGGCAAATTTGACCAGCTTTGGTTTTCATTTCAGTTAGAGATAGGTGTCTTAGTTTATATGTATAGAAAGCCCTCTAAGTGCATTTTCTATTCAAGTGGTCCTACTTACTTATCTCTTTCTGAGTATGAGATATGGGCATTTGAAGACAGAAAAGTCATTGCTAAAAGTTATCTACACTCACTAGTTTGTGTTCACTCGAGTTGGTTGGACTTCTTGCACTTCAATTCTTCAATCGAGGCCATTAGAGGGCTGTTGTGAGGTGTGTTAAAGGTGGCCAAGTCTATGATTTTAATGGAGGATCTTTGTCCTTATTCTTTGATGGGCTATTTGTGACGCATTACTCTTTGGATATTATATCTTTTTTGATGGAGTTGATCTTTACATGAACACCTAGAGCTATTATGGAGCATACGTTAAGGGCTTATGCCTTGAGGTTGGTGTCTATTGGTCTTCTCCAAAGGTTGTGAGCAATGGAGGGTCAACAAATGGGGTTTTCCGTATCTTTTCTCCACATTTAGATTTAGATTTTCATAGTTAATTTTTATGTCTTCTCCCGAACTTCACTCTCATGCCTAAATCCAACACTAATTTTAGCTTTTGAGCTCACTTTACAATATTGAGGACAATGTTGGTTTTAAGTGTGGGGGTGAGGGCTAGGGAGCCCTATGAAAAAAAAAAAAAACAGATTTTTCATTTTTTAGATTAGATTTTTGTAATTAGATTTTAGTGGTTGAGGCCTTTTTTCTAACCCCAATGACGAGTCATGGACTTAACTTGTTGTGATTGGGGATAGATTGAGCATGATCTAGGACTTTGGATTTGTTTTGTAATTGAGTATATATGTGATCTATGCTTGACTATATGTGTGCACATAGCCTATGGTTAACTTGGTTCATCATAATTAGAGAAGCATATAGATGATTTGATTAACTTGCATTCCCTTCTTTGTGAGCTTTTGAGCCTAATATCAATAGTGTATGCATTGTTCATTCACTTTTCCTTCATGTGTGTACAATTTCATGACATTGCATATCTAGAACTTGCTTGAGACCTCTCGAGACTACTTGTTAGCTTATGACATGATGGAAAAAAATTGAAGCATTAGGACGATTTACCACCATGACCAAAGAAGCATGTGCTTAAAAAAATTTTACCACTAGCTGCCGCTTTAATCCTATTTATATATTTAACCTTTTTGTTCATTTGCACCACAAATTCCTATACCTAGCCTATACACTTTTATCCTACCCTTCCATGGTAGTTGGTGAAGCGATTCGAGAGAATGATTTTATTTTCAAATGCTTCAAAAGAAAGAAAACGTCAAAAGTGTGAGGTTACAAAAGAATAAGTATGGGGGTGAGTGATTTTTTTTGTATAGAAAAGAAAGTTCTAAAAAAAAAGTTTGTGAAAATAGAAAGAAAGTTCACAGATGAGAAAAGCAAAGTAAAAAAAAAAAAAAAAGTTGTCTGTAGAAAGGAAAAAAAAAAGTATTACATAGCATAGTGTAGGTTGTACATTGGGATTAGAGTGAGTGACTTAGCATTCGAAAGAAAAAGTCATACATCTACAAGAGAGAGTTGCATCATCGATTTCTATGAACTTTGTATTTCCTTATCCTTCATCTCTATTAGTCACTCGCCCTTAGCCCCATTACAATAAAATAAAAGACCTTTTGATCTTAAATGTTGTGAGCTATTAGTGGAGATGAGATCGGAAAGCAAGCATATAGGGGCGCGTGTTGTGAAATTGCTTTTAAGTGAAATACATATATCCCCTAAACACTTGAACGGTAATATTTAGTGAACCTATGTGAGTTTAGTGGGTTATATCGGGTCTTCTATATGCTTGTTTGATTATGGTGGATTGATTTGACACATGCATATACTTGAATATTTTTCACATGTGCATCTTAATTGGCTTACAAATTCGAAAATCTTATATTGTGCTTACATTTACTTCATGGTCATCCATATAATTATTTTTCTGAGGATTATGGTTGGAAAGGCTAATACTACACTATCTTTATGTCTGTGAGTTATTAGATTTTCGGATTATATTTCATTTAATTTGCTTGGAGACAAGCAAAGTTCAAGCGTGGGGGTGTAGTTACACGCATTTATATGCATGTAATTGTATTTAAAACACTATAAATAAGTTAACCCTCAAGTCACTTATTATGTAATTAATCCATTTTTCATTATTTTGTTGGAAATAAGCGGAATTACGGAAATCAGGAGAAATTGGTGTAAAAGCGAAGTAATATGGAGTTTCCGACAAAAGGACGAAAAGTCAGCACCGAGTCAACCATGGTCAATGGTATGAAGGAACAGAATCCAATTGCCTCCGATAATTTTATGTGGAATTGCAAGAAGAAGAGAAAGGAAAGGAAAAGAGAAAAAATAAATAATAATGCAGTTTAAGTGAATTAACTTAATCGATCACTTGATTAAATTAGCTTAATTAATCAAGCTTTGGTAGAAGCCATGCACGTGCAGCAGCGCAACAACTTAATCATGGTTCAATTAATCAATGGGTACAGCCACTCCGTTGTTGACACGTAGCAAACCTAGCTCCTCTTCTCTTTGCAAAGATGGCTCACCTCACATGCTTTCACGTGCCTATTTAACCTCAAGACTGCAGCACCATATATAACGATCCCTTCACTCTTCGACGGAGACACCCACATGCAGTAGCCGCACACCACCAGAATCCCTTCATCCTCTCTCTCTCTCTCTCTCTCTCTCTCTCTCTCTCTCTCTTCTCCAACGCGCCACAACCAAAACCACCCCCTCCACACCATTTTTTCTCCTCACCAAGATCCATTAACCTCCTCATCAAAATCTATTTTCCTCCTCACTAAGATCCACCATCACCTCACCAAAATTTCATCCTCATCTTTTCTTCTCCTCACCAAAAACCACACAACCTCACCAAAATTCCATCAATTTCTCAAAGGATTCCCAGAGGCATCAAGATTTTTTTTTTTTTTTATAAAAATGATTAAAAGATTTCACTCTTACTCTCACAGTGTGCTTGTTCCAAGAGGCATCAAGATTTAAGATTGGGTATAGTGGAAAGCCATAAATTAAGACTTGTCATAATTACTCCATAGCAATTTGTGACTTGTTCTTGTTACTTTTCATTCCTCTTCGCCTTTACCTCTTTAATTGATGTATATTATTGTTGATTTGTGGATAGGTTGTGACTAGTCTATTTAGGAAGTTAGGGTTTGAGCCCTAGCATGGATTCAATGTAATAAATATGTTTTGATTTAATGGTTTTCAATTTCGTGTTTGGCATATGTTCTATTATATAATATTTGGCTTAGATGCATGCTTAGGAGCTTGATTACCTCTTGAATGTGTAGATGAACATGTCTAGAATAAATTAGGGGACCTAATCACTTCTCTAATTTATGGCTAGGACACTCGTTTAGAACATGGTTAGTTACAATACCAATTTCGATTGCCGTATTGGCTAGCTTTGGAACCTTGATTCTAGGACGCTTCTCCTTTTGGTGCAACTAGAGGCCCTAACAAGGCTCTAAATTGTCCCAATTGAGTTTCTACGACCTTTGATCTGGAGTAGGAATATCTTTTAAGGAATCTAATGACTCATGAGCCTTGAAACCTTGGGTATAGTTCTTGATATCACTATGAATTGAATGACCATTGTCGGAATATATTTGCGCATTAAATTTGACTAGGAGGATACCCTAATGACCTAATTTCCATTCTTAATTAGTTTATATTATCTTTATCTTTAGTCGCAATTTTAATTTTCAATTGTCAATTTTATTTTCGCAATCAAAATCAAATTTCGCAAACCACTTTCATTGTCAATACCACTCGGTTGTCAGTTTCTGCATTCACTTGTGGTTCTCTTGACCCATTTTAGGCTTGGTTGTTCCGAGCCAGGCATGTAAATAGTTTGGTGCTATTTTTTTAGGTTTATTTGTCAATTATTGATGACTTAGTAATCGGCACAATCAAGGATTGAAGTTAGCTTTTCAATCCCCGTGGTACGATAATTTCGAGTTCAAATATATCCCACTTCTTTGATGATCGTGCCCTTATTGTGCGTAAGTTGCATTCAAGTACCAAATCATCCTAATAGCCCAAAGGACCTCTGGGAGCTTTTCTGCCCATAGCCCCTTGGCGTCATCAAGTTTCTTCTTGAGCAGTTTCTTAATGATCTTGTTTACCGCTTCTACCTGCCCGTTGGTTGAGGGGTGTGCCATAGATGCATAGCACATCTTAATGCCTAGGTTAGCGGTGAAGGCTATGATCTCCTCGTTGTTGAACTGTGCCCCGTTGTCTGTGATGATGGTGTGGGGTACGTCGTAGCGGCAATAGATGTTTTTCCAAAGAAAATGGGTGACCTTAGCTATCGTGATTGCGGTTAGCGGCTCAGCCTCTATCCATTTGCTGTTGTAGTCAATGCCAACGATGATGCACTTAAACTGCCCTTTAGTGGTTAGTAGCTTTCCAATGAGGTCAAGTCCCCAAGTGGAATAGATCCATGGTCCAACGATGATTGAAAGGGGCTCCGCTAGTGCATGTGGGAGGTCAATGTATTATTGGCTTTTGTGGCAGGATTTGGAGACTTGTTTGGCGTCATCGCCCAGCGTGAGCCAAAAGTACCCATGCCGCATGGTTTAATTTTCCAGAGATCTAGCGCCGAAATGGTTTCCACATTCTCCTACGTGGATCATTGCCAATACCACTTTTCCTTCTTCTGGTCTTAAGCATCGAGGATTTGGGTAGGTGAATTCTTGGCAGTAGAGTTTGTCATTTTGTATGTTATAGCGGGTGGCCCTCCGCTTCAGCTGCCGTGAGGTGTTGGTTTAATTCTTAGTTGGATCTGATTTTATTTATAGGCAAGGCATTTGTTTTGGGATGAATCTAAGGTTCAGGAGCTGAGAAAGTCAAGATCAGATTTTTAATTTAATTTCAGGGTATTCACGAAAGAAGAAAAGAAGATTGGGGTTGTTGCTCAATTTGCTATCAAACTTTTTTGAGAGGTAAATCAAATTTGCTATCCAATCATTTCATGATCTTCAAGTTTCTGAAAATATGTTGAAGTCATGTAGGAAACAAGAATGAAAATGAAGGCGGCAAATGCAAAGGAAAGAGGTAGGCTGGGAGAGAAGGTGATAATGATGGGACCCATATGTCTGCTAGTGATTCATATCTTTCAAGCAATTGTTTCTCTGTTTGCGGTGGTAAAAGAAATAGAACAAAAAGTCTGATTTTTTTATATTTTTTTATGAGGAAAATTATTGTAGTGATAGAAGGAATCATATAGTAGGATTTGACGAGTGCAGTAGAAGGATTAGGCGATGACGAATAGAATAGTAGAACATGAGTACGAGTGCAATAGCAGAACACGAGTACGAGGGCAGTAGTAGAACTGAACGAGCATGAGTGCAGCGAGTGCAAAAGCCAGATTGGACGAGTGCATTAGCATGATTGAATGATGATGAGTACAGTAGCAGAACACGAGTACGCGGGCAGTAGCAGAACTGGACGAACATGAGTGCAATTGCAGGATTAGACGATGATGAGTGCAGTAGCAGAACATGAGTACGAGGGCAGTAGCAGGATTGGAGGAGTGTAGTAGTAGGATTGGACAATGATGAGTACAGTTGCAAAACACGAGTACAAGGGCAATAGCAGAACTGGACGAGTATGAGTGCAGCGAGTGCAATAACAGGATTGGACGATGACAAGTACAATAGCAGAACACGAGTACGAGGGCACTAGCAAGCAATAGGATTTGAACAAAAAAGAGTTTGGATAAAGGGAAAATAATTAAGATTTAGTTATCCATGTATGAATATTAGAATTGTAAATGTCTTATTGACACATAGCAACAAAGTAACAAAAATAGATTATTCTTAGAAAAAAAAAGTAACATAAAGGGATTAGAAGTCAAAAGAAACAGTTAAGGACTTAAGGGTAGAAAAGTAAATTAACTCATGATATGCGGTAAGTGGAGATCAGATTGTCCTTATTTGTAAGATTTAATTAAGGCTGGATTCGGTACTAAACCGATCCATTTTTCCCTAAACCACTGCCGAACTGACCTCCGTCGGTATCAAGATTTTCAAACCGCCGCCGATCTGACATAGTCGGTATACTGACTCTCGGCAAGCTGAGATTTCAGTTGGCATAGTTTTGTTTTGAATGGATTTGCAGCCGGAGATTCATGTCTGAAATCTGATGATTTTGGGACTATTATTCTTCCTCCTCCACCGGAGATTCATGATGTTGGAGATGAGGATGATCAGATGATGTTGATTTGATAATGGAAGATATGGTAATTACTAATTAGATGAGGATGATCTGATGATGAATCTGATGTTGATCTGATGATGATTTGATAGGGATTGTGGAGGAAGGAAAAAAAATATGAGAAGATGAAGCATAACTTGAGCAAAGCCACAGGTCTGTGAAGAAGAAGAAGAAGAACGTCGGAGAAGAAGATAGAAGAGACTGCAGAGAGAGAGAGATAAGGAAAGGAGCTTTGTTTTGTTTAATCTATCATTTTGAGAACCTACAAATATAAAGTTTGTACATAATATATTGAAACCAGCTTCTGCTCAAGTGGTCAGGAGCTGGGCTACCTCTTACAAAGTTTTATATATTTTGTTTATAATTAGGTATGTATATGTGTATACGGTCGGTACGGTATACCGACGATATGCAATATCTCGTACTGCAGTCGAGCTGAATACGATCCATCAGTAAGGCTCAGCCGAGATTTCAACCCAAAATCAGTTAGGGCCGGTTCGAATTCCTGCTAGTTCGGTTGCTTCGACCTAATTTGTCAGCCCTGGATTTAATCCTTATAAAAAAAAAAATTAGAAGTCAAAAGAAGTAGTTAAGGGTAAAAAAGTAAATTAACTGATGACATGTGGCAGGTGGAGAGCGGGATTGTCCTTATTTATAAAATTTAGTCCTTATATGTTTAATTCAATCTTCAAATAATGTATTTGTTAAGTCATCTTTTGTCAATAACTTATATGTAATTTGTTAAAAAATAAAAAATAGAAAATTACATAGCAACACATGACCAAAGATTTAAACAGAGAAACCCCACTAAAAAAAAATTATACAAAGAAGGACATGAGCCTAGGCCCAAAAGTCAAATGATGCAAGGCTGACTCCTAATTTTAGTGGAAAATAACCAAAATGCTCGAGTTTCATCACAATTTACTGACATTGCCACTGACCCATATTCAATACCCAAAAATGAAAATTTGAAATCCTAGATCTTCAATCCTTCAATTTGTGCTCCACACTTCAAATTGGACCAAGAGACTTTGAGAGGTTGATGTATGATCCAAGAGCTCCAAGACCCACTAAGTATTGTCGCCGGAGGTGGCCGAAAATTCAAGTTCTGATAAAAAACATGGGGCGACGCGCTGCAGTGACTTTCTTCTCCTTGCTACACCTTCCACTGTCCAAAATAAGCCATCATACCACCATATAATTGAAGAGGATGGAGAAAGCTTTCCAACAGTACATGTGGCATCAAAATACGTCGGAGGAGGAGGAGATATCGCCCGTGGAAGGTGATGAGGTCGGGGAGAGAGAAAGAGAGAGGAGAGAGAGAAGTTCGGGTAAGTTTCTGAAATGGAAACTTACCACAGTAACTCGGTCTATTTATAGAAAATTTAACATAGACAGTAACTTTAGTATTTTGACCATTACTTTTGCATACAAACTCCGATTTAAGCGTACCATATGTCCACGGACTCGGCTTAATGTCTTCTACAACTTTAGTGAAGGAAATTTTCTCAAAACTGATCCGAACAAAAAGTCAACTTTTTGGTCCATTAAAAGTTTCGAAACAAAGTAAAAAGTGAAAGTAATTGTCGTTTACTACCCAAGTGACTAGTAAACCGATAAATTGAGGGATGTAACATGTATGGACTATTGTTTTTTGGCGTTATTATTCTGTGTTTTTTTTTTTTTCAATGAAGAACTCATGAATTATGGTAGAAGTAGAAACCATTTGCTTAACTTGTCTCATTTCAAAGATGATTCGAATCCAAATGGTGTAGTCTTATATTGCTTCCATCGCACACTGCAAAGTCTTATATTGCATCCAAATGATGTAGTCTTATATGTGACAGATCTAATTGCTCTTGCTCTTGCTACTACTGCTATAAATGAAGCTGCTACTGAATCGAGGATTGTTTTCAGCTGCTCTTGCTACTACTATTGCTCCTGCTACTGCAAATGAAGTTGCTACTGAACCGAGGATGAGTATGAGTGTAGTAGCAGGAATGGACGAGTGCAGTAGCAGGATTAGGCGATGTCGAATGCAGTAGCAGAACACAAGTACGAGGGCAGTAACAAAACTGGATGAGCATGACTGCAGCGAGTGCAGTAGCAGGATTGGACGAGTGCAGTAGCAAGATTAGGCGATGACGAGTACAATTGCAATAGCAAAACTAGACAAGTATGAGTGCATTAGTATGATTGGACGAGTGCAGTAGTAGGATTAGGCGATGACGAGTGCAATAGCAAGACATGAGTAGCAGAACTAGACGAGTATGAGTGCAGCGAGTGCAGTAACAGGATTGGACATAGCAGGACTAGGTGATGACAAGTGCAATAGCAGAACACGAGTACAAGTGCAGTTAAAATTGTAAATGTTTTATTGAGGCAACAAAGTAACATAAAGAAATTATTCTAAAAAAAAAAAGTAACATAAAGGGATTAGAAGTTAAAAGAAGTAATTAAGGGTAAAAAAAATTAACTCATGACATGTGGCAAGTGAAAGGCATAATGTCCTTATTAAATTTTTGGATCAAGCTGGGATTCGAAGTACTGTTGGAATCATGGGATAGTTTGAGGACTACAGGGTTTGTTTTGAATACATGGACTAATGCCCAGAAAGCCTTTGAAGCCATTGGTGTTGCTGATGCTCTTTAGCTAACAAATTACAGACTTCGTGGGTAATTAACTAATTATAACTCTAGAGTCTGGAATATATCACACTTTTTTTTCACATCTCACACTTACTCTAGTAGTCTAGCTTAGCTTAGCACTTGCTACCGTCTATGAAATGTTGTTTTACTTGTCGAAATGCCAATCTGAGTCATTCAGACTTTTGAACACAGGAGTGTTGCTTACTCAACCATTTCTGGGCTTCCAGTTTTTGGAATGTCATTTAAGGCCAAAGGAAAAGAGTAGGTTTATCACTAGCTAGACTAGTTTAAGTTCATCTGTACGTAGTTTGTATTTTCCTTGCATCTCTACTGAGTCTATAATATTTTATAATTTTAGTACAGAAACTATTTCTTGCAATTAATTTAGTAATGCCTATTGGTAAGCTGTTGTTGGAAGCATCCATATTGTTTGCTAGATTACCATTCAATCGATCAAGACTGTAACCATTACATGATTTGCAGAGGAGACCAGGAAGTTCGTTGTGTGCAAAGGAAGTTGCAAATGAACTTACTAGTGGCACAACCAGGTTCTCATCAAAAGTTGTTTCAATCGAAGAATCAGGCTACTTTAAGCTTCTGCAACTTGCTAATGGAACCATCCTCAAAGCAAAGGTAGATTTTTTTTATATTTTTTCTGTTCAATTGCAGCCCCACCTGCTGTATGATGATTTTGCCCAGCCACTCCATAGAAATCTGGTTCTTGGACCAATTGAACAGCAGCTGCTTTCGCCTTAGGATGATAACCTTGTCTTTTAGGTTTAAGGTGCGGCTACAGTTTCCAACAAGTCGCTCGAACATGCCCAACATCTTTGCAATAAGAACATTACAGACGAGGGCGATTGGGAAAGCCTGGTGGAGGTCCTTGCTGATGAAGTGGGACTGATCTCTCCTGTTGGAGAGAAGGTCCTGGTGATTTTGCTTGAATGGTGAGGCTAGATACTTGAACTTGTGCATGTTTAAGACTTTCCTGCTGAGACCCGTCCTTAAGAATGTATGTAAAAGCTGTGGTCAAGCTAGGAGGGTCTGACATTCTGAGCAATTCCCCTTTGGCACTGTTACTTTTTGTATCAAGCCCTCTCAAAAATGCATGAACTCATTCAAGCTCCTTCTCTTTCTGGTACCATGCAATATCTTCCTGATGCTTGATCTTGTAAGGACGCTTTTGATCAATTTCAGCCCATACATTCTTCAGCTTGGTAAAAAATACTGAGACCGGTTGCCTATTTTGTTGCATTCCCGCAGCTTTGCACATTAATTCATGAACCTGTATAAAGTCAGACTCATTTGTATAGAGATCTCCCAAAGTCTTCCATATTGCCTCAGCAGTTTCACAATCCTCACTATCTGTAGCACATCGTCGGTCATGGCTCTGAATAGTATTGTCATTACAAACCCATCATCATCTTCCCACTTAGCATAGGCTTCCACAACATTTTTATCAGGAGCTGTGATTGTTCCAGTCACATGCCCCATCTTATGCATCCCGCAGAGATAAACAGACATAAATTTTTTCCATGTTCGGGAATTGGCACCATTGAGTTTGGTACCTCTGAAAGAACCACCTTCTGAACTTTTGATAGAGACCTCAATCTTCGAGATCTCATTGTTCTTAGAAACCTGACTTTCTCCATCCTTACCCATCGGAAAAATGACATAATAGATTAATAATATGCAGCGGAATCAAGAACTTCTCGTTCTTCTTTTTCGGGTGGGTATATGTCGGGGCTGTGCTATCACAACACAAAGGCTCAGAGTCCAAAAAATATGGACAGTAAAGAAAGAAAAGAAAGAAAAAAGGAAATTAAGATGAGTGTGTGGTGAGAGACTAGAAAATGATTGAATGATGGCAGCACATGCATGTCCGAACCTAAATTGGAAAGATAGGGGAGACAAGCTTTCTTTAATGGGTGGAAAGTTCAATGAAAGGAGATTGGAAAGTGTGGGATGCGGCAGAAGGGTTTAGGCAGAAGTGCAAAAGTCTTAAAGAAAGGTTGGTTGGTGGGAATTGAAAGGATGGTGGAGATAAAATAATGGAGAGAAAAACTAGTTGAGTGGGATAAGCACCTTATTTTTCTTTTTCAGATTTTGCTTTGTCTCACACAAGTGTACAAATTGTTGCAGGATTTTTTTTTTTGGCAAACTGTTGCAGCAAAACCCAGAGGTTATATGATGGTGTGCAATAGCCCAAGCGTGCAGTAGCAGGAAATCGATCACCCACTTTTTTAAAGACCCTCAAAGCTCCGAACTTTAAATGTTCCTACGCTCTATTCCTCTTGTTTCAGCTTCTAGGTGTTTTGGTTGGCTGTGGCGGGTCTGAATTTGCAGGTGAATCGAGTGCCGGCGGTGAAGCGCGCTAATGGTGGGTACGGCTCTGGAGGTAGCTGGACAATGAAGCAGTGACCCTGCTTCTAGGAGATGGCACCCCGATGTAGAGGATGGGGGTGTCTTTTCAGGAGATGATGGTACTGATCAATGAAGTGGATGTGATGGCAATTGTAGTTGCAGGAGGCAGGAGGGGATGCTCAGATGTGAGGTCAAGACCAACCGTGAAGATGAGGACGGTCGTTTAGACGATGAAGTCGATCTAAACAAGGGAAGGAAGACAAAGTCCTTTTCGGATCTTTGCTCTGATACTAAGTCAGATATTTGGTAAACTTGTGTGTTCTATTCATCTTATACGTAAGTTTAAATAGGATTACAAAAATAAATTATACAGTTCACTACAACTCATCTATCACTATAGCTAACACTACAGCTCTATGAATCATTAATCCTAGTTGTAGACATAGTTGTCACTTCACAGTGGTAGACATAATCATTCTAATCTTAGTGCTGCACAAGGTTGATGACTCACTACAGACACCAGATCTAACACCATGCCCCAAGAACTGCATGGATATGGGATCAAACCCATTATTGCTCTTGAAGTTTGCCTGACCTCTAATAGCGGATTTTCCTCTAAAAGATAGCTACTTGAAGTTTAGCCATTTTGCAACCACAGAGTTGACTCCATCACACCCAGCCAAGACCTATTAAATCACAGAATTGATACTTGATATGGTAATAGAATCCCACATTGGAAATCATAGCCTTGCACATATAATGTAATACCCACTATCATCCTGATCATCTCAACTCAGTACCTATTGGTCTTGTGGTGGACTCTCTTAATTTTAAACTTAAAAAAAATAAAAAAAATCTACCTTTGCTTTGAGGATGGTTCCATCAGCAAGATGCAGAAGCTTAAAGTAGCCTGATTCTTTGATTGAAACAACTTTTGATGAGAACCTAGTTGTGCCACTAGTAAGTTCATTTGCAACTTCCTTTGCACACAACGAACTTCCTGGTCTCCTCTGCAAATCATGTAATGGTTACAGTCTTGATCGATTGAATGGTAATCTAGCAAACAATATGGATGCTTCCAACAGCAGCTTACCAATAAGCATTACTAAATTAACTGCAAGAAATAGTTTCTGTACTAAAATTATAAAATATTATAGACTCAGTAGAGATGTAAGAAAATTACAAGCTATGTACAGATGAACTTAAACTAGTCTAGCTAGTGATAAACCTACTCTTTTCCTTTGGCCTTAAATGACATTCTAAAAACTAGAAGCCCAGAAATGGTTGAGTAAGCAACACTCATGTGTTCAAAAGTCTGAATGACTCAAATTGGCATTTCGACAAGTAAAACAACATTTCATAGACGGTAGCAAGTGCTAAGCTAAGCTAGACTACTAGAGTAAGTGTGAGATGTGAAAAAAAAGGGTGATATATTCCAGACTCCAGAGTTATAATTAGTTAATTACCCACGAAGTCCTTAAACCCAGTAGCTAATTACATGTCCACTAGGAGATTGTTTAAGTCATATGTATCATTTGTGAATCAAATATCTACTGTATCAGTACCTAACAAAGTACAAGATGCATTGGGGAATCCGAAGTGGAAGAAGGCAATGGAAGAAGAGATAGAGGCATTGCAGAAGAACAATACTTGGCAGCTTGTGCCTCCACCATAAGGCAAGAAGGCTGTAGGTTGTCGTTGGGTGTTCACCGTGAAACATAATGCAGATGGATCAGTGAATCGGTATAAAGCACGCCTTGTAGCAAAAGGATTTACTCAAACATATGGTATAGACTATGATGAGACTTTTGCTCTTGTTGCCAAGATGAACAATATTTGAGTTCTGCTTTCGTGTGCTGCTAATTTAAACTGGCCACTCCGACAGTTTGATGTCAGGAATGCGTTTCTTCATGGAGAATTAGTCGAGGAGGTATACATGAGTCTTCCACCTGGGTATCTTGTTGCTTCTCCTGGTGATTTTGTGAGCAAATTGAGAAAATCTTTGTATGGTCTCAAACAGTCACCTTGCGCTTGGTTTGGAAGAGTAACTCAAACCAAACCTTATTTCTCAAGCATCAACAAGGGAAGGTAACATGCCTAATCATTTATGTTGATGATATGGTAATCACTGGCAATGATACTATTAAAATGGATACACTACATAGACAGCTAACCTCTGAGTTTGAGATGAAGGAGTTGGGTGAACTAAAGTACTTCTTAGGAATTGAGGTAGCCAGGGGGAGAGAAGGGATCTACTTGTGCCAGAGGAAGTATGTTCTTGACCTACTGACAGAGACAGGTATTTTGGATTGCAAACCTATTGACACTCCTATTGAGCAAAACCATTGTTTAGCAGAGTATCCAGATCAAGTACCTACTAACAGAGCTCGCTATCAGAGGTTGGTTGGGCACATGATTTATTTGGCTCATACTAGACCAGATTCTGCATATGCAGTAAGTGTGGTAAGTCAGTTCATGCATAACCGAGTGAGAGTCACATGAATGCTGTTGTGAGAATTTTAAGGTACTTGAAGTCAACTCCAGGGAGAGGAGTAATGTTTTCTAAGCACAACAACATTCTCGAGGTTTGTGGCTTCAAAGATGCTGATTAGGCTGGAAATATCACAGATAGGAGGTCAACATTAGGCTACTTTACTTTTGTTGGAGGTAATTTGATTACATGGAAGAGTAAGAAACAGAAAGTTGTGGCGCGATCCAGTGTTGAGGCTGAGTATAGAGGTATGGCTCATGGGGTGTGTGAATTACTGTGGCTGAGAAATCTGTTACGGGATTTAGGTTTCAAACTCAAAAGTACTATACAGTTATATTGTGACAACCGGGCAGCCATTGACATATCACAAAATCCAGTACAACATGATTGTACTAAGCATGTGGAGGTTGATGGTCACTTTATAAAAGAAAAGCTTGATGCCAAGCTTGTTAGCTTCCCTTTTGTTCATTTTGAAGAGCAACTTGCAGATATACTTACCAAAAGAATTTCCAGGAAGACATTTTATGACTCACTAATCAATTTGGGCATGGTTGATGTGTATGCGCCAACTTGAGGGGAGTGTCGTGAGTCATCAACCTTATGCAACACTAAGATTAGAATGATTATGTCTACCACTGTGAAGTGACAACTAAGTCTATAACTAAGATTAATGATTTATAGAGCTGTAGTGTTAGTTATAGTGATGGATGAGTTGTAGTGAGCTGTATACTTTACTTTTGTAATTCTGTTTAAACTTTCAGTGTAAGATGAGTAGAACACACAAGTTTACCAAATATCTGACTGTGTCATCCCTTGTGATAAAAAAAAGCTGTTTATTGGGGGGGGGGGGGGGGGGGAGGTGTTAGTTGGGGTTGGGCCGGGCGGGCGGGGGTGGTTGAGGTTTAGCTTCCATTATGATTCCTTCTTTTGAGACAAATTTTAACAGGGTAACATGACACCAGTTCCAACTAAGATTATTTCTGACTTCTAACTTAAGGTAGATCCTTAAATTTGTTGTTTATTGGTCACGTCTTAGAGAAAGGGTTGGAAGAGAATCCAGATCAGTTGAGGTAATTTGTGTTGAGCAAGCTAGGAAAGATGCCTAATGAAGTAAGGGCTGCTATAGAAAACACTGAACTGGATGCTTTTATATTGTCTCCCTTGAGATATAGACCTCCTTGATAGGTTCTTTGGGAAAAGCTGATGTGGTTGGTTTTATGCAGGGGAGCGAAAGAAAGTTGATGACCTTGTTGAACAGATTTCTGGGGCCTTTAATGCCCAAGTTGCTGTTGAAAAAGGCTGATCGATTTTGATTGTGGGAAACTCTGCACCACTTAAATATGCAATGCTGCATTACTCTCTATTGCTATCTTAGATATGCAATGATTCATGCTTTAAAATTCTGGATTTTGTGAGCCATGGACTCCATTCTCCACCAGATTTCAAAGTAATCTTAAATTCAAATCAGTTTTTGTAACTTTCATGGTATGAATATTATTAGTTAAGTGGCACTTCCTCAGCCATATATATCTTACAACACTTTCATTAAATTTCAACTCTTCACAAGAACCTTATTACTTGTATACAACTGAATGTCTATATCTCTTATCAAGAGTTTCACGACCACGATTGGTCAAAATAAAAAATTTCTTTTCTTTTCTGTATGGAATTGGTTGTGCATGGACTCCACAAAGAGTTCTTATTTTCTGTCATAAGTATCAAACCTAATTAAAACCAATCTGGGCCAGACATGACTTAGTAGTATCCTCAAACTTGACATGTAAGAATGTTGATATTTGAACCACCATGGATGTGCCTAAGAACTAAAATTATTGAACAAAGTCTTTTCTGAAGTGGAAGTAATGAAAAAAGAAAAGAATAAGTTAACTTGGCATCTTCTGTAAAGTTTGCCAATCAATGCATAATCATATGCATTCACGCCAAAAAGGAAAATGATTTTGTTTATTGTATACCTATGAATCCTACAAATACTTAGTACTCAAAACATGTCTGCTATTTTTTTTTTATTTAGAAAATAGATAACTTCATTAATTTATCCATGACCAGAAAGCACGTACATCAATTGCTGTCTCATACCAATCTCATAAACGGTACAAGCTACCGAGCAAAGGACATGTGACCCTCACTGTTAACACATACGCTCACTTATTGAGCCTAATCATATGAACTCAAGTCCAAACTATCTAAATTCTTGTAGTAGCAATTCTAGCCGTACACCTAGAGAAACCAAACTTAAATAACAGAAGACTATAATTCAGATGCTAGGCTGAGAGACACTAAAAGGTGCAATCAAGCCAAACATCATGCCCAAATCTCCAGGATCCCAAATCCAAGCCCATAAAGAAATCTGACCCAACAGAAAAGTGGAGTAGGTCCCATAACAGCCCAATCTTCTGAAAGCCAGATCTAATATGGGCACCCAGAGCCGTGCACCCAAACATGGCCACTGTTCGTCAGCCGCGCACAGCTTCATCTGCTTCCAGCAAAGCCACCAAAGGACACCCCAACAGCCTCCCTGGACTAAGGATCCGATCAACCAAGCCATCGACTCGGGTACCAAAACCATCGCTGGCCATGTCGTCGGTGCCGCTAGTTGTCCTACACCCCTCTGCACTGCCGCGGCAAATAGCCCAATACTGCCATCAAATATCGCCAATCACTGTAAGAAGGAACTTGCCGCCCGAGCCCAAACCCGGATCTCCTCCCTTGATCACTACAGCATCCATGCCATGAGCGCAGCCTAAATCTGAGGCAACCAGCAAGCACAACAAAGCACAGGGCGGCCCGCAGTTCCTCAAAGCTAAAATTGGAGCAATCTGGTGGAGAGGATGGCCTCCCTGCAAGCTGCCCAAAGGAAGCGGCGCTAGGTTTTCGAGAGAGAAAACTCTCGACTCTCTTCATAGGGTTTTTCCACGTTTAATTTCAAAACATGTCTGCTATTGCTAACAAATAATGATAAAATAAGGGCTAAATTCTGTTTAGTCCCTGTACTTTACCTCTCTCATCGTTTCAGTCCCTGACATTCTAATTTAATCTAAAAACTCTCTAACCTCACAATTTCCCTCCAATAGGTCCATGTCTTTGGTGAAATGTCCAATATACCCCTCAGTTATTTCTTTTTTCTTTTTTTTTCCTTTTTAATTTTTTTTTTTCCTTTTTTTTCTTTTTTCCTTTTTCCATTTTAATTTTTTTCTTTTTTCTTTTTCCTTTTTAATTTCTTTTTTTTCTTTTTTATTTTTCTTTTTTCTTTTTAATTTCTTATTTTTATTTTTCTTTTTTTCCTTTTTCCATTTTAATTTTTTTCTTTTTAATTTCTTTTTTCCTTTTTTTATTTTTCCTTTTTAATTTCTTTTTTCCTTTTTTTTCTTTTTTCCTTTTTTTTCTTTTTTCTTTTTCCTTTTTAATGGCCATCGTATTCTGCTGCATCAGTAGCGCCACGTCGACGAACCAATCCAGATCGACCCGAAACCCCAATTCTTGTTCTCAACACAGGACCCAAAAACCTCAAAGTTTGAAAAAATGGTAGTTTTCAGTGAAAAGTTAAAAAATGGTAATTTTCAGTGAAAAGTTTCCAAATTGAGGTTTGATGTGGAGAGAGAAAGTGGGATTTGAGTGGGAGAGAGAGAAGTAGGCTAATTGGGAAACAAATGGGTTGTGGAGTTTGATCGGAATGGGATTGGTGGGTTGAGGAAGTAGAAAGTAGGCAGAACGAAAAAGAAAAAAGAACTTAAAAAGGAAAAAAATTAAAAAGGAACAAGAAAAAGCAAAAAAGAAATTAAAAAGAAAAAAAAGGAAAAAAAGAAATTAAAAAGGAGAAAATAAAAAAAGGAAAAATAATAAAATGAAAAAAAAAATAAAAAGCAAAAATAAAAAAAGCAAAAAAAAGAAAAAAGAAATAACTGAGGGATATATTGGACATTTCACCCAAGGCAGGGACCTATTGGAGGGAAATTGTGAGGTTAGGGAGTTTTTAGATTAAATTAGAATGTCAGGGATTGAAACGATGAGAGAGACAAAGTACAGGGACTAAACAGAGTTTAGCCCATAAAATAATAAATGGCTTCTTCTAATACAAAGTATCTAGTACCTTAATGAAGGTTTAATTAAGCTTAAACTGATCAAGTTTAACTTTACCACTAAAGAAGAAGAATAAATTAAGGGCGGCATAATTCAGATGAACATTGGTTGTTGCTCTAGTAGTCACTTGTGAGTGTTAATGTAGTATACTCATCATCCCAGTCGTCATCATAGTTGTTTGTATGTACACTATCTGATTGCCGCCATCTCATTATTTTTGTTATATATACATAGGGTGGTGCTATTTGCACACTTAGTTTCTCTATTCACACACCCTCTTTATTTTTCCATTACTTTAATTTTTTTTTTTTGTACATATTACCCTAACTACCCTCTCTTGTAATTATGTATTTTTTTTTCTTTTTTCTATTGAGCAAGTCAATCATGAATTAAACATCATTATACAATCAACCAAATTTTCTTGTGAATGTCATCGCTGATTAGAAAAGAAAAAAAATTCTAATGGGCAGGAGTTAAGACGAAGTGCAATCTGTCAAAAGTTCTGCAACTAGTATGGCAAAGTTTCGGGCTCAAATGAAAAATCACGTTGTAACTGAGTTGAGGGATTTAGGTATATCATCATGGCTATTATACAAAACTGAAGAAAGACAGAAGAATATCACCTAAAGTAAAGGAGATTCAAAGCATCTCACATCTGATTAAGCAATGTTGATTCAAGATACCATTCCCAGTGACATAAAGCATTTTGTAGAGTGATGATATGACTAAAGTCAAAATGAAATCAAAGCGTCAACAATTTCAAAATTATCAATCAACTCAAGTCAAAACCATGATTAGCAAGCAAGCCATACCAAAATCAAACTAAGATTAACAAAATGCACAAATTTAAAACTCCTAATCCACCAAATCGCTGTGAAATTGATATTTTTAGCGGAGAGCGATGGATTGAAATACACCAAATAATTTCAGTTAGAATCTTATCAAGAATGATGGATTCAAATGAGCTCAAATGATCACTAAACTCATATTTTTCTTCCATGTCACCATTGCAAATCATATATTTCTTTTTTCATAGATGGGTCTAAAGTTGTTTGTTCTGCCATAATTAAACTTCAAAGCATCACATTAGAGAGATAGAATGATTATGCTAGAGAAGTTTTTTATGGAAAAGAAGAGAGAAAATTGCAAAGAGTTTTGAAGTTCTCTGTGTCTGCGGGAAAATAAGGGTTTAGGATTTGAGGATGATCGACTTGCCAAATAGAAAAAAGAAAAAAAGAAAAAAAGGAAAGAGAAACATAATTGGAGTGGAGGGTAGTTAGGATAACTTATATAAGAAAAATTAAATTAAAGTAATGGAAAAATAAATGGGGTGTGTGAATAGAGAAAATTGGTGTGCAAATAGTACCAGCCTATACACATATATATATAGGATTTTTCTCAGGTACGGACGTCCATACCGAAATTTCAATACGGATTTCCGGTTTTCACCCACTTTCCGATCACATATTTTGATCTTAACCGTTCAGTTTTTAGGTCCTAAAGTATAAATCGTCTCTGTAAAATTTCAGTCTATTTATATACATATATATATATATATATATTTGTTCTGTGATCGGTTTGCACAGAAAAGTGAAAACCCAAATGTAAAGAAACAAGCCTCCGCTTATTCAAGTTTCAATGGAAGTGGTAGAAGAAGTTGTGATTGTTGGAGCTGGAATTGCTGGCCTTACAACGTCCTTAGGACTTCACAGGTTCTCTCTCTCACTCACTAACTCACACCATAGAAACACACTGTCTTGTTCATTAATATGTGCACATGCTAGCTAGTTCTGTTCATACTTATGGAAGGCTAAATTAATTGAAGTTTTGGTGCAGGCTGGGAATTCAGGGCTTAGTGTTGGAAACATAAGAGTTTGAGGACAACTGGATTTGCATTCACAACATGGACAAATGCCTGGAAGGCCTTGCATGCCATTGGAATTGGGGAATCTCTTCGGAGACAACACGAGACACTTCATGGGTAATTTAACATATTATGTTGTTAAATTGTTAATTTAAGAAGCTTATATTACTTTCTTCAGTGTGTGGTTGATAGTTGATGATGTGACATAATAAGAATTGCTCTCTTATCTTCTTCAAATGTTTATCTCTTTCTGCACTATATTTTTGGCTAGTTTTTTACTTTCCTAGTAGTTGGACTTGATGTATATGATATATGTGGTTTTCTGAATCCAGGAATGTTACTTACTCAACAGTTTCTGGGCTTCCATTGTTTGAGATGTCACTCAAGGACAAGGGAAAACAGTAAGTGTCCCGCTAGCATTCTTCAGGTTGCCGCATCTTTTTTTTTTTTTCATTTATAAAAAGAGGATAAAAAGATTTCACTCCTACCCTCATGGTGACTCGAGCCCATGACTTCGTCATTAGATAGTGGGTGCTCTAACCACTGAGCTAACACCACTTATCTCACTTTTATATAAACTTTGCAACCCCAACTAACCTCAACAGAAAATCATTAGTAAAAAATCGATCATTATAGTTTCTAATTAGTGCAGAAAGTATTCAATAATGCCTAATACGTCTGGAAATCGTAATGTTTGCTTGCATTGACATTCGATTAATCAAGTACGCTCAATCAGATAACCCGACTGTACACTACATGATGTGCAGAGGAGACCATGAAGTTCGTTGCATGAAGAGGAAGTTGTTGTTGGAAGCCCTTGCAAATGAACTTCCTAGTAGCACAATCAGGTTCTCCTCCAAGGTGGTTTCCATTGAGGAATCAGGCTACTTTAAGCTGCTGCATCTTGCTGATGGAACCATCTTCAAGACCAAGGTTAGTCTTGTATTAACTAATTACTTTTCATTTGCATCATAAGCAATTATAACTAATTTTAATACCTATTCGATACCTATCATTCAAACAGTAGTATCTAGCTACGACTATTAAAACATGTCTCTCTTTTAGTATTTGGTATACTCCTCCAATTAGGTCTATGTCCCTCCTGCTTTGGTGTACTCTTTTTTCTTTTTAATAATAATAAAAAAAAAGTGGTACAAAGGAACAGCTCACTTTTAAATGCAGGTAAGATTTTGATCCAATGCTTATCAACATTGTGCTTGATGAGTGAACTCTGTGGTGGCGAAATGGCTGGGCTTCAAGCCACCGGCCTTTACAGGGAGACATGCTATAAGAGGTCATGCAAACTACAAGAACAGTCATGGGTTTGATCCCATGTTCATGCAGTTCTTTGGCAATGGTGTTAGATCTGGTGCCATTCCTTGTGATGATAAAACTGTTTATTGGTTCTTCACTTGGACGCCAACCAACCAAGGTAAGCTTTTTGCACCAATTCTGGGCCATTTTGTAGTCTAGTAAGTATTATACATATTTATGCTGGAAAAAAAAAAGTTACATGCAATCATATTGGGCTGGCCCTGGGTATAGGCCCAGCAGGCCTGTGCCCATGGCCCCCAAAATCAAATTAAGTTTTATATATGTTAAAAAAAAAAAAAAACTGGAGATATCTTGATATATCATATCAATATACTGTCATTCTTTACTTCTTCTCTGACTCCCAAAGTCGCCTTCTTGTTCTTTGCCAACAATCATCATCATCTTGCCCATCTCCACTTCTCTAGATTCCAAAATCCCAAATTCTCCAATATCATATCTAACAGGTAATTCATCATCAAAGTCTCAATTTCTTGTTCTTCATATGTTCGTTGTTTTTTTTATTGATTTTTCTGAATTTCTAGCAAATTTAGGAATTGGCAAAAGCCAAGAAGGATTTTTGAGTCTAACACAACAATTTCGTTGGGTAAGTCTGTAATTATTCTTTAAAAATTCAAATAATTTTCAACGAATCAATGATTAAGATTTTGGCTCTGTTTTCTTTACTTTTTTTTTTCCTAATTTGATCCGTCTGAACTAATAGAGATATTGAGATCAAAACTGATTATGATATAAGTTCATCATTGATTCCTGGTTAATTGTAAATGGAATGATGGGTAACTGGTACTAGTGCTACCGTAGTGGTATCAATGATGCAAGCTAGCACTCTTCTTATTTTACATATATCATGAATATATGATCAGCCTTCTTTGGTATAAAGTCATCATATTTTAGTCCTATATGCTAAATTTGAAAGTTTTTGGGGGACCAAGATAAGTTGTTTAGGGCGCAGAAATATTTTCTGGGCTAAATTTTTGTCTTTCACTCATTTTGCAGGTTATAATATCATGGCTCCAATTAGAAAATATTCTTCCGGTGCTCAAAAGAGAAAAGAGAAGCAAAAGAGAGATGCATTAGTTAAGCTTCAAGCCGGATCTCTTAGTAAGTACTTCAACACAAATAATAAACAACCACAGACTTCAGCTGATACAAGTATACTTGAGAATGAGAATGAGAAGGATGTTGAAGAACATGATCAGTTAATGACTGAAAATGAGAGTGCAGAACTGAGTCAATGTCTTAATGCCAATTACAAGGATGATCTTAGTCAGCCTATAAATGAAAGTGGTGGCACAGACGAACGAAATCTTCCAGTGAATGAGGAAGAAAATATCATTGCTGACGATGATCAAACAAATATTCAAGTGCAGAATTTGAATTAATATAAAATGTTGGTAAATGATATTGGGATTGCTATATTGCTATGTACAATGGGGAGCCCCATTTTTGCTTTTGGCCTAGAGCCCCTAAAAACTCAGGGCTGGCCCTGATCATATACCTTTCTTTCCAAATGCTTCAGCGTTGGTTCTCAGCGTTCAATCACAAGAAAAATAGCACACAGTGAAAAATTGTATACTAATGTCTTACTCGATTAAGTATATGCTTGTTCACTTTCAACCCCAAATGTCACTTATGTTCTTTTCATTTCTTGTAGAGAAAGAGCTAGAGAAGAACCCAGCTGAGATGAAGCAATTTATGTTGAGCAAGCTGGGAAATATACCTGATGAAATAAAAGCTGTAATTGGAAACACTGAATTGGATGCTTTTGTTTCCTCTCCTTTGAAATTTAGGCATCCATGGGAGCTTCTTTGGGGAAATATTAGCAGAGGCAATGTTTGTGTAGCTAGAGATGCGCTCCATCCTATGACCCCGGACCTTGGCCAAGGAGGTTGCTCCGCAATAGAAGACGGTGTTGTTTTGGCAAGATGTCTTGGTGAGGCCTTGCTGAAAAACCCAAGGCAAGAAATGAAAAAGTGAACTAGGAAAGGAGGAATATAAGAAAATTGTGATGGGGTTGAATAAGATTGCCAATGAGAGGAGATGGAGAGGCTTTGACCTGATTAGTAGAGGTTATATGGTTGGTTTAGTGCAAGGGAGTGAAGGAAAAATGATGTCTACCTTGAACAAATATTTGGCTCCAATTCTAGCTAGGTGGCTGTTACAGAAGGCTGATTTTGATTGTGGAAAGCTCAGCAGCATCTGATGGAGGACATTATTAAGTGGCAATGACCTACGAAAGCCTGCTTGAGGCATGGCAAAGAGGGTAATATAAATCCCATCTTGTAATCCTTATTTGGGATCTTAGGTAAATGGGTATTGTAGTTGGTTAAGTGGTAGTAACTTTAGTACAGTGAGTTTTTCCGGTATGGGTTTGTTTGATAATTAATAAAGGGGAAAATCTTACAGACAATAGCTAAACTTTCGACCACTAATAACTTTTGTACCTCAAGTTTAAAAAATATCAGATTGGTACCTGGACTTTTAACCCCGACCTAATATTGATACCTGAGGACAGTAAAATCGTTAATGAGGTTAACTTTTCAAGGGTAACATCATCATTTTACTGTTCATCTTCTCCAGAAAATCTCACAAACAGTACCTGAACTTTCGACCACTAATAACTTTGGTACCTTAAGTTAAAAAAATATCAGATTGGTACCTGGACTTTTAATCCCGACTCAATATTGGTACCTGAGAATAGTAAAATCGTTAACGGGGTTAACTTTTCAAGGGTAGCATCATCATTTTACTGTTCATCTTCTCCAGAAAATCTCATAAGCAGTACCTGAGCTTTTGGCCACTAATAACTTTGCGCCACCAGAAGCACGATCGCCGCCACACCAACCATTAGAACACAACTTTGCACACCAGGAGGAACCTACGCTACCACCAAAATTGAGGTTGTCATGACACTGCGGAGAGCCGTCGAGGCCCCCACTATTGATGTTGGATTCAAACGCACCCACAACCCGGTCAGGATATAGGCTAGTAGTTCTTTAGTTATTCTTGAAGAGGCATGTCTCTTCAATTTTTTGAGGGGTAAGGTTGTTGTCTTTCCCTTGTTAGTTTTGATGTATTCTTTTAACTTTTTCATTCAATAAATTATTTTCATTTTGTTGAGGTTTGCTTAAAAAAATTAATAAAAAATAATAATAATAATAAAAAAAACAAAACAGTAGCCTCCCCTAATCCACCATAAAGCCAAAAAATGACGCTCACCTCCAAAAAGCGACCTTCTTCCGCAACACATCCGCAGGCTTATAGCGAGACCCAATCGCCACAAAGATCTGGTCATCCACTAGACTGCAGTCCCCATGCCTGACATCCGCAACCGACCCAACGCTAACACCATCCTACAAGGGAAGAGGAGATGGTGAGGTAGTGACATGATTACTTGAAAGTTATATGGTTGGTTAAAGAAAGTGAAAGAAATAGAATGCTATTATTGTTGAACAAATTTTTGACCCTAATTCAAAATGAGTGGCCGTTAGAAAACTTCACAATGTTTTCGATACAATATCAATAACTAATGCTTTAGCTATGAGTTATCTCTTCATCTCAACATCGTTGTTTCGAGATTTAGTCTAATTTTTTTTTTTTTGGTCTGATAGATTTAGTCTAGAATCCAGATGATCGGGAATAATTATTTTATAATTCAAGATTATATAATAATTTTTCGTGGCATGGTAAGCCACCGAAGAAAATTAACCGGACAATTATTTACCCATCACATATGTAACGTTTTACAAGCTATGTACTTTTTATTTTCGTAACAAAAAAGAAAAGGTAAATGTATGACCTTTTAGAAGAACAGCACCATATTTTAGGCATTCCGCATCCCCTTGTTTTCGTCTCACTCACTCTTACTTCTCCTTCTCTATCTCCCTCCTCGACTTGCAGAGGACGCTAAACCCTAATCGACTCCGATCACTGCGGCCTCTAAAATCCAGGTGAATCCGTCTTATCAAATCCAATTCCAATCGCTTCGGATTCATCTTCATTCAGTATCTAATTCTATTTCTTGTTTCTGTTTAATCTCGGCGAACAAAACAGTCACTGCAAGATGACTCAAGACGTGGAGATGAAAGAGGTCCCGGCCCCTTCCAATTCAGTCTCTTCTACTACTCCCACAACTCTCCACCGTAAGTTCTCGCCGATTAAAACCCTAATTTTTCCGCATTGTTTTGGAGTTTGACCAAGTTAGGCGGTGCTTTGTGAATTGGGCGTTTCGGTTTGTTTCGGATTTGTTGGATTTGAGTTTGGATTTTGAATCTGTACTGGTTTTTCTGCGTAATTTTGATAGATTTGAAGGAGATTGCCTCGCTCCTTGAGACCGCTGCGTACTCCAAGGAGGTCCGGCGAGTTGTCCGCGCCGTTAGGCTGACGATGGCGAAGAGGAGGAAGCTGAGTGTTTCTGTGCTCTCGGCGTTTCTCAGTTTCGCCTTTTCGCCGGGATCTGAGGCTCACACCCGGTTGTCCTCCTATCTTCCGAAGGTGATTTTCAATCAGTGATTTCGGATTTGAAGTTGCATTTCAGTGTTCAGTTTATGTTTGGAGGTCTTTGATTGTGAAACATTGGTTACACAGGATGACGAGCATGACATGGATGTTGATACTGCAACTTCTGCAACTCAAGTTCCCAAGAAACATGCCTCGCCTGAGCTAGAGATTTACTGCTATTTGCTGGTGCTGATTTTTCTGATTGATCAGAAAAAGTACAGCGAGGTGAGTGGTTATAGTCATCGTTACGTGTGGGTCTTGTAGTTTAAAAAGAAACTGGGAGCATTTGTGTTTGTAATGACATTTGGGTTGTGGTCTTGTAGGCTAAAGCTTGTGCCACATCTGGCATTGCTCGACTAAAGAACATGAATAGGAGAACTATTGATGTCCTGGCATCAAGGCTTTACTTCTATTACTCTCTTAGCTATGAATATACCGGTGATCTTGCTGAAATTAGAGGGTGAGTTGTATCTTATAATTCTTTTTTACGTACAAATGTCTCAATGTTAAGAACAAGGTCTAATTCAATGGTTTTTTTGGTTAACTAATGCACTTGATGACTAGCTTACTCTTACGTTAACAGGAACCTTCTTAATCTTCACCGGATTGCAACTTTGCGCCGTGATGAGCTGGGTCAGGTATATCTGAGGCCAAAATTATTCTAATATCAATAGTAAATATATGCTTTGCGGTTTCTTATATGTACAATGTGATGCAGGAGACACTTCTGAACCTTCTGCTTCGCAATTACCTGTCATATAACCTATATGATCAGGCAGAGAAACTGAGGTCCAAGGCTCCCCGATTTGAGGCTCACTCAAACCAGCAGGTCATTCTCAATATTTGACTCATTTACTATCATCCTGGTACTTATGGTCATCACCATTATGAATATGGACATAGTTTGTGCCTTTGTTGGATAGCTAATTTTTGTGTTTGCATATAACAGTCTTAAATTCTGTTCTGTAACAAATAAGATGATATTGCATTAGGTATGAGACATGCCATGAGATGTCTGCTGTTTCTTGAGATGATTTTATTGCTTCTTTGTTCACCTCTGTAACTCTGTTGCAGCTGTAACCTTCTGTATAGTTAATGTAATATTCTCAGCTTCTTATACATACATGCATACATATATAGATATAAGGTTGCATTGTGGTGACATGTTAACATATATAGATAGTTGTATTGTAATGACATGCATGTCTATAGTTTTAATGTGATATTTCAGTTTCTTAAGCACACAAATGCACACATGCACATGCATGTGTGAAGACGTATTATGCTTTTTCTTTGTTCAACTGTCAATCTCGTGCTTACATTAATGAAATTCATCTCTATTTGGTTCTTAGGTTAAAATTTCTATTCTCTTTGGAATCAATTACACTGTAGGATGTTCCAGTCTATATTTCAGATATTTCTTCTCTCTCTCTCTCTCTCTCTCTGTGTGTTTTTTGTTTGATGAAATTTAGTAGAAGAGAAAATTATACTATTTTGTCCTTGCCTCATTTCTTTCTTGGAAATTCTAAAATGTACATCCTTGGTTCAAACTGGATGGTCTCTTTGTAAGTAACTGGATTTACCACCAGGCTGTCCCATAGGCACAACACTGTATGGAGCTTGATCATAAATCTTGTAGTAGAAAACTTATGACAGAAAAACCATCTCTTTCCTCAGTGATTGTCACCTTGTTGGAATTATGAGATGCATGGGCTGACTTATTAAGCTGCATGAACTGATGTCTGATTATTGCTCTTGCAGTTTTGTCGGTATCTCTTTTATCTAGGAAAGATCAGAACCATTCAGTTGGAGTATACTGATGCAAAGGAGTCCCTTCTTCAAGCTGCTAGGAAAGCCCCTGTTGCTGCCCTTGGCTTTCGAATTCAATGTAACAAGTGGGCAGTTATCGTACGCTTGTTGCTTGGAGAAATCCCTGAGAGGACTGTGTTTATGCAAAAAGGAATGGAGAAGGCTTTGAGGCCATACTTTGAACTAACAAATGTGAGTTCCATTTTCGATCTTTATCCCTTTACTTAAGTGCCTAGTATGAAGTAAGGATAAGTTTGACAAAGGATGATTTTTTTAATGCCTATTTCTGGTATAAAAGCAAAATTTCAGTCACTTAACCTTGTGGCTTTTTTCTTATCTACTTTTGAGAATCATCTGGTCATTTTCTACTGAAATAGTTGATATAGTAATGTAATGTAGTATATAATACTTGGGATGATGTTGGGATACTTCATTCCTGAAATTTGGCCTCTTAGGTATCAACTTATTAAGTAGCCTTCCTACTGGTGGTTTTATTTAGAAAATTTTGTTTTGCAGGCTGTGAGGATTGGTGACTTGGAACTATTCAGAACTATTGCTGACAAGTTCTCGAATGTGTTTAGCTCAGACGGAACCCACAATTTGATTGTGAGGCTGCGACATAATGTTATAAGAACAGGGTTGCGTAACATTAGCATCTCGTATTCTCGAATTTCTCTGGCTGATGTTGCCAAAAAGCTGAGATTGGACTCCCCCAACCCTGTTGCTGATGCTGAAAGTATTGTGGCCAAGGCAATCCGAGATGGTGCAATTGATGCCACTCTGGATCATGCAAATGGATATATGGTGTCAAAGGAAACTGGAGATATCTACTCTACAAATGAGCCCCAAGCTGCATTTGATACAAGGATTGCTTTCTGCCTCAATTTGCACAATGATGCAGTGCGAGCACTAAGGTTTCCACCAAATTCTCACAAGGAGAAGGAAAGTGCTGAGAAAAGGAGGGAGAGACAGCAGCAGGAGCAAGAGCTTGCAAAGCATATAGCTGAGGAGGATGATGATGAATTTTGAATCAATTAAAATTGGAGAAGACATCCGGATGTTACATTGCAATGCCCAGCTGAGAAATTTTTCAGATTAATGGGGGTGTTTGCATTGCATGTTACAGTGGACTGCCCAGCTAGAATATTTTCAGTTTTATGGTGTCTACTTTACTTGTGATAGTATGTGATTCCATTTGTGTTGTAGGATTATTCTGCTAAAGCTGCCTGAGTTGTCACTCTTTCAATCATATTTTGAGGCTGCTTGTTTCTTTCTTTCCCTTAAATATGACAGAAAAAAAAAATTGAATGTTTTTCAGTGACTTGTCCAAAGTCCAAACAATGAATTTGTTATTGGTTACCTTAGTAGCTCTGCCATTCCCTTGTCTAGCTCATTATTAGGTTAATAACAGGAGATAAAAATTAACAAACCAGCATATTGCTATTATGATTGTTTCAGTCATGCCAAGAATTCTTTAGCAATCAGTGGGATGGTTTTGTTTTTTATCATCAAAATATGTTTCTTTCTCCCCCCGTTTGTGGATGATAGTTTTTGCATGGTTATGGATAAGCATTCAAATTCCGTAACATAAAACTGGAATTCACAACTCAGAAGCCATAATCAGAGGAACAACCATAATCACAGCAAGACATCTTAAAGCATTCTGATTTGTCGAACTTCTACCAGTCGGAGACACAAATTCTAGTATTAACTCGTACACAAAGAGCAAGGAAAAACAACTCCCTTGATCAATCAGAATTCATATCATGTCCTGTCTTCGGTGTTGTGGCCTATGCCTGCCAAAGCTCACTTCACAATCCACTTAAGCCAAATGCTATTATCTTTACACTATTAGGGAAGCATGATCTCTTGGATTGGACCAAAAAAATCAGAAAAATTGGTTTCATCTACAACTGAAGTGATACAAAATCTGTTTATGTTGAGATACAAAGTAGACAAGCTTAAGCAATTCCACCAAGGAGGGTGTGGCAAGAGAATGAGTTCCTTGATGAAAAGTAATTCGGGAAAGTTTTGTTTATAGTCCAGAGGAATCATTCACCCAGTTGAACTGAACCCGAATGACTTGACAATGGTGCTCACCTTTTCAGCAAAGGTTTTTGAGGTTATCTTTTTCCCTGGCTCATGGAATGGGTTTGAAATTGCATCCACATACCCAGCATGGAATCGCCTGAAAAACTATACAATGAATCAACAAGTCAGGAAGGGCATAATTAGCTTATACAGAAAAGATTCTGAGCTTTGTTGCATAGAGAGATTATACTGACTAAAGATGAAATGAGTAGAGTGAACACCTATACTATTAAAGTGGAAGATCAGGGAAGCAAACCCGATACACAAACAAAAAGGTGATCCAAAGAAATAACATCACTTTATCAAAAAAGAAGAAGAAAGAAATAGCATCACAACTTTCTATAGTTTTAAAGTAAGTGATCACAGGAAAGCAAACATACTATCATTTGGTAAACCCATGTAACTGGTAACATTTGCATTTCTAGTGAAGCCACAATAGGACATCTCATAACTCATTCAAAGGTGACAAAGAAATAAGGTGGATCAAGAGGACTTTTGATCCCTTAAAACCAAAATACAGTTGAGACAGTTATCAGTTTTTAGTGTACATAAACTCCGGGTCACAGCTACCGATGGCATCCTCTCACTTGAGGAAGCAAATCTGAAAAAAAAAATAACCAAGCATTCCCCTGGGTGCCCATAAAAGTCAGGTAATGAAAGAGGTTGCAAACTTGACTAGGCTACGATGCCTTCTAGTTGCATTCTCAATTGAACTCGTTTACCTCTATTCAAGTAATCTAATAGCCAACCCTTGTGTACCTACTTGAATGTAAAAGCTATGCACTCTAATGCTAAGCATGATAGTATCAAATTCCTTCTCACATCACCAGATAAAAAAGAGAACATGGAATCTATAATATCCATTTCAACATTCAGATAACAAGAACACCCTACCGTGCAAAACGTAAAACTAATCCTACTCAGTTACACCCAAAGACTTGCAGGAGTTCCACTGTTTCCTATAAACCTTGGGTCATTTCCCAGAAAAATGAAATCTTGTTTCAGAAAGATGGTCAAAATATATGAACAAATTTGATGATCAACTCAAGAGTTACGTAACTTTCATCATCACTAAGCATGAGAAGAAATATTAATTCAGATTCAGATTGATAGAAAAATCGCTGAGTTAATTCTGCGCCAGTTTTCATTTTCACATACTAAATTCTTTCGGTACAATAACATCCAATCAAGAGCAATACTCACATTTCTGACATCTGCATCTTTGACATCAAGATCGGTCGTCACCAAGATAAACTTCACCTTCGTGTTTGTCAAATAGCCATACCTACACACACAATATCCATTATATAAGAACAACACAATCGCCATACACATACGCAAAAGAGGCAGCAAAACCACTCACACTTTGTAATTTTCGGTTGGATAAAGCAGACCCAAGAATGTCTCATTCAGCGTCGGTGCGGACTTCTTCGGATTGTTCACTACAAAACCACACACACACATAAATTTCACACTGAAATACAAAATTTCAAATATGATCCAAGTCTTCTGTTCACTTCCAACTCCAACAATACCCAATTAAGACCAAATGAACACAACCCAGAATTGCATTTGTAATTCCAAGTCTAAATTCTTCAAAAAAAAAAAAAATCATTGGGCTTCAAGTAAAACCTTGCTGGAGGAGCAATGGATGTGGTACATGAAAAAGTAAGAGAGACCCAGATCCGTAACTTTACCTCGCTCGTCGACGACGTCGAGGGAGCAGTGAACGATGTGGTGGAGCTTGAGGGCGTCATCGGCATCAGTGAAGCTCTGGATGTAAAGAGGGTTGTTCTGCTCTCCCCGATCAAAATTTTCACACAAACAAATACGTTAGTATTTTCTTTTGGTTCATTTCGATGATCATTGTTAAAGTAGGGATGAGGGTGCACCTGATGCCCGACGACGGCGACGCAGACGATCATCTTCTCCGGCTCGGTTTCTGTTTTCTTGCTCAATGGGGCGATGGACGTGTCCCAGCTACGACGTCGTTGAGTCTTATTACCAGTAATGGCCTATTGGGTTTTTTTTTTTTTTTTTTTTTTTTTACATTCATGAATCATGGACCTTACAACTCTTACCAAAATTTGTTTTTTTTTTCTTTGGTTGGATTTATTTATTTATTTATTTTTTTGTGCTTTGAACAATATTCTTTGGTTCTAATAGAGTCCTTAAAATCTATCCCACTTTATATATACCCACGGGCGAATTTTTAAAAGTTGAGGTTTTTTCTCTTCTTTTTTTTATTTTCTTCTGTTTATAGTGTTGTTTTTTTTTTTTGTTTCGTTTTGTTTATAGTGTTGCAGGCTATGGTTAACAAACTTGTTGAGTGGTCAGTGGGCCAATTGGTTGACATCAATCAAATCTTTATGGTCAGTAGCCTAATTTATTGATAATAGTAACGAGGGAAGGGACCAGAATTATTGGTCGAGGGTTGATGTGCGATAATCTTAAAAGACTGAGATGTATTAAACTATTAACTGATATAAGTATATTGTCATTTCTTATCTTTCTTTTTAATAGTATATTGTCATTTCTTTTAGTGGAAGGTGTTAGATTCAATAAATAGAATAAAATTATATATAGCAATCCATCTCTTGTGAGATGAGTCACTACTTAAACAACCTCACCAATCCTACATGAACACAAATAATACAAAAAATGCAAATTCTACGACTAAACTTGACATAGAAACCATTGAAAAGTCATAAAACTCACAACCAGAGAGCCGGACGTCCTGTGTTTCATCTGTCTAACCTTCATCTGCATTATAAAGGGAGTGGAGGCCAAGTAGGGGATTAAAGAACCTAATCCCTAAGTTGAGAACAAAAACCACAATTTTGATAGCCAGCTAGCCATATAAGGATAGGCCTCAAGTTCGAAAAAATCCACCAACCCCAATAAAACTAAGACAAACCCTAGTAAGCGCTTCAGCTTGACAGTGAACAGTTAAATACGTACTACATGAAAGACAACTCTAATACAATAATACATGCAAAATCGTGGTGGCAACTCCCGCCAGCACCCATAGGCACATTAGCTTACCACCATCCTAAACAAACAAAACCATAACTTAGCACTCTAGCCAAAACAACGTCAAAGTAGCCAAAGCCACCCTTAGCTCGACAACATAGGCTCAAACACAACTTCAGCTAGTGCAAAATTGCAACAATATTGTCATCGTTGCCACTAGTCACTACATGGAAGTCACTCCTAAGTTAAAACATAGGCGGAATTTTGGTTATGACTTTAAGTTTAATGCTTATTATTTTATTTCTTTCATTGCTTATTGAGTGTAAGTTCTTTATTTTTCGCCTTGTAGAACCTCAACAATTTGAGCTAAAACATTACTTACCTCAATACAAAGGCTACCTTGCCTTGTCTTCCAAATACCTATATCTCCCATCGTTTAAGAACGCACAATTTATTCCTTTACTTTATTAAGATCATAAGCTTTTTAATTTTTGCCTTAAAACGCCTTGATGATAGCTCAATGCTTGCCTCAAGTCAAATACTACCTTGCCTTGTTCTTGTAAAACCCATGCCCTTGGACCAAGAAAGCACAATCTAGCTTTGCTTTAACTTTAAATTATGAAATAACTAGGATCGGAGAAAAGCTAATATTTATTTGGTAGGCTCTTAATACAACTCATCTTATCTTTTCAATTTCAATCCAACAAGACTTCTCCATGGAATCACTGTTCTTCCTGTCTTTATTTTCAAAAACCCAATTTTTTTTTTTTTTTTTTTTATAAATGTTTTAATTTTCGAAAACAACAATAATAATAAGATGCATCTTTTCCTAATTGAACACTATATAGTGTGTGACGAATATACCCCCTACGCCGCTTGTAGCTCCTCCACCCCCTCCCTGCATTATATTACAAGACAAATCAATATACCTCTGCGACTTCCCTCCGTCCCAAAACTCTCAAAGAACCAAGCTTTCTTCTTTTCCTTCGTCTTCTTCCTTCACCTACCGCACCATCCCTATCCTTCCAGCTCCTTCAGGTAATCTTCACACACACTCTAATTCTCTGTTCACATATCGCTCCAAAGCTCACAACTTTTTCGATCAATCGATTCCCTTATTGCTGTTGGATTCTCTGTTTCAATTGGGTTGCATTCAAAATTAAGATCAAATATGTAATCTGATTGAGATTCTACACCGACTTGTGTTTTTTTTTTTTGTTTTTTTTTCGATTCTCCTGTTGAAATTTGAATTCTTTGGCTCTTCTGCTGAATGTGAGCTGCTCTAGGTTTCCTTCTGTTGAGATATTCAAGTCGTTTTGTTTATCTAACACCGCCGATTCGATAACACCATTCCTCTGCTCTTTGCGTTTGTGAAATTTTTCTGGGAATTTTGAGGCTAATCTTAGTGGATTCTAATATGGACTCCCATTTAGGTTGCATGAATATCATGTATTTACATGTTTTCCTTGAGAAAAGAAAGGGTTGGAAAGTTGTAGGTGCATTTGAATTTTTTTTTCTATCAAGGAAGTAGATGATGAATTCACAAACAGTACAGTTTGCTGGTTAAGTAATCCGTAGAACCCTATATCTGCCCAAATGCTTTATGAGAAGAGAAATCATTTGAATTTGAGATATATAGAAGTAAGATGAATTTGACAAGGCGTTTCAATTTTTCTTAGGCATCTCATTACTTTGTTACATATTGTCTTTTGGTTTTATTAGGATTTTGGTTTGACAATACCACGTTTATTGTGTGTTCTTAGATTTTGGTATGGGAAGCAAGCAGCATGACAGTGTTTATAAAGACGATGAACCTACTACTGTAGACCATGATAAAAGTTCTTTGATCCAGGTTGAGTCTTCAACTGATTCAAATGTGAATAATGATTTAAAAAGTTGAGTGAGGTTGTCGGTGGCATGAATAATACTCCATACATATATAGACAAGATGTTGTGAGGAGCAAGAATGGTACGATTGGGATTGTGACTGAAGTTGCTGGTGATTCGGATTCTGATAGTGGCGTGTCTGATGATGAGGATGAGGATGATGATGAAGAAGATGACGACAACCACGAGAGTGAGGATCATGAAAATGACAAAGATGGTGGTGATGTCAGTAATACTAATGAAAATGGTGACAAGAACCAGAATGGTGGTAATGATAAGACTGGTCCTCTTCCTGCTGACCATGTTCGAGTGCTTTGGATAGATGAAACTGAGTCAACCCAGAATCTCAATGATTTAACAGTTGTTGATCGAGGATTCTTGCATGGAGATTTTGTTGCTGCTGCTTCTGAGCCAACCGGGCAAGTTGGTGTCGTGGTGGATGTCAATATCTCTGTTGATCTGAAAGCTCCTGATGGGTCCATCATAAAAAATGTGTCATCCAATGACTTAAAACGTGTGAGGGAGTTCACTATCGGTGATTATGTGGTCCTGGGTGCCTGGCTGGGTAGAATTGAGGATGTTTTTGATAATGTGACAGTGATGATTGATGATGGTTCCGTATGTAGAATTTTGAGAGCAGATCCGATGGATCTTAAACCACTTTCCAAAAATATGCTTGAAGATGTGCATTTCCCTTATTATCCAGGCCAGCGTGTGAAGGCAAGGTCGTCATCGGTTTTCAAGAATTCTTTGTGGCAATCTGGCTCATGGAAGGCTAATCGTCTGGAAGGTACTGTTACTAAAGTTACAGTGGGATCAGTGTTTATTTATTGGATAGCTTCTGCTGGCTGTGGCCCAGATTCTTCTACTGCCCCTGCTAAAGAGCAGGTCCCTAGGAAGTTGAAACTATTGTCTTGTTTCGCACATGCAAATTGGCAGTTGGGCGACTGGTGTCTTTTTCCGTCATCAGGGTCGTCATCTTCCAATGCTGTAGATAAGGGTTCAAAATTAGAACTTCATCAATTAGATTCTACTCAAATGGGTAATGTGTGTGATTCGGAAGAGAGTTCACTAGAAGAACCAAATGGAAATAGTGCATCCATGGATACTGACCCGGTGTCTGTATTAGATGGAAATAATGGAAATGCTGGAAGTAATACTTCTATTGAATCTAGTTCCAGCAGTAGTTCATTGTCAGTCACAAAGGTGCCTGTTTCTCTTCATCGCAAAAAGCTGCGCAAACCTGTGGTTAAAAGAGACAAGAAGGCACGAAAGGAGGAAAATTTTGAAAGATCTTTTTTGATTGCCAATACCAGGACAACAGTTGATGTGGCATGGCAGGATGGTTCAACAGAACGGAAGCTGGCTTCAACCAATTTAATTCCTCTTGATAGTCCTGGTGATCATGAATTTGTTGCTCAACAATATGTGGTGGAGAAGGCATCTGATGATGGTGACGATGCTTTTGAAGCTAGGCGTGTTGGGCTCGTGAAAAGCGTCAATGCCAAGGAGCGAACTGCTTGTGTACAGTGGTTGAAGGCAGTTTCCAGATCTGAAGATCCTAGAGAGTTTGACAAGGAGGAAGTTGTTAGTGTATATGAGCTTGAGGGTCACCCAGATTATGATTACTGTTATGGGGATGTTGTTGTCAGATTGTTGCCAGTTTCTGTTTCTGCACAAACTGCTTTGGTCTCGGACTTAATTGAGGAGCTAAAGCAGCAAAATCAACAAAGGGAGCTTGCATCAGAAGTTGTTGATGAAGCTTCTTCTGCTGATAAATCTTGTATGGACTTCTCAGATCTTTCTTGGGTTGGGAATATAACTGGTCTTAAGAATGGTGATATTGAAGTTACATGGGCTGACGGGATGGTTTCTACGGTATGTTTGTTGCCTAATCTCAACTTAGCACTTTTGCTGTTCCCTGCGATTTATTGTTAGTCTTAAATCTAAAACTGTGTGTCCGTAATTTGAAGTTATTAAATTGATATCATCTGTACTATATACTCGTACCTCTCCTAGGCTCACTTAAAATTTAAAAGGCTTCATGCCTACATGTTTTTTTTGTTTTTTAATGATACTGGGCAGTGGATATTCAAACTCTGGAAGATAAGTGCTCTTTAAATACTACTTGGTATGTGCGATCTGATAAACATTCTGCTCAATGGAGTATGAGAGAAAAACTCACTTGAATGCTTTGATCAGCCGGTTGACATATGGTTGGTCAAATAAAATCGGGGTTTTATAATCTTTTTGGCTTGAATTATTATTTGAGATTTCTGAATGTTGTTTTTCTTTGTCCAATGTGCTCAACCAAGATTTGTGGTATAAGGATGACCAAGTTTTGTATTTTATTTTGTATTTTTTATTATTACTTGTGAACATACATTTTAATGCTGAACTCTGAACTTTAATATAATGGAAGAGTTGCAAGCCCTGTTGATGCAATTATTTGATCCTTTGATATATTACTAGGTTGGACCTCAAGCAATTTATGTTGTTGGTCGAGCTGATGATGATGACTCAATTGCTGGGAGCGAGGTTAGTGATGCTGCTAGTTGGGAAACAGTTGATGATGAGGAGGTGCATGCCCTGTTTCCCCTTGAGAGTATAACAGAGGTATGTTACTGTCTGAAAGAGTAGTATGTTTCACTAAATTTATAATCAGTATGACAACAACAAAAAAGAAAAAGAAAAAGAAAAAAAAACCTTGTTTATGTACCAGAAAAATTAATAGGTTTTGAGTTCAGCTTTAGATAGGATGCTTGTTTAAGTTGTTGAGATCTCGGAAATTGCATTTTACTATATAGTATACGAATAACATATTTTAACTTGTTTTGTACCTTTTGGTCACAGTTGCTCCCTTGAAATACATGGGTAGATTAGATAGCTAAACGATATTCATCTGAATCATCTCTGTTTTCCGTTAGAGCATTATTACACAGGCTGGGTGTTTGGATATGTCATAATATGATTAATATCATACGAGAGAGTACCTCTTTTATTTGTCTTGGAGGTCTCCCCAAAAGTGTTCTATTTGATTTATTTTGTTGACATGATGAGCAAGTGTTTGATGTTCAGGAAGTGGAGATACAGAGTGCCTTCAACATGAATTCTGAAGCAGAGGTGGGTGGAGAAGATAATTCTGGAAGGAACCCTGCATTGTCTGTTCCCTTGGCTGCACTTCGCTTTGTTACCAGACTGGCAAGTGGAATATTTGCTCGGGGACAAAAGAACTTGGATCCAATTTTAGATACTAAAGGTGAAGGTGATTTTGAGCCTCGGGAAGTTGAAATTTTTCAGGGAGATCATGGTGAAGATTCCAGCTCTCAGAAATCTAAAGTTTTTGATACGAGTGTGGAGATCAATCATAAAAATGAAGAGCATGTTTCCTCGGAGACAACAAAAATATTGGATGCAGCAGAAATCTTGTGCAACTTAAGGACTGAAGGATTGGATGCTAAAGAAGGTAGCAAGGATGATGTTTGCAGTTTCAAACGCTTTGATATAGTCAAAGATCCTTTGGACCATCATTATCTTGGTGCAGCAGGGCAGGTATCTTATTTTAATTCAGTTTCAGTTTCAATTTCAATTTCAGTTTCAATCCATTCTATTAATGAGATTGTAAAAATCAGGGTAAGACTGCCACTTTATTCTTGGAGGATTGTTCTTTGTACATGCATAAACTTACTATAAATTAGCTATTAACTTACAATAAGGTACAAGCAAAATATGTAGGAGATTTTGATCTAATAAAACATTCCTTTCTATTTTCAACTTCTCTTTTCCTGTTACATTTTTGAGAGGACAATTTGAACATTGAAGAACAATGAACTTGAAGTCGTTATCTCATTTTCCATCATTTTTCTTTTGGCCTGGTTAATAGTGTTGGAATTTTTATCATGTTAAGTATAACTACTTCTCTAAATAATGATGGCTTTATGTGGTTGTTGACTTATAAGACTAGGATGACTTCTCTAAATCCTACCTTGCATCATTACAGAATAGCAGTGGTAAAAAGTGGTTCAAGAAGATTCAGCAAGATTGGGGCATCCTTCAAAATAACCTGCCTGGTAAAGATCCCTTATTTATTTTTATGATCAATTTTTGTCCCGTTGTAGCGACTGTTTGTTTTAACAGTGTAATCTAAACAGATGGCATCTTCGTACGCGTTTATGAAGATCGAATGGATCTCTTGAGGGCAGTTATAGTTGGGGCTTATGGGACACCTTACCAAGATGGCCTCTTCTTTTTCGATTTTCATCTCCCTCCGGAGTACCCTGATGTCCCTCCGGTTAGACCTTCTATCTAAATGTTATGATCCAGTATTTTTTTATGCTAAGTTTGTGTTTTTTAACTATGAAGCTATAGTATCTTTTTTTTCTTTTTCAAACAATAAAAAATAGTAATTAGCTAAGTGACAGTTTTTTTGGAATTGAAGAAAAGAAATTGTTTTTGTCTTTCTGACTGGATTTGTGATTTTGCAGTCAGCATATTATCATTCTGGTGGCTGGCGGATAAATCCAAATCTATACGAAGAAGGCAAAGTCTGTCTTAGTCTGTTAAATACTTGGACCGGCAGAGGAAATGAAGTCTGGGATCCAAAGTCTTCTAGCATCCTTCAAGTTCTAGTTTCACTCCAGGGATTGGTGCTAAATTCTAAACCCTATTTCAACGAAGCTGGCTATGATAAGCAAATTGGAACAGCTGAAGGGGAGAAAAATTCGTTGTCCTACAATGAGAATACTTTCTTGCTGAATTGCAAGACGATAATGTCTCTTATGCGGAGGCCTCCCAAGGTGATGATCATGTTATAACGTCCGATTTTTTTTTCACATTCATTCATTTTTATGTTGCATATATTCTGGTTACAAATTATATCTCTGTTTCATTTAGATTTTCTTTTTTGATACGCTTCCTATCCTTGGAGGTCCTTTATTAGTTGAATAAAACTCAAATCAGTTGCTGAAATCTATTCCAGATGGTAATCCATTATGATGTTACCAACTAAACCATGTAAACAAAAAACTGTACTGTTGAAACTTCACCATGTATCATGTGATAAATGCGTGGCAAGTTTATATATAAAGTCCCAGTGGCTGCTTTAGTAAAATTTTGACTAGCTTATTGAGTAATGTTCTCATATTGATTGCTTATGTATAGGACTTTGAAGAGCTTGTTCAAGACCATTTCAGGAGGCGTGGTTATTATATCCTCAAGGCTTGCGATGCATATATGAAGGGCTACTTGATAGGTTCGCTCACTAAAGATGCCTCTGTTAGTGATAGCAGTGATGCAAATTCAACCTCTGTTGGTTTCAAGTTGATGTTAGCTAAGATTGTGCCAAAGCTGTTCTTGGCTTTGAGTGAGGTTGGAGCCGATTGTCATGAATTTAAGCATCTGCAACAGTCATAGTATAAATTGGATTGTTGGAACTTGGAAGATGCAATTGCCAAGATCTCTGTCAGTGGCTCCAAGGTCAGTCATCTCTGTTCGTCAATCTAAGATACTTCAATTTAAGGGCTTTTCACATTCTATTAGATATCATTTTTGTAACGGGTCAAACAGAAATGGAAGGCCTCTGTCAAATTTAGGAAGTGGGAGTGTCTGGAGCGAAGTTGCCAGCTCTCCCGTTGTGTCCATATACAATAGTTTTCCTGCTAGTAGCGGATTGGGAATGAATTCATCCTTTTGCTTCTGGCTGCTAGCTAATGTTGTTGACATCTCTTGTGGTTTAGGTTTGGGCAGGCTTTCTGGGATTGGGAAAGCACTCAGTTTTGCTTGTACTGTTTGTTTGCTGATTATTGAATTAAATTGATTCAATCACTTGGTTATTTGTAAGAGGTATCATATCAAGTGATGACTCGTGATTAACTTCATTGTCTGTTGGGACACATACAAAAGCGATTACCTGTTCTGAACTCTGCTATCATTTATATTCCTTGTGTAGTTTGAATACCCAGTAGCTTAAAAATAGGAGCATCGACTGAGCTTTTGTTGAGATCTAATTCAGTCTATCCCATAAAAAATAATCCAATATACGAAACCGGCCAGGCAGGGTTGCTGTGGTCGGAAATGAAAAAGCAATGGAGCCTTGACCTGAACAAACAACTATTATATATTGCAAGGCTGGGAAGCAAGCTTCCAGCACCTATCCGAAGAACTAGGCTAGGTTAGTATCCGATTCCAGTAAGCATTGCCAAGGTATCATATTTGAATGACATTAGGAGATGCAGGGGATGAAATTTCTTCAAAATTCACTTGATTGTGGCACATTACAATTGACACCCGATGGACCTAACCAGCCCTTTTTTTTTTTTTTTTTTTCCTGAAGCAAAGAGTACATACCAATACCAATAGTATGCCCCTATTTCATAGATAAGAATAGTACAAAAACGAACTCTGTTTTGACGATTGTAGCTCAAAGTAATCTATGTTAACAAAAAGCATCTCACCCCTGCAGGCAATTTATTCTATCTAGTCTCACATGCTGAGCACGCAATTGTGGTACGGTGACACTAAGTACTTCCACATGGGCTCATAGAGATGCTCTCACTAACATATACAATTATTCTAGAAACCAACTAGACAACTATGGAAATTATGGGCCCAAAACCGGCCCAGAAACTATCTTCATGACATGAGCCCAAAAACCAAGCCATATGGGTAACCCAGATTACTCTGGGCACGCAAAGCACCCCAACGGGCTGTCGCCAGATGTTGTCTGCAGCCCTCCCCGCCAGCAGCGCAAGAGTCCTCCCCTGCCGCCTAGGAATACCTCCATTAGGATCCGGCGCCAACAGACCTGCCCACCAAGTGTTGCACCTCATGGTCCCTTCCATCTCTGACCTCTTCTCCGATCCCAGCAAAGACCGCAACAAGATTAAAGCCCACCTGCCACCATGCCATGCAACAGAAGTTAGCCTAGCCCGATATCGATATCGCCGCCCGAACCCGATCCAATTGAACCCCAGCAAGAGCAATCCAAATCGTGCCTGCACCCCATCTCTCTTCCACCATTCACTTCACCGGCTAGGATCGACAAAGCACCTATCGGAGTGCTGTCGGGATCCCACAACCTCAGAAAACCCCAGACCTGAAGCCATATCCCAAAGAAAACCCAGCCTATCATCGATCTGCAACCATGACAGGGAGAACTTGTACACTTGAGCAGACGCTGGAGAGGAGGCACAAGAGACCTCCAAAGAAGCCACCTATCAGCGGTAGCGCTAGGGTTTAGCAAGGAAGGAAAGCTCTCGCTCTCTCCCATAGGAATTGTATGGAAAAATCGAAATAGACGAATCCCGTATTTCTATCCATTTGATGGACCTAACCAGCCTTGATGATAAACTTTCCCAGTAAAATCTGTTAACTGACAACTTTGTTGAAAACTTTGAAATAGGATTATGGTACAGCTGCATTCAAGGATTTCAAGCGCACAGTATAACCAGCAACATCTTATGCCTTGAAATGGTCAATAATATCACCATTAAATGCAACATTAAAGAGTTTCTTCTGGTAAACCAACGTGCAGTATGTAAAATTTCTTGGGTACTTCGAAGTGTAACACGTACATTATTAAGATTCCAAATTTATATCTGATAAAAGACTGGGGTTTAGGAACCCATTCCAGTGATTAAAAAAAACAACAGCAATAAGTAAAAAGATTTGCCACTGAAGCTGATGTCTTTTTCAACGTGATTCAAGGTACACAAGCAAACTATGCCCTAGAGGACCAAAATCAGTAGCGAATTCAGCTAAACCTTGAAACAAATTTTCCTACATTGTTCTCTAGAAATGCTTATATAGAATCTAGTTTCTCTACTTTGTGCAAACTTCAGGATTCCACTTGACGATGTCATGACGTCCATAGAAGGAACTTCCCCTGATATGCAGAAGAAAAATTCCAAGTCATTCATTTGCTATCTCTTTATTTCAAACCAAATGTGATGCAAAAAGGATTCAGAAGACAGTAGTAAATGGCAAGCAAGAAAGACAACAAAGGTTTTCTGCAGGCCGATGCTATACTAATTGCAAGGTTGAAGTGATCAAAGGCATTAGCTTATCTTACATGAACTTTCAGTTTTTAAACAAACCGAAATTTCACTGTGGGAATGCATCTCCTTCAATTTCATACAGTACAATCATGTGGATGTGGAACTTTGATTTCATTCGGCTGACTAAGAATTCCTAATGTTAAGTGACAAAGAATTTGAAGAAGAATGAATGCGTACTTCTATAAAACACTATTTCTGACATGTCCTCTCTACACCCGTACTTACATTAACTTTTCCCATTCAATTCTAACTTCAATATTCCCCACCAAGGATATTCAAATCAACTGAGCCCAGAATCCGAAATCAGCACCAGCTGGTACAAAAGAACTTTGGTCTAAGGAAAAAAAAAAATTGGTCTGTCTTGTTGTGTTCTTTGTGCACACAACTTAAAATTCAACCGGACCAGACAGCATCTTTCAACACCAAATGGGGCTTGATACTTCATTTTAATTCAAAACACATTGAAAGCTTGGTTCTTAGAAAAATAGGTCTGCCTGAATTTAATTGATAAGGGATTAACCATTCCAGACTGCAACTAATAGTCGATCCCAAATGTTCCCTTCCTTCATAAATCAAGAATCCGCAATCAAAATCCAGCCAATAAATCCAACAAAATAGAAACCATCTCAACCAATCACCATGGGTCCAAAAATAGCATCATTGCATTTCTATTCGAATAGACATTATAAGGAAACCAACAGCAAATACGTATATAACAAACAAGAAAAGCAAGTACCAATTCATACACCAGTCTTGATAAGCCTCCTCCTGGCCAAAAACTTTGCCAAAGGAGGCGTGACCGCCAACGTAATCGGAACCCGAATCGGAAACAGGGCCTTGTTGCAGAGAAAAGCCAATGCCAGAGCACCGCCGCTGGTGGCCGCGAGCTCCGCCGTCCGATTCCTCTTCCTCTCCTCAACGACAGCCGTGGTTGGCCCGTTTTCGGAGGTGGGCTTCTCTTCATTAGAGGTTTTAAGAGGGTTTAGATTGGGAAGCTTGTCGATCAGGGACTCCACATCGACATTGTTCTTGATGGCAACGTAGAGTCCGGCGATTGAGGCGGCGGAGACGGAGCAGTGGACTCCCAGCGCGACCTTGCCGTACTTCTTCAGAAGCTCGCGGAATCGACCACCGGCCATTGATGCAAAGGAAGAAGAAGGAGGAGGAGCCTTGGTGGGTTTTGGGGGAGTCGGTTTGGGGCTTTTGAGAGAGAGAGAGAGAGAGAGAGGGGCTAGGGTTTTTGTCCCTTACACAAAATGGGGTAACTTTTGTTTTTATGATTGAACCTGCTTTTTGGACAAGAAATGTGGGACCAAAGTAAAAGAGTGGGGAGTTACTATTTACTTCACTTGGACCTGGAGGCAAAGGACTGAGTTGGTAATTGGAGATTTTAGAGGGCCAATTCATGTCCAAAAGTCTAGGTTACTATTTCTGAGCGAGTAGATGAGAGACTCAAATTAGAAGTTTCTTAAGGTGCGTTTTGGGTTTTGTATGGGGTGGGCTTAGCTCCTCAACTTAATTATAAGTAATGGACTTGTTGGTGTTTGGTAAATTGCATATCAGCCTGCTTTTTCAAGGAGTTAGGACTTCTTCTTTGGAAAAGTAAAAGCCACTGCAAGTCTCCTTTTAGAAGCAGAAGCTGCACGTTACGTACTGATTACTGTAGCTTAATGAAATACCAACTCCTACTCTCTTTTTCTTGAAGAAATTACACACAACCCTCTTCTTCATGGAAATCCTACAGAGAATAGATGCCGCTCTTCTCTTCATGCACTCTTCCTTCTCTCTCAATATCATAATCATAGGCATCACCAACTCTAATCACCTGACCACATGAGCTGGTCGTATGCTTCACCATCAGTTTGCTACCACTCAACTGCTTTGTTTATTAACCATTTATTCTAAAAAATAAGTAAAAAAAAACAGTTTATCTTAAAAAGCACAAGCATACCAAACAGGCCCTTAGATCCACACTTGAGGTTAACTCCTCTACTACACTTGGTAGGTTAACTCCTCTATTATGTTTTGGTGATCCGAATCATTCATAAGGTAAATTACATTCTAAAGATCATCGTTTTTAAAAATCAATTAAATTGAAGTTCATTTGACTATCTAATTGTATCAAACAAATAAATAGTTTTAAGCTCATTAAAATCTATGGTCTATCAATTTATTTGATATAATTGGATGATTAGACAATATCTGAATTGATAGATTTTTTTATGTTATGTTAGGCCAAACACATGCGTTAGGACTTAGGCACCCTGTTGCCAAACCAGGTGGGCTAGTCCTAACTCCTAACTTAAAACACAAAACATCATCAAATGTGGTTTGGTGTATTATACTCAGATTTGGTACTTACGATCCAAATCAGCAACCAATATTGTTTATAAACCTAAGGTCAATTGGTACAAAGTACTCAGATTGTTACAATCCAAATCAACAACCATAACAACTTCTAGTTCAGAATTTAAATTTAAACTTAACAATGACAGCCCTAATATGAACTCATGCATGAAGTTAAAGCTACAAATCAACACACCATGGTATGTTGTTAACTTGTTATATCCGAATGAGAGAAAAGAGTCTCAGTTTAGAAGAGACAGTAACTGTTAATTTAAACAACATTATTAGTAGGTGGAATATGTCCTGGCTTTCAAATTGTGCACAACCTTGAACCAAAGTAAAACAGTAAATAAATAAACTACTGATCGAAAGTGTTTTTTTTTTTTTTTTTTTTTTTTTTTTTTTTAAATGTGAGAAAGACTGATACTTTATGCTTCAGTAGGAAGATGGTGTAAGTGGAAGGGACTGAAATGATGGTTGTGGAGGTTTTCGTGATGGGGATGATGGTGGTGGTTGTTATCCAAGCCCATCCCAATCTCTGATGCTTTCGCCGTTTCCTCATTACGCCATTTTAATGGGTTCCTTGTTAATTCTAGCAACGAGTCTCTCACTTCATCAGCTTGAACTAGTTCACTGTCCTTCTTCTGTTACCCAGAAGAGAGAGAAAAAAGAAAAAGAAAAAACATAGGAATCATGGTTACTCATTAAAGCTTCAAAAAAAAGAAAAAAAAGGGGTTTTGTGGCGTCTTCTTTTGCTTGAGGTTGAAGGAACTAACCTCTACAATGAAGACATTAGAGACGAGGCATCTGAAGCTAGTTACATTGGCATTAGTAACTTCCAGGCTCAGAGAGCTCAATGCCTCCATCAACCTCACAAATCCACCAGGCTTGTGCTCACAGAATACTTTCACAAAGAACTGATTCCCATCTATTTGAGCTACTTCCACTTGGGGCTACACAATTTGTTCCATTTCTTAAATTAGTTACCTACTATAAATCCAAAAAACAAAAGGAAAGACAATTAAGTATTAAGAACTCAAGATTCATACCTCCATCTGCTGTGTCTTGTGATCATGGATAACTTCTGAATCGGGGCTTTGTTTTGAGACACTACCGTCTCCTGATGTTCCCAAATGAAACCCATTTGGAGCTTTATGATCATTTTGCTCAGTTTTAAGGTCAACCCCACTTTGACTCTGATCGATCTCTGATTGTAAACTGTTATGTTGGAAAGTAATGCCACAGTTCTTATTAGCAGCACCTTCATGAACATGACGATCTTCTTCGTGATCATGATCATCATCAAGCTCATCTTGGAGTTTTTTAGCTTTGTTCTGCAACTCCATCACATACTCTATTGCATCCCCAAGAATAGAAGCTCTGTCCAACTGAGAGTAAAATGAGTTTGGCATTAGATGTATCAAATCTATTTATAATTTTCAATATTGAGGAAGAGAAAATCGAGCTTGGATATCAAATGTAGGGATAAAGGCTCTTAACCACATGAGCAGCAGAACCCTAACAAAAATGTAACATTTACATATAGCTAGAAATAGACTAACTGAGATGATACTTACCTTGGAAATATTAGGAACTAAAGACCTAAGTTCATAAAGCCTGTCATTAAGCTTCTTCCTTCTCTTTCTCTCTGCAACAAGGTTTTTGGCCTGCCCTTTTCCGTTCCTCCTCCGATATTTTGCATCATCCTCAGCATCAAGCTGATCATGATCACTGCAATCTGAGTTCAAATCTGTAGCATGTCCCCCATCATCATTTATAGTATTTGAATCCTTATCATTATTGCCGGCGTCCTGCTCATGATCCATGCCTGGTTCTAATGACTGATCCATATATTGCAAATGCATATGGTGTGTGTCTTGTGTCTCACTCATCATCATGGACCTTTGCATTGCCTCCGTTGTTTGATCAAACACAGTTTTTTTCGAACAATTATTAAATGGGTGCTCCATTTGCTTATCAGAAAGAAATGGTGCATGTGATGAATCTTCAAAAGAATTGACATTATAACTATTGTTCTTCATCCTATTTCCCAAGTTGTGAGTAAACTGCTGCAAGAAGTTCATGGCAGAATTATCGCTAGAGCAGAAAACATGATTGCTGGGATCCATTTGTTCGCGGTCTAAAAGTACTTGCTTTGATTGGATTTCATCATAAGTCATTGTGTCTAAGTTTACCCCAAAGCTTGTACCAATATAATCCTGTTCTATTGAGATGTTGTATTGCTCTGTGATGAAATCGATAACATGCTGGTCTTCAAGTACCTGTCACAGACAAAAGAACGATAACTACATAGTGTTCCAAGATCTCAATGCCATAGTTCATTCTACCATGTTATACGATCACTTTTTCTTTACAAAGAACAAAATGATGTAATTTATTTCTGATATATTAAATGTGCCATTGCATAGATTTTGTGCATCTTTAGTTCGTATCAAACTAATACGAGTCAAAAAAACTGGAAACATTACCTGTTTGGTAACAAGAAGCTCAATTAGTCCTCCTGGTATTGGCATCAAAACCCTGGTCCCAACAGTTTCCTGCAAGTGTCAAAACAAAATCTATGAGCTTGAATCATCAATGTGAACTCAAAGGACTTCTCCTTGTTTCGAACATAGTAGAAACTGATAGATCAAGTAGCACTTACTTCTACATTAGTACTCGAATATGTGCTACTGCTAGAGAAGTTTAACCAACTGGGTTGGTTTGACATTAAAGTCTCTGCATAAATCCTGTTTATGATCATGACCTCATGGTTAGTTAACTAATTCAAGTTATGAAAGCAAGCGATCCATGACATGTTATATTGCTAAATTGTCAATCCAAATCACATGTGTATACAAGATTCAACTTCATCATTAGTCTAATTGACACTGATAGCGGAACATGCCACACTATCTCAAAAGACTAGGAAAGGAAGCTGCATGATTGAGGGGAACAAGGATAAACAAAAATCAGTAAACATACCCGGAGTCTAGGGGAACTGAAGAAGACATTTTGGAAAGAAGATCACAAGATCTGGTTCTTGGATGCTGTAACAAGGTATCCCTACAAGGAAGGACTGCAGAAACTACTGGAAAAAGAAGATGGTCTTCATATCCAACATCTTGAGTAATTTCAGTCCCGGAACAGCAACAATCCATCCACTCAACAAACCTGAAGTAACCCTCAAAATAGGTCACACACATAGATATAGATTGATACATAGGATTAGAAAGAAATTAACCGAGAAATTAATTCGTATATATAGTTATATCAGTTTCTTAACCTTTGGTCTTCACTAAGTTTCCAGACAACACAAAAATCCCATCCTTTCAAACCCACAAGGGGTCTAAGCCTCGGTATGAGATTTGACATGATGATATTGTTCATGACACCTACAACAAAAATGCACATTTTGATTTTAAATTCCAAAAGAATCTTAGTGTATCAGTTGGGGGTAGTACAATTGAAAGAGACCTAGCTTGCAGCTGATGATATGAGTAGTTTGTCCTGCTCTCGAGATTTTGGGTAGTACTGAACAACTTAGTAAGAAAAACAAGACGAGGATGGAAGAAGCAACAAAAGCACAGCAGAAAAAACAAAGGTAGAGATCCATACAAAACTTTAGCCGAAAGCAATAGTTAACTGCACCATTCTATATCAGCAAAACTGAGAAGACAACAAAATTGTTCAGATAATCACAAAATGTTTCTTTTTATATTTTGCATATATAGATTGGTACTTTGGTAGGTGAGCTGCAGTTCATGCATGAGTATAAGAGAGATCCTTAATTAACTTCTTTGTTCTTTTGGATTTAAGGATATAAATGTGAGTTTTGGTAATTATTATAGGGAGGAGCATATTGCATGAGCTAATACAAAGCGTGAAAAGGGCTAACTACTTTGCTAAAGTTTTTCATTCGTTTTGGTTTGGTATATGTATTTGCTCATGTTTCAACTACTCTCTAAACCAAAAACAGAAACCTTACATCACCTATTCATATGCAATTAGTGAAGGAAAACAAGACCGCTCTGATGTCTCCAATTTAGAAGAAAAAAGGCTAACATTGTGTGCACCAAACTAAAATGAAATTGAGCATGAAGATGAGATTCCCCTTACGTCCTGAATCTTACACACTGATTCACTGCAAGAAAAGTGGCTGGGAGTCACACGCTAATTAGTTAGGAGTAAGGTCTCGTTACACGGTTACACCTACTTACAAGAAAATCACAATCTGACACATGGTAACGTACATACGAAGATAGATTGGTTATTTAGGGAAAAAAAATGAAACACATTTTTCAAATTGTATAAGAGTGGTTTGTAAAATAAAAAGTCCTTACTTGTAATGAGTCAAACATTTGTATCGTAAGTACGTAGAGCTAGCTAGTATCGACAACTGAATGCTTACCCTAGCTAACAAGCTTTGATATGTATGAAAAGTGGCGTATTTAGATAGAGGCGAATGAAGATGATTACTGTCACTCAACAATTGCATGTCTAGCCTTCTTATTTGTTTGCTAGTTTCTTTTTAAGGTGAGGAGGCAAAGTATATGTTGAAATGCCACAAAAGAGACTGAGAAATGAGATTTTTGCCCCTTCTTTCCCATTTCCTAGTAAACATTGGTTGATTTTATTGACATCCGTAGTTATGTACTATATATAATTCATGAGGGGAATAACTAATAATTTTTACATGAAAGAGATACAAATCACAAAGTGATTGTTGCTTTAAGACACAATCAATGACAAGATTAGACACCTCATGATCTACAAATATGTAGTATGAGTTGAGTTTTAAATATAAATTAAGGTTCATTTTTCATCATTAGATTAAAAAACTTGAGTTGAGTTGAAGGTGTTAAGGTAATAGCTGAAACAACATGAGCATGCATGTTTTCCATTATATAAGATGAAATATACTACAGCAAATTGTAGGGAAACTAAAGTTAAGAAACTGATCAAATGTGTCCAGTTATTAATACAAGATTAGTAGATTAATTCGATCGGCTCAATTATAAAGATGTCGAACATGATATGGAGGGCTATGGTAGTTGTGGAGGTGATGGTGGTAGTGATGCTTATCATGATCATAGTCCAAAGCACCATCATTCCCAGATGTTTTCGCCATCTCAGGCCAGTACCCTTTCGAGGGATTCTGCGTTATCTCCAGCAAAGAGTCCCTCACTTCATCAGCTTGCAGTATTTCACTGTCCCTTTTCTGCAGCCAATTAATAATAACAATAACATCACGATAAAACTAAATTAGTAGTTAACTAAAATTTATATATAAGGTTGTTCTTGGAAGCAATTACTTACCTCTACTTTAAACACATTAGAGACAAGGCTTCTGAAGCTAGTAACGTTTGCATTAGTCACTTCCAAGCCTAAACTATCCAATGCCTCCATCAGTCTCACAAACCCTTCTGGCTTCTGCTCACAGAACACTGTCACAAAGAACTCGTTGCCGTCTAACTGAGTTACTCCCACTTGTGGCTGCATTTAATTTACCATCCATTAATCGCTAGACTAACTAACAAAGCCCTCTAAGAAAACATATAAACAAAATAATTTAACACAATATCATATTATAAAACAAGTACCTCCATCTGCTGTTGTCCCTTCTCATTAGTATTATGATCCGAGTCACGAAAGCCATTTTGAGGGTTGTCACTTTTTGGTTTATTTGTCATGGAAATTCCATGTTGATTCAGACCTTCTGACTGGTAATTGTTGTGATTTCTAGAGATACTATTAAAATTTCTCTTAGCTCCTCCTTCTTCATTTGAATTATGTTCAAGCACATCTTGGAGTTCTTTCACTTGTCTCTGCAAGTCCTTGACAAAATCAATCGCATCCTTGAGAATCGAAGCCTTATCCATCTGAGAATAATCAAGATTAGTAGGTCTGCCTTAGAGTTGGTAAGAGGTTGCCGGTTTCCATAATGAAAAATGCCAAGTAAAGGTCAATTTTTTCTAACCACATGTTGCCGGTTACATTTATCAATGTCTATGATTAGAACATGTGATTAAACCAAGTTATGATACTATGAGTAGAAAAAATTATAAGGAAAAGCAGCAGTAGTACCTTAGATATGTTGGGAACCAAAGAGCGAAGTTTATAGAGTTTTTCATTAAGCTTCTTCCTTCTCTTCCTCTCAGCAACAAGGTTTTTGGATTGAGGCTCTTTTCCATTTCTTGTTTTATAATTTGTGCCATCAGTTTGATCACTGCAATCTGAAACTGAATGGTCTGCTGGTTTTATCGAATCCTGATCATCCAGAGTACCTTGTTGCTCCATGTTTTCTAATGGCTGATCCAAAGAATACTCATGTGAATTACCCTGGTCATAATTACATTCACTAGTACTGTTCTTCATTCTGTTCTCAGAGTTGTAACTAGTGACATGTTGCAGGAAGTTCAATGGAGAAGAGGACTCAGAAGAGCATAGGCGGATTCGATCAACTGTGATATGGTATGGCAAATTCGCATCATGAGGATCCAATGATGCCATTGATGGGGAAAGTACAGGGGTGTTTGTACTACATGTGTTGCTTGCACTGATCAGGGTGTCTTGCTCGCGCCAAATGTTGCATTGTGCTGTGATGAAATCAATGACTTGCTGGTCCTCAGAGACCTGGAAAGAAAATGGTTACATAAATACATAAAAGATGTGAATTAGATCATTAGTACATATAACATGTTTATCACATTTTGGCACAGATCATTCAGAAACATAAGAAACTAAGGAAGGTTTATAAATGAAGAAGAATAATATCATACATCTTTGGAGACGAACAGCTCAATCATTAACCCTCCTGCAGTTGGAACCAAAACTAGGGTCCCATCTCTTTCCTGCATTGTGTAAGGAGGAAACTTAATGATATCACACACTACTATATTATATTAATGAACCTAAAATAGCTTGAGGTTTAGGAGAAAATTATATACTCACTAGCATAGCACTTGAATCTCTGTTACCAGAGGAGCAGTTCAACCAACAGGGCTGGTTTGACATCATGGTTTTTGCATAAATCCTGTTTTTGTAATCACGAGAAACTTTGGTTAATGAGATTAAACCACTACTTAATTGTGTTAATTTTTAGTGCATGTATGCCAATCACAAAATGATGGAATGAGGAAAAACAAAAAGTGAATGGATACAGTGCTGCATTAAATATGTACCCAGAGTCTAAGGGCATTGTAGAAGGAAGATGAGAAAGGATATCACAAGAATTAGCTCTTGAGTGCTGCATTGTATCCCTGCACTGAAAGACTTGATAAACTGGAAACAGAGGTTCTTGTCCACTATTCTGGGTGTCCTCATCAATCCCAGAACAGCAGCAACCAATCCACTCAATGAACCTAAAACCAACCAATCTAAAATGTCACACAAAAAGAAGATGGAGAGACTAATAATTATAGTAAAAGTTAATTATACAGTTCCCACTAACCTTTGGTCTTCACTTAACTTCCAGATAACACAATAATCCCAGCCTTTCAAACCCACAAGGGGTCTAAGCCTCTCAATTATCAGATTATACATAGTCATGTTCATTACACCTGCAATGAGCATAATCAACTGTAAAATGCCATGTTGTTAAAACAAATCGGAAGGGTAGAGTTCTTGGTTCATCATAATACATCAATTTTGTTCTATTAGTCATTTCTTATTGTTGGTTCTGTAATACCCTAATGAACACTAGTTAGCTCATTTTTAGTAAACTAACAAGTAACCAACCAAGAGAAGTAGCAAACCTGTCAGATATTGATGACAATTGTACTTGTTGCGTCCAATACTTTTGCGGCACCTCTTTTTACTGAACAAAGTAACAAAGTACCAAAAGAAGAATGAAACAAGAAAGAAATTAGAAGCAGAAAAGACAAAGGTGAAGGTCCCTGAAAAGTTTTTTACTTATTGATAGCAATAGTTAACTGCATTCATATCATCCAAATTCTTAGAGATCAAACACCAACATCACCATCATTCCTAAATACCCATCTCAGAAAAATTGAGAACAAATTTAGTTCTATATTCAGTTTTGAGTTTGCAATAAGAAGGAAACCAGTTGAACCCTGTAACTCATAACTGTTCCTTTTTATATATATGTTTTAATAAGGCTTAGCTGCCTAGGTTGGTAAACTGCAACTGATGCATGAAGGAGAGGAAATGTTATTTTATTTTCTTAATTATTTGAAATGAAGAAAATGATTATTTTAATATATGCCTAGAGAGGAAGAGAAAGAAAAGATTAATAGAGTTTCCAAGTTGGAATAATGAGGAGCAGCATGCATTGCATGACCTACAATGGTGTATAAAACCCTAACTACCTTACCTAGTCTAGCTAAGTATGTTGTTTCATGTTTCAACTACTCTCTACAACTTTGAACAGCAACAGAAACAATATAATACATGAGCAAAATCATAGGGATTAAGGCCACGCATAATATTAGTGGAATGAAAATGATGAACAAGCTAGTGGCACCCCATTTGGCCCACCATGTAGAATTCATTAATGAAGCTGACAAAGATGAACTCCCAACATTTTATTGTCATAGCTCTAAATTATATAAGAGCATGTTACATTAACTTGCCATTTGATTGGTCATGATGTCATTTAGAAGTTTCCTTCCTGCTGATGTCTCACTCATACCTAAGTTAACTATTATTAAAGTGTTTCTATGATTCTGTTCGCTCAAAAATCGTCTCGGCCACGTCTCACTGGCCGAGAGCTTCTTTGGCTTACACGTGTCTTTCTGGAGTATTGACGTGTGCACGGGCGTGCCAACTCGCGGCAGATAGGCCTAGCGAGATTTTATTCTGTTTGTAAATCATACGCCGACTGTAGATCATATGCCGATCTGACTTATGATCAATTGATTGTGGGCCGAAAAGGATCAATCTCGGCCGCAGGGTTCTCTCTGCCTTGAATGCAAGAACTTTTGCACTTATCAGCCTTACCAAGCAGGAATGTTCGTGCTCTGCAACTCGGTGAGTGAATGTGAAAGTGTGAGTGACAATTGATAAATCTATGGGATGCAAGTACTCACGAGTCACGGTGAAAACAAAGGTTTGAAAAATCGCTAGACGCTACTCGGGCGGTGGTTTAGGGAGGAGCGCCCAAGCGCCTAGGTGGTTTTGTATTTTTTAATTTTAATTTTAATTTTTATAGCTTTTATTTATGTAATTAAAAATATATAAACTTATAAAGATTTAATTAAAGAGTAATATACTAAATATTTATCCTCCTAAAAAAAAATTTATTTAACTAACTATTTATTTAATTAAATAGAGGTAGGAGAGAGGTAGAACTGAAGTTGTATTCAATTATCCAAAAAAAAAAAAAAAAAGCAGTATTCAATTATGCTTCCTGTTGCCCTGCACACGTGTCCATCTTATCCTTCTTCTCTATACCGACTAAAAACAGCCACGAATTATACTCCCTCTCTCTCTCTCTCTCTCTCACACAATTGACCACCCATTTCATTTTCACTCCCTTCTCTCTCTCTCCTTTGCGAAACCAGTAGCCACCATCTCGACCTTCTCTCTTCATCGATCTTTTCATTATTCAATCAATAACCACGCTAAAGAACCGGAAACCATAACGAAGAGTCGATACTGGAGATCAATTTCTGATCTGGTTTCGAAGTTCAGCCGCGCGCAGAGAGAAAGAGAGAGCAAGATCTACTGAGCGACAAAGAGAGAGAGAGAGCGACAGCAACTGAGCGAGAGAAAAGAGAGACTGAGAAGAGACCAGCGACGGAGAAGAGATTGAGCACAGAGGAAAGACTGAGCTATAGCGGCATTTTGGGACGAAGTGACGAACTGATTTTGCGAATTTGGGACTTTAGGTCTTATCGCGAATTTAAAAATAAAAATAATAATAATAATAATAAAAAGGAAACGCCCGGCCAGCCGCCCGGGCGCCAGCCTAAAACCCAAATGCTTAGAAGCTCCGATTATACATTCCTCGAGGCGGATAGGTGCCGTCTAGTGCCTAGGTGCGGCCTGGGCGGCCGAGTTTTAGAACACTGGTAAAAACAAAATCAAAGTATAAAGCATTACCCTGATGCTTTGATTCAATACGGGTATGAACAAAGAAACGCATGAATGCTAGAAAACTCGTTTACTAGATGCAGGAATGTGTTTGAGCCCAAAAATATTTTTAGCAAGATCCTTTAGTGGGTTTAGCATAGCGTGCCGATACCTGCGACCCAAAAATAAGTCTACTTGGGTTTGGGTTACAGCTTCGCCCATTCCAGAATCCATAAGGAAAACGAGACCTTATTGGAATCAAGTAGCGGAGATTGAATATGAAACGTCAATCAATAATCCTTCAATAGCAAGGAACAGTCGAAACCCTAGTATAAATACCAGGTTTCAAGGACGAAAAGACACAACTCTCAACCTAATCAAACAGATTATCAAAGCCTCTCCGGAGCAAACCTATCTTCAACCTCGTTGAAACCCGACGACTGTACTTCCAGTCCTAGTCTTCCCAGGAGTCGACTGCCTGTACTACAGCCACCGATACTACCAGCGAAGCAAGGGTAACGCCCTCGCAACCCAGCGAAGCAAGGGTAACGCCCTCGCAACCCAGCGAAGCTAAAGTCACGCTTTAGCAAACCCTGTGCTTTCTCCACAACTTTCCGGTGATATCTCTGATCAACCTACAACGTTGAGTATCGACTCGGTTTCGCGAAGAGATCACAACCAAAGTCCTTACTCGTAAGGCAAAGAAGTCATTTTTCGAAAGGCATAGAAAAGAACCTTGTGACTAGGTTGGTGCTCTCTTCGTCCACATCGTTTGATTCAAAAAGTCAAGTCAAGGGACTCCCCGACGACTGCACCCCACGGTGCTAGCACGCATGCGTACACGCTCAAAAGAGATAGTTTGCAAGCTATTTGGTTTTAGAGCCAAACATTTTGGCTCGCCCAGTGGAACCTTTGCATAACGTGTTTTCGTGAATGTAATCATTGGAAAGTCAAGCGAGAACCCTTACCAAAAGGTTTACGCTAACTGCCCAAAGCATAAGACCTCCAGTTACAGACCGCATTCTCGTGCGGACTGTCGTGGTCTTTCTGAAGAACAGCTGACAGAAAAGTTCTCTCTCGACTCACCATCATCAGACATGTCAACTGTACCTGAGATAAATCAGCTATCCACCACTGAGGGCGAGAAATCTCCTACTGCAGAGGCATTGTCCTCCGCAGCCACAACAGACGAGGAGACCCTTAAAGCTAAATATGAACCCATCATCATCTCCAAGGATGCTAGCCTGGACGAACGTATCCGTATCCTTATGCTCAGCAACGAGAATTTCAGAAAGCATCTGGCCGCTTCGATCGCGAGATCGGAACAGCAGATGCGTGAATATGATCAGCGAATGGAACAAAACATCCAGGAGGCCAAAGAACATGCACGTCACCTTGCTAAAGAGGCCCGAACGCATGCTGACAAAATTGCTGACACCACTCATGCGTAGTATGATGAAATTCTGAGTGTTGTTAACACTGTTAACACCTAAAGCAAAGACACTACGGCCAACATCGCGGCCATGCACAAAGACGGTTCTAACCTTACAACGGAGGTCACCATGCAGAGAGTTGAGCTGAACCAGGCTAAAGAGGTTTTGAATAAAGCTTTAGGAGATCCTAATGCCATCTTTGGTTCACTTGGCCAACCCTCTGGGTCTGGCAAGTATATACCACCGAATGCTCGAGAGAAGGCTAGCAGCAGCACGACTACACCATCTACACCGGTCGTTACCGCGTCAGTTAAGAGCAAGGAAAGATCTTTGGCGATTGGTGGAACAAAAGCTACTCCTCAAGCCTCGCAGAAGCGTAAGATCTTGAAGACTGGTGAAGGCACTCCTACCGACCCTGTTCGATTTACTCAATACGACAGCGATGGGGCGGAGATTGTTTACCTTGAACTCCCAGATAATTATTACGGCATTGACCAGACAGGAAACCCAATCAAGATAATGGCTCTGGTGAAGGATGCATCCCCACTAGCGGTAACTCTCCAACAGCCTGCTTCCAGAACCGTCCGGCTGGGAGAGGGGACAATGACAGCTAGCCAGGCCATACCACAATAGACAGCTTACCAGACGGTGGCAACTCCTCCCCCCCCTCCCGGTCTAGATTATGTGAGACGCGATGAGGTTGATGAGATGATCAGAATGGCCAACCCTAGGGCCTAGGTGGATGGAATCTATGAGGGACCCTTCTCGCAGCATATAATGCTCGCGCCTTTTCCTAGAGGCTACAAAAATATAATCTTTTCTACTTTTTCAGGGGAAGACACTGAGAATGCGGTAACTCATTTGGCCAGGTTTAGAGTGCAATGCGGCCAGTATCAGAATGATGAAATCCTCAAGTGTAGGATCTTTGGCACCTCCCTCTCAGGAGCTGCTTTCAGATGGTTTTCTAAACTCAGCCCAGGATCAGTGGCCGATTGGCCAGCGATGGAGAAGCTCTTATGAGAAACGTTTGGGACCACAGAACCAGAAGTTGACTTGGTGTCTCTCACTCAGATGTCTCAGCAACCACTGAGTCTGCCGTGGCCTACCTTCAACGTTTCCAAATTCAGAAGGCCAACTGAACATGGTATTGCCTGAAAACCAAATGGTTAAGTTGGCAATCAAGGGTTGGAACCCTGCCAGCGAAAGAAGCAACATGGCAGTATGATTCAATCCATAGGAGAGCTTTTTACGGAGGTCGGCAACTTTGAACATCTTCTTAGGGAGATTGACGCCCGAAAGAATTCATCCAGAGGCACTTACATGCCAGGAAAACACCGCACGGTGGCAGCGTTGAGCTATCAACCAGCTACTTATGATCTTTATTACCACCATCCTAGCGAAGATATTGTTCAGTTCGAGGAGGATGAAGAAGAGAATAATGTCTCTGCCTTTGAGCTGACAGGAAGAAAGAACTCTGCTTCAAAGCAATTAAAAATACCCAAGGAACCTGTCAATCTCAAGTCTATAGCCTTCACTAAACTTGAGTTCGCGACATATACATATAATGCCAACAAGGCACATGAGATTTTAGACAAGATGATCGCCGCGAAGATGGTGAAGACAGACTTCGGCCCTTTCCCTCGACCAGATCAGCTAAAAGGAAAAAAGTATTGCAAATTCTATAACCTGTGGAATCATAACACAGCTGATTGTGTCAAACTTAAAGATCAGATTCAGGTGTGGCTCAATAATGGTAGTCTGCAGGTAGAAGCTCCGGCGACCGCGGCAGCGCTAGTAGACCTGAACCCTTTTCCTGATACTGGGGTCAACATGGTCGAGATCCACTGGACCAAACAGAACCAAAGGTAACCAACCTTGGACTTGACCATTAGTGGAATAGAAGAAAACGGGGACGAGATCCCAGGAAAGAAGAAGGCTAGACCTACAAGCGAGGCCTCACCAGTGATCCTTTGCTAGCGATGCAAGGAAGAATGTGGCATCCCAGTGTCACACGAAGAAGTCGAGCAGACTTTTCACTTTGGCTTTTTTCCCGAATCAAGTGGGCTTCACCATCGCGAAATTATCAACCTTCTAGCCCCAAAGTGAGGGGTAGAGAGGAATCACCACCATCCCCAAAAGATTCAAACTTGTTTAAAAAGCTGAGAGCGGCCGCGGCTGAACAGAGACAGGACGGGAGGAACAGAGATGTCTTAACAAAACCTTACATCCCACCTGCTTCAACCTCCACTATTAAAGAAGGCAAGTGGTACACAAGAGAGAAAGGGAAAGCGGTGGAAATCAGCCCTTCTAAGAAAAGGAAACTGCAGCGCAGGTTTGGAGAGGCCAAGCGAACCCTAGAGGCTTTGGATCAGGGCCTGATTAAACCCTCGCAATTGGTCAAATCTCCTGAACAATACCAGAAGGAGATGGAGGCACTGGCTGCTAAGCCATTGGTGGCTCCCTGCAGTTTCCAAAAGCAAGCACGATCGGAGTCAGGGGACACTAAGCCCAATGTTTTCTGTAGGATTACAAAAGACAGGACACCTCCACCAGTTAGGAAAGAAAACTCGCCAACTAGGTGACCACATGTCAGATGCAGGTTGTTCCCCGAAGAACAAGAAGCCAAACCCTCAGTCTTTGGGAGACTGGAGGGCAAGGGCAACACTGCTGAAGCTTTACAGTGGAGACCTAAAAAGGTTCAGAGCGCAACGATGACACCCCTGAAGGAAAGTTCAACAGCAGGGCAGAGTTCAGAGCCTCCAAAGCAGTTGGAAAAGATGCAAGAACACCAGCAGGGTGAAGCGAAAGGCCTCATAGAGGAATTTTTGGTCGATTGACTGATTAAACAGTTCAACACTGAAATACACATGGACGGGCCCGAGCTTGACCTAGAGGAGGCCATGGACGAGACGGATATCATTGACACCTCCTGTAACATGGTTTATATGTTACCCTTGAGATATGCGCTGCCAGTCACTGCACAGGAATGCGTAGAAGCTGAGGAAGATGTCGAACAACCTTTGCAGATTACCTCAACAGCGACTACACCGGTCGAAGAGGCAGCACCGTTGGATTCCAACGACGTTGATGGCAAGGGTTTCTTCATGAGCTTCACAAAACCACACCTGTTATGGTCCAACACATGCGACCTTTGTATATTACGGCGGAGATTAACGGTACCAAGGTTAGTAAGATCATGGTGGATACCGGAGTGGTGGTCAACGTCATCACTACCAGGACCATGCAGCTGCTTGGAATCAAGAAAGAAAAGATCCAGTCTACACCCCTAACACTTAAGAATTTTGCAGGGACTGTAACGAAGACGTTGGGCCTACTATTCCTGCGAATCAAAGTTGGTCCCTCAGAGGGAATACATGCGTTCTTCGTCACAGATTGCTACGCCGCTTATAGCGCCATTCTAGGTCGCGACTAGATTCATCGGAGTTATTATGTTCCATCAACTCTCCATCAGGAGCTGATGATGTGGAACAGGGTCACTGAACAGGCTGAGGTGATCAAGGAAGATCCTCACCCATTCCCTGTTTTCGCGAATTACGTAGATGCCAGGTACTACTTGGAGCTAACCACTCCATTGCAGGTTAGTGGCATCGATCAGAAGGGCCGCCCTACAAGGGTGACGGCTCGCGCTCGCGAAGGAAGACCTGGAAAGGCCTGGCCACGCTGTGCTCAACCCCATAATTAATTGATGGATTACGACCTTCCGCGAGAAGGGATTGAGGCCCTCCACTCTCTGTACGAATGTCTGTCCTCGTACCTGGTGGAGAAGAAGGCCTATGATAGAATGCAACTCTAGAGATTGTCAACGAAGAGTTCTCTAACAAGGAAGCTGAAGAAGAAGAAATCCAGCTAGCACCAGCAGCACTGGATGACACACCTCCCAAGGTTAGGGACCCTACTGAGAAAGTTAACCTTGGAACTGCTGTTAAGCCTATGGAAGTGGCTATCAGCGCGTATGTGGAGCCTAGCAGAAATAGAGGCTCATTGACCTATTGCAAGAATTCAAAGACTGCTTCGTGGAGAAATATGAAGACATGCCAAGCCTGTCACCGGACTTGGTATGCCACTAGCTGCCAACACTCCCTGACAAGAGGCCTGTGAAGCAAGAGCCGTGAAGAATGAACTCTGAGACCCAAGTCCTAGTCAAAGAGGAGGTTGAAAAGATGCATAAGTCCCGCATTATAAGAATGGCCAAGTACAATAAGTGGCTATCCAATATAGTGCCTGTACACAAAAAGAATAGCAAAATGAGGGTCTGTGTGGATTATAGAGACCTTAATTCAGCTACACCTAAAGACGTCTACCCCATGCCGGTCGCGGATATGTTAGTAGACGCAATAGCAGGGCATGAATTATTATCCTTCATGGACAGCACTGCAGGGTATCATCAGATTCCGGTTGCAGAGGAAGACAGGCATAACACCGCGTTTCGTTGCCCTGGGTTCGCAGGTGTTTTCGAGTATGTGGTTATGCCCTTTGGACTAAAGAACGCGGGAGTGACCTATCAGCGCGCTATGAACTTGATCTTCCATGACATTCTTGGGAAGATTTTGGAGGTTTATATCGATGATGTGGTCGTGAAGTCAAAGAAGCGCGGGGACCACATCTTAGATCTCAGAAAGGTTTTTGAACGCATGCGACTACACAAACTCAAGATGAATCCCGCTAATTGTGTTTTTGGGGTAAAGGCCAGAGATTTTTTGGGATTTATAGTCCATCAAAGGGGCATCGAAGTTCCTGAAGACAAGGCCAACGCGGTAATTAACGCTTCTCCCCCGCGCACAAAGAAAGAGTTATAGCGACTAATGGATAAGATCAACTTCTTAGGACGCTTCATCTCTAACTCTGCAGGGAAAATACAGCCTTTTTCCCCACTGTTAAGGTTACAGGGGCAGAATGAGTTTGTATGGGGACCCAAACATCAAGAGGCTTTCGACAAAATAAAGGCCTATTTGGGGAGTCCGCCTGTGCTTGTTCCCCCTAGAGCCGGATTCCCATTAAAATTGTATATTTCAGCAGCTGAAGCCTCCATTGGTAGCCTACTTGCTCAGGATGATGCGTAAGGGGTCGAACATGCCATCTTTTACCTCAGTAGGACACTCACAGATTGTGAAACAAGATATACTCCAATGGAGAAGCTGTGTCTTACGCTATACTTCTTAGTATGCAAGTTGAGGCATTATATGTTATCTTTCACAACTTCATTATCACTCAAACTGACTTGGTTAAGTATATGCTGTCGCGACCTATTTTGAGGGGTCGTATTGGCAAGTGGGTGCTAGCCTTGTCAGAATTCTCACTCCAATATGTTCCACAAAAAGCAGTGAAGGGTCAAGCCATTGCAGACTTTTTAGCGCATCATCCTATGCTTGATGTTCCGGCGGTGAGAGATTTAGACGTTGCTGTTACAACAGTGGATCGCCCGGATTTGGTATGCTTACCAGAATTCACCCATTTATATCAAGCAACGATCTCCCTCCAGCCCTGGGTATTGTATTTCGATGGCTCCATAATGGACACGCAAGCAGGGGCAGGAGTTGTCCTGGAAAATCCAGCAGGCGATCGTTTTTCATATTCCTTCCAATTAGAGTTCCGGTGCACTAACAATCGAGCAGAATACGAGGCCCTCATTATAGGCCTGGAGTTGCTACTAGAACTCTAAGTGCGAGACGTTCAACTACGCGACGATTCTTTACTCTTGATTAATCAACTCGGTGACGCATATAAGTGCTCAAGTGCATTGCTCGTGCCATACTTAGACCGCGCGCTTGAACTTTTAGTCCAGTTTAAGGATGTGGACTTAGAACATATTCCCCACGAGCACAACTTTGCTACTAATGAAATAGCTCAATTGGCTACAGGGATTACATTGAAATATGGTGTTCGTGAACGGATCCTTAAGGTGGAGAAACGCATGTTGCCTTCGTGGTTCGTGCGTTCTGACCCACCAGATGAACCAATGGTCGCAGTTTTAGAGCCAATAGATGTGGACTGGCGTATTCCTTTGATCGATTACCTCAAGCAGCCTGGCCCAACAGCAAATAGGAAGATCCGTTTTCTGGCTTTGAATTATTTCCTCCGAGGAGAGGAGCTACGCTGACGTGGTGAAGACAACATGGACTTCAGCTGTGTCTATGGTCGTGACGCTAAATGCTCAATGCGAGAAGCACATGTAGGCGTCGCACATGTAAGCGTGTGAGGAGCTCATCAAGCAGGTCCAAACATGCGCTGGCTCATCAGAAGACATGGATATTACTGGCCCAACATTTTGAAAGACCGGATCGCTTTCGCGAAGGGTTGCCAGGACTGTCAGGCACATGGACTAGTCTAGCATATTCCCAATATCCCCATACAGCCTATTATCAAACCTTGGCCTGCGCAAGGCTGGGCACTGGACTTAATTGGAATGATTCATCCTCACTCTACCCTCCAGCACAAGTTCATCATCGTCGCTACAGACTTTTTCACTAAGTGGGTAGAAGCTGCGCCTTTGAAAGAGGCTTCCGGGGCTACCATTCGCCAATTTATTTTTCAAAATATTATATGCAGGTTTGGCATCCCAGAAGTATTGGTCTCAGACATGGGGACAACGTTTATGGGCGGTGATGTGGAACAGCTAGTCAATGACTTGGGCATCTAGTTTGTCCATAGTACACCCTATTACGCTCAATCCAACGGACAAGCGGAAGCCAGTAACAAGATCGTCATCACCTTACTGAAAAAGATGCTTGCAGAAAACCCTCGCCAGTGGCACGAGACATTATACGAGACACTTTGGGCTTACCGTACCTCTAAACGAAATCCTACTGCTACAACACCATATGCTCTGATGTTTGGTCATAATGCAGTTATTCCTTTGGAGCTCAATGTTTGATCACTGCTCGTACATGATCAACATCATTTGATCGGCAAAGATTACGTTCAGGCAATGTGGTAAGAGCATGAGGACTTAAGCGAAAAATGCTTAGATGCTTTGGATTGTTTGGTACAGGAAAAACAGCGTATTACTCGCGCCTATGATAAGAGGACGCGTGGCTGCAGTTACAAAGAGGTTGACATCGTTTGGAAGGTAGTGCTTCCTTTTGGCGAAAAGTTGACCGACCGCGGTAAGTGGACTCCGCGCTGGGAAGGGCATTTTGTTATTCACCGAATTTTGGAGCGCGGGGCTTTCCACCTCAAAGATTTGGATGGTGAACTCCACCGCAATCCTATCAATGGTCGCTTCCTCAAAAAGTATTATCCCAGTGTCTGGAGTTCGATGATCCCCCAGATTCTTCAGTTGCTGGGGCCAGGGGGCAAGCTTAGTGTTCCTTGGTTCACTTCATGTAGGCCTTTTTTGTGGCCTCATCCTTCTGTATTCGCTCCACGTACGAACACTAGGGGGGCAATACTATGTAACCAGGCCTTGATTGAGGCTACTGGATTTACGTTGCTTATTTTGAATAGTCTTTTACCAATTTTCTGTTCAAATTTTCAGAAATTTCTTGACAATATGTATTTAGAATATATGAAAGGGTCTATTCCAGAGACCTTATAGTTATTGCCACAATAACAAAATCAGAAAAATTTCATTGTATTCATAAAGTGGCTTTGCGGCCAGAAGCAGTACAATATTTTCGCGACAATTACATTTACAGTTACAAAGCCAAAAGTGGCTAAAACAACTATAGGGATTTCAAATCTTCTAAGAGCTTCTAGATCTTGCATATAAGGGGACAGAGAAGCAATCACTCTTCCTTTTCCTCTCTTCAGCCTCCTCTAATCTGAGTCGCCGTTGCATTCATTGGTACTGGAAGGAGAAGGAAGGAAATAACTCATCATGACCCTTCCAGATGGTTATCCTCCTGGATGTAGATGGCATCTTCAGGAGAGCGCGACCCAGTTGCTTCATCTACCTCCGGGGGAAAAACAAAAATCATTTCATCAGACCCTAGAGGTAGACTATGGAAGAAGAACGATAGGCCTAGTGTGGCCTTCCGCCCTTCTTAGTTTTGCTCCACGCTGGAACATCTGAGGAGAAGGAATCCCCAAATTATACTATTCAATGTTATGAGCGCCGCGTGTTCTTCGGTCTAATAGAAACCGATGAATCTCACCTAGGCTTCTAGAGACCAAAGACATGCGACTGGATCTGAGATTAGACTATAAAACCTACCCAGACCATGTGTAATAACTGCAATTTCCATTTCGTGTAATTGTGTGGAACGAATATTGTACAATTTCATGAATGTTGCTCGATAATATTTCATTTTTAGAATTATCGAATGTTCGAAACGATTGTTTTAACGAAAAGCACAGAATGCTCGATTTAAGAAATCGACTTTTTATATGTGTAAAATTTGGGAAAACTTTCTTCATGAAAGTTGTAGAGCTCGTCAATACGAGTCCATACATATGTGGAACGCAAATATCAGATTTGTTCTAAATTAGTTATGGCATTTACAAGAAACTTTCATTTTGGGTATATATAGAAAAAACCCTAGCTGAATAGGAAACTTTCTATTTTTTTTTTCTTCTGACTTTCCCCCTTGGGAAACTGTTCACAGTCTCCCTCCCTCTCTCTCCGCGCTGCCGAACCCATGCAAAATAGAGCATGGCTTCACCGTGCTCTCTCTTCCTCCTCCGTTCACCTCAAGGCCTCAAATCACTTCCCTCGTGCTCACCTCGACCTTCCGCAGCTGCCAGAGGCAGCCTTGTGCCGCGACACCGCCGGCAGCGGAGGCGGGAGGCCCCAAACTGATAAAGCTTGTTTTCGTTTTGATCTTGATATCTCAAGTTATAGGTCACCATTTTAAGTGATTCTTGGCACATTGGACTCGCTTTGACTTGCTTATCAAGCACCAAGAAGGACCGGACCTGGGTATAACGTTTTCACCTTCGTCGGAATTCGACTTGTTTAGATTGAAAAACAACATTTTGATCCAGATATCTCGAGTTATAGACGACCATTTCTTGTGATTCTTAGCTTGGTGAACTCGCCTTGAACTTCTAAAGAAGTCTCCAAAAGGGATCCAAGCGAGTTGTTGCAGTTTTCACGTCGGATTCAAGCTCGCCGGTTTTTGGAAAAATTCCGGCCACCCGACTGTGTATGGTAAATTTTGACCTCTTCCCGTTATTTTCTAGTCTTGTGCTAGTTAAGAAAGTTGCTCAAAATGATGAAACGAAGGGGAGAAGATCGGCCCCGACCCCATTGGTAGTGGTCGGCGGCGGCTCTGCCACTAACTCCGGCGGTCCTTTCCGGCCACCTCCGGAGGTCTAAAATATAGTTTTTGTACATTTTAAGATTCTACGTTTCAATACGATCATTTTGGCATATTATACGCATTTTTTGGATATCGTATGATTTAGTTATGAATTTTTAGATTTCGATCGATTTCGATCGTTAGATTTGTGATATGTGAATTTAGGACCGTCTGATTGACTTGTAGTTTTGATATGATGATCATATGACTGTCCCAGTGGCTTTGTGTGGTCATGGACGAAGATCCAACCGTTGATCTTTGTATAATTACAAAACGGTGATTATGGAGGCGATTCGTGAGAATCCGTCCGTCGGATTTTCATATAAATTAGAATCCGACCGTTAAATGGTAGTTTAGTTATGTTATGGAATTATTAGCTAAATTCAAATCACATTTGATTAGGTGATTGACAGGTTATACTTGGGTGAGCTGTTTCGGTGTGGTTTTGTATTTTTAATTGAAGACGTAGCGGGAGTCTCGAGGTGAGTAAAACTCACGTGGTTCATATTACGAACCGAGTACTTTAAATTATTTATTTTTTTAATTTTGTGAAAAATAGTTATGGATCAAACATTTGTTTTTACAATCACATGGACTTGATCAACTACGGTCCATAGGTAAGTAAAATGAATTTTAATTATACAAATGAATTTCACGATTTTCTTGTGTGAACTATAGATGATATTAGTGGTCATTCCTAAGTGGATGATTATATATATATATATATATATATTTACGTGGAATATATATATTGGTTGGTGTGTTATTGAGTGATGATATGATTGAGTTGGAATGAAGATTTTGTTTATATTTCAAATGCTTAAATTTCATAATAATATTGTGTATGTTGGATGAGTTGATTTTATTGTATGAAAATATATTGTTGTGCTCATTATGGATTTAAGGTCAACGTAGTGACCGGTATGGAGGAATCGACGCTCTAATCCTAGGTGGATGATGGGATATGATTGGTTGAGTAAGTATGAGTATCGAATGTTCTAAATATGTATATAAGAATACATGTTGATGAAATACGATAAAGATAAATATGTCGGATGCCATAACCTAGGCCAGGTGACGGGCTACGATTCAGTTAGATCTCTAGTCTGTCAATACCTTATTTTTATAAATATGATTTCGGGGTTTCGAGAAGAAAGATGTGAATTAGGGTTTTGTGTTGATTTGTGATTTGGTGATTGATTTGAGATTGTTGGTTTCTTGTGGACGTGGAAATTGTTTAGTGTTGACTTGGGTGAAAATAGATATGATTTAATTAAGCAACTGTTATTTCTTTTACTCATACGAGCTTTCAAAAGCTTACCATGTTTTATGTTGTTGCAATCCCGGTACACTATTCAAGTGATGTAGCGGATAATCCTGCAGGTCAGGATAACCAGGGACCGTGTTGTTTAGGTGTTGCCGCATTTATTTTTATTTCATTTAAGTTGTGTGGTTTGTATGCTCATTTAGACCTTTACAATTTATTTTGTGAGTGAGTTATAATAATTAACCGGGACTAAATTCGATTTTTCAAATTAAATTGTGTGGTGAGGTTATTAGGGAAAAGGAATTTTCAGGATGGTTATTTTAAATTGTAGTAATTCATGTTTCAGATTTTGAATTTTTATTCTAAAATCGGGGCGTGACACCATGAGATTAAGCTATAAAGCCTAAGGTTTAGAGGCTAAGGGCGAAATCGTGTGGGGAAGATTTCAGGGAAAGAAGGAAGAGAAGCAAGGCTTGTAAAGATATTTCTGGGAAAGCCATGTTTATGTTTGTTTCACTTCTCCAAAGTACAGGTATTTATAGAGCCAACCTCAGTGGCTCAACTGTTCGACGGGCAGTTGGAGTACTTTCAATACCATCAATAGGAATATCAATAGAATTGAATGAAAGGATCTCAGAAATGAAGGGTCTGACAACGAGTGGAAAGCGGAGCAATCTTCAAGGAGGTAACCGTTCCGCTCCATTTCGAGACCATCTTTTCATTGGTGTTAATACGCATAAAAGGCGGAGTTAAAACACTTCCCGCATATATGGACAAATATTTGGGCCAAGTAATGTGGGCCGTATATTGAATTAAATAATGATAGTTCATACAAGATAATGGGCCTAATGATAGAGACCTAAAGATTTCAGCCTGCATAGGACAGGCGGAGGAGATGTTGATCTAGGCGAAAGCTGGCATCGGCGGCTACTCATTCTGCTTGTATGGGCCGCTTCGCGAGCCTGAGCCAAATCCTGGGATAAAGTTTCAGAGGGGGCTAGTGGTTGTTCTATCAGAGACTCCTCATGGGCAAGCCTAGTAGTCACAACATCTAGTCAGGCCCGGATTTCCAAAAGTTGAGATCGAAGGTGATTCTCCACCAGCCTCAAATCTCTGATCAGGACAACGCGGTCACTTAAGAAATCGCAAGAGAGGTCCATTCGCTGAGCGAGAGTTTGATAATGTGCCTGGGCCTGTCTGGCCTGCACGTTTGCGGCCGCCCTCTCATTCAGCCATTGGGGAAGTGCCTCCAACAGTTCATTGACTTCGCGAAATTGATCCTCAGTGATAGCATGCTCACGAACTCGGAGATACTCCAGGACTCTTGCAGGTGCGCCAGGCGTCACGATATCAGGTCCCAAGAGACAACGAAGGCCTTCTCTGGCATCATCAACACCCCAGATGGGATAACTTCAAGCACGCGAGCTAGTCTCTCTAATCGGGAGGGAGGCGCAGGTAGCAGGTTTGGTTCCGCATTAACAAGAGCCTCAGGGGGCTCCACGGCAGGGGTCGACTCTAGCGCTGGCTCATGATTTTCTGCTTCCTCCTCTACTTTAGGTGCTCCGGGGGGGGGGGGGGGAGCAACTTCCTGATCAGCCAAGTTATCACCGTCCGTTTTAGCAGGTTGGTCGACAGATATCTCCTCCTCGACAGTGACAGTTGCGTCATCATGGGGAACAACATTTTGACCCTACATAGAGACGTTAGAACATAGAAAGAAGCAGGAACCAGAATACATCACTTGGTAGAAATTGTACCTCTTCAGTAGGAGGCTCGCGGAGAATCGCTAGAGGCACTGGTTCTTGGGCAGCTTCCCTAGAATCTGGAACCAAGTCAAGCACTACTTGCTCGCGAGAAGTATCTGGTGGCAGTTCTCTTTCTTCAACTTCAGCGAACTATCATCCAAGACCTGCACGGAACCAGGGCCAATTGGAGATTACTTGTGCTCGTAAGTGGAAGTGCAGATGACCCTTCCCCGGTTTGGCTAGAGGATATGTGACGAACCTGCAAATGAGGGGCATTATAAGATCTGGACTTGGGGTATATACAACAAGAAGAATTTCAGCGCTCGCTTTGAGAATATCTTACCAGACGACTAGCGTTTGGTTCATCTCCTCCCCATGGATCGGTCCGAGGGTCAGCGCAGCTACGTTTGCGGGCCAGAGCGATTGCAATCTGCGAAGATGGAGAAGAATCAAGTTAGACTTCAAGAGGAAATACGCTAGCGCTAAGTGAAAGGGAATTCGTTACTGTTTCTGGGTCTTCATCATCAGAAAAATCCTCAACCTCAGGCTCAGTTGGTATTACCTTTTGTTTTCCCTTCACAGTTTGATCGGTGGATGGAGTGCTCACGGTTGCTCGATTGCTCTGCAACAGTAAAGTTGGAGATAAGGAAAATAGAAACAAGGATAATAGATACAGGAAGCGTTAATGAACTAGCAGTTAAAGGAACTTACCTCTTGGACAGGCTCGCAAATCACAATTCCAGCTTGAGCAGGATGCGGGGCTCGCACGGGTCACGGAGCCAGCTCAGGTGGTGGCCAGTAGGGTTCCTCTTCAGGAAAATGAGCGAGTAACTCAGCGTCAGCATCGTAGGGGTATCTGAGTCCCTCGAAGATAGTCGCGAAGAGTTCATCATCCCTTTGTCTCCAACAATTGATAGAGACTTCTGACCACCATTGCTCATAGTCTTCAGCATTCCCATCAACAGGAGCGAGGGAATTGGCCCAATGAGGAAGATCAACCAGCGCGAATGTACTTTGTACTGGCGGAGGCCCGGTTGGAGGGCCAATTCTATGCCAGGAGGTGTTGTAGTTCCAAGCATCGTAGAGAGGGAAGGGCACTAGCTGGACCAAACCAAATTGGTGAGCAAAGTGGTTGGGCGCGTAAAGCTCCCAACTGAGTTCCTCAGTAGCGAGCCTGATGTCTGAGCAGGAGATAGCGCTGCGGAAAGCCAAGCGCACGCGGTCACTGTAATTGCTATCCCCAGGAAGGAATCCATTTTCGAGTGGAGGTGGGAATCTTAGTCCAAGCACCAAATCACAGTATGGCATTTCATGCAGAACATACAGGTAGGAGAAACACTCAGAGTATGGTGGGGATGCGTACCTTGCCTCGCGGCACAGCCACTGACCTAAAAGAGCGTTGGCCGGTGGAAGCAGCGGGATGTCTTTGCAATGGAAGAAAGGAAAATAAACCTGAATCCAAAAATCGAGGATCCAAAAGGGACCTGAGATGTTGGTCACAAATGGATGCATGACCACCTGGTACAGAGTGCGGTGGAGAGCGTCTAACACTGGTTGTCCCAGCCCGACGCGGCGGCGGTTGTAGAGGCTGTTGCCAATGAAGTCCAAGTACAAGTGGGCTTGTTGGAGGAGATACAGAAAATGAATCGGCAGAGCCAGTACTCTAGAAAAGCAATGCCTCCGGTGGCGTTATGCTCTTTACAGTAATGGGCCAGCCACCATGGGTAAGAGGCCTTGTGAGCGTTACGACCGGCCTGGACCATGGTCGAGGTGAAGGTGGTAGAGTCAAATTGACCATGCACGTATGGCTCCTCATCAATGGGCAATCCAGTGAAGTGAGCATATCGAGCAGGGTGATACCCATTTGGCCAAAGCGAAAATCGAAGGTGTTGATGGTGGTGTTCTATAAAGCAGAGAAAGGCAGCAAGCGGAGAGCGATTGCCGCCGCACGGAAGATTAAAACATAGATCGATGGTATGGGTAATACATGTCGCATTCCAGTGACCCAAATCTCGCGCTCGCGTTTCTCGATACCACGAAAGCTCCGCAGCACTGATATTGGATGGCTAGTAACCTATTTTGGCTCGGTGGTGCTAAGCGCCCCAACTTCTGAAATCTCCGGGAGTCCTTCGGAGAACTAGAATGGGTCGTCAAATGGGCAGGCCGTAAAGGGCGATAGCGTCGTCTGGGATGAAATCTCGCTGTACCGGGCCCAGGCCGGCGTGATTATCAGAAAGCCTCAGTAACAATGGCCTCTGAATGGTGGTGTCGATGTGATAGCGAGCCCTGATACTGGTTCCCCAAGTGTGGGCGGCCTTGTCATTGATATCATCTTCCTGGTCGATGATCATTTTCTTTAGGGGAGTCATTTCTGCTTTACAGCAAGAGGATGATGAAGCGAGACGGGTTTACGGGATTTAGGGGACTGAAAGAGTTTCTGATGTGACAGGTCTGAAGTGGGTTTAGTTTAAATAAGAGTTTTTTTTAGGGAAACGATACGACGAAAAGACATTTCGCGAAGCGAACAGGCGCAACCTTCATTACTGGCATCGTTTTGATCAGCGGACATGTCGTTTAAGCCCCTTTCAATCAGTTACAGTTTCGCGAGCCTGCTTTCGGGGCCTGGAGGGGAAATGTTTGAGCCCAAAGGTATTTTTGGCAAGATCCTTTAGTGGGTTTAGCATAGTGGGCCGATACCTGCGGCCCAAAAATAAGTCTACATGGGTTTGGGTTACATCTTCGCCCATTCCATAATCCATAAGGAAAACGAGACCTTATTGGAATCAAGTAGCGGAGATTGAATAGGAAACGTCAATCAATAATCCTTCAATAGCAAGGAATAGTCGAAACTCTAGTATAAATACCAGGTTTCAAGGACGGAAAAGACACAACTCTCAACCTAATTAAACAGATTATCAAAGCCTCTCCGGAGCAAACCTATCTTCAACCTCGTTGAAACCCGGCGGCCGTACTTCCAGTCCAAGTCTTCCTAGGAGCCGACTGCCTGTACTACAACCACCGATACTACCAGCGAAGCAAGGTAACGCCCTCGCAAACTAGCGAAGCTAAAGTCACGCTTTAGCAAACCCTATGCTTTCTCCTCAACTTTTCGGTGATTGCTCTGCTCAACCTACAATGTTGAGTATTGACTCGGTTTCGCGAAGAGATCACAACCAAAGTCCTTACCATAAGGTAAAGAAATCCTTTTCCTAAAGGCATAGAAAAAAACCTTGTGACGAGGTTGGTGCTCTCCTCGTCCACATCGTTTAATTCAAGAAGTCAGTTCAAGGGACTCCTCGACGACTGCACCCCACGGTGCTGGCACGCCTTCGCACATGCTCAAAAGAGACAGTTTACAAGCCATCTGGTTTTGGAGCCAAACAGAATGTAAATTATGCAAAGTATATAACAGGAATGTAAAAGTGCAACAAATAAAGATAAACAACAAGAATGTAAACCACGGGAAATAAAGTGCAACAAAGTAACAATTGAAAAGATAAATTGCAGGAATGTAAGGATCTATAATGTAAAGTATAAATATTGGTAAAGAAAGTGATAAGATAAACAGTAAAGATTGATACCTGTTGTTGAAATGTATTGAGATAAAATTTGTGTAATCGCTTAGAGGGTTTGATTGAGAACCACTAACAATGATGCCTATAGTCCTTTTTGTAGTGAAAAATACACTATAGAATAAAGGAAAAGATAAAATCTTGGGTGTAACTGTTGAGTCCGTATTGATTGAATGAATTCAAAGTAGTGAATCACTGCACGGTTACATGCATTTTGAATGCAGTAACTGCTAGCTTGGGAATTAAAACTCAGAACCGTGCATTTAAGCTAATTGTCTCAAATTATAATCTCCGCGGCTTTTGAATATCTTGAATCCTTTTAATGCACGCCTACAGCTAATGACCTTTATGAACTTGATTAACACCATTGCCGTCATTCATTATGCCGCAACCATTCAATAACGGTCATCCATTATGTCACGGAGATTCAAGCATTCAACTGCGGTCCTAAGCCAAATTTCTTGGGGACCCTACTCACCTGTGTGTCATGTGGGCCTTGCCAAATTTATGTTCAAACACATTCAAAACCAATTTTCTTAATAAACTTGAGAGTCTTATTTTTACACAAATATATGAATGAGTCATATTTTTGGTGCCTAAATAACTGAGGTGTCATATTATTATTTTGAAAGTCTAAAAATAGTTGTAATTGTACCTTTTTTTGTTAATAAAGACAAAAATTAAAAAGAAAAATTTCTAAGACAACCCGAACTTGTGAGCATTAGAATCGAGAAAGACAAGTGTCAATTATCAATGTAGCTTCAATTTTGCGAATGGCCGAGTTTTACCAAGTTATCAACAATGGAGTTAGTTTCTCTCATAATAAGGTGAGCAAATAAGATTTCTATATGTGTGTGTGTGCGCGCGCGCGCGCGTCTTCTTCATGGAATGAGTAAAACAAATACAATTAATCAAGAATTTAGAGTCACCTTACTTGAACTTTATTGAAGCCATTTTCTAGAGTTCTTTAAACACATTCTTGAAACTCTAAACCTTCAATTTATAAGGATGTTGATCAAGTTCACCCCTTGGGTCACTAGATCAGACACTGTTCACTGCTTTTTTATGTTTGTTTCCACCCATTAGGTCTGGATCACTAACAGCAAGTTCACTTGTTGGGTCACTAGGTCAGACACTGTTCACTGCTCTTTGAAGTTTGTTTCCACCCGTTGGTTCTAGGTTAATGGGTTAGTACATTGGGTCATTAGACCTATAAACTGACCCAGAGTGACCTAGATTAGTTTGGAAACTGACCTAGTGACCTAGACCCAACAGGTGGAAACAAACATAAAAGAATAGTGAATAGTGTCTGACCCAGTAACTCAGTGACCATTGACCCTGACCTAGTGACTCAATAGGTGAACTTGCTCTAAGTCAGCCTTCAAATTGATCCATGTCGCTCTTTGGGTCAGTTTCCTGACCTCAAACTGACCCAGAGTGACCCCAGATAGTTTTCAAACTGACCCAGAACTAACGGGTAGAAACAAACATTAAAAAAATAATGAAAAATGTCTGATCCAGTGACCCAGTGACCATTGACCCTGACCTAGTGACTCAATGGGTGAACTTGCTCTAAGTCAGCCTTCAAACAAATCCAGGTCACTCTCTGAGTCAGTTTCCTGACCTCAAACTGACCCAGAGTGACCCTAGATAGTTTTCAAACTGACCCAGAAATAACGGGTAGAAACAAACATAAAAAAAAATACTGAAAAATGTCTGATCCGGTGACCCAATGACCTAGTGACCCTGACCCAGTTACTAAATGAGTGAACTTACTCTTAATGAAGAAAATATTCATAGCACTAACAATCAATGTAAGGACCTCATTATTATATCGAGGTCAATCTTTATCATCACAGATAAGTATCTTGAGCAAAGCATTGTTGTTATTGATATACTGAACCATTAAAAGTGACATTGACATGGTGATGGGGATTCACCTCGATTGAGTTTGATATTTCTGGACCTTTCTTGTGAGTAGTGATGTACTCTTTCTAGTGGTTAGAGCCAAGAGAGAATTTTGCGTGGGACAGCTGCATGGACACGTAGTGGGGTGGACCAATTACTGCCCAGCATGGGGTGTTTTGAGTATTGCACTTTAGGAAGCAGAGACAGTTTGGGAAAAGAAGAAAAATTTCTTTTCCTTTTATTGGGTGGCCCTAAAGCCACGTGGTGGGGAACTCCACTTAAGAATTTCTCTAGAGCCAATAGCAGCATCAATCAAAAATTTTCAACGGTGGGGTTGGATTTGCTTAAAGATCAAATTGTTTCGAGCCTCCTAAAATTTTGCCAATGGATAATGATGGCTTTCGCCATTGAACTTTGAAAAGTATCTAAACCAATTCACATTCTTGTCGGGAGCAAGAGATTCCTCCAACAAAATTTTAGCACATCAATTTTTGTTAGTTACATATTGCACTTTTGGAATATAGGAATTATAATGAAAAACGACCAAAACTGCAAAAATTAAAATGAGATTGAGGTAGTTTATATTAGTGATGTACAATATGTGTTGGGTTGTGTGGCTCAATACAAATAAGAATATGGATAATGATAATCCCACATCAAATGGGAGACACAACAACGTAAATAATATAAGTGGTTGAATTATTCCTAATTAATGCATTTCTGAGATAAAATTCCACACATATTAAGTGAGAACAATATAGTTATGTTGGAACTTCTGATTTCAAGCTATAACGATCAACATGTTTTTTTAACCTTTTAACATTACTTAGTTACAAGCTCTCGGTGTCTCGCCAAATAGAATCAACACTTACCATCAATAAAGACTTCATTACCATATCACTAACTATTCTTGGTTTCTTTAACCAGATTTACCAGACCAATGAAGATTAAGGTAAAAGAAAAGATATATACAAATGAAAGTGATGTAACAGTGTTGATAATGAGTCACATAACAATACTGAAACTCTAACTGAAACCTAATTAATGGGTGAGATCAATTCGTTATAGTGGTCCATATTCTAGTCCTTCAGAGTTGGCCTAGAGCCTTAGACCTTCACAGAGTAAAATGCAAGTTAGGAGTGTAGACTTCTCATAACCACAAGACCATTCATTTCCAAGGAGTTACGCGGAACAGAGGATAGATTGTGGAAAATATTGACTAAAATTGAGTTTCTAGAACATGTCGATTTCGTCATCTTTGAACTAATGAGTTCCTAACAGTTCAGTCAACTTTAGCGGTCTATATGAATCAATGTACTGGAAACTTTTTACTTCTTCTTCACATCTATTCATAGCGAAGTTCGACTTTTCCTCTTTGCTTTGTAATCGTAATGCTTCCGTTTTACCATGCAATAATTCAATCAAATTGAATGGTTAGGGAACTAATATGCTCAAGTTATTGAATTTTTGGTTCAATCTCATTTTTTAAGTTTATGAATGTGTGACACTCTTTCTTACAAGTCAATCACAATTTCAATTGTGTTGATTTTCACCGATAAATTGATAATTATAAATTCATCGAGTGAAAAATCTCTTGTTTGTAACCAATGATCTCAGTGCTAAACCCTTTCATGTGTTGAATCATGAAAAAGAAATACTACTTGCAACAACTTAGGGATGACGAAGCCACCCGAGTCTCAAAATCCTACAACTCTTTAGAAACGGATTAATTTCCTTTTTTTTTAGGTACAAAAAAAAACTAGATTTACTCAACTATGTTAAGAAATTGATGAAGAAATTAATCATAAAGGTCGTTCTAAATTACTCTAAACAGCAACGCAATCTAAGGAAGTTAAGATAATCTATACCTACATCACAATTCATCCAAGATGTAGGTGAACCTTCGTTTTTTTTTATTTTTTATTTTTTTAATTTGTATGTAGGTGAACCTATTTGTTGATGCATACGTAATCTGAATAAGATTAACACCTTCCCACCTTATTAAAATTCATTTCGATTCCTTTCAAAAAAAAAAAAATTCCTTTCGATTTGACAAACTAATACATGATCCGTCTACAGCCCGCAAGAATTGTCAGCCATTGGTGGGCGCGTCAGCAAGAGTGTCAGCAACAGCCAAAAGGCACCAGAAATGGTGGCGCTCGCACACCTAGAATGCTCTGTCTCTGTGTAGGCGCACGTCCCACGTAATAATCAACCCAACTGTGAGAGCGAGAAGCACATTTCACATTGGAAAAGCTGACCGCTTTTCTCCTTTATCGCTACTAATAATTCCTCTTCACACAACTCATCCACAGTCAAAACAAGACTGCTGATCCACCAACTTAATACTGCTCCACCCTCACGGTTTGCGCTTTTGGGTTCCATAATCGCCTACCAGAGAAGAAACCCACTTCGTCTCTCGCTCTGACCCTTCTGTTTTGCTGGTATGTTGTTAGTTTTCTTTGTGAAACTTGTTGAATTCTTGAAGCCCATGATTGAGTTTATGGTGGGTGATGAGGAAGTTTTAAGAGTTTTGCCAATCACTCTCTGCATGTATTCGTTTTTTTTTTTTTGTACTCGGTTTGTTTGATGATGAAAGGTGGAGACTTGAATCTTTGTTATGACTTATGTACCATAAGTTTTAACATATGAAAAGCCCACCTTAGCTAACCTCGTTGAATTGGGGTTCATGTTTGATTGATTGCCTGATGCTGAAAGGTGTTGTTTTTAGTCAATTTAAGTGCAAATTTTTGTTCTTGATCGAATTACTTCAGGTTGATTTTATGTTTTTAATTGCTTTGAGAGGTTCTGCTTCTGAAGTTATGGAATTTGATAAAAATTACGGAAAAATTGGTTTTTCGAAATTGTTGATAAATACTTGATTGGAATTCTTACTTGCAGGTTTGTTGGTGAACTAACTGAGAGAAAGAGATGGCTTTGATAGGAAGAGTGCACCCTGATTGCGTAAACGGTGCGAATCCGTACCATGAATGCACTGAAAATTGCCTGAGAAAAATTGCAGAAGGGAAAGGCCGGAAGAATAAAAAGAAATCAGGTACCGTTGGATTCCATGTGTGATTTTAACCTCCACCTTTTGTCTTCCCCCCACCCACTTTTTTTTTTGTTTATTAACTCCCTACCTAAAACTCATTATCAATCTGCCCCATGTTCTTGATTGGTTCAGGAACTGTTAGGCAACTTTTTCTTATTAAAGTTTTCGTATGCATGCATTTTTTAATTTCAATTAAAAATGATTCCTCACTTTGAACAAACATGACTTTTAATCTGGATATGGACCGGTTTGTCTACAACGTGCATACCTGTATTTTCCTCTATGGAATGCACTTCATATGTTTCTGGTATTTGTTATTCAGTCAATAACTCTGTTTCGTTGGGGACTTTATTTGACATATATATATGCTATACTATCTTGATTGATAAGAAATAGTAAGGGTATAAAGTATAGTTAATTATGGGTTTAAAGAGTGTTCATCGTAGTGAATTATTGATTCGGAGAATCTTGCTTCGAGGGGTTTTTATCATTTAACAATTTGATTATAGGTTGGAAATTTTAGGATTTTTTTTGTTTTCTTTTAAAGATAATGGCGGTGATATAAAAGATGGTGAGTTCAACAGAAAGTTGGCTGGAGAGAGAAGAGTGGATGCAACTAGGGCATCTAATCCTTACTATCAATCTGGTCAATCTTTTCCGAAAAGAACCGCCGGTGGTGAAGCTCGTGGGGATATAAAAGAATCAGGTTTTTCTTTGCTTTTTTGTATCGTAGCTTCTTAGTAGACTGGACTAAGTAATCTTATAACATTTTCCCTTAAACTGCAATAACCGATAAACGTCATAGAAAAACAAGCAGTTCCTACAGAGCCGAAGGGTTCTAAAGAATGACCGAACACCATTTACCTCTAATCAAATATACTTGAAAAGCCTTGTCTGGAAACTGGATTCCAAGTTTCAAATTTGCATTTTCTTGACAACAAGTAAATAGTCTTCCCAAGTAAGATATTTTTAAGTAACCCTGGCTTTATTTCGTCTTTCACGGGATGGCCATATGTATTGTACCAAAAACCTACAGTACTTCCCACCAAGTCCAAGGACACACTATGAATTCCTAGTCAGTGTGGTAAAAAACAAAGTTTAGCTTCTTTCATGCCATAGGAAGGGCTGAGGTTCTGGATGGTAATGTTCTTCTTTCATTGGCACATGATGCATTGGAGTTCCTGGGAAGAGAAGCCAATAAAGAGATTGTGGATTTATTTAGTCATTCCTCTTTCACACTGGCTCGCACATAATATGTATGGATTTTAAAAATTCCTACCTTTTTTCAATGGCTATTTTAATTGCAGGCTCCATACTTGATGTTCCTATATTGGGTGGACGAAAAGAGAGATCCCGACCAAAAACTCCTCAAGATCTTGACAATGTATCTGACCGAAGTGTGGTTTATCCTTATGATGCTCAATCATCTCCATCTAAGGACAAGGTGAAAGTAGAGAATGGTAAGCGTTAATCTTATTCCACCTGACTAACTGAGCATTTATATATTTTCATAGTTCACTTTGCATCCATGTAGATGCAGAGATGCAGAGGTAACAGTGCTTCTTTTTCTTAATTTATGGTCATTATATATCAGGGTCTGTCCTTGATGATCCTATATTTGGAAAAAGAAAGCCAGTCTCCCAAACAAGGTCTGCTGAAGAGCATGAGAATGGTCAAGGTGTTGATCCTTCATCATTTCCAGAAAAGCCAAAAATAGAGAACGGTGAGCATAATTGTGGTCATTTTAATTGCAGATTTAGTTATTTATTCCTCTTCCACTTGCTCTGCACATATACGGAGGGTATCCAGATGTAATCATGCTTCTTCCTCTCAATTGTGGTCATTTTAATTGCAGGCTCTGCCCTTGATGATCCTATATTTGGCAGAAGAAAGCAGGTAGCCCAGCCAAAGCCCCATGAAGAGCTTGACAATGGATCCGGTCAAGGTTCAGTCAATCCTTCTGGTTCTCCCATGTCTCCATCTAATGAAATTGTGAAAATAGGGAATGGTGAGAATAAGTCTTCTTCCACCTGACAGATTGTGGATTGTTAATTCAACCCTCGTCCACCTCTATGCCCATAGAGGTGAATGTACATCATGTTTCATTTGTCTAAACATGGTCAATTTTAATTGCAGGCTCCACCCTTGATGATCTTATATTTGGCCGCAAAAGGCAGGGATCTGAACCAAAGCCTCAAGAACAGAATGAGAATGTACCTGTTGTGAAATCAGATAATGATGAGTATAAGTCTTATTCTGGACCGCTTGCTCAAGTAAAAGACCCTTCTTTGAACAACAAGCAAATCAAGTCCTCTGGGGCAGTGCCTGCATCTGGAATTATCAAAATGACCCCCTCTCTTTCTCTCCCCACGCACAATGGTGGAGAAGGTGCCACTGACTCACCTTCTGAAAATAGAAGCTTCAGTTTCTCAGGTTCTCCCCATGTTTTTGAAGAGAGTGATGATGACGATGCACGATCTGTCAATTCTGATGCCAGTGTTTCTGTGGGAAAGTACCGTGTGAAAGGAAGCTTATGTTCCATTCTCCAGTCAATCTTTGACAAGTACGGTGATATAGCAGCAAGCTGTCAATTGGAATCAATTGTCATTCGCTCTTATTACCTCGAGTGTGTCTGTTATGTGGTTCAAGAGTTGAAACGCACTTCGGTGAAGCAGCTGACAAAGTCAAAAGTCAAAGAAATGTCAGCTATGCTCAAGGATGTAGAATCTTCAGGAATGGATGTTGGTTGGCTTCGTCTCATGCTCAATGAATGTGCACAATCCATTGACCTCGTGAGTCAGCATCGAGCATTCGAACTAGAAAAGGCCAACTGTGATCGTGGCATTGAATCAATAAGGAAAGATCTAGAGTCCCAGATGGAGGCTTTGGCTCTGAAAGAAAAGGAGGTTGCTGATGCCAAGAAGCAAGTTTCTGAGACCAGAGCCCATCTGAGGGAGCTTGAGCTCAAATCATCTATTTTGAGTGAGGCTGTTAGTAATCTGAAGTCCAAGGTTGAAAATCTCCAAAGCAAATCATTGTTGGACAAGGTCTTGTGAGGCGACTGTAAAAGTAGCCTGTAATCAGTTATAGATAGAAGTCCTATATAATTGTTGTAAAGGGTGAGACTAGCCTATAACATCCTCTTATACTTGTAGCTTTTAAGGTAGGTTGTCTGTCCATTTCACTGTGTGGTACTTAATAGTCATGGTAAGTTCTGAAGTTTTTTCGCTTCCATTTTTATTGAACGCAAGGGAGCTAGAAGAAAGCTGCTATTCCCTAGTCTTATACTATTAAAGAGGAAACTTGAGAAAGTGTTTACAGTCAGCTACTACTCATTCTCTTCAAACGTTTGTTCACATGTTTTGATGACGCTACTAAGGTGTGACTGTCTTGTGCATTTTGTGCTTGTTTGGTATGTCATAATTCTTTCTGTGCTTCACTAGCTTGTACTTGCATAATATATCAGTCCTGTAATAGCTGCTATCGGTATCATGTGGAATCGAACTCCGTGGATTGATGATGATAATCTCCTCATTGATCCACAATGTCTCCGATTTGTAGATAAAATTCAGCAGAGTTATATCATAGTACGGTAGTGTTCATTTTGTTGTACAAGGTTGAACTCTGGTTGCAAATCCTTGTTTGGGTATAGTATGTACAAATCTATACGCACCAAAAATAGTTTAGATAAAGAACTTTTCAAGGTTGGGGGTTAAAACTAGTTCATTATGTCATTTTGTACTCGAAAGTTAAGAAGTAATTTAGGTTGTCGATCAATTTAACTGTGCCATTGAGTTTGGAAGTGAAAGGCTCTACAAATTTGAGAAATGAGATGTATCATTTTCTTTCGAGCAGAGAAAGCTATGAACACAACGGTTGCTTCAAGACAAATCCCACAAAAGTTATTAATTATTATTAACTTCTCTCCCTCTCTCTCTCTCTCTCTCTCTCTCACACACACACACACATATAGAGGGTTCTTCCACTAAGGGATCCCTTTTTTTTTTATCTTTTTTAGGGATAGGCATTAGACAAACTTTTTTATTACATTTCGGTATATCAACCGTTCAGTTTTTAGGTGCTAATGTGTAGATAATTTCTGCAAATTTTTAGTCAAAACGGTGATCGTTAAGCTATCAAACTATATTAAATTAATGGACAAACTAAATTTGTTAAACCCGAACCGTTCATACTTATAATTTTAAATCGTAGTTTTGAATGTCTTAATGATAATCAATTTAGCTGAATATATATATTGACTATCAGTCTAAAATTAAATACCAAAAACTTGAATTAATGACTGATTTACGTGAAACACTTGAGTTCGTTTCATATGTGATTTGTAATCAAGCCCGCTAGCAAATGAGAGAAAGGGCTATGGTGATCTATACATCATAAAACGACTTTGTTAGACATTTATGATGAATAATTTCCGAAGACAAACTCGGGACAGTTTTAAAGTTTTGTTTCACCAAAAAGACAATTATAAAAAAGGGAGATAATCTTCTTCTTTTTTAATTCAAAACAAATTATTTTTTTGGGCCCAAGTCCAATATCTTTCAGACCCGAAGACAGTATACAAATGAAATCACACCGATCTTGTTTCTCTTTCAAATCCACATATGTAAAATATAGATTCGCGCTTGAGTTGCAAGCCACTTTATTTCTGATCCCTCTTCTTATTCCTCCATCCCTAATCCCCTACTAAAACCCAAAACCCTAACGCCCCGAATCCAAGCAATTTTTGTGCCCAGGTTCGTCAATTTGCTTCTCTTCCTTTAGGCTTTTCTTTACATTTGTACGCCCAATTCATATTGCTTTACTTTTTGCCTCAAATTTTTCTAATTGGATTATACAAATCACCATTATTTCGTCATCCATGCCAGTTGTTGTTGTTCAAAAAATTCATTCGTATATGTTCAATTTTTCCAATTCGTCAGGCTTAGGCTAAGTTTTGAACTTGGAATTTTGGATAGAAACAAATTTGAGGAACTAATACTGTAGCGTTGGGGTTCGTTGTGTAGCATTTTAAGTAAGAAATGGAAACTAAAAGAGCTGGGTTTTTGAAATTTATGTCGAAAGGGTTTAGAAAATCTAGATGACCCCTTTTGTCAGTGGATGTTAGGTTTAATTGGTGGGTTATTTGTTTCAATTAGCTACTGCTAAGATTTAGAAACAGCCGAATCATGTCTGATGAAGGAAGAGTGCACCCGGATTGCAGGAATGCATCCAATCTCTACCATGAATGCAGCGAGTTTTGCTTCAAAGTTATTGCTGAAACCAAAGCTCGGATGGATCAAAAGCAATCAGGTTATTCTTTGAACTTTTCTTGAGGCGCTTTTTGTCAGGATATTGATTTTGTTTCTCTTTTTTCTCAAGTTCTCCCCATGTTTTTGAAGAGAGTGATGATGACGATGCGCGATCTGTCAATTCTGATTCCATTGTTTCTGTGGGAAACTACCGTGTGAAAGGAAGCTTATGTTCCATTCTCCAGTCAATCTTTGACAGGTACGGTGATATAGCAGCAAGCTGTCAATTGGAATCAATTGTCATTCGCTCTTATTACCTCGAGTGTGTATGTTATGTGGTTCAAGAGTTGAAACGCACTTCGGTGAAGCAGCTGACAAAGTCAAAAGTCAAAGAAATGTCAGCTATGCTCAAGGATGTAGAATCTTCAGGAATGGATGTTGGTTGGCTTCGTCTCATGCTCAATGAATGTGCACAATCCATTGATCTTGTGAGTCAGCATCGAGCATTCAAACTAGAAAAGGCCAACTGTGATCGTGGCATTGAATCAATAAGGAAAGAACTAGCGTCCCAGATGGAGGCTTTGGCTCTGAAAGAAAAGGAGGTTGCTGATGCCAAGAATCAAGTTTCTGAAACCAGAGCCCATCTGAGGGAGCTTGAGCTTAAATCATCTATTTTGAATGAGACTGTTAGTAATCTGAAGTCCAAGGTTGAAAATCTTCAAACCAAGTCATTGTTGGACAAGGTCTTGTGAGGCGACTGTAAAGCTGGGAGCCTATAACATCCTCTTATACTTGTAGCTTTTAAGGTAGGTTGTCTGTCCATTTCACTGTGTGGTACTTCATAGTCATGGTAAGTTCTGAAGTTTTTTCGCTTCCATTTTTATTGAACACAAGGTTGCTAAAAGAAAGCTGCCATTCCCTAGTCTTATACTATTATTAAAAGGAAACTAGAGGAAGTGTTTTACGTAGTCAGCAGCTACTCATTCTCTTCAAATGTTTGTTCACATGTTTTGATGACACTACTAAGGTCTGCCTGTCTTGTGCGTTTTGTGCTTGTTTGTTATGTCATAATTCTTTCTGTGGTTCACTAGGAAAAGTTGAACTGTTTCTTGTACTTACATAATATATTAGTCTCCTTTAATAGCTGCTTATCGGTATCATGTGGAATCGAACTCCGCGGATTGATGATGATTATCTCCTCATTGATCCACAATGTCCGATTTGTAGATAAAATTCCGCAGCGTTATATTATAGTACTAGTGTTCATTGGTTGTACAAGGTTGAACCTTGGTTGCAAATCCTTGTTTGGTATAGTATGTACAAATCTATAAGCACCAAGAGTAGTTTAGATCAACAACTTTTCAAGGTTGGGAGTTGAAAGTAGTTCATTATGTCATTTTGTACTCGTAAGTTAAGAAGTAATTTAGGTTGTCGATCAATTTAATTGTGCCGTTGAGTTTGGGAGTAAAAGGCTCCACAGATTTGAGAAATGAGATATGCCATTTTCTTTCGACGGGAGAAAGCTATGAACACAACGGTTACTTCGAGACAAATCCTACGAGAGTTATTAATTATTATTAACCTCTCTCCCTCTCTCTCTCTCTCTCGTATATATATATATATATATATATATATATATATGTATGTAGAGAGCTCCTCCACTCATAGATTTTTTTTTATAATCTTTTTTAGTGATAGGCATTAGACAAACTTTCTTATTACATTTCGGAATATCAACCGTTCAGTTTTTATGTCCTAATGTGTGAATATTTATGCATATTTTTTGTCAAATAGGTGCCCGTTAAGATATCAAACTAGATTAAATCAATAGACAAACCAAATCTGTCAAACTTGAACCGTTCATTCTTATAATTTTAAATCGCAATTTTGAATGTCTTAATGATAATCAATTTGCCTGAATATATATATAATATTTATATAATTTTTTTTCATATATTTTGTGTTGACTATCAGTCTAAAATTAAATACTAAAAACTTGAATTAATGACAGATTTACGTGAAACACTTAAGTTCGTTTAATATATGATTTGTAATCAAGCCCACTAGTAAAAGAGAGAGAGCGCTATGGTAATCTATACATCATAAAACGACTTTGTTTGACATTTGTGATGAATAATTTCCGAAGACAAACTCGGGTTAGTTTTAAAGTTTTCTTTCACCAAAAAGACAATTATAAAAAAGGGAGAGAATTTTTTTTTTTAATTCAAAACAAATTAATTTTTTTGGGCCCAAGTCCAATATCTTTCAGACCCAAAGACAGTAACGAATGAAATCACAACTTTCCGTCGGCATCTTGTTTCCCTTCAAATCCACATACATCGTGCCTGTAAAATATATTCGCGCTTGAGGTGCAAGCCACTTTGTTCCTGATCCCTCTTCTTATTCCCTCATCCCTAATCCCCTATTAAAACCCAAAACCCTAACGCCCACAATCTAAGCAATTTCTTTGCTCAGGTTCGTCAATTTGCTTCTCTTCTTTACGTTTTTGTTTGAACTTCCACGCCCAATTCATATTGCTTTACTTTTTGCCTCAAATTTTTCTAATTACATTATACAAATCACCATTATTTCGTCATTCATGCCAGTTGTTGTTCAAAGAACTCATTCTTATATGTTCAATTTTTCAATTCGTCAGGCTTGGGCTAAGTTTTGAACTTGGAATTTTGATTTGAGGAACTAATACTGTAGCTTTGGGGATTCGTTGTATAGCTTTTTTAAGTAAGAAACGAAAACTAGAAGAGCTGGGTTTTGAAATTTATGTCGAAAGGGTTTGGAAAATCTAGACCCCTTTTGTCAGTGGATGTTAGGTTTAATTGGTGGGTTATTTGTTTCAGGTAGCTACTGCTAAGATATAGAAACAGCCGAATCATGTCTGATGAAGGAAGAGTGCACCCGGATTGCAGGAATGCATCCAATCCCTACCATGAATGCAGCGAGTTTTGCTTCAAAGTTATTGCTGAAATCAAAGCTCGGATGGATCAAAATCAATCAGGTTATTCTTTCAACTTTTCTTGAGACGCTTTTTGTCAGTTTATCAATTGAAAGAACCTTGTATCAGTCTTGTCTAGGATATCGATTTTGTTTCTCCTTTTTCTGTGTACGTTTGCATATCTTAATGCTGCTCGCTGTGATTTGACTCTCGTATGTGATATCACGATTGTAGACAAGTTTTTCTTGTACTTCACTTTTAATTGTGTAACTGTGTGTTGTAAGATCGTGATTTACAGAAGTTGCTTTGAGTAGAAGTTGAATGAAACTTCAGGGGTTATAGATTTTATTGATATTGCAACTTCTGTTATTATTAGGGAGCATGACGAAAGTATTTATTTCTTTATTTATTTTCTTTGTTTCTTTTTTTTGCCTTTATGATGAGATCTTCATATTCTTTCTTCAACTCTACCCCTTTGTGTTAAAAGTATGCATGCTATAGTTTTAGTCAAGAACACCTGGAATTCTGTTGATTTCTATATTGTGGAACCCTTAATAAATTATTGTTATTCCCTGTAATTTGTTCTTCTATACCTAAACTATTTCTTCTCACCTACATCAGAATCTGTACAAGTTAGTGGTGGTAGTGGCAAATCAAAATTAGAGGCTGCTCAGCAAGTGGAAGATCTAGATAGACCATCAGAGACTGATGAACATGCTGGTGATGGTGATGAGCCTCCTGCTGAGGAGGAGGAGAATTTGGAAGGAGACTTCACAAAGTTCACAGGGAGGAAGAAAAAGTTGTGGGAATTAAGGATGAAGATGGTAAGGTTCTCTGACACTATCAAAAGTAGACTTAATTGTCACAGAGTTTGTTGGATTGTTTTGCTATTCCTTTTTACTTTCTTTTTGACTTACTGTCAAAATATTTCAGAATAAGGCTAGGAAAGCAAATCAAACAGATATTGCAGCTGAAAAGAAAAGAATGGAACCTCCACAAGAATCAAGGGGCATTTCTAAACAAAAATGGCTTGAAGAGAGGAAAAAAAGAATTGGTAAACTTCTAGATGCAAATGGTTTGGATATGAAAAGCGCTTACATGCTAGATACACAAGAGATGGCAGAGTCGAAGTACAAGAAATGGGAAAAGGATCCTGCCCCATATGGCTGGGATGGTATGCTCCAGTACCTCTGCTCGTTAATTATTGTTTCTTTTATTATTTTGGTTTTAGTTCAATCTGGTCTGTTTCAGATGATTGATAATGATGGTACACGTGATTTTCATGTTCCACTGTTCCATAACATAATTTTAGCCATATTTCATAAACGCTGGCAACTCCTTTTTTTTTTTTTTTTTGGGAGTTCCAGAATATGTCAGAAATCAAATGGCTTAGATTATCTGGATGAGTTGTAGTCTAGGTTGGGTACGGTTAATCAAGAGAAAATGGAGTCCTGGATGTGGGAACAGCTAAAAATTTGGTTACAAAATATGGTTGGATGCTGTAACAGGCATGCCCTTATTTCAGTTGGCAGTGTCATGCCCTTTCATGCACACACAGTGCAATTATCTCCTGGATATTGCAGAGTTTGGTAGATTAGAACATATTCTTTATATCCACTTGTTTTTGTAGTTCTATAAATCGAAAAGTAAGCTAACATGCTGTTTGAACAGTTTTTAATCAGAAAACATTGTATGATGCATACAAAAAGCGAACAAAGAATATTGATATTGACTTGGAGGATTACAGTAAGATGAAAGAAGAAGATCCAGAGTTCTACCGTGAAGCTTCCAGCCTTCAATACGGGAAGGTATCTTTCTATTGATCAAAAGTTATGATTCCTGGTAGTCTAGTTAGAAACAGATTCTAAGCCTTGAATTTTATATTTTATGGTGCAGGCTCCCAAGATCTCAGAGGATAAAATTGACAAGATGGTGAAGGAACTAAAGGACCAGGAAGAGAAGAAAAAGAAATTCAGCAGGAGGAGGAGGTTCCATGATGAGAAGGATATTGACTCGATCAATGACCGTAATGAGCATTTTAACAAGAAGATTGAGCGAGCTTTTGGTAAATACACACTGGAAATCAAAAACAATCTCGAGCGAGGCACTGCATTGCCCGACTAAGGTAAACTGCAAAATGCATTGTATTATGATGTTTTTGTAATTGGGAAAGTCTAACTGGCTTAACGGGTACTATTCCCTCAACTTAGTGCTGCCAGGTCTGATGCTGGTGAATTGTAATAATACATGTATGAATTTATGGTGAAGTGTTTCTTTGATACAGATTTTGTTGTATTCCGAGTGTTTTTAACATTTTTTTAAGGTATATTAACAGATTTTCTTCTTTTGTATCTGGTTGCATTGAAATGAAAAAAAAGTTTATGTCTATCATGATTATCCGCTTGACGAATTCTGGCATGAGAAAACTTTGCTATGTGTATAATTGTGTAGGGTGAAGGGAATAATGACCTTGGAGAGCCATAAAACACTTTAGCTTTTTCTTTCATGATTTACAATGCTTTTATTGATGGGCATCTCTTTTTAACTGCTTTGAAAGTTTGCTTGTTATTCACAACTTTGCAGCACACCACTAAAAATGGTTGTTAGGAAATGATTAATGTTAAGACACATGGTTGAACGGTAAATGATTTTGTTATGTTTTTTTTTTTTTTCCATCTGAATGGATGATTTTGCTACTCACCTTCAATATTTCTTCTTTTCTTGTCTCAAATTCAAAAGGCCTGTTTTTTTTTTCCGGAACTGCCCTCGCAAAGTGTAATTGGTTGTTGAATGGGACCTGCCAGATCTCAATCACCAGACGGTCATGTAAATTGTGGATTGTGGGTTGCCACCAAAGAGTCGTGTATGATTACCGTGGGGTGTGGTTTTTAGTTAACACCTGTGTTACAAATTAACATGCACATTTAATGTAAAGCTTTCCGTATGTTGGCATGTTCAGTTTTCAGCAAGAGAGGAGGTTCTGGAGACTGGTACATGTTCTTGATGAAAAAAGACTACCACGTCGTTCAACAATTACATTGAATTGCAATGTGTCGTGAGACTTAACACCCAACATGGTGTGAGAATATCACTCAACGTGTGTGTGGTTCAACATGTTTTTGATTGAAAATTCATCTACGCAGTTAACACTTATATGATTTTTTTTAATATAATTGAGTTCACTTATATGATAATCTTAATTCTTGATATTTATAATTAATTTTTTTTTGAAGTGAATTTAATATAATTCAGTCGTTCATTCCAGTACTTCGAATCCACCTCTATTTTTGATAATTAACTGTGTGGTAACAAGTTTCGTAACTTCATTCCGATTTGAAGTTAAGTATTATCCCAAAAAACAGTGTTTTTTTCCGACCAAAAATTATTAAGTGTTAAAAACATCGTGATAAAACTCCTGTGGGTTTGGGTCTTTGCTTGTGGTTCTGTCCTAGGTATTTTGTTTTCCTTTTATTAGGTTTCGATTGTAGGTGTATTTTATTTACAATAAATTTCTGCCATTCTCCGGTGGAATTAGGTGGGCTTTGTCACAGCTTGCACGTTAGGTGTGCCTTGTCTGCCCTGGTGAGGAGGCGTGTCGTAGTTGGCTGGATGCAACCTCCTAGTGACAGCATGAAACAGAGTGCCATCGGTATTAGTTCCGATAGGCAACATAATGAGACAGCTGATTTTATTTGTCAACTAATGATCCTCTTCGTGAGAGTGGTCTTGCCGGTCTGTCCTCATAAAGCAAATGTAGTTGTCAGAGATGCAACCATTGCTATTTGGTACATGTTAGGATACATTATTTTTGTAGAGGTTCCTGCTATTATTGCGGGACATTCTCTTGACGCTTAAGGGCGGCCGCACGAGTCCTTCTTGAAAAGAAAAAAAAAACATCATGATAGAAAACCCTAACTGAAGAGCAGGACCATGACGAAGAATGGGAACCACGATTGTGTGCATCTCTGGCACCCTCGTGAGGTACTCGCAATCTGAGTCCCTCTTGATCAGAGTGGAGCTGATGGCAGTCCAGATGCCGCTAGATAAATGTAAAGCACTTCTCCGGGAACAGGCTTGGACAACAGGGGTACCGCTGCCAGGTATGTCTTTAGGCCAAGAAAAGCAGCTTCGTGCTCAGCAGTCCAGGCTATTACCTCGACGTGTTGGGTTTTAAGTAACTTGAAGAAAGGGGTACATTTATATGTGGATCCCACATGGCTATCATACTTAGGATTTGTCGAGACGCATTTGGACTCAGCTGTCGCGGTGACAGGTTCAGCAGCCTCAGCAGGTATTGTAGGCACCGTCGATGAAGTGCCCGGAGTGAATATTAATGCTCGGGCAACATTTCTACTCTCACCTGCCGCTTTCGGCTCGGTCATGATAACGGTACCCCTATCTGGCGGGCCAATGTTTTTGGTGCCTTTCTCTGGGTACCTCACTCAGAATGCTATACCGCCCGGGGTACCGATCCAACTCCTAAATCATGTGCCAAGAATACAACGTTAGAGGAATAAACTGTACCAGACGGTTTATACCTCTCCGATGCCTGAGTAAGATACAAATATATTAATGGATACGAAAATAGCAGGTAAATGAGTTATTACCCTAAAAAGGTAGTTGTGTTGATCTCTTAATACTGGAGACTGGGAAGGGAGTTCTTCTTCTTTTCGATGTGGGACATAGGTTGTTCCTCTGTGGCTATTGTCAGCCTTGTGGTGTGCCATTAGAGAGGCTGTGTTGATCCGATCCGGGGCCTCTCGTGTCCGTGGTGCCATCCGAGATTAGTATCTTCATGGTGGGTTGAGAACCCGGCCCATGGGATGATACCTGGGCACTGGCGGACCGAGGTAGGGGCAAGAGGGGGCTGATGCGCCCATTAAAATTTTGTAGAGAATGTATATAATTGATACTTATCGCCTTGTTGGTCAGAATTAACATAAGAAGTAGAAGTATAGAGAATGCCCCCACTTAATTACTTTAACAATTAGATATATAACTACGCCCTCATAAAAAACAAAAGCCGGATCCACCACTGTACTTGTGTGGTTCAACTTGTTTTTGATTGAAAATTCTTCAATTCTTGATATTTATAATTAATTTTTTTTAATAGTCAGTGTTTAATATAATTGAACCGTTCATTTATGTTAGTGCAAATACACGTCGGTACTTCAAATCTTCGTCTAAAGTTTCGTAACTTCATTCCGACTTGAAGTGGTTAAGTATCATCCCAAAAAAGAGTGTTTTTTCCGGCAAAAAATTATTAGCGTTAAAAACATCGTGATAGAAAACCCTAACTGAAGAGCAGGACCATGAAGAAGAATGAGAACCACGATTGTGTGCATCTCTGGCACCCTCGTGATGATGAAGTGCCAGCACAGCAGGCTGGACCACCATGGATGGACCAGCAGTTTTAGTTTCAACTTGGTTTATTTTTGCATTGCTGAGTCCTGACCAACGGCACCTCGTGAAAAGACGGGTCACAACTGTCAAATATTACTTTTTAACTTTAACCTCACACCCATGTGCCTGCTGCTAGGGTTTTGGTCTTGTTGGGTGGACGCACTCTGCTCCAAGCCCTTGACCTCTCATTTCAGACCCTAACCGTATCGCGGGTACCCGCCCCTGAAAATCCCTGCCGCCCCAAATGTGTGCACCTCGGTACATGCATCTACCATCTTCTAGGCTCTCTTGTGAGGACACGTGGCAGGGACCAAATAGGAATCCAAGGTCAGCATCATCATTACAACTGACAGTTCATGCCAGCACATACATTGTACAGGCTCCACAGAGTTCCACAGCAAAGTTACAAAATTTTGGCCTGGGAAAATATTCATGGAGATTAAACCAAACCAAGGACTGTGCACATGCTTTGTGATTTTAACAAGGAAGTATGCTTGTTTGGATCACAATGTTCGATTCGATTTGGAGCTAAAAATTACGAGGGAGAAGGAGCACAACATGATTTAGAGGAAAAATAGCAAAACACCACTACTCATTGATAATAATGCACATCCACTGGCTACATATTCAGTCTTAAAAATCTAATAGACAAATTTAATGAAGATATATCACCATCATCAACATTCCTCACACACATCCATCACAAACTAACAAATTAAATAGAACCAAAATATAAGATGTGGAGAACTTGATTTCCTTTGCTTCTTCTCTCTTCTAGCTTCTTCTCATTTAGTTGGAGGGGTTGCTCCGGAATGAACCCAAAGCTTTGATGGCGGCGGCTCTCAGGATGTACTGGTGGTACGCGGCTGCACAAAGAGCTCCGACGAAAGGTCCGACCCAGAAGATCCACTGCACCCACATCACAAAAACACCCATTAGTCAACACTCCAATCAAAAGCCCAAAACGCATGCATGTTTGTAAATAAAGCCTAATCTAACAAAGAGAGGTGGTGAGGTTTTTGGGTCTTACTTGGTCATCCCAGACTTTCTCGTTGTTGTAAATGACGGCAGCACCGAAGCTCCGAGCAGGGTTGATGCCAGTTCCGGTGATGGGGATGGTAGCCAAGTGCACAACAAACACAGCAAACCCAATAGGCAACGGAGCCAACACCTGGACACAAAACCCATACATGTATCATCATCAACATCACACCAAAGCCCTCAAAACATACAGAAACCAAAACAGAGAGTGAAGAAACCACATACAGGCACGTGAGAGTCACGCGCGCTCCTCTTGGGGTCGGTGGCTGAGAAGACGGTGTAGACAAGCACAAACGTGCCGATGATCTCAGCGCCGAGAGCTGTGCCCTTGCTGTAGCCCGTACTGACAGAGTTGGTGCCGCCGCCGAGGGTTTTGAAGTAGCTACTCTGGAAAGCCTTGACCAGCGCGACACCGGTGATAGCTCCCAAGCACTGGGCGACCATGTAAGCCACGGCCCGGATCAGAGAAACCTTACGAGCCAAGAAAAGCCCGAAAGTCACAGCCGGGTTTATGTGACCACCTGAATACACAAAACAAAACACACCCATCAGAAATTGAAGCTCTAGCACATGGCAGAAGATGGGAGTTGCATAGCGGGTTTTCGGTGTTATTGCTTACCAGAAATACCGGCTGTGCAGTAAACGAGGACAAAGATCATGCCACCAAAGGCCCAGGCGATGCCAAGAAGCCCGACGCCGTCGCAGGGGCCGGTCTGGTGCTTGTGGCCGATGACGGTGGCGACGGTGACGTAGAGGAAGAGGAGGGTCGCGATGAACTCGGCTATGAGAGCTCTGTAGAAAGACCAGCGCTTGAGCTCGTCCATGTCGAAGAGCGGCGCCGGTGGTGGGTCGACGTAGTCCTTGTGGTGGTGGACTTGCGGCTCCTCGCTCACTTCCTTCGTCATTTTCAACACTCGAATAGTTGGGTCACCTCGCTCTGAGTTTTGAGTAGAGAGCTCTCTGGTTTTGCTGTGAGAAAATTAGAGAAATGTGACGACTGTGAGTGTTGCGGTAGGGGTGGGGTTTGTTTGGTTTTAAAGGACAAGAGTGGAGTGAGGAGGTGGGGGGGGCAGACGGTACTTTTGTGGATAAGGCGGGGGTATTTCGGGAAGTGGGAATGTCCGAGAGAAAGAGAGAAGGGTGGAAGTGGTGGGGCCCTACGGTACAGCTCAGCCATGTGAGGTCTAATCATCCCTCTTCTTTTTCTCTTTCTCTTCTGTATTGTGGGAGAGGGAGAGGGAGAGGGAGAGGGCTTAGAAAGGGGTGAGGCTGGCACCCAACTAAAGCCCTACACAACGGTTATTATATCCTGTCCCATCTCTCTCGATCCTTGTGGAGGTTAGATTTAAGAATTGCCAAATGCCGGTACAGGGGACCATATCTTGGGGGCATGTGTGTTTTAGAGGTAGGGTTTATCCTCTGGGACCAATTTTTCAGCACAGCTATAGGGTCTATGATTGAGAGACACTAGTTCAACTTCATTTCATGTCATATTCCGCATCGGACTATCCGAAATATGTCCTAATATCATTATTTTAAAATACTATAGAATTTACGTATACTTAATTTGTAAGACATGTATGCAAATAAGCAAATTCCATCTCTGCACTTGAATTAGCTTTGATCAAAGTAAGTATGAGAAATGTTATCGTGAATGTCGTCAATTAAGTGCACTGTTAACCATAAACTGTAAACCTCGAAACAACTATAGAATCAGAGATCCACGTAATAATGTAAGTAAGTTTCTAGACTTCTTTTGTGTCACTAATTAAACATAGCATATTTAACGTAAACTCAAGTTGTATTCTCTTCAAACATTTACCTCTACGTTAAAACAAACATAAAATATGATTAGTTAGTTAAAATGAAACTCAAAACGATCCCATATCATCCATGTGGGTTTGAAATCAAACACAATCCCCATGTCATGTGCTTGGATATCACACAGACTATTTGAGCTGGGCTGGACATAAATTCTGTTTGAAATTATTTTAAAATTAAAATTGTGTCCCTTGTGGGAAATTTTTTATTTATTTAGATAAAATCGCAGTCCCGAGTCTAGGAGATGATGTCTTTTAGCCTGCCTTTCATTCATTGGTTTGTCCTTATTCATTATCAACGGTACTATTTTAGAGAAAAGAGTGATCCCCTGCAGTCACCAGCATCATGAATCATGCTCCTTCTTCAATCCTATTTGATTTTGAAGCACCTAATTATATTTGGTACTTTAGTAGAACATACTGGACCCTCTTTTTTTTTTTTTTTTTCTGCCCAAACTAACCCTCATCATATATTGTTCAATTGTTGGGTTTAAACCAAATAAGCTTTGGTGGGGAGTACGTACTCATGAAGAAAAATTAGGGAGGGTGACTTCAATGGTCTTGATAAGGGACCTGATTAGTGACTTATTTGATTAAAAATATCTTACTGATCAATAATTTTGGGATGTAAAATTATGGTAAAAATAATTATTTTAAATTGAATTATTTTATTTTTTATTGTGAGATGTAAACATAATTTTCATAATCAGTTACTGATTAAATGAACACCACTGTGATAAAAATTATTTGTTTATTTCTCTAAACTACTTGTAAAAGTAGTTATCGAAAGTGTGGATGACACATTCTTATTCGATATTATCTACTGAAGTTGTTTTGAACTTTCGAAACTAAATGATGAGATTGTGTTTTGTGATTGAATTTTAATTCATACAACTGTTTAATTGGCCAACCTACGACATTAAAAATACATATTATAAGAGATATTATGTACTTATGCAAGTTTAAAATATCCGCTCAAGTCTCACACGTCCTATATTTACGTCCATTATTTGCCCAAATTGGGTCCTTTGCTTGAGTAATTACAGCAACTGAACAACTATAGGGTCAATTGAAGGTACCAAATTAGCAACACTGTTGTGGGGTTGTGAAGGAAACCAATCTTTAGTAGTGGTTTTTTTTTTTTTTTTTTTGGCAAGTAATCTTTAGTAGTGTTGAAAAGTGGACGTACAATTTTAATCTCACACAAAAGAAAATGAAAAACATGGTTTAGCTTGAAATTGGACACGTGTCGTATAGGTAAAACGGCTAGATGCTTCCAGAGCCTTCTTCTTCTAAACCACACATCACAACGGTCATAATTTAAAATAATTTGATTTTTGTGGCTATTACTATTAGTGAAGCTGCGGACCCAGGTTGCGGACCCGGTTGCTCTAAGAAGCTATTCTTCCAATAGAATAATAGACAAAGAAATGTATAATTTCGATGCCCTTTTCATTTGATAAAGAAATGGAAGTGATTTAACTGATAGGAGGCACTCAGCACAACTTTTGATTATATCTTCCATCTGACGAAATTGTCCGCACGTTCTTATCATCATCCCCATGCACCAAACCTTCCATTTTCCAAGTACTTCTAGGATGCTCTATCTTTATGTTTATAAAAAGGGAATAATTTTCACAATCCTCTATTTGATTAATTTAGTTCATGCGAAACATAAAATTCAGAAAGAAAAAAAAAATCCCAAGCAAAAAACCCGTAATTGTTAAGCTCATATTGAACTATTGCTAGTACAGACCTAATTATCACAATTAATTACTAAACTAATCCGGCAGATTAACATATCAACACTCAGATGATGACATGCAACAATAGCAACAACAACCCCAAACTTCTTCAAATCCCTACTATTACAAAGCCAGACCTGTAGCCTCTAAATTTTAAAATGCTTAATCAACCAGTTTCTAAATATAATTATATTAAAATGTAGCATGTAAGAAAGGGTAAAAATTACATGTGAAAATTTGGACGGTTATGTCTAATATGAGTATTAGAAGTAATCTTTTTCTCTTACAAATATTTATTCAGGTGAACACAATTTTAAAGGCATGTATATTCAAGTTAAGGTATTAGTTCATAAAAAATAAATATTTTCTTCGGATGATAAATTTACTCTGCTTTCAATTATATTGTGTGGTTCAAACTAATGATATTAACTAGAGTATTATCATTTAAGCAATGTCCATATCACTTGATTTGACAGTACTTTTCTCTGTTGTTAACAAGCACGCCCACGGTTTCGAATCAAACGCCTTCTTTTTGGAACTATTGGTTGAAGCAGAATTAAGACGTTGAAAGAGACAAATAATTAACCACAATAATCAATCTTTACAATATATATATATATATATATATATATATTTCAAAGTGATGAAACTGTTTTTGTATTAGTTAACTTTAGCTAAAAAGAAAAAGATGTAAGAGGAAAAGTGTTCGTGGGCATTTGAGGTTTTTTTTTTTTTTTTGTTGAGAATTGTGGGTATACGAGGGTTGGGTATGGGGTTCTGGATAGAAGAGTTGGTGCCCTTTTCTCTCCTGTCATGAAAAGAGATACCTAATTAAAGCAAAAAGGAGTGGGAAATGCAAAGATAAACAGTTATTTAGATGGCAGAAGAATAATCTGTGTTCACTGTAATTTGAAGAAGTTTGTGCAGGGAGCAGTGAAGCATTGCTGAGATTTCTGAGTTTTCTGGCGTGCTAAAAGTCGGAAGAGAAATGCTTTGGTTTTTAAGAACAAGATTGTTCGTCACTTTATATAGCAGTACACCTATCACTATGTTAATGGTGTAACTTGTTATATTATAATGAAGCACATGGTACGCTTTCATTATGGAAAATTTGTGGGGTTGGAGGTCGGAGCACTGAATCAAGTATCCCGAAAAAGAAAGGACGACTAACTAAAAATGCAAGTAATATTATCCTGAAAATGTGGTTATATACAAGTAGTTGAGTTGCTAGTATAAACTAATGAGAGTTGCGAAATAATGTGTTGTTACATAGGATTGGACTATGTTCAGGCGATTCAGTCTTTTAGTCTTAGTCGACCACCAAAATAAGGCCTGCGGCAATATCTTAGAAGTTAGAAATGCACACCATTATCGATGGTCGAAAGTTTTTTTTTTTTTAAATAGAAATTGATATCATTAGGATTAATAGCCGGCATTTAATCAATGACTGAGCCTATTTGCACTTATAAAAAGATAGCCGATAAGAAAATTCAAAAATCTTAAAATAAACGAAGCAAACTCATTAAAAATCAATGATAAGCTCGCTTTAATTAGCGAACTTATAAACAAAAAAACTCCATGTCTTCTAGAGCAAAATCATTCACTAGCCTCTTATTAGCTAATTACGCAATTGTGGTATCAATAAAAAATCACTTCCTAGCCAACAAATAGAAGTACCTCCTTATCCATAAGTCACTTGAAATACACCAATGACATCCAAGATAATTACCAACTTTCAAAGAAGTCATGATTCAAACAGATGGACACTTGAAGACCATAGGTAGCCCCAAATATATCCAAGTATGTCAAAACTCTCAGGCCGGGCCTGCCCAAGTCACTACTAAGTAACAAGTGAGGGTGGTAAGGCACCCTCCTTGATAGCCCATGAACTAGGCCCAGCTAGCCCAAGTTCAGAGTCAGACCCAGAACCCCAGGCCCAACTCCAAGCCCAGGAAACTGCTCTGAGCAACACCACCGCCGCTGCAAGTTCCGGCGGCCATCTTCTTCAGAGGGGCATACCCGCCCTTCTGTATCCAAGCAAACTGGTCCAACGGCAAGATCAAACCAGCTGGGAACCGGTAGAATCCGAACGCGCGACCCCGATCTGCCTCCCATGTCGACCTTGCCGATCAACTTTTCTGTGAAACCTGGACCACCGCTGACTTCGTTGCTTCAAACGAAACCCGATTCACAGCAGCCTACACCAAGGAGGTTTAAGCCCAGCCCTGTCTCTAAAGAACCTTCTGCCGCTTATGCACCAGATCCGATTTGAAGATGCACACGCACGAGGATGCCGCCAAAGTCACGAGCTGGAGAAAAACGGCTCTGATCTTGACGGCTACCGATGCCACAATACCCGCGACGACATGAAACCTCGCCGCACTAGATCCGTCGGTCTGGCAAGGCTGCAACGGTCGCCGCTGCACTCTTCTCTGCTCAAACTCTAGAGCAGCACTACGCCATGAGATTGAAAGCCATGACCCCACGATGGTCGAAAGCCTTATTGCAACTTAAAATTTAGTAATAAAATTCGGAATCTAAAATATGTAAATCATAATAGTTGATGTTTTATTCTAGATATATTCATGTTTACAAGGATGCACTTTATACATGCAGCAGCAGCAACAACAACAACAACAATAACAAAGAGGGATTTGAATTTGTTATCCTATCATGCAATGTCATATCGAGCAGATTAAATGTTAGTTGGCTAAATAAGCACATTGTAAAAGGAAAAATATATTGTGTGTCTTCGTCAAAGCAACTGACGGAGAGGGAATCAAGGAATCAGTGATTAACATCAATCAGCACAATTACAGATCACTCAGCATTTAGTATCATTAATGTAATCGATGTTTCCGTTGTAATTCTATCCCTATATAAAGGGACTATGAAATGAAATGAGTAGACCAATTCCAATTGTCATTTTACTTTTACACGTTATCAGCACGCTCAGAGTCAATAGCCAAAGAAAAAAACCTAGTTTTCTAGTTTCTTTCCGTCGAAAAAAAAAAACAACCAAAACCTAAAAGAATTTTTTTTTTCTCTCTGCCGTCAACCCCCACCGCCCAACCCAGGCCACCATCCGCCTGTGCGCACAACACGCGGCCCCTCGAACGCCCAGCCCGTGCCCACATCACAGGCCTCCATCTCGATCTGTATCCTAGCTCATTGCCGCGCGCAACCCCTCTCCTGCCTAAACCATCCCCGCGCAGCCTCAGCCCAACGCCTAGCTGCCTCAGCCTACCATCTGTAAACCAGAAAACCAGAAAAGAAGAACAGGCGGAGAAAGAAGGAGAGAGGGAAGAAGACGCGAAAGAAAAAAAAAAAAAACAAGAAAGAGAAGGGCCAAAGTATACACCCGGCCCAAAGAAAAAAACAAAAGCTGGTATTTCGGCCAAGAAAAAAAAAAAAGAAGGGACCCGGCCCAAAGAAAAGGTCCGGACCAGAAAAAAAAACAAAACAGACCCTGCAGTCCAACAAATCAGCAGAACTCGAAAAAAAATAAACATCGCTACGCACTCCTGCATCAACACGCGCGTGCGTTAGGATTGTTTTTCTCGATACCAAGTATGTTCTCTTTTATTTTCATACTATGGTATATTTAATTATTTATAATTAGATTTTATTTTATTTTATTTTTGAGCATGCTATTTTATTGCTTGTTATATATGTGATATATATTCGTGGAATCTAAAGCATGTGATTTTCATTTATGTCTACTATTTTTAAGCATGCTTTATACTTTATTATTTATGCAATTTTGAGCATGTTTTTATTTTATTTACGCTTTTATAAATTATGCCTACGCATGTTTTATATTATGCTATTATTTATATTTTATTTTTACGCATGATATATGTACCATATATTTTGTTGTATATTTGTGATTTTTGAGCATCCATGTACTTTATCTTTATATATGCTATGTTTTATTATTACATGTATTATAGTTAATTTTAGAATGCAACATATCAATTCCGTTTTGCCATGATAATGAAAATTCATGCCATTATCCATACACACTTACTGTGATAAAGCATTTTCACATAGCATCGAAAGAAAAAATGTGACCATTACAAATCTTGGTCTTGAAATCTAATTCATACGATTGGAAAATAATTTACGTGGATGTCTTTATGACTGCGTAATTTATATCTTCTCTCTTGTTTTATGTAGATGGCTGATCCAACTCGACCTGAGTTTGACATTTTGGACTCAGAAGGACTTGAGTACCACCGTTGGGTTTCCGATGTAGAAACTGCTTTTGTGGCAAAAGAATACACTACCACCATCAAAACTCTCACTGACCCCAAAGACGATGGACCGTCTGATAAGGTGAAAGCAAATGCCTTAATGTTTTTGAGGAAACATATTGATCCTAGCCTACGCTGGGAGTACCTTCAGTTGAAGACACCCGAAGAACTGTGGGATACCCTTAAGGGACGTTTTGGGAACATTCATGACACTTTGCTCCCAGAACTGGCTGTTCAGTGGATGGAATCCGCTTGCTTGACTATCAAATGGTCAATGACTTCAACAAGGACATGTTGCGCTTAAAGGCACGTCTCAATTTCTGTGGAAGGAAAATCACAGAAGATGATATGATCTACAAGACTCTTTCCACTTTTCCTACTTCAGCGCTTATACTAGCGAACCAGTATAGGCTGGAGTATGACAACAAAAGAATCACAACCTTCAATAAGTTGATCAACCTACTGCAAGTGGCTGAGAGGCATAATGAGATTCTCTTGAACAACAATGGCAGGCCCATTGGGACAAAGAAAATTCCCGAGGCTAATTATGGAAAAATGAAAGGTGGAAAGAACTCCAATGCAAAGGGGTTTAGAAGTGCTAATCCCTACCCACGTGGAAAGGGACATGGGGATCGTGGACACAAGATGCAAAAGGAAAGAGTTGACAATGAACCATGCTATAGGTGTGGAGACATTGGGCATTGGTACAAGAACTGCCAAGCAAGCAACAGAGCAGCAGCTAATTACAAGAGATATAGAGAGTCTAAAGAACAAGAGGCTCACTATATGGAAGAAAGAGGTCATGACCTAGATGTCAACCTTACAATTGCAGACTTCAATGGCAAAGAGGAACTTGCTAAGTCAATGGATGCTCTCAATCTTGACTGATCTGTTTTATTCATTTTATTTTCCAAAGACAGTTGTGAAGACATAATGCCTCATTTTTAATTAGACTACTACTTGGTCTTAAAGTTTATTCCAATAATGGTTTGATGAATTAGATTTATGAACATGACCTTGATTGATTATCGTTGGCTTATCAATAAATATGAATTTTATTCTGAAGCACTGAATTTATTCAAATTTATTTACCACACATATTTACATGGTTCGAAATCGCACTATAAAGATGTAAAGCAATACATCTAGAAAAAGAAAAAATTATTTGAATGGAAAGATTATCATTCTGCCTAACATAGAAATACTCTAAAGAATATGAGATATATTTAATGTCATAGACGCTCTGTATGCATCAAGAGCTAATCGAACCTTGTTAAAGATTCAAAGATATTCGTGCCAACGATTATCATGTAGAAACACATTGTGAGAATGGAACTGAATACCTTTATATTACCTCTAATGAATGTGGAAGGAAACACATTTTAGAGAAACTTATGAGTCAATCTAGTGGACTGTACCTCACTACGATTCGGATCATTGAATCATATGATGTCACCAACAATGAAATGTGGGACACTGACTCATACAGGCTTTGGCATGACCGCCTAGGCACCCCGGTCGTGACATGATGATCCGTATTTTAAAGAACTCACATGGACATCCCTTCTTTTCGAGTGAAAAATAAAATGGGACGAAAATCCGCCACACTGCAAGGTGTCGGTCCTAGAATTGCTCAAATGCAGTCATTGCCTTCTGAAGTACCAGAAGCACTACCTCCCCCCCATTATGCCTCATTGACTATTTCAAAGGCACATCACTCATTTTGCAAAGCCTACTCTTTAGCAAAAACAGGATCGAGACCTTCCTATGCTAAAGATACAAAACAAAACATTCCATTCTTACAAAGGATACAAGGAGATATCTGTGGACCCATCCATCCAGAGTGCGGACCATTCAAGTACTTTATGGTTCTGGTGGATGCCTCGACACGCTGGTCACATGTTGTTTTATTGTCCACAAGAAATGCTGCATTTGCAAAACTCCTAGCACAGATTATACGCTTAAGGGCTCACCATCCTGATCACCCCATCAAGTCTATAAGGCTTGATAACGCTGGAGAGTTTACATCAAAAACATTTGATGATTATTGCATGTCTATTGGGATCGATGTAGAGCATCCTGTACCCCATGTGCATACACAAAATGGTCTCACATAAGCCACCATAAAAAGGCTACAGATGGTGGCTAGGGCATTAGTTATGCGCACCAACCTGCCTATATCTGCATGGGGTTATGCAATATTGCACACAGCTTTACTTATTAGTTTCAGACCCACTGCTAGCCAACCATTTTCTGCGTACCAGTTGGTAACTGGATATGAGCCTGACATTTCACACTTACGCATATTTGGTTGCGCAGTATATGTGCCTATTGCGCCTCCACAGCGCACCAATATGGGTCCTCAGAGGCGATTAAGTATTTATGTTGGATATGAATCCCCAACAATTATCCGTTATTTGGAACCCTTGACAGGCGATCTCTTTACCGCTAGATTTGCGAATTGTCACTTTGATGAGACAGTCTTCCCGTCGTTAGGGGGAGATAGGAAAAAGATTTTCCAAGAGAACGACAGGAATTGTCGTGGTTTGTCCCCACTCTGTCTCATTTTGATCCCCACACTTCACAATGTGAAAGTGAAGTGAAAAGAATAATCGATCTTCAGAACGTAGCAGATTCGATGCCTGATGCGTTTACTGATATCGTAAAAGTGACGAGATCATATATACCAGCTGCAAATGTGCCTGCAAGGTTAGAAGTCCCCAACAAGGGGCACGGTGCCGCAGATAGAGGCATTGCAACCACACTTACTGGAGGTGTGGTTGAGGCCATGGCTCCCCAAAGGAAGAGGGGGAGGCCACTTGGTTCGATTGACACTCACCGAAGGAAGAAGAGGGCGAGTAAGGCACAAACTGATCCATTAATCATCAATGTAGAGAATCCCTCTCATGAGATTGTCTCTGATTATAGTTATGTCCATGAATCAATACTGGAGGATGCTCCGATGTTTGAAATGATTCCAGAGAACAAAGAAATCTCAATGGATTATGAGAGTGCGTATGAGTTGATAAAAAGATCTTCCATACACATTGATGATATATTTGCATACATTGTTGCTCAAGAAATCATAGAGCACGATGATATCGAACCACGCTCTGTTGCAGAATGTCAACAAAGAGCAGATTGGCCTAAATGGAAAGAAGCAATCCAGGTAGAATTAGATTCTCTGACAAAGAGACAGGTATTTGGTCTGGTAGTGCTAACCCCACCAAGTGTAAAGCTTGTAGGACTTAAATGGGTCTTTGTCAGAAAGCATAATGAGAAGAATGAAGTCCTGAAGGACTGGAAATGCAGCTCATGGATGTGGTTACTGAATCTCTATATGGGGATCTAGATTCAGAGATATATATGAAAGTACCTGATGGCCTTACATTACCCAAGTCAAGTGACTCTAAACCACGGAGTGCGTTTGCAATTAGGTTGAAACGCTCACTTTACGGACTGAAACAATCCGGGCGGATGTGGTATACCCGTCTAAGTGATTACTTGATTGGGAAGGGATATAAGAATGATGAAGTATGCCCCTACATATTCATAAAGAAAACAAGTTCCGGGTTTGCAATTGTAGTAGTATATGTCGATGATATGAACATAATAGGTACTCTTGATGAAATAAGAGAAACCGCGAGCTATTTGAAATCCGAATTTGAGATGAAGGATCTTGGGAAAACTCGATTATGTTTAGGCCTTGTACTAGAACACCGAGTTTATGGAATACTAATCCACCAGTCTGCGTATGTCCAAAAGATGCTCAGGCGATTTAACATGGACAAAGCACATCCTGCTAGCACTCTCATGATCGGTCGAAGTTTGGATGCAAGGAAAGATCCATTTCGTCCAAAGGAAGATGACGAAGAAGTGTTGGGAGCTGAAATTCCCTATCTAAGTGCAATAGGCGCATTATTGTACTTAGCCCAATGTACTCGACCAGACATTGCATTCTCAGTGAACTTGTTAGCTAGATTTAGCTCAGCGCCAACGCAACGTCACTAGAATGGTATCAAGAACATTTTCCGATACCTAAAAGGAACCATTGACTTGGGACTGTTCTTTCCCTACAGAAAGACAAAAGGGACCGCAAATGGAACTGCAATCCCTAAAGGAAATGTTGATGGCGAAAGCGCCACTCACTACACCGAAACGCCAAATAACATTTTGGTTGGTTTTGCTGATGCTGGGTACCTCTCTGACCCACATAAAGGTCGTTCCCAAACTGGTTATGTATTCACCATTGGGAACACAGCGATATCTTGGAGATCAACCAAACAAACCCTTATGGCTACCTCCTCGAACCACTCAGAGATCATTGCTCTACATGAGGCGGTTCGTGAATGTGTATGGTTAAGAGCTATCATCACACATATTCGAGGGACTAGTGGTTTGAGTTCTACCACTGAAGAGCCTACTTACATTTATGAAGATAATACAGCTTGCATCGAACAGATGAAGATAGGATATATCAAGGGTGATAATACAAAACACATATCGCCAAAGTTTTTCTACAATCAGCAACAACAGGCCCTCCTCAAGATTCAAGTGAATCAAGTAAGATCTGAGGAGAATGTGGCAGATTTGTTCACCAAATCATTGCCTAAGGCCATATTTGAGAAACATGTGAAAAGCATAGGAATGCGAAGACTTTCCAATCTCCCATGATTAATGTAAGTATCAGGGGGAGGTGTAGACGTCAGGGGGAGTCTAACACACACATGTCATCCTCAAATGTAAGAGGTGCGTTGTGCTCTTTTCCTTCGACCAAGGCGTATTTTTTGTCCCACAGGGTTTTTGTTGTTACTTGGCAAAGTTTTTAGTGAGGCAATAACTCATGCACCATTTCGCTTTGACTTGACACAAGGGGGAGTGTTCAAGGAAAAACATATTGTGTGCCTTCGTCAAAGCAACTGACGGAGAGGGAATCAAGGAATCAGTGATTACCATCAATCAGCACAATTATGGATCAATCAACATTTAGTATCATTAATGTAATCGATGTTTCCGTTGTAATTCTATCCCTATATAAAGGGACTATGAAATGAAATGAGCAGACCAATTCCAATTGTCATTTTACTTTTACACACACATTTTTATTAGACGTTTTCTTTATTAAAACTAAATTTCAATAGTTTGGCATAGTATATATGACGAAAGCCTTTTTCAAAGAGTAGTTGAAATGTTGTCAATCGAGTTCTTGTTTAGCTTTGGTGATTAGTCCTATCCAAAATAGCATTAGGAGATTAGTGTCCTGAATCTTTTGTTCTCATATTTGGTGGAAGGAGAGTATAAAATCACATGTATAGAGTGGATGGGCAAACAGACAGATTAGACTAATGCTAAATCTTTGTGAGTTTTTCGGTTTCATTACTCAAAATTTTGGGACAATTAGTTGCCCATTTAAGTGGGCTACTGGGTTAATTAGGTGCTACTGAGTCTTCCGCCACATTCATAAATCACCCATAAATTCCAGTTTGGTTACTTTGTAGATGTGCTGCACTCATAGTCATAGGAAAACGAGAAGTTTCCTTTACTTTCCTCTATAATGCAACGTTGCTCTAATTTAATTGGTATAAAAGGAAGCTACATCCATGTTTACTGAATAGAAACAATAGGAATAATCCATCCAGGATATTCCTTTCCAAAACAGCTAGCTGCTTTCTGTTTGATTTTAATTTACAGGAAGATGGACTGATTGTATCAACACTAGTACCATCTAATCATCGATGCTTATAGAACATTTTCGAACTTCTGCACATTGTCAACATTCCTGTTTAGAAAAAAACACGTACTACGAGCTTCTGGGGTGGGATGGGAATGTTAAAACAATAGACTGCCTTGGTTGTAACAGCAAGATAGTCTGCTAAGCTTTTGGTTGTTAAAATCAGTGCTTAAAATAGCAAAAATTGGAGTCAGCTGATATGGTGATCTCGAGCAAACATGAGATAACTATGAGGATAATCATGAAGTAGATATACCATGAATGATTTCGAATCAAGGACAATTATCCCTAAGATTTTTATCGGTGCTTGAAGTTACTTGCACAAAACGTGTTATATATGATCCAATTAATGAACCTGCATGCATGTGTAGGTATTTTTGACAGCTTCTACTTTGTATTTGAACAAAATCTAATCGAAACCACAACTTGGATGATTTGATTAATTTGCAGTAGCAAATGAAGCAAAAACAGATGAATAAAACTCAGCAAACGTTGTGCTTTAAGTTTCAGAACTTTTTCTCTTTTTCTGTTCTATATTTTACATCAACCTTAACCCTTATATAGGGTACAAGATTAACTTACAAATATCTAGAATGAAAGCATATTAAACTAGACTAAAGGTACTTTAGATACAAAATATCTAGCTTAATTTGAGTGAGCAAACAGTAAGGAAAGTGGCTGGAAAATATCTTTTAGACAGCGAAGTCTTCCCACGCTGCTAAGTTTGTCACAGCAGCTAAGCTTTTCTATAAAGAACATACTTAAATCTTCAGCAAACTAACTTTAGAATTCAACTAACAGACTTTAGCGCACTCTGGTTCGCAACGAACTCACTTCTATCTTTTCCCTGCACTGAACTCTTCTAGTGAACTTACTGCAGTGAATTTTGATTCGCAGCAAACTCACTTCAGCAAACTTTGTTGGAGCTTCCTAGTTGGACCAGGAAAGCATTAATTCCAACAGCATGTTGTATACAAGAAAAGCATCAAATAAATCAATGGATTAGTAAGCAGTTGAAGGCAAGAAGCATTTATAGGTATGAATTCAAATGATTGATAGAATTAAACTCTTAGAAGAAAATCGATCACTAATTGGCATAATATTGTCCAAAGATAGATTTATTTAGGACTGCATGTTGTAGTCCAGAAAGTTGGTACTAGCTAGCGCACATCAGAACGTACTACTTCAAATTCAATACAGGTGCCTTAGAGATGTTGGTTTTGCTAAAATTATCTTAGCCAAGCTAAATTAATAGTACTGATTGACTTAAAGCCAAGAATAAATAGATAATAAAACTGATGTCTATTATCTGGTAAAAAATTGAAGGCATTAGTCACATTACTACATTTTGTCTTTGCTACCGTGTTCTCAGTTAAAATATCTTTTGTATCATTTCACTTTAGTTGCCCATAGAACAACAGCAAGGAAAAGTCATAATTTTCATGGTTTAGCAAGTTACTCGATGGGTTTCTGCAAGTATGTTATGCTTTGTTGGGATTTTGTAGAGACTTCATAATTTATGGTTGCAAGAGCAAGGATGTTGACCAGGTCAAGTACGGGAGCTCTTAGTTATTCCATAGGATGTAGTTGCAAAACAAGCTTTTTGTGATGATGAAATATCTTTTGGAGGCTGTTTATGTTCATCGTTATAATTGTTGTTGCCTTGTTAATGATATGTTACAACAATTTATGTGACTTGGTTAATATTTGTAGTTGGTTTATCCATCTTGTTTAATTGTCTTTATCGGATGATTTAGTGGAGTACAATGTGGGATTATTCCGTTAATTATAATATATTGAGTTAACTTCATTTATAGTTTGAAATTGTATACGTCAACTCATGGATTTTCAAGTTCTGGTTGGTTTACTTCTTCTTATTCGGATTTGCTGTAGTAAGGTCTTGCAATGTTTTCATGTTTCTAGAATTGGCATCTGAGATTGGAACAAGTCTGTCATATTTGCTATATAGAAATAGATTTGTATCATGGTTGAATGCTTATACACGGTGATGTATACGGAGATATCCTTGTAGATGCCTGTGGAAGTTGTATCTTAGCAAGGATTGGTGTTTGGTGCTTTTTGTTTGGTAATAGGGCTTCACTTATGGATCTGTGCTTGAATGAGTTGAATGTCACTCCTCAACTCCATCACCCTTTCATTCATGATGCTCATTAGGGTTTTTGATTCTGTAGAAATATGATTCCTTGTCTATTCTCAATATATAATAGATACGAAAGCGGCACAACAAGTGAAATACATATGAATCCACCAACAGTGATGCAACTAAGTTGGTAGCAGTGAAATACATATCATCCTCTCGTAATGTCTGTGATTAATAAGGCTTTGTGAGTGAATACGTTGATAAGAAGATGGCCAATATTTTTAACCGAGTGCTCAAATACACGGGTTGTCTAATGTTTCTCCTTTTAGGTGAGCTTGTCAATTTAGGCTCTTATGATGTCAGATTTGTATTATTGCATATTTAAAAATACCATTTTTGCTATTGAGAGTGAAACTCACGCTCCCAATTTACAATCTACATTCCATGTTTTATTTTATCGTATCTTAACATCACATATTTACAATCCACACTATAAAAAGACAAAACTTAAGATATTATAAAAGGAAGTATGAAGTGTGGATTTCACTCCCCTTTGATATTTAGGCTACATGTTATCTAGCAACTAAAACCCTTGTTTTGCACTCTGTGACTATAATTACCATCTATGTGTGTGTGTGTTGGATTATTTTAGTGAGGGATCATTTTTTTTGGCTATTTTAAGAGATAACTTATTAGATTCGCTTTTCGAACACATCTCCACTGTTTAGTTTTTAGGTCTATATGAGTAGATTATCTTTGTAAATTTTCAGTCAAATTCATTAAGACATTCAAAACTGTAATTTAAAATTATAAACCTGAACTGTTCATGTTGGACAGATCTGGTTCGCCTATTGATTTAAACTATTTCGATACCTTAATGATCATCAATTTGGCTAAAAATTTGCATATTTGATCTATATATTATGACAAAAAAAGGGAACAGTCGAGATGCCGAAATACGATCGAAAAGTGGGTCCCACAATAGATCCTTTAAAATGTCAAAGAAAAGTGATCCATCACTAGAAGGGTCATGTGTGTGTGTGTGTGTGTGTGTATATATATATATATATGGGGAAATTATTGGTCATTCCCTCAACTTTTAGGGAGTCGATAGTTCTGTCCCTCGTATCATAATTTTAACAAGTAGCTCCTTGGACATTCAAATCTCGCACAATTTGGTCCTTCTGTTAACTGTCCGTTAAAAAGCTCCGTTAACTTGCTGAGTTGGCAATTTTTTCCATGCCAACTCAGCTGAATGCATGCCATGTCAATGGAAAAATCAAGAGGGCAGTCCCTGTACTTCATGTTATTCACTAAAAGAAAATCAAAATTAATGCCTCCAAAATTGAGATCCTATTTCCCTGTCATGTTCACAGATTGAGTAATATTTCTGTAAATTGAAGCATCCATAAATTTGAAGCATAAATGGAAGAAAAAGTTCGAAACAAGCATTCACCTACATTCATAATCAACCCCTAAACCAAAAAATACATTTGTATCATCAATATTAGCAAGCCATTGAACAAAGCTCTAACTTACCAAAAACAAACGATAGACCATTACATCCTCCAATTGTTCAAGTACTAATATGTTTGGAATTAAATTTAGCTCTAATCATCTTATCAAAAGATTAGAGCTAGCAACCAAGTGACACAACACAAGGTTGCCCAAAAATATCAAATCCCATTACCGTAAACTATTTTCCAGCTCCTTTACCTGAGTTTTGTCTAACCCTTTGAGAGGACCTTGATGGTGTTGCAGCCTTCTTAGTTGATGGATCTTGTACAGACCTTGTACTTGTTGGGGCAAATCCAGCTTGTACAAGCCTTGAACTTTGCTGCGTAGATGCAGCTTGTACAGACCTTGATCTCTTTGGAGTAGACTTGTTTGCTTCCAACCTTGATGCCTTTAAGGTAGCCTTCTTTTTCTGGAGATACACAACATTGCATTATAAGTAAAGTTACCCTTTGATACTTTAGACCATAGTAGTAGTACACACAAAAGCATTAGACAAGAGAGTGTATTGTTACCCTTTGATATTCAGCTCTTTCTTTGGCTTTCTGCCTCAACTCGTTTTTGGTCATGGGTGATTTTTTTTCTTGCTTGGACTGCAGCAAACAATAAGGTTCGTAAATGACAATTCAATGTAAGCAAAAACCAATAGTTGCCTCAAGTTTGAAATACAAGTTACCTGATTTTCAGATGTTTGTTCTTCTTGTGTATTAAGCTTCCTCTTCTTATTAACAACAGCAGCCTTTTCCTTTGGTGGTAAATGTCTTTGACATGTTTTCAAGTTGTGACCTACTTGCTTAAAATTGCTACACCTTAGGGATCTTTGCACTCTTGCAAGTTTAACACCACCTTCCTGAACCCTTTCTAAAGCATCCTTGATTCTTGCTGTTTTGGGCCTATCGGGCTGCCTTGAATATTGTGGAGGCAAAATAGCAGGATCTTCAGTTCTTGACCACAAAGCCATGCTATTTACAGGTTGGATGAGGTTGTTATAGATACTCATGTAGGTCTTCTTCAAATAGCATGCTGCCACATAATCATCTGGATCATGCCTCTTTAAGTAAATGGCAGAGATAACATGCTTGCATGGGATTCCAGACAAGTCCCACCGCCTGCAAGTGCATGTCCTCATTCTTAAGTTAATCACATTTTTGGATCCATCAATGTTCTCTACCTCAGCAATGTCACCTCCATTAAATGTTGGTATGCAGTCTGTTGCAGCCCTCAGCTTATTCTTCTCTATAACCACCCTTGGCTTTGGACAGATATTGCTATGATAAGCCTCCATTTTTTCCTTCCTCATTGCAACTCTCTTCATCAATTTGACTCTCAACTCTTCAAACATGGTCACTGGTAGTTTACCCTTTGTCTCCAATATCGAACTATTAAAACTCTCACACAGGTTGTTTATCATGATGGCACAATCCCCATTTGTGTTGAAATATGCTCTGCACCAATGTATTGCAGGCCTATCTTTTGCTGCAATCATTAACCAAGCCATAACATTAAAATCAGTTTAGATATATCAACATATGAACATTCATAATAAAGGATTTTCAAGTACCTGTAAGCCACTTATATGCATCAAAGTCAAGGGCCTTCATACCTTCCATCTCCTTCTGAAAGTAAGGCAAAGTAGTTGATTTTGCGCAAGCCCACATCTGATCTTTCATTACCTTTCAGGGAAATAACTTCTTAAAGTTTGTCCACATGTGTCGAACACAAAATCTGATATGAGCTCTTGGAACAACCTCTTTAAATGCTGGTATGAGGCCTTTTTGCTTATCACTAATGAAGGTCCATCCTCTTCCTTCATGCTCAATGTTTAGATCAGAAACCATTAACTCTAGAAACCACATCCATGAATCCTTGCTTTCTGCCTTAACCATAGCATATGCTATCACCGATGATGTGTTATTGACATCAATACCAACAACCGTCAACAATTGACCCCCAAAGAAACTCTTCAGATATGCACCATCTAAGCTAATAATAGTTCTGCAACCAGCCTTAAAGCCATTCTTAAGAGCCCCCAAACAAATATACATTCTTTTAAATACTAGAATGTTGCTTGTAGTGGGGAAAACACAATATCAATTGTAGTGGCTGGATCAGCCATCTAAAGCTCTCTTCCATAATCTCTCAACCTTGCATATTGCTCTATTATGGATCCTTCTACTTCCAAAAGTGCAGCCCTTTTGGCCCTATATGCCATTGACTTGGAAACCCTTGCTCTAATGCTACCTGACATTGTCTTAGTTAGAGATTCTGCATCACCAAACATTTTACAACACATGTTACAAACAAGAAACACTTCCAGAACCTCATTAACATAATTAATCACAAGTGTAGTAAGAGAAATACCTGGTTTCTAGCTCTCATTAAGAGCAATCTGATCTTTAAACTTTGAAGTTAGGTACGTTTGCCTAACCATGCTGTTGTTGAATTTCCTTGTGCATTTGTGAACTGGATCATAGCTTTTGACCATCAATGTGCTATCATACTGCATTTTGCTAGTAAAAAGCTCAAATGGACAGTTGTGCTCCTTACAAACAACCCGTATCCTTATTTTGTCATTCTTAATGAACACATATTCCCAACCTCCTTGAATGGCATGGTCCCTCAAGGCATCCCTAAGAATCTGCGCTGTTGCAAACTTCATTTTAAGTTTGAAAGCGGGATTCTTCATATCTGTTTTTGGGTTGAATTCGAGTCCCAGCTCTTCACGTTCCCCATCAGAATTTATTGTATAAACCAACTTCTCATCATCTGAATCATCAACACCAAACATGTCCTCTTCATCAACCCACTGTTTTAAACTTTCATCCACATTGGACCTGCCCAGAACAGATTCTGGTCTTGTTGCAGTCCCTTCAACATCTTCTTCATTCAACCATTCATCATCATCATCCACCCCATAGTGGTCGTACTCCTCATCATGACCACTTCCTTCATTTTCTTGGACACTTGACTGCTGCCCTATCCCACTTGATTGTTGTTTAGAAGATCCTACTCCTCAACTAGATTGCCTTATCCCACTTGACTGCTGATTTTTGCTTATATCATACACTACCAGCATATGTTTTTGGCTTGGATCATGCTCTACCAACTTCTGATTTCCTTTCTCTTTTGGACCAAGGCTACCAACAATGCTTGCTTGAGTAGATATAGTCTCATCAACCTCCCTAATCACGATTCCCTTGCTTGTACCAGGTCTAGGTGAATCATGCAACTCTTCAATAACACAAGTTGGCTTCCTTCTAAGCTCATCATCAGGAAACTCTTCTATAATCACACTACTGCTCCGATCTTCATTAAACAAGAAGTCTTCATACATGAAGATGTCATCATCTTCCTCTCCAAATACACTGTGCAACTCAATGTGGTCCAAGTACAATATGATCAACCTCCATTGTGGTACAGCACTACACATGATCATAACATCTCTATCTATTTCCAGCTTTATCAGCTCATCATCTTCATCACCAATTTTATACCAGTAATCAATCCTTTGATTACTATAAGCTGGATTGAGCTGCCGCACCATGTTATCTACCTCAACAAGCGACATTTTATCTTTGTCGACGTTGTCGTAGAAATCCACCTTCACTCTGACGTATTTACTGTCCCTTATGCACCCTCCATGATACACCTTGACTGTGAAATAGTCGGGGTGACCTACAATAAATCAACAGATACCATTATTCAACATAGTTGACATATTCAATATAGTCAACAGATATTATGACTCAACATGCCCTTTAACTTCAGACCAAAATGAATATACCCAACTAACTGGTTGAAATGTAGCATCAATTAACAAGGCACATGGCCAATTTTCAATACAAGGAAAATCAAAAGAAAAGAAAGAATAGCTAAAACATTAAGCAAAAGAAAAAATGAAGGAAATAAAGTGAAAAAATTGCAGCTTGTAAGGGGAGCTTCCTACACCAATTCACAATCAAATTAACCCTGAAAATAGAAAACCAGAAGAAAAAAGAGGATCTATGCTAAGCTTATCCTCTTCCCTATAGTAGAAAATTGGGGCAAGATGGAAGGAAAAGGGAGGAGACCGAAGGAGGAAAAAAGAGAAAAATTAACTAAAGGCAGAGACATCAGATCTGAGACTTAGCTCAGGGAAGCACTCATAAATGGTGAGCAGTGTCATCGAATCTCAATAACACGAAGTGGGTTTCAGAGTGAGAAAGAAATCTACAGTATTCTTTAAGGAAATAATTATCCCCAACCACCGAATGCTAGGCTCCATAAAGAGCTACAAGCCAAATACAAAACAACTAACAAGAATCTCCAGTTTTCTAATTGTTCACACATGCAGACAAAAACAAAACTTTATCTCCATTTTTCCAATTGTTCACACATGGCAGACAAAAAGAAAACCTTGTTTACTTCATGCTAGGACCACAACTAAAAGCTACACAAAAAGGATTATATTAGAAGCCAAACCTAGGTTCTCCAATGTCAACTAAGCCATTATTAAAAGCCAACCAATATTAAAAGGCAGCACACACGAGATCCAACAATAATTCAAAGTTACTGCAATTAAATAGCCAACATCATCAAACCCAGCATCTCAAAACCCATAAACCAGTGTAAACCCCCAATTTTTTTTTTCAAAACCTTAGAACTCGAAACCATAACAATAACCATTTTGAAATAGCTGCAGTCTTTTGAAACCAACAAATACAGTTTCAAATTAGCCCCGAAACCCTTGAATTCAAAAATCCCCAATTTCTTTTTCCTAAATCCAAAATCATAGAAACCTGCGATTTTCAATCACTCCAAGTCTGAAGACCAAATCTAAATGCTCAAAACTTACCATAATCAGGGATTTCATATTTCTCCCCTTCTGAAACTCTTGGAACCCACAAATCAACGTCATTAACCACCATGTCGCGACCTCTAGCTGTTGGCCTTAGATTCAAATCACGATTATGGACACAAAACTCTTTGATATCAGGTGAAGGTTTGGGGTTCTACAATTTACAAAGCTGTGATTTTGAATGGCATCAGCCTCATGGGTTGTGTGGGATTACGAAGGCTAGCGGCTTGAGCATAGAAGATATCGAAGTTTAGGGTTTTTTGGGAGATTAGGATAGAAGAGTACCGTAATGAGCTACGGGTATTCATGAGATACAATCCGAGGTGGCGCCACATGGCATAGCCAAGTTGCCACGTCACCCACTTAACAGCCACTTCAGACAGCCAGTTAACGGAAGGATCAAATTGTGCGAGATTTGAATGTCGAGGAGCTACTTGTTAAAATTATGATACGAGGGACTGAACTGTCGACTCTCCAAAAGTTTAGGGAGTGACTAGTAATTTCCCCTATATATATTAATTTATTTTAAGCAAACAAAGTTGTCCACAATAATGACAGCTGATATACAAGTTATTTTGATTCAAATTTATTTCTATAGAACTTATTTCCATTTTTTACTTGGAACTATGTATTCTATGGAACCTATTATATATTTAGTTTCGTATTAAAATTTTACTGACCTAGCAGCCTATTATGTTAAAAGTTTAAAACTGTATCTTTCTGTTCATAATTTGAAATTGTTTTCTTATGAGAAGCTATAGAGAACATCTCAAAGAGTATTTGAGAGTTAGAATTCACCTAAAAGATTTTCTTGATTTTGTTATGATTTTTCAAAGTTACAGGTCTGTTGATGAAATTTCTTAAAATTGCATCACACTGTCTTATTTTTGTCTCTGTGTCTAGTAGATTTATTATTTCAAACTTACTTATTCTAAAAAAATATCTTAGTTATTTTTCATGTAGTTGTAAAACTATTGGCCTTTGGAGAGCTCCAAAATTATCGGAGGTGAAAACTTAGACCGCATTGAGAGAGATGCTCCGTCTGACGGTTGGGCCTGAGGGGGCCTAGTGTCGGGTGGAGATTGGCCTAGTTGGAGTGAGGCTGTTGGGGGTTGGTGACACTGTCTCGATCGAATGGAGGTTCTGATGGTGGAGGATTGCGGCTGTTCGATACGGGGCTGGTGTTGCCGAGAGCGGAGCGCAGACTGTAGGGGCCGAGCCAGTTCGAGTTGTGTTGCAAGATAGGCGATCACCTGGAGGTGACTACTGGGAGGTAGCAGTGTTGGGATTGGCGTTGAGATTGGATCAATTGGATCCGATTTGGTTTCGGCGGTTTATGATCGATCTTGGGTGCATCGTTTCCTCTAACTGGCGTAATGGGGAACTTGGACGGTTGCGATCTCTCAGCTACAAGCTGGTAGATGTGGTGATGCTGTCGGTGGTCGGAACGCAAGGTTACTGGCGAGATGGTGGCGTCCTACCTTCTGTAGCTTTGGGCTTTAGCGTGGGCATGATGGTATTTTCAATAAAAAATTATTATTATTAGATTAAACTTTTCTTTATTAAAGACAAAAAAGGAAATAAAAATTTGGAAAATATCAAAATGGAAATCAAACTTTTCTTTATACAAGACACGATTAAAAGAAAGAAAGAAAAAAAAATGCCTAGTTTGCACTTGCTTGGTCAGCTTCGATTGAGACGTATGCCCTGTCCGACGGCATGCCTCATGGCTATGTCGTCGGATGAGCCAGAGTGGACCAAGTGTCCGGTGGTAGATGGGTGTCCAGTCATAACGAAGACTCCACATTGGCTTTCTGGTTTAGATTACGTAGAGGTGCTGTTAGGAAAGAGCAGTGTGGGCTGGTGTCTCAGTGAGAGCGGAGGGTGGACAACGGAAGGTGAGGTTGCCTGGTGGTGACGAGTTGGTGGCATCGAGAGCGGGATCTAAAAGGCTCAGAATAGATCAGAATTCTTTGACCTGGCTTGGATTGATTGGAGCCACTTGCATCCACAACCATCTCTCTGATCGAATTGGGTCAGTTTCCATTGGCGGCGATGCTGGCTGGCATGATGGGGAAGGTGGCCCGGGGGTGGGGGGAAGGGGGGGAGTAGTGAAGGGACAATCTGAGGTTGCTCCATGCTGCGGGTATGCTATCGATGGTTGGACAGGTGGGAGCTCTATGTGCGAGATGGAGGAGGGGTGACGTATGTAGCCTTCTTACTTGGCTTAGGCTCAGAGACTTTTAGGCTTAGGCTTGGGTTTAGGCTCTAGTCCAAAACTTTGTTTCTTTTATGTTTTTGTTTTCGTACTTTATTTCTTTTATGTTTTATTGCATGCTATGTATGGTAATATGTGGCTTTTTGCCATCAATAAGTCCCTTATCACTATATGATAGGGCAAAGTGAGCTTAATCCAGGTATGCACACTCAGTGTGCCTTGTCTTACCTAGCGAGGCGGCGAGCTATTTACTTGATAAAATGGATGTAACTTCCTAGTGGAAGGATGAAATAAAGTGCCGTTAGATTTGTTTCTGTGCCACAACATAGTAGGGAAACCGTGCTATTTGTAATGATGCTTCTTCGTGATAAAATAATCTTTCCGTTATGTCACGCTTTGTTAAAGCAAATAGAGTAGCCAATTTGCACTATTTTCTAATTGGTACTTGTTAAAATACATAGATTTAGTGGAGAGTCCTGATATTATTTCAGGATGTACTGCTAATGCTTATTGTAATATAGGTTCAAGCTTTACGTCCCCCCCTTGTATTCTGAAATTCCATCAATCAAGGCTTGAAGCAGGAATACTACTCCCATTTAAAAAAATAAAATAAATAAAAAAATAAAATAAAATAATATAAAGAAGAGCAGAAGAATAAAAGCCAAACGCTGAAGAGAATATTGCTCTTCTCTGGAAGAAGAACGTGCTTAAGACCTTGTCATGTTTCCTCAGATGTTAAAAGAGCATCACTTGTGTCGAGATCAAACATTGATTTAAATCCCAAGCAAATTGAATTGGGAGAACAAACATCGATTCAAACATTGATGTCAGCCACATATGGTCTGAGGTTGACATCCCTATAATATAAGTGTGGCAATTGCCACACTGATCTTTGAATACCCCATTGATGGAATATAAGCTCGATAATAACAAGACCAAAAGTTTCCTCAACTAGAAAACAAGAAACAGAACAAATTACCACTCCTATGTTCTCCCCAATTCAATTTGCTCGGGATCTAAATCAATGTTTGATCTCGAAGCAAATGAGGCTCTTTTAACATCTGCAAAAACATGATACGGTCTTGACCACGTCCTTCCTATAGTCATAGAATGCATACCACCTCATGGGAAGAGCCATATACTCTTTACCGCTCGGCTTTTATTCTTCTCCTTTTCTTTTTTTAATTTTTATTTATTATGTCTTGCCCAGAGAAAAGTTTGATTTTGGTTTTGATATTTCCTAAATTTTGAGTATATTTTTGCTTTTAATGAAGAAAAGTTTAATATAATTATAATTTTTTATTAAAAATATGTAATGCCATGTCATTTTCCACATCATTTGATGTTGTGTTGACATCATTCAAACAATAAATCCAGACTATTGAATGTGAATTTTGGACTTAGATCAAATTAACTCTTAGATAGTAAAACTCCTATAAATTAATATTTTTGTGACTAGAAAAAATAATTACTTTAGAGAGGTTTTTATATTATATAGGGTGGTACTATTCACACACCCATTTTCTCTATTCACAAGCCCTCTCTATTTTTTTTAATATTTTAATTCTTTTTTTTTTTTATAAATTACCCTAACTATCTTCCCTTATAATTCTGTTTCTTTTTCTTTATTCTTTTATCTTTTATCTGTTTGGCAAGTTAATCATGAATCAAAAATCATTATGCAATAAATCAATTTTCTTTTACCTATAAATGAAGGAAAAATAATGCATTCATTAAGTGGAATGACCTGTATTATTAGACAAGGAATGTGCTTCCCAGGTAATTACGTTCATCCAACTGAATCTAAATTGCAAAGTTTGTCCTCATATAAGTAGGAGGGGTAAGACACATGCTTTACTCTCTTGTTGTCTCGGGTTCCAATATTGCACCTAGCTTACTAGAGTTTCTCGTCTCTTATAGATTGGCAATAAGACATTTTCAAATGCAGTTTGAAATATGATAAATTTGTAGGTACAAAAAAAAGGAGTATAATTCAAAATTAATTGTTTGAATAAGACTAACCTAAGGGCCTAGACAAATGTAGAAACACACACAACCAATAGTTTGAACTCTTAATATAATGTATTTTAGATAACTGCAGTAAAAGAACACTCACCCATAATGTCACGCCCCGAATTTTAGAATAAAAATTCAAAATCCGAAACAAGAATTACCACACTCAAAATAATCATCCTGAAAATTTCTTTTTCTTAATAACCTCACCACACAATTTAATCTCAAATCCCGAATTTAGTCTCAGTTAATTATTACAGCTCACTCAAAAATAACTTGTAAAGCTCTATATGAGCATAACAAACCTCACAACTCAAATGAAAAACACATAAATACTGCAAGTCTTAAACAACACGGTCGCCTCCCTGGTTATCCTGACCTGCAGGAATATCCGCTACACCATTTGAATAGTGTACCCGGATTGCAATAACACAAAATCCTGTAAACTTTTGAAAGCTTGTATGAGTAAAAGAAAGAACGGTTATTTAATCAATTCATAATTATTTTCACTCAAGACAACACCCAACACTTTCCACGTCCACAAGCACCAACATTCTCACAATCAGTCAACAAATCAACAAATCAAAACAAAACCTAAACTCACATCTTTCTTCTCAAAACTACGAAATCGTATTTATAAAAATACGGTTTTGACAGACTAGAGCTCTAACTGAATGGTAGCCCGTCACCTGGCCCAGGTTATGGGATCCGACATATTTATCTTTATCGTATTTCATCAATATGTATACATATATACATATTTAGAACGTCCGATACTCGTACTTAATCTAGCCTCATTATCCGACAAGGCTTGTGGCATCCAACTCACTCAACCAATCGTATCCCATCATCCACTTAGGATTAGAGCATTTGATTTCCCCATACCGGTCACTACATTGACCCTAAATTCATAATGAGTACAACAATATATTTTTACACAATGAAATCTGCTCATCCAAGATACACACTATTATTATGAAATTTAAGCATTTGAAATATAAACCAAATCTTCATTCCAACTCAATCACATCATCACTCATCAACACACCACCCAATATATATATTCCACGTAAATAAATATATATATATATATATATATATATATACGTAATCATCCACTCAGGGATGACCACTCCATCTATAGTTCACACAAGAAAATCGTGAAATTCATTTGTATAATTAAAATTTAGTTTACTTACCTATGGACCGTAGTTGATAAAGTCCATGTGATTTTAAAAACAAATATTTAATCCATAAATATTTTTCACACAATTAGGACAAAATAGATAAATTTAAAGTAATCGGTTCATAATATGAACCATGTGAGTTTTACTCACCTTGAAACTTCTGCTGTGTCTTCAATTAAAATACAAATATCACCGAACCAGCTCACCTAAGTACAAACCGTCAATCACCTAATCAAATGTGACTTGAATTTAGCGAATAATTCCAGAACATACTTAAACTACCATTCAACGGTCGGATTCTAAATTATAAGAAAATCTGACAGACGGATTCTCACGAATCACCTCCCTAATCATTGTTTTGCAATTATACGAAGATCCAAGTCAGATCTTCACCCATGACCACACAAAGTCACTGGGACAGTCATATGATCATCATATAAAAACTACAAGTCCATCGGACGGTCATAACTTCACATATCACAAATCTAACGATTGAAATCGATCGAAATCTAAAAATTCATAACTAAATCATACGATATCCGAAAAATGCGTATAATATGCCAAAATGATTGTATTGAAATGCAGAATCTTAACATGTATAGAAACTATATTTTTGACCCCCGGAGGTGGCCGGAAAGGGCCGCAAGAGTTAGTGGCAGAGCTACCGCCGACCACCACCAATGGTGTCAGGGGCTGGTCTATTCCCCTTCGTTTCATCATCTTGCGCAACTTTCATAACTAGCACGAGATCAAAAAATAACGGGAAGAGGTCGAAATGTACCAAAACAGTCGTGGTGGCCGGAAAATTTCCAAAAACCGGTGGTTGCTCTGTTCGACATAAAAAATTCCACAACTCGACTCGATCCCTTCTTGAGACTTCTTCAAGAACTCAAGGCGAGTTCATCAAGGCCAGAATCATAAGAAATGGTTGTCTGAAACTCGAGATATCCGGATTTGAAAGTGGTTTTCAATCTAAATCGAGGTGAGCTCCGACGAACGTGAAATCGTTATACCCAGGTCAGGTCCTTCTTGATGCTTGTTCAGCAACTTGATACGAGTCTAATGAGCTAAGAATCAAAAGGAATGATGATCTGTAGCTCGAGATATCGAGATCGAACTAAAATAGGCTCAAAATGAAACCGAGGTGCAAGGCTGCCCCTGGCAGCTGAGCAAAGGTCGAGGCGAAGCCAACAGAAGTGATCTGAGGTCGTGAGGTGGATGGAGGAGGGAGAACAAGCTGGAGAATTTTGCACTGTTTTTCGGTGGTTTCGACGAGGGAGAGAAAGGTTGAAGACTAGCACAGTGACGGCTACAGAAATGGAAACCCTAAAATTGGAAACTTCTTCTAAATACTGTAACTAATTCATAAAAATTCCGATTTCTGTGTTCCACATATGTGCGGAGTTGTATCGACGAGCTCTATAACTTTCACGACCCCCTAAATAAAGTTCGTTTCGAAAATAAAATTCGTCCGTAACCCCTTTCCTCACACAACGACATATGAAGCAAGCCCAAAATTCATAATTCATATTATTGAACAAATATTGAATTACATTTAATTTATTTAAATTAAATTTCGGGTCTTCACAGTCTACCATCCTTAAAAGAATTTCATCCCGAAATTCAAGCACGCTCGTCAACAAATAGCTGAGGATACCTCTTCCTCATGTCAGACTCCAACTCCCATGACGCATCACCCTCGTCATGATGACCCCACAACACCTTCACAAGATCAACCTCCTTCCTACGAAGCTTCTTTGTAGACCAATCCAAGATACGAACAGGTTCAACTACGAATGTCACATCGGCGTTTACTTCGATCGTACTATGATCAATCACGTGGGACTCATCTCGGACATACTTCCTGAGCATAGACACATGAAAGACATTGTGGACACCAAACGTGCTAACAGGTAAAGCAAGATGGTAAGCCAAGTTTCCAACCCTTTCCAGAATCTCAAAGGGTCCCACATAACTCGACGCGAGTTTTCCCTTCTTGCCAAATCTCACCACACCTTTCATAGGTGAGACCTTCAAGAACACATGATCACCTGCCTCAAACTCTACAGGTCTCCTCTTCAAGTCAACATAACTCTTCTGCGTACTCTGAGCGGTCAGGATCTTGTCTCGAATAATAGTAATCTTCTTTGTAGTCTCCTGAACAAGTGCAGGACCCAAAAGTCCTTTCTATCTAACTTTCGCCCAACAGATAGGAGTCCTACATGGCCTACATAAAGAGCCTTATATGGTGCCATACCAATACTCGAGTGATAGCTGTTGTTATAAGCGAACTCTGAAACCCGGATACGAGCCTGCGGAACCCACGTTAGGTGAAATCCTCCCGAAAAAAAAAAATCGGCAGAACCTCCCCTAAAATGGACTACCCAAGGGTTTACAAAACCTGGACATGCTTTAAACTAAACTCACACTCATAGATACATTCCAATATTTACATTCCAAGCGTAAATATCACATTCAGGAAGTACGAATTCCACGTTAACCTCCAAAAGACAACATAATCTCAAGCATTAAAATTCTTCAGAGCAATTCTACATAACTAAGCCGATATTATACAAGGTAGGTTAAATATTAACCTACAATCAAAACGGAAGCGCTGATTTCAAAGCCTCTCGTTCCTGGACTCGATCTCGGCCAATCTGAAATCTGGGCATTTGAAAACGAAGGGCCAAGGGGAAAGCATTTAAAAACCGTTAGAGTGAGTGGAAAAAACTAAAATAAGTTTTGAAACCAATTAGCTGAATGCTGCTCCATTTCTTATTAACAAAATTCGTCTTGCAGCGAGATTTATAAAACGTTTCCAATTCAAACCCTCTTGAAAATATCCTTGTTAAGAAAACTCATTTGACGACTAGAGAGGTTTGCTGTCTAGTCATCTCATGCCATCAGAAGGGGACTGCAGCCCAGATAACGCATCGGAGGGGACTGCTGACCGGATTTAGGAGGCGGTGATTAGAGGGGACCGCTGACTAACCATAGGTAGTCAGAAGGGACTGCCGACTAACTACCTCATGTCACCTGTAAGGGACTGCCGACCAGGTGACTCACCGGAAGGGACTGCCGACTGGGACGTAGTCTGGAAGGGACTGCCGACCATACTATTACCTAGAAGGGACTGCCGACTAGGTAACGTACGTATGCGCCAAAAATAGCCTCCTTGCCAACTCGCTTCTTAAAATTCCTTTCTTTCCACGAAAACCACGTTTACTCAAATAATATTCCATTATAAATTTAATACTGTGCTGCATGCATTATTTAAAAAAAATAAAAGTCCACTCACTGGTGAGTCTCGCAGCTAACCCTGCTGCCTGCATGTGTCCTCCTCGCTCGAGGGATCAGTACGTCCTATAGCAAATGGACAGGATATAATTAACCTCGATAAGAAATTAATCTAAGAGTCAAAGCTTAATCCGTTGGAAATTAATACTCATAAATTCTACTAAAAATCCCACATAACAACTTGGGATTAAAATCGTCAAATAACCTTTAACCTTCACAAGGATCGCTCAACAACTTGGCCAATTTAATTCCAACTCCTTAACTATACTTAACCACCAAATTATAAAATTATTCCCTTTCAAAATTTCCAAATTCTTTCTCCAACCTCTCAACAATCTCAACTCATCACTAAAAAATATGACAACAAGTTCTCAACCCAAGATTAAAATCTTAACACCCTTAGAACCACATCCAACATCAAAACTCCAAGGAAACTCACTATCCAAACGACCTTAAATCTAACACAAAATTCATAGATTAAATCTAACAGTTTCAATACCTACAACAACAACCAAATTCACGTAGAAATGTTCGGAAAAATCAAACAAGAACCTAAGAATTCGACAGTTACTGTTCACAATCTCAAACACCTTCAAATCTTCCTCCACCGATCAAAACGAGCTGCAACAAGGTTAGGAACACGTTCAACACTTCCCCAACAACCAAAACCCCCAAAGAATCCGGCCGGAAATCGCTGGTAACCGGAGATCAAAGCAACCTCCGATTTTCCCTTTTCTTGAACTCCCTCACCGATTTCTTCTCAAATCAAGGCTACCCAAGTCTGAAATCTTACCTTAGATGCAAGAGGAGGAAGAGAAGATCCTCTAATGGCCGGTGGTGCAGCCGGTGGCGGTGGTTTCACCGGAAAAGAGGTTCCGGTTTTGCACAAAAGAAAAAGAAAAGAAGAATAGGAAAAAGAAAGAAGGAAGAAGGAAAAAGGGGGGGGGGGGTTGAAATCGGGTTTCCCGATTTCTCTCTCTTCCTTTTCTGTGTTTACTTCCTCCTTTCCACAATAAAAAACTCACTTTAAAAAAATAACCATGCTATGAATAGTAATTTCTATTTTTGGTCATAACTTTTCCGTAGAAACTCCGATTTAAACAAATTACGTGTCCACGAACTCGATTTTATGTATACTACGACATTCTCAAAGAAATTTCCTAATTTACCGGACCAAAGAAAAAGTCACTTTTCGGTCAACCAAGGTAAAAGTAACTAGTAAAAACTTTAAGGTACGGGGCATTACATGCTCGTCAACAAATAGCTGAGGATACCTCTTCCTCATGTCAGACTCCAACTCCCATGACGTATCACCCTCGTCATGATGACCCCACAACACCTTCACAAGATCAACCTCTTTCCTACGAAGCTTCTTTATAGACCAATCCAAGATACGAACAGGTTCAACTACAAATGTCACATCGGTGTTTACTTCGATCGTACTATGATCAATCACGTGGGACTCATCTTGGACATACTTCGTGAGCATAGATACATGAAAGACAGTGTGGACACTAGACGTGCTAATAGGTAAAGCAAGACGGTAAGCCAAGTTTCCAACCCTTTCCAGAATCTCAAAGGGTCCTACATACCTCGGCGCGAGTTTTCCCTTCTTGCCAAATCTCACCACACCTTTCATAGGTGAGACCTTCAAGAACACATGATCACTTGCCTCAAACTCTACAGGTCTCCTCTTCAAGTCAGCATAACTCTTCTGCGTACTCTAAGCGGTCAGGATCTTGTCTCGAATAATAGTAATCTTCTTTGTAGTCTCTTGAACAAGTGCATGACCTAAGAGTCCTTTCTCTCTAACTTCCGCCCAACAGATAGGAGTCCTATATGGCCTACATAAAGAGCCTCATATAGTGCCATACCAATACTCGAGTGATAGCTGTTGTTATAAGCGAACTCTACCAATGGTAGATGATCCGCCCAACTTCCTTTGAAGTCCAAAACACAAGCTCTAAGTATATCCTCCATCACTTGATTCACTCTCTTTGTCTGCCCATCCGTCTGTGGGTGAAATGCAGTGCTCATAGCTAACGACGTGCCAAAAGCCTTATGGAATCTATGCCAGAATTCAGATGTGAAACGAGCATCCTGATCAAAAACAATAGTAACAGGCATACCATGAAGCCTCACTATTTCATTCACATACAACTTACACAACGCATCCCCTGAGTAAGTTTTCGCCACAGGAAGGAAGTGTGCAGACTTCGTCAATCGGTCCACAATCACCCAAATCGAGTCATAACCCTGCCTGGACCTAGGCAATCCAGTCACAAAGTCCATGGATATATCTTCCCATTTCCATACCGGAATTGGCAAGGGTTGCAGCATTCCTGCGGGCCTCTGATGCTCTGCCTTCACTTGCTGACACGTAAGACACTTCGACATATGTTCTGCCACATCTCTCTTATTCCATACCACCAAAACTGTTTTTTTAGAACCATTTACATTTTGGTACCCCCTGGACGTATCGTGTACCGAGATCTATGTGCTTCCCTCATGACCTCCTCTTTGAGGTTATCAACGTTTGAGACATACAATCTTCCTCGAAATCTCAACCCTCCATCTGTCCCAACGACCCACTCATAAGGGCCCTCCACATTTGGATCAGCTGTCATCTCAGCAATCCTTGCCTGAGCGAACTGATCAAGTGTCTGACTCTGAATGATCCTGGAAGTCAAGGTGGACTGTAAGGTGATACTATTGAGAAAGATTTCATGTCCAACTCTTGCGGGCATAAGATCAAATTTGGATGCAGCATCTAATAAGAGCCACTCCTGTACCATAAGCGATGCCATAAGTACTCAGGGCTTCCTACTCAAAGCATTCGCTACTACTTCCGGGATGATACTTTAAAGTGAAATCATAGTCTTTGATGAGCTCCATCCATCTCCTCTGCCTCATGTTCAACTCCTATTGGGAGAATAGGTATTTCAAACTCTTATAATCAGAAAAGAGCTCGAATTTCCCACCATAAAGATAGTGTCTCCAAATCTTCAAAGCAAATTCCACTGCAGCTAACTCTAGATCATGAGTGGGGTAGTTTCGCTCATGAACCTTCAGTTATCTAGAACCATAGACAACCACACCACCATTCTGCATCAACACACACCCCAAACCCTGATGAGATGCATCGCTGTAAATGACTAACCCACCACCACTAGTAGGAATAGTCAACACCGGAGCTGTAGTCAATCTAGTCTTCAGCTCATTGAAAGCCTTCTCACACTCATCCGACCATAAGAACTGAGTGTCCTTCCTTATCAATTTGGTCAAAGCAGAAGCAATACCAGAAAACCCTTCAGTGAAACTCCTGTAATACCCTGCCAATCCAAGGAAGCTATAAATTTCTGTAACCGTAGTAGGGTGACTCCAACTTATCACTGCTTCAACCTTCGAAGGATCCACAGAAACTCCATCATTCGAGATCATATGACCAAGGAACTTGACTTCACTCTGCCAGAAATCGCACTTCTCAAACTTGGTAAATAATTTCGTCTCTCTCAACGTCTGTAGCACAATCCGCAAATGCTCCTCATGCTCATCTGACAACCTTGAATAAATCAAGATGTCGTCAACGAACACTACCACAAACTGATCCAAGTAAGGACTGAACGTGCGGTTCATCAAGTCCATGAATGTTGCAGGTGCATTAGTGAGACCAAAAGGCATGATAAGAAACTCAAAATGTCCATACCTGGTCCTGAACGCCGTCTTTGGGATATCCTCATCCCTCACCCTTAACTGGTGATACCCAGATCTCAAATAAATCTTTGAGAACACAGTAGCCTCCCTAAGTTGATCAAATAAGTCATCAATCCTAGGTACCGGGTACTTGTTCTTGATGGTCACCTTGTTCAGCTGTCAATAATCCACACATAATTGAAGTGAATTATCCTTCTTCTTCACAAACAACACTGGTGTGCCCCAAGGAGATACACCAGCCTAAATGAACCCTTGCGCAAGTAATCACTCAATCTGAACCTTTAACTCCTGAAGTTCAACTGGAGCCATTCGATAGGGTGCCTTCGATACAGGTGAAGTACATGGTATTACATCAATGGAGAAGTCCATTACCCTTTTCGGAGGTAATCCAGGTATCTCCTGAAATACGTCAGCATACTCTGAAACTACAGTAATCCCTGTAATCTTTGAAGTACTACTCCCTGATTCAATATGGGCCAAAATCCCCGCCCTCATGGCAATGTCAGATTTCAGACAACGATAATGAAACACTGGTTGTCCAGGGACATGAAAGGACACAATCATTCTAAAACAATCAATCATAGCATGGTTCGGGCTCAACCAATACATACCCAAAATCACATCATATGTGTGATCTGGAATCACAATCAAAGATGCATAGAACTCTCTACCACCAATCCCAATAGGGCAATCATCACAAAACATGCTAAGCTCAAGAGACACACCGAGAGGTGATGTAACACATAATGACCTCGTAAGAGGCATGGCAATCAAACCCAACACATCCACAACCGAACTAGATATGAAGGAGTGTGAGGCTCCTATATCAAACAGTACTCTAGTAAGATAGTGATAAACAGATAAAGTACCTTCCACCGACGTGTCTGCCTAACCAATGGCAAATACTCTAGCAGGTGCATGTCTCTACTGGTTTCTCTGCACTCTACCCTGATTTCAGGTACAATCCCTGGCCTGGTGCCCTATCTGTCCACAGATGTAGCATACCCTACCCCGTGGTTTCGTGCAGGCACGAGAGCTGTGGCCCGGCTCGCCATAGTTATAGCACTTCACCGGAGCTACTGGTGCTCTCTGTCTAATAGGCACAACCTGAATGGGAGGAGCTACTGCTACCCTAGCTGGGGCATGATGCTGGAACTGAGTCTTCTGTTTCTTCCAGGAACTGCCGCTGAAGTCTCTGGACCTACTGCTTCCTGCCATTGCATTTCCCTTGCCATGGAAGTCTCTCTCAGCTGACTCATTCTCTCTACGAATCATGTTCTGCTGCTCAATGATATGTGCCTTAGTCAGAATTTCTCTCTTTGTCTTCAGCTCTAAGATGGCCACATCACGCTCAATCGAAGGGCTCAACCCTCGCTGAAACTTCTTAGCCAAGTCTTTGTCATCCATCTGCTTCACATACTTGTACAGCTTGGAGAACTCCCATCGTACTCGATCACAGTCATCTTCCCCTGTACAAGTGCGAGGAATTCCTGTTCCAACATTTCTTTCACAGCTGTTGGAAAGTACTTCTCTCTGAATAGCTTCTCGAAGCCATCTCATGTCAAGGTAGATACCTCAATACTCCTCTGTGTGATGGTCCACCACACTCTAGCCTCATCCTTCAGCATGAAAGCGGCTAGCTTCCTCTTATCAATCTCACTACAGTCAAACAGATCAAAGTAGGTCTGCAAATCCTCAATCCATCGATCTGCAACCATATGATCAGTGCCTCCCCCAAACTTGGTTGCTACCAAGCGGATAATTTCCTTCGCTAGCACTAACAAGCGAGCAGGATCATCAAGCATACCCACGGGCGGAATATGCTGATCATCATAAGGTGCCTCTACCTCCACCTTATATGCATCATCGACTGGAGGGGCCCTACCTTTACCTCAGCCTCTACCCCTACCACGAGGTCTGCCTTTACCTTGACCTCTAGCTTCGTTCCCCTCAATCTCCATTACCTAATAAGCAGGGCATAATTGGTTAATACACGCATAACACTTGAACATGGTATAAGTCAAATGCAAGTCTATATTAACCAAGTAACTAAGCATACAAGACAACGCCTAAAGTTCTTATGACATGCTAACGTTCCTAGCCAACCTAACGCTCTCACATACCAATGACATTGTCAATACCGATGAGCACACGATGGGGATCCGCTGCAGACGGGCCATCACTCGAAAAGTATTGACATACCACCAAATATGTACCTTACGCTCTGATACCAAACTGTCATGCCCCGAATTTTAGAATAAAAATTCAAAATCCGAAACATGAATTACCACAACTCAAAATAATCATCCTGAAAATTTCTTTTTCTTAACAACCTCACCACACAATTTAATCTCAAATCCCGAATTTAGTCTCGGTTAATTATTACAACTCACTCAAAAATAAATTGTAAAGCTCTATATGAGCATAACAAACTTTATAACTCAAATGAAAAACACATAAATACTGCAATTCTTAAACAGCACGGTCGCCTCCCTGGTTATCCTGACCTGCAGGAATATCCGCTACACCATTTGAATAGTATACCGAGATTGCAACAACACAAAACCAGGTAAGCTTTTGAAAGCTCGTATGAGTAAAAGCAAGAACGGTTATTTAATCAATTCATAATTATTTTCACCCAAGACAACACCCAACACTTTCCACGTCCACAAGCACCAACAATCTCACCATCAGTCATCAAATCAACACAAAACCTAAACTCACATATTTCATCTCAAAATCCCGAAATCGTATTTATAAAAATACGGTTTTGACAGACTAGAGCTCTAACTGAATCGTAGCCCGTCACCTGGCCCAGGTTATGGCATCCGACATATTTATCTTTATCGTATTTCATCAATATGTGTATGTATATATATACATATTTAGAATGTCTGATACTCGTACTTAATCTAGCTTCATTACATGACAAGGGTTGTGGCATCCAACTCACTCAACCAATCGTATCCCATCATCCACCTAGGATGAGAGCATCTGATTCCCTCATACTGGTCACTACATTGACCCTAAATCCATAATGAGTACAACAATATATTTTCACACAATAAAATCTACTCATCCAAATACACAATATTATTATGAAATTTAAGCATTTGAAATATAAACCAAATCATCATTCCAACTCAATCACATCATCACTCATCAACACACCACCCAATATATATATTCCACGTATATATATATATATATATATATATATATATATATATACGTAATCATCCACTCAGGGATGACCACTAATACCATATATAGTTCACACAAGAAAATCATGAAATTCATTTGTATAATTAAAATTCATTTTATTTACCTATGGACCGTAGTTGATCAAGTCCATGTGATTTTAAAAACAAATATTTAATCCATAAATATTTTCACACAATTACAACAAAATAGATAAATTAAAAGCACTCGGTTCGTAATATGAACCACGTGAGTTTTACTCACCTCGAAACTCCCGCTGCGTCTTCAATTAAAATACATATCCTACCGAACCAGCTCACCCAAGTACAAACCGTCAATCACCTAATCAAATGTGACTTGAATTTAGCCAATAATTCCAGAACATACTTAAACTACCATTCAACGGTCGGATTCTAAATTATAAGAACATCCGACGGACGGATTCTCACGAATCGCCTCCCTAATCACCGTTTTGTAATTATACGAAGATGTAACGATTGGATGTTCGCCCATGATCATATAAAGCCACTGGGACAGTCATACGATCATCATATCAAAACTACAAATCCATCAGATGGTCCTAACTTCACATATCACAAATCTAATGATCAAAATCGATCAAAACCTAAAAATTCGTAACTAAATCATACGATATCTGAAAAATACGTATAATATGTCGAAATGATCGTATTGAAATGTAGAATCTTAAAATGTACAGAAACTATATTTTTGAACCCCGGTGGTGGCAGAGCCATCGCCGACCACCACCAATGGTGTCGGGGTTGTGCTACTCCCTTTCATTTCATCATCTTGAGCAACTTTCAGAACTAGCACGAGATCAGAAAATAACGGGAAGAGGTCAAAATGTACCAAAACAGTCGTGGTGGCCGATAAATTTCCAGAAACCGGTGGTTGCTCCGTTCGACGTAATAACTTCCACAACTCGACTCGATCCATTTTGAGACTTCTTCAGAACTCAAGGCGAGTTCACCAAGCCAAGAATCATAAGAAATGGTTGTCTGAAACTCGAGATATCCGGATTTCAAGGTGATTTTCTATCTAAATCGAGGTGAGCTCCGACGAACGTGAAATCGTTATACCCAGGTCCGGTCCTTTTTGGTGCTTGTTCAGCAACTTGATACGAGTCTAATGAGCTAGAATCAAGAGGAATGATGATATGTAGCTCGAGATATCGAGATCGAACCAAAACAGGCTCAAAACGGAACCGAGCTTCCGCTGCAAGTTTCCGGCGGTGCCTCGGCACAAGGCTGCCCCTGGAAGCTGCGCAAGGTCGAGGCGAAGCCAACGGAAGTGGTCTGAGGTCGTGAGGTGGACGGAGGAGGGAGAACAAGGCTGGAGAATTTTGCCTGTTTTTCGGTGGTTTCGGACGAGGGGGAGAGAGGTTGAAGATGAGCACAGTGATGGCTACAGAAATGGAAACCCTAAAATGTGAAAGTTTCTGAAAATATATATACCAAGTTGGATACTTCTTCTAAATACCGTAACTAATTCATAACAATTCTGATTTCTGTGTTCCGCATATGTACGGACTCGTATCGACGAGCTCTACAACTTTCATGAAGGAAGTTTTTCCAGATTTCGAACGTATAAAAAATCAATTTTCACGAACCCCTAAATAACGTTCGTTTAGAAAATAAAATTCGTTCGTAACCCCTTTCCTCACACAACGACATACGAAGCAAGCCCAAAATTAATAATTCATATTATTGAACAAATATTGAATTACATTTAATTTATTTAAATTAAATTTTAGGTCTTCAGACATAAATAATGAGAATGTATTATGGAAGGGTGGGGACAACTCAGTTGGATGAACGTAACTACTTGGAAAGTATATTTCTTGTCTGACAATACAGGTCATTCCACTTAATGAATGTATTATTTTTCCTTCATTTGTGGGTAAATTTTTTTTTTTTGATTTGTTGTATAATGATGTATTGATGTTTGATTCATGATTGACTTGCCAAATAGAAAAATGAAAAAGAATCAGAATTGCAAGGGGGGTAATTAGGGTAATTTGTAAAAATAAAATAAAATTAAAATAATAGAAAAATAAAATGATGTGTGAATAGAGAAATTGGGTGTATGAATAGCACCACCCATTATATAAATACATAATTTATTAATTTATCGATATATAAATATTTATTGGTTTAGAAACTAGTTGAGTTACATAATATAGTCTAGTTTGTTATAGATCATGTTTCTAATCCAGTTATGCTCTACCAAGTGTTTATTTAAAAGAGACATTTCAAGCTGTAGTAACCTTGAATATGACGATAGAACGCTGACCACCTACTTGCTATAAAATGGAAAAAAATATATATATATATATATATATATACACACCAAATCTGTGCATGCTTTGCAAAATAAAGGATGATGTTCAATTTGGTGAGGCAGCCTCCATAAACAAATACACATAAGGAAATTTGCTGCCAAGAGAAGGATTATGATTATTATTATTATTTTATGAAAAGGGAATAAGACCGAGAGATGAAAAGGGAAAGTAATGAAAGTTATAGAGAAGGGGAAATGAGCTATATTGGTTCCAAACGGGAAAATCAAAATGTACCGGTCAAGACTAAGCTAACCCTTTTTCTCCTACGTCAATGAGGAACTGAGGATAGCTGCCGACTTACTTGTTACTATAAAAGAATAAGCTTGGTGCTTCTATCTCTATATTATAATTTGAAGGGGGAGTATTTAGAGACCGATATTCACTTGTACCAATATGAATGGATAATTGGATTACATTAAATACACTTCTTGGTTATTAGAAAAAAGATTGATTATAAATATCAAGGGCTGTGATCATCTTATAAGTGTTGGATCACTCACACCGTCAGTGCATAAAATAATTTCCTTAATTTGAATACCTCACACTTTCACTGAAGGTTTTATAGTCACGTTGATATTGTTGTGTCCAAATACAATGGCTGATGATTTTACTAAGAAGTTTCAAAACCTACGTACAAAGGGGGATGATAAAGCTGCTATAAGAGCTGATAATAAAACCGAAAAGATAAAACATGAGTTCAAACGTCTAAAATAAGAAGTGGAGTAAACTAGGGTGGCCAAATTAAACTGAAAACTGAAAAATAACCACACCGACCGAACCGAAACAAAAAAACTGAACCGAACCAAATATGGTTGGTTCGTTTTCGATTTTAACTAGGTGAAAACCGAACCAAACCGAACTGAACCGAGAAATTGTGAAATTTCATATCATCACTACGTAAATGATAGCAGTTACAATCACTCAATGGAAATATTCGCCTTTGGAATGAAGATGGATGAGCAGGCACTTGAGCCTGGAACTGATGAATTCGGGGAAAACATGAAACCGGTCACCATAATAGGGACGCAAGACATGACCGCGACTTAAGATTAGTACTGTTGAAAAGACTAGAGGAACGGGGGGAATGACTACCTGTAACAAAGCACAGGCTAAGGCTAATACGGGCCGACCAGAAGAAGCAAGACTCTTAAAATGCCCTTAGGATCGAAAGGAGTAACCATCTTTCTGTTCTATCTTCTTCACCTGAAGGCCACGTACGTACCATCAATAGTACATTGCAGTCCCCTGAATCATAAATCTAGTAAGGTGAGTCCTTTTTGAGTTTGCAATGGATTAAAGACCTAGCTAACAGCCAAGTGGCCTCACCATGGACCTGACAAGTGGATGCAGATGCAATTTTTGTATGAAGGTTTGGCTCAAGCAAATATGAGGATGATCGATGCTACTTGTGGTGGAGCACTGATGGAGTAGACTCCTCAAGAAGCTTTTGAATTATTTGTTACATTGAGTGCTAATTAATTCTCAGCAATGAGACTAAACAGTACGTAGGAGATAAAGTTACATCAGATGTTATCAGCTGCAACAGAGTGCAGGCAGGTAGTGCAGAACTCATAAATCACACCTCGCTCCCTATATGTTGCAAATACCATAGAATAAAAGAGCCCAACACATTTTAAGATTGTTGTCCTAATTTTTGTTCATCTGTTGACACAAGAGAATTGCTAAAATAGTTTGTATGTGAATGAGGAAATCCACTAATGTGAACTCGGTATTACCACCTCTATGTATAAAGTGTAAACACAATTTTTACATATAAATATAAAGAATCAATAGTTGAATTGTTGACCTAGGTTGTATACTAATGAAAAATGTAAAAATTCTCAAATTTCAAATTTGAGGAGGTCATCTCTAGTTATGTCTATTTTCCCTTTAATGAAATCTTCCATTTTCCAAAGAAAAAAAAAATCACTTGGAACTAGGGTGGGCATCTGGACCCGAAAAATCGAAGACCCGACCCGAACCGAGCAAAAAAGCCCGATTCGGTTTGGTTTTGACTTTGAAATTTTCGGTTTGGTCTAAGAACCGACCCGAATATATTTTTTCGGTTCAGTCTCGGGCCTAAAAAATGCAGGGACTGAAAGCCCGAATAAACCCGAACTGGTCCATTTTTCAATCATTTGCCATTTTCCCTCTATTATTGGGTGTTATTATAATATATTAAATATAAAAAAATCCTAAAGTAGTGAGACCAAATGCCACACTTTGTCTCCACTTTGTCTCATGAAATAAGAATCTTGCCGTCCCTTTTTTGCTTTGTCTCCCACTCTGTAATTATTAGAGAATGAGCTTATTGTATAACTTATCATGTCAGTAAGCCACATGATCGAACCATCTCTGTCTCTTAGACTCTCTCTCTCTTTTTCTCTAAACCATCTCAAGCCCTAGTTCTTCCCAAATCCCCTATTATTCAATTTGAAATCCTAAAACCCAGTTTATTTCATCCCAAATTTAATGGCATCAACACAAATTTCTTCCCAAAGATCAAGCTCTGAATTTGATTCCATTCATTTCAATTCGGGATGAGACCCAATACGAGGATGACGAAGAGGATGAAGAAGATGAAGTCGTCGGATAAGTTCCGGCTGCCGCAGCCGACAGATATGCTCGAACGAAGAAGCTGAAGTAGTGGCTTGGCTATAGGATTGTTGTCGTCTTCAACGTCACCCACTACAGTTTCGGACCGATAAACCCGAAAAGCCGACACTAAATATAACGGGTCGGGCTCAAGTCAGTTCTCACATCTTAAATAGACCGAACCGGCCCGAATCGATTACTTCGGATTCGGTCTCGGTTCTGACAAAATCCAGGTCCGGCCCGACCCGAGCCCAAGCCTACTTGGAACTGAGCGTTGTAATGCAACATTTTGTACTCTATATGCTCTTTATAGAAAACCAGACATGAACAGATATATGCTCTTAATTTTGCACTCTATATGCTCTTTATTGTTGTCCTCGCTAACACTCTCTATCTTGTCATTCACTTTTACAACTTGCCCTCAACTTTTTTATAGTTAAAACTTAGAAGTGAAATGCAAGCGTACAGTATGTGGAGTGTCAAAATTAATTTTCTTATATTAATTCTAGTATCCCAAAAAAAATGTATTTGCACAAGGAGGATGTAATTAAGAATAGTGTTCTCTCATGTTTCTGACCCGTTTGTACTCATCATTGATTCAATGCGCGCAGCTGCCATGCCACACATTGACACAAGTTGAAGTGGTACAATATACGACGACTAACCAACAAAATAGTGAACTGCCATTGCCCCCTATTATGAACTATGCGTGAAAGCCACAGTTTAGTGCGTGAAAGTGGGACGAAGGTTCCTGACTTCATACTCTTCCAATCTCCACCAAAATATATTACATTATCTCATGCAGCCACCTCGCTAGCCATTCTTCTCATCAATCTTTTAGAGAGAAACTTCTCTTTATCTCTCTCTCTGGCTCACAGACAAAAAGACACGTACGTATGCATGCAGTACTACTCATGATGGCGGAGGTGGAGGGGATCAAGATGATGAAGGCAGTGGTGTTGCAATTAGCAGTGTCGAGAAGGGCTGCAGTAGGAAGGAGGCGTCGTGTTCCTCCTGTTAGGGGAGCCATCAAACGCAAGATTTTTGCCCTTATATACAAAAGATTGAAGGTAGCAATTAAGCCAACATGTCCTTCCCAATTCCCTGCTTGTGATCAACCGCAGCTGCAACTATAGCTAATTTACCACGTACAACCGCACCCCCCTGGTTTGGTACTCCATTTCTTCGTTGCACTCTTGCATAGCGATCGAGTTATATCTATGCCAAACATGTCATGTTATTATCAGGGTTCAATTACACGTGATTAGTCGTGCAACATTACATACGAGTGCTGTCCGGCAAGAGATATATAAATAAAACCACGATTTGTAGGATGCTCAATCTGATCCAAGTGTAAGTCTTTTTCCTTCTTTTTCTCTGTATGCTTGTTTCTTTATTAATATACTTCTCTCTTGCCAGGAAAAAAAAATCAGATCCAAGGGTATTTAGTAGTTAATTCATATTTGAATCTTCAAATATGGTCCTTTGTCTAATGAATAGTTTCTCATGAGAAGTTTTTGTTCACAAAATGCAAACTTACTCATTTGAATATAGTGAACTCGATCAATCAAACTTGGAAACAGAAGATTAATCATGGGGTTATGTAAACAGAGTGTTGACAAGACTGAAGTGAAAAGAGAGGGATCATAGGCTCCATGTATAATTTAAGTGCAGGCTAATTACAACTATCAAAAACTCCACTTACATCTAATTTAGTGTACAGTCAAATCATGGCCGGTCTTAAAAACTCAGAGGCCTAATGCAAAAATTTGACCAAGGTCATATGTGTTCATTGTATAATAACTTAAAAAAAAAAAAAAACTATATAACAAAGTGAATGCTATGGCAAAATAATTCAGCACATGTTGGATTACTTACACCGTTAGTGTATAGAAAAATTTCCATAAGGTGAATACCTCACATTTTCACTGAAGGTTTTACAGCCATGTTGATCCTGTCGTGTCCAACAAAATACAATTGTTGATGATTTTACTGAAAATTTTCAAAACCTACGTATAAAGGGGGATGATAAAGCTACTACAAGAGCTAATAATAAAACTGAGACGATAAAACATGAGTTCGAACGTCTCAAACAAAAGGTTGAGTTAATAATTACTATAGCGAAGCCTCCCCATCCCTTGAAAGAAGAAGTCTTACCTGCCAACGAAATCATCCAACTCATCGAGGGACTTCCATCTTTAGAGAACAACCACTTGCAGATTCTTTAAGCATCGAGGCAGCACACAAATCAACTAATTGTTGTAGTATAAATGTATAATACTATGTATGTCTATATCATGTAACAAATACTTAAAGTATATAGATAGATACTTGAGTGTATAAACATAGGTACTTGAGTGTATGAAGACTTATGTAACATGCTTTAGCAAGGGGCAACAAGCATGGCAGAATTCATCATCAAGATGGTTATCATTTTGATTTTCTGTTTGAGCTTTCACACTACAAATGTATTCCTATAAATACCCCATTGTATGAGATGAATAAACACACTTGAAATCTCCATTCTCTCTGAAATATTACTCTCTCTCTGTGTGTCAATTTAGCTTGTTCTTAAACACGTTATCAGCACGAAGTTGCTCTAGAATTAGAATCGAAAATTGACAAGAGAAGAGTTCATCATCAATCGAAGTCATTTTTCCAAACCTACAAAAAATCCCCAAACCCTAGCTCATATCAAAGGCCTTGATTCTAGAAGCCCGGAACCGGCCTCAGAAAAGCCGGAACTGGCCGGAACAGGCCTAAACAGGGCGCCGGAAGTTGTGAACACAAACCGGACCGCTGCCGAGACCTGCGCAGTAGCTGCTGACAGCACTTGCTGAGAAGCTGCGCAGCAGCTGCCGACACATCTGTTGACAGATCTGCGGGGCAACTTTCCGTTGACTTTTCCGGTGACTTTTTCGACATTTTCCCAGCTACTTTTCAGGCGACTTTTTGGACGATTTTTCTCTATTTTTCCCAACGATCATTCCGATCATCTCCGATAATTTTTCCGGCCAAATTTTCCGGCAACACTATTTCTAGGTATTCTTTACTAAAAGTTCTCGTTTTTGAGTTTTTATTCATTTTCTCTCATTTTTCCTTTTTCTCGGGAACTTACAATCAAAAGCGGAATTATAGAAATTCACGCCAAACGAACTAAGAGCGTTCGTAATCAATGAACTAAGAGTGTTCACAATGATTCTTGGAAATTGATTTCTTGGAAGCATAGCTCAGAAATCTTATTATTTTTCGTGGAAGTTTAAACTCCGAAACTAATATTTTCTTCTTATCTTCAAGGATGTCGAATTAACCTAGACTCGATTTTCAAATCCTTGACACAACAGGTTCGGATTACCATAGTTGGAAAACCGACGTTGAGAACCATCTCACATCGAAAGGGATATTACCAATCATCCATGCACCAGACCCGGCCCTTACGTTCCCTCGAACATCCAAGAGGCATGCATAAGCAATCATCTTGATGCGACGTCATATGGACAAAGCACTCAGATTAGAGTACATGTCCATCAAAGATGCAAAGGATTTATGGGAGGCGCTACAAGAGCGCTTTAACAATATCCAAGATTCCCTCCTCCCTGACTTGAAGGTTCAGTAGAACGATGTATGCTTCTCCGACTTCAAGTCTATTGCTGAGTACAATTCAGAAGCTCTTCGTCTCAAATCCATGTTGAGGTTCTGTCAAAAACCCCTCATAGAAGAAGAGCTAATTGAGAAAACTCTCTCCACCTTCCCCGTTGCAGCAATTTTGTTATCAAAGCAGTATCGCACTGAAGTAAATGCTGGATGAATTACGAGGTTCAATGAGCTCATTAATGTTTTGTCGGTAGCCGAAAAGCACAATAACATTCTCGTAAAAAATTATAATTCAAGACCCATTGGAACCAAGAGAGTTCGTGAGACAAATGATAATGCACCCAAAAGAGGGCACAAGGAGCGGTACCCTAGCAATAGGGGACATGTGTACCCTAATAATAGGGGACATGAAGGACGAACATGTCCATATAACGTCCCCAATAAAGAAGGAAACCGTAACTTTAGAGCGGGCACACGTGATGGCAACTCCACACGTGGAAGAGGGAGATATGGCAACACCGGCCGTGGAGGTAGTACCATGCTCTGTGGTAGTAGCAACAACCCTCCTAGAGAATATCCACAACGTGCATAACATGCACAACCTGCACCTTAAATGAAGGGAGGTAACCACAATGACATGTATCATCGATGTGGATCAATCGAGCATTGGTTTAAACAATATCATGCAAGTACCCAATTAGCTGCACGCTACAAGGAGTACAGGGAAGCGAGAGAGCGAGAAGCCAACCTTGCTGAAGATGAAAATAGTGAAGATGTCAATCTCACCGTTGAGGACTTCAAAGCTGTAAATGAAGAGCACGAGGATGCCATAGACTTTGATTAGAATAATCCTCTTTCTATTTTCCAAGAATGGCAAATGTGCCTTAGTCAATAAATAACAATTGTATTAAACTCCTTCTTATGTGGCGTACCCAATGAAGTATGGTGTCTAGGAAAGCAATTGAGATCGGGTATTTAAGCGAGCCTCGCTCCACCAATATCTCTCTACTTTCCTGGTCATATTTTATTGGAATTATCAAACGGATTGAGTGATAACAATTTGTCTAAAGTTTGATATTTGGAATAGACTTATGAAAAACTTTGATGTAATCATTGGCTATTTTCCCAATTAATAAAGAATTGCATTATCATTCAATGTCATGGACATGTGTTAATATTCCGAACTTTATTCTTTTTCAGTATGTTTTCCGGAGAATTGGAATGTCTTCTTGATAGTGGCACCACACATACTATATTGCGATATAGGCAATTATTTTTATGGATGACACCTAGTCGATCCTCAGTAACTACGATGGCAGGACCATCACAATTGATTCATGGTCGAGGACCAGCTCAATTTTTGTTACCAAATGGCACAAATATTAATGTCGCCGAAGCTCTATATGCTCCAAGAGCTGGAAGAACCCTATTAAAATTTAAAGACATAAGAGCCAATGATTTTCATGTGGAAACACATTGTGAGAATGGACAAGAGTTCTTTTGCATCACCTCTAAAAACTACGGAAATACACGAGTATTAGAGAAACTTATGTGTCGCTCTAGTGTATTGTATGCAACCACTATCAGGTTATTGAATCCAACCATGTCATGAATGAAAATTTATGGGATCCTGACACATACAGGCTTTGGCACGACTGTTTGGGACATCCAGGTCGTGATATGATGCTCCGTATATTAAAAACTTCACACGGACATCCATTCTTCAAAACGAAAGGAAGTACGAACCAAACATTGGTCCAAAGTGTTACTTATAAAGCATATCATTCGTTTTACAAAGCTTGCTCTTTAGCAAAGGTAGGATCAAGACCATCCTATGCAAAGGACACTAAAGAAAATATACCATTCTTACAAAGAATACAAGGTGATATTTGTGGACCTATCCAACCAACTTGCGGACCATTTAGATGTTTTATGGTGTTGGTTGATGCATCGACACGTTGATCACATGTCATGCTCTTATCCACAAAAAATATTGCATTTGCTAAACTCCTAGAACAAATCATTAAGTTAAGAGCTCATCACCCTGATCATCCTATTAAGTTAATTCGTCTTGACAATGCTAGAGAGTTTACATCAAGAACCTCTGATGATTATTGCATATCCATTGGGATTAAGGTCGAACACCCTGTCTCTCATGTACACACCCAAAATGGACTCGCAGAAGCTGCCATTAAAAGACTTCAAATGGTTGCCAGGGCATTGGTTATGCGGACCAATCTCTCTATTTCTGCTTGGGGCTATGCAATATTACATGCAGTTGTGCTTATTCATTTGAGACCCACTGCCACCCAACCCTTTTCTGCGTCCCAGAAGGTGACTGGATATGAGCCTGATGTCTCACACTTACGCATATTTGGGTGTGCAGTCTATGTGTCAATTGCGCCACCACAACGCAACAAAATGGGCCCTCAAAGACGCTTAGGCCTTTATGTTGGATATGATTCTCCAAGCATTATCCGCTACATAGAACCCTTGACAGGTGATATATTTACCGCTAGATTTGCGGATTGTCACTTTGATGAGACAGTCTTCCAGTCATTAGGGGGAGACAAGAACACTAATGTTCAACAAAAAAGACAGGAATTGTCGTGGTCTGTCCCCACTTTGTCTCATCTTGATCCCCAAACCACACAGTCTGAAATAGAAGTGCGGAGGATTCTCGATCTTCAGAACATAGCAGAATCAATACCTGATGCGTTTTCTGATATCGCTAAAGTGACAAAATCACACATACTTGCTGCAAAAGTACCTGCAAGGATTGATATCCCTAAAACTAAAGGACATGACATCCCCTCTATGGGTGATGCAGTGGCTAGACCCATGGCTCCTACCAGGAAGCGCGGGAGACCCATAGGTTCGATGAATTCTCGCCCAAGAAAGAAAGCGAGCTTGACACAAAATAATCCATTAATCATTGATACAAATAATCCATCTCTTGAAAAAATTTCGGATTATGGTTATGTCCAAGGGACATCATTGGTGGACGCTCCAATGGCAGAACCAATTCCAGAGAATATAGAGATCTCCATGAATTACACTAGTATACATGTAATTATGGACATAAATTCTATGGCTATTGATGATGCATTTGCATATCATATTGCAAAAGGAATTATAGAATACGATGATATCGAACCTCGCTCCGTTGAAGAATGTCAACGAAGAGCAGATTGGTCCGAATGGAAAGATGCGATCCAGACTAAATTAGATTCACTAACAAAGAGACATGTATTTGGGTCTATAACACTGACACCACCAAATATAAAACCTGTTGGCCATAAATGAGTCTTTGTTAGAAAGCGTAATGAGAAAAATGAGGTTGTTAGAAACAAAGCCCGCCTTGTGGCGCAAGGTTTCTCACAACGCCCTGGAATCGACTACGAGGAGACATATTCTCCCGTAATGGACGTTATAACGTTCCGCTACCTTGTCAGTTTGGTAGTTTCCGAAAAACTTGACATGTAGCTCATGGATGTGGTTACAGCATATCTCTAAGGGGATCTAGATTCAGAGATATATATGAAGGTTCCATATGGACTTCAATTACCCAAATCAAGTGGCTCTAAACCACGGAGCGCGTTTTCAATAAAATTAAGACGCTCACTATATGGATTGAAACAATCCGGACGGATGTGGTATAACCGTCTAAGTGACTACTTGATTGAGAAGGGATATGTAAACAATGAAATATGCTCTTGCGTGTTTATTAAAAGGACAAGATCCGGATTTACAATTGTAGCAATTTATGTAGATGACATAAACCTAATTGGAACTCTAGATGAGTTAAAAGAAACTGCTACATATTTGAAATCTGAATTTGAGATGAAGATCTCGGGAAAACAAAGTTTTGTCTCGGAATAGAACTCGAGCACCGTAATGATTGGATGATCCATCAGTCAGCATATACTCAAAAGTTACTAAGGCGCTTTAATGAATATAAAGCAAAGCCTGTGAGTACTCCCATGATCAACCGTAGTCTTGAGCCCAGAAAAGATCCATTTCGTCCAAGGGATGAGGACGAAGATTTATTAGAGGCTAAAATACCATATCTAGGTGCGATAGGCGCATTATTGTATTTAGCTCAATGCACAAGACCGGATATCTCATTTGCAGTAAACTTGTTAGCTCGACATAGTTCTGCGCCAACACGTCGCCATTGGATTGGTATAAAGACAATCTTTCAATACCTAAAAGGTACGATTGATATGGGCTTGTTTTATCCCTACAGAGAGAAAAGAAATATGAACGCCAGCAACACTATCCATAGTGACCAACGTTCTCCTCCTCCCCTCCATCAAAATGATAATGATGTTTTGACGGGCTTTACTGATGCAGGGTATCTCTCTGACCCTCACAAAGGTCACTCCCAAACAGGTTATGTCTTTACCATGGAAATCACCGCGATATCTTGGAGATCTACAGAACAGACTCTTGTTGCTACTTCTCAAATCATGTAGAGATTATTGCACTACATGAAGCCGTGCGTGAGTGCATATGGCTAAGGTCTGTAAATAGACACATTCGAGGAACTTGTGGTTTGAAATTTACCACAAATGAACCTACATGCATTTACGAGGATAATGCAGCTTGTATTGAGCAAATGAAATTAGGTTTCATCAAGGGCGACAATACCAAGTATATATCGCCGAAATTCTTCTATAGTTAGCAACAACAAACACTTCTAAATATTAAAGTAAATCAAATCTGATCAGAAGATAATGTAGCTGACTTATTTACTAAGTCACTACCAAAATCTCCTTTCGAGAAACATGTAAGGAGCATCGGATTGAGAAGGATATCCGAACTTTCACGATCTTCGAGGGGAGTCTAAATCAGGGGGAGTATCTAGAAACATACTTCACACTCAACGCGCGTTGTGCTCTTTTTCCCTTTCGACCAAGGTTGTTTTTTCCCACATGCTTTTATTACTTGACAAGGTTTTTAACGAGGCAACTTCGAAGAGCACCACCAACACAATACTATTGAACATGAAATATCCAAAGGGGGAGTGTTGTAGTATAAATGTATAATACTATGTATGTCTATATCATGTAACAAATACTTAAAGTATATAGATAGGTACTTGAATGTATAAACATAGGTACTTGAGTGTATGAAGACTTATGTAACAAGTTTTACCAAGGGGCAACAAGCATGGCAAAATTCATCATCAAGATGGTTATCATTTTGATTTTCTCTTTGAAATTTCACACTACAAATGTATTCTTATAAATACCCCATTGTATGAGATGAATAAATACACTTGAAATCTCCATTCTCTCTGAAATATTACTCTCTCTCTCTCTGTGTCAATTTAGCATGTTCTTAAACACTAATGAGATAGTGGAGGAGCTTTTGGATATGTTGAAAAGGTTTAAAGATTCAGAAAACTATGCAATCAAAGTGCCGTCAATAGGCAAACAAAATCAGGAGTTCGATGAAGAAGGTGAATATATGGAGCTCATGCGTAATAGTACTTTTTTGCGCAAGCTAGTGGACAAACCCAACGATATATTTACGATGACTTTTTCTGTTCTCTTGGAAATATTTTAGTTGTGCAAAGCAAACATACATGGAACATAAGAGATATTTTTTCTACCAATGCGCACTTCGTTGTCATCGTTACTACCTACACTTGTTTGCTACCGACAAAAGAGTCGTTCTGGGTAACATGAAGTACATATATAATGGCAAGTAACTTGATTGTTCGTGTGACGAGCTTGGACAGCTGAGCCCCTGGCAAGAATAGACTTGCTTACTAGTATGAGCATCTCCGATGATGAGGATTTGGCATTCATCCTAGTAGTGGAGAAACAGTGTATTTATGTGGTTGGCTCAAGATTTATTTTGGAAGACATTTAAATGTATAATGATCACCGGCAGTGGAATGCCAGATGTGAGTTGAAGGTATTTTATAAATGGAAGATAGAACGTTCAAGTGACACGTGTAAGGTTTTTTTTTTTTTTATTCAAATCCATATAGGGCTAGAATTCTATGTATTTATCATTATGGGTTAGAAAACATAGCATATGATCGTAATAGTTTGTCCATCCGGGGCATAATCCTGTTTGGCGTAAGGACAGAAGACTTGGAAACTTACGAAATACCTCAAGATGGCAAGTACAGGGTAAAGATGACTTAAACAGATAACAATGAGTGCCGGTGTTTGTTAAAAGAAAAATATTTGGTTAACGATGTAGAATGGTAGAATGAGCTAGAAGCTATGTTGGAAGCTGGCACAAAAACAGAAATCGAGGGGTTGTCTGTCCATTGTTTCAAATTTTTGGCCGAGGTTTATTTACAACATAAATTGCAGAGGCACGTGATGGCTTCACAGAGCATTGAATAAGAAGGCCTTTTATTCGTGGTGATTTATTGTTTTTTATTTTTTATCTTTTTTTTGTCTCTTTTCTTTTCATTTTGTAACAGAAGAGGCTTTAGGAAGAAATTCTCAGTTCATAATTAAGAACAAAGAAAATTGTTAGGTGACTTTATTTTGACTAGCCTCATATCTGTGCAATGTGCGTGTTATTGTTGAAAAGAATAGAACGTGAAAGTTTTTTTCATATCCGCTTTTCCAATTTTATATTTTTGTGTTTTTGTAGATTACCATAATAACCATATGAGATTATTTCATTATGAGTTTTTATTTTTATTGTAAAAGGCATTTATGGCAAATCAAAATTTAATGAAGTGTTTGACACCAAATTTTGGCTTCCGTGGTAGAGATATGATATTTGCACTTTATCTATATTTTCACCTTATTAAGATAGTGTATATTGAATATCATCTTACGCCTTTCCCAGTTAATTTTGATTTAGATCTAGATGTTATTCCAAGTGTTAAAGAAGCTTTTGATCAAGTTAGGCACTTAGTTACATACATTCACTTGTCCATGTCAATCCCTAGTTTCATTTGCAGTCAGACGCTACCGAAGGCCTTATCCAATAGAAGGTGTATAGACCATGGATGTCCAAAATCCATCTCCAATCATGGATTGGGTCTACTACAAAAAGCACTAATGAAGGGTTGAAGTCCATATGTTGGTCTAAATATAGACTAACTTTTAGACCATGGTTGTCAAGCTCTTGGCCTACCTTTGCATGATTAATTGATTGAAATTTGAATTTTGAGTTTGCCAACGGTTCATATCCCTCTAATATATGTTTGTAAACGGCTAGTTTGAAAATGAGGAATATTTTCCTATAAATTCTAATTTCACCTCTTCATAATCTCTCACTCTCTTCCCTTCTCCTACCTATTTTCTTACTCATTTCACACACACACACACACACACACACACACAGATTTCAAGTTTCTATTCATTTCCCAAATGGCCTCCAATACAAAAAGGATAGAAAATTAGACACCAAAGGAAGATGAACCTCTAACACTTGCTTATGCGAAAGTCTCCAAAAATAGGTCGAAGGTACAAGTCCATCAAAGGAAAGGGCTTTCGGCAAGTATCTAACGTACATAATTGGATTATTACAAGGGCAATACTCTTCCGAAGAGAAGATCATAAGTTAGTATAATCGTTGATGGAAAAATTATATTTTCCTAAAGATTAATAAATGACATTAATGCATCATATAAGCCGAGATGAGGACAATAAGTGGACAACCCAATCGGATCAAGTAAGTCTTTTGTTAAGTTTTTAAAATTTTTGATTTTAATTATGAAAAAAATTATTGTGACATAGATTGGTGTATAATTAAATTGTTGTAACGTTTTTATTAATTCATTTTATAGCACCGCCAAATCGAGGGTTACTTTAGGACAAACATGGTACCTTCATTTAAATTTGATAGTTGTTATGATTTGTGCAAAAAATTGGGTAACGTTTGACGATCAACCCACACCATATTCCTTCGAAGAAAATATTTAGAAGTGATCTACTTATGCATACATAAATATTTAACGGCTGATTTACCGTAATGTAATCGAAAAATGGATCTCCCAAACCATTAATTAAAAAGTCCTCAACTAGACTTCATTTTAGTGGTCCTCATTAGAAGAGCTCCCTATAATTAATATTGTGGAAGTCACAATTCATATCACAATTTTGTTGCTTGTGTTCATTTCTAAATATTGCAAAACCATCTCAATCTCCAACATAGATATGAGCCTTTTTTCTTTTCTTTTTATAAAAAAAATATATAGTAAATTACCTATAAATGTCTTTTTTAAACTTATATTATATTTTAGTTAAGACATCATTGTCTTTTTTTTTTCCATCATTAGACCAACAAAATATAAGAAATATTAATATTCAAGAAAATACCACCACACTTTTATTTTTTATTATTTACAAAAATGTTACTGCATCCAAACAACTAGTGTTATTAATTGAAAAATTACGACCAACAACTGAAAAAATTACTGTCAATGAAACAAAAAGTTACGGTCAATTAACTGAAAATATATTGTCATGGGGCAATAGCTATCGAAAGAAGGTAGTAACTTTTCTGATGAATGACAATACTTTTTTGAAAATTGACAATAGCTTTGGGTTCGTCATAATATTTTTTTTGGTCCATTGACAATAGCTTTTCAATTATGACAGTACTAGTTGTTTTGACTTGGTGATATTTTTTGTAAATAATGACAACTAAAAGTCCAGTGACATTTTTATAAATATTGATATTTGTTATATTTTGGTAGCTTTATAATAAAGTTATACATTTTGGTAGCCCTTGTAATAAAGCTATATATATATATATTAAAAGTGACATATTTGTCATTGTATAATTCAAACACAAAGCTTCGAGAAATTTTAATAAAAAATACAAAGAAAATTATTGAAGCAACAACTTTATCAACATGAAAATTAGTTTTCTATTAGCACCGTGATTTTAAGTTTACAAGCTAGCATGAGCCTAAGGCAATGGGAACCTTATCTTGAGTGAAAATTAAGAGAAATCACTGAAAAAAGAATGAGAGCCAAAAGCGAGTTCTTTCGTAACCCTAGCGCCGCCTCTTATGGGCTGCTTCCAGGGAGGTCCCAGTCACCTCTATATCCGTGTTTATCTGGATGATTTTGCTTTGTGGTAGATCATTTTCATTCTCAGTGTGAGGGATGGTGGGCTGCGATTTGCTTGGCAGCAGTTTTATTCAGCTTCAGCCGAGACCCCGCCATGGACGACTCTGTGGCCGTGGTTTGGAGAAGAGATCCGGGCTCTGGTGTAAACGGCGCCAGCCTTGTTATAAGGATTGACGCATTTTCAAAGGCGGGACTGGGCTGTTAGTATCGATGATGCAGAGCATGGACCATGTCATTTTTCTTTTGGGTGGATTATAGTGATCATTTCAACGCCAGAGTAGATGGTGTGGCCGGCAATGGTGGCCTTGATGCAAGTGGCCCCAGAGTCGTGAGTTTGACAGCTCGTTTTTCGTTATTTTACTAGAGGCTCTGGCTGGGCTGCTCGGAGTCATTATTTGGGCTGCTCAGAAGCCTTGGTGTAGCGGTAATATTCATTGGATTGGATACTCAGAGTTGCTGGTTTCGCTGCTAGGAGGAAGTTGGTCCGGTGGCCGTGCTGGGTGCGGACGACGATATTGTTGGGCGGCGGTCGAAAAGATTGGATGCCAAACAGGAATGGGGTGTCCAGATCAAATCTGGCTAGGGCATTAGGTGTTGGACAAAGATCAGTCCATCTAAAGACTCCAAGAAAAGAGGAAGTTGGTAAATGGCTTGCCGAAATTTACCATAGTCGAGGTTGTCAATGGTTCCAACGTCCAAGGGTAAGGAACCAACAGTTGCTTAATAAGTTTTCTTAGTATCAACTGTCTATGCTTTTAAGACTAGCTCCATGAGTCTTGTGGAAGTACTTAGCTTTAGCGTACTACAATGGCGTGCGCGGAGTGATAAGTTAGGTAGAATAGATTGCGAGCAAGGCGAGGTATTTTTATGTGGCATAGACTATTCTGAGCAGAAATGTTTTATTGGAGTGGTCTTCTATACTATTCTTAATCTATGAACTGGGACATACTTTTGGTATGTTATTTTTTTTTTTAAAAAAAAAAAAAAAAAAAAAAGAAGAAGAAGAAGAAGAAGAGAAACTTATCTTTATAATTAAGAACAAATCTCCTGATGATCTCGCTTGTCTTAATAATATTAAGCTTCAATAATTAAAAAACAAGATGTTAGGAAGTTTTCTTCGAAAAAAGAAAAAGAAATACGTTGGTGTTCAAGTAAATTCAGAATATGTGTCTGGCCCAAACTTTAAGGTATTTGCTCTAGTTGTAATATGGTTAATATTAGAGATATTCTCGGAGATATTCGTAGATATTAAATCATTGTACAATTATGTTTCCATGACAACACTATCTTTATGCTTGTAATCATCTATATAAAGAGTCCTCTATTATCAATGAAAGCATGACTCAATTATCTCCTAATTTCAGTCTTCCTTAAATACGTTATCAGCACAAAGCCGCAACCCTGAAACAAAAAATAGCCAAACCTTGATTTATGCAAGAAACTAAAACCCTAAATTCAAATACAAAACCTTGAAGCCTTTTCTGCCTACACCTCATATCTTAAAGAGCTTGATCCCAAGAGTCCAGAACTGGCAATGGAATCCCAAAAATCAGCCGAAAAAGTACCGAACCTACCGCCAAAATCTCTAAATAGCCCGAAGCAAAACCACCGCCGGTTCACTACCTTTTGGACCTCCAATTGCCACCAAATTTTGCCAGCAGCAGTGCCTAGATCTCACGATTCCATAACCGGTTAGATCGTTCCAGGAACTGGTTGACTAAATCACTGGTCCTCAGGTAGAAAACCGGACAGAAAGGTTTTTAGGGTAATTCTGGTCACCACCGATTAATTCTAGTGACCATCAGCCATTCCAATTTTTCGACGACCGTCCGGCGATTTTTTGGTGACTTTTCTGGCAATTTCAAGGTATATTTACTGAAAGTTCCCATTTTTTGAAGTTTTTATTCTTTTCTCTTCTTTTTCTTGGGGACTTGCACCCTCCATTTCCTCTACCCCCTTTACTTCTTCATAGGGGAGACCAAAATCCGAACTGTGGGAGTTCGTGCTCGTTCCAAGCTTGGAGCTTGTAGAGTTCTCCAAAATTAGAGTTTGTTGAGAAGTTATAATCAACCACAAACACATCATTGTTTCGATCTAATCCAATACCTTTTGGAATCGGATTTATTGGAAGTGATTATGCTAAAAAATCCATAATTTCTTGGAAGGGATTACGGTAAGAAATTCTAATTTCTTAGGAGTGACTAGGCTCAGAAATTTTATATTGTTTTGTGGTAGGATTTTACGCTCTAAAGCTAACCTTAATTTCTTGTTCTCTTTCAGGATGAGTTACCTTTGAACAAATTAGACTTCGCTTCATTAGGAATAACTGGCTCTAGATATCACAAGTGGGTTCGTGTTATCCGCCAGCATCTCAAGGCCGATGGAATAATAAATATGATTCTTGAGCCTAATCAGGACATGCTAACTGTTGAGCGAGCCATCGTTTTAATAACTCGTCATAGGAATGATTTGCTCAAGTACAAGTATATGAATGAAGAAAACCCCAAAATTCGGTAACATCCGTGACTCCTTGCTTCTTGACCTAGAAGTGAGATGGTATAGCCTCCGCTTCTGTGATTTCAAGTCAGTTCTTGACTGCAAATTGGAAGCACTTCGCATTAAATCCTTAATGGAATTTTATAGTAAAGAGATCACAAATGCGATGTTGATTGAGAGGACTCCTTCTACTTTCCCCGTCTCTGCATAGATGGTTGTTAAGAACTATCATTTGATACTACTGCAGGTCGGATCATAAGGTTTCATTAGCTCATTGGAGCTTTGAATATCGCTGAAAAGTATGACAACATCCTTGTGAAGAATTATAATTCAAGATTCATGGAAAAATAACATATTCTAGTTTCCAATTATAGTCACGCCCCTAGGAGAGGGCGCCAAGAGCGAAACCCTAATCTTAAGAATACTTATGGATGTTCTGGTCCATATAATCACTTTACTAAGGAATGTAACTGCTAAAATAGGGGAACACAGAAAGGAAGAGGTCAACGTGGAAAGAGAGAGAGAGGTAACGACTCTAGCCATATTGGTGGGTTCACTAACACTAAAAGTCATCCTTATGACGCTTTCAAAGCGCCCCAATCAATGGAGTCTAAGCACAGAGCTGTATGTTCCTGATGTGGAGTATCCGGTCATTGGACACACATTTGTAGAGCTCGTGAATATATTTTCACCACTTAGAAAGCATATCATGAAGCAAGAAAAGCTTACTATGTGGAACAAGAAGATCAAGAAGATCATCTAGAGTGAAGGGTTGAAGACTTTAATCTGGTTGGGATCAATAGATCGCCAATTCTGTTTAAGTCTTTAATAAGCAATTGCCATGTACTTTGTACTAAATGCCATTGGTTTAGTTTTTCTTCACATAGGCTCATCTAAAATGTGTATGATGTCTAGGAAGATTTTAAGATAAGTGGTACTTAAGTGAGTTTTGCCCCATCGACTTCTCTCTACTCACCAGGTCGTATTTATTTTAGAGGTACTGAAAGAAGTTAAACGACTACCATTGTTTTGCATTACCTAGTACTTAGATTAGATTCTCTCTAGTTAAAGAGACAATGACAAATTTCCATTTAGCTTGTGAATAAAATTTTGAGTTCTTTTCATTACAACTCCATTTTGATTCTAAGCATATTACTTTGTGACTACGATGGTTGGGCCATCAATATTAGTTCAAGGACATGTCATAGCCAAAATTCCCCCTGCCAAATGGCACCTTGATTACTGTCACAGAAACTCTCTATGCTCCTAGGGCAAATCGTACCATATGGATAGCCAACGGATTTATGCGGAAACTCATGTAGAGGATGAAAATGAGTTTCTCTGCAATACCTCTAATGATTGTGAACAAAGGCACATTATAGAGAAACTTATGTGTCACTCTAGTGGACTCTATGTCACTATTCGAGCTATTAAATTCAATAAAATCATGAGTTAAGATGTCTTAGATTTAGATACATATTGGCTTTGTCACGAGAGGATATGTCATCCTAGTTATGATATAATGATTCGTCTACTAAACACTTTACACAGACAACCATTATTTCGAGTGAAATGAAGTAAGAATCAAAAATTGATTCATGGACTAAGTGTGATCGCCGCCGCTGCCTCTAGCGCTGCAGCAGTCCAACACCAGCCTAGGGCTAGCACAGTCCATATCCATTATGTGATGGATGCCACTTCCCATGGTCATAATGCCATCATTGGTGATGTCGTCACCAACTTTGCTTCAAATAGTGTTTCAGACTCTCAGGTCCAACCAAAATTCCCTTTTGTTGCTTCTAAGGTCTCTCGCTCATTTTACAAAGCCTATTCCTTAGGAAAATTAGGACTAAGACCATCCTATAGAAAAGGATATGAAAATACTCATTTTGTTCTTACATAGAATCCGTGGGGATTCTGTGGACTGATTCAACCAACTTGCGGATGTTTAAATATTTCATGATGTTAGTTAACACAAAAACATGCTGGTCATGTGGTGTGCCATTGTCACCTATAAATGTTGCTTGTACTACACTTGTAGCACATATCATATGAAAACGGGCTGACTCCTTAGCTCATCCTATTCAGTCAATTAGATTTGACAATGCTAGAAAGTTTACATTGAAGACTTTGATGGTTATTACAATGAGACTGATGTTAGACATCATATTTCTTTGTACACACCCAAATGGTCTCAACGACTATGATGGTAGCCCGGAATTTGGTAATGTGCACCAACCTCCTTATTTTCGCTTAGGTTGATGTAATATTGCATGCATCTATGCTAATTCGTCTACGACCTACCACCACTCAAACAATCTCTATGTGACAGTGACTGGGTACCAGCATCTCGTACTTACACATCGCACTATGATGAGTCTTTACAGACAAATGAGCAACTAAGTTGGATTTGAGAGTCCAACTGTTGATACCACACATCGTATGCTGCCAAGCATAAGCAACGGCCTCGTAGGTGGCCCTCGAAACATGGCTATCCCCGCCTATAGCATGCATCCGGTAGACCGACAACGGAGCTATGCTCCACTTTTCTCCGTGGGACACACGAGTCAGCGGGTACGCGCTAGACCCCGTACCCTCAATTCTACAACCAAGGTCCAGGCTATCTCGCTCATGCATACACCATCATGCCCTTGGCCCTTGCCAAGCATCACTCGGCAACGTACAAGCTTAGGACCATTAAGTAAAACATCCCGGGAACACAACTCGGTCCCCAGGTCCACTAGCTCAACATCCTCTTGCTCCCGTACATGTAATCATCGGGTGTCAAGCATTTCTAAAACTCTCAAAATCTTCATTGGGTACACTGGTGATCTCTCCGGCACACTACAACCAGTACTAGGCAACCTGTTGTCGCCTTATAAAGCCACCACACAACGGGGCCCATCAACCACCCCGTTCGGATTCAAGTCAAACGACTCGCCCCTAAGTCCAGACCCTCGAGTTCACAACCTCTCGGCCATGACGAACCATCTAGTTGGTGATTGAGTTCGGGCCAAACTTGTTGACCCGATTTCACCCGATATGAGACAGGTCTAGTTGGTCATCGGGCTCAGTCCAACATTGAGCAATTTGTCTTCATCTGGGAACCAGCATATGTACGCAGCCTTCTTCCGAGTCTAAATCCACAATGACTTTCCGGCACCCGCTGGTCCTGTCTGAGTTCTAATAGTCTGGTCAACCTTCTCTATCTGAAAACTTACGACAAATCCCAGTGACCCACCGGTCTTCCTAAATGAGTTACATACAGACCTCCCGGCCAAGTCCCCTACTAAGGCATCTCTGACATTACTTTTTGGCTCACTCAAGAGCACTTTATCCCAACATACCCCTACACAACCCAGTTTCAAGTCCACAGACACCTACAGGCTCACCGGGTACCGCTTACACCTTTTTGATCACCGAGAGTTTCTCACTCCTATCGACTTAGCTTCTTGATTGGAGCCTCCGGTACCAGCACGAGCTGCGAAGTTACACAAGTACTCGGGCCATTTCAAAGAGGAAGCTCTGGGCACCCGGGAAGCAATTTTGGACACCCAACATGCCGGTGACTCAACCTCGAGGCACCACCCATCCCGGCATCTTCCTTCCATGGTCCTCTCTCTCAGTGACTCCCAAATAATTCATCACCTCTCAACCCACCGAGGCTCACCTGGGCTTTGATTGTCTCAGTCAAAATAAAGCCACAGGGTCAATTTTCACTTTCCCAACCCCGGGTATAAAAAAAAAAAAAGGAAGCTTTGGGCACTGAGAATCTGTTTTAGACACCCAGTCCAGGCACTAGGACATATCTCTAATGATTTACTCAATCTCTCATCTATTTCGGATCACCGGCCAACTTAAACTGGGCACTTGCAACTACCCAGCACTCTCGCCATTGTTGCTCCCGGACTTGCTAAGATAAGTTCTTCATATTCAAATTGCGTTCATATACTACTTAGTAAGATAGGTTGATTATCTTGATGCCACGACGTCCAAATTCCTCACTGTTAATTATATACAAACGACATTTGTTACCTGTCAATTGATTGCATGCACTGTTTGCATGACCTTTCGGCACATATGCATACATGGTTGAGATTGGTCAACACATGCTTTCCCTCTTAGCTTGCCAAGTCATTGCACAATGAATACTCTATGAGTTGCATGAGAATGGTGTTGATATTTGCATGCTACAATTATCTTCTTCATACCAAATTGGGTTATACGCACTCTAACTGTTTGGCTCCAAAATCAGTCTAGTGCAAACTGTCTTTTTTGAGTGCGCGAGCATGTCAGCACCATGGGGTGCAGTCGTCGGGGAGTCCCTTGACCTGACTTCTTCTCAAACGATGTGGACGAGGAGAGCATCAATCTCATCACAAGGTTCTTTTCTATGCTTTTTAGAAAATGACTTTTTGCCTTACTGGTAAGGGCTTTGGTTGTGGTCTCGTGCGTTCACCGAATCGATACTTAACGTTGTAGGTTAAGCAAAGCAATCACTGGGAAGTTGGGAGAAAGCACGGGTTTGCTAAAGCGTGACTTTAGCTTCACTGGGTTGCGAAGGCGTTACCCTTACTTCGCTGGTAGTATCGGTGGCTGTAGTACAGGCAGTCGGCTCCTTGAAAGACTAGGACTAGAAATACGGTCGCCGAGTTTCAACGCGGTTGAAGGTAGGTTTGCTCCGGAGAGGCTTTGGTAATCTGAGAGATTAGTTTGAGAGTTGTTTTCTGTTGTGTCGTCTTTAGCCTCTATATAAAGGCTTCTGCAGATTTACTTTCCAAATAGGAATGAAATACTATATTTGAGGCCACAGTTATTGGCCTGGAATCAAATCAAAACTCTTAATAGTTTTGATATCTATCATATATAATTAATAATTATCCTCCTCTATCGCCGCTAGAATATAGGCAAAGATTAATTGCCTATTGGAATCCTAGATGCAATCTTCTTCCGACAACGATATGGCACTGAAGCAATAAGGGATGCCACAATTAAGGATTGTTATATCCTTCCATCTACTCCACGTCCACTACACATTAATTGGATGGACAATTTTAATTCCTTGCATATATATATTGGTAGCGAAGGCTGTCCACCATGTAAAGGAGTACGTCCTTCCTTAATTGAACCACCACTAAGCAATCATATATACATGATGTTGTTGAATTATAATCAAGCCCCCATCGTCCATTGTGGCTTAATTGCAATATATATGGGAACCCCCCTAATTCCTTGCATGGATGGTTCTTGGCCATGTTCCCTTAATTGTCTCACCATGCCTTAATTGCATGGGAAGTATATATATGGCCAACTTGATATTCTCGAGCCAACCAACTCGTCCGCGCTCGCGTCCTTGATTATATCTTCGCGAGCAATTTTTAATTGCATGTATATATACATCCCTTTGATTCCTTAATCAATAAGAGCCCATGCTTGCACGTCCACATCCTTCCCTCCTGCTCAATCTTGGTAAGCAAACCAACTATCCTTAATTATCAAATATTTGATAATTAATAGTAGATCAATGCATATTCAGATTTGCTTCAAGATTTGCTTGGTCTCCAAGTAGGATTTATTTAGCCTCTAATCAATATTTTCCGAACTTATTGAGAATATATCGCTTGGGTCACGGATATTGGCCCGGATTTCTCGAGTCCCCCTTATCGGGAAAAAATATTTATTTTGAGTTCAAATATTGCCCCCCAGACCTCAAAGTCAAAGTTCCCCGTCTTGACTGAAGAGGTCTTGAGCCAGCACTAGTCTTGCAATAACGTCAATCTAAAGCCACTTGCATTGGCTCAAATGAAACTGATAATTCAACAGACCTCAATTGTTAGGTCGTGAAACTTGAATGACATTGAAAATGTTTTATTTCGCTAAAGATATGCTTCCAAGCTTAAACATGGATAAAAAGGCCACAAGGATTGGCCTTGTATACTGATGATCAAACTCTTGCACTTTTATGAACTAAGCTTGATCGTAATAAGTTTCCAAAACCACAGTCTGGCTTCGCGATCTTACCCCTAGGTAGACTTAGGTATGCATAAACATTCAGGCTAATTAGTAAAGCCTCATTGTTTGTAATGGACAAGGGTATGCTGTAGCTATGCATGGCCTAGTCTACTATTCCATCAAGTTGGCCACGAGTAGCCATGAGTTTGATCAAGAAGCAGTGTGGTAGGCTAGTGCTTTTTTCATGTAGACATACATTCATGCACGTGACACCACAGTTTGTAGCTAATAGATTGGGCCATGACTCATTGGCAATAGGTAATTGCTCCTTCAACACATATCATGACTTCAAGAAAAAATGCTGGGAGGGTAAACTATGGCCACGTGAGTTTGGTCGAAGAATGGTGATCATGACTCCATAATATATGCTTATATTTCTATGGCCACATCAATATTATATCATATGCACCACTCACATGAATTACCTGCCCCACATGTTGCCCCTCGTGCGAAGGAATTTGCTTGTGGTTGCGAATGAGTAGCCTTCGCAAATAATCTGCAGCTCTCCTTCATGCTTTCCCATCTCTTCGCGAAACGCATGCTTTTTAATAAAATGAATATGTCATCAAGCCGCTGTGCTGGCTCTATGTGAAGTGTGTTAATAATTAGGCAATTGATAGACTTAACTCCTTAATGAACTATGCATCACCTGTTGACCTGGATATGTTTGCTGCAATGCTTTACTTGTCTTTCGCGTATAGACCAAAAGTTAAGGCCTTTGTTCATAAGTTGATCTTGTCAAACCCTGTTGCTGACTCCTCCATATTGTACACTAGCCTGGAAACCAGTTTGACTTGCCAAAGGAAAGCATGCTTTATGAAAGACTTTCTAGTGGGTAAGAATGCCGCAACTAATCATTTAAATATCATTGGTCAAAGAATGTTGCAAGTAGCCATAAGCTTATGGCCACAGAATTTGGCCGAAAAAAGAAAGAATTAGCCACTAGACTAGCACACATACATATAGCCATTAGCTAGGCATTCAAATATGCATATAGGTTCCAGAACTTGCAAGAAGATTAGAACTATGCAGTATTCAATGTAGCTTTCTTCCCTGCAAATCAATGCATACTGCCACTGTAATTGGCATACATCACTTGTGTTAATCATCAATCTAATGACCTACGCGTAGTCGAATACACTATGGAACATCCCATAGTGCATTTGTGAAGCAATAGTCAAGGGACATTGCTGCTAATAATCTTCTCATGCAATCTTCAAACTCTGTGTGACATCATCATGAGAATGCTGCTGTGTTTTGTTGAGGATTGTAATCTAGAGGCAACTGTTATTGCCCCCAAGTCTGCACATGTCGTCTTCATATAATGTTTCTCTCAAGCATTCCATCAAACACCTTGCGGGCATATATCATATTCTCAGAGTTGTGATGAACGTCCAACAGAAACAGCCCACAGAAGACAATTTATCAGCCAACAAAGAGCAACCAATGAAATGATAACTATTTCTTTGGGATTGCACTTGATTCCTCGCAGTGGCAGTAGAAGATTAACCTGATAGGATGTGTCAGCTCTTGCAATTTGATTTAGCGTCGAAAGACTTCGTCTTGTCTCCGCCTCGACGTCAGCCACCGGGGTTGGCCTATTGTTTATTGAAGACCACTCGATAGCCCTCAGATCACCTTCGCCACAGAGTATGCATAGCTTGTTGGAAAAATTCCTGCGAAGCGCTTCGCCTGGTCGAATCTTGCTAGCGAGGCTAAGGCCAAGTGCACTCAGCGAGCCCTGCTTCACGTGATCGTTGCTCGCTAGAAAAGTGTTCGCAAACTGTTCCTCGCGAGCTGACTTCTGTTATTGGGAACTAACTCTCTAGGGTGGAAGCGCCTTTGGGCCTTTTGGCTGCTTCGTGAAATATTTTTATTTGTTAGCACTTACTCTCTGCCTTATGAAGTCTTCAAGCTGCTTGCGACACTTCGCCGCAATGAGAATGGGCTTCGGCTGTGAACGTTCGCGAACTTCCTATTATAATTATCCTTTCTAGCCTCTTCGAGGTGACCAATCTCTTTTTGCAGAATATTTTGCACACCCATGTCATTATTGCAGAAGGCACTCTTCCTTATCACCCCATCACAATTTTCAATGAAGAGTGGGTGTCATCAGCCTGCTCCTTGCTGCTAATAAATCAGCAAGTGTTGACAATTAAGCCCACTCTAGCATCATTAGATAATTATGCCAAGGTAAAGGGACACGTATGGCTCCAATTGAGAATCATAATTAATGCATGGCCATATGCTCTCCCTCTTAATCATAATGCATGCCCACTTTTACAGAGGCCACGTGTTCCTTCTTCTTTATACATCTATGTGAGTAGTGAATGATTAATCACCAGTCTTTGCGACCGTTTCTTCGCGAGATCACGTAATCAAAGCCGCTTCGCTGGCTCTAAGCTCAGCCCCTATCTTCGCGAACGATTACTGGCAAAAATATTGCTTGGATTTCTTTCATTGCTGATACCATACTAGGCATATTAAGTGCCTCTTGTATATTTGCCCAGGCCAAAACCAATGGCCTCTAATTATCTCAGAAAGTTCAAGCCACTGTTAGGCAAGAACACAATCTTTGCATCCACCGTGACATACAAATTTGAAACTCTTTTGGATTTTTTTTTTTGACTAATTAAAAGAAAGATGTAAGCTGAAAATTGACAGAAAATTAAAAGCAAAGAAAGAAGCTAGCAGCAGTGTGTTTGGCTAACCTGTAGAAGGCCACGAGGGAGGGCACCTATGCTTCACTCCAAGCTCTGATGCATCAAAATTTATGGCACAAAAACCATGCTTCACTCCAAGCTCTGATGCACCAAAATTTATGGCACGAAAACCATGCTTCACTCCAAGCTCTGATGCATCAAAATTTAAGGCACGAAAACCCCTCTTGTGAGAGCTTATAGGAAAGCAACAAAGATACTTCGCGTTGAAAACTTGGAAGAAATTTGGCTCATAGGAGGAGTAATATTGCCCCCCAAGTATCTTTGTTGGTTGGCAAAGCATGATCTTCAATTGCAATTTTAGAGATGACGGCGTCCCAAGATCAGCTTTGTCGCCAACGACCATGTCATAGATCATGTGTCTATAGAATAAGCCATGAATTGGCTTTTACATTTGACCACTTGTTGGTCTAAATCCTCATGATCAAGAGCCCCAAAGCATTTGAGCTCTTGCTTATGAATTTTGGAACCAATAATTAAATTATAATTATCATCATATTCATCATAAATTGGCTCTGCATTGAGATCATATTTAGAGTCACCAGAGAGTGGTGAATTGAACTCCTCTTCAAAGATAGGCATATCACATATTTGTTTGTCTCTATTTTCTTTCCAAGCATCATATTGAGACGCCTCTATCGACTGTTTGGTATCATAAACAAATTCATTTTGCAAGAAATTTAGAGCTTGATAATTATAAACAAGAGTTATCTTGCACTGATAATATGCCAGTTCACATCCCACTGTGATAAACCGGCCATTTGAATATTGAGTTTGGCCATTCTCAAAATTTGGGATGCCAATATATCTTCCACATATATCAAAGCCACAGCTTGGCTGTTGAATATATGTGCCTTGAAGAAAGCCACAAATAGGTTGGCTGGGAACAATTCTTAATTGACAACCATATTGATTATCATGTCCTTGTGCTTGCCCAATATGATTGCCACATTCGTCATCTTCTTGGCCATGTGATTCATATAGGTCAATAGCTTTTCGAATAAAGTCATATCGTGGACCATCTTTGTTGTACATAGTCAATTGATTCGCTAGACCACATTTAATCACCTCTTGGCCCTCATATAATTATGTTGATTCACAAAGCCGCTCTGGATGATCAGAGGAATGAACATGGGTAGAATCTTGGCCCCCATGTATCTGATCAGTGGCCATATATATGGCTGGGTTAATGGAGAAATCAGATATTTGTTCAGAGATAATTGTATTGTCAGAAGAACAATTTTGTTGATGATCTTCATCAGTGAGCAAACTGGTTTCTTCTTCTGCAACGGGTTCGTCGAAATGAAGGTTTTTGTCTTTAGATTGATCGCCTCCTATAGGCAATTCAATCTCAGCAACACCACCTTTGCTTGCAGCTTCTTGACTCTCCAAGAAGTTTTCTTACTTTGTGTTGGTGGCGTCAAACTCGCCGTGCTGCAAATCCACTTAAGTAAGCATTTTGGACCATTTTTTGCTCGAATTTGCGAATTCGATACAGTTCGCATTGTCTGCTCCCTGGTTTCACGGGCATCCTGCTCTGCCCTTTGGGTAAGTTTTCGAGTGCTCTGCTCTATTTTTGCCAGCCATTTCTCCCACAGCCTATCATTATTGATATTCAAGATGGCCAGCTTGTCTTCGAAGCTTGCATCCTCTGGGATGGGGAGCAAAGCGAACTCGTCGTCCACTGTGGTACTATTGGCCATCTTTTCGCTTTAGGAATTTCTTTTGGTAAAGATTTTCCCCTGACATCCCAATGATGGCAAACACAAAAGACTCTAGTGCTGTCCTACTGGGAGTGCCAAAATGTTTGGCTCCAAAACCAGTCTGGTGCAAACTGTCTCTTTTGAGTGCGCGATCACGCTAGCACCGTGGGATGCAGTCGTCGGGGAGTCCCTTGACCTGAATTCTTCTCAAACGATGTGGACGAGGAGAGCACCAATCTCGTCACAAGGTTCTTTTCTATGCCTTTCAGAAAACGACTTTTTGCCTTACTGGTAAGAGCTTTGGTTGTGGTCTCTTACGTTCATCGAATCGATACTTAACGTTGTAGGTTAAGTAGAGCAATCACTGGGAAGTTGGGAGAAAGCACGGGTTTGCTAAAGCGTGACTTTAGCTTCAATAGGTTGCAAAGGGCGTTACCCTTGCTTCGCTGGTAGTATCGGTGACTGTAGTATAGGTAGTCGGCTCTAGGGAAGACTAGGACTGGAAGTACGGTCACCGGGTTTCAACGAGGTTGAAGGTAGGTTTGCTCCGGAGAGGCTTTGGTAATCTGAGAGATTAGTTTGAGAGTTGTTTTCTATTGTGTCATCTTTAGCCTCTATATATAGGCTGCTGCAGATTTACTTTCCAAATAGGAATGAAATACTATATTTTAGGCCACATTTATTGGCCTTGAATCAAATCAAAACTCTTAATAGTTTTGATATCTATCATATATAATTAATAATTATACTCCTCTATCGGCGCTAGAATATAGGCAAAGATTAATTGCCTCCTGGAGTCCTGGATGCAATCTTCTTCCAACAACATAATTGCCTCAAAGATATGGCACTGAAGGAATAAGGGATGACACAATTAACGATTGTTATATCCTTCCATCTGCTCCGCGTCAACTACACATTAATTGGATGGACAGCTTTAATTCCTTGCATATATATATTGGTAGCGAAGGCTGTCCACCATGCAAAGGAGTATGTCTTTCCTTAATTGAACCACCACTGAGCAATCATATATACATGATCTTGTTGAATTGTAATCAAGCCCCCACGTCCATTGTGGCTTAATTGCAATATATATGGGACCCCCCCCCTGATTTCTTGCATGCATGGTTCTTGGCCATGATCCCTTAATTGTCTCACCATGCCTTAATATCATGGGAAGTATATATATGGCCAACTTGATATTCTCGAGCCAACCAACTCGTCCGCGCTCGCGTCCTTGATTATATCTTCGCAAGCGATTTTTAATTGCATGTATCTATACATCCCTTTGATTCCTTAATGAATAAGAGCCCATGCTTGCACGTCCACTTCCTTCCCTCCTGCTCAATCTTAGTAAGCAAACCAACTATCCTTAATTATTAAATATTTGATAATTAATAGTAGATCAAGGCATATTCATATTTGCTTCAAGATTTGCTTGGTCTCCAAGTAGGCTTTGTTTAGTCTCTAATCAATATTTTCTGAACTTATTGACAATATATCGCTTGGGCCACGGATATTGGCCCGGATTTCTTCGAGTCCCCGTTATCGGGAAAAAATATTTATTTTGAGTTCAAACACTAATCCCTTCATAATTGTTAATTGATGCCATGTCCTGTGCTTTATTCAAGTCTAGGACTTTATGATCCATTGTCATGTTTATTTATTTTTCTATTTTTCTTCACCTAATCCAAATGTGACATGCTCACAAACCCAAGCATGTACATATCAATTAGGGAAAATGTTAAGAACAGTATATGAATTTAAGGTTATTGGGAATTAAGGTGGTCAACGTTTGTAAAACCCAGCTTTAGTACATGGACTTTGAAACCGGACTCACCTTTCATGGATGCCGTTATCTTTTCTATCATAGAGGATGCGACATGTCATATTTATAAGGGCAATTCGGTCTCTTCAAGTTCGATGGAAAAAAAAAAACTGGTTAACACCAGTGATCACTATGGGCATTCAAGGCTTCTCTCTACACCCAGTTCTCTCTCTCTCCTCACCATCTTCTTTGAGTACATCTCAAAACGAAAATTTGAGGCAAACTCAAAACGCACTTGGCAGATTCCAGAGGATTAGGGCTTGTGGTGGTGGCTTTGGGTTGGCCGCGGCGGTGGCTTCAGGAAAACTCAAGAATTGGGGTCAATCCTAATCAAGTGATTCTGCTGAATTGAGGTTTGGATCAGTGAAAGAATATAGATGGAATAACAACAGCAAAAATCTCCTCGCGTTTTGGCATTTGGATCAGTTTTTCTTGGCCACCGTTGGAGGTCGGAGTAAACTCAAAACCCAGTAATTAGTTTTTTCTGGGTTTCTTTAGAGAGCAAAGATTGAGAGAGAAGAAATGGGTCCTTTGGAGGATTGGAGAGAGTCGAGGAAGTGCAGGCCTAGTGAAGTAAAAGGTGTTTGGTGATGATGAATGATTTAGCTTTGGAATTAATCAAAGTGGATGGTGGCGATGACGTGTTAGACAAACCGGGTTTCAAATATTGGAATCAAAATTCAATCTTTCTGAGCCTTCGGGTCATCTTCTTCGATCTGAGTCTATGAATTATTATTGCTTTTCTGATGCAAATACATAAAAAGTGGTTTTCTTTTTCACTTTGTCTGGGTTTTGTGGTATCACTGTGGGCTCTGGTTTGTTTTTCATTTCTGGTTTTTGCAGTGCACCAAGTAAAAGATGTAGTTGCTTGTGCAGCATGAGAAATGGCAAAATTGCCTTGTGCCTGTTGAAGATTGCAGTGCATGGATGAAATGAAACAGACAAGGCTTTCACCCCCCTATACTAATCTGTGATTTATATATAAAAAGCAAATTCGGGTGTTGGTTTGGTATGGCTGATGGGGCTGAGTTTCTTGTGGTTTCAATTGTAGTACATATTTTTTTTCTCTTTTTTTTCTTGGTATATTACACATTGTTTCAAAGTAGTAATTTTTGATTTCTTCTTCTTCTTTTTTTAAAAAAGTAAAAGGTGTTGAGCTTGCAAGAAAAATGAGAGAGCTTTGAGGGGGAGAGGGATAGAAAAAAAAGTACTAAAATACCCTTCAAAAAATGCTTTAAAATATAGAGTTAACGGAGTTAGTGACGCCGTCCATGGAAGGTGGGTCGGGTTTCAAAGTCGTTGTACTGAAGTTGGGTTTCATAACTGTTGGCCACCTTAATTTTCAGTGGCCGCAAGTTCATGTACTGTTCTTAAAATTTTCCCTATCAATTAAGGCCATCCATGTATGTGAAGCAGTACTAGCACTATGATAATCACTGTGGCATTTCTCAAACATGTGCACGTGAAATCCTCATCAAGCATATTTCGTTAATTTACTCAACTGGTTAATCACTTATTCTATTTTTCTTTTGGAGGAAACAAAATCACTCTAAACCGGGCATCTTCTTGTGCGTACAAGGCCAAGCAAACTATCGACGATCATTTGTCGATTACATGCAGCGTTATGCTTGGATAACTCCAACATGATTTGATATTTAGATCAATCCCAATTTTTAACTTCTCCAATTGGCAAAAGATAAGTTCTCATTTACACTTTTAAATTTGAGCTAATGTAGTGATGTACATGCTTCAAATAACGATTTCAATAATCTAAGCATGCCTATGACATTTGATAATTTTGATATCATATCTATTATGCCTATGTATTAATGTCATGCTTTATTTAATTGCCCTTCAATTAAAATTACTACACGTATACATATGACACTACAGAAGTGTCAAATGCGGCACTTAAAATCCTCGCACCGAGCGAGGTACCCCAATGGGTTAGAAGGCTCAAGCCATCATTCTACCCGAGGTCATACCACAGGGTAAAGGAGGCCTACAGGCCTTCATTTGATCCCACCAAGGAGGCCCAAGCGCTCATTCGATCCCATTGGATCATGAGGCTCAAGCCCTCATTCTACCAAGGGTCACGCCACCGGGTAAAGGAGGCCTACAAACGCTCATTCAACCCCATTGGGTTAAGGAGGCCCAAGCTCTCATTCAATCCTATTGGATCATGAGGCTCAAGCCCTCATTCTACTTGGGGCCACGCCATTGGGTAAAGGAGGCATGCAGGCGCTCATTCAACCCCATTGGGTTAAGGAGGCTCCAGCCCTCACGTAACCCCACTGGGTCATGAGGTACAAGCCCTCATTCTACCGGGGCCACGCCATCGAGTAAAGGAAGCCTACAGGCGCTCATTCAACTCCATTAGGTTAAGGAGGCTCAAGCCCTCATGCAACCCTACCGAGTCACGAGGCACACGTCTTCATTCTACCTGGGGCCATGTCACCAGGTATAGGAGGCCCACATGCCCTTATTCAACCCCATTAGGTTAAGGAGGCTCATCCCTCACGTAACCCCACCAGGTACACGAGGTATAAGCCCTCATTCTATCCGGGGCCACACCATCAAGTAAAGGAGGCTCAAGCCCTCATAAATTCTCCACTCGAACGAGGTATCCCAACAGGATCACTAAAGGGTAGCTCCTTTACATAACCCAAGGTCCAGTCCCTTGCATTAAAGTTCTCGCCTCAAGCGAGGTACCCTCAAGTTCACAATTCAGCCTGAGGTTCATGCCTTGGTAAGAAACAAATGTAGTGGACTTAGTAATTGTGAGCTTGTGAATTTTATCTAAAGTTGAAATCTTGCAACTTAATACTGATTGAGACTGTTAGAAATATTTTGATGATTATTGATCCCTCTAGATATGTTGCAGAGTTGGAACTTGCAAGGACTTGCTGGTTATAAACCATCTGACTTGCAAGATTATGTCCTTGTCCTTCATGACTTACAGCTGAATAAATAAGGAAGCAATTTCCAAGCACTTAGAGATAAATATATGCAAGCCAATGTAATGTTGTTTTATGTTCAGGTAATTTGCATCTTGAAACTATCCCACACAAATTTGTTGATATTCTGTGTTTAACTTCCAGAAGGGCTTATATATTTGTAAATGGCTGGCAATTACAGTACATGTGTAAGTTGTATGTGCATTTCTAGAAATACAGTCGGGCTCCATATTGAAATCAACTCAAGAGTAATGTTGCTTTTCACTAATATTTATCCGGTCTTGACGATTTGACATTTTTTGGACAGTTTAAGTAAGCAGCAACATTGTCTTCACACTCTGAGATCCCTACACTTTATTTTGAGCTATGGCTTGAGAAAGTTTTCCTTAGGTCTAAATGTTATTTTTTGTGAAGAAAGAAAAGTAGCAAGATGCTGAATGAAGTTGACTCTCGAAGTCTAACGTAGTTTTGAAGAATTTCTTCAACACATTCCCTTGATCCACATGTAGGATCGGTAACAAACCTTTCCTTTAATTTTCTGATTTTTCCTGGTCATTTATGTTGTTTATGTCTTTGTTAACATTTTTTCAGAGGTTCAACAATCTTTAATAATGACATTGAGGACTGGGAAGGAAGACATTAGAACTGTAACCAAAGACGCCCGCTCTGTGGTAGTGACACAAAGCTCGAGAAGCAACATAAATGAGTTGGAGTGGCATCTTAGAGCGAGAAAAGCAAGTACTATGGATTACCTCCTTTCAGCATATGAGCTACCAAGTTTGATTCATGGGTCTAGTTAGCAGCTAGGAATAGCTAGAAATTCTTTTGATTTATGTGTAGGTAGCAGCTAAGAATGCTTTCTTGTCCCGTACATTATCTAGTAGCTTGAATGTTTGGATGTTTGAAAAATGCTACTTGAATGATATGGATTAGACTATGGTTTTATGTGGTAATTAATATGGAGCATTATTTTTAGAAAAATATTCCAAATATGAATTATATAATGAAATAATAACAGCTCAAACAATGTTGTGAGAACCAAACTCATACAACAAACCTGATATTGCTCACACAATGTGTTGATAAAAGGAATCTGTTGTGTGAACCAACAATCAACAACAAAAGAAAACAAATTCTGTTGTATATGATTCATAACACATAACAAAAATATAATTATTTCTATTGTCTGAATGAATCAATAGACAAGAGAGAAATTATATTTTTGTTGTGTATTATGTATCTTAGACAACAAAGGAAGAATTATAGCTGTTGTGTGTGATGTACCTCAAACAACAAAGGAATAATTATAGCTGTTGTCTGTTATGAATCTCAGACAACAGTTATAATTTTACTTTTGTTGTCTGATTGGGCACGTCAATGCTGCGGCATCCTCGCACATGTTCTGCCAGCCACATGCCTGCGTAGAATTGGCACAACAAAAATAGCTATTCTGTTGAGGAAATAAATATTGCACAATGGTGAAATCACCGTTATTTTTCAATCACACAACACTCGTTTAGAGCACAGTGAGGCTGGTCATCACACAACACAAAACCACGTCGTCTGATTAACTTATTGTAGTAGTGATTTCCATATAGTCTCAAGGAATTTATTGATATGATATGCACGTGAAAGCTCCACTTGGTCTAGATTGATGATCATTTTTAGGACCAGAATGTCTTCTGGAGCTCTCAGCCTCAGAACACACAATCATTGCTCATTCACTCGATGAATTTTGATTATTCTGATGAAAAGATGAGTTAGATGATGGGGATAAGTTATCTGCATGAGGCAAATGAACCCAAGTTGCCTTGAATTTTCCCCAATAAAAGAAGTGCTACAATATAAGGAGATTAGGGTGGTTATCATTAGCTTTTATGGGTTATCACACAATAGTTTTTGTGAGTTATCACACATCCATGCATATTCATACAGAGTACAAGTAATCAAAGCATTCAATAAATTAAGGGGAGTGAAATTTGCACTCCCTTTTTGAAAACCACACACCTTAATATTTTAATAGTTTTAGTTGGCTGATGCTTTTATCTCTTCCTAAAATATCCCTGCTTAGTCATTTATATTCCTTACTCTCTAATGTCTCTCCAACAGCCAACTCGGTAGAAAAGAACCCAGCAACAAGGCCAAAATTCTGAACAGTTGTTCATAATCCTCCAATAGAGCCATCATGGCAGAAGATTTGGAAAAGCCCAATTCGAAGTTGCTCAGTGCTTGTGGCTTTCATTTAGTTTGATAAAGCAGTTTCGTATCAATTCGCAAGGTTTTAGAACGTGCCTTATGCGCAAAGAGAAGAACAACAGAGGAAATCGAGTTCAATCTCTCCCGGCCAAACGATGCAGGCACTCCTGCAGCTGCGTTCCGATCTGGGAAAGGATGGTGATCCGGAATAGAGGTTTCTTTCTTTGGCAGAGGTGCAGAGCTTGATTCAGTGGGGTTTGGCCCAATAGATCGAAGCCGAAACTCCTCAAGGTTTTTGAGTATTTCCTCCAAGAAGGCAGTCTTGGAAGGCCGGGAGAGAGAACGGTTGTTGTTCTGAGAAGTGGGTCTGCTATATTGTTACTGTGAGTGTGAAGTGGGTCTGAAGTGTTGCTGCTGTGACTGAGACTGTTGCCTTAGGCTGACTTTGACATTGCTAGAGTAACTGGAGAGAAAGGAGGAGTTGGACTGGGGATTGAGTTTAGTTGGGTCGGTTGAGTCAGATGGGTCTGAGGAGGAAGTGGAGAAGAGGTGAATTAGAGATGGGTTTGTGAAGGTTCGGTGGTTGGTTCTCAACCTGAAAATGGTGATGGCAAAATCAATAAGAAGCAACAAAGGATGCCTATTAAGGCTGGTGGAGGAAACATCATTGAGCAAGAAGAAACAGGAAGAGAAAAAACATCCCCAGGAAACACATCCTTATCTCCCTAAAGATTGTATCTCAAGCATTCTTGTACGACTTCCATTTGAATCTCTTCGGAGGTCAAGTTTTGGATGTAGGCCTTGGTATAGCATAATTAAAAACCCAAATTCATCAATGCTTATCTCCATTGGTCTGAATCTGTTTTGATTTTTCTTCCCTATCACAAAGGTAAGGTCATATTCGTTTTCAATGGCATCTGTCCCAGAAGAGAATTTAAATTGTGTCTCAGTCGGAGAGCCACCATTGTCGAAAATAATGACGGAGAGAGATGCAAGGAGTCAAAAAGTTATAGTTGTAAGGACAATGTCGGAAAGAAATATAAGTAGAACAAAAGAAACTATTAAAATATTAAGAGGCTTGATTACACGCATTTATATGCATGTAATTATATCTAAATAACTAGAATAAGCTAATCATTGATTTAATTATAATGTAATTAATCCAATTTTATTTATCTTATATGAAATAAGTGGAATTGAGGAAGTGTGAGAAAATAGCGCAACATTGGAGTAGTTTGGTAAAATGACAAAAAAATAGAGCATCGGTCAACCATAGTCAATACGAGTGAGGAAGGCGAATCCGATTATTTCAAAATGATGTCATTCGGATGTGCTTTATGATTGGAAGAGGAAAAAATAATAATAATATTAATTAGCAATGAAAGAAATGGAGCAGCTTAATTAATTAAGCATTGCTTAATGAGTCTTTGACCAAAAGCCTTAAAACGAGCTAAAGTTATCCCACTTATCCTAATAACAAATTTTTATTCTACTCAATTTAAAGTAAAATGATCTCAACCTACAAAAATAAATTACATCATTAATCCACTCTCTCTCTTTCTCCCCTCTTCGCTGGAGAAAGTTTCCCGGCCACATGGCCGGTAATTCTCGAATTCTAAGGCAGATCCTTCATTATCGCCACCTCGCGCCGCATGTCCAGCGCACGGAGGTGTTACGTCGGCGAAGGTGCAGATCCAATCGAGGCACGCCATCGATTGTGCAAGGTAGGCCGGCGGCAATTGTGAGGTTCACGATCGAGCGTAGTGAGAAGCCCAATCTCCGGCGTAACCTTTCTAGATAGAAGGAGATTGTAACCCCAGTAAATACAGGGCGCCGAGGAAGACGACGACGTCGTTATCCAATCGTGAGATTGTAACCTTTGGGACCAATCAAAGAGCCAAAGCCGGTTGGTTTTTCTACGCCCAAGATAGTCTGGCTTTTTACCGCGCTTTTTACCGCTACACCCATCAATCAACAATAGTTTAATAAGTCAAAATTGAAGATGGATGGTTAAAAAGAGTTGAAATGCTTACATGAAGTTGAAGATGGGACCCCCCCCACTGCCGATTCGTTGCTCCTTAAGTCCTTGGTATTATTTCCCTTTAAATTATACAATTTCGTATAAGCAACTCAAGATTTGCGTGGGGCATCCGTATCACGTGACAATGCAACAGACCAATCACTGACTAGCAGGGAGTCTTTTAGGTACTGTTCATTTAGAGAGCTGGGGCATTTTCAAAAAAGAGAAAAAAAAATTATTTGTTTTGATTGGATAATCCTAAAACCACTTGGTGAGGAAACCCCCATCTAAGAATTTCTCCTACACCTCTAGTCCAAAAAGCAAAATGGGTCTGTATGTGATAAAGAGTCATTGAGAGATGGAGGAGGAGAGAATTAAGCACCTTTGACTGACTGGGTCGGTGGGTTTTTGGAAGCCATTTTTTTTTTTTGTTTTTGTTGCTTACGAAAGAGGGAGGCTTTAGAAACTTGGTTTTTTGTGAAGGGCCGGAGGCAGCCGTTGAGGTTTCTTTTGCTATTAAAATGTCAAATTTAATGCATTTTGTTGCTTCTGTTCGTGACGTTTTTTTTTTTTTCTGGATTTGATCATCTTCATCATTAGGTGTGCACGGTGCACTATAATTAATACAAAAGAGGTCGCCATGGTCACCACATGAATCAAATACATGTCAAAAACTTGGTCACTTTGAGTCATCCAGTGACACAGACCTTGCCATAATATTATTTTCCTCCTTTCTTGTCCATCCAATAGCCCACGAACAGACATAATTTGATATGAGCTGCAAAGATTACATGACTATCCTTTTGATTAAATATTACAGATTTGATTAATATTCATATTTGTTACATAGGACAAAAAAGAAATCGATTATTAATATCCATATTTAGGGGCAATAGACGTCTATTGGGGGACAATAGACGTTTTGAATTAATATAATATTTTCATTTTTTTTACTTAATTACAGTTATATTTGTCTAATCTTAGGAAGATTAGTTCTCATTCCGGTGACGTAAAGTTCTATTCGGGGGTAATAGACGTCTATTGGAGGACAATAGACGTTTATTATACCTCTATTGGGGGGCAATAGACGTTTATTAAGGGGCAATACATAGCTGATAGACCTCTATTGGGGGGCAACAGACTTCTATTGCCCCTCTATTGGAAGGTAATAGATGTCTATTGGGGCAGTAAATCTTTCCAATTGGCGGCAGTCGGTGACTGGAATCCAGCGACCGGTGATCGGATTCCGGTGAAAGGTGGCCGGATTCCGGCGAAGTCTCCTATGGTTTCTCTCTCTTCCATTTTTTTTTTTTGCTCTCTCTCTCCCTCTAAGTAACAAGGGAGGGTAAAAATGATATTAAAAAAATAAAAAACAAAAAAAAAATTAATGGGGTATTAGGGAAGACATCCTTAGACTATTTTGGGTAAGAGGGAATTAAAAAAACTTAATGGGATAAGTAGAAAAAAAAATTCTAGAAATATGGTAAATGGACAAAAAAAACCCTTGCTTAATTAAGCTTCCGTTTTCTTTTATTGAGCTCCACCCTTTCTATTTAATTAAATGAAAGGAAGCACCACATCACGTGCGCAGCATATCCATTCTCCTACCTTTTCATTCACCACCACATGATCTTTATAACCCAACAAAACCCTCTATATATATATATATATATAGGATTTTTCTCAGGTAAGGATGTCTTTAGTTTTTCTTAGGTGCGGATTTGGTGTTCTCACCCACTTTCCGATCATATTTTCACATCTTAACCGTTCAGTTTTTAGAGCCTAATGTATAGATCCCCCCTGCAAAATTTCGGCCAATTTGGTGATCGTTAAGACATCCAAAACTGCAATTTACACGAACGGACCGAATCTGTCGAACCGGAACCGTTCGTATTTATAATGATAAATTACAGTTTTGGATACCTTAACGATTACCAAATTGGCTGAAAATTTTCAGAGGTGATCTATACATTAGGACCTAAAAACTGAACGGTTAAGATGTGAAAATGTGATCAGAAAGTGGGTTAAAACCGGAAATCCGTACCTAAGAAAAACTAAGGAGGTCCTTAGCTAAGAAGGACTGTATATATATATATATATATATATATATAGGGCCCTTCCACTAAGAAATCTTTTTTTTTTTTTTTTAAGTCTTTTATAGGGATAGACACTAAACAAAATTTTTGATCATATTTCAGCATCTTAACCGTTTATTTTTTAGGTCCTAATATGTAGATTACCTCTGTAATTTTTCAGCCAAATCGGTGATCGTTAGAGCATTAAAAACTGCAATTTATACGAATAGACTGAATCTGTCGAACCCGAACCGTTTTTGTTTATAATGGTAAATTACAGTTTTAGATATCTTAACGATCATCAAATTGGCTGAAGATTTGCAGAAGTGATCTATACATTAGGACATAAAAACTGAACGGTTGAGATGTGAAAATATAACCGAAAAGTTATTCTAATGCCCTATCCCTAGAAAAAACTAAAAAAAAGGAATCCCTCACTAGAAGGGCCTTGTTTATATATATATATATATATATATATATATATATTCATCTCGGCCTCTTCTCTTAGGTGGAGAACACAGCGTTGCAACACGGAAGGGAAGGGCCTTCTGCCCTTTCCCATGAGACACCACCAAACCATTCCACTCTCCATTTTCTTCTTTCTCACCGAGACCCAGCCACCGCCACTCCTATTTTCCATTTGTACATACTGCTAGATAATTCACTAGGTTTAGCAGTCAACTGGGGCCTGTAGGTCAAACCCAGGTATCAGACCACCGGCCGGCTTCACATCCCACCAGGATGGTTCACGTCAAGGACGGCACCCTCGACACAGAGGGGTCCGTACCAGATCAGCACAGTTCATCTGAGTACACACCAGAAGGGTGATATAGCTATAAGAGGACAACATGCGTCCCACATCGAAGATAGGGGAAACCCCTTTCCCCTGCTCTAGTATTAAAGCATCAACACAACCACCTTTTATGGGCAGTAACTCCTTCATCTACTACTATAGTTCATTATATTTGGTATCTTACTCAGGCATCGGAGGGGCATAAACCATCCGGTATGGTTTATCCCTCTAATATTGTGCTCTTGGTACAAGATTGAGGAGTTGGACCGGTATCCCTTGTGATATAGCATTCTGAGTAAGGTACCCCGGGAAAGCGACAAGAAACATTGGCGCGCCAGATAGGGGATCTTGAATCATGACCGAGCCAGAAGAGACGGCAGGTGAGGGTAGAAGTGTCGCACGGGTACTGATATTCTCTCCAGGTACTTCATCAATAGGGACACCGAGTGCCGGAGAGGTGCATAGTGTCGGAGCCCTGGACCAGCACAACACGGATGACTCACTGGTCATCCAGGACCAAGTGGCCCCTGTATCGGAGCTGGAGTCTATGCGAACAGAGATCGCAGCCTTCCGAGAGCAAGCTAGGATTGATCGGGAACAACAAAGAATCGATAGGGAAACAAATCTCCTTTCGCAATAGAGATTGCAAGAGTTGGAAGATGAAAACACTACGCTGGCCTGAGTATTGGACAGACGGCACCAGTATAATGAGGCACTCACCCAAGCCCTAGCTATAGCAACAGATGTAAATGTTGCCCCGGTAACGAGAAGCACCGGCCTCGCTCCAACCCTGTCTACGGGAAGCGGTCGCCGTTTGATCCAGGTACTGCTAGACTTGTTCCCGAAAAACCTAATGCATTTGCCACCGCCACCATTACCACAGCCAGCTCAAAGTGACCCATCGGTAACTGATCTAAACACGGCATTACTCTTACAAATGAGCAACTCCTTACATGCCCTGCTGTCAAGGGTAGAGGCAACAAAGAATAGGGACACCAGGTGAGCCATGACCACTTGTGAGGACCGTCCGGGTCCTTTCACCCAAGAGGTTAGAGGTGCCATTCGAACAAACATATCAAAGCCACTGAAGATTAACTATACGGGAGTCGGAGACTAATACCAGCACCTATAGGCTTTCCGCTCACAAACTAACGCCAAAGGATACACGGATGAGGTGTGTTGTAATATGTTCCAGGAGACATTGTCAGGGGAAGCTTTGAGTTGGTTCTACGAACTACCGACCGGTTTTGTAGGGAATTTCAAAGAGCTCGTGGATAAGTTCGTAGCTCGATTCATCTTACGTACTGATGGAATACATACCCCCAAGGGACTGCTAAAGATTGAACAGGAGGAAAATGAAACTTTGAAGTCTTTCGTTAACCGATGGCAGGCGGCTACCGCCAAGTGCCGGGACCTTAACAAGGAACTGGCTGAGTTGGCTTTCAGAAGGGCCTAAGGCACTGTGAGTTCCTCTACGGGATTAACCATCACCCCCCGGCTAGCTACGACGAGTTAATGGCTACGGCCATCAAGTACGCTCAAGCCGAATTCGAAACGTATGGGGATAACGTCAGACCAGATCTGAGGGTCTCCGCCCCGGCCTCGATGGTCAGGGATGAGCCAAGAAAAAAAGGAGTGGGTCCATAATCGGGACATATCACCCCATAACTCAAACAAGAGAAGCAGAGAGTCATCATCTAGGTCTAGCTGTTATGCGACCCCTCAGCCTCGCTGGGAAGAAAGGGCACCGCAGAACCCACGAACACCACCACCTCCCCGGTATGAGGTATTTACTATGCTCAATGCTTCGTATGAAATCATATGGAACGAGAACAGAGAAGACATACCCGGACCACCACCAAGGAAGTTCCCAAAAAGCAAACTTACCCAGCAGGATACCGGAAGGTTCTGTACGTACCATGAAGATGACGGGCATAATACCAACCTCTGCATGGCTTTGAAAAATACGATCGAATCACTAATTCAAAAGGGCAAGCTTCAGCGGTACCTACCCGCTAAAGAGATAGAAGCTATCGACGTATACAGCCAGATATTCACAATTCATGGTGGAGGCCCAAGGAGTTACCTCCCCGGAGGAAAAAGCGAAATTCCAGTTTCAGCCACCCGGAAGTGTTCAATTTCCATAAGGCCCTGCAACAAGACTGCGACACTAGGTGGAAATCTGTCACATTCGTACAAGAGGAAGAAGTTGGTCTAAAGATGCTCCATGATGATCCCTTCCTGATCACGCTCCAAATAGACCACTACATGATGTCCCGGGTACTCGTAGATACCGGAGCCTCGGTCATCGTATTATTTCGTGATGCATACAAAGCTTTGAACAGAGGAAGGGCCAAGCTGTCACAAGATAACGAGCCCCTCATTAGCTTTTCAGGAGACATCGTCCAGCCACTGGGATCAGATTACCTATCGATCACGATAGGAGAAAGTCCAAACTGTTCAACCATCAAAACAGAATTCATTGTCTTCGACTGTGCCTCGTCCTATAACGCTATCTTATGTCGACCGACACTCTGGCGTTTGAAGACATTCATCGCAGGCCACATGCTCATGATGAAAGTGCCAACCCCGGTGGGAATAGAGACCATACGGGGTGATAAGGCCACAGCAAGGCAGTGCTATTCTTCGACGGTATCTCAGGGTAAGGGCAAGTCAGAAATGTTGGCAGTGGCCACCGACCCACTCAGACAGGTACGAAGATCCCAGAGATGATACTGGCTTTGATGAAGAAAGCCCAGTGCAGTAGAAGACATCGAAGCGGTCGTGCTATCTGAGCAGTTCCCGAACAGGATTGTCAAGATAGGTACCAAGTTAGCTCTGGCTATCAGGGAAGACCTAATCTCGTTCCTCCACTGTAATGCATCTGCTTTCACCTGGTCATACGAAGACATGCTCGGTATACCAACTGACATAGCCATGCACAACTTGAGCATTATTCCTTACTCAACACCGGTAAGACAGAAGAATAGAGCCTTCACACAATAAGTACCGGGCTATCCAGGTTGAAGTGAAGAAATTGATGGCCATCAATTCTGTCATGGAACTGACATATCCCCGATGGTTGGCCAACATGGTCATGGTACCAAAGAAATCTCCGGGATCATGGTGCATGCGCGTGGACTATACAAATCTCAACCAGGCATGCCTCATGGATAGCTTCCCGCTCCCACGAATTGACCAACTGATCGATTCTACAGCTGGGTACCGGTTACTCAGTTTCATGGATGCGTTTAGTGGGTACAACCAAATTCGAATGAACCCGGACGATGAGGAGCACACTGCTTTAACCACAGACAAGGATTATTATTGCTACCAGGTCATGCCTTTTGGATTGAAGAATGCAGGTGATACTTATCAGCGACTTGTCAACTCCATGTTTGTAAATGTCATCGGGACCATCATGGAGGTATACATGGATGATATGCTGGTCAAAAGTCTAACAGCAGGGGACACGTAACCAACCTATCCATTGTCTTACCCATCATGTTACGCAATGACATGTGGCTAAATCCACAGAAGTGCCTTTTTAGTGTCGCAGTCGGGAAGTTCCTCGGGTAAATCATCAGCCATAGGGGAATAAAGGCGAACCCAGAGAAGGTGCATACTATTCTAGACATGATATCCTCCACTTACTGGAATGATGTCCAGTCCCTTACAGGTAAGGTGGCCGCCCTATCAAGATTCATTTCAAGACTCATGGACAAGTGCACTCAATTCTTCAAGTTATTGAAAACCCAACACGCCGAGGTAAGAGCTTGGTCCGCAGAGCACGAGGCTGCTTTTCTCAGCCTCAAGGCATATTTGGCAGCGGTACCTCTGCTTTACAAACCCATACCCGAAGAAATGCTATACATATATCTAGCGGAATCTTCGACCGCCATAAGCTCCGCTCTGATCAGGCAGGACTCCGATTGTGAGTACCCGGTGTACTATGCCTGAAAAGGTTACACTGGTGCTGAAGCCAGGTATCCAGACATTGAAAAGATAGCATTGGCCTCCTGGTATCAGCCCGGAAGCTAAGACACTACTTTCAGGCACACTCAATTATTGTTTTCACTAATCAGTCATTAAGGTAGGTTCAGAGGTTCACCTCCTATATTATCACCCAAATACTGAGAGCAGAGAATGATAAGGCAGACACCCTTGCTAAGATTATGGAAACTTCTCCAAGTCTTGTCTATTGGGCTACCAAGGTCGAAATACTAGAAAAGTCGAGCACATCTAAAACGGTGTCAGAAATATTCAAGGTGGACCACACCGCCTCCTGGATAGACCCAATCTTGAAGTACATGGTCGACGGTCTAGCCCTAGATGATAAGGTAAAAGCCAGGAGACTCCAGTTATGGTCAGCTCGATACACGATCATGAATGGAAAATTTTACATGAGGGGCCATTGCTTCCCTAACCTTAAGTGCGTGACACCAGAGGACGGTCATAAGATAATAAAGGACATACACTCCAGTGTGTGCGGCAACCATGCAGGGGCCCGGTCTCTTGTGAACAAGACCTTAGGGTAGGGGTCTTCATGGGCTGGGCCAAGGCCGGCCCTACCCTAAAATTTAGGGCTTAGGGTAGGGTAGAGTAAGGCCTACTCAAAGTCAATAAAACTTAGGGCCGGGCCGGGCCAAGGCTTCAATATGTAAACCCTTACCCGCCCTTAAGGCCCTTCTCGTAACGGTCAAAAGGGCCGGGCCAGACCAGCCCTCTAAATAGGGCCAATATGGTTAACAAAGGCCGAAAGGGCTTTACTTTGTTTGTCAAAAAGAAAATACATTATCTTTTTTTTTTTTGGCAAAATGTTGCTTAATGTTGTATGACTTGTATTGGTAGGTAATTCAAGACTCATTTTTTGTTGTTGACCCTATTTAATATATACATTTTGTTTAAGTTACCATAATAACATTTATAAATATTAGTTAAAGTAGTTATGTAATCTTCTAAATTAATTGTTGTTTAACAAAGAAAATAATAAAGAATATAAATCTTCCTAGATCAATTACAAAATAATAAAGGGATAAGTTGTATGATAAAAAATGATGAACATATTTAGAAAATAGAAAAAATAAACAATTTTTAGGGCTTGTTACGGCGAGCTTAAAGGGTCGGGCCGGGCTTCATTTCCATGGCTCTTACCCTACCCTATTTGAAAAAGGGTCGGACAGACCCGCCATAAAGTAAGGCCGGGCCGGGCTTCAGCCCTACGGGCCGGGCGGGCTTGAAATGGGTTTAGGGCCTAAGGGCTAAGTGATGACCCCTACCTGAGGGCAGGATACTTATGGCCAACCATGTCGGCCTTAGCTCAAACAATATCAAGTTCTTGCGACAAGTGCCAAATATATGCGAACATCCCAAGAGCACCGCCTATTGCTCTCTCCATACTCCTTGCACCTTGGCCTTTCTGCCAGTGGGGCCTGGACCTGATCGGGAAGCTTCCCACAGTAGTAGGGCAATTCAAATACGTCATTATAGCCGTTGACTACCAAATAAAGTGGGTAGAAGCTATCACCACAGAGAAGGTAAAAAACTTTCTATGGAAGAACATCTACTGCAGATTCGGAGTCCCGGACACCATCATCACAGACAATGGCACCCAGTTCGACAATGACGAACTCAGGGCCTACACAGAGAACTTGGGCACTAGGATCCTCTATGCATCCCCGGCTCACCCCCAGACCAATGGTCAGGTCGAGGTTGTCAATAAGATAATCAAGAAGATACTGAATAAGAAACTCGATGAGGCCAAGGGTCTTTGGGCTTCCAAACTCCAGGAGGTATTGTGGGCTATCTGGACCACGACCACAGAAGCTACCGGGGAGACCCCTTTCTGCATGGCTTTTGGGTCTGAGGCGGTCCTCCCTATTGAAATGCAAATCCAGAGTCCAAGGATTGAATACCTCGATGCGGGTACCAACATAGCGGGCCTACAGCTGGATGCTGATTTGCTCGAAGAACGAAGGGATGTGGCGCACATGCATAATTTGGCAAACAAGAAGAGAATAGCTTGGTATTACGATGCCAAGGTACAGTCCCAGACACTGAAGCTGGGGGACTGGGTCATGAAACAGGTTTACCCAGAGCCCCGAGGACTTGATCCTTCATAGACAAGCCCATACGAGATATTCGAGGAAGTTGGACCCGCCACCTTCTACATCCGGGACATGAATGGGATAGTATCACGGCACCCGTGGAATACACAGCGCCTTCTTTACTATTACAAGTAGCTCCCCGAGCATCTTGTCTTAGCTTTTGCCTTTTGACCATACAGCTATGGCAAGCTACCTATCAGGTACTCCTTCTGTATTAACCACCATGTGGTACTTGAATGGAAAAATGAATTATTCAGACCATTTCTTGCATTTTTACCTTAGTCATTGGGCGATCCCGGACAAATAAGCTATTGCCAAATTACTCTATTCCAGTAGTAAGTAATACAAGGATAAACGCTTACACTAAGGCATAAAATCAGAGAAATTGTAATTCCTTTCAAATTCCCATTCAAGTCATAAAATTACCATTCACAAAAAACCTGGACCACCGCAAGGGAATTAAAGCCACTGTTCAAGGCAAGGATAATTTCCACTAAAAAAAAAAATAATAAAAAAAAACATTGACTACATAAATCTAGTTCCTAAACACTACCGTTACCGATCGGTGCTCTGGGATCCACCGGTACCCGATAAGGCTGCAGCCTCATGTTCTTTCTTCTTTTTCTCAAGAAATCCCTGCCTAAATTTGGCTTCATCGAGGTACCCGGCTGCCACCCACTCTTTGAACCCCATAATCACGGCCTTATCTTGAGCGAGAAGTAGCATATCCGGGAGCTCTTGTAAGTCCTTATACTCAGCCACGGCCTCGTGCCTCTCCACGGGAAGGCACTCCTCTAAATTCTCTGCCTTCTCCTTCCATGATTTGGCAGATTCAGCAGCTTCTTTCTCAGAGTCCCGGGCACTCTTCACTTCATCCCTCGCCTCAGACAACTTACCTTCAAGCTCCACGATCTGTTGCTTCACGGCCTCCAGCTCAGTCACCATCGAAGTTAAGGAGTCGATCTTCTTCTTCAAGGAGTCCTGCTCATTCTCCAGCTTGGCCTCCTCCCTATGAAGATACTTCACTTGCCCGGAGAGACTGCTAGCCTCCTTCTTCAAGTACGTATCTTCCTCGCTAGCATCAATCGCGTACACGTTGAAAAGTGCCTGCAAACACCCCGTTAGCACACGAATAGTATTTATAGCTGGAAAATAAGGTTAAACTAGGTCCCGTACCCGCATCATTGATTCCTGGGCGATACGACGATTCTCTTGTGGGGTATTGTCCTTCACCCGTACCCAATCAAGATCTATATCCTTCAAATCGGCGAGCATGGAACGCACTAACTTTCATCAGTGACCTCGTACTCACTCAAAAATTGCTTGATGGGCTTCTTGGGGACTACTGGAATGGCCGGAGACAAGAGCCCGAGTGACGGCGACGATTCCGGTCCTGGAAGATTTTTCTTCTGCCTCTTCGGCTCTGCCCCCTTAACGTCCCTCCCAGTATAGGTAACGTCCTCCCTATTCCCACTTCGATGGCGGGGCCTATGGTGCTTCTTCTTGCCAGGCAGTAAAACATCCTCGCTCCCAGCTGACCCGGCAGACAAAGAAGATACCGAGCCATATACCGGCGCCTTTCCTCTTCCGGTATTGGTAATAGTGATGATGTCCCCGGCAAGAGGCTAGTCACTCAGGGTAATGGGGCCCTTAGGGTCAGGGTGCCCGTACCCGGCGTCATCGATCTCTAGGAGCATTTCATCAACTGAGCGTCCTGTAGCCTTCGACGAGAGATCAACATCAATGTGCAGGTCATCTTTTCCTTGGCTTATGAGCATGTCCATTAGCGCATTGTCGTTCATCTTGTCGTCTTCCTTGCCTTTCTGGGGTTTCCTCTTCGGTACTTTTACTGCAAACAACTTGAAGAATCAATCCCCAAGTAAAAATAAAAATAAAAACATACAATAAACAAATATATGTACGGGAAATCAGCCTCACCGGGGAGTCTCCCTAGGCCTAGCCTATCTAGCTTGTCGTATCAGATGAACCTATAGCAGCTTCTCTCTTCTTCACTCCATACAACGTATACCCAGGCTATCCGTTTTCTCTCGACCTCGGACAGTGAGTAAGACTGATCCCCGATGGCCAGAAACGTACCCGTTAGGTACCATTTCTTATTCCTAATCTGCCAATGTCCACCAGCAAGGAACACTTTATTCCTCCACCTCCTGCTCATTGAGGTGGGCATATCGGTAACAAGGGGTTCATAGTCCCGGGTGGCAAACATCACGGTACCTAGACAAGATTGTTTCCTCGAGTAGAGGACCCGGTACACGGCTAGATTGTTTCCTCGAGTAGAGGACCCGGTACACGGCTCAGAATTTGTTGATGGTGGGCCACCCTCGCTAGCACAAGTCCCACATGACCATCATACATAAAATTTGTCGCTAGGCGTTCGGGGTAAACTACCCCTGTGACAAGTTCAGCATCCACATAAGATACTGTAGGCACCGGGGCAGCAGTAGCGATAGCCCTTGTTGGAGCTGGTTCTCGTGCAGAGCCACCCATCCCGGAGGAGGATTCTCAGCTATGTCTCCAGCTTTTAGAGGCCTAAGCTCTACCTCATCCGGTATTCCCCACTTCAATCTCATAGCGATGATCTCCTTCATGGTCATACTCTTCCCGGGCTCGTCGCATATGGGCCCATCCACCAACGTATACTTAGGTTTAGGGATGCCCTCGGGAATAGCCACCGTGACTACTTGCTCCTCCCTGGGATCGTCTTCGCTCTCATCCCCTTCAGTATCCTCGCTACTTTCCGAGAAAACCCCAATCGATGACCCGGTGTTCTCTGCTAACTCCCGACGAGTACTACTATGAGCCAGGTACCCGTCAATATCCGCTTCTGCTTGTCTCATGGAAGATTGATATGACGATCTCGCATCCCTGGCCTTGGTTTCTGATTCCATCCTAGAACTATGTTAACCCAAGCCTCAAATTCGCTATCTGGAATCAGAAACACGAGGGTAAGCCTAACTAGATCTATGACTTTGGTTAAAGCGCAGATCACTCCCTACTTCAAAACCCAGAAAGTCAAAAACAAAACCCAGAAAATTAAGCAAAACCCAGGAAGCCACAAAAAGATGCAAAACCCATCATACTCAAAATCCTAAGCGAAAACCCAATGTTTTCTCCAGATACTACCTATGCCCAACCTATACTAAGCATTATTCCCTATTCCTTCTTTTCATTACTTACAAATGAAAACGAACGCAGAAGGCAAATTCACAACATAACACATCAATGGTAGAATCAAAAGAAGTATACAAACAGAGTGAGGGAGCTCTAACCATTTTCTTCCGCAAGCGATCGATCGACCAAGAGGTAAGAACACCACTTCTTCCCTAGATCCCTTTTCCTCGCTTCGTCGCTACAAATCCATAGGGTTCTCTCTGAGGGTTTTCGCGAAAGTGAAGTGAAACAGTCCATTCCCCCCTTAAATTCAATCTCCAATAAATCGCTTCCGTTGAAGACGAAGGGCCTTCAACCGTAGGATGGTTACACATGTCCCATGCGCCCCTCCATGCCTCTAAACCGTCAATCGATGGGACCTGCATTTATTGCGCAACACTATAAACCCCACGTGGCTGACATACACGAGGAGCGCTATCGGGTACCAGCGGCCCAAGGACAGGAATACCCTATCGGGTACTACACTTTCAACCCCATCGGGTACCAGGGGACCAATCCCTTTTATAACCCCATCGGGTACTCGAGGCCTAAGCCCTCTTTCCATCCCATCGGGTACTGGAGGCCCATGCCGTCAATCTAATACCTATCGAGTACCGGAGGCCCATGCCTTCATTCTAATACCCATCAGGTACCAGAGGCCCATGCCCTATCTTACCACCTCATCGGGTACCAGGGGACCAATCCCTCTTATAACCCCGTCGAGTACTAGGGGACCAATCCCTCTTATAACCCCATCGGGTACTAGAGGCCCAAGCCCTCCTTCCATCCCATCGGGTACCAGAGGCCCATGCCTTCCCTCTAATACCAATCGGGTACTGGAGGCCCATGCCCTCACCACCCCATCAGGTATTAGAGTCCCAAGCACTCCTTCAACCCCATCGGGTACCAGAGGGCTAAATCGGGAGCGCTGTAGATTATCTACTTGCAGTGTAACCCGCTTAAGACATCCCTTGCATGTGCACTTGGGGGACTCCCTACAAGCACATCTGTGCTAAACCTCGTGACCAGAAATATCAAGTCCCCACCCAAGAAACATCTTGAAAAGGAACTTGGGGGACTTGTACATATTACTAGATAATTCACTAGGTTTAGCAGTCAACTGGGGCCCGTAGGTCAAACCCAGGTACCAGACTATCGGCTGGGTTCACATCCCACTAGGATGGTTTAGGTCAGGGACGGTACCTTGGACACAGAGGGTTCCGTACCAGACCAGCACAGTTCATCTGAGTACACACCAGATGGCTAATATAGCTATAAGAGGACAACATGCGTCCCGCATCGAAGATAGGCGAAACCCATTTCCCCTGCTCAAGTATTAAAGCATCAGCACAACCACCTTTTACGGGTAATAACTCCTTCATCCACTACTATAGTTCATTATATATTGGTATCTTACTCAAGCATCGGAGGGGCATAAACCATCCGGTATGGTTTATCCCTCTAATGCTGTGCTCTTGGTACAGGATTGAGGAGTTGGACCGGTATCCCTTGTGATACAGCATTCTGAGTGAGGTACCCCAGGAAAGCCACCAGAAACACCATTTTAATTTCAATTTTTCTTTTCCTCACATTTCCACCATCAAATCCTCATCAATTTCTCAAGAAATTTCAAGGAGCTTCAAAGGATCTCATCTACATCAAGACTTGAGATTAGGTAAAGTGGGAAACCATAAATCAAAGCTTGTCATAATTGCTCCATAGCAATTTATGACTTGTTCTTGTTACTTCTCACTCCTCTTCATCTTTACATATTTAATTGTGTTGATACCCAAATTTTCACAAGTTCAAATTTAAGGAGTGACAAGCAAAGGGGACGAGTCCTCAACCTCGTGACCTAATTAGGCCTTCGGGCAAGCCCACTTCATGTCAAAAGGAAGCCATCTGGTTAGCAAGAGATACGACAAGCCAAAATTCTCAAATGACTAACACGCGTTTTAAAAGAAGCCGACAAGCTAATTTACTATGTGATACATGTAGACCCAAGCTACATTTGGGGCTTATACGAAAGGGTATGGTGTGGAAGGTAACAGATTCTGTGAGCCCTATTGGTAAGATAAGGCCCATCGATAATTTTGGGCTTGGGGACCCAAATTCATGCTTGAAGGGCTAAAATGTTGACAAAGGCTAGTAGAGAGATGAAAGCAAGCCCAAAAAAACTCAAAGCCCATTAGAATTATTTCCTTACCAAAAGCCCATTACAACAGCCTCTAGTCCAAGCCCATTGAAACCATCTTCTTCCCCAAACCAGAATGTCGTTCTAGCAAAATTGCTGATGTGATTGGTGCTTCACCATTTCTGGCAAGAACCCAGAATCTATGGAGAAGCTTTGATTCATATACCCAGCAATCCCGTTTCAATTTCCAATAGCCCTCAAAATTTGTGATTACAATTTACAATAGCAGAAAATAAGGGACTAGAATCCCCCAAAAATCACAGCAGCCACCAACCTTCACTCTCATAGCCAGCGCAAGCTTTCACTCTTTTGGTTTCATAGAGAAAAGAAAAACTGAAAGCCTTAGAATGATCCCACCAAAATTGAGAATACACCTTCAAAACCCCGGGTTCTCAGTCAACTCCCTAGCAGTCAACTCCTCCCAATCAACCCTAAAGCAAAACCCAGAGATCATGTCATTGCTGGAACTCTCTCTCTCTCTACTAAACTCCTAGGCATCTAGCTCCCACACCATATCTACCTATAGGTTCTGTTCCCGTGAAATTAACTCCAATCGGTGCTGTTATCATCTAGTGGGTTACAACGAAATTGTCCTCAGGTCCAACCTTTGAACAATTTTGGGCCTAGTCTCGCTCAAACAAGAGGGTCTTGCTGCAAAAGGTCCAAATCACAAAATCAGCCTCACAAATTGATGTATATTGTTGTTGATTTATGGATGAGTTGTGAGTAGTTTATTTAGGGAGCTAGGATTGAGCCCTAGCATGGATTCAATGTAATAAATATGTTTTGATTTAATGGTTTTCAATTTCGTGTTTGGCATATGTTCTATTCTATAATATTTGGCTTAGATGCATGCTTAGGAGCTTGATTAACTCATGAATTTGTAGATGAACATGTCTAGAACAAATTATGGGACCTAATCACTTCTTTAATTTATGGCTAGGACACTTGTTTAGAACATGGTTAGTTACAATATCAATTTTGATTGCCGTATTAGCTAGCTTGAGAACCTTGATTCTAGGACTCTTCGCTTTTTGGTGCAACTACAGGCCCTAACAAGGCTCTAAATTGTCCCAATTGAGTTTCTACAACCCTTGATCTGGAGTAGGAATATCATTTAAGGAATCTAATGACCCATGAGCCTTGAAAAGCCTTGGGTACGGTTCTTGACGCCATTATGAATTGAATGACCATTGTCAGAATATATTTGTGCATTGAATTTGGCTAGGAGGATACCTAGTGACCTAATTTCCATTTCTTATTTTTCTTTAGTTATTAGAAATTCAATTTACAATTTTCAGTGACGAATTCTATCTCATTGTAATTAATCCATCACTAGCTCTTAGTTTTTATTAGGCTTTGGTGAAAACCAAAGCAGAGCATTGCTAAGGCTTGGCACCTTAGAATAACATTTTTATTTATTTCTTTTTCTTTTGCTTTTGTTTGCTTAGTGACTTTAGTTCCAACCACCCAAGGATTGTGGGTTAGCCACTAATCCCCATGGTACGATAATTTTGGGCTTAATACTTTCCTATCTTGACAACGATACATACGCTTGCATAAATGTTTATCAATTCAATGACCCCATTGCCGGGGATTAGGGTTTAATTGCCTTTAATCCCTTGGTATATCGGTTCTTTAGGTCATTAGCATATTTTTATTTCTTTGTTTCAAAAAAAAAAAATTGTTAGTTTAATTAATTGAGTTATTATTTATGTAGTTATTTTTCTATTTTCTTTCTAACTTTTGGTTAATTATCTCATTCTTGGGAATCCATAGGTACTTAATTTCTTATCACATTGAGCTATGGATCGATGGAGTTATGGATGGGAAGACCCAATGGGATATGAGCAACCTCCTCAAGATCAAGCTTATGAATGTACAAATTCATCCATTGAGGAATTGTTTGCTCAATTCAAAGCTATTAGTGAGAGTGTAGATCCGATCATGGAGAAAGTCAAGGCTAGCTTACTTCAAGAGCAACCTCCCACCACTTTATATTTGCAAAAGCCTTTCTTTGACCAAGTGAAGCCTATTCCAAGAGAAGAAGTGTATATTGAGCATCTTGAGCAAGAGTCCTTTCTGAAAGTTGAAGATGATGATAGGGATGTTGATGTACAAGAAAGTGAGTTTGGTTATGAAAGTTTCAATGCAAGTGAGGTGAGAAGGGAGATATTGGAGATCTAAGCTTCCAAATGGAGGGGAGATATTTGAAGATGATTCTGATGAAGTGGATGTCTTTTCTAGTGAGGAGGATGCGGAGTTTGATGTGATGCACCACAATCCCTTATTCATTGAGGCCGTACTTGAACATGATTCCGATGAGGAGCATGACTTATCTAGTGGGGAGAATACGGAGTTTGAAATCATACATCATAATCTTGTATTCATTGAGATAGATATTCCCATGGAGGAAGATAGTCCTTCAATACTTTGTGATGATGAAGATATGGAAGAACCAAGGACGTTCTTGGCTCCCACATCCAAGGAGATCCATCATGAGCTTCCCAAGGTGGAGAGTAGGAATTGAGCACTTATGTTCTTAATGAGAAGATTGAGATTAAGGTATTTTTACCTCTCAATCACCATTAAGTGGTCAATGTTTCTACAATGAGGTGATGGATTGGAAAGGAAAATTAGCACTTGCACTCACCCTTTCCCATCACTCTCAAGAGTTTCTACTACCTATTGTTTCTATGAGCATCAATTCTACGCCACTTGAGAAGAAGAAGGCAAGGGTAGCTCCTATAAGAATAATTGAGAAGAAGAGAAAGGTTAGGAAGCAACATTTGTGGCCACCAATTGGAGTATACTTATGTAACTCTTGGTCTTGCCTCTATGACACGTCAAGAAGTTCCTTAGCCCCAAACAATAGGGTGGTCGCACTTGAGAAGTATCCACCTTGAGAAGATCATGTTCTATATGATCGGCAATGAAGTCCTTAAACAAAGCGCTCGCTAGGTAGGCAACCGTAGCACATCATTGGTAGTATTTATTTCTTTCTTAGTTTATTTTTGTTGTGAATAAAGTTTTTAATCATTTTTGGGAGGATGGGAGGTGTCCGGAGTTTGAAATATGGAGAAAGAATGAATTTGGCAGCGAACAGTTTCTGTCCAGAAAGTTCAATTGAATTTGGTTGACTATAGCTTCAATACACATGTGAATTTCAGCTGAAATTTTCTGGATATCCTTGTGTGTCTACTATGTACTACCAAAATTTCAACCTTTTTGAGTCACTGGAACTCTAGTTATTCAATAGTCAATGCATGGAGGTTAGAACAGAGGCAATTATTGTACAGTGACTTTGAGAAGCCATATCCTCTACATATCAAGCAATTTGGAGCTAAAATTTCTCAGAGGTGTATTTTCATATGTTCTCTATATGTTGGTACAACAGTTTTTTATTTGAATCTTCCTAGATTCAGATATTATGTTTCAAGTGACAGAGGACAGAAACATGGCACAACAGAAACTGCAGAACAGATTAGTGAGTTTGGAGGCCAACGATTTTTGATTCAAAATTATATTTTAGTGAAATTTTACCATCAAGTAGAGTTATGGGTCTAGTTTCATATCTCATTGGTTTCACCCTCTTTGGAGCCAGACTTATTGCAGTTTTGGTGACTGAGGCTCAGCAGAAGTCTTCATGACAAATCGGCAATTTTGACCAGCTTTGGTTTTCATCTCAGTTGGAGATAGGTGGCTCACTTTATATGGATAGAAAGCCTCTGAGTCTAGTTTCCAATTCAAGGTATCTCACTTAATTATCACTTTCTGATTTTGATATATTGCCATTAAAACACAGAAAGGTCATTGCAGGAAGTTTTCTGCACTCACTAATTTTTGTTCACTCAGGGTGGTTGGACTTCTTGCACTTCAATTTTTCAATGGAGGCCATTATAGGGCTATTGTGAGGTGCGTTGTATGTAGTCAAGGCCATGTGCTTAATGGAGGACTCTTTTCCTTATTCTTTGAAGTGGTTGTTGTGTGATGCATTGCTCAAGGACATTTATGTTCTAAATGGAGTCGATCTTTTCATGAGCACCTAGAGCTATTATGGAGCATACATTAAGGAAGTTAAGGCCTTGTGCCTTAAGGTTGGTGTCTTATATTCTTCTTATCCAAAGGTTGTGAGCAATGGAGAGTCGACAAAGGGGGTTGTTGCATTTCTTCTTCACATTTAAATTTCCATTTTATAGTTAAATTTTGTGCTATCGCCCGAACTTCACTCTCATGCCTAAATCCTACATGGATTTTAGTTTTTGAGCTCACTTGACAACATTGAGGACAATGTTGGTTTTACGTGTAGGGGTGAGGGCTCAGGTGCCTATGAAAAAATTTTTTTTTTTAGATTAGCTTTTTGTAATTATATTTTAGTGATTAATGCCTTTTTCCAACTCCAATGACGAGACATGGACTTAACTTGTTATGATTGTGGATAGATTGAGCATAATCGAGGACTTTCAATTTGTTTTGTAATTGATTGTATATGTGATCTATGCTTGACTATATGTTTGCACATAGTCTATGGTTAGGTTGGTTCATCATAATTGGAGAAGCATATAGATGATTTGATTGACTTGCAAGCCCTTATTTGTGAGCTTTTGAGCCTAATATCTAGTGTATACATCGTTCATTCACTTATTCTTTCATGTGTGTACAATTTCATGACATTGCATATCTAGTACTTGCTTGAGACCTCTCGAGGCTATATGTAAGCTCACGATGGGATAGAAAGGATTGAGGCATGGGACTTCAAACCACCATGGCCAAAGAAGCATGTGCCCAAAAATATTTACCACTGGAATGCCACTTTGAACCTATGTATATATTTAGCCTTTTTGTTCATTACCACCACAAATTCCTACCTAGCCCATACACTTTTATCTTACCCTTCTATGGTAGTTGGTGAAGCGATTCGAGAGAAGGACTTTATGTTTGAGTGCTTCAAAAGAAAGAAAAGTCAAAAGTGTGAGGTTACAAAAGAATAAGTATGGTGGTGAGTGATTTTTGTATAGAAAAGAAAGTTCCACAAAAAAAGAGAGAGAGAGAAATAAAGAAAGAAGCTCAAAAGAAGAAAAAAGAAGCGGAAAAAGAAAAAGGTTAAAATGGTAAAAAAAAAGTGTTTAAAAAAAAATTAGCTAGTATTATTTTTGTCTATACTATAGTGTAGTGTGGGTTGTACATCGGGATTAGAGTGAGTGATTTAGCATTCGAAAAAAATAATCTATTATCTCTACAAGAGAGAGTTGCTTCATCGATTTCTATGGACGTTGTATTTCCTTATCCTTCATTTCTTATAGCCACTCACCCTTAGCCTCATTACAACCAAATAAAAGATCTCTTGATCTCGAATGTTGTGAGCTACCTAGCGGAGATGAGATCGAAGAGCAAGTATATAGCAGCGCATGTTGTGAAATTGTTTTTGAATGAAAGACATATAGCCCCTAAAGACTTGAGTGGTAATACTTAGTGAACCTATGTGAGTTTAGTGGATTATGTCGGGTCTTTTATATGTCTATTCGATTATAGTGGATTGATTTGACACATGGTCAACACATGCATATACTTGAGCATTTTTCACATGTGCATCTTAATTGCCTTACGAATTCAAAAACTTTATGTTGTGCTTACATTTTCTTCATGATTATCTACATAATTAGTTCTCCGTGGGTTATGGTTGGAAAAGCTAATACTACACTTCTTTTATGTTTGTGAGTTTTTAGATTTTCGGATTATATTTCGTTTAATTTGCTTGGGGACAAGTAAAGTTGAAGTGTAGGAGTGTGATTACACGCATTTATATACATGTAATTATATCTAAAACACTAGAATAAGCTAATCCTTGAGCCAATTATAATATAATTAATCCAATTTTATTTATTTTATAGAAAACAAGTGGAATTGCGAAAACGTGAGAAAATAGCGCAAAATTGGAGTAATTTGGAGACAGTAAAATAACAAAATAATAGAGCATTGGTCAACCATAGTCAATACGAGTGAGGAAGGCGAATCCGATTATTTCAAAATGAGGTCATTCGGATGTGCTTTATGATTGGAAGAAGAAGAAAAATAATAATATTAATAAGCAATGAAAGAAATGGAGCAGCTTAATTAATTAAGCATTGCTTAATTAAGCTTCCGTTTTCTTTTATTCAGCTCAACCCTTTCTGTTTAATTAAATGAAAGGAAGCACCACATCATGTGCGCAGCATATCCATTCTCGGTTCGTAATATGAACCACGTGAGTTTTACTCACCTCGAAACTCCCGCTGCGTCTTCGCTTAAATACAAATCACAATAATCCAAATGCTCGTCAACTCAAGTCGTCAAGTACCTAATCAAGTATGGTCTTTACTTAGCAAACGAAGCACGAAATAAACTTAAATGATGATCCAACGATCGGATTCTAAAATAAAGACGATCCAACGGTCAGATTGAATTTAAACGATGATCCAACAGTTAGATCCTCACGGATCGCCATTGGAAACATCCTATCAAAATTATACAAAAATCCGACGGACGGATCTCCACGAATCGCTTCTCGAATCACTGTTTTATAATTATACGAAGATCCAATGGTCGGATCTTGGCCCGTGACCACACAAAGTCATCGGGACAGTCATATGATCATCATATTAAAATTTGAAGTAAAACCGATGGTCGGATCTCCGTAAATCGTAAACCGAAGATAAAATGTAAAAGCCGTAAATAGTAACGTCAAAACGTAAATCCACTATTTATCAACTTTTTCTAAAATAACCTTGTGATATATCAAAACGCTTGCATGGATGCATAGATCAACGTCCAAATAATATAAACTCAAAATATAGTCCGACGCGCCGCCACACGCGGCGGTCAAAGCCGGTCAACCACCTCAGATGCAAAAGTTGTCAACTACAAACTTCTTCAAAATGAAATTATGAACAACTTTAATACCTGACTTTTTCGAGATAAGATCTAGATCGTCGTAGATCGATCTTTAAAGTTGGATTAATCTCAGCCCTCTGATCAGTTTCCAGATTGAATCTCAGCCATCGAAAACTTCAATCCTTGATCTTTCGCTCCACACACAAAATCGTGGTGCAAGGCTTATATGGGGATGATCAGGAGGAAGAGGACATCACGAAAATGGGGAGTATCGGCCTGTGCATCGCCGGCACGGGGGAAGTCCGATCGGGTCGGCTTCACGGGGCTGAGGTTGCTTCGATCCAAGGCTGGGGGCAGCGGCTGGCGAAATTGAGGGCGGGGAGCGGCTGGGCAACTCGGGGCTAAGGTGGGGAGGCCCGGGTCCGGCGGTGGCGTGGCCCCGGAGGAGGGAGATGGGGCCAGGTCGGGTCAGCGGGTTGCCGAGCAAGGGGAAGGGATCGCACGAGAGAGAGAAGGAGGGGGGGCTAAATGCAAAAATCTGGTTTTTCGTCCTTAATGAAAAAATCATATTTTTCTTACTATTTATAGAAAAATTTTAATTTTCAAAAATTCATAACTTATTCATATGAACTCCGAATATTGTGTTCCATATATGCACGAGATCGTATTAACGAGCTTTACAACTTTCATGAATGAAGTGTTTCCAAATTTCGAACGCATAAAAAGTCAATTTTCACGACCCCCTAAATAACGTTCGTTTCGAAAATAAAATTCATTCGTAACCCCTTTCCTCACACAACGATATACGAAGCAAGCCCAAAATTCATAATTCATATTATTGAACAAATATTGAATTACATTTAATTTATTTAAATTAAATTTCGGGTCTTCACATATATATATAGGATTTTTCTCAAATGCGGACGTTCGTAACGAAATTTTTTTATCAGATGCGGATGTCCGATCACATATTTTGATATTAACCGTTCAGTTTTTAGGTCCTAATGTATAGATCATCTCTGTAAAATTTCAACCAATTTGGTGATCGTTAAGGCATCCAAAACAGCAATTTACATGAACGAACTGAATCGATCGAACCGGAACCGTTCGTGTATTTTGGTGTACTTTGCAGTTTTGGATGCATTAACGATGACCAAATTGGCTGAAATTTTGCCGATGTGATCCATACATTAGGACCTAAAAACTGAAAAGTTAAGATGTGAAATGTGATAGGAAAGTGGGGTAAAACGGGAAATTCATACCGTCCGCACGGTACGGATGTCCGCACCGTAGCAGGACTATATATATATATATATATATATATATAATATATATATAGGCTAGTTCTAAAGCAGAAGTCCGCACTTCGCTACAGTGTGGATGGCGACGCAGCAGCGGCGGCTCGGGGCTTGGTGAACAGAAGCCAGAGGCATCCCAGACTGTTTTGGGCAGTGATCGAGGTCGGAGGAGGTCGAGGTTGCAGGTTCTGGGCAGCAACCTCACCTGCAACTACAGGTTTCTGGGCAGCGCTTCAACCACGTCGTCGGTGACTCCACAGATTGCAGACTGGTTCGCCCGACCCTGGCCTCCGTCCGGCAAGCCCTACAACTCCATCGCTCTCCGAGCCGGGCTGCAGCATCGACGTCCGCAGTTTATAGAAAGTGCGGACGTCCACTTTGGAACCTTTCCGTGTGTATATATATATATATATATATATATATATATATATATTCATCTCAGCCTCTCCTCTTGGGAGGAGAACACAGCTCCGCAACACGAAAGGGAAGGGCCTTTTGCCCTTTCCCATCTGGACACCACCAAACCACTCCACTCTCCATTTTCTTCTTTCTCACTGAGAACCCAGCCACTACCACTCCCATTTTCCATTTTAATTTCAATTTTTCTTTCCTTACATTTCCACCATCAAATCCTCATCAGTTTCTCAAGAAATTTCAAGGAGCTTCAAGGGATCTCATCTACAACAATACTTAATCAGATCGGGTAAAGTGGGAAGCCATAAATCAAGGCTTGTCATAATTGCTCTATAGCAATTTATGACTTGTTCTTGTTACTTCTCACTCCTCTTAATCTTTACCTATTTAATTGATGTATATTGTTGTTGATTTATGGATGGGTTGTGAGTAGTTTATTTAGGAAGCTAGGGATTGAGCCCTAGCATGGATTCAATGTAATAAATATGTTTTGATTTAATGGTTTTTAATTTCGTGTTTGACATATGTTCTATTTTATAATATTTGGCTTAAATGCATGCTTAGGAGATTGATTAACTCTTGAATGTGTAGATGAACATGTCTAGAACAAATTAGGGGACCTAATCACTTCTCTAATTTATGGCTAGAACACTTGTTTAGAACATGGTTAGTTACAATACCAATTTTGATTGCCGTATTGGCTAGCTTGAGAACCTTTATTCTAGGACTCTTCACCTTTTGGTGCAACTAGAGGCCCTAACAAGGCCCTAAATTGTCCCAATTGAGTTTCTACGACCCTTGATCCAGATTAGGAATACTCTTTAAGGAATCTAATGACCCATGAGTCTTGAAAAGCCTTGGGTACGGTTCTTGATGCTATTATGAATTGAATGATCATTGTCAGAACATATTTGTGCATTGAATTTGGCTAGGAGGATACCCTAGTGACCTAATTTCCAATTCTTATTTTTCTTTCCTTTATTTAATTTAGTTGTTAGTTAAAGTTTTCATTTAAATTCTTACAATTTAGTTATTATAAACTCAATTTTCAAGTTTCGGTGACAAACTCTATCTCATTGTAATTAATCCATCACTAGGCTCTTAGTTTTGATTAGGCAAAGCAGAGCATTGCTAAGGCTTTGCGTCTTAGAATTACATTTTTATTTATTTTCTTTTTCTTTTTCATTTGTTTACTTAGTGAATTTAGTTCCGACCAGCCAAGGATTGTGGGTTAGCCACTAATCCCTGTGGTACGATAATTTTGGGCTTAATACTTTCCTATCTTGACAACGAGACGTACGCTTGCGTAAATATTTATCATGTCAAGAGTGTGTGGTTTTTAAACAGGGAAGTGCAAATTTCACTCTGCTAAATTAAAATGCAGAAACCTAAGATGCTGTAAGTTTAATTCCAAATCGATCTGTTAGTGTACTACAAACATTGCTGAATTAGAATTTTGGTAAACTTGTGCATGCATGCATGATTTTGAAAGCAATGACATATATGCATGATTGTGATTCATGATCGAGCTCGGAGGCGTTTAGAGGATTCGCGTATATATATAATCGGTGTATATAACCTACCTTGCAAGCTTTACATAAAGACCAGTCATTTAGCATTGCTAGGTTGGATATGATATGAATGATATTCTGATAGCAGATAATTTACCTGTACTTTCATACTTGATTAGATTACACACAAATAAAACATTTTTTTTATTTTGTGAATCCCTCCCACTTGGTTTCTGAATCAAATTTGTTAAGATTTACCGATTAATTTATGAGTAAAACAAAGAAAACTTGGAGCAGGAAAGGAAATCCTTCATGACTATTTGAAAGACAAATGAAAATGAGGAAATCGTGTATATCCGTTCAAACAAAAGTCCGCCCGAAAAGTATATACAGTAATAAGTTATGGGGAATAGAATGGGAAGAGGAAATTTTAACTTGGAAGTCTTTTTACTGATATTGTGCTAGAGAGACATACGTTCACTAGATCAAATGCTAATTGACTTCTTTATGGCAGAATAATTAAAATTACATTTCCTCGAAAAGTTACACTTATGTAAGCAAAGAGAAAATAGAAGCAAAACTAGATATGAGGCAACAAAGCATAAATGTAAAGTGCATAAGTACGTGCATCCGATAGGCTTATTAATTGCAATCTACATAAATAGAATACCATAGGGGAATAGACCATTGTGCCAATACATGCATATATATATATATATATATATATATATAAAGCACAGAGAGAGAACATAGCAACACGTACAACTTATACATATATGTGCTGATGTTAAATAAAGTCTTTAACTGATCTCACTAAATGGACTTTTGTAACAATTTTATTCGATCATGATGAACTAACTCCAATCCAAAGTTCGCGACCTTGGTGACCTCTTACTAGTTACCTACAGATGAAGAGCATACAATTAGTAAGAAAGGAAATAACACATACGACAGTCACATGCATGATAACAGTTTTGTGACAATACCTTGCTGTAGTGGAGATCATCGCGTTCTACCATGAGACCACCCAAACTTGGTTTTGTAGCGATAACCAATGTTGGGAATCTGCTTAAACTTTGAATTATCCATGCTTCCTTCTCCTCGTATGCACTTAATCACCTCATTGGGAACACTTAACAGTGTCAATTGTTTGAGATTTGTGAGATGTTCAATGCCCTGAGGAATTTGCTTCAATTGCATGCATTCCCATATATCCAGTGTCTTTAATGCCGGCATCACTCCCTTCTCTATGATGATCACAGACAACTGAGAAAAATTGAGCAGTAACAACTCGTTGAGCTTTCGGAATCCATTGCGAAAGACCAACTTGTCTCCTATGTATGCATTACTCAACCACAGCTTGGTCAAATTTGGCAGCTCTTGGATGCAAGGAAGAAAATCACGTGTTACTCTAGACCAGTGCAAAGTCAAGTACGAAAGGCTATGAAGAGAATGGAACCAAAGTGGAAGCCTCTCTAGTTTTCCAGTTAGGAAAAGTGTGTTGAGTATTGGAGGACCCTCCGCTAATGCGTCCATGCGCAACACCTCGTCCTCATCGGTTGTCATGACATTCAACTGCTCAATGAGTTTCATGTTTTTGATCGCCTTGCATAGATCTATTTCATCAGCTTCCCTCACATTTGCTAAGCCTAGTCTTGTGAGTTGCGTCATGGACTGAAGTTGTTTGATCAATTCACCTTCCACCTTGACTGTATCCAGAACTTGTAAGCTCTTTAGCTTACAAATGCCCCGCGGAGCTTGCGTGCGGCCGTCAAGACAATCAAAAGAACACAACTTTTGATCATTAAAATGCAACATCAAGAGATGGTGTAGCTTCCGTAACTTCAAAATCCCAACCGGAAGCAATCTAATTTTTGAATTGCTTATGTTTAGCATTTCTAAGTTGCTGAGTTTCCCGATGTCTTTGGGAAGCTCTTTAACTTTTGTGCTTCTCAAATTTAAATACATCAAGTTGAAGCAGTTCACTATGTCATCTGGCAACTGTAAAATCGGAACATCTTCAAGGTCTAGGATTCTCAAAAGTCGGAAACCAGATGGCAGATAATTCAATGAAAAAGCAGCAAACATGAAAAATGTGCGAACCTTCGAAATGTCTTTCGGATTTCTTAGTGCTCGAGAATTCGCTTGCATTGACACGCGGCGAGCCTTGCTCTCTTTAGCTGGTTCATGGTCATTGTGTATGGTACAAAATCTCTCAGATTCCGAAATTGAAATGCAGAGTTCTCGCAGAAGATCATGCATCCTAAATGTTTCTGCCCTCCCAGATGGTTCCCTCTCAACTACTTGAAGCATGCATCGACACGTGAGCTCCGCCATGTAGCTCTCAGCTATCTCTTCTGTCTTAGCACCTGTAACTTGTTCCACAAACCCCTCCGCTATCCACAGCCTAATAAGCCTTCTACACTGGATCACATAATCTTCGGGGAAAACGCAACAATATAGGAAGCAATGCTTTAGCCGATATGGTAAATCATTGAAGCTCAACAGTAAGATGCTCTTCACCACTTCAAGCGTAGGGTTGTTGCATAGCTCCCAGTTCAAGCTGCTGTAAACCTTCATCCACTCGGACAGAACACTTTTGGTTGACATGAGAGCGCCCAAAGCAACAATTCCTAGAGGTAAGCCTTCACATTTGTCAACAAGATCTCTAGCTATATGTTCGAGCTCTGGTGGACAACAGCTATTAGGACAACTAAAGAAGCTTTCATGGAAAAAAGATGCCACGCCTCGCTCTTGTTTAGAGGCTGAACACGGTGGACATAACTTCCAACCCCAAATGGAAAAGAAGCAATATCTTTTATACGAGTTGTAAGCATGACCCGGCTTCCATGTGATCCGTCTGGAAGTGCCGCACTTATTTGTCTCCAAAGATTGATATCCCACACATCATCTAAGACAATCAAGTACCTCTTTTCCTTCAAATAGCTGGCCAGCATTTCCACCAAATATGAATAGCTCATGTCGCTCAAGTCTACTGGAATCTGCTCTTTCACTGCTCGGAGAAGCTCCTTCATGATGACTCTGAGTAGATCTTCAACCGTGTACGTTTGCGAGACAGTAATCCACGCACAGCAATCAAAATGCTGTTTTACAGTCTGGCCATTGAAGGTCTTTGCAACTAAGGTAGTCTTGCCAGAGCCACCCATTCCAACAACAGAAATCACAGTTCTTTGAGGTTGTGAAGACAACAACATTGTGACCAACTTCTCTTTAGCATCTATAATTCCCACCACTTCATCATCTTGAAGGAAAAGAGATGACTCCCTTAAGATTCTCAGCAGATCAGGATCGTAGGGGGAATAAGAAACACCTTCTATACGCTTAACTCCGTACCGTAGGCTTCTCTCTGGAATGGCTTTGATAATTTTGATGATCATCTGCAACTTTGTTGCAATCCGATGCCTCTCCCAAAGATTCTTAGGGAAGCGAAGGGATTTACGAAACGTTCTTGTAAATGGACTCCAACTTCTCTGCTTGTTGATGTGGTAGGTGAACTCGTCAATGAAGTCTTCAACGTCTACGGATACGTCCCTCACATTCGCCACCCATGTTTTCTCCACTTCACTGAGAACACCCTTTCTTTCTGCATCCTCCAAGAAGGCTTTAATGACTATAAGCTCGCGCTTGATTTCTTCAAGTTCATCATGAACTCCTCCTAACAGTGACAACTGGTCGTCAAGAAATGACACTATTTTCCCAAGCAAAAGTTCTATTGCAGCTGAAGCCATGGCCATCTTTTATATTTTTCTTTCTTTTGAATCTGTATCCCACTGAGATTCGATTTTTGTGTAGCTAATATGATGGAAAGAATCCTAATTTATAAGGCGTACGTGTTTTGCCAGCTAGTGCCTTACCATTGCGTAACAGTGAAACGGGAACAGTGCAAAAACTAATTACCTTCAACTGTTAAAGTGTAGCTTCTTAAAGTAAACCTCCGTTTTCCTGGACAGTGGATTAACTTCAACGATTCTCATGGCAATCAAAAGTTTTCTCATCAATTTCTTTCTTAATTGTCATATAGCAAAGAACAGTGCATTTCAATTCACTGACCGATAAGAGAGAAAAGACAGGCGAATTGTTCTCTACCAAACATAAATAAAGAAATAATATGGCTATTGCCACCATACTAATTACTTTTTTCACCATACAAGTTAATTTATTGAAAAACTAAAATGTTCTAATATTGTTCAAGAAAATCCAAAATATGTGTCTGGCCCAAACTCTACGTTACTTGACTTAGTGATAATATGGTTAGAATTAGAGATAATATCGGAGAATTTTGGAGATATCCCATCAATGTACGTAATATTACGTTTCCTTATACAACCCTGATTCTATGCCTTATAATCCTCTATATATAGAGGCCCCTATTATCAATGAAAGTACGACTCAATTCTCCCAATTTTAGTTTTCCTTAAAACATGTTATCAACACGAAGCTCTAATCGTAAAACCCTAAAATCGTAGCTTCAAACCCTAGCAACCACCGCTGTATATATTGAAGCCCCCAATACAAGGAGTCCAGAACAGGCTGCACCACCCCAAGAATCGGCCGAAAAAACACGGCATATATTGCCATATATTTTGTACTAAATGTCATTGGTTTAGTTTCTCTTCAAAGTAGGCTCATCCAAAGTGAGTATGATGTCTATGAAGGTTTTGAGATAAGTGATACTTAAGATTTTCTCCGCCGACATCTCTATACTCACCTGGTTATATTTATTTTAGAGTTACCGAAAGAAAATTAAACGACTACCATTGTTTTGCATAAGCTAGTACTTGGATTAGATTTTCTTTTATCAAAGAGACAACGATGTAACTTTGTTCGCTTATGAATATAATTTCGAGTTCTTTTCATTATGACTCAAATTTGATTCTGAGCATATTACTTTGTGACTATGATCTGAGCCATCGGTATTAATTCAAGGACATGGAATAGCCCAAGTTCTCCTTGCCAAACTACTGTCACAGAAACTCTCTATGCTCCTAGGACAAATCGCACCGTATGAATAACCAATGGATTCTATACGAAAACGCATGCAGAAAATGGAAATGAGTCCTTTGCAATACCTCTAATGATTGCGAACAAAGGCGCATCTTAGAGAAGTTTATGTGTCTCTCTAGACTCTAGTGGACTGTCACTATTCGAGCTATTAAATCTAATAAATTTATGAGAGAATATCTCTTGGATTTACACACATATTGGCTTTGTCATGATAGGATAGGTCATCCTGGTCATGATATGATGATCCGTCTACTAAAGACTTCGCACAAACATCCATTCTTTCGAGCGAAAAGAAGTATGAATCAAAAGTTGATTCCTGGACTAAGTGCGACCGCCATTGCTGCCTCTGGCACTGCCGCCATCCACCACCAGCCTAGGGTTGGCACAGTCCCTATCCATGATGCCATGTATAGCGTCCATCATGGTGATGGTGCCTCAGGTGATGTTGCAATAGCTAACTTTGCTTCAAATAGCGCTTCAAATGCTCAGGCCCAACCAAAATCTTCATTGGTTGCTTCTAAGGCCTCGCGCTCGTTTTACAAAGCTTGTTCCTTAGAGAAATTAGGACTGAAACCGTTCTATACAAAGGATATGAGAATACTCATTCTATTCTTACATCGAATCTAAGGGGATTCTGTGGACTAATTCAACCAACTTGCAGACATTTAAATATTGCATGATATTGGTTGACACGCTAACATGCTGGTCACGTGTTGTGTCATTGTCTACTTGTAATGCTACTTACACTACACTCCTAGCACATGACAACGGGCTCACTCCCCGAATCATCTTATTCACCAATTGGACTTAACAATGCTAGAGAGTTTACATCGAAGACTTTCGATGGTTATTGCAATGGGACTGATGTTGGACATCATATTCCCATGAACACACCCAAATGGTCTCATGCAAATGACTACGATGATAGAAATTGGTAATGCGCACCATTCTCCTTATATCCACTTAGGGTGATGCAATATCGCATGTAGCTATGCTAATTCGTCTACGATCCACCTCCACTCAATCTACCTCTACATTATAGCTAATGACTAGGTACCAGTATCGTACTTAAGCATATTTGAGTGTGTCATTTGTGTACCAATTGCGCTGCCACAGCATACTATGATGGGTCCTTACAGACGAATAGGCAACTAAGTTGGATTTGAGACTCCAACACTTGTCCGCTACTTAATGACACTTACTAGGCGATCTCATTACCGCTAGATTTGTGGACTGCCACTTTAATGAGACAGTCTTCCCATCGTTAGGGGGAGATAAGAACACGGATGTTCAACAAGAATGACAGGAATTGTCATGTTCTATCCCTATTATGTCTCATCTCAATCCCGACTAAAGTGACGAAATCACACATCTCTACTGTAAACATGCCTGCAAGGATGGATGTCCCTACGAGAGGACGTACCGCCACCCTACATGAAGGTAGACATGGCGTCAACACCATAGAGAGTGGCACCCTAGCGTTACAGGTCATGGCCCCAGCTAGGATTCGTGGGAGGCCCATGGATTCGAAGGATAGTTTGCACAACCCCATCCTTGGATCATCGACACTCAAAATTAGTCTCATGAGAATCTTTTGGATTAAGGTTATCATTGGGGGACGTCTCAACATTAGAACCTATTCCTAAGAATATAGAGCTCGATGAAAATTATACTAGTGTACATGAAATGTGGGATAAAATCTCCATCATAATTGATGATGTAGTCGCGCATTTCGTTGCGCATGAGTTTGTTGAGTCCGATGATATCGAACTACGCTCCGTTGATTAATGAATACCAACGTAGAAAAATTTGGCCTAAATGAAGAGATGCGATCCAGGTTAAGTTGGATTCTCTAATAAAGAGGAAGATTTTCGAGCCAGTGATGCCAACACCTCCTAACATAAAACCTATTGACTAATGGGTCTTCGTTAGAAAGTGTGATGAGAAAACGATATGGTAATCTCGCCTTATGGCGCAAGGCTTCTCAACAAAAAGCACCGGAATCGACTACAATGAGACATATTCTCTCGTAATGGATGTCATTGCACTCTACTACCCTATTAGTTTGGTAGTTTTCGAATAACTGAACATGCAGTTTACAAATGTGGTCACTACGTATCTCGATGGGGATCTAGATACGGAATATACATGAAAGCTCATGGTTAAAATTTTGCAGAGATGATCTGCTCATGGAGTCTGAAGAATTGAACGGCCGAGATCCCGATATGATCTATACATTAGGATCTAAAAACTGAACGGCTAAGATGTGAAAATGTGATCGGAAACTGGATCAAAACCGGAAATCCGTACCTTTTCCTTAGGTGCGGATATCCGCACCTGAACAAAGTTATATACATACATACATACTTACATACATACATACATACATACATACATACATACATATATATATATATATATATATTGTCAAATATATATTAAGGGAGTTAGTGGGTGGCGGACTACCGCCTAGGTGAGGTATCTGAGTTAATCTGTTTTTTTTTCTAAACTTCTCAAGCCCCAGGTGACGAACTACAGCCTAGGTGAGGTATTTGAACTGATATCTCATTTTCTACTTTTTATGCTGAGTGATTGCTTGTCTGGTCCTCTTTTTAAGTTTGTAAGCACTTATTTCACCTCTTCTTTCCACCTTTAGTCTTTTACTTTCTCCAACTAAACATTAAGTCCAGGTCCAAACAATGAGTCTCGGGTGAGGCATGAGCGGATGCGGCATGAGCAGAGAAGAGAGATGTCTTGTGAAGACCCGAAATTTTCATTTAAATAAATATATGTAATTCAATATTTATTTAATAATATGAATTATGAAATTTGGGTTTGCTTCGTATGTCATTGTGTAAAGAGAGGGGTTTCGAACGAATTTTATTTTCGAAATGAACGTTATTTAAGGGATCGTGAAAATTGACTTTTTATACGTTCAAAATTTGGAAAAACTTCCTTCATGAAAGTTGTAGAGCTCATCGATACGATCTTGTGCATATGTGGAACGCAATATTCGGAGTTTGTATGAATATGTTATGAATATTTGAAAATTAGAATTTTCTATAAATACCAAGAAAAATCTGATTTTTTCTTTAAGGACGAAAAATTCTCATTTTTGCGTTTTGGTCCCCCAGCCCTCCGTTCTCTCTCTCTAGCGCGAAACCCTTCCCCCCTTGCCGACCCGTCGACCCGACCCGGCGCCGTCAAGCCCCGTTCGGCCACGACTCGGCCCTCTTCATGGTTGCCCTCCCCGCCCAACTGCTTCCTGTCCTCGCCTCGCCGTGCCGCCGCCCCAGGAGCTAGATTGAAGCTCCTCCCCGAGCCTCAAACCCGACCTGGCCGGTTCTCCTCCTTGCCGGCGTTGCACGGGCCAATCCTCACCGGTTTTAGATAGTACTCCTCCCCTTGATCATCCCCATATAAATCTTGCATGACGATTTTGAGTGTGGAGCAAAAGATCAAGAGTTGAAGGTTTCGACATCCCTGATTCGATCTGGAAACTGATAGTGCGACTGAGATTAATCTAACTTCAAAACTTGATCTAGGACGATCTAGACCTTGTCTAAAAAAAAGTCAGGTATTAAAGTGGTTCATAATTTCATTTTTTAGAAATTTGTAGTTGACAACTTTTGCATCTGAGGTGGTTGACCGGTTTTGATAGTCGTCTGACCGCCGCGTGTGGCGACGCGTCGAACCATATTTTGAGTTTATATTATTTGGACGATGATCTATGCATCCATACAAGCGTTTTGATATATCACAAGGTTATTTTAGAAAAAGTTGATAAATAGTGGATTTACGTTTTGACGTTACTATTTACGGTTTTTATATTTTATCTTCGGTTTACCATTTACGGAGATCAGACCATCGGTTTTACTTTAAATTTTAATATGTTGATCGTATGACTGTTTCGATGACTTTGTTAGGTCACCGGCGAAGATCCGACCGTTGGATCTTCGTATAATAGTAAAACAGTGATTCTGGAGGCGATTCGTGAAGATCCGTCCGTCGGATTTTCGTATAATTTTGATAGGATGTTTCCAAGGACGATCCGTGAGGATCTAACTGTTGGATCATCGTTTAAATTCAATCTGACTGTTGGATCGTCTTTATTTTAGAATCCGACTGTTGGATCATCGTTTAAGTTTATTTCGTACTTCGTTTGCTAAGTAAAGACCGTACTTGATTAGGTACTTGACGGTTTGAGTTGATGAGCATTTGGATTATTGTGATTTGTTTGATAGAAGACGTAGCTAGAATAGAGGTGAGTAAATCGCACATGGTTAATTTAAGATCCCAATGTAGTAAATTATATTGATTTGATAATAATAGGTATTACTGTGTGAATGTCTATGTATATATATTTTTTATGTGATGATATATATATATATATATATATTTGTTGATGAATTGTGTTGAGAAAACAATATGCATGTTTGTGTTGCTATTATTGTTTAAATGTTTACTTTTCGTGATTTATATGTTGAGAAAGGAATTGAGTTTTATTGTTTGAGAAACAATAAATTGTTTTGATCTGTAGAGATCAATAGGTCACGAGTGTGACCATGGCATACTATCAGTGAGCCACGCTCTTGTACCGGGCTGGTGGTTACTAATAGCATTATAATCATGAACCACGCTCTCACGCCGGGCTGGTGGTTGCGATCAGTTAGATCTCTAGTCTGCCTGCCAAATGTGAGTGGTCTTATGATGGTAACGTTGAGGTTACTTGTGACTCATAAGTATAAGTTTTAGAACAGAGTCTTGAGAATATTCATTATCTTATATTTTAGGAAATTTGGAGTTACATTGTGTGTTTATACATTAACTTAAATTGTGCAATCTTTAAATTTACTCATACAGGCTTTTAAAAGCTTATCGGGTTTTGTGTTGTTGCAATCCGGTACACTATTCAAATGGTGTAGCGGATAATCTTACAGGTCAGGAGAATCAGGGTGGTGGTCGAGCTGCTTAGTGTAGCAGTATTTGATTTATCGCATTTGCTTTTGTGAGGTTTGTTATGCTCATTGAGCTTCACAATTTAAGTTTGTGAGAGTGTGATGTAATAAATAATTTGAAGATTTGGTTTTCGTCTTGTTGAGTGGGTGAGGTGTGGTTGTTTACGGAAAAAAATTCAGGACATTTATTTGATTAAGTTGTTTAATTCATATTTCGGAATTGAATTTATTTATTCAAAATTCGGTGCGTGACATGTCTAGTCTAAGGTAAAAAATTAAGGTTTTTGCAGTCACTTTTTATCATGAGTCGACTATTTATATCCAACTCAGTTTCCTCCAGTTCATCTAGATCTTCCCTCAATAGGATCCCTGACATAGTTAATGAAGAACAAATCGAATATCAGTCAAACGACAATATCGACATGAACGATTGGAATATACCCAGAGTCCCTAGTAACTAAATTTATAAGAAAAAATGGTCCCTTTCTTCATTCAAAAGTGAACATCATATTAAAGCAGTAGAACAAATTTATGCTCTTAGTAAACAACATGAAACTTGTCAGCTATTTAGCCCTGAGTCAATCAAAAAACACAAAAAAGATGGTCACAATTTCTTACACAGAGGTTTAGTCCAAATCGGCGTTAAACCTTTAACCCGAAGAGGTCTAAATGCCTCTATACTTTTATGCCTCAGAAATGCAAGATTCACCGACTTCAGTGATCCTCACATCTTAAAATCCTTTACCTTAAGTATTAAAATTCAGGTTATAATGTCCTCGAAGGAACCCAACCATTAGCCTTAATTATAGAATCCACTATAAAGTCACCAGTACAAATACGAATTTTCAAGCCATCAATAAAAGCCCAAAAGATCAAACTCTTTTAATTCAAAGTAGTAGAGACAATGCTAATATTAGAGTTCCACACACAATCAGCTGGTCAGATGTTCATCTATCATCTGAATGGTCACTCACTAGTGAAAATCAACCTATCAACATACAACATAAGCTCTCTGATTTGAACTGTATCCAATAATATAATGATGGTACAGTAAGAATCAACTTTCATAACCTTAGACTAAGTCAAAATCTTAGGATTCAAGAATTAGGACAATCACCAAGACATTATTTCTCAACTCTAAGGCATTCTTTTGCTGGTTCCACCTCTGTTGAAACTATGTCACGACAAGACTGTGACCTAGATAAAGAAATAAAAAATATTAGAATCAAGGAATTAGAGGAAGAATTACAGAAACTAAAAATTAAAAATATTCAAACCACCTCACAAGTTCAGTTTTTCAGAAGTTCCATTTTTTCATTCCCTCTAGTTTTGGCTTAGCAACTCATGTGTTGAGTAGTCTTCACCTTAGTCTGTTCTTACCTTACCTTGTAATCACTATCAAAACCTTCATGCATACTTGGTTTTGAAGTAGTAAGTTTTTATGTCTTGTATTTAGTTTCCAGTTTTCAATTAAAAAGTCAGTTTTATGCTTCTGTATTATTATTATTATTATTATTTAGTTAATGTATTTTTTTGTTTTCCAATTAAACATATATTCTCCACTTCCGCTCAGTTTCTGGTATCAGAGCCGTAAGAGTTGATTGTAGTTAATTAAAACTGCTCGGACCCTAGGTGGCGGACTACTGCCTAGGTGAGGTATCTGAGTTAATATGTTTTTACTAGGAAAAGGTCAAAACAGGAAGCATCACGATTAGCTGTGTTTTTGCCTCGTGAGTGAACAGTAAAAGCAAAACATTAAAGTTACTATTTATGAATAGTGAACTGTCTTGAATAGCGAACTGTCTGGTAGTGGCTTACTCGAAATCTTCATATGGATCTTGACTATCTTGGTAATCAGCCCATCTGATTAGTTTACCGGGAGTGCCTGGATGACTGCGAGATGAGGATGAGGAACGGGGAGAGACTTCTTCTTCTTATTCATCTTCGTCATTAGTGAGATTAGCAGCTTGTTCTAAGAGGTTTTTGCTAACTCTTTCAATTCTTCTGACTTGGAGGATGTATCGGACTTTGGATTTTGAAGAGGAAGGTAACTTGAGCGATTGTGGCTTTAACTGAGAAGTGGATGCCAGTTGAGTTGGCATTGGAGTGACTGGAGATCTTGACTGAGAAGGTTGTGCTAGAGTAACTGGAAATTCTTCATTAAATTGGGAGATAATTCTCTCAAATTTGAATTTATCCCACCATTTGACTAGTAAATGTCTTGCCACCGCATGGTCATTTAGTTCATAATACCATTTGAAGATCCAAGGGAGCTTGTATTTGGTCATGAAATGCAGTGTGACGGGGAAATTTAACTCATAATTTTTGAAATTCATGACTGTTGAAAAACAAGTGATTGTTTTTTGTATTTCTTGTGGAATGATATCAAATGGGCATTCATGAACCCTCCACCATCTAAGGAACCACATTGGGAATTGTCGGTTGAATACTTTATCAAAATTTAAGAACCATGAATGACTGAAATCATCAATTTGGTGAAGGAAGATTGTATTCCAGGCTTCTTCATAATCATAATAATTAAATGAAAGGTCTCCTAATTTGTGGTAGGTGTAAGGAGGATCACCCCATTGTGAAAGAGAAATGACGCGGACTATATATAGAGAATGATATAGAATTTTGGTTGGATCTTTTGTGTCAGGAATAGGCTTAATGGTGACTAATTTTGTTTCAAAGAGAATGTCTCTATAAAATTTTAATGACTTGGTAGGATGACTAGGAAGGAAGTGAAAACCAGGAGGATAATAAGTTTTAACTAAGGACATTAGATTTTTGAAATGACTCATAGTTGGTTCCACATAGAAAGATTGTGACTAGTTCGCTGAAAATAGGGAGAGGTCTTTCTGTAATTGGTTTGAGAATCATATTTGAATGGGTCATATTGGTTAACTAGGGCTGACTGGTAATTGGGACGATTAGAACCAAGGGTGCTACCAATGGTATTGAATCTATTATTGAGTGGTAGTGGTAATGGTGGATGTCCAGCATATGGGACAAGACTAGAGGATGACTCTTGTTTGACTGGTGTGGATGACTATATTTTGACTGTACTTTTAGGAGTACTTGGGCAAATATCAAAAGGGCCTTCTGTAACTGGATTTGAGGGATTTCTCCCTTTGGATGATCTGGTCTACATGTTTGGAACCCTGTAGAAATTCTCAGGTTAGAAAGTCTGGAATATAGTTGTCACTGCCTTTAACGAATGCAATTTCGAAATCAAAAATACTTAAAATTGCCTGCCATCAGGCAAAGATTTGTTTACTTGCAATATTTTGAACATCTTTTTCTAAAACATCTTTAGTACTTTTGCAATCAACTCTAGCTAAAATGTTTTGATTTAATAATCATCTTGGAATTTACTCATACATAGAACAATAGATAAAATTTCTTTTTTAATAGTACTGTAATTGCTTTGTGATTGTGTCCAGACACCAAAGTGGTATCTAACCATTTGCTTAGGATGGGTAGGAGAGATTTGTTGTTTTAAGACACCACCATAGCCTACTTCTGAAGCATCAGTTTCTACGATTTTGAAGGAATTGGCTAAAGGAATGCCTAGAAATGGAAGAGTTTTGACATAACTTTTGATTTCTTTGACTAAAGCAGTATGGACTGATGACCAAGGAGGGGGATTGGTTTGTATTTTTTTCGTAGATTTTGGTTAAAATCTGCCACATAATTTAATGAGCTTAAGAATCTCTGTAATTGATTTTTGTCCAGGATTACATCCAGAAATTTGTTAGCAAACTGGATTACTCGATCTATTGGACTAATTTGGAGATGATGGATATTGAATCCTAGAAATCGAATATTAGTTTGAAAAAGTTTTATTTTTGAAGCGGAGACTACTAGACCATTGTTTTTTATGATGGTGAACAATTGGTGCAAATGTTTCCAGTGTTGATCAATGGATTGGGAGAAAATAAGGACATCATCAATGTAGACTATGGAAAAATGACTATATGGATTAAAAATATCATTCATAATATTCTGAAATTCATTGGGGACATTTTTGAGACCGAATGGCATTACATTCCATTCATAATGACCAAAAGGTGTGACAAAAGCGGTTTTGTATTTGTCTTCCTCAGTAATTTGTATTTGCCAGAAGCCTGATTTCATATCAAATTTAGAGAAAATGACAGAATTATTTAATCTGTTAATGAGATCTCGTTTATTGGGGATAGGGTATCGAATCCATTCTAGCACTGTATTGACAGGTTTATAATTGATGACTAAACGTGGAGTTCCTCTTTCTAATACAGCATTTTTTTGCACATAGAAAGTGGGACACGACCAAGGAGATTTAGTTTGTCTAATGATTCCTTTATAGAGTAAATCTTTGATTTCTGTTTTGCAAAATTCCATGACTTCTTGATTCATTTGAATTTGGCGAGCCTTGGTAGGAATATTTTTCTCATTGAATCCCTTAATATAAGGGAGAGTGACAATATTTGGCTGAGTTATGCAGAAACCCTCACAAAATCGAAATGGAAAACTGTCACGTCCCGAATTTTAGAATAAAAATTCAAAATCCGAAACATGAATTACTACAACTTAAAATAGTCATCTGAACATTTTCTTTTCTTAACAACCTCGCCACACGAAACAAATTCAAAACCAAATTTAGTCTCGGTTAATTATTACAACTCAAATACAAAATGAAGTGTAAAGCTCTAAATGAGCATACAAACCTCACAACTCAATGAAATAAAAATAACTGTTGTAACACCTCAGCAGCTCTGTCACCTCCCTGGTTATCCTGACCTGCAGGAATATCCGCTACACCATTTGAATAGTGTACCGGGATTGCAACAACACAAAACCCGTTAAGCTTATGAAAGCTCGTATGAGTAAAAAGAAAGGACTGTTGTTTAATTAAATCATAATTATTTTCACTCAAATTAACATTCAACAATTTCCACATCCACAAGGAACTAACAATCTCAATCAATCAATAAATCAACAACAAACTCTAACTCACATCTTTTTTCACAAAACTTCAATATCGTATTTATAAAAATACGGTATTTGACAGACTAGAGCTCTAACTAAATCGTAGCCCGTCACCTGGCCTAGGTTATGGCATCCGACATATTTATCTTTATCGTATTTCATCAATATGTATACTTATATACATATTTAGAACGTCCGATAATTATACATACTCAACCAATCGTATCTCATCATCCACCTAGGATTAGAGCGTCCGATTACCCCACATCGGTCACTACGTTGACCCTAAATCCATTAATGAGCATAACATGTATTTTCACATAATGAAATCAACTCATCTAAGAACACAATATTATTATAAATTTAAGCATTTGAAATATAATCCAAATCATCAATCCAATTGAATCATATCACCACTCAACAACTCACCAATCAATATGTATATTCCACGTAAATGTATATATATATATATATATATATATATATACACGTAATCATCCACTCAGGAATGACCACTAATACCATCTAAAGATCACACAAGAAAATCGTGAAATTCATTTGTATAATTAAAATTCATTTTACTTACCTATGGACCGTAGTGATCAAGTCCATGTGATTTTAAAAAAAAAATATTTAATCCACAAATATTTTTCACACAATTACAAAAATAAATAATTTAAAGCGCTCGGTTCAAAATATGAACCACTTGAGTTTTACTCACCTCGAGATTCCAGCTGCGTCTTCAAATAAAATATAAACCACACCGAAACAGCTTACCCAAATATAATCCATAAATCACCTAATCAAATGTAATTTGAATTTAACCAATAATTCCAAAACATAACTAAACTACCATGTAACGGCCAGATTCTAATTTATAAGAAAATCCGACGGAAGGATTCTCACGAATCGCCTCCCTAATCACTGCTTTGCACCTATACGAAGATCCAACTGTCGGATCTTCGCCCATGATCACACAAAGCCACTGGGACAATCATATGATCATCATATCAAAACTACAAGACCATCGGACGGTTCAAATGTCACAGATCATAAATCTAACGATCGAAATCAATCGAAATATCAAAAAATTCATAACTAAATCATACGATATCCAAAAAATGCGTATAATATGCCGAAGTGATCGTATTGAAACGTAAAATCATAAAATGGACAGAAACTAAATTTTAGACCTCCGAAGTTAGGGGCAGAGCCGCCGTCGACCACCACCAATGGTGTTGGGGCCGAGCTTCTCCCCTTCGTTTCATCATTCTGAGCAACTTTCAAAACTAGCACAAGACCAAAAAATGATGGGAAGGGATCGGCCGGAATTTTTCTAGAAACAGGCAAGCTTGAAGCCGACGTAAAAACTGCAACCTCACGCCTCGATCTCTTCTGGAAACTTGTTCAGAACTTCATTGCGAACTCATCTGGCCAAGAATCATAAAAAACGAAGGTCTATAGCTTGAGATATTTGGATCGAAAGTTCCATTCGATCCGATAGGGGCTGGCTTCCAGCAACCACCACATGCCTCATCACCTTGTAAAATAGCTTCTGGGAGCCTCAGGAGGTCGAGTCGATGTAGAGGGAGGAGTTTCACTTGGTTTAGAGGCCGAAAACACAAGGAGCTCGTTTTGGTTCGTTTTCGGGTCCGACTGGTTCTGACAATTTCGCTGGAGCTGGAGGCCGAGCAGGTGGAAGCAACGCCTTCCAGGAGGTAGAGTAGCTCAAGACGAAGGTCTGAGACTTGGTCTGAGGTCAATTGGTGGTCTGTGGAGGGAGAACAAGCTTGGAGAACTTAGCTCTCTCTCTCTCTCTCGGTCGGTTTCGGACAAAGGGGACGAAGAGGAAGATGATGAATAGTGGCTTCCGAAAATGGAAAGGAGACCGAACCAAAAAGGAAGCTTTCTGAAAATGTTCTAGGGTTTTTTCTATTTATACCAAAATAGAAATATTTTCTATAACCCATAACTAAGTCAAAAAAAAATCCGGACAATGCGTTCCTCATACGCACGGACTTGTATCGATGAGCTCTACAACTTTCATGAAGGAAGTTTTCCCAAATTTTGCACGTATAAAAAGTCGATTTCTCAAACCGAGCATTTCGAGCTTTTTGTTAAAATAATAGTTTCAAACCTTCGATAATTCAAAAAATGAAATATTATCGAGCAACGTTCGTGAAATCGTACAATAATCGTTCAACACAAATACACGAATTTAAAACGAAAATTGCGGTTCTTACAAAAACACCCACTAACTCCATTGTTTCTTCCAGTCATCTCCCTGTCAAAACCATTGTCTTTGATCACCTCAACACACCTATAATGGCATCGCATCACCCTTTAAGATTGCTGGCGATGATCCCAAACTTAAGAAAACCATTGAACAAAATAATTACACAAACCATAGCCTAGTCACTATAGGAAGCCAACTAGACAAAATAGAAACAAAAGTATATACCATTTTCTCAAAGGAAAAATTTCACAATCAATATACCAAGTAAAAGCCACTAATAATTCTTATACATAAAGTTCCAAACCAAGCATTTCGGTACACGAAATCTGAAACTCGACCCATTATCAGTACACGACGTCAATGACGCTGTTAATTTAACATCAAAATATCAATTATGCCTCAGTTCTTTTTTTCTTTTCTTTTTTTAATAATTTTTTTTTGTTCTTTTTTTTTCCTTTGTTTTTATCTCTTTCTTCTTCCTTCTTCCGGCTCCATGAAACCCACCTCTGTTTTGATGTGAGAAGAAGCCCGAGCTCACCCACTTCAGCATCCACTCTCTCATGCTCCTCTAACGGCGGCGGCAACACCACCATGCCCAAAAACAAGATCAAATCTTGTCCTGCAATATCTACTTCTCCCCAGATACTTCCTCAGCAATATAAAATTATAAATACCAAACTCTCCAAGCACCAGAAACCAAACTAAACGCACACACCTACTCATCACTCACCTACCTATAACCGATTCCCCATTAATTTTCTCACAACTTACAACCACATACAATAGCCATTAACCAATCCATAATTCCCATTTCCCACATACACAAATGACTAAGTCTATTAGCCTCACCTCCCTCTACAAACATGCCCAGCAACACCAGAATCTTGGAAGCTCTGAATGTCAGAGTAACCGGTTCGAGCGAGCAGTACCCGGTCCTGGCCCATGGCTTCGGCACTAACCAGTCCGCCTGGGGTCGTATTCTTCCTTTCTTCAAACATTACTATCGTATCGTTCTATACAACCTATTTTGCGCCGGAAGCGTCAACCACGATTACTTCGATTTCAACCACAACACCAACCTGGACGCCTTCGTCGACGACTTCCTCAACATTCTCGACCCTGTGGGAGTCAAAAAGTGCACCCAACTCCCCAAAAACAAGATCAAATCTTGTCCCTCCATCGCCGCAATTGTCACCGAACCACCCTCCAATCACCGATCCACCCTTGGGGATTTGAGGTGTGTTTCGGGGTTTTGAATCAAGAAATGAGTTTGATTGTTTGAGGCTTTGAGTCACCCAACTCCACCAAATCGACTCAACCCACCAAATTGACTCACCCTAATTCCGCCTCATCCCTAAAATGAATTGGGCTTTGGCCGCTTTGGCTTAATTTTGAGGGAAATTTGGAGATTGGGGATTGAGATTTCTTAGCCATGTTGGGTTGGAAGATGGAGAAGGGAAGCTGCTTTTCCCTTTTTTGAGAACCAAGAAGAGAGAGAGAGGGATCTGAGGAAGGAGAAATCGAATAGATGAAGAAAAATCATAAAGAAAGAAAGGAAAACTGAAGAACAGAGGTGGGTTTCATGGAGCCGAAAGAAGGAAGAAGAAAGAGATAAAAACGAAGGAAACAAAAAAGAATAGAAAAAAAATTATTTAAAAAAAAAAAAACCGAAGGCATAATAGACAATTTGGTGTCAAATTAACGACGTCATTGACGTCATGTACTGATAGTGGGTCGAATTTCAGATTTCGTGTACTGAAATGCTTGATTTCACACTTTATGTATAAGAATCATTAGTGGCCTTTACTTTGTGTACTGTTTGCAAAATTTTCCTTTTCTCAAAAGTAAGCATTCTACCTCAACAACAATCAGAAACACCTTTAATCCACTTTAGTGAAATAAATAAAACTAATCTCAAGCTCATCTCCACTGCACAAAAAATTGAACGAATGCTCAAAGAACTCAAAACTGAACCCAGCAATTGCAGTCATTCATAACCACGAATCTCCCTCAGACTCCTCCTCTGATAGTGATTCTAGTAGAATTTTCAAGATAAATCAAACATTTCAAGATCTCCAATTACATAGAATTTTTCATCCAAAAAAACCTCAAAAATTGGACCGAACGCCCTTTGCCATTAGATATTCAACCTACTAGTTACACCAGTAATCAATTTTCAGTCTCTTCCGATAAGACTTACGAATGGAACATTGATAATTTATCAGAACAAGAAATATTAAACAAATTACATCACATGTCCATGGCGGCCAATAGTTATGTCACCAATCATAATTTCAGTCAGCCTGAAATTATTGATATCTTCTCCACAGGATTCACTGGAATGCTTCATTCCTGGTGGGAAAAACATCTCACTCCTGATTCCAGGACAGCCATTAAACAAGCAGTTAAACATGACGAAGATGGAATTCCAATTTTCGATGACAACATCGAAATGGGAATTTTTGATGCTGTCAACACTTTATTTTACACAATTATTCAACATTTCATATGCACACCTAGTCACATTACCTCTACAATTCATGATCAACTTAGCAATCTCAGATATACTACCTTAAGCGATTTTAAATTGTATAAAGACGTTTTCATCTCTAGAGTTATGCTTAGAGATGATTTTTCATCTCTAGAGTTATGCTTAGAGATGATAGTAACCAACCCTTCTGGAAAGAAAAATTCATCAATGGTTTGCCCAAACTATTTTCTTATAGAATTCGACAAGTCTTAAGTAATGAAACAGGACACATTAACTATGATACTCTTACATATGGAAATATTATTACAGTTATTCAAAAAGAATGATTAAAAATGTGCATAGATATGAAATTAAATTCTCAAATCAAATCCGATAAGAAAACAGCCAAATATGAATTAGGCAACTTTTGTGAACAATATAGCATATCATCTTTACCTCCTTCACAACAGCGTAAAAAAAAATAATGAATTTGACTATCATCATACAAGAAGAAAATTTACTCGCAATAAATTTTACTCAAGAAATAAATATGATTTCGAACCAAACAAATTTTACTCTAAAAACAAATTTAGAAAATCCTGGCCCGGAAAAGCAAATCACCGGTCCAAACAAAAGTTTTTTGACAGAAGCAAAACCAAATGTTATAAATGCAACGAAACTGGTCACTTCGCTAATACTTGCCCAGTAAAAAATACTATCAAACAATTAAAAATCAGTAAAGCAGAACAAGAAAACCTTATTCAACTTTTAGAATTACAAAACACGTACTGACTCAGAAAATGAACATAGTGAAAATGATTTAACGCCAATAGCATCTTCCACCTCAACTGATTCTGATGAAAACTCTTCACCAGATATCACTTTTGGGTGCAAAGATACCTGTTGCAAAACAATAAATGTTTTTTCTAAACAAGAAGAACAAGAAGAATTACAAATTGACCTCATCGGTAAAATTGATAACCAAGAATTAAAATCAGAATATCTCAAGAAGTTGAAAAAATTAATCACACAAGAAAACGTTGTTCACACCCCTCCAGAGAAAATTTGCCTTACTTCAACTTTTGATAAATTCAAAACTAGTAAAAAAGAAATAACAATCCAAGATTTACAACAAAAAATAAAAAACAATTAAAACACAGATACAATCATTACAAACCACAAATTTAGACATCAAACGTGACTCAAATATTCTTAAAATAGATAATCGGTTCCTTAAAATACAGCATCCTCAAGACCACCCCATTCCCGATGACCCTCCTAAGCACAACAATGTAGCATCGTCTGAGCAACACACTATTAGTATTATTCGTCAAATCCAACTTAAAAAATGGTATACCACAGTACAACTTAAAATCAAAGACTTCACATTAGTAACAACAGTCCTCATTGATTCAGGTGCCGATCTCAACTACATACAAGAAGGCCTGATACCTTCCAAATACTTTGAAAAAATAAAAGACTCATTACGGTTAGCTAATGGAACTAAAACGGAAATAAAATATGAAATCCCCAAAGCACATATCTGTCAAAACGATGTATGCTTCAAAACACTATTTTTCTTAGTCAAAAACTTAACCGACAAAGTAATTCTCAGCCTTCCTTTCAGTACCTTAATTTACCCTTTTACAACAGAATATGATAGAATCATCACCTATCCATTTGGTGAACCAGTCAAATTTACCTTTTTATCCAACCCTGAAATTCACACACTAAAGGTTTTCCAAGAAAATTGTATTTCCAAAACTCTTAACCGTATTCAAGCAAAATATAAGCAGATCACCTTTCTTGAAGAAGAAATCAATTTCAAACGAATCCATACCCAACTACAAGAACCTTTCCTTCAACAAAAAATCAAAACACTCGAAGAAAAAATCATTAACGAATTATGTTCCGATATTCCTACAGCCTTTTGGCATAGAAAAAAAACATATATTCACTACTTCCGCTCAGTTTCTGGTATCAGAGCTGTAAGAGTTTATTGTAGTTAATTAAAACTCGTGACATAGTTTCAGCAGAGGTGGAACCAACAAAAGAATGTCTTGGAGCTGAGAAAGATTGTCTTGATGATTGTCCTAATTCTTGAATCCTATGATTTTGACTTAGTTTAGGGTTATATATATCTATATATAACTTTGCTCAGGTGAGGAGAAAAAAAAGTACTGATTTCTAGTTTTGACCCATTTTTCGATCATATTTTCACATCTTAACCGTTCAGTTTTTAGGTCCTAATGTATAGATCACATCTACAAAATTTCAGCCAAATTGGTGATCGTTAAGGCATTCAAAACTGTAATTTACACGAAAGAACCAAATCTGCCAAACTGGAACCGTTCGTGTACATTATTGTAAATTGAAGTTTGGATGCCTTAACGATCACCAATTTGACTAAAATTTTGCAGAGGTGATCTATACATTACGACCTAAAAACAGAACCATCAAGATGTGAAAATATGATCCAAAAGTGGATCAGAACCTAAAATCCGTACCTAAGAAAAACTGCGAACGTCCGCAGTGGAGAAGCGATATATATATATATATATATATATATATTTTCCTTTTTTTTTCTTTTGTATAAATCATTAATTTCTTTGAGATCTTTATCTTTCATTACTCACGTTTAAGTTAAATTCACTACAAATATGCCAATATATGACTTATGCCACTACACTTACAAATGGTTGTAGGCTAAAAACTAATCAAAATTTCAATCAATATAAAAACAAGACGCGCCTTAGTTAATTACTATTATAACGTAGAATAATCAGATAAAAAATCAAAAGAAAATAAGAAAAAAGATGGATCATTTATAATTTACAATTGAATATTCTTGACTTTTATACTAGGATTGGTTTTGACATTATGTGGTGACAGCGCCAACTTCATGCAAGAATACAGTTATCAAAATCGGCAACATTATGAGAGGAAGAAGTAGTGGGAGGAAGGGAGGGAGTGGATCTCCCTTCAATTTGACTACATGTATAAATAGTCGTAGGAAGAAAATAATAATAATTTTTTTCAATATAAAAGCAAGACACGCCACACTTAGGCTTAGTTTGGAATTATTGTGCTTTAAGCGGAAGCACTTTTAAATTCGCTGTGAGAGGAAGCACTTCTGATTTTGCTGTGACAGGAAGCAGCTAAGTGTTTGGTAAACTGTTTTTGAAAATACTATGAGAACGAAAAGCAATTTCAGAGTGTTTGGTAAATTGTGAATAAAAAGTGTTGTGACGGTTTATAATTACTAAAAATGATATAAATGTTGAAAATACCATATAAATACCACTAAATAAAAAAAAATTATGTTCATCTTTTTTTTTTTTGTAGAATGATGTCAGCCCTTTATTGAAATTGAAAAATTATAACGATGCAATGCCAAAAGGCATAAATAAAGAAAATAAACAAAGCGAAAGAAAAAGATGCAAAAATTGCATTTGAAATACAAATAATTAAAAATGCAAGAGCAGCAACGACGAAACGCAACACTGATTTTACATTACGGATTGTAGCCGTGTAGTGAATTGAGTAGTCGGTGGTTTGACTACCCATGCAACCCCAACACACAAATTGACCAAAACCAATTTGGTGTCGGAATGAGGACACTCTCCCACCTAAATATTGAAGTCGGCCAAGGGTGTCAGAACATGGCTATGTTGGCAGACGATCTTTCACGAACAGATACCATAAACTTGGGTCCCAAATCCAATACCAGTAGCGAGCAGGGGCCCCAAACCATTCCAAATATTGAACAACATCCCAACGAACAGAGTGGGTCAGAAACCAAGCCCAATAGTGAAATTGGGTCGGAAGCCAAACCCAAAATTGAGAGTGAGTCAAAGCCCAATCCGCCAACCCGCCCCGATCCCAAATTCGGACTCTCTTGCCCCGATCCCAGACCCGATACTTGATGTGCACCACCCAATTCCATTGCCTGCAAGACAAACCCGGCACCACCGTAGCCTCAGTCGCATCTGCACCACGACTACTATGCTGCAACCAAAGCACAATCAGGCAGTTGAGATCCAAGCAAAGGACCTCGTTCCCAACCTTCCAAAACCTCAGATCTGACGCCCCCCGAAGAACACCGCCACTGCCCATCACACCACCACCACGGTCAGTCTCATGTTGACACCAGGGCAGAACCTTCAAACAAACCCGTCCACACCAACAACGGGCACAACAAATTACCAACCCCAACAAGAGGAAACATAGAGGAGAAAATCAGGCCAAGACCTGCAAATTTATCCATGAATCGGAGAAGGTAAAGAGCTACGTCCGCTAGGGACGACAGCTCACAAACCCTAGCAGAGCTAGGTCATGAAAAATTATGTTCATCTAATTCTTCTTATATTTTTTATTCAAAAAAAAAAATCTTCTTATATTTTCTATTGATTTTTCCTTTTGTTTTTTTGGAGTGGATTTCTCATTAAGGGACCAGCCCAAGAAGGAAAACAACGAATGAATTACCAAAGAAAAAAAAACCAATAACAAATAAGCTTAAAAACAAGACCCAAATAGTGAAAAAAGAAAAGAAAAAAGAAGACCATTGTCCCTCCTAGTCCACAACGATCAAGACAGAAGGAAGAAAAGCCAAATAGCCAATTTCATCTTCATCTTGTTGATTTTTCCTCGTGATTTACCTTTTTCTTCACCTTTCCACTCTTTTTCTTCCCTCAATTTCATTTGCCATATTCATTTCCCCTCTGTTTTTCACTATCTCTGTCACACCCCCCCCCCCCCCCCCCCCCCCCCCCCCCGAATTTCGAACAAATGAAATTCAAATTCGAGAAGCGAAAACTTAACCAAATGCCCGAAATAAACAGAAACTTTTTGAATTAAATCTGAGCAACTACGACACGTAAATAAAGACTCGATCACTTAAGTCGAACATCACATTAACAAGTGATTACAAAACTCTAGAGAATGGATATACAAATGTAAACGCTCGCTAGGAGCGTATTAAAAAGAGCAGTACACTAACAAAAATAGGTTTTGAACCTAACACTGCTGCACTCTTCGCCTCGATCTCAACCCTGGTGGTCCTAACTTGCAGGAATAACTGCTACACCATGGAATAGTGCACCGGAATTGGAAACAACAACCATGTAAGCTTGTGAAGTTCGTATGAGTAAACTCAAAACCAGGAAAATCAACAATCTCAATTTAAGCATTTTTCAACCCAAAATCAAATTAAAGCAACCAATGTCACCTCCACAATTCATTCGAAATCAAGCCCCACATGAACGACAAAAAGAAGGACACTGACACTCTCTTTAAAACAAATATACCCATGGACATACGATAACTCAAAATTATCCCCAAGCAGTACATTGTACTCAAAGGCATACAATAACCCAAAGTTATTCCCTAAGCAATACATTGTACTCAAAGGCATACAATAACTCAAAGTTATTCCCTAAGTAGTACGTTGGCAGACAGACTAGAACTCTAATCACAGCCTGTCACCTCGACCGAGGTTCAGACCTACAATACTCAACCAAACATTTGAAAGTCCACTTGACACTTTCCTCAAGCAAAACACACTTTTACACAATAATCAACACATCATGATAATTGTATGCCGTAAGAGAAATGCTCGAAATAACAATCCAATTAACTCTCAATCATTACTTCACCAATGTCACACCATCCAATACATATATTCCACGTAAATATATATATATATATATATATATATATATATATATACACGTAGTCATTCACGCAGGAATGATCATTAATACCAACTATAGTTTACACGTAATAAAACCAAGAATTTCATTTCATACTTAAATTCATTTTCTTACCAATGAAGTCCTATGAACTGTAGTCTATCAAGTTCATATCATTTGAAAACAAATCGTTATTTGCATAAAACTATTTCACGATCTTGAAATAAAACGTATGAAAAGTAATTCCGTTCGTAAATGAACCATGTAAGATTTACTCACCTCTAAGTCCCGCTGCATCTTCTATTACAGCCGAGATAATGTATCGAATACGTTCCGTCAATCACCCAAGTAATATACGACACAACTTAGACGAATCAAAAACGGTTATATTACGAACTCCCATTTGCCCTAAAATTCCTAAAGTAATCCCAATTCATGTGAAAATTCATCCAAGACCAACCGAGGTCTCCGGAATACTTATACGAACATAGAAAAGTTGCAAGTCGATTGGACAGCCGGATCCTCACGGATCGAAAACCGATCGAACCGAAACCCTAAAACGCTAAAATTCATAACTTCATCATGCGATCTCCAAAAATTACCTTATAATATTATATATATATATATATATCAAAACGACCTTATCGATACGTAGATGAATAAACTGAACACAGAACCCAAAACAGATACTGGACGCGCTGCCATGCGCAGCCACAAGCGACGGGTCAGCGGGTGGTCAACAGCGGCGATCAACGACGGCCCAACCACCTCCGATGCAAAAGTCATCAACTACAAACTTGTTCATATTGAAGAGATGAGCAACTTCCATACTTGGGGCTAAGTGAGATTCGATCTAGATAGTCCTAGATCAAGCTTGGAAGTTGAATTAATCTAAGCCCTCTTATCAGATTCCAGATTCGTTGTGGACCGTCAAAAGCTTCAAACCTTGATCTTTTGCTCCACACTCCAAATCATGATGCAAGGCCTATATGGGGATGATCAGGAGGAGGAGTAGATTCCAAAACGGAGAAAGATCGACCAAGATGACGCTGGAATCTGGAAGAACCGGTCGGATCCCGATGGCTTAAACTTTGGACGCTTCGATATGCTACTTCCGGCGGTTGTTGTCGACAACGAGCAACATAGGGAGGACGCCGACGTTAGTCTGAGTTCAAAGCGGGTGGTGGAGTCATCGGTGGACGTCGGACGGAGGAGATCAAATCGGGTCTGGAACCTGGTTTCGTACCGAGTCGGGTCGCGGGGAGGAGAGAGAACAGACAGAATTATGGGGAGGAAAATGGAAAAAAAGGAAATTTCTAGGTTTATGAAAAAAATCCGGAATTTCTTATATTTATAGAAAAATCCCAAATTTTCAATCCCTCATAACTTCTTCATATGAACTCCGATTTTCGCGTTCCATATGTCCACGAACTCGTATCAATGCGCTCTACAACTTTTGTAAAGGAAGTTTCCACAAAATTCTGACTTATAAAAAGTCAACTTCGTAACCCCCCCTAAAATATGCATTTCGAATAATTATTCGCCCGAAATAATTTCACTCCACCCTCGAACCACGAAATCATACTAACGAACACTTTATTAATTCCTGAAAACCATTAGGAATTAATAGCTAATTTCTGAGGTATTACAATCTCTCTCTTCACTCTCATGAATTCTGGATTTATGCTTTGTTTTGGGTTTTGAAATTTAACCACGTTGAGATGTTGTGACTATTATGTCGAGTTTGTTCCCCGATGGGAAGGGGATTTTGAGTCGGCTTTCAATCTTGCTGGTGCCATTCTGAGCTTCTTTTTTGGGAATTTTGAGATGGTTTTTCTGGTTTCGATGTTGATGAGTTCTTGAGAAATGGAGATGGGATTGATTTTGAGAGTTTGGAATTATGGGTCAAATGTTTACCTCTTCAAAATTGTGGGATGTTGCTCTCTTGAAGAAGAATGATTCATCTTGCCTTTAATTTTGCACCTGGATTTGGAGGATGAGAGGCATACCTTTGACAATATTGGTTGGCTCCTTGCCAGTCAAAGTAGAAGAAGCAATGAGAGACCAAGGATATGGACGTGAAAGAAGAAACAAGAAAAACATAAGGACAATTTCGTCAATATCGGAAATTTCATTAACTCTTCCGCGTCTTCAACTTGATTCCCGCAGAAGCAGATTTCCAAAGCTACAGAATTGAGCTTCTTGATTTCCGCGGTTGAAGGAAGCGCTTCCGGATGGAAGCTGATTGTAGAGGTTTTACCAAACAGCCCAACTAAATTGTAAAAGCACTTTTGGTCCTAAAAATAGCTCCAAAATCATCCCTAAACTGGGCCTAACTGTTATAACACAATAATTATGAGAAGAAAAGAAGAGAAATTGGATCCTTTTTATTTTTAAATGAATATATTGAACTTTCATACAAGGTGGTACAAGTCAGAAGAGTCTCTAGTAATAAGGACTTTTTAAAATTAACAGTTGGATGAGCTTTTTAAATTTTAATTGACATATTATTTTTTCAACCTACAGGTCATTTATCTAACTATTAATTTAAAAGTCCTCACTATGTTCCACTTTAAAAGTCGTTATTAGAGAGAGTCCTGAGACAAGTCGGCCCTAAAACTTTGAGTTTCCACTTTAAAAGTCCTTATTAGAGTGTCCTGAAACAATTAAACCCTAAAACTTTATTAACCGTGTAATTCCGTCTATAATCCCAAGTCCCAACTTCATGCAAGAATACAATCAGCAATGTTGGCATATAGTGAGAGGACGAGAGAGAGAGAGAGAGAGAGAGAGAGAGAGAGAGAGTGAGTTATACTTTTGTATAAACCATTAATTTCTTTGAGCTCTGCATTATGTATGAGGATTGAGGATTGAGATGTATAAAAAGTTTGGTATTAGCACACCGGCCCAAATATCGATCTATATACTTTGTATAATAAAGACATTTGGCTGCGTTAATAATCAAGTATATCCTGCTGTAACTTACCTACCAAACATGTCTTTATGAACAATTTATATAAATAAAGAAAAATTAGTTAAGAGATTATATATATGTGCAGCTGTTTGGAGTTTAAACAGAGGATGCTCTTTTCGGAAACGCACCTCTTAAATATATTGTATTTGAAAGAGTTGGTTATTTAAAATGACCAAAATTGTGTTCACCAATTCAAATTTTACTGGCATTATTAAATCGAGTAAGATATGGTAGAGTTTGTGGAGTTTTAACGGTTCGCTGGAAAAGTTCATCAGAACTTGCCAAGCCATTCGATCACCATTGCGTGAATCCATGGTTGTTTTCATCAGTTTTATTACAATAACCAACTGATTATAACTATCAGTTTTTCAATGCATAACTGATCTGACTAGGCTTATTTTATGTTGGCTGAATACCCTCAGAGCCCCCAAATATCAATTCAAGCTGTTGACAACAGTTTTTGGTTGAACGCACTTAATATAAATCTGTGAAGAGGTTCTATGATGGTTTGTACCAGAACCTTGGGATGTCTTCCACCTGGAAATGCTGCATCTACGAATCTCCAGTTCGTCGAACTGTTTGTCTGTGAGACGGGGAATAGTGTTGCCTGTTATCATACACGTCCAAGTACTTTAACTCCATGTACATATAAACACGATTATGTATCATCAAATGTGGCAATCTGGACATGCGAACACAGGTATGTATATACGAACACAGGTTAACAAGGAGAACGAACACCAGTTCAAGACAAAGACTCACATCAACAGGCGAAGCAATGAAGGGCACATCAGTATATTAAATTATATGCAATGCGAAGGTCATCTCGAAAATATACCAGCTCGGCCGGCGAAGAAACAAAAAAAAAAAAAGATATACCGGCTAAACAACATACATAATCCATAACCCAAAAAGTTCCTACCAATATTTATTTAGTAACAGGCAATCTCATGATCTGAAGTATGTGAGGAACATGATCCAGAAGCTGGACTGACTGCTATGCAAAAGTTCACACTCAATATGATCTATTGGGGTTTGCAGATGAAGATGACTTGGCTTTCGCAAAATCGACGAGGTCTTTGAAAAGGGCATCTTCCTGTTTTACTTGTTTCGTTGGGGTAGATGAATTAAGAGAGAGGTTCTGAGTCTGTCCCACTAAACTGTCATAAGACGAACCAGACCCAATACTTGTTTGAGGAGCACCACCCGCTTGCTGCTCAAAAAACTGTTGTCTCTGATTATACCTTGATGGTGGAGGTGGAAGGCTGACAGGAGAACCTCCAGGAGACACAGAACCTCCAGGAGCCTGTGCATCCCAAGGAGCTGGAGGCAGCCCATCAATGGATTTGCTTCTTGGAGCAGGTTCATCGTAAATAGGCTTTCCAGTGAACAAAGGTGATGGAGTTGTGTTTGTGGAATGGGATGAAGGGGCTGAGGAAGACAATGGAGTCAACCTTGAACTGGAATTGGGGCTCGAATGAGCGGGAACTGCAAAGGACGTGGATTCTGAAGTTGCAGGGGATCCTCCAGATTTGTAGGCTTCACCACTGAGATAATCAATTAGACCAGGACCAAGGGTTATTGGCCTTTTTGAAGAGGGTGGAGGAGGAAGGAGTGGGCTGGCTTGCACTGGTTCAGTATTGGAGTTGGTTGATCTCTGGCCCTGTCCCTGTGAATTCTCTCTCGATGACCTGCAATGCATTTCACCAAATTCTTCCAAGTGAAAAATGAGAAAACGAGCAAATAAACAGAATCTACGATCTTCATATCCTCTATCGCAAAGATTCAATTACAAGCAATGAATAGCTGCCTAAATTATACTCCATATACGTCTACCAAACAAAATCAGGTATGATAATGAAAACAATAGCAAGTACTATAAAACTGAGAATAGATCCTCTAATCGTCACCTGTGAGCTAGTTGGGCAAATTCATCCTCCGACTCATCATCCTCATGGTTCACATTCACAAGTGGCACAACAGAAGATTCCGGTCCTCTTACTCCTGTTGTAGTTCCTTTCACCATGCCATCATGCCGACTAAGTACCTTCTGCAGATCATCGTTCAGGGCCAATCCCTGAAACAGAAGGGACTCATCTCTGAAAGGAAGAGAACCACAACCATCAAAAACTTCAAATCTACGATCAAAAACCAACATGTTCGCGACCAATCACTTACGCAGTGTTATTCACAAGAAGCATGACACGCTTTTGGTACGAACGGCACTGATCAACAAGGTCAACAATAACTTCTTCCTTCAGACCCTGCCATAATATTCAGAATTGATTGTTGTGATAACCAGAAGATGATTAATAAATTGGCATTTCTAGTTATAGTATGGATCAAGAAACTATCTAGATGCACAAAAACTTAAAACCTGAAAAATACAAATATATTTTTAGCAATGCTTAAATGTAATTATATTCTAATGCTTTTCAGGCAAGAAAGTAACCAAAGCTCAAGGATAGCTCGAGAATATTACCTCGGGATTATTAGCATCCAAGGCATTAAGCATTTCCATCAAGACATCAGCAATTCCTCGAGCATTTTGAATCTCTGGCAAGCTAATCAAAAACAAATAAAATTGTCAAGTAATCACAGATTCCCATTACCACAGACCAATTTTAGCAAAAAACAAAATATATAACCAAAAAGCACATGTTGTTTGAATTATGAGTGATTACACACTCGAGGTAATTCTGTGGCAATGATGACGTAACTGTATAAAAAGAGAAATGAAATGCTTTCAAATTACTTTTTTCATACTCCAGGTCTTCTATTTTTTTTTTTTCTTTCCAACCAAAGGAAAATAGGATGTGTATTGTCCAATATTCTATATGCCACATCAAACAGGAGCACCAGCTCTGGACTTCTATTGTTTCAAAGTGAAGCCAGTGCTTGTCTACATTTTGTTAAGTATCTTGCTCATAGTTGTAAATTACAAATAATTCATCATTGCTTCTTTGAATTCTGTGCTGTCTGCTAAAGGCACAGTGCTGACTCAAATATTTCATAAAAGGTTAGACCTAGGATTGATGGTTATGTATAACAAACACTTATAAGCTTGTTGGCAGGGATAATTGTTAAATAATTGACTAATCACTCTAACTGTTAAACAACAGAAAGTGTAATCATGTTATACAGGTAGTCATTTATTATAATTACATGTAGTCTACAATCTACATGTCATGGTCCTGCAAACAAATTATTCCGTCCTTAACAAATGAAACCTCCTACTTCTAAAGTTCCAAAAAGTAATGAGACCATCATACTCATCTAACAGATTTCCCCTTTTATCTGTGAGGAATTCAAGGAACAGCACGGCAGATACAAACTCTTTCATGCCAATAAATAACTGTTCCAAGAGTTGCTTGTTTGGGAGTTCAGGTATGTGCAATAAATAAGTAACCTTTTATAGACAGCAGATATGAATGCTAAAGTTGAACGAACTGTTCAAGCCAAACAAATATAAAACTGACAAGGTTCCTATACCCCTAGAACACCTTAAGACTTTAGAACACCAATCACAAAGCCTTTTGGATATGAAGTCAAAATTTCCAGTGGACTAAGGCATGCACAACCACATTAGTTCTTATGGTAATAAATTTGCCCAATAGTGCTTTTGTAAGTATGACTTTATGAAGTAGAAATCATACGTACGGCAACAAGCCAGCTTGAGGGGTTCAATTCAAGGGCACTTATATTAGGCAAACATACCGACAACTGTAATCAACAATAAAAAAGTTCTCCATCCATCTAATTCATTCAATGGTATTATAATCAACATAGATGCAACAACAACGCAGCAAAAATCTATTAACAGGCGGTAAATGTTGAACTGAAAAAGCCTAGATTGTATTGGTCCAATGTGAGACGAGATTTATCAGTTAGTACCTAAGACCAGAAGCATCAGACTGCAGAGAAGCCTGAATAGCAGCATCATCGTATGATGTAACAGGAGGAACTACTGGCTGGGTCTGTGGTGGAGTAAAGAGCGGTACACTGTTCTCTTCTCGTGGTGGAAATTCAACTCCAGCAGACTGTAAATTATAATTTAAGACGGTTAGATGGAAAGAAGCAGAATAAGATAAAATTATGAACATATAATGTTAAAATTTTAACCTCCATAACCTATTTTAGAAAGACTCCAAAGTTCATGATACACACTCATTCTGACTTAAGCAGAAAAGTCGACAATGATGTGCAAGTTATAAAAAAAAAATAATAATAATAATAATAAATAAAAAATCAATCTGTAATTCACCAACATGCAAAACAGCACACAGTTTCAAGCTGAGACAATTGAGGGATTGTGAAAATTAGACAGCATGCCCATATTGGGGACCCTGGGCATGGACACTTTTAGATTGGAAAGTGTTCAGCATGACATGGATGGTAATCAAATATACAGGCTCTGTCTGAACTTCACTGTATTTCATTAGAGAGCATTAATGTTTTTTTTTCTTTTCTTTCCATCATGGAACTTCCTCCCTCCTAATCCTTGAACCTGATCAACGCAAGTCCGATCTTAATAGTATTCCAAGTGCACATGCAGTATTCATGCCAGTTATGCTACTTGTACCAGAAACTAATCATATGACCAAACTTCCAACAATGCCACTACATGAAAATCTTAATTCCCAGAAAAAAATAATAGACATTTGAAGCAAAAAACAACTGCTACTTGCATAAGACAACCACAAGAAGTGGTGTTAGCTCAATGGTTAGAGCGCCCTCCTGGGTTCGAGTCACCATGGGGGTAGGAGTGAAATCCTTTGATCCTCTTTTATAAGAGAGAGAGATGGAGAGAGAGAGAGATAGAACCACAAGAAGTAGCATGGAGATGTTAAAAACCAATTACCCTCAGTTCGTTATATGCCGCATAGTATTGAGGATATCTTCCCCTGGCGCCCCCAAAAGCTTCTTGCCAGGTATCTATTAAAATAAGTATTTTTTCCCTAACATTCAAGTCTGGCTGCAGAGAAGAATTAGATACAAAGCAGAAAAGACATTAGTTTCTGTTCTTGGCAAATTGAAAAGGAGGAAGATGGAGGTCAAGAAAAATATAAAGCACCTTCTTCTTTACTATTTTGACCATATCATGCAAGATATCACGCTCAACGATATAGTGAAAAATATTCTCGCCACAGTTTTTGCTCAAAGTCTCCAGTGCCTGGATTGAATAATCCAAAAGGGAAAAGCAAAGCAAACATCAGTCAACGCTTTTTTGGTAAGGACAGCAACACAACTGATCCTGCAATGATTGAATATTTATTGACATTTTTAAGTGTAGACATGCGTTTAGCAAGGGAATACTACAGGAGTCTTTAGGTCATGAATTTATAAAATGAAAAGAATGCAAACACATTTTATTCTTAAAAAGTTCATAACGGGAATAAAATGCATAAAGACAGCAAACATATCGAGAAAGTGTGAAAAGTAAAGTACTAACAAAAAGAGCCAGAAGTTGTATTTTTGGATTTTTACTGCCCAGGCGCTTCTTTAGTATCTTCAAGGCATCTTTTGCTTGCCTGCAAAATATAAATATAACTCAGCTGGCAAACATTCTGAATATCGAAATTGGAAAGGATGACGTCAAAAATATCATGATTTACGAATCTAAAATTAAGCTACTAAAATAATTGAATAACCAGTCTTCCATATTTCCAGCAAAGTTATATTCTAAACTTTAGAGAACCCAGGAACACAATAATACCTAGTGAAACACATATAAGTCATATTTGCGTATTTACTCAAACAAAAGTTTTGATATTACTTTGATAAGATCATGAAAACATCATTGTAATGAGAAACAGAAGCAGGCATAAGTAAAAGGGGCATCCCAACCATGGAATTAAAAGTTATTAGAAAAAGAAAAAATTGGGCGAAGACTTGGCAAGATGTCGGACTAATCTGATCTGAAATTTCAATTTGAAGTTATTCATACAAATTCAACCCACTATGATCATAGAACCTTGCAATCTAAACATAATTAAAGTTGTAAAAGTATGTCCAAATCGTTTATCAGTAAGGTGCACAAACATGCCACACAAGCACTCTTACTAAAGAAGAATTCTTTACATATATATAAAAGAAAAAAAAATAAAAGATAATAGAAAACAGAAAATAGGCAACATTAGCAATCCTTTGCATTAAGAGATATTCTATGTGAGATTTAGAGCTCGCCCAACTACTGCCAATGGTTAGCTTAATTTAGTAGATACACCATAAATGCTCTAAGCATATATAGGAGCATCAATTGGAGCAATGTCCTCCTATCTGAGACCTATATTAGGGGAAAAGTTGGTTTCCTCAGAATGTCTACAAGAGATTTCATTTCTATAGCAGTATAGACCAAACAAAAGCATTAATTATGTTTCAATTGCATGCCTATAGCATTGAAATGAAATACATCGGAGTTTATAGGATCAATTAAACAAAAAGTAAAATAGTTATTCTCTATTTTATTTCTTTCTTTTCATTAGAGAAAGAGAGAGAATTGTAAAACAATATTGAAATGGTTTACCACGTACAGAATCCAAATTGAAATTGTTTCCCCAATTGAGCAGTCAGTCAATCTACCAACATATTTTACAATCGCATACTTACCCTCAACCGACAAAATACTACGGCCGCATGACATTATTACAAAAAGCGCAACTACTCACAATCTCAAGTGATCTCTTTTATAAACAATTGTTCATACAACCACACTGGATTTCAGAAACCTATAAAAGGTAATTCAAGGAAGGCAAAGTATCGATACCCGGGCTCCATATTGATAATGTCGCATAACTCAATGTTAATTGCCCAGTCTGGACCAATCAGCATATCACTGGTCGCCCTCTCAGCACACGATGCCGCACTACCAGCCATCCCTGATGTCCTGCTGAAACTCCTCTAAGTCCTCTATCCTTCGAAAAACTACCTAACATCACAAGCCAAGCACAAAATTCAATCACTCACAGTCCTTAAAAACAGCTAAAAGAACCCAATCAATGCAGCAAACAGAATTCGATCAACCAATCAAATAGTTAAATTCCAAACACACACAAAGAGTAGAAACTAAAATTCCATTCGAAATTTCAGCCAGTATACGAAAAATCGAGAATCTAGAAACTAAAGGGCATGAAGCAAAGTCAAGTATGTTGTCATCACCAAGATCCCATGGAGGCGATCAGATCATCAAAAATTAGCATCAAATAAACTACAAGATTAAAACCCAGTGAATCGAAAATAGAATTGGCGAGATAAAGGTCCTGATAGAGCCAGGACAGCCTTAAACCCCGAGGTGTTGACAAAAGGATCAAAAGAGACGAGAATGGAATCAGAAGGAAGACTTTGATTTTGATCTGAGAGGAAAAGAAGAAAAAAAAAAAGAGAAAACGTACCAGTGAGAAGGGCGAGTATCGAAAGAGAATGAAATGCGAGATTGGAGAATACTCCAGAGAGAAGTATAGATAGATAGAGAGAGAGAATTTGGGGGAGAGAGAGAGAGTGGGGCTTCCTTTCTTTCTTCTGCGGGGGTTTGTTCAATGGTTCTCTGCGTCAGCTTTTGTTGTTTAGAAATTAGGACCAAAACTCGGACTTTTTTATCTTTTTCTTTTTCTTTTCTTCTCTTTATAAAAAAAATTAATTCATCAAAATATATTTATCAATTATACGCATACTACATTATTATACTATTTGTCACGAAATTAGAACGCTTTGTCAATCATGATCTGTAGTTTCGATTATTCATTGCTCCATCGATCTGCACCACATGGATCGCAATCTGCACTTGCTTATCCATCAATCCCCACAAATTCTTTAAATTGCTTCATAGGAATCCCAATATATCTCAACAGCTTCATCTCCGACATCCCTAAACCATGTACATTGTTCTTACTCTCATATTGTTCTTTACATCAAACATTTTCTATATGACTATAATTTATGTAAAAGATAAATAAAAAATAAAAAAAATTAAAATGACTACATTAGAATTAGTAACACCTATAGTGTGTTCATCATCAAAATGTTAATCATGTTAACTAATATCTAAAAGTTTTATCAAGTTTGGATACGATCGTCGGATTAAGTACGTTGCGCAATTTAATTTATTGAAGTTATAAATTTTGTAGACCTAAAGACGCGGAAATTAAAATATTTAATAATTGGAATGTGCGAAAACACAAACCTAATTTGGATAAATACCTCTAAAAGATGATCCTTATGGTACAAAATTCTTATTAGTCAATGGTGGCATTAGAACTCTTTTGTAATCTTCTTATATGGAATATTCCTGGCGTGAAGGAAAAAAATGAAAGAAAAAACAATAATTGTGACTGGCATGTAACAGAAGGTGTGTAAACAAATACATATTTCCAGAGGTTTCATGTTTTGACTTTTCTCTGAATGTGTGAAAGCATGTGGAAACGTGTTCGATTGGCGGAGTGGGCCCAAATTTAGAACGGCTGAAGTCGGCAATTTCTGGAATATTATAAAGTCAAACTTCGTTGACTGGGTCAGTTTCATGACCATATTCCTCCACATTACAATTGTCAACTCTTTTTGTTCATCATATGTGATATACATCTGCATATACTATTCTGACAATATACAAAAGAAAGAAATTATAAGGAAATAACATTTTTTCAGTACATAAATATTTATATATTCGCATGATTTAACTGAGTCACCATTATAAAAATACATATAGTAGAGCTTAAATCTCGTACTAATACGATGCTACTCAATCTAACCGGAGGAAAAAAACTCTAACAAGTAAATTCTATTGTAAAACTTATTGCTTACTTATTCAAGTAAGTCTAAATATAATTGTGTTAAGAGACAATACGAAGTTCCGAGGAAGCTTGTCACAAACATAATTGGAAAGCAATCACGGATGTGCAAAACCAATAAAAAGAGTGAAAGGTTTGTAAGTATCAATACATATCAAAAAGACCTTGGTATTCATGATGATCATTGCCTTTAATTTATTGAGATTTGGCCCTATGAAATTCATGAGATGAACACATAATTTAGCGATCAAATCGACCCCATGGTTAGCTTTGCACAAGAAGTCACACCATGCAATTACTTCTCTTTCGTTTTATAGCTATCTGATGGATACTGCCGATCTTCTTCATAGATGGTACATATATAGTATGTTAGACCAGCAATGCTACGACTCGAGTAACCCTATACAAAATTGAATTCAGACTGCTGGTTTGTGGCTGACATATCATAGTTTGAATCGTGCTTAAATACTGTTAGAGGAAAACTTTTTTCTAATAAATTCCGAGACAAAGGGTTGGATAGAACCTCAGAGAAAAATACTCAAATAAAATCGCAACTGAGACTATCCTGCATATTTTGGTACTATGTGATTGGTTCAACATCGAAAAGCTCTGGACTTGATCCTTATTTTTTAAGTTGTTACCCATTTTGTCGGTCATTGTCATAAGCCCGTTTGGAGCAAGCTTAACAAGACCTTGTAATCTGAGTCTGGTGTCTTTCATTTAATCCACAAGTTTCTTGAAAAAAAAAACTAAAAAAAAAATGTTAATCACCCTTGAAATGAGATTAATAGCAAGATTTGGTATACTTTCGAAGTGATGAAAGGAATTTTCAGACCTAGCGTGCTCTGTTAAGGTTTGGTAGACGACCTTTCTACTATACCTGGTCATCGTCTGATGGCTGCTTTGAAGTCAGTATGACTGGCTTTGCTTCTTGCCACCTCCTTCTAGGTCTTTGTTGGTGGAGAGGCTCGGGGGTGGATTTTGTTAGATCTAAAGGTGTGAGAGGGATCTCGGATTTTTTTTTGGGATAGGGAGATCGCTGGCTTTCGATTATGGGAGCCTGATGGATGTCGTTCAGTCTGGCTGGTATGCCTAGTGCTTGCTAGTTCCCATGCTGTGAAGATCCGGAATTTCATTAAATAAATCTTTGTAATTCAATAATTGTTCGAATGTTGAATTATTGAATATTGAGACTATTTCGTAAGTCGTTGTGCAAGAATTTCGGTTTCGAATCAATTTTATTTCGAAAACGAACGTTATTTAGGGGGTCTCGAAAAATTGACTTTTTATAAGTTCATAATTTGGAAAAACTTCCTTCATGAAAGTTGTAGAGCTCATCGTTACGATCTCGTGCATATGTGGAACGCAATATTCGGAGTTCGTATGAATATCCTATGAATTTTTAAAAATCTGGGAATTTTCTATAAATATGAAAAAAATTCTGATTATTCATTAAGGACGAAAAAATTAGAATTTTGCGTTTTGCCCCCAGCTCTCTCCGTTCTCTCTCTTCTTTGGCTCCTCAGACCTGTCAAGTCTCATCCAACCCGACCCGGGGATTTCTCCCCCTCGGGCCTCCTCCGACCCCCGACCCGGGCTCCCCCGCGATCGCCGCTCCACGCCCAGCCTCCCCCCGGTGCCGCCTTGTCCCTCCGCTGCCGCCTTGTCCCTCCACTGCCCCGAATGCTGGATCGAAGCCCTCCCCGAGCCCGAAACCAACCCGGCCGAATTTTGAGTTTTCCGGCGTTGCACTGGCTGATCTTCCACATTTTCGTGATGTCCTCTTCCCCCTGATCATCCTCATATAAGCCTTGCATGACGATTTTCAGTGTGGAGGAAAAGATCAAGAGTTGAAGTTTTCGACATCCCTGATTCGATCGGGAATCCGATCGTGTAGCCGAGATTATTCCACTTCCAAGTTTGATCTAGGACGATCTAGACTTCATCTCGCTTAGCTTCAGGTATGAAATTTGATCACCCCTTCATTTTGAGCATGTTTGTAGTTGACGATTTTTGCATCGGAGGTGGTTGACCGTCGTTGACCGCCGCTTTGACTGTCGTCTGACGTGTGGGTGTAGCAGCGCGTCGGACCATATTTTGAGTTTTCATTATCTAGGCGATGATTTATGCACCCATATGAGCGTTTTGATATATTACAAGGTTATTTTAGAAAAAGTTGATAAATAGTAGATTTACGTTTTGACGTTACTATTTACGGTTTTACGCTTTATCTACGGTTTACGATTTGCGAAGATCTGACCATCGGTTTTACTTCAAATTTTGATATATTGATCGTATGACTATCCCGATGACTTTCTGTTGTCACGGGCGAAGATCCGACCTTTGGATTTTCGTATAATTGTAAAACAGTGATTCAGGAGGCGATTCGTGAAAATCCGTCCGTGGGATTTTCATATAATTTTGATAGAATATTTCCAAGGGTGATATGTGAGGAACCGACCTTTGGATTATCGTTTAAATTCGATCCGACCGTTGGATCGTCTTTGTTTTAGAATCCGACCGTTAGATCGCCATTAAGTTTATTTCGTGTTTCGTTTGCTAAGTGAAGACGGCACTTGATTAGGTACTTAACTGTTGGATTTGAAGAGCGATTGGATTATTGTGATTTTGATTGATAGAAGACACAACTGAATAAGAGGTGAGTAAATCTCACATGGTTCATTTTACGAACTAAATGTCATCAATTTTCTTATTTATATTGTGATTGAAGTGAAATGGTTTATGGAAATAAATATTTGTTTTGAATTATGTGGACTTGTTTTACTATGGTCCATAGGTAAGAAAAATGTATTTAAAGTATAAAAATGTGTTTCTCGATTCTCACTATGTGTGGTTTATAGTTGGTATTAGTGATCATTCATGCATGGATGATTACGTGTGTATATATATATATCGTATATATATATATATATATATATATATATATATCTGGATGGTGTGCTATTGGATTTTTGGAAGATTATTTCGAGCACTTACTTTCTATAGAAATACAATACATCAGGTAATTATTGATTTTATTGTGAGAAAACATAAGTGAGTCGAAGCATAACATTTGAGTCAGATATGACAACTTTTAAATGTTTTGATCTATGGATTGATCACAAGTGGTGACTAAGGCAAGATTATAGTAAGCATGAACCTTGGCCAAGGTGACACATTACGATTCAGTTAAAGCTCTAGTTTGTCTGCCGTAGTATGACATGAAAGCAGTGAGTTGAATTACTCGTGATCATGAATACATATTTATTATATAAGATGGGTCGAGTGGTGAGTGATGAGATCTGTTGGAAATGGTTTGGAAATGGAGATGGAATGTTTTGTTTTGAGTAAAAGTTGTTGATTTACTGTTTTATTTCTATTTACTCATACAAGCTTTCAAATGCTTACAGGGTTTTGTGTTGTTGCAATCCCGGTACACTATTCAAACTGTGTAGCGGATAATCCTACAGGTCAGGAGAACCAGGGTGGTGATCGTGCGGTTTAGAGTGATAGTATTGTTTTACTGCGTTGTATGGTGAGGTTTATTATGCTCATTGAGCTTTACTATTTTATTTGGTGAGAGTGTGCTATAATAAGTAACTTGAGGATTTGGTTTATGTAATATTAAGTGGTGTGAGGCGTGTTGGTTTCTGAGAAAAAAAATTCATAACATTATTTGTATTTGTTATTATTCATGTTTCGGATTTGAATTTGTTATTCAAAATTCGGGTTGTGACACATGCTGTGCGGGTCAAAGATTTGGCAACGGGGTCGACGGAGACAAGATCTCTTTCGTCGAAGGGTCGGACCGATGGGATTGTGTACCCAATCTTTGGATGCTCTAATATTCAATGGCGGCGGTTATTGAAAGTGGTATCGGATGAATTTGACGATGGTGGTGGAGTGAATGTTCATTTGCCATTGCTGGAGACGCAACAGATCCTGTCTTACTTTGGAATGGATGGTAATGGCTACTTGAATGCCGAGTATCCTAGGTGCGGCGGTATGAAGGGCATTTGGGGTGAATGCAGTGGCTTTGGTGGCGGCGTTCATGGCTGGTGCAGTGACAAGGAAGCTTCTTTCCCTACTCAGGCCGAAGCTTGGAGTTACTGGGCCGTTTGGGCCTTGTACTGGCATGTGGACCGCATCTCTGGGCTCACGGCTCTAGGGTTTAAAGTGGACTGGATTATCTTTTTGTTATAGGGCTGGATGGATTGGGTATCTATGGCCCATAGTAGTAAGGATCCTGAAACTGAACATATGGAGGAGCTGTGTGCAGATGGTGGAACTGTAGAGGCTGCAGGTGTAGCATCCTCAACTAGCAATGTTTAATTTCCCCTTAGGTCGCAAGACCTAGTTGCTCAGTTGTCACATTTATTTTATTTTGCTAATGAGTTTTTAGGTTTTGTTAGAATAAAGGTGTTTGATTGGCCTGAAAAGGTGGGTGTACTCGGGAGTGCTAGGCTCCGTTTTCTTAGAATAGGTATTTTGTATGTCCTAAAGGACGGCTCTTTCTACCGGCCCCTTTGGGGTGTGTTGTTTCTGGTACTGCTTGTTAAAATATAAATTTGACTAACCTCCTTCGATTCAAAAATAAAAAATTTAAAAATAGTAAGATTTGGTAATTCATCAGATATAAAGATATAGCTTGTGACACTATATTTCTCGAAGTTAATTCTGTTATCAAGAAAAATATTGTACTAAACTAACCATTGATCTCGCATAGATTGGGAGACGCTCACTCACCTAAAAGATATTTTTAGGGGATATAAGGGACAATTGAATCTGACACCTGAAAACAAATACATATATTGTTTTAAGTTGTTATAATTTCAACTTTTGAATTTAATACATGGTGGTTGAGATGTATTCCCTTCACATTTCTTTAAAATTGTCCCTCAGGTGAGGAAGACTGTAGATTGGCAATATTGGCTAACACAAATTTTTATTTCTTTATGCGAAGACTACATATATTAAGAGTGAAAATTACACATGATGCCACACCTTTTTTAGGACACATAAGAGCAAATGCACCCATGAACCAACACTAGGTCAATAACCTCAATATACAACACTTTTTACACAACGAAAAAAAAAAGATGTTGTGTGATGATGGAAAGTCAATCACATAACATGATTAAGAACCATACGTTGTAAAAGGCCATAAAATTTTTGATGTTTTTATGGAGAAGGTGATTGCACAACACTGATAAGAATATTTTGTTGTGTGAATGATAAAAAAAAGAGTGGCAGATTTCCCTCCTAGCCTAACACAAATTTGGGTCCAAATATCTACTACATTGTACAACATCATTGTTATACATGTTGTGTGATAGTAGTTTGCAAATTATCATACAACAGTTTTTGACTTTCTGTTGTATGATTAAATTAGATATTATTGGCAATTTGGGCTGTGCCTCCAAATGCTACTCATTCTCCCTCAAAACCTACAATTTTGGAAAACATATATGTCATGATTTGAGAATCCTACAACACAAAACTTTATTTGTATTGTCTAAATGAAACATGTTTATCTTAGCCCCAATACTATTGCACATAGCGCGGGAACTTTCCCTCCTTGGAGCCTAAGCTTAAATTTAAGCTGTATACGATCAGACAACATATTGGGATGTGTTTGTTGTCTGATGCATTAATAAAAAATAAAAAGAGTGTTGGAGTGAAAAATTGACTAGGGTTTGACTTTGACAAATTAATAAGACACCACCGTTTTCTCACACTTTGACAAAATAACTTCTACCAAAAACCAAAAACTCAAAACTCACAACCTCTCACCAGCCCCGAACCACCACCGTATCTCTCAGCATTTTCAATTCACCACTGTAATCTCTGATCAAAACACCATCATCAGCAGCTCGCAGCCTCTCCTCAGTTCGATTTTGGACGGTCTGATTCTACATCATGGATTTGTGTTCAATTTGGGTTTGATTCTTCTCAGTTTGATTAGAGTTCAACTCAGTTCGTATTGGGAAGAAGGTGGAGGAAAAGGGGGTTTCGATTAGGGTTTTTCATTTTGGAGATTTCTGGGTAACTCGATTTAGGGCTTTCTCGTAATAATAGATTTGGTGAGTTAAACTTTCTCATCTATTCTTTGTCTTTGTTTAGTATGTTTGTTTTCGCCGTATTCAGTTAAGGTTATTTGTAGTTTATATATTGGGATTTCTCTGAGTTATTGAATGTTTTGTTTGAGAATAGATTTTATCAGTTGTTCAGAAGGTGAGAAGAAGAACTGGAGCCGCATCTTTTAGAAGAAGAACTGGGGCTCAACTTCTACAAAATGGGTCTCTGAGAAGAAAAAGGCATGTGCTTCTGTTGTATGTAGATTTTGTAATAATAGTTGAAATTGTTTGCGCAACAATGCATGTGAGGTTGATTCCATGAAATCTTCTCAGACTTCACAGTTCACACTGTCATCAAATCTTCTCCAAAATGGGTTCAAGACCCATTTGCCTTTTTGCTCTTTTCTTTCCAATAAAATTGATTTTTCTTTTTTCAATTAATTTCATATGGGAATTTCACGCAGCAAAGAAAGCAAAGTTTTGAAGAGCATAGTGATGCGTGTCTTGATCATGAAGTAAATGTTATGGGTTTGCTCTCGGCTTCAAAACTCATCCCAAAATCAGATCCTTAGGTCATCTACAGTGTTCCACACCGGTCAAAACCCATCAGAGAATCAGATCCTCAGGCCAATCTACACTAATCCCAGCAATTCAAAAAGGTGAGCCCCTTTATTTATTACCTTTAGTGTGTGTGTGTGGGTTTAGCTGCTAGGCTGTAGGCACTACTTTAGTGTCTTTCAGTAGGGGAAGGTGTTTCGGATGCTGTATCAGGATTCTAATAATCTAATCACAATGTCAATGAAGTTGGATAGTGTCATAGAGAAAGAAAACAAAATGCATACACCTTTGCTTCTTTTTCTGAACTTGCTTGCCTTTCTTGATAATATTCTTCTTTCATGTTTGAAAATATTTCTCATATTTTATAATATTGCTAGAAATATTTTATATCAATGAAAAGAAAATCGATTGTTTTCTTAGTATCATCATTTGCATGCAGCCTAGAATTTTCACTCTTGAGCAATTTATTACATCAATATTAAGAAGAGGAAAATCTATATGTTTTCTGGAATGTTTGTAACTTGTAACTAATTCCCACTCATGCTGTTGTTTATGGGATTGTTTCAGAAAGAGGTTGAAATTTAAACCTTTTTAGAATGATTTTTTAAATAGGGAGCTGCGGAGGGAGCAGAACCTTGCGGGGGTGCCTGCTGGGTTCTTTGTGAGTACTGGCACACAGGGTGGTAGACTGGAGACTACTGCGTAAGTAAGATTCCCTTGGTTTTTGATTTCGCATTCTTTGATTCAAGAATTAATTAAGTTTTTTCCTCCGTGCTTGTGTCGGTAATTTTATTTGAATTCAGGGAATAGTGGTGCATTTAGTACATGTTAGTAACTAAGTACTATAACATGAATTAAAAGTTGGTGTGTAAGGGAAAAGGTTTCTGAATAGTTATACTTGTATAAGAGTTAAATGCAAGAGCATTGGAGTTTGGATTCTATGTCTGATCACATTGCTTTTATACATTGTCAATTATGTTATGTAGTTTTGAACATAATGGTTCCAACTACATGAAACGTACATTCTTTATTCTTTGGTACATCAATTGGTCTTTTGAATTGTCTATGCATGACTTCCAAATTAGTAGACCAGGTTGGTAGTTAACTATCGAGACTTGCATACTTTATCCAATGGGATAAAGGGTATGGAACTAAAGTTAGGTTCAAGTCTCAATCCCTTTCTGAAACTCTCCTTGGGGGTGTGGAATTAAATAGCTTGTTTTGTAGTGTTGAGATTTGGGTGGAGCATGTTCAGATTTACTTGTCAGGGGTTCTTTTGTATAGATTCAGCTTTATAGGCAATATATGCTTTTGACTTTGGTTTTTGTTTTTTTTTTTTTATGATAGACTTCAGTTTCTGTTACCGGTTCGTATGTTTTACAATGCTGCATGTACCATCATGTTATCACATGGAATATTGAGAACTATTAAATTCTAATTACCTTCATGGGCTTGTGATTAACAATACATATTAAAGAAGCTGACTAAATATACAAGTTGAAAGGACAGGCCAACTTTCAATTTGGTGCCCAGGCGAGATGATCAATTGGCTAGTTCAAGTTGAAAAGATACGGTAGGAAATGAAATTGGTATTTACTGTGCTTTCATAGAGGAATTTTCGGCATTAATTTGGTTGCAATTGATATTTTCTTATAGTAGAGATTTTAGTGTATAGGTTTAGAGGTGCAAGTGAGACTTTCTTAATAGTCTAAATTCAGTGGTTGCAGGTGATAATTTCATCCTCAGTATTTACTTATGTGTGATGATGGCGCCGTAATACGTTAGATAAAGTTTTCTTGTTAGAATGCTACTATTGCTGGTTGTGCTGCTATTGATGGAGTTGGAAGGAGCTAGCTTGACTGGTGAGTGTTGCTTGACTGATATTCTTTGCCTTTGTTTTGTTGAATGCATTAGTTGAAGCTAGAATTCATTTGCTGATATTATGAGTTATATATGTTGAAGCTGGAATGCATTAATGTTCTGTGCTGTGATGGTTTTATGCATCAAGTAGTTGCGTTGATTTTCAATATGGTGTTTTCCAGAGAACGCGTTTGTATAAGCTATTAAGCTTGCATGGGATAATCGATCAGTTGGGGGGGAGTGGGGATATACTATTACTGATTAATTAAGGAGAACAGGATTGTGATATAAAGTGTTTCTCTTTGACTCATATTAAAGTATGTTTTGGTTGGTTTCTGTGTGTGTGTGTTTTTTTTTTTTTTGAAAAGGGGAGCTGATTAAAGTATGTTTTGATTGGTTTCTGTTTTTCAAATTCAGCAGCTTTTTCTGTTTTTGTTAGGATTATGGAACTTAATGAATGCATGTAGGATATGTCATTGGGGTTTTGTTGATAGATGACTTAGTTTTGGTTTCTGTTTTTACTTTAATGTAGATGAATAGGTCATGGATGCATGCTGATAGGAGGTCTTATGAATATAAGTTAGGGGTGGCAGAGTTTTCTGAGTTTGCTTTAGGAAATGCTAGAGACCCTAATCGTATTTGTTGTCTTTGCACAAAGTGTGGAAATGTGAAAGATTTTTCTGCTCAAGTGATAAGGGATCATTTGTTTGTAAATGGGATTGACACGGGATATGAGAAATGGACAGAACATGGGGAAGTTGTTGTAGAGTTAGGATCAGATACAGATAGTGAAAGCATTGATGAAGCAGAGTCTAGTGAGTCTGACACTATTCAGGGCAACATGGAGGGAGATTATGAAGTACAATTGGATAGTGATGTGGACTTGGAAGGCGATGAGGATGAGCAGCTTTCAAGTGAGTGTAATGAGTTCAGGAAGTTTGTTGACGATGCCAACAAACCCTTGTTCCCTGGTTGCACTAGGCACACTAAGATGAATGTGCTTGTGAGGCTTTACAACTTGAAAGCAAAGCATGGTATAAGTGACGCGGCTTACTCGGACTGGCTGATTGCTTTTTCTGAATATCTTCCCCTAGGAAATGAGATACCATCCTCTATCTACAAAGCAAAGAAGACTTTGAGTGCATTAGGAATGGATTACACCAAAATACATGCCTGCCCTAATGACTGTATTCTCTATAGAAAACAGTTTTCCGATGACATTATCTGTCCTGCAAAAATGGTCAAGAAAAAGAGGGAGTGCCTGTAAAAGTGTTGTGGTACTTTCTTCCTATTCCCAGGTTCAAAAGAATGTTTCAATCAATTGAAACATCAAAGAATTTAATTTAGCATGCTGCCGAGAGAAACAAGGATGGCTTAATTCGTCATCCTGCAAATTCAGCTTCTTGGAAGTTAGTAGATGAAAAATGGTCAGCCTTTGGTAATGAACCACGAAACCTACGACTTGCATTGTCGTCAGATGGATTCAACCCCTATAGTTCTTTGAGCAGCAAGTATAGTTGTTGGCCCGTAATTTTGGTAACCTACAATCTGCTTCTATGGCTGGTAATGAAAAGAAAGCACATGATGCTTACCTTATTGATATCAGGGCCTAAACAACCGGGAAATGATATTGACATTTACCTTGAACCGTTAATAGATGATATGAAGTTATTGTGGGAAGGAGTGAGTGGAGTTTATGATGCTATTAGGAATGAAACTTTTACTCTTAAGGCTTTACTATTCTGGACAATCAATAACTTTCTAGCATATGGTAACCTTTCAGGGAGTATAGTTAAAGGCTACAATGCATGTCCGATTTGTCTTGATAAAACAGAACCGACAAGGTTGGTTCACGGAGGAAAGATGGCCTACACCATTCATCGAAGGTTTTTTGGGAGACACCATCTATATAGAAAGCAAAGGGCTGCTTTCAATAACCATCCTGAACATTCACCAGCTCCGGTTCCGTTGACTGGAGAGGAACTGTTGAGAAGGTTGGAAGAAGAAGTTCCACAATGGCCTTACGGGAAGAAATATCCTCCTCCTCCTTACAAGGGTGCTGAAGATCAAACGAGGCCTTGTTGGAAGAAGAAGTCGATATTTTTTCAGCTTGAATATTGGAAATATCTCCCTGTTAGGCACTGCCTTGATGTCATGCACATTGAAAAAAATGTGTGTGATAGTCTAATAGGGACGTTGTTGAACATTCCCTGAAAAACAAAGGATGGACTGAAGACTCAGTTAGATTTGTTGGAATTGGGTATAAGATTAGGATTGCAGCCTAATCTAGATGGTCCGAAAAAGAAGCGGTTGCCATTAGCAACTTGGAACCTAACAGTAGATGAGAAAAAATGTATGTGTGGCTGTTTTAATGGCATGAAGGTTCCCGAAGATTATTCATCAAATATTTCCAGTCTTGTTTCGATGGAGGATTTAAGGCTGACCGGACTTAAATCCCATGATTGTCATGCTTTAATGCAACAATTACTCCTTGTTGCAATCCGAGGTGTGCTGGAAAAACTTGTTAGAGTTGCTGTAATCCGGCTTTGCATGTTTTTCAATGAAATCTGTAGTAAAACCATAGATGCTTTAAGGCTGCCAAAAATCCAAAGTGATCTTGTAGAAACTTTATGTGAGCTTGAGAAGTATTTTTCCCCTTCGTTCTTTGACATAATGATATATTTAACGGTCCATTTGGTTAGAGAAGTTGAATTATGTGGACCGGTTTGTTTTCGGTGGATGTATCCTTTCGAAAGATATATGAAGGTGTGCAAAGGATATGTGAGAAATAGACGTCTTCCAGAAGGGTGCATTGTTGAATGTTATATTGCTGAAGAAGCAGTTGAGTTTCTAGCTGAACTTTTCTTCGACGACAAGACTGTTGGCATTCCAGAGGCCCCCATCACAGATGACAAACCCACCTCAGGTGCTACTGTTGTGTCGGTTTTCGACAAGGATTATGACCAAGCTCATTTGTGTGTGCTTCAAAACATCGATGAATTCAGAAGCTATTTTGTGTAAGTCACTACCCCTTTATTTACAGTTTTGCGTATTTTCTATTTCTATTGGTTTTCCTATTAATAATCACTGATTTTGTGTGTAGGGAACACATGGAGTATTTGAAAAGGGAGTTTCCAAAGTACAAAAAAAAATGAAAAGTGGCTGGTCGATAAACAAAACCAGACTTTTGCTGATTGGGTGAAGGAAAGGGTAAGTAGTTTCAGTTTAATTGAAGTTTACATAGTACAGAATTGTGTGTTTAGTGATTGTGAATAGCTTGTTTTAAACATTTTCTTTATTTTGCAGGTTGCTTTTCAACTTAATGAGCCTAGTGCTGATATCCCTGAGATTGTGAGGTGGCTAGCAAATAAACAAGGGAATGAAGTACCAAAGTTTAGCTGTTATAGAATAGGGGGAGTGCAATATAACACAAAGATGCATGATGATCTTCGTACTACACAAAGTAGTGGGGTTTACTTGGTTGCTAAGACACCTCAAGTAGCTAGTGCTAAGGATAAAAATGTGGTTATTGAAGACATGAGCTTCTATGGGGTTATTACTGAAATATGGGAGCTTGACTATGATCATTTTAGGGTTCCGATCTTTAAGTGTGATTGGGTAGAGAATGAGAAGGGTGTTCGAGTAGATGATCTTGGCTTCACTTTAGTGATTTTAAATAGGAAAGTTCATGTAAAAGACACTTTTATCTTGGGAAAATGTGTGGAGCAGGTCTTTTATGTTCAAGACCCCTATAGATCATAGGTGGTCAGTCATATTAAGTCCCCCAAAGAAAGATTACATTGATTTTGTTCAGGTTGATGAGCTTGGGGACACTGTTATTTCCACCCTCCAATCGCAAGTACAATGCCATCTATCCATTCACTGGATGACTTGATCGATGAGGAGTCAGTGGGTTACATGCGTGTAGGAGACGAGGATATATTAGTTGATGGAGAATAGAACAGTTTCATTTATCTATATTTGCTTTGGTTTTTGTTTAATTTTTATTTTCTTGGTGATGGTACTTTGGAATTCTGAGTTATTGTGTCCTTTTAACATATTCAAGCAAACTAAATTCGTATTTATCCTATTGTTTTATTGATTATTGTGTTACTTATTTGTCCTGCAATTCCATAGTTTTATTATTTGTTTCAATATACTACTTCTGAAAGTATTGAAGTCTAATGTGCCTTGTGTGTGTGTAGATAATTGCCTCATCAAAATCTGCAAGTGTAGCAAAGAAGTCAAAGTTCAAGGAAAAGTAACACAAGCATAAGAAGACAAAGTTTTCCAGGTCTTCCACATCAACAACATTTTCTGATGCATCTCATATGAAGAAGAAGGGGAGTTCTAAAAATGCAGAAATTGAATCAACCGGAGGTCTCAAGCTACTGAAACGGCATACGGTTACTATGTCACGCATTACAAGCCGCAAGAGTCCTAGACAAAAGAAGATTGTTCTATTTAACAGAAAAGGTACACCTTGTGGGAAGGTGGCTAAGGAGTTGCAGTCCTATATAGGTGTATTGGCACGAAGGAAGGTGCCAATAATAAGAGAAACATGGAAACAAGCAACAACCAATGAGAAGGGCAAGATCTGGTCACTTGTTCAGGTACAAACTTGTTGAGTTTATATAACTATTCAATTTTTTTTGTAAATGAAGTTTATTACTGATGCTTAGCCTTGAAATAATGTTCATAGATTCCATTTGTGCTTGGTCCTAAAAATAAGAAGATGGTAATGGACTCTGCTGCAAGCAAGTGGAGGGAATTCAAGTCTCGACTAACTTCAAACTACATTATTCCCTATCTGAATGACCCTGAGGCATTGAAGTATCCTCCAGATGATTATCCTTTCATAAATGCAGATCACTGGACAACTTTTGTCAAATCGCAGACAACGCCTGCATTCTTGGTATGAAAGCAATAGATCACTGTTGTTTAATTTAGTTGTATTCCTATCTTGCATTTGTAAATATGAAATAGTTATTAACTGAGTGCCGGTATTTGCAGGAAAAGCATGCTGCGCAACAAGAAAGAAGCAAAAATAAATAAATACCCTCATAAACTGTCCCGGAAGGGATATGTAGGGTTAGAGGCAGATCTGGTTAGTAAAAACTTGTTTTTTAAACTACTTGTGTGTAGTTTTTACCATAAGAAAGTTGGCTGATTAAGTAGTTTTTGTTGTAGGCTGAGGAGATGGGTGATGAAGAAGTTGATAGGGCCACACTCTGGATCAAAGGACGACAGTCCAAGGATGGCAGTTTCAAAGATGAAGGGACCAAAAAAACTGCTGACAAAATAGTAAGTATAAATAACCAAAGTATGTGTATGTAGTTTGCGTAGGTAGAACACTAATACTTGTACTATAAATATGTCAGGAATCATTGAAGAAAAGAGTTGTTGATGGAGACCTATCTGTCGAGGGAAGTGACGATGTCTTGACATTAGCATTGGAGACTCCTAAACATAGGGGAAGGGTGCGTGGAGTGGGAGGTCATATCACTCCTTCCTACTTCCACATGCCTAAACGGAGAAAGGAGAGTTTAGAAGCAACAATTAGAGTTAGTGTGCAAAAAATACTATTGGAAGAGAAACAAAAGATAGTAGAGGAGGCAAGGGAAAAGATTATCAAGAATGCAAAGGAAAGGGTTATTGCTGAGGAGTGGGCATTTTGGGCGGCAAAGTTTGCAGAAATAAAATCAAATATAGGTCCAAAAGAAACTGGGAATTGTGCTACACCTAATAATACATATGTTTCTGGTCAAGTAAGTTGTTCACGCACAATAGATGAGGCTGCTCAAGAACAAGTACCGAAACCGGTGGAAGAAGGTGATGTGGACCGTGTTGGTTTCAAGGTAGTGAGAGGAGCTTTAGATTTTATTGAACAAAAGACCATACAACATACAAGGAAGGGATCAAAGGTGGTGAAGGAAGGTCTTTTGGATGTATCTCCATGCTCCAAGGACCTTACTGAGTTGACAAACATAGTTGAGAAAGTAGTTGTCAAGCCTGCATTGGATAAGCATGTGAGAGAGACTATCGAAGAGACTTTGGAAGACAATGTTGTACCTAAGGAGCCAGAGGATGAGGATGGAGCAGAATATGTGGATTTGACATTGATTTCTGCTTCAAAAAAGGCAAGTCAGTTCCACTTTACAGCAATAATGGTAGGATTGATATGGTTGTTTCATTAGGTTGGTGCCTATATATATTTGAATTTATAACATATCCTAAGTCTAATATTGTTTTCTTCTTCTTTTCAGTCACCTAGTGCTGAGATTAAATGCAAGTTGCCATTAGGTTCTGTTGACCACATTGTTGCCTATGCCACTGTTATGGAGTGTCAAGATAGCTCCCAAGTTATTCACGGTGCTCCACTCGGCGATGGCAATATGCGTGTTTCCATCTATGAGGCGGTTTTGAGGAAAAAGCAAAGGTCCCATTCCTTGTTAAAGATGAAATTGAAACTTTAAAGCAAGCTATGGAGAGTTGGGTAGCATGGCCTAAAGACCTAATCATAAGGTCACTTGTGAAGGTAAGAAGTTAGTAGAATTTAAGCTACTAAGATTACATTCACTTGTTAAAATAAATTTGCTTAATTTTAGATCAGATGTATAACATATAGCTTGCATTTATTTTTGTTCTAGAAACCTATCTTGGATAAAGCTAAGAAGAAGAGGAAAAAGAAGGAGACAGAGGAACAAGACTCAGAGGTTCAATTTAGCTTGGCATCAATGACATCTAAATTACCAGAATCATTGAAGATGTTATGCCAATGGGGTGAGGACAAATTCAGAGATGGACGTACCATCAGCTTCCACATAGAACCTGAAGGCTTTGGATTTTCTCACAAGACCTTTATAATGGGATCAGATGTTCGACGACTTGCAAACATGTGGGAAGTTTCTGGAACTTGTATTGTTGTGTACCAAAGGTAGAAATTAAACATTCACTTGTTCATTGGAAATATGGTTGCTGAATTTTTGTTTGCTGAAAGTAATTTGTTTGGTGTAAGTGGTTGATGCTTAGGTACCTATGAGCAGATGGTTGCTTATAAAATGGTGGACATGGTTGCATTTGTTGATCCTTCACTAATTGGTGCAAAAAGGTCTAGAACTGGAACTGTTAGGGCCAAACACATTAGAGATAGGCTTGTAACTGCAAAACTTGGACAGATGTTCATATTGCCATTGAACTCGGGGTAAGTCCATGAAGGTTTTGTTTTTGTTTATTCTTTGCAATTAATTTTAGCTATGTTGAACATATATACTTTATGCATGTAGTGATCACTGGGTGTTGACAATTATTGATCTGGACCAAAGCACTGCCTATTTTATGGATCCTCTTAAAAGACGCTTGCCTACCGGAGATTGGATGAAGATTGTGGAATCGTAAGTCACTTATATTGATCATACATATTGAGATCATTAGATCTATTTAAAAATAATTGTTGCCTTCTTTAGTTTTTCTCAAATCTTTATTTTCTTGTTCTGGTATAGTGCAATAGCTATGTTCAATGCTGAAAGGCAGAAGAAATGTCGCAGTTCAGTCTTGTGGAAAAATTTGGCAGTAAGTTTCACCTAATTAGTATATTTTTGTCTTGAAAATACTGAGAAGGTGGTTCATTTTTTGACTTGTTTACATATCATTTGTTTTTAGGGTATTCCTCCCCAACCCAGTAACAAGGAGTGCGGGTACTTTGTCATGCGTTACATGAGAGACATCATTGAGGATAAAGACTTGACATTGTTTCCAAGAAAGGTACAAGTGTAGTTTATAAATGTAGTCACTTTAACTTGGTTTATATTGACTCTTTTATGTTCACGCCTCACTTTCATATAATAAATTTATTCAGTGGAGAGGAGAGGCAACAGTCAATATACACAAGCAGACATAGATATGATGCGAAATGAATGGGCAAAGTATGTCGTGAAGGCATATGTGTAGGAGCTAAAGGAAAGCATAAGAGGAAGTAGGTTGTTGTTGAAGGAAAGCATCATTTTTGTGCTTCTCTGCTGGTACAATATTCATGCACTGTGTGGCATGTTTTGTAACAAATAGTTGGTATTTGTATCAGCTTTTGATGTCCCAAGTAGATGGGCATGTATTTGAATGCTTTTCTTCTTTCAATGTTGGCTCGGATGATTGGGAAATCCTTATTTTTAAAGTTTGAATGCTTTTCTTAAAATAGTATGAGTTGGATTACTGATTATTTCATGGATTCCAGTGTTTTTTCTTTACAATTAGTCACTGTTCATTAGGTAAAATTGAGCATTATTATCAATGCACAAAATCGAGAAAAGGCGATTATCACACAACAAAATTTCTAATGTTAATAATGTTGTCTGAAGTAACAATTTGGATGTTCACACAATGAATCCGTATATAATATGCAACGATTCTAACAAACATACGTTGTCTGATTTACAATCACACAACTATAATAACTAGAATACGTTATCTAAAACTAACACACAACAATAAAATTTTCAAAAGTGAAGTGTGAGGATAACTCATACAACAGATAAAATAAAATGTTGTTGTCTGATTCGCCTTTCATACAACGGCTCGGAAACAACTTTCGTTGTGTGAATGATGCCAATGACATGTGCAGCATGACTGTGCGGCAACTATGGTTGCCATCTGCCGAGAGAAGGCACAACAGTTTTAACGAAATAAGTGTTGACTGTTTGTGATTCACACAACGGTTTTCCACCGTTGTGTCATTTTTCATCACACAACGCTCCGATACACAAGGAAATCGTCCAAATCACATAACGAATTTGGTCCATTGTCTGTTAGCCTTTTTGGCCTAGTGCAAGGACAATTGCTGATTTGCCAACCAAATTGGTACTATCAATCCACTATTCATCCCAAATTGACAATTGCCTCCAGCTTATACAATGCACCAATGAAAGGTAATTTGCCTGCCAATCCACTATTCACACTTCAAATTTGAATAATTCATTAAACTTATAATTTAATTAACTAAACAATTAACAATTAGATTAATCATACAATGTTAATTTAATAATATTGTCATTCTTCATACTGGTCAGTTACTATTGTCAGTTACATGGTCAGTTACTTCTCTTGGTCAGTTACATGGTCAGTTACTTCTCTTGGTTAGTTACATGGACAGTTATTTGGTCAGTTACTTGACCAGTTATAGTTATTTGGTTAGTTACATGGTCAGTTACTTCTCTTGGTCAGTTACATGGTCAGTTACTTGACCAGTTACATGGTCAGTTACTTCTCTTGGTCAGTTACATGGACAATTACTTGGTCAGTTACTTGACCAGTTACAGTTACTTGGTCAGTTACTTCTCTTGGTCAGTTACATGGTCAGTTACTGGGTCAGTAACTGACCAAGAGAAGTAACTGACCCAGTAACTGTCCATGTAACTGACCAAAATTGTTGAAAATTTTGGTGTGAGAAATTAAGGTGAGGAACTAGGTATTTATAGAATTTTTGAAAAAAAATTTCTGATTATTTTTTTACCATTCGGATTATTTTTTAGGATGAAAAAAATCTTACCGTTGTCAATTAATTGCAGCCATTGAATCACATGATCCAACAACCACAATTAAGTGACCGTTGCACAAAGGACAGTTAAAAAAAAACAACCGTTGGCAGTAGGCCCATGTGGGTGTGGAGCCCACCACCAACGGTCGGGCAATCTCTTTGCTGATCCTTGGTCATCCAACTGCCTGGCCAAGTGGGGTCCCCAAAAAACTGCAAATCAATCCGGCAATTTATTGCCGCTGCATCCACTTTTCCTTCTTTCTCTCGAATTGGTCTGCTGATGCATTTAATCTAATAAGAGACATCATCCGAACAACTTCACATATTCTCTAATGCAACTAGTTTAAATAGTGCAGGTCTTAAAATCTCCGTTAAAAATCAAGAGCTTAATGATGGAACATTATGTACGTGTTGTTTCACTTTCACTTATCAGAAAAAGATTAGTAACCCAAATCCAAATGTTCAAAAACTCTTTACACCATCAACTTGTTTTATACTATGTGACGAGATTTATCACATGACAGTCACACTCTTTACTCACACAGATCAAGAACGCATCCACTAAGGGGAACACTTGCACCAACATTGACGTAGCCACCATGCACGAACCAAAATATGATGTCTAGCGATAGGAAGATTAGGGCCAATTAGGCCAAAACCCACCAAAGTCACCACGCATTACTTCGTCGACACTACCAACTGTCACGTACTCACATTGCCTTTCATCGGAATGGGAGACCCAACAATCCCACATAAACCTTAGCAAAGCTTTAGAGGATGTTTCTCAATTGATTTCTTATACCTAGTTTTCATAATAGTCACTGTGGATTATTGGCTTTGGGAATTATGCATTAAAGAAATAATTGATATGGAAATGCTTATCTCTTTGAGAACGGTAAGTCTTGAAATGATAGTATTTAAAGGGATAATTTTAAGGTGTGAGCTTTGCCTCTGTAAAATTGTCTTTCATTTTTCCCTCACTCTAATATTTTTCTAGAACTCGCTCTCTAAATTTAGATCTCTTCTCGAGTCAGAAACTTTTTTGTGTACGTAATATATTGGGGTGTTTTAGGTCATTTTCTTCATATTATACGCATTTGGATTGTTGGAAACAGATTTCTTTTCAGATTTAACCATTGTTCTGCAATATCTTCTTAGTAAGACATAATTGGTTATTATATGATAGTGTTGCTTTAGTTTGTGGCCGGTGATAATCATAATTAGGTTTATCGATAAGTTCAGGGTTATATTGGGTTTTGTCCATTTACACTAATTTTAGGGATTTTTTTTTCTTACACCATTCATTTATTTTTTTCTCACTTACCCATAACAACTCTTATAAGTTGTATCTTAATACCCAATTAAGTTTTTTTTTTTAAGACTATTTGCCCTCATTCCTTTGTCACATAAAGAGAGAAGCCATATGAGACTTCGCCGGAGCTTGTCGATTGCCGGAATATAAATCTGGTCGCCGGACTCTGCCGAAAACATCACCGTAGGTCGCCGAATGTCTCCAAAGAGGTCGCCGGAGACTTTTATTGCCCCCTTCCCAATAAACGTTTATTGCCCCCAATAAAAACTTTTTATTAGGAGGCAATAAACATTTATTGGGGGAGAAGGAAAACTAATCTCCTTAAAATTAGACAAATAAAACTTTAATTAAGGAAAAACATGAGGAGATTACATCAATTCAAAACTTTTATTGGGGGCAATAACTGTTTATCGCCCCCAATAAATATTTTATTAGGAGACAATAAAACATTTTTTTTCTTTTTTCTTTCCTTCTAGGCCTTCTGTCCCAATTTTACTAAAAAAACAAAAAAAAATAGAGAGGAGATGAGGCCTGAATTCGACCCACTTCTACTCCTCCCTCGGCGAGGTTAAAGCAATCGGTTCATACTGAACTGGTTCTACTCAACCTTTAGCAACGAGGTCCAAGCAACCTGTTTTGATTAGGGCGATAAAGACCCCTCGCCTTCATACTCAACTGCGATGGAAACGGTGTCGTCCTCCGGGGAGAGCAGTTTCTACTAGAAATGAGAGCACGAAGATCATGGCGAGCCTTATTGATTTCTTTGAGGTACTCTTTGTCAACAACTGGCGACGCCATCAGAGCAAGGACTGCTGTGATTTCTTTAAGTACTCTTTGTCAACGATCGGCAATGCCATTGGAGCAAGGACTGCGGTGATTTCTTTGATATACTCTTTTCCAACGACGGGCGACGCCATCGGAGCAAGGATTGCGACCACTTAGAGCGAAGAGGAAACTATCATAGAGAGAGAGAGAGAGAGAGAGAGAGAGAGAGAGAGAGAGAGAGAGAGAGAGAGAGAGAGAGAGAGAGAGAGAGAGAGAGAGAAACCGGATCGGAGGGATGAAAGAGTGTGGCATGATGTAATTCATTAATTAGAACGAGGACAAAATTATCATTTTACTTTAAACTGTGGTAAGTGGGAATAAAAATCTCTTGGTGAGGTAAGTAAATTAATTTTCTACTATTTTGGTGCTTTGGGTCAAGGCCCTTTATTTTTATTAGCAAATTACCACAAGATACATAATCTAAAACATAAAGCCCATGCGCATGCCTTATTTCTCGGAGACCCATGCGGACATCAAACTGATCCATGTGGAAAGCCTAAGCCTGTATGGGCTAATTTATGTTTATTTTTCTAAGCTTTCCGTTAATTATGAAATGACAACAATACTTATTCATCTTAGCTTTTTGTTTCTTTCCAGTTATATTCATCTCTTTGCTGAGTTAGAGAGAGAAAATGATTGATAAAGACGGAGAGAGAGAGAGAGAGAGAGAGAGAGAGAGAGATCAAATAGATCGAGATTGTGTTCATGATTCAAGGCGGAGGGATTAGAGATCCTCACTCCAATATGTACCTAGATTTGTAGTTGCAGTCATTTGAGGTATGTATTTCTCTACTTTGCATTTCTCTGTATGATTTGAAATTTTCTATTAATTTGTGTTTTCATCTATTCAAATTTTTGTTTTGAGACCCAAATCAACAAAAGATTATAAACTATACGTATCTTTATTGTCAAAAGATACCTATGTTGATTGTTTGGATCTGAATGACAATATGTTTATCTTCTGGGTTGAGTTTTTTAGTTAGTTACTGAGGTGCAGCAGAATTTAATAATATATGTCTTCGCATGTTGCTTTGCTATTTTGCTCAAAATTTTAAGGTGGTTATTACTTTGAGGTTTGAGAAGAGATTTAATGTTATTTACCATATAACAATTCAATAACATATCATATTTGTTATCCTTAATAGTTGTCTATGATTCTCAACTGATACTGACAGTCAGTACAATTGTGAATGCTACTAACAGTCATTAACAATTCAGAATATTGTTACTGAAGGTCAGTAAACTACGCAACTATACTTCTAGTAGAAATATTATTGGTAGTAGGCTTGTTATTGATGGTCAGTAGCATTTGCAATATTGTTACTAAAGGTCAGTAGCATTGCATAAATACTTTTAGTAGAACTATTATTAATTGTCAGTAAGGTTTCATAACAATCAGAGAGTGATATGAGGTTAGTTATTTTATACATAGTTATTTTGTTTTAATTGTAGTTACAATAAAATTGTGCACTATATACATGCTATAACCTTTTTGAATTACATATTGTCATATTTTACTAGAGGTCAGTAGAATATATTCAATAGAGTTATGTAATGTTTAGTTTACACCACTAGGAGAGATACGAATGTATTACCTGTTAGCTCTTTTTGCCACAATACTAGGCTGTTGTTAATAGATCTACGCAAATCTACTGAGGATCAGTAGGATTGCATAACTAGCATTGAGAATTAAGATTAGTCTTAGGTCTGGATTCCACTTTGCCATTTGGGTTGCTGTTAGTTGTGAAGTTCAAGTTCTTTCATGATTCAACTTGATGAATAACTATATCTACAATTATTGATGTGCAAATTCTTTGTGCAGGCCAATATCTTCTGTTTAGTTGATTCCTCAAGTCAAAAGTGTTGTAGAATATATGCAGATAAAATGCATATGCGTTTTATTTCAAAGATTGTCAATTTGCTGAGTAGAAAACAGTGAAATCTGTAAGTTCATTAATATTCATCATGTTAAATTCACTTTTTAAAATTTAACATACCCTATGATTTGGCTTGATGGGAAACAGGTTTTCACTACTTCAATTATGAAAGTTGGACTATTTTCAGAGATATTGGAAAATTTGAGCTTGGTCTATGTTTATCCGCTACAATTTGAAGCATGTAAACAAGAGGGTTTTTATCTGAACAAGATAATTTCAATAATTCAAAATTTATTATTGTTTTGTACTTTTGGTAATGTGGATCAGTGAAATTTTGATAGAGTAAATAAAAGAAGGGCAAAATACTGGTTACTACCCTGTGATTTAGGTCCAAGATCAATTCAGTCTCTGGACTTCTAATTTCATCAAAAACACCCTTGCACTTTCAAATTTGATCTAATAGGTCCAATTCATTAATATTCTGTTATGGGTTCAAGTTATATATAGTCAGATTATTTGTTGAAAAACTATTTATTTTTAATAGTAGGAATCACTCTTAAATTGACTAGAGGTGGCCTGCAGACACCACATCATAAAATATAGGTCATACATGAGCCACGTTAATAAGTTAAATAACTCAATTGTCAGAAAAATAACAAATTAGACCTATTAGATCAAAATTGAAAGTGCATGGGTGTTTTTGATGAAATTAGAAGTTCAGAGACTGAATTGATTTTGGACCCAAACTATAGAGTAGTAATCTGTATTTAGCCCATAAAAGAAATACTAAGAAATGAATTCTGAAAGAAGCGGTGACATATTCTGTAAATATACTAAAGTTTATCAAAATCTTGTCTTTTCTACAATCTGAACTAACGTCATTAGCAGTGACGTTTCCTCCAATATGTCCACACGGGGACCGCTTCCTCCACTTTTACGTATGAAAAAAAAATATTAACAATTGTAGTTAATGGTCATTGGCTCTATTTTTATTATGTGAAATTGGTGAAGGATCATGCTTGAGTTTGGTGATATGCGGGTTATAGTTGTTAGTGCAGTTTCGTATTGCTTTAATTGTACCTATGGCTCGATATTTTTGCTGTGTTTCTAGATTTGGCATTCCCGTTGGTTGCATTTTTCGATATTTTTTTTATTAAGTATTGAAATTTAGCTAGTGAAACTGTAACCTAATCAGAGATCTAATTTATTCCCATACTCTAACCATCCATGACAACAGACATTAGCTTCGTTTAAGATTGTTTTCTATAAATGGTTTTGTTACATAACATCTCTTTAGAAATTTTGCTAGAAGCACATGAATTTTTTTTTGTCATACAAAAGCACTCGAAGTGTTTCTTTAAAAGTCACCAAAAATTTCAATTCTAAAATTAAAAAAAAAAATTAACTGTTTTTGCCAAACGATACCAAAAATACTATTGATAGTGAATCGGTTTTCTTCAATTTAAAGAGCAATCTCAGATGAAGCCAGTTGATTTGCAGCCAAATAACTTGCACCATTTTTTCTAGCAATGCTTGCATCATATTATCATTGGGCAAAAACGTTTTCATGTGGTGTGGGTGTCAATTATAGGAGTATAAACATGCCAAACCAAGTCAAGCACTAAAGTGTTCAACCTAAGTTGAGAAAATAGATCAAACTTCTTAATCTGTTCAAACTAGGCCTCTGGTCACTTTTTCTCCAGGGTCTTGTTCGAGTCCCGAGCCTCAATTTTAAGCTTCAACCTTAAACTCGCAACAAATTAGATAAACAAACACTCTCTTAACAATAATAATATAAGCAAAATTTATTTCCCATCACGAGATCCTTCACTCGAAATAAAGCTCTTGAAAACAAGCCGTGCTTGAACTAATTCTAGCAGTCTTGTAATAAAGTACAAGTTGTTCACAAGCTCATAGTATGAGCGCTAAAACAAAGTGACGCTTAATACGTTTTGAAATTGTCTCGAATTTTATTTATTTATATTTATTTTTTGAATACAGCCTTGAACTTATTTATTTATTTATTTACAGCCGTAGACTTTGGTAGACAATCTACGAATGTGGTCCACCTCTTTGACATCAGGAACGGAGCAGACTCAAGCAGTGCCTTGAAGGAACCCAAAATGGCAAAATCAATAATACACATTGACCCGTGTATGTACTCAGATTCAGTTAGCAGGGCAGTGCTCGAGGGCGTGTCATTGGCCCATCACCATTCCTCACTTGTTCAAAACTTCAAAAGGGTAGGCTTCTCTGACTCGTGAGAACTCTGTTCAGTTCATTAATATGTTTCATTTGGATCAGAGAGAACTTTATACCGATATCAAAAATGAAAAGTAGATAAACATGATCTCTTGTGCTGTGGAAAACTTTTAGCTTGCTTTGTAGAAAAGCTAAGAAACTGTCTGGTTTTTCTTTATGTTTCTGGTTAAAGTTTCCAAATTGTATACTCCTGAACTTATCAGTGATCACTTGTAATAGTTGGAAGTGGATTATAATACTTTCATCAATAATATTTGCCTTGAAAAATATTACCCTTCATCTCATTATGCACATACAGATTAGGATTCTCATGTCACTTTTGTAAATCTCTACATTTGAAAGAATATCTAAGGATTCAAGGGATTTTGGGTGCACAGATAAGATTGAAGGGATCCTGGGGATAGCATAGTTGAACAAACTGTTGGAGAGATGGATCAAATAACCAATGTTTCTGAGTATGAAGCAATTGCAAAGAAGAATTTGCCGAGGATGCTTTACGACTACTATGCATCCGGTGCAGAGGACCAGTGGACTCTTAAGGAGAATCTACTTGCATTTTCCAGGATTTTGTAAGTTCTACTATCGGTATTTGACATGTAGTTGGACAGAGAAAGTGTTTCAATGGAAGCTCTTTCCTCAAATGGTATAATGTATGATCTTTTTTGTACTCAAACGAAATAGGTTTCGACCTCGAATTCTTATTGATGTCAGCACAATAGACTTGAGCACAACTATTTTGGGCTTCAAAGTTTCAATGCCCATCATGATTGCTCCTACAGGCATGCAGAAGATGGCTCACCCTGAAGGTATAATCCCCTTTGAAAAGAGAGTTTTACTTTGTTTTTCAAGTCATATTCAGTATCTTGATATGGTTGAATCGATGCAGTACTCTTCTAAAGCTTGTTTTTGTGTAGTTTTGTTTGTAAGACAAAGCTAGCTGAATTTAAATCTGTAATTCTGATTCAGGAGACTGTGCAACCGCAAGAGCAGCATCTGCAGCTGGCACAATTATGGTTTGACTCATCCCCATTTTTTTATTCTACAATTGAATGTTGTTTTTTTCTTTATCACTTTTTGTTTCACTTTGTGGCTTTAAAGTGCAATACTCTATAGGGGACAACCTTGTTCTGAGGCTTGTCATTGAAGTTGTACACATAATGCTCTAAATGTCTAGCTTACTAAATCCAACTAAATGCGATACTGATTCTTAAACTTGTTATAGACACTGTCCACTATGGCTAATTCCAGCATTGAAGAAGTTGCCTCAACAGGACCTGGTATTCGCTTGTTCCAACTCTATGTGAGTAAAGTTCATGCCTGACCAATTTCTGCAACTTTACTTTTGTTCTTGTCATGTGTGTTTTTTTGCCAAAATTCACTTATTAATTCCCTGCTGTAACATAACACCTTGAGCTCTAGTGCTTGCATAATTATCCTGGGAATTTGGGAATAATTATATATACACATAAGATCCTTAGAAAGCTATTTTTTCTTTTCACAAATGAATGAACTAAAATTATTTTATAGACTATGAAGTTTGAGTTTCTGGGCTTCCAATCAAGTGCAATGGTGCTTCTTATGAATCGAGACTACTTTTGAAGCATTTTGTACTGAGTTCCTACCAGGATTTTCATTTCAAGTTTGAAATGATTTTATTAAATGATTGCTTTCATGGTTGTCTTTTGTCTTGTATTATCAACCTTACCAATGAATACTGTGCTTATTGTTCAGGTGTTCAAAGACAGGAATCTGGTTACACAGCTTGTCAGAAGGGCTGAGAGGGCTGGTTACAAGGCAATAGTCCTGACTGCTGACACTCCAAGGCTCGGGCGCAGGGAGGCTGATATCAAGAACAGGTGAGCGGTAATTTAAGAATATCATGTGGAGATAAAGAATTTCATGTGATATCTACTGTTACTATGTAGCTCTTTTGGTACATGATACTGCTTCTATGTTCCATATGCAATCAAATATTATTTTAAGGTTTGATATATCTTCTTTAAGTTCATTTTGCATAATGAGGTCCTAAAGCTGTCTAATGGTTCTTCACAGGTTTACTATGTCACCAAGTTTGACATTCAAAAACTTCGAAAATTTGGATCTTGGAAAGATTGATGAGGTTGGACCCGTTTACTTCTGATATCAGACCAAATAAAAATCTCTGCAGTTACTTTTCATTTTAGCTTAGTTATTCAGCATTGTGTTAATGAAATTGCAGACCAATAATTCTGGATTAGCATCATATGTTGCTGCACTATTTGACTGCTCTCTCAGCTGGAAGGTAAGATGATTCCTTCAATATTTGATAATTTGAAGTAGCAATATGAAGTACAAATTTGTAATATTTTATGGGTCACATGGGCACACAGGATGTGAAATGGCTTCAGACTATCACTACATTACCAATTCTGATAAAGGGTGTAATTACTGCCGAGGATGGTAAGTAAAAACATTACTAACTTCAACCTCCGATCCAAAACTTACTTCTGTACTTGATTGCTAATACCTTGTTACAAACTTGTCATGTATGTGCTAACATTAATGCAGCAAGGTTATGCATACAAGCTGGAGCTGCAGGAATAATTGTATCCAATCATGGAGCTCGGCAACTGGATTATGTCCCTGCAACTATTATGGCTTTGGAAGAGGTACATATATGCTTTATTTATCTTTCTGATTTTTATTGATTTATTTATTGCTTCCAAATGTCCTGTAATTTTTTTCTTATTGACATATGAAAGGGCAGGAGTTCCTTTATCAATTGTTCACATTCCTGAATTTTCAGTCATTATAAGTGCTTAGTATTTCCCTTGGTTTGATTTTTTGTTAAACCCTATGTTAGGACTTAGGAACACTTGTAGTCATACATTATACTGATGGAAATGGCTTTACTATACAGGTCGTCAAAGCTGCAGAGGGTCAAATTCCTGTTTTTCTGGATGGTGGAGTGAGGCGAGGAACAGATGTTTTTAAAGCTTTGGCTCTTGGAGCATCGGGTGTATTTGTAAGTAAAGCACTTATAGAAATATAAAGACATTGCAACTGATGGTTGACCTGTTTTGGTTCGTTTTTTACCTTCTTCTGATTCAACGTAAAAGCAGTAAAATAACATAACATTTCCACAGAATGAGCTTTAACTAGAAATTTTAGTCTAGCTGTCCCTTGTTTTAAAGAACATGAACTGCACCACAGAAGTCTCTTTTATAGTTATAGTTATGCTGCTATTGCTATTCTGACACATAATCAAGAATTAGTTACTCAAAGATCCCCTCATCCTTCGCTTATGCAAGCTAGTATCGATTCAGTTATTTATATTTCCATTTCAGATTGGTAGACCAGTGGTGTTCTCATTAGCTGCTGCCGGTGAGGCTGGTGTCAGAAAAGTACTTCAAATGCTCCGTGATGAGCTTGAGCTAACAATGGCATTAAGTGGTTGCTGCTCGCTAAAGGAGATAAAGCGTGACCACATTGTGGCAGAATGGGACGCTCCTCGTATTGCTCCCAGATTGTAGAATGGTGTGCTCCAACCCCTGTACCAAAAGGCATGAGATTTAGTGTCTTATTCTAACAAGTAAGCAAGAACATTCCGCATGTAGACACTTCATACCTACTCATGTGGACACTCCTTTGCCCTCAAATACACATTATGACTTTTCTTTGCCGATTCCTCTCGATGAAAGTGGTTTTTTCCACTGTCAAGGTGATAGTTTCCTTTAGTCTTAACAGGACTGTCGTAAATCCGAAAAAAAATCTCACTTGATCAGGAGATAGAGGTGAGCTACAATAAACTTAGATTTTCAACTGTTGTGCGAGCACTGCATTTTGAAGTGTTTGGTCGTTCGATCAACTTTATTAACACACTATTTGACTGGGAGATCAACGACAGGGCAACTATGACCAACAGTATTCAAGCAGAATTTTTTCGATGCTTGACTGAACGTCAATATCATTCCTACAAGCAGTCATGTATTTGGTATTGATTCTTGCTTTCAGCTATTGCTCTGGTGAACAGAAAGAAAGCTGTAACCCCGAAAATCCAGCCACTAGGCGTTGGTTTTGGTTGAATGTGTTTCCTGACCATAATGTATGTGAGGCTGTGCAAAATTAGCACACCAAATAGTCTAGAGAGAAAATTGTCTCCAGCATAGCAGAAAACAAAAAAGACTGCGAAATAGAGCATTATCACATTTTAAAATTTGATTAAAATTCACATACATTAGTCCTGGTACTCTATCACTTAGTAGTTGGATTGATCCATTCCATAATTGTCAATAAGAAGTGAAACCATTTACATTAGGTGGCAATGGGAATACCAACAACAAAACACTACTTCAAAATCAAATAAAGGACCCGGAGACATTGCTCAGTTAGTACTGACTACGAAATGTACTTTTCCTGCTGCTCTTGGAGAACCTTTGCTGAAGACTTCGCATCCAGATATAGTGCATCCACTTCTTCTAGATCCGCCTATCAAACAAACAAATTATCACCTTAGTTTGTTATGAACAATTTCACTGCGATCACACCTATTATTGTCAAAGTTATAGCTACCTTGCAGATGTTGTCTCTGCCATTCATTTTTGCCACAATGCTAGCAGGTGACAAGAGCTGAACAGCATGCCTGAGAAAAATATAATATTGTAAGCATCCTTTAGAGGAAAAGAACTCAAGAGTTACAAATCCAACAATCATGCCAGACCTTAAAGATGATTTTTGGCCTATCTCTCCCAGGTAAGCCAAACTCTCCTCCTCTATAACTAGTTCCTCCACCTGTGCACGGGTTGCTAAAATCTGGCTCAAACAAGGAGTATTGAGTTATCATTTGACACCAAATAAAATAAAATTAAAAACTTGAAAGTGTAGGGAAAAAAAAAAGACAGGAGCAAATAAACTGTATCTACCTTTATCATCTCTTCAGGACCGTACGTCTGAGTTCGGATAATCACCAACCGGTCCAACAAGTCAACAGGTATTCCGTGAGGACTAGCCATATCAGTCCCTCTGCAGAGCAACAAACCAATGTTCAGAAAGTAAGCCATAACAGTGAGCATACTGAGAGATCCAGGCAATGCCTGTAGCATTCAAACACAGGCATGGCCTAGGTATATGCTTTTCCTTGAACATAAAAGGTAACATGAGAAAAGTTAATTAAGGGAAATTGCTGTACAACTGAACTTTCATACCTTACATTGCAAATTCCTCTGTTTGTGGCAAATATTACTATTGGAGACAACGAGCTCTCTAAAGCACGGTTCAAGTACGAAAAGCACTCCATATCCAGCATATGTACCTGTTGATCAAGTTTTAAAATTGTCAGTAATTTTAACATGTAATAGTTGTAAAGGATTTGGAAGAAAAAGAACCTCATCAATGAACAGAACTCCAGGTACAAGCTCCGCTACGCCTTCATCAATATACCGGTTAACAACCTGCCATCAATCATACTTTCCTGTAAATGAAACCTATACCTTCTTCCTTCATTTTAAAGCTAATGAAAATATTATTCGAGGGGAATATTAACCCCCAAATGGAGGGGACAAATCCCTAGACACAAAGGAGCATGGCAAGCAATCCATCATATGCTTGAGAAATACTTTTAACACATCATTGAGAGAGAACTTGTATTGAATTACAATATAGTTGGTATCTTAATTCATTGCGGATATTTGAAGAGGCTAACTGGAGCATGAAAAGAAATGGGTAAAGAAGAGAAAGAGCATGATTCTCAAAGCTTTATGACTGACTATGGGATTTATTAGATGGAATAAAGCTGTAGTTGGTTTGAAGTGAAAGTATGTCAAAGTCTTGGAAATACTTTCATTAGCAGATATCATAGAATTTGAGAACAGCCTTTTCCAAATTTATTGAAGAATCTTGCACGGAACTTTTCTCACCAGTAAACCATATCTTAAGCTACTACACAAAGACACTGAACTTGGTGGACACTCCCTGCACATTTAGAAAGCTGTACCTTATTTATTTCCTGTCGCAATTTGTCAGTAATTTCTGTTTTCCTTGGTTTCATCATCTGACCCATTAGAGATAATATGTCTTGGCCACCTTGAGGTCGTGCATTTGCAGCATCCAGATCATGCAGTGTTACATCCTGTTAAGGAGATACATAAGTAAACATGAACTAAACAAAAACAGAGAGAAGACGATGAAACAATAAAAATTCAATCCTGTAAACTGAAATTGAATATAGCAATATTACTGTGTAGCATGAAAACAGTAATATTGCTATATGACTGTGTAGCATGAAAACATAATGTAATATTATGAAGAATATGAGGGAGACTTGGTAAGAACCACCATACTATTTATGGATTAAGGATGAAATGTTATCCATATACAGTAAGTTCAGAAGTTATTCCAAGAGAATGTTAAAAGTTCATTTTAACAATCTTATCAAGCCAAAAATCCTAAATAATTTGCACGGGTGGTGCTTAATCAGTAAATTTTTCAGCGTGACTCAAGAACTCAATTCCTAGATTAATCAAACTAAGTAAACATAGTCATGTATTATTAGGAAACCATGTGCATTGTGCAAGCATGACAGATGTTCCTGTCAATCAATCTAGGGTGACAGAGCAAGAGAGAGCATCTACCGATCAACTTACTTGTCAAAGTGCTATCAACTAAGAAACACTTCCAAGACCAGTGTAATAAAATAGATTGCTATGCTATCAACATCACAAAGAAAATTTACAAAGGAAACTCATTCTGAAATGTATCGAACCTGCACAATCTCCTTCTTTTTGTGAACCTCTCCTTTTGGTAGTGGAACATACTCTTCTGCTTCCAGATCAAATTCGGTGGCAAAAGCATCACTTCTACCAACCCTTTTTACTGCTCCACTATTTGCCTCAATGTATATGACATCACCAACAGCTACCTGCATGTTGTATGGAAAAAATGTATGAAAAGAACAAAAATCACAAAGACAGTTTCTTCAACGTGACAACTATAAGTCAAACATCTTTTACAAAGTTTGCCTGCAATAACTTCATATTGGATTTGAAATAATTACAAGTTTACAAAATCAAGAAGACAAAACATTATCCTTCTTTTGTACACAAAAGAAAATTTTAACGATGAGAACCTACCTTTTCCTTGATCAATGCGTCATAAATAGTGGGGTCCAACTTCAGTTGTTTGGTTCCTTTGACAGTTTTTAATCCAATGATTACATGGCTAATGCTTTTACCGTAGCCACCTGTAACACTCTCGGTCTCTTCTGGTGTTAGTTCTGTCACCTAAACTAACACAAACAAAGCATCAAGAACTGTAACCAACTAAGTCAAAAGCCAAAGTAACATAAGATAACCACACCAAATTACATTTTAGAAAATCGCACCAATTCCTAAAACAAAATGTATCATTAGAGACTTGCCTCTCCTTCATAGACCTCTTTATTTTCCTTGATACGTAGACCAATAGCTCGTCTAAAATTTTCCATTAAAACCTCAGTTTTCTTAACTTCTGATGAGTATACTTCAGATCCAACCATCGGGCAGAATGGAACCTATAAATAAGGACCATTAACCATGTAAAATCAGAACAAACCAAAACATCTATCTCAAGGACTATAAGAGCATTAATACAGAGTACCTTAAAATACTTGCTTTAATAATTAACATCGAATAATGGATAGCTAAGAAAAACTGTAAGAATTACCTTACTGCCAAGCTCCTGGCATATTCCAAGCGCTAGTGCTGTCTTTCCAGTTCCAGGAGGGCCAGCCATCAGAAGTGCCTTACCAGCCATCTTCTTCTGCCGTATCATATCAACAACAAGACCAGCAGCTTCTCTGGCCTCCCCCTGACCCACAAAGCCAGCAGCCCAAGGTGCTGCTCTTCCATTGGCCTGGAACAGAAGATTGTAACTCATTCAAGTTAAGATCCCTCTTAGAAACAAAAAATTCATGATTTATGCACTATTGAAATTAAACCAGCCCTTTTGTTTTAAGAGAAACAACTTGTAATAAACAAAAAGAACAACGAAGTTGATGATCAAGAGGTCAGCAGCAGAAAAATCAGAAAATTATAACAAAAGCAACTAGAATTCCCAAACAACCCCCAACCCCCCCCCCCCCCCCCCCCCCCCCCAAAAAAATAAATAAATAAATAAACACCAAAACCACCAATTAAGAAAAAACCTCCTATACGTTAGCTGCCTTCCAATAGCAGGTACATAAGGAATATTTGAACGCCAATGAAACAAATCCCCAAAGAGCTAATCAGAATATTACTCTCTTCCACGGCTCCTTCACCTGTGTACCTATGTAGTTTTGAAACATCCCTCCATGTCTTTACATTCCCTAACCAAACTGTACAAGCTTGTTCCATAACATATGCACCCAAATGATAACCAACAGAATGCAACCCCAAAGAATGTGTCCCTCTTTCTTTTCCAAGAGCAAATTGCTTTAAACATAAAAGAGCAGGACTTCCAGCTGGATCTCCCAGCTCATCCCAGCCTCACTACAAAAATGTGGCCATAAAAGAGAAGCAACTTCACAATGCAGAAAAACATTATTAACAACTTGTCCCAGCATCTTGCACATAACAGACAAGTGAGGAGACAAGCAGCAATTTTCCCTCCATGGAATCAAATTGCAAGTTTTCATCCACCCATCTGCCACCAAAAGCCTAAAACCTTGACCGTGGGCGGAACCTTAGTTTTCCAGATAAAAGTTGCAGGATAGAAAACTGGATCTGAATTATTATCAATCAGGAACCTGTGAGAATGCTTACAAGGGAAAGCACCTGTAAACTGTAGCTTCCATCTCCTCTCATTCATTATCAAACACACGAAACTGATTCTTTTTTAGCAACACCAACAATGACAGACCTCACCTCACCTTTCTGACAAAAAGTGTTGGGTGTAGCTATACGTCCTATTATGCTGGTAAGAAGTTTTGATAATCTGAACAGTCTTGGACAAGATTAATGGATAGCTTGGTCCCCAAAAGTTATCCCAAAATCTCATTCTTCCCCTTTTACCACAAGCCGAAAACACTTGGACAAACTCATTCAGCAGAAGTGTCCTCCCAAGGGTGATCCTCTAAAAACCAGTTTCACAGTACACATACTTCCTTTCATCACTCTCCAATGAAAATCTCCAAACCTAACTCTCCAGCAGAGAAATATTCCCTTGCTATTAAACTCCCACCTCTCTCCCTACTTTTGGATTCTGCATCCCCTAACTAGCTGGCTCTTCTTGGCTTCTCCAACTCCCTCACAGAGAAACTTTTTCATCCTCTCTAAACTCTTTGCCACTTAACAGGGATAGAATAAAGACAAATAATAAGAAGGCTCTACTGCCAAATGCTTGATTGAACCCCCTGGATAAAAATGCTTTCTTCCATCCTTTAAATCTCGTCTCAAATCTCTCTTCCACAGGGTTCCAACCAAGGCAGCCTTAGAATTCCCACCCAATACCCCTAGCATTCAAAACCCCATTATTCTCTTGCATTTGCAATCTACAGAATATTTTGGTAACCATTTTACTGGGTATGAAGGGACAGCCTAAATAAACTTCTCCACTTTATTTTAAGGTTTCTTTGGAGGCAGAAGTATAACTATTTACTAACTACCACCAATCAAACATAATCTGATCTTGCAATGACCCTAATTTCAAATGCAACCGCATCCAACGTAGAGTGTGAGTATGTACTAGTGTAAAGCAGGAAATAGTATTGCATTGACTGAACATAGATAAAATAAAATGAAGACGTAATATTACAGGCAATCTAAGAAGAACGTCACCAAACATAGCATACCAAACAGACCTTAAAACCTAAGAAAGCAAACACTTTTACAGCAGATAAAGATAGAATTTTTGAGATAGTTTGAAATATGCCACTGACAAGAGTACCTTTTCATGGTTTAATCGGTCTATCTAGAACAAAAAAAAAATAGACATAGAAAGAGAGAAACCTCAAGACCAAGGCCTTTGATGTGGGTGTGAGTGGCTATGCGCTGCTTCTTGGTAGTGGATTGAACCTCTTCTATTTTCACCTTGTCCATCTTCCTATCTCTTTTCTCTGGATTGGCAGAGAAACTTATTATAGCTACGATTTAAGGCTTGCTATTCAGTCAACAATTCTGTTTCCCCCTGAATTGCAATTAAAATTACAGATAATTATATACAGAAAATAATTCAAAAAGTAACAAATTCCTTGTTGATGCAAAATGTTGCATCTTTTATCAACATCCAACTTCCTTGTTCTTGCAAAAATGTTCATCTTTTACCAATACCCAACTTTCATCTATTACATCTTTGCGTTATATAAACTGGTCTGGCACAATGGGGGGTTTATATCATTTTGTTGCTCAAAAATTTAATGAAAAATCAATCAAATTTCGAAAGAGATTACAGATGCTTAGTTATTTCTATACCAAAGGGGAAACTCGGAAATGGAAAACAGTAATCTAAGAGTAGTGACCAGGTACTTTCTCCACATACAAATTCTGAGCAACCAGAACCTAAACCCCACATACACTCCTCAATAGTAAAAAGCTGCAATCTAAACTAACATACAAGTAACTAAAAGGAGTGAGGACCCACCTGGACTTGGACGAGAAGGGCGTCGAAGGAATCGGCGGAATGGGTAACCGGCGGAGAGAGAAGGCGGAGGAGCTCGGCGAATCGGCGGAAGAGGAAGAGTCTGATAAACCCTCCCTAAACCCTCTTTGATTCTGTTTCTCGCGGAAAGTGAATGAATGACAACATAGAGAAAAATAGACTAAATATTTGTACCTCCATGTATACTCTGTTCTATAAAACAGTTTTAGTCCAAAATTTTAAAATTAAACAGTTTAGTTCTTATTTTCTTTAATTCTCACACAACATGTCTTAAATGATTATTATACCCTCACTTCTCTTTTTTTATTTTTCTCACTTTTTTATTTTTATTTTTTCTACCCCCTCTCTCTCTCTGTAAATTCTCAATCCACTGTTGAATATACGACTCTCAATGAACCACCCTCACCAGAGCCACCTTATCTTGACCTAGCCCGTCACCCCAGACATCCCTCCCACCCAGACCAGCCCCCGCCATCTTGATCCATCATCGACAACGTTGATTGTTCAGCCCGTGATCCAGATCCTCACGTTCTGGCTCTTAGAGCACCCATCAATCATCGGGCTCCGGTGGTCTCACGCCAGCTCGTGGGGCTCCACATGGTACTTCCTCTTCACCACCATCGCCCTCTACCTCACTCACTCCGTCCTCCTCCACCTTCTCCGCCTTCCGGGTCGACCCGTCCCTCTCGGACCTATCCCCCCTTCGACTCCCTCTTCATAACCCTCCACTCCTTCACCATCTTTGTCGGCATCACACTCTCCTCCGCAGCCGAAATCAAAGAAACTAAATGGTTCTTGCAGCACTCCAAAACCCCCTTCCAGTGGCTCCTCTGCTTCTCCCTGAAGTCGGGTCTTTTTCTGGCCCTACATCTACTACCTCTCCCGCTTCTTCCACATGATCCGCACATTCTTCACCATCCTCCACAGCAACAGATTAGTCCCCTTCCAGCTCTTCAACCACTCCATTCTCACCTTCATCTCCGCCATGTATTAATTGAATTGAGATGATGAATTTGACATTTTGATGAATTTGATGATGAATTGAATACCCAAAACATGAATAGGGGTTTTGTTTTTAGGAAGGGAGGGAGGGGGAGAGAAAATAAAAATAAAAAGGAGAGAAAAATAAAAAATAAATAAAAAAAGAAAATGAGGGTATAATAGTCATTTTAGGACATGTTATGTGAGAATTAGAGAAAATAAGAACTAAACTGTTTAATTTCAAAATTTTGGAGTAAAGTATAGAGAGTAACAAGTATTTAGTCAAATAAAAATATACTTTTTTATTTAGAGACAAAATTTTGCATATTCATAAATAAAAACACACTTTTCTAATCATTTTTGTTATTAGGATTTTGGATATCACACTTTTTTTTTTTAATAAAATCATATCAATTTGTCATTTAATTGAAGCCAAAATGATCATTACATACGCTTCATCCGTCATCTATAGACAGATAACAAGTTGTGGTACTAATATCACTTTTTTTTTTTGAATAAAATCATATCGATTTGTCATTTAACTGAAGCCAGAATGTTCGTTACATTCCCTTCATCTATCATCTATGAACAGATAGGAAGTTGTAGTGGTACCACACGGTACATAGAAATAGATACACTCATTGAACACTACATACTCTCCTTTGCCAGCTATATATGTATAGATAAGAAGTTGTGGTTGTCACGCCCCGAATTTTAGAATAATAATTCAAAATCCGAAACATGAATTACTACAACTCAACAATAATCATCATGAATTTTTTTTCTTAATAACCACACCACACGAATTGAATTTCAAATTCCGAAATAAGCCTCGGGTTAATTATTACAACACGCTCTCTCCAAAATAAAAAGTAAGCTCAAAAGAGCATAACACACCTCACAAAAGAAAATCAAATTAACACAAGTGCAGCTACCCTAAGCTGCTCGATCACCTTCCTGATTCTCCTGACCTGTAGGCTCACCCGCTACACCTTTTGAATAGTGTACCGGGATTGCAACAACATAAAACCCAGTAACCTTTCCGAAAGCTTGTGTGAGTAAATAAGAAGGAACAGTTGTTTTATTAAATCGTATTGCTTTTCACTAAGGTCAACACCGAATAATTTCAACATCCACAAAGAACCACAATCTCAATAATCAATCATCAAATCATCAAGAATTAATACGGGAACTAAACTCACATCTTTCTTCTCAAAACCCCGAAGTCGTATTAATACAATTACGGTGACTGATCCAATACAGAGAACCCACACAATGAGCATATCTAAATCAAAGAATATACAAGGCACACCCGTGACAACTCAAATAAATTGAATCTCAATAACATCATATGATTCACTCATCTTTCCACTTAACAAGATGCATTTATCCCCACAATACATAATAATATTTCTCAACTTTCTACGAGTCTCACCCATCACTGCCCTCCACAATTAAACTAAATAAAACATAAATCATGCATAAAAATTTAATGCACGAAATAACCAATTACATGCAATAAAAAATCATAGTAATCCCTGCATATAATTTAGTTCAGGAGATTACTTTAAAATCAAACAATAAAATGAAAAAGAGAAATAAATGGGAAAACGGAAGAAATAAATAAGGAAAATAAATGGAGATATTAAACAATATAAATGGAAACGAAAAGAATAGAAATTTAAACAAAAGAAGTCACCAGAAAGATTAATTACAACATTATCAACTCACCCTATTAAACTCATCCAAAACTCAACACCTTTTACCAAAATGACTCTTACAAGTCACATCGTGACAAAATCATACGAAATGTTAACCTAACAAATCAATATGAAAATCAGATCCAACCTGGACACATTGGCAGACAGACTAGAGCTCTAACTGATCGCAATCACTAACCCGGCCAAAGGCATAATTACAATATTTTATCTGAGGTCACAACCTGCAACTCCGGATCCTTCGGCCAACCTGACCCTTAGATCAAAACATTTGAAACGAGTCACACTGGACCCAAAATGTTACTCAAATCATCAAAATGAGAAATCACAACCTGCGACTCCCAAATCTTCAAACACCCTTTCAAAACAATAGAAATACTATTTCCCATAACATATTGTTTCCCGAAAAGTCAAGTCCCAAAACGATAACAAACTCACTCATACACGTTGCATATCACCACAAAATCACTAATACATATTCTAAGATATAATTGCTCGAAATAATATTCTAAATAAATTAAACATTATTTCATCACTCAATACCACACCGTCCAGATATATATCACACACGTAAATATGGTAAGTCACAATTTCATCCATAATAAAACTAAATCATCACAATTCCACACTCTTCAATGTTATACCAATTATCATATAATCACGTAAATACACACACACACACACACACACACACACATAATCACTCACTCAGGAATGAGCACTAATACCAACTATAGTTCACACAAGGAAATCATGAAATTCATTTTGTATAATTAAAATCATTTTACTTACCTATGGACCGCAGTTGATCAAGTCCATGTGATTTTAAAAACAAATATTTATCCCATAAATATTTTTCACACAATTACGACAAAATAAATTAATTAAAAGTAATCGGTTCGTAATATGAACCACGTGAGATTTACTCACCTCGATATTCCCGATGCGTCTTCAAATTAACACAATTAACAACGAAACCGCTCACTCAAGTAAAAACTGTCAATCACCTAATCAAATATGATTTGAATTTAGCCGATAATTCCAAAACATACTTAAACGACAATCCAACGGTCGGATTCCAATTTAATGAATCGCCTCCCAAATTACTATTTCACAATTATACGAAGATCCAACGGTCGGATCTTTGCCCACGACTACACAAGGCCACTGAGACAGTTATACGATCATCATATCAAAACTACAAGTCCATTTGACAGTCCTAACTTCACAGATCATAAATCAAACGATCGAAATCGATCGAAACGTAAAAATTCATAACTAAATCATACGAATCCAAAAAATACGTATAATATATCGAAATGATCGTATTGAAATGTAGAATCTAAAAATGCACAGAAACTGTATTTTTGACCCCTGGAGGTGGCCAGAAAGGGCCGCCGGATTTAGGGGCAGAGTTGCCGCCGACGACCATCTCCAATGGTGTCGGGACCAGGCTGCTTTTCTTCATCTCAACATGCTGATCATTTTTCATAGTTATCTCAAGATCATAAAATAACGGGAAGAGGTCGAAAATTACCAAAGTTTGCAGCGATGGCCGGAAAATTTCCAGAAACTGGTGGTTACTCCGTTCGACGTAAAAACTTCCACAATTCGACTCGATCCCTTCTTGAGACTTCTTCAACAACTCAAGGCGAGTTTACCAAGCCAAGAATCACAAGAAATGGTTGTCTGAAACTCGATATATCCAGATTTAAAGGTGGTTTTCGATCTAAATCGAGGTGAGCTCCGACGAATGTGAAATCGATCTACCCAGGTCCGGTCATTCTTGGAGCTTGATCAGCAAGTCGAGGCGAGTCCAATGAGCCAAGAATCACGAGGAATTATGATCTGTAGCTCGAGATATCGAGATCTAACCTAAATCAGCCTTAAATGGATACCAGGCTCCCACCGCCGCCACCGGCAGCTGTACAAGGTCGGGGCGAAGGTGGGGGAAGTGGTCTAGTGCCTTGAGATGGCCTGTGGAGTGAGAGAGAGCTCAGTGAATCCTTGCCCTGTTTTGGGCTCGATACGGACACGAGAGAGAGAGAGAGAGAGAGAGAGAGAGTGAACAGCGCCGATTTCCAAAAATAGAGGCCGGATGAAAGTGGAAGGTTTCCAAAAAGAACTAAGGTTTTTTGTTTATATACCCTAAATGGAAAAATCTTCAAAATGCCATAACTAATTCATACAAATTCTGATTCTTGTGTTCCATATATGCACGGATTGGTAGCAATGAGCTCTACAACTTTCGTGAATGAAGTTTTCCCAAATTCCAAACGTATAAAAAGTCGATTTTTCGTAAACCCTAAATAACGTTCGTTTTCAAAATAAAATCGTCCGAACTAATTCCACCACCTCTCCAAACTTCGTAATCATGCTTATGACTACGAATCATTTTTAAAAGGTTATCGGAAATTAATTTGAATTTTCAGGGTATTACAGTGATGGTACCACGTGGTACATAAAAATAAGTTTACTCATTGAACACTCCGCACTCACTTATTAAAAGCAAGCCTATAAATTATGAACCAGTATGACATAGTAAATAGGCAAAGTAAAAAAAAAAAATTGAATAAAACATAGCTTTAAAAGGCTAGCCCACTCCCTATGTGGCTCAAGATGAGGTCGAAATGCCCTATCCCAGCCCCAAAGAGAGTAAGTCAGCCCAATAGGTCCAGGCATGCTTTGCTGCAGCATTGACTTGACCCCATCAAGACCACATTGAGGGCCACCATGCAATTCTTGGGAGGGCCGATGTGCTGCACCTCCACTATAGAGCTGACTCCCAGCAGGGACACCCAAACCCCGATACCCATCACCAAATGTGATCGGAATCAGATTAAGGAAGGGAGCCTCGTTTTGGGGATGATCATTCTTGTTCCAGACCTCACCGAAAAACATCGAGATGTTCCCTAGATTAGGTATAACCGTGTGCAGAGGACCACCAAATTCCTCTGGGTTTCCTTGGTAGGCTGTAATAAGTCGGGTCGGAACCCGGCTCGCGACATCCACCATAGCGTAAAAAACTGTCACAGTCACGGGTGATCCTCCAATCAAAGACCCTCTTTCACAAAAAAAAAAAAACAACGAATACTTGAATGACTACTACTTCGTTTGCCATAGATGCCAATGCATGGACCGCACCCAAGAAGTAGGAGGACAATGATGGCTAGGAGTAGTGAACCGATGGGAGGCTAGGGTGTAGGGGACGATAAGTTGTTAACAATTTTGGACATCACAAATGTTGATAAGTCGATGGTGACAATTACAATGCTTATTCGACCTATAAAGAAGAAGTAATTTCCAACGAATAACACTTATTAAGGTAAACAGCTTATTAAAAAAGAAAGAATAAAACAATAAAAAAATGTCCTAAACAACATATTCACAACCAGCCTTTTGTTCAACATAAAGGCAAGTTCAGCAGTTGCTCTATTGCCTGGTCTCCAATTCAACTAGGTCACCAACTTAGCAAAAATACGATTTACCACTTTCCACGGGCAAATTGAAGGCTGGTGTCTTTTTGACCCAGGTCACGGCCCAAGTCAGAAAACTGACCCATGTCGTGACCCAGTAAGACCGGGCTCTAGTGTGGCGGAAGACAAAAGAATTATGAACAGTAACCTCAACGATGGTCAAAATGATTCAAAATACCAAATCTTTGAGACTTAATCGAATTTGAAAATTAATTACAACGAAATGTAGAGCATGAAGAGTAGATTAGTTTTCATACCTCATGGATTGGAAACTATTGCTGGGGTCAACCTTATATCTCCTCCTACGTCGACGGTCAGACAAACCAGTGTTGGTTTCACTTCGCGCTATGAATATGGACCAGTTGCTGCCGATGCGACTCCAGGAATATGTCAAATGAGGGATAACTGATCGGGTTTGCGTCACAGCTCAGTGGGTTGAAGAAATGGGTCTATGTATCCACATGTGACGACCGAGATCAATTGTTGTTGCAATGGACGACTTGGATTGCACTGTTTGATTTTTTTTTTACATTAAATAATTTATTAATTTCTAAAACTTCTAAAATTCATAATAAATAGCTCAGATGTCCGAAAAATTCTCTAAAAATTTTCATAAACTCCACTGGCCACATATTTTATTATCGAATAAATTAATAGAATATTAAATTAACAGTATCCTAACCCAATAACCCAAACCTAACGGGTGGAAACAAACATATAAAAACAATACAAAGTGTTTTGACCTAATAACCCAACCGGCGAACTTACTCTAACAATCACAAAAGCACGCAACTATAGTGAATCTTTCATTAGAGAGCCAAATTACTGTTGGAACTTGTGGGACTTTAGTCCCACATAGAAGAAGTTTTAAAGGATAATGGCCTTTATAAGGAGATTCCCTTGTAAAGAAGTAAATGGGTTATAAGTATAGAGGTGGGCTTTGTGGGCTTTTCGTGGGCTTTCCTATTGGGTTCCCTATAGGATTGTACACATAGATAAACGTCAAAAGACAGGCCTTGGGCCTTAGGGCTCTTGGGCTCAGTTGATTAAATCTGGTTTTCGTTTTTGCGTTAATATTTAATTTTTTGGATAAAGGCAAGCAGTTGCAACGGATGACGACAAACAGTTGCAATGGATGAAATCAAAAGACGCCAACCGTCGACGCAACTGTTCGCGTTAACCTCTATATATGGACGACCCAAAGTCGTCATTCAATCCATCAAAAAAAAAATTCTCCTTTCTTCTTCTTCCTCCCAAATCGTTTCTGAGAGAAGCATAAAGTAAAATTTGCCAGGGTCAGGTTCTTGTGCAAGAACTTGACTAGATAGTTGTATCCTCTACATAGGCGTCCAAAACTACAGCACAAGTGGGGGCAAATTTCTGTCTTAGGTCACTGCATTGCAGGCCTCTATCTGATCAAGTTAGTAAATTTAATCTCTGTTCGAAACTATTTGATTTCAATTTCATTTATTTGTTGTTATATATTGGTTCATATTCATATATATAAATATATATATATATATATATATACACTGTTTGTACTAGCATATATTGATTGGAATAACAATCTAAGACAGAAACTTCTCAATATGGATCAATCAATATCTGCTGTGAAAAATCATGTGGAGAAACCTGACAAGTTCAAGGGTTCTGATTTCAAATGTTGGCAGCAGAAGATTTTGTTCTATTTGACAACTCTTCATGTGGCCAATGTTCTCACCACCGAGGCTCCAAAGGCTTTACCGGAAGGGGAAGGAGAGAATGTTCCAACTGATGCTCAAAAGGCCGAAAATCAAAATGCTATAGAGTCTTGGGCAAGCAATGAGTTTCTGTGCAGGAACTACATTCTCAATTCCTTAGGCGATTCCTTGTACGACATCTACTCATCATTCAAAACTGTAAGGGAATTGTGGGAGTCGTTGGACAACAAGTACAAGACTGAAGTTGCTTGTTCAAAGAAGTTTGTCATTGGCAAGTTTCTGAATTACAAAATGAGCGATGCCAAGTCTGTTGTCAAGCAAGTGGAGGAACTCCAAGTCATTGTTCATGAGTTAGAAGAAGAAGGTATGGGACTGAACTCGAATTTTCTTGTTGGTTCTGTTATAGAAAAGTTACCTCCTTCATGGAAAGATTTCAAAGTTTATCTGAAACATCTAACTGAGGACATGAATTTTGAGCAATTGGTTCTGAAACTTCGTGTTGAAGAGGACCACCCGAAAAATGAAAGGGCTGCTGCTTCTATGGAGCCGACTGTTAACATGGTTGGAGGGAGCCCATCAAAGGCCAAGTTTAAAAAAAAAAACAAGGGCAAGAATACTGCTACAAAACCAACTCTTGTTGCTGCAAAGAAGCCACTCGCTCCAACAAAGAACAAGGCCTTCAAAAAGCTACAAACTGGAGATTGTTGGGTGTGCGGCAAACCTGGGCATAGAGCAAAGGAATGTCGCTTCAAGAAAGATCAAGGAGGTGGAGGTTCTGCAAATTCCAACAACCAAGCAAACCTTGCTGAAGATCAATTCATTGCTGTGGTTTCTGAGGCAAATCTGGTGACTAATTCAACCGATTGGTGGATTGATACCGGTGCTACAAGGCACGTATGCTCTGCAAAAGAGATGTTCACTTCATACCAGCCAATCAAGGACGAAGAATCTCTGTTCATGGGGAATGCCACAACTGCCAAAGTGGAAGGAAAAGGGAAGATGACTCTGAAATTCCCTTTTAGAAAAGACCTTGTACTCACTAATGTACTTCATGTGCCTGAAATTTGTAAGAACCTAGTATCTGGTCCTGTTCTAAGCAACAAGGGATTCAAACTAGTGTTCGAATCTGACAAATTTGTACTCACCTAAAGTGGGGTGTATATAGGAAAGGGCTACCTTAGTGAAAGGCTCTTTAAACTAAATGTTGTACCTACTATGGATGCTATTATTAATAATAATAATGCGGGCACTAGCTCTGCTTCTATGTACATGGTTGAGTCTTCTTCCTTATGGCATTCTAGATTAGGCCATGTTAATTTTCGTTCTTTACAAAGAATGGTAAATTTAGGCATGCTGCCAAAGTGTTCAATGAACAAAATGACTAAGTGTGAAATCTGTATTGAATCAAAATATGCAGGTCATTCTCATAAATCTGTAGAGAAATCAAATCAAGTACTTGGTTTAATTCATAGTGATTTGTGCGACTTTAAATCAACTCCAACTCGTGGAGGAAAGAACTATTATATATCATTTATAGATGATTGCAGTAAGTATTGTTATATTTATCTAATACATAGCAAGGATGAGGCTTTAAATATGTTCAAAACATACAAAGCTAAAGTTGAGAATCAACTTGAGAAAAGAATAAAGATTCTAAGGTCTGATAGAGGTGGAGAATATGAATCCAAAGACTTTGCAGAATTTTGTTCTTCTCATGGAATTGTGCATCAAACCACGGCTCCATATACTCCACAACAAAATAGAGTTCTCGAACGAAAGAATAGAACATTGAAGAATATGATAAATTCAATGTTAATTAGTTTGGGAGCACCACACAATCTGTGGGGTGAGGCCTTGCTTGCTGGAAATATGATATTAAATAGGATTCCTCATAAACTAAGTGATCAATCTCCTTATGAACTATGGAAAAGAACGATTGCCTACTTATAAAACGATGAAAGTGTGGGGTTGTCTTGCAAAAGTTCAAATTCCCTTTCCAAAGAGAACTAAACTTGGACCAAAAACAATAGACTACATATATATTGGCCCTGCCAATAATAGTGCTGCCTATAGATTTTTGGTTTACAAATTTGATGTTGTTGATATAAGTATAAACACAATCATAGAATCTGCCGAAGCAGAATTCTTTGAGGATATTTTTCCTTACAAGAATAGAACTAATCCAAGGAAAAGAACGTATGAAGATACGTCGCCTCAAATTGAGTTAAGCAAAAGTACTGCAATTAATGAAGATAATACTTCTACTGTTCAAGAAGAAATTCTAGAACCAAGGAGAAGTAAACGTGGAAAAATTGCTAAAGAGTTTGGACCCGAATTCATGACCTTTAATCTTGAAGGAGAACCTCAAACATATAAGGCTGCCATGGAATCATCGAAAACACCTTATTGGAAAGAGGCTATTCAAAATGAAGTTGAATCCATTATACAAAATAATACTTGGACATTGGTTAACTTACCTCCGGGACATAAACCAATAGGCCATAAGTGGATTTTCAAAAGAAAGTTAAGACCTGATGGTACTATAGAAAAATACAAAGCTCGTATAGTAGTTAAAGGGTATCGTCAAAAAGAAGGTGTAGATTTCTTCGATACATATTCGCCGGTGACAAGAATTGCGTCAATACGAACATTAATTGCTATAGCGGCTATACACAATTTGGAAATACACCAAATAGATGTAAAAACCGCATTTTTAAATGGCGAACTAGATGAAGAAATCTACATGGAACAACCCGAAGGGTTTATTGTTAAAGGTCAAGAAAATAAAGTTTGTCAATTAGTTAAATCCCTTTACGGACTTAAACAAGCTCTGAAGCAATGACATGAGAAATTTGATAATACACTATTATCAAATGGATTCAAAATAAATGAATGTGACAAATGTGTCTATGTCAAGCAATGTAGAAATGCATTTGTCATTGTGTGTTTATATGTGGATGACATGCTCATTATGGGAACAAGGATGTAATTAATCAAACAAAGAAAATGTTGCATTCCTCCTTTGATATGAAAGATATGGGAATAGCGGATGTGATTCTTGGTATTCGAATTCAAAGAAATGTGGATGGTTACATACTTACTCAATCTCATTATATAGAAAAAGTCCTTAGAAAATTTGGACACTATGATGATAGGCCGATTGTTACTCCACTTGATCTTAAGAAAAATCAAGGTGATGGTTTGTCTCTATTGGAGTATACACAAGTTCTTGGAAGCTTAATGTACATAATGAATTGTATAGGTCCGGATTTGGCATATAGTTTAAGTCAACTCAGTAGGTACTCAAGCAATCCGGGAAAAGAACACACTATAGGAGAAAGTGAATCAGATGACACATAACAGACGACATATTGAATTTACATGTCGTCTGAGTACGTCAGACGACATATGAATTAAACTAGTCCTCTTTCTTTCCCTCAGCCAACACAGGCTGAAAACTGAAATTTGCAAAATTTGGGACAACACATACAATGATATATGTTGTCTGAAAAGCCCCTTAAAAAATTCAATTTATTTGGTGGGAAACAAACCCTAAGTAATCTAAGTATTCCCTCCCTTAGCTGAAAAAGAAAAACTTGGCTTTCCCTCTCGTTTTGCTAGGACCTTTCCCTTAGCTGAAAAAAAAAAAATCAAACCCTAGATCTAAAAAAGCAATTGCCTCTCATTCTCAGTCACTCTGACTCTCGCACGCTCTCACTCTCACTCTCACTCTCACGAACCTCAATCCCTCAATCCACCCTCAATCCCTTTCACCCTCTCAAGCTCACATACACTCTCATCCTCCGGTGATTCCGACAAAGCAATTGGGTATTTTGATTTTGGGTAAAGTAAGTTTGGGTATACAAGTTTTCTGAAATCTGTCTCTCAACAAAAACACAGTGTGACCAAATTTGCTTCACTCGCCCAGTTTTAAGGTTTGAATCATATGAACTCTTATTGTCAGTTCACTCTTTTGATTGTTGATGTTCTGGAGAGACAAAACATCTAGCCTTTCATTGGGTATTTTGAGTTCGTTCTTACTTTTCTCCATCTTCTTTTTGGGTTTTGTTATATTTCATTACTGTTTTGTTTGTTTGGGAATTGATATTGACTCTGCAATTAATACCTACAGATGCCTTGATTGTTGAGAACTGGTGAACAAGCTTAGAAAGCTGAAGTAGTTTGTGAGATCAATTTTGAAATTGTACCTTGGTAAGTTTCTTCTCTTCTAATGGAAATATGGTAGCTAAAGGCATGTTCTTTTCTTCTTCTGTTTTGAGATGATCCATTTGTTTTTTTTTTTCTCTATGAATGGCCCAACTAGTTCATTGTCTATGACTAAACCTCGAGAAGATTTCCTGACTACCCTTGAATCATCAAGTTTTCAGTAACACTTGTTGGTGTACAGAGATCTATCTTGATTCTTTGCTTATGTTTGTGATTTTTCCATGTACTTACGCACTATTTATACCCACAAATATGCAGGGTCTGTACTTGGTGTGTAAAGATCTGTGGGTTGAAGAAGGTCATATAGTATCGCTGGACTAAATTAAGCTTACCCTTGCTATCCGAAAGGTATACCTCTTAGTTTCTTCTTTGAACATAAACTTACAAATATGTCTCATTCCTTCTAACATATTGCTTGTGGTTGTGAATTATGTGAGTAAAGATGCCTTGCAATATTGCTTAATTATCCTAGGTGCAGGAATGGCTTACATTTGGACATGTAAAAGAATATGTTATATTCTGCCAATGCAAGGTCTTTATATTTTTGTGGAATATGGAAACATACTCACAGGTTGTTACATACATCTGAATTTAATTGGCTTATTCTGTTTTCTGGTTTTCTTCTTCTTTTAAAATAGTTATATTATGTTGGTGCATATAAGAATGATTTTCTAAGAATTGTCTGAAGTTAAGTTCATTTTATTTTTAAAGATGGATAAGTCTTGGATGCATGCTGATAGAAGATCACACACATATGAGCTAGGTGTTGAGGAATTTCTAAAGTTTGCTTTAGAGAATGCTAGCGATGTAGATAATATTTGTTGTCCCTGCGCTAAGTGTGGGAACACAGATGGGACATTTTCAATTAGGATCATAAAAGATCATCTATACTGGAATTGTATAGATGAGAGTTACAAAGGTTGGGTATGGCATGGGGAACCCTCTAGGGCAACGATGAATGCCAACGAAAAGCTATCTGAAGCTACTATAGATATGGTAGAAGAAGAAAATGGGGTAGATAATATAGGATTGGGAGATCAGGGAGAAAAGGGGGTTGCTGAGGATGAGGAGTTTTTTGATAATGGTGAGGATGAGCAGTTTTTCGATAATGGTGAGGATAAACAGTTTTTAGCAGATTCGAATGACTTTATGAAGTTAGTTGAGGATGGAGATAAACCTTTATACCCTGGTTGTAAGAAGCATACCAAATTGAATGCGCTGGTACAGACTTATAACCTGAAAGCAAAGCATGGAATGTCTGATGTATGTTATTCTGACATGTTGATCATGATTGGAATGTTTCTTCCTGAAGGTAATGAGATACCAGTCAGAGTATGAGGCTAAAAAGACTTTAGTTTCATTAGGAATGGAATATAAAAAGATACACGCATGTCCTAATGACTGCATTTTGTATAGAGGAGAGCATGTTGATGCGACTAGTTGTCCTACCTGTGGGGAGTCAAGGTGGAAATTAGGCAACAGTAATATTGAGAAGCAGGGGTACCTGGGAAAGTATTGTGGTACTTTCCCCCAATCCCACGGTTCAAGCGCATGTTTCAATCGACAAAAATTTCTAAAAACCTAACTTGGCATGCATCTGAAAGACAGAAGGATGAGTTTATGCGTCATCCCGCAGATGCCCCCACTTGGAAGTTAGTAGACCAAAAATGGCCAGAATTTGGTAATGATCCTAGGAGCCTAAGACTTGCACTCTCATCTGATGGCTTCAATCCCCACAGCTCTTTGAGTAGTAGATATTCTTGCTGGCGAGTTATACTTGTTAAACCCTAAACCTTATAATCTCCCCCCATGGCTATGCATGAAAAGGAAGTTCATGATGTTAACCTTATTGATTTCCGGACCTAAACAACCCGGAAATGATATTGATGTATACTTGCAGCCCTTAATTGATGATTTAGAAGCTTTGTGGGATGGGATAGATGGAGTGTATGATGCATTTAAGGGAGAATACTTTAAACTCAAAGCTGTTCTGTTGTGGACAATAAATGATTTTCCCACTTATGGGAACTTATCAGGTAGTGTTACAAAGGGTTATAATGGTTGTCCTATATGTTGTGAGAATACAAAACCTTATCGGTTATCTCATGGACAGAAAATGAGCCATATTGGTCACCGGAGATGGTTACCACGCCATCATCCTTATCGAAGGCAGACCAAACAGTTCAATAACCTACCAGAGTTTGAACCTGCACCTAAACCTTTAAGTGGAGAAGAGGTCTTTAAAAGGGTTGAGGGCATGAATTGGCCATTCGGGAAAAAATATCCTCCTCCAAGTTATAAGGGTGTAGAAGATGAAACTAGACCGTGTTGGAAGAAGAGGTCAATATTCTTTGAACTTGAATATTGGAAATTTCTTCCAGTTCGACATATTCTCAATGTTATGCATATCGAGAAAAATGTATGCGATAGTATTATCGGTACATTATTCAACATTCCTGGAAAAACAAAATATGGAGTTGCTGCTAGGTTGGATGTGGTGGACATGGGTATAAGGACTGGTTTAGGACCAGAAAATGGGCCAAAAAAGGACAAATTGCCACTTGCTAGTTGGTATCTGCTTCTAGAAGAGAAGAGAGAAATGTGCATGTCTTTTTTCAATATGAAGGGTCCTTATGGCATTTCCTCAAGTATACGAAATCTTGTTTCTTTAGATAACTTAAGGCTTGTTGGTCTCAAGTCACATGATTGTCATATGGTGATGCAACAGCTACTACATATTGCTATACGTTCAAGTTTAGAGAAACAAGTCTGGTTTGCTATAATTCGATTATGTCTCTTCTTCAAGGCTATATGCAGTAAAGTGATAGATGTAAGAGAGCTGAAGAAAATGCAAGAAGATCTAGTTTTGACAATTTGTGAACTGGAGAAGTACTTCCCACCTTCATTCTTTGATATCATGATCCATCTCACAGTTCATCTCGTTAGAGAAGTTGAGCTTTGTGGACCTGTATTCTTTAGGTGGATGTACCCTTTTGAAAGGTACATGAAAACCCTGAAAAGTTATGTTAGAAGTCGACACCATCCGGAAGGTTGCATTGCCGAGTCATATATTGCTGAAGAAGCAGTGGAATATCTCAGAACGTGTACTTTGTGGTGAAGATACAATTGGCATCCCATCAGTAGGTATATTTGACCAAAGCTGTACCAAACCCTTATCCGGTGCTACTATTGTATCTGTTTATGGAAGGGAGTTGCAGCTAGCACATCTCAATGTATTACAGAATCTTGATGAAGCCCGACCATACTTTGAGTAAGTATTTATTTCAATTTTGATCTACTGTTTAATTTCTATATGTATGTTAACTTTAAAATCTTAGTACTAATCAACAGAATGGTTTGCAGAGAACACATAGAGATTTTGAAGCGTCAATATCCTAAGTACATAAAAAATGAAAGGTAGCTAACCGATAAGCAAAATTCAACTTTTCCGAGTTGGATAAAGGAAAGGGTAAGTGTTATATATAGAGAGAAGTACCAAATTTTGTTTGAAATGTATTTAGTGGTTATTTTGCATGTTTTCTGCCTATATGATAAGTCGTTTATAACTTTTTGCAGGTTGTTGAAGCATTAAGGGATCCTACTAATGACATCTATGATTCATTGAGGTGGATTGCAGATGGAGTAAACTCAGATGTACCAACATTTTCTAGTTACACGGTTAATGGGGTTCGATTCAATACTAAGGAACGCGACGATGTTACAAAAGTGTAGAACAGCGGTGTTTTCCTACATGCTCGTGCCTTACAAGTAGCTGGTCCAAAGGAAAAAAACCCCAAAATTGATGACATGGATTTTTATGGAGTTATTATAGCTATATGGGAGATGGATTATCATAAGTTCAGAATTCCTGTGTTCAAGTGTGATTGGGTTGAAAATGCAAAGGGCATTAAAGTCGATGAGTTTGGGTTTACATTAGTAAACTTGAATAGGATAGGTCATGTATCTGATCCTTTTGTGTTAGGGAGGGATGTGAAACAAGTATGATTTGTAGAGGACCCAAGTGAAGAGAGTTGGTCAGTAGCTATAACATGTCCTGAGAGAGATTATGCTCATTATCATGATGGAGAAGAAGATCTTGGGAATCTGGAAATGGAGCTGCAGCCCTTTATAGCAACAATGCCACCTATTGAAACCTATGACGATCCAATCGGTGATCAACAGAATCCCTACATGCGAGAAGGAAATGAAGGGATATGGGTTGATAAATGATAACTATCAAAGTTATCAAACCAACCAAGTTAGAGGATTTAGGGACGTGTATTATAGATGTTTTTGTTGATTTCAACAGTTAATCTGAATGCATTTATAGTATGGGCAGTTAACACTTTATCATGTGTATTGATATGTTTTTATTTATTAATTATGAAGCAAACTGGTTGAATTCTTATTTACTTATTGTAGCACTTAAAATGTTATGCGCTTTGGCTGTATTTGGTTTTATATTGCAGCAGTTAAGTATTAGAACTGAAAAAACTTATTGTTTGTAGTTTTATTTTGCAGATAATGGCACCTTCGACACGAAGACCTTCTTTTCAAGCACTAGCAATGGCCAAAAGAATGAGGGAAATCCAGCTAAGGACAAGGTCTACTACCAAGCAATCCAATGCATCATCATCAAGTGGAACCAAGGGCTCAGTACATGCTGCATCAAAGTTGTCATCAAAACAAAAAACTAGATCAAAGGGTTCAACAACTATAAAAAAGGAAGGTCTGAAGTTGCCGAAAAGAGGATGTGTAACAATGTGTCGCATTGTGAGAAGAAAAATTATTGGAAAGAAGGTGACAGTTAAGTTTAACGAGAAAGGACAACCTATAGGGAAAGCTGGTAAAGAAATACAGTCATATATTGGGGTGTTAGCTCGCAAGAAGATTTCAATCACGATTCCTACTTGGAAGGATGTTCTTATGGAACAGAAAAATAAAATATGGGAAGGCGTAAAGGTATGGGAACTGTCCTGTTTTTGTTCTATTCATATCTCTGGTGTGTTCAATATAATATGTGCTTACTTGTTTAGCTACTTAGATGTTGCTTACTGCTATCTTCGTGTATGCAGTTGGCATTTGTGTTACGTCCAGAGCACAAAAGAATGGTTTTAATCTCAGCAGGGCATAAATGGAGAGAATTTAAGAGCCATTTGACCACCCGCTACATTCTCCCTTATAGAGATAACCCCGAACGTGTTGCGGAGCCTTCGGCCCTGAGAGGAGAGGGTCTTTTGGCTTCTTCAGGGCCGTGTGAAGCTTAGCTTGCTTTAGCAGCCACGTGATGATTCAAGTTCGTGGTAGGCGTAGGAGCTGGGCGAAGCGGTAGCGAAGCTCAGGTGATGACGCAAGTGCGCGGTGAGCGTAGTAGCCCCCTCGGGCATGCTCCTTGTACAACCAAGCGAAGAGCTAGTGAGGGCCAGAATGGAATATCGTATGTAGTGTATAGAATCGGATCTGAAGCTCTTTACTAGGATTAGAACAAGCGAGGAACGAGTGAGTCTCATCCAGAAGACTATCTTTTCATTAATCAACTAGACTGGGAGATTTTTGTACATGATAGGTTATCTGACTCATTCCTGGTAAGCAACAACTATTATAAGTCAATGTTTTGGTTTTGCATTCAGTGCTAACAAGTTAATTAAGCATATATGCATTGACTGGACATTGTTTTGTAGGAAGTGCATGAAAAACAGAAAAAAAAAAAAAGGGGCTTTAAATAAGTATCCTCACCGACTGTCACGTAAAGGATATGCTGGATTGGAGGAAGAACTGGTAAGTTATCAATTAATGGTTTCATGGTTTGTGGCATTTTGATTTATTTAATGTCTGGCTATGATGGTATATATATTGACATAATCAATTGATGTAGTCTGCAACTATGGCTGATGATGAACTTGATCGTGCAACAATGTGGATCAAAGCACGTCAAGATAAGAATGGTGGGTTTAAAGATCCTTCAGTGGAGGAGAAGGCCAAAAAAATTGTAAGCCATTCCTATTTGGTCTGTGAAAAGGCATTTTCAATGTAATGTTGTAACATAACCTGACCACTTATATTTTTCAGGCTATTTTGAAGAAAAAGGAGGCTGAGGGAGAGTTAGGGAGAGTTAAGCACTGCTGGTGCAAATGATGTGTTGACCTTAGCATTGGAAAATCCTGAAAATACTGGAGTAGTAAGAGGAGTAGGAGGAAATGTGAGGAAAGCTGCATACTTTAACCTCCCAAAGTGTTGAACAGACTGTTAGGTTAAGTGTTCAGAAAATAATAGACCAAGAGAGGGAGAAGATACTGGCAGAAGAACGAGCAATTTGGGAAGAGAGGCTTAAGAGGTTAGAAGAGAAATTCAATGGGAAGGCTGTGCAAACTGAGTCTCCCAAAGTTTCCACCATTGCCAGGCAAATGGGTTCTGGACAAGGAAGTTCTTCAAATTTGTATGAGAAAGCTGGCCAGGTAACTGAAATGCTGATTCCAACCACAATCAGAAAGTCCTTGGAGTTAGAACTTCATGAGGGGCCTGTGGAAAATGACAATCCCATTAATGAAAAGAAATTGGATGCTAAGGCAAAAGCTGAGCAAAATGGTCCCATTCTTGTTGATCTGGAAAAGTAGAAGGGCGAAGTACATGTAACTATAAATGTATTCTGCATTGAATGATTATATTGTTAAGTTAGCTGATGTGCTGCCATGTTATACATTCAGCTATCTTGTTTAGTGTCTCACTATATAACACTTTGTAATTATTAGGCACAAACAATTGGAAAAGAGTGCCAATTGGCTTTTGGTTCAATCGATAATGTTGTGGCTATTGTAAAAATTATAGAAGTCAATGATAGAAGCAATAGCCAGCTTATCCATGGTGTTCCATTGGGCAAAGGAAATAAGCGTGTCTCAATTGTACGCTCTATAGTGGATGAAGTTTAAGCTTCCATTCCCAATCAAGGATGAAATATTAACGATTCGTGATGCAATCGGGACTTATGTGGCTTGGCCTGAAAACATGATAATTTTTTCAGCAGAGTGTAAGGTAATAAATACTACTTCTCACTTGATTTGTACCACTTTTATTTATAGAAAGAAATGTCGGGAAAGAGTAAAGAACTGAAGAAGAGAAAAAGGACAGAAGAAAATTATGATTACGATGAGGAAGATATGGACATGACATCATTGCCACCAACTATTCCGCCATCCCTTAAAGCTGTATGCATTTGGGCCAAAGAAACACTGAGAAATGGGAACACCATTGTCTGCAAATTTGATGAAAAGATTTTCGGACATGCGTCCAAAACGTTTGAGTAAACACGATATTAATAACTTAATTACCATGAAGGAAGTATCGGGCAGCTGTATATGCATCTATATGAGGTAACCTACTGGCTTTAGTTGGAATTTATGCATATACATGTCCTAAAAATTATGATTTAATTAAGGGTTAAATACTGTTTAGTCCTTGAGCTTTTGACCATAAAACACTTCAGTCCATGACCTTCTAATTTCACACGTTTAGTCCCTGTACTTCAAAATTTCATTCCAATAGGTCCTTGCCATCTAAAAGTCTCTGTGAAATGTCTATTATGCCCTCAGTTCTTTTTTTTTATAATAAATTTATTCCTTTCTCCTTTTTTTTAATTGTTTTTTCTTTATTTTATTTATTTTTTTTTTTTTCAAACAGAAAAAAAGAAAGAAAAAAAGAAAAACAGAAAAAAAATTAAAAAAAAACAGAAAGAAAGAAAGGGGAAAAAAATCCTTTTCCAAAAAAATAAAACAAGTAATTAATTAAAAAAAAAAAACTGAGGGCATAATAGACATTTCGCTGTGACTTTTAGACGACAAGGACTTATTGGTCTGAAATTTTGAAGTATAAGAACTAAACGTGTGAAATTAGAAGGTCAAGGACTGAAGTGTTTTTCGAGCAAAAGTATAAGGAGTAAACAGTATTTAACCCTTTAATTAAGCATTCTTTGATTTGTAGCTATCTTTATGGTGTGTTAAAAAAATCAAAGATGGTGGACATGGTCGGATTTATGGACACTACTGATATTAGTTCTATTGGGTGTGGTAATCCAATTGAGCGTTCCCGTGCAATAGCTGATAGACTGAAAAAAGCAAAGCGTGGGCAAATTCTTTTGTTGCCATATAACTCTGGGTATGTAATCTTCACGTATTGTCGGGATTGCTTTCTGAAATTATTATACTGCTAAATATTGTAATATTCTCAATGTATATTGTCTTCAAATGTGAATTTTTTTTTTTTTTTGCCTTTTGCTTTGAAGATGTCATTGGATGCTGACTGTAATAAATGTTGAAGAAGACATTGTCTACTTCATGGATCCATTAAAGAGGAGACTGAGATTTTTTTAGTTATTCTTATATTTAAAACTGATGTTTCTAGCTGCATATATTTTAATCTTTAACACAAATTTTCTGTTTATATTAAAGCGGCATCAAAATACGTAATGCTCAAGTCAAAAGACAAGGCAGAAAAGCAACTACTTGGAAGAACTGTGCGGTACGATTTATGAAACAGTTTTCAAAATCTTAGTTCTAAGGAGTTTCTACCAGCCACAATTGGTATTTAATATACTCTTTTCAGGGTATCCCGGAGCAAAAGACCGATAAAGATTGTGGATACTTTATAATGAGATACATGAAGGAAATTGTGGAAGATACAAATCTGGACTTTTTCAGCAAGGTAACTAAATATAATTTATATTTCTTGGGTTGAGGTTATTGAAATTTTGGCCACTGTTATTTTGCATGTTTTCTGGTGGATATGAATTATGTCTTTGTTGTCCAGAATGCATGATAACTATGTATCTTTGATCCAGCAATAATTTTGGTATTCTGTTAGTCCATTATGTTTGGCCAAAGGATGTACACATGATGGTTTGAAGTAATAAAACACCTTTGTTTTTAGGTTGCATATAGATATGTTGCATAGAGTTCTATAGTACGTGCTCACTCTAGATTTATTCTTGCATTATATCAATGTGAACAATTGAGTTGTATAGTATGTTTTTTGGTTGTCAATTTGCTAACTGTAAACCATTTTGTTTCAGTGGGAGAGAAGAGGCAAGGCAGCATATACCCAATAAGATATTGATGTGGTCAGAAATGAATGGGCGAAGTTTGTGGTTAAGACCTATATGTAAGAATTCTCTTGATACTTGGGGGTATTTCAGCTCAAGTTTGTGTTTAACATTTGGTACTTTGAATTGAAATGTAAGATTTCTCATAGTACTTGGAGACCAATATTTGTAGTTTCATTGTACTTTGGCGATGTATGCGAATGATGTTTGCTGGTAGATGACATTAGAACTGTATTTCATATTTTTCTTGTTTCCATATATAAATTGTCTGCCAATTTCAATTCCAACAACATATACAAAGTATCAGACAACTTTGGGATGTAACAACTTGTCATCTTAAAGCAATTCAAATAACATTAGCATCCAACAACTTGCCGTCTAAAACCAATTCAAACAACGTTGGCATCCAGCAACTTGTCGTCTAAAACGAATTCAGACAACATTGGCATCCAACAACTTGTCATCACAAAGAAATTCAGACAAAAGGGGGAAGACATGTGTCGTGTGAGATTTAGAGAAGACAACAAATGCATCAAAAAAGATGTAATCTAAAACGATTTCAGAAAACAGAGGCATCTTAGAACTTGTCTTCTAAAATAGAATTCAGACAACATAAACAGGTAACATGTGTACTATGAGGTTAGTCAGGAAGACAAATTAGTCTAACAAATGTTATGTAAAGTATATTTCGGACAATAGATTCATCTTGAAATTTGTTATCCTAAATAAATTCAGACAACATAAACGGAAGCATGTGTACTCTTCGGGTCAAATGATACGACATATTAGGCCAACAAACGTTATCTCAAGTGAACTTCAGACAACATATTTACACTTAAACTTGTTATCATAAATAGAATTCAGACAACCTAAAGTGAAAGAACGTGAACTCGAAGATATATTCCAGACGACAAGTTATCCCAAAATTGTTATCTTAAATTCATTTCAGACAACAATGTCATCTTCAAACTTGTTATTTCAAATATGATTCAAACGACATGAATGGAAAATATATGTAGTTTCAGGTTTATTCAAGACGACAACTAGTCCTACACATGTCATCTTAAGTCTATATCAGACAACAAGGCCATGAAACAAATTGTTATCTAAAGATGCATTCAGACAATATAAGGAAATAGTAATTATAGTTTGAGGTTCACTTTAGACATCAGGTCTCTCATATCAATGTTGTTAGATGAATCACACAACCACACAGCCATGGAAATATTGTTATGCTAAAATAATTTCACACAACACTTGAGTAATAAACTGTTGTGTGATTGTATACTCTACAACAATTTAACCAAATTAATAAAAATTGCTTAAATTCAGACAACACATATTTACATATACGTGTTGTATGAATGAGTAAGCACATGACATAAAAAGCATGTCGTCTGATTGAGTGCAATCAGACGACAGGCTACTAGACAACATTCTCATTTTCAATCAGACGACAGGCTTTAGCCATTTGTCTGATTCATTTTCTCCTATAGTGACATTGGATTGCCTTAGTCAGAGTTTTACGATATCTAAAGCATACAATAGACTATGGGTTGCATCATACCAAATATCCTCCCGTATTAGAAGGGTATTGTGATGCAAATTGGATTTCCAATAATTCGGAAAGTAAGTCCACAAGTGGGTATGTATTTACACTTGGAGGTGCAGCCATATCTTGGAAATCATTGAAACAAACTGTGAATACACGTTCGACAATGGAAGCAGAATTTGTAGCCTTAGACAAAGCCACCGAAGAAGCTGAATGGCTCAAAAATTTCCTAGAAGGTATTCTGTTGTGACCAAAGCCTATCACTGCCATTTGCATACATTGTGATAGTATGGCCGCTCTTACAAGAGCAAATAACCAAATCTACAATGGCAAATCGAGGCATATAAGGTGACGTCACAAAACAATACGAGACTTGCTCAAAAACGGAATCATTTCCATTGACTATGTAAAATCAAAGGAAAATATAGCGGATCCTTTGACTAAAGGCCTTAATAGAGAGCAAGTCCTGTTTACATCGAGGGGAATGGGCTTAAAGCCAATATAATGAGTCATTACTTGGCGGAAACCTAACCTAGCAACATTGGAGATCCCATGGTCTAGGTTCAATAGGCACACTAGTTGGGGAAGACTCAAGATACATAACACACTTATATGCTCATTCCTAAGATGAAACAAAGTGTGTATTCTGTTGCCGATTAAGGGATGAATACTAATATATTCTTAATAATGCTAACAGCTTTTTAAGTGGGATAGTACGGACTATTCTTAATTGGCATTACCTATATGAGACTGATGTGGGGTCGCATCTATGAGAACCGACATGGCTACGTTCTCTAAACATCCCATGAAGTAAGGAGTTGTTCAGGACCAAAATGAACACAACCGTAAGAATTTGAAATATGTCTAGATATGATATGTGTGATACCTATTGTCTTGATTTACCATACAACGTGAATAGTTCAAGACTTGAGTTCACTACTTCACAAAGTAAATCCGATAGGTACTCACTACGAAAGGTTCAAGTCCAAAAGACACATTTTCCAATGCATATCCTATCTAAATTCTCTAGAATAACGCTAAGTTCCTCATTCCCTTATTTTCTATTCAATTGTGGGGTATTGTTAGGGTTTGAATAGAAAATGTGGGGTATTGTTGGAACTTGTGGGACTTTAGTCCCACATAGAAGAAGTTTTACAGGCTAATGACCTTTATAAGGAGATTCCCTTATAAAGAAGTAAATGGGTTATAAGTATAGAGGTGGGCTTTGTGGGCTTTCCTATTGGGTTCCCCATAGGATTGTACACATATATAAACGTCAAAAGACGGGCCTTGGGCCTTGGCCCTCTTGGGCTCGGTTGATTAAATCTGGTTTTAGTTTTTGCGTTAATATTCAATTTTTTGGATAAAGGCAAGCAGTTGCAACGGATGACGACAAACAGTTGCAACGGATGAAATCAAACGACGCAACTGTTCGCGTTAACCTCTATATATGGACGACCCAAGGTCGTCATTCAATCCATCAAAAAACAAATTCTCCTTTCTTCTTCTTCCTCCCAAATCGTTTCTGAGAGAAATATAAAGTAAAATTCGTCAGGGGCAGGTTCTTGTGCAAGAACTTGACTAGATAGTTGTATCCTCTAGATAGACGTCCAAAACTACAGCACGAATGGGGGGGAATTTCTGTCTTAGGTCACTACATTACAGGCCTCTATCTAATCAAGTTAATAAATTTAATCTCTGTTCGAAACTATTTAATTTCAATTTCATTTAATTGTTGTTATATATTGGTTCGTATTAGTGTGTGTGTATATATATACACACACACACTGTTTGTACTAGCATATATTGATTGGAATAACAAGTACTTGGGCTCAAAATTGAAAAACAGTCATCAAAAAGCCTTCCAAGATTTACTATATCTAGATCTGTAGGAGGCCTAAAGGTCCAATCTTGAAATCCAATCGTGAGGGATACCCAAAGTCACAACAAGGACTACCAAGGTACAGAACTGATCAGAATTTGTCAACAAAATCCCCATTGTTTGCGTGAAATGGAAAACAAAATATTTCGCAAAATAAAAACACCTACAGCGTACTATTCGGAGAAGTACCAATTCTGATATTACTTTAGGGAGGTTCTTATTGACGGGGCACTTATAGTAGGGGACTTTTCTTAATATTTACCATATTTTTTGAAAGGGCTTAATACTTACATATAGTATGAAACAAAATTTCCTCCAACAGTGTCTCACATCAGTTCTTTAGGGTTGACGTTGTAAGTCTGTCTTGGAGCGGAGATTTAGGATAGCATTTCTCTCTTCAAACTTTTTTGTACCCAAAAAAAAAATTCCTCTAAAAAAAAAGAAGTTATATATGTTGTGTCTACTTTTGATCTCAATTTGACTATAATTTTATCCCGGTGCATAATTAATGTTGTTTGGGACTGTCTAAGTATGGGTCATTCTATTAATATTAAAGAAAAAAGTATGGGTCAGACTGAAAGGTGTTCGTATGTTTACTATAAGTTGTTAATAAAGAAAATTAGACATCCAACTTAAAATCAATTAACAATATGTGGAGAGGCTCAAATTCTTATAAGTTATTATGCAAAATTATATTTTTTTTTAATGTACGACACCAGTACTCCACATTCTCACTTTTTCTCATTCAAATACAAAGAAGCAATTACATGTAATCAAGTACTTTATATTTTATTACAATGAAAATGATCAAATTTGACATATCTTAATATCGACGTATATATGTTTCCATCCTTCAATAATCACTTGGGCTGTACCAAGGACTATAGTTCTTCGACTTTATTACCACACAATAATTTGACTGCAACGTACGCCACTATTCCATGACTATCACATACAACTTAATTGATATCAGATGGTTTCAACATATTATTCAATCCGAATTTGTTCGAGACTTGATTGAGCATCTATCTCGTCGCCGCCGTTAACCTCCAAAGATTGCTTGTAAGTCATTCCACGATATATAGGTGGGTGAGACTCATCAACAAACTCTGGTGCCGGAGACACAAACGAGTCCAACGAAGGTCCATGGAGTGTGGCCACTGAGATCCTCTTCACTTTGTTGTTGTCCACAACAACACGATGAACATGGCTCTTGTGCTTCCCATTTGTTAAGATCTATAGCAATAAACAGCTAATTAGTACCTTTAGTAAGAGGGATCACTCTCTTTTGAAAAGATTAAGAAAAATGTCCACAGATCCAAAATTAAAAACTGTTTCGTTTTCTGGACACCTGAAGGTAGGGAGATCATCTAAAATGAATTAAATCAATAATCGCTTAGTTATTTGTTTATTGTTAAGTATATGTGTACTACGAAAGTAGATTTGGATGATTTTCACAACAACATGATACTCATTAGAATAAGACTTAATTAGGGTCATTTCAAATCATTGATCGAATCACATGCATGTAGGGTCAAAACCCTAGAAAGTACGTGCACAGTGCATCTATCCCTCTGAACTACGATAAGTATACACATATACAAAATATATATTATGTGAATTTATACATCTCGGGCTAGCATATAAATAAATAATGTACCTCAAGATGATCCCCAAGGTTTATGAAAATGGCATTAGGGGGCATGTTAACATTGATCCAGTCTCCCTTATGGGATAGTATTTGCAGGCCACTATTCACGTCTTGAATGAGTGAAACAAAGAAGCCAGGATCAGTATGGTTAGGCACACCAATGGAACCTTTTGATCTGAAATTGGGTGGGTATAAGTTCATCGCAGACATATCGAACCCCAAGTCAAGCTTAAAAGCTTTTTCTATGTAGCATTCTTCAAATCCCATGGCTTTTGAAACTGCCTTTCCCAAACCATCTACTATAACTCTCAGTCTTTTGAAATATTCTTCCATAGCCTCACTGCATGTAGAAAAACACGACATGAAAAACCATAATTATTTATATGCCCATCTGAACATAGCAGTTAGATTTGTGTATATATATGAATCCCAACAGACGATTAGACGAAACACAAGTATGGTGATTTTATACCTGAAACCAGCTGGTTTAGTAGGACAGTGGTACTCAGGATGTGCAATCACCTTGAGATATTCTCTATTCTCCCCAGGAGAAGATCGAAGACCCCATCGGATTCTATCTTTTGGGTTCTTTTTCTCATACTGCTTTCGGTCGTCGATTTCCGTTGGATTGAAGAAGTCAGATATTCCTTTGAAAACACTCTCAAATACCTTATCTGACACTCCATGATTTACCAGCTGATCGAAAACATTGAAACCGTCGGATTAATACGGCTGCATATATATATATATATATATATATATATATATATATATATATCGACATGTGAAACATACATGATTACATCCAAAAAAGAGAAAATTGAAGTTCATGCAGGGAGAAATTAATTAAAGAGCATATAATTAATGTAAAAATTTGCAATCAAGTGAAAACATAGAGATTTTCATTTTAGTTATTCGATATTAAAAGTTTTAAAATTTGTTCCGGCATCGTTAACGTATCCTCTCATACAAAGCTATTGGAAAGGAGAGATGCCTAGCTTTAGGGTATATTAATATATTAATATATAAATAGTAGTAAAACATTTAACTAGCAAGATGAAAATTAACCAAACAAATATAGTAACATACATAGAAGAAGCCAAAGTCCTCGCAGACATGGCCAATGTTTTCAATTGCCTTGGATCTTTTTTCAAGATCATCAGAGAATAGCACAGAGAAATCAACTGTGGGAATTTCTATATCATCAACAGCCACAATGGTGTCGACATTAGGGTTTTGGTCCAGGAAGGATAAGTGATGGGAGTTGATCATGGTACTGTTGGGTTCAAAAGGCCTATGATTGATAAGCACTGGACTAATCGTCTCAGCCATTTCTGTGTTTTAGCAAAGGAGAGCGGAGAGGGGAGAGAATGAAGGCCTAAGGAAGATGGATGTATCGAGTAGATCGATGAATTTTGCATGCTTTGCTGAGGCTACGTTCCTCCAATTTATAAGGGTAAAGTGGGGTCACAGCTAGCTAGAAAATTATTTTACGTATGTATAAACTACTGATAACCGCAGACTAGATGAACCTTCATACTCTATTTCATTCTGAGAAATATCGACTTACCATTTTAAACTGTTTTCCACTGTATCTTAGAGTTTCTTTTGTTCCCACGACAAACTGGAAGTTGGTGCCCTAGTTGTGTACTTGCACATATCATAGGGTACCTTCGTGGGTTTGATCGAGATACTACAAGGTTTCATTATTTACAAGAATATTACTTTATACATCGGGTCACAGTAGTCCATTGTATTCTAAATTTATTGCTGGACTATGAAATAATCAATTATTTAGTTGTTGTAAGGAGTATTGTTAGCAATATAGCTGAGTCATGTTGATGAACGATGAGGTTAGCACTGTTTTGTAAGCAAAATTGTTGGTTTGTTGATAGAAAAATTTGTTGCCAAACTTAAAATAAAAGAGATACGACAATTAAAGAGCGGATATATACAATGGCTAAACGTTTAGGCCTCTGTTCTTTCGGGTTTAGGCTTTCCTCGGCTCTTTAAGTCAAAACGAGTTATGGTGCTGGCCGGTGGCGGAACTGATGAAGATTATTGGTCTTGTTCGAGAAATGATGACGACGGTGGTTTAAGACCGAGATGATATAGTCTCAATAGCAATTAATGACGACGGCTGGTTGTTGGATGAGAAAAATTCTGCTAGTGTTTTACGGAATAGTGTGCTTGGGTAATATTTGTTTTGGTTGGTTTTAGGGCTCGTAATCTGGATTCAGTCTGGAATCTAGGTCTTTTACACAAAAAATTCTGGGACCTAAGTTCAGCCTTGTTTAAGATTTTAAATTGGGAGTTATATCTTCCTCGCACATAAGTATATGGATTCTGAGCCTACAAATTTTTGTTACATTTATTTTTTATTCCAAAGCGAGTGATTTTTATCAACTTGGCTACTACATTTTATGCAGCATCTGATCATGTTACACAACTAATGACTTGTTCTATGTCGTAAAAAAAATAGTTGATAGCACAGAGTTATTTAGTCTGGTGACATCTCCAACCGAAAGGGCTAAAATAGTACAGAATTCAGGGCTAAAATTTAGCCCTAGGGTCATCTCCAACCGAAAGGGCTAAAAATAGCCCTGGGGCTAAATTTTAGCTCTAAAATCTTTACTATTCATCGATGTGACATCAACCGTCTCCAACCCGTTAAGTTTATTATAGCCCTAAAATATATTTTAAACATTTGAATGTGATATATATATATATATATATATATATATGTTCTTATGTTTTATCAGATTCTTACTTATAGTAATTGAAATTATTTTTATGATAAAAAATATTTTTCCGATTGTACTTTTCAAATTGCATGTGTTGCTTCACAAGCAATGTTGTAGATTTCTTATACCATTTCATATATGTGGCATATGTCATGAATAAAATAAATATTGAAAAGATGATACATGGTAGTAGAAGGATGATGTGAAAAATAAGGTTGAGGTGATATGTATTTATAGTGTAAATTTTTTTTAAAACATATGTGTAAAAAGAGAAAAAAAAAAAAAAAAAGGCTGCATGCCATTGCTGACGTCATGCATTGATCAAGCTGACCCCAAACATGGGTCATTGTAGCTTTCTGATCCATTTCTTTATAGGGCTAAAAAGCTAACCAGAAGACTATTTTTGCCCATTTGGGTTGCCCTTTGCCCCTCAAATTTAGCCATTTAGCCCTCCCCCTCATGGGTTGGACATCATTTAGGCTATTTTTTGGCCCTTTAGCCCTTTCCCCCCATGGGTTGGAGAAGGCCTTCTCCTCTTCGTATCAAGGTTTCAGATTTTAGTTTCGATTTCAATATTTCAAATTCAAGGAAATTTCGGAGAAAGTTTCGATTTCGGTGGAAATTTTGGTTAAAAATAAAGAAATCAAATTAATTGCATTTATAAAATGATTTTTTTAATGAAACTTTTACATAGACTAAACTAATATATAATAAACCTATTTACAATGTAACCTCTCTAAAATTATACATTTATAATAGAATTACGATATTTTATATGGACGAGTAATTAACTAGTACTGTAGTAGGTTGCTAAACTAGTGTTTTATCTATGTGTATTGATAATGTGTTCTATATTGATAACGTGAATATGATTTACTTTTTTTAATAATTAGAAAATTACAACTGGGCAGAGCGGGGCACGTAAAAACAAAATCTCGTGAATGAAAATGAACAAGTACAATAAAAGGAATATAAAAACTACTACGATGTGGTTAGATCTAGCTGGTTGAACTGCTTTCATTTAGTATCATACAATACTGCTCCCAAGTACATGAATTTTGGAAATGATTTTTGTTCTTCATCACATGAGTATTGTATGTGTGCGTGTTATTCCCTTTCCACATGCAATCCATATATCGGATATTGTGGAATTACCCAATATTGTGTTTCAGTGTATGAAACATACAACATTTGAGAGGAAGCAAAAAGGGAATCATGTTTGGTTGGAGCATTCAACTTTGTAGCAGATAAAAGCAAAAAGGTTTTTTGTTGTATTCAACTTGATTGCAAAAAAAAAAAAAAAAGTTAAAATTTTATATTTTCTTTGTGAAATTATGAAGTAAAAAATTCATTGTAGGTGACATAAAAATCTCACATAAATTTTAGAGAAATTTCTGACAAAATTTTGGTGTGAACTTATAAAAGGCTAAATACTGGTTACTACCCTGTGGTTTAGGTCCAAAATCAGTTCAGTCCCTGAACTTCTAATTTCATCAAAAACACCCCTGCACTTTCAATTTTGATCTAATAGGTCTAATTCGTTAATATTTTGTTATGGGTTCAAGTTATAGTTGGATTATTTGTTGAAAAACTATTTATTTTTAATAGTAAGACTCACTCTTAAATTGACTAGAGGTGGCATGCAGACACCACATCATAAAACATAGGCCATTTATGAGCTATATTAACAAGTTAAATAACTCAATTGTTGGAAAACTAACAAATTAGACCTATTAGATCAAAATTGAATGTGCATGGATGTTTTTGATGAAATTAGAAGTTTAGGGACTGAATTGATTTTGGACCCAAACTATAGGGTAGTAATCTGTATTTAGCCCTTTAAATATATATTGTGTGTGTAGATATTTCAAAAATTAAGAATTTTCATGGAAATGTATGGAAAATTTCGGCAAATTTCGGGAAACTCCTGACGGAAATGATATAGCATATGAATTTCGTTTCGGTACTTCAAAATTACAGAATTTTGGACAAAAATTTTGGCAGTTTCGGAGAAATTTAAAAACTTGCCTCATATGTGGGAGGTCTTGATGGAAGTTTTTGTGATTCTCAGCTGTAAGATGTAATAAAAAAACAGAAGGGAAATTTGCACTCATTTTTTAACAAACCAAACTCCGTTTGAATTGTTTAGTATAATTTTGTTGAGTGTTGTCGAATCTCTTCCATAATTAGCCTCTGTTCTTTACCTCTCTTCTATCGCACCAAAAGAGAAATTTTTTCCTCGCTCCCTTCTGAGAATTTGATTCCCAGACTTGCAAAATAGAAAGAAAACGCAGATGGTATGATCCAAATTGCCATGAACTCTTTTGGCTACTCCCGTACAAAAGGGAATAATTTTCATGTAACAAATTAATTTATTTGAAATGCAAATTCGATTCATAATTGAAAGGATGATGACTAAGGATACAAGAAGGTGAAGACCCAATTGGGGTTTGGTAAGGGAAGAATAATCTAAAGATTGCCTTCTTAGGATTTTGAGTGATGAAAGAATTGATATTGCCGATTCGGACCCTAATCCCTAATTACCCAAAATATATGTGTGTGTGTCTATATATATATATATATATATATATATATATATGAGGAACGATTTGGAGCGGACGTCCGCAACCCAGAAAAAGTGCGGACTTCCCTCCTCTGGCGTCGGGGAGACCGCGATGGCTGCGTTGCGGGCTCTGGATGCACCCTCTGGAAATCCCGGACGACCTCGAACAAGCGGCGATGGTGAAGGTGATCGAGATCTCAGCGATGAGCGGTGAGCTCGCCTGAAACCATGGAAGCCCGTTGAGGTCGACGTCAAACCCTTCACCGACGAGTCTAGCCGCTTCTGAACGGCTCGCCATCGAGGCCTGCTTCTGTCAGGCAGGAGCAGCTTCTCTATCGCCGCTTGATCTACGTCGGAGGAGGGACGTCTGCACTTTTTCGGGTTATGGACATCCGCTCTCGAACGACTCCATATATATATATATAGACACACACAAAAATTTTGAAATGCAGATATTTTTTTACTTCTATTTCAATTTAAAAATTAAATTTTAAATTTAAATAGTGTTGAAATAATGAAATTTCAACTAAAAAAAGCTTTTCAGAATTGAATTTATAAAAAAATTTGATACAGTTTAATTCCTAAACTCAATTACAATTAATAGTACTTCTAGAATACGTCCACAATAAATATCTTAATTTGTTTAATTACAGACTAATATTTTTTTACTATTCCATATTTAATATTTCCTTTACTATTTTTTAATATTGTTTTTTATATTTTACTTTATAAATTCTAAATAAAATATTTTAGAACATGGTTTTTTATTTCTAGATATAAGGAAGAAGTAGAAATTCAATTAATAGGAAGATTATTAAGAGAGCTAGAAGTTAAAAATGAAGGGAAGAGGAAGATAAAGACAGAAGATGGAGTTTTGGCACTCTTGATGGGTAAAGTGTGAGTATAATTTTGTAAATTCAGTACCAAAGAATCGAACTGCAAAATATAAAAGTGAGAGGGTAAATTTCACTCAAAAAAAAAATGTCGGTAGGTGTAATTATACTTCTTTATTCATATGCGAAAATCCCTGCTGAAACAAGAACAAAAGAAAGATTTTTTTTTTTTGGTCTCTCAGTAGTCGTTAATGATTTGTCTTTAATTGCATGAAAACCACTTCCGTACAATATTGGACATCAACTGGATCTCTGGAAACTGAACATAAAGATGCGATCAGTTTTCAAAGTGGTTCCATTGTTACTTTCTCAAGTTGGCAATATACTGGTTTTCAATCTCAATCAACTTGCTGTGTGGCCATGAAAAACAAAAGCTCAACCTGGCATGGGCATCATACTGTTTTTTCTTTCCTTCTTTGTTAATAACAATATGCATGAGCATACTAATATTATTGGACCTAAAATACAGGCCAATGAGGCCATGCATAATTAATCTCAATTTGCCTCTTTAAAATAACTTCCAAAATAACTAGCTGTCGTTTCAGTGAATCTAGTGCACGCATTTCGTTCATTTTCTTTCTGGACAAACTTATGGTAGGTGTGTACTGGTACTGGTTATTGTATTTATCCTAAGAGACACTAGGGTCTGCCAAAAAATAACTGTTTTTTGGTTGATCATCCATCTTCGATCTTATTATGATCAGTTACTTTATATTATTCTTATGACTTTCATTTTTATATATAACTGTACGTCTTTGTTTATGATTAATTTTGCAGCTCAGTACGTGAGATAGTCCACATTGTCGGCTATTCATGAAAAAAACTGCGACGAAATTATTCAGATCCAATCCACACCTCAATTTTTTCTATTATGTATTATGAAATGTTCATGCAGTAAGGGTTGATCAACTGAGTATTCAACTTTCTTAGAGTCGTGCACCCCCAACAACCTTTTTAAACAAAGAGAGAAGAGGAAAAACCTTAGGGGACAGACCCCAATGAAGCAAGATTCATAGCCTCCAAAGAATAAGAGGCTTCATCCACAGTCTCACTGAATTATATAATAGTTAACGGTTCCAGTTTGTGCTGAATTTTTTTTTTATGACTGAAAAATCTTTTTCATTACAGTACTCAGCAAAAGATGCATTCTCACCATGATAAGTTCTGAGTCGAATGATGCAAGCACCGGATGCATCCTTCTCAGTTTGTATTCTGCTTGATGTGGTTTGCGGTGTCATCGCTGGTGGTCAATGAGAAGCTTCTATTACCGCCCATACGTTGTCGTTTGTGGTGAGGAAGGGAAAACTGAGAGGGCAACGCATCTCTAGCTCTCTGTATGAGTTATTGAGACGGATTAACCAAAGAGTCTTGGGTGGACCAAGGTCCACATGCACCATGAGTTAATTCTTGGTACTGTTTATGAACAATACCAGGAATTGACTCATGGTGCACGTGGACCTTGATTCATATTAGAATGTTCACAGATTATGCATGTTAATAAACATATTAACATGTATACAAAAATTAACGAAAAAATTTGATCGGTCCGGCCATTTGTGACATTTTTTTGCTTTTGCAATCCTACTTTAGGTTGAGCAACGATGAACAAAAAAAAAAAGAAAAAAAGAAAAAAGGAAATATAGTTGAGTTTTAATTTTGCTATTTCGTAGACGGACACTACGCGTCAATAATGCAATTGTTTTAGTGTATTGACTATTGAATATTGTTTCCAAAGTCCTGGAGAACGAAGTTGAAACTGTCTTGAAGGTTTAAAGGGAACAAGGCTAACAAATAAGGGGACTGGGCAATTGCCTGACGTACGTGGCAAACCAGGAGAGCTTGCCTGAATTACTGAACATACCCAGACGCTAGCTTCGGTATCGCTCTGAGCTGGCCAACAAGGCCACGATCCTTGAGTATGGATCATGCATATGCTGTTTCATACAGCATATAGTCAATCACGATCCATTATTTGGGGTACCCCTGCAGGACCAGTACAACAATATATTTGGCATTGTTGTTTATCCCAGCTCCTGACCCTCTCAGACATTGCTCGGTTCTCTGCTGACCTTTCTGCGAGTTCTGTACGTATGTAAAATTACAAAAGAATACAAAAGACAGTCGCACACAATTACACACGCTATAAATGTGTATTAGTATTTAAGAGTACTATAAGACAATCACTAATATTGCTTAACAATAGTAATAACCAGGAATCATGTGCTGATCTCATAAACCTAGCTATTTTCTTTAGAACACCATAAATCATGACGTTATTTGATTAGTCCTTAATTAAGTTTGAAATGTTCGGTGAATGAAAACATTTAAACATTTCCGTTGTGGTTTCTTATATTTCACAGAAAAGTTGAGAACTTGTGGAAAATCAAAATCAACAAAAACTAAAAAGAAATAAAAGAGGAAGAAGAATCGCAGAATAAGGAGTGTTGTGTACCCGATCAAAAGAAAAAAAAAATAGCACAAGAACACGTCAAATGTGAAACGGCAAAAGCTAGCCAAACGTGAACACACTTTTGTTTTTATAAAAGAATGCTCAATGCTCTCTTTGTTCTCATATTGGGGCCTCTCATAACCAGGTAAGACGAGACAACAATGCTCAATGAGTTGTCAAGTCTCACATGCTGAATCAAAATCCAAGTTATGATGGCAAAGAGCTGCCACTCAAGCTTCATGGTGATGGAAAGTTGGGCAATTTTGAAGATGCATTGGGGAAAGAATTGTTGGGAAAGAAGGGCTGCCTTAATATAAGGCCAATGGATAATTGGTTATCCCGGGATCTAACTTTTCCCACCTCTCGTGTAATTTGCGGAATAGCAACAAATAAATAAAAGAAGACACAATATTTAACGAGGTTCGGCAACTGTGCCTACGTCCTCGGGGCAGTAGTAATACTTTCTTCCATTATATAAATAATGGGATTACAAGGCAACCTCACTTTGGTGACTAAACTTCACCAAAGTGGTAACACACACTCTATCTCTCAAGAGGAATTTTCTTCTCACTCATCTCTCAAATGAGGATCTTACTACTATCTCAAACTCTATTAGTTTGGAATGACTCTTGCCTTGGTTGTTTTTCCTACAACCTTTCATGCCTATTTATAGGCAATTGGGTTCATGGATATGACATACAATTGGAAGCAAAGTCAAGTCTTCTTCCAAGTTTGGCATGCTTAACTTCAAAGATAGCTTGCTACCTACCTTCCAAGATGGCTTGCTATCTACCTTCTTTGAATTTTCCAACCCATGCTTTCCTCATGTGGTAAATCATCACATGGATTTCCTCCTCCATTAAGGAGGGACTGCCCATCAATCTGCCCCTCCCGACTTAGATGGAGGGATGCGCTAATCTTGACGCGCTTCTGCAAAATTCAAACTTGTCCTTTGGTAAGGACTTTGTCATCATATCTGAACTATTCTCATCTGTGTGAATCTTCTCAAGCTGTAGTTGCTTGGATTCCAGCATATCACGTATCTAGTGATATCTCACATCAACGTGCTTTGATTTCGAGTGAAACTCGAATTCTTACTCAGATGAATTGCGCTTTGACTATCACAATGCAGAACATACTTTTGTTGCATATGGCCCAATTCTTGTAGGAATTTCTTCATCCACAAAATTTCTTTGCAAGCTTCCGTAGCTGCTATGAACTCCGCTTCTGTAGTTGACAAAGCAACACATTTTTGTAGCTTTGATTTCCATGAGACAGCTCCCCCTGAAAATGTAATCAGGTATCCTGATGTAGACTTTCTTGAGTTGACATCTCCAGCCATATCTGCATCTGTATACCCTATTAGTTCAGGCTTCCCACTTCCAAAGCATAAACCCATTTTGGAAGTACCTTTGAGATATTTAAGAATCCACTTCACAGCATTCCAATGCTCTTTGCCTGGATTAGACAGAAATCTGCTAACAAAACTAACCGCGTGTGTTATGTCTGGTCTTATACACACAATTGCATACATCAGGCTTCCTACCGCTGAGGCATATGGCACCTTTGCCATTTCTTCCTCCTCTTTCTCACTTGTGGGACTCTGCTTCGAGCTGAGCTTAAAGTGACTAGCAAGTGGAGTAGCAACTGGCTTTGCTTTCTCCATATGGAACCGCTCCAATACCTTCTCGATATATTTTTCTTACGATAACCACAACTTCCTATTCTGTCTATCACGGGTAATATTCATACCAAGAATTTGCTTTGCTGGTCCCAAGTCCTTCATAGCAAAAGACTTACTGAGCTCTTTCTTCAGTTTGCTAATCTTGTCACCATCTTGTCCTACGATCAACATGTCATCAACATACAAGAGTAGTATGATGAAGTCACCTCCTGAGAAATTCTTCACAAATACACAATGGTCTGAAGTTGTCCTCTGATATCCTTGCTCAATCATGAAGGAATCGAACTTCTTGTACCATGTCGCGGCGCCTGCTTTAGTCCATACAAACTCTTTTTCAGTTTGCAGACTAGATCTTCCTTGCTTTTGACTTTGAATCATTCTGGTTGCTCCATGTAGATTTCCTCTTCAAGGTCACCGTGAAGGAAAGCCGTCTGCACGTCAAGTTGTTCAATCTCCAGATTTAAACTTGCAGCCAAACCAAGTACCATCCGGACAGATGTCATCTTCACCACAGGTGAGAAAATTTCTTCAAAGTCAATTCCTTTTTTCTGATTGAAACCTTTAACGACCAGTCTTGCCTTGAATCTGGGTTGTGAGCTATTCTCCTCAGTCTTCAATCTATACACCCATTTGTTTCTGAGTGCTCTCTTACTTTTTGGTAACTCCACCAGCTCATAAGTCTGGTTCTCATTCAAGGACTTAATTTCTTCTTGCATGGCTTCCAACCACTCCCCCTTGTGGTCATCTGTCAAAGCTTCTTCATAAGACTCTAGCTCACCTCCATCTGTGAGAGTAACGAATTCATGTAGAGGATATCTATTTGAGGGTATGCGTTCCTTGACTGATCTTCGAGGGATCGGTGCCTCTTCTTCATCATTAGTTACATCATCAACTGGATCATTAATCATCGGGTCATTTGCTGCATCACCGACATCTTCGGTATCTCTCCAACCATCCTGGTTTGTTGGCAGAGGAACCTTATCCGAGTTTATCGGATATTATCTGGGTTGTTTAGGCTTCTCAGTCTTCTGAGTATCTTCGAAGAAGACAACAACTCTGCTTCTGACAATCTTCTTATTGACAGGATCCCACAGCCTGTACCCATATTCTTCATTTCCATATCCCAGAAATATGCATTCTTTCGACTTGCTATCGATTTTTGATCTTTCATCTTTGGGAATATGAACAAACGCTTTGCAGCTAAATACCTTCAAATGATTGTATGAGACGTCTTTTCCTGTCCAAAACCTGTTTGGCACGTCACCATTTAATGGAGCTGAGGGAGAAAGGCTGATCACATCTACCGCAGTCATTAGAGCTTTACCCCAAAAGCTCTTAGGCAGCTTAGCACGAGATAACATTGTTTTGATTCTTTCAAAAATAGTTCTGTTCATCCTCTCGGTCACTCCGTTGTGCTAAGGAGTCTTTGAAACAGATCGTTCATGCCTGATTCCATTATTTTTGCAATAGTGTCTGAACACCCCCATGTACTCTCCCCCGTTGTCTGTGCGAATGCATTTCAATCTCCTGCCTGTTTCTCGTTCAACTTTGGCATGAAATTGCTTAAATACTTCGAGCACTTGATTTTTAGTTTTCAGTGCATAAACCTATACCTTTCTGGAATGATCATCAATGAAGGTGACGAAGTATCTTGCAACTCCTAGAGTACTGGTGGTCATGGGACCACACACATCAGAATGTACAACATTCAAAACATTGGATTTCCTTGGTGCATGAGAACGATGGAATGAAGCTCTATGTTGCTTTCCAGCCAAGCAAGGCGTACATGGTTTTAGAGGCATATCTTTAACATTGACACCAGTTAATACCTCTCTTTTGGCTAGAACAATAAGTCCCTTCTCGCTGATGTGACCGAGCCGCTTGTGCCATAGCTCGATCAGCGAATCTTCTCCGAGTGTAACTGCATAGCCACTACAGATTTTTGCATAAGTCATTTAGAGAGTGTTCTCTTTCCTCCCTCGGGCTAGAATTTCTGGACCATTATTGAGCCTCCACTTTCCACCACCAAAGACACTTGTGCAGCCTTCATCATTAAGTAATCATGTGGAGATCAGGTTGAGATGCATGTCTGGAACGTGTCTCACATCCTTGAGAACCAAGCAGTGGCTTGTGTTGGTTTCAAGAGAAATATCTCCCCTTCCCACGATCTTGGACCGCTTATTATTTCCCATCCTGACATTACCAAAATTTCCAGTATTGTAGGATGTAAAGAACTCCCTTCGTGAGGTTACATGAAATGATGCACTGGAATCGATGATCCAACATGTATCTTGAGATGTCAAATTAACATGACCCTCTCCATAAATGATGAGTACCTCTTCTTCGTATGAGCTAGTAAAAGCTGTGTCTCTGGTACCACTTTTCTCAGTCTGCTCTCTCTTGAGCTTCCTGTAATCCTTCTTTATGTGGCCTTTTCCACCACAGTGAAAACATTCAATGTCCTTCTTTGGGCTGAACTTGCCTTTTGACCAATCTTTCCCTTTGCCTCGGTTGTGGAATTTTCTACTGCTTCCACGGTTGTTGGTGACGAGGGCTTCTGACTCGATCGATATTCCTTGCTCCTTCCTCCTTGCTTCTTCGTTGAACATGCTGTCTTTTACAGTGCTCAGTGTGAGAACGCCTTGAGGAGCTGAGTTGCTTAATGACACCACCAACGTGTCCCAGCTATCTGGCAACGAGCTTAGTAACAATAGTGCTTGCAACTCATCATCAAGCACCATCTTCATATTCATCAATTGATTCACCATACCTTGGAAGTCGCTCAAGTGTTCCGAAACACTTTGACCATCCTTGTACTTTGTGTTCACCAACCGCAGAATGAACGAGGCTTTGTTTTGTGCTGTCTTTCTCTCGTACATGGACTCCAACTTTGTCCACATTGAGTAGGCATTGGTTTCCTATGCCACATGATGAAAAACACTTTCATCAACCCATTGACGAATTCCTGCAACAGTTTTTCTGTTCAGGATGCTCCAGTCCTTGTCAGTCTTGCCTGCTGGCTTCTCTCCACCATTTTGAAGAGGCTTGTATATATCCTTGCAGTAAAGGATGTCTTCCATTCTGGGCTTCCAAATGGAGTAATTCGATGATGTCAACTTAACCATTGCTGCTGCTGATGACGACGACTCCACCATTTTGATCACCACGAGATGCCACGAACAATGAGGGCCGGGCTTTGATACCACTTGTTGGGAAAGAAGGGCTATCTTAATACAAGGCCAATGGATAATTGGTTATCCCAGAATCTAACTTTTCCCACCTCTCGTGTAATTGGCGGAATAGCAACAAATAAATAAAAGAAAACACAATATTTAACGAGGTTCGGCAACTGTGCCTACGTCCTCGGGGCAGTAGTAATACTCTCTTCCACTATATAAATAATGGGATTACATGGCAATCTCACTTTGGTGACTAAACTTCACCAAAGTGGTAACACACACTCTATCTCTCAAGAGGAATTTTCTTCGTACTCATCTCTTAAGTGAGGATCTCACTACTATCTCAAACTCTATTAGTTTGGAATGACTCTTGCTTGGTTGTTTTTCCTACAATCTTTCATGCCTATTTATGGGCAATTGGGTTCATGGATATGACATGCAATTGGAAGCAAGGTCAAATCTTCTTCCAAGTTTGGCATGCTTAACTTCAAAGATGGTTTGCTACCTACCTTCCAAGATGACTTGCTATCTACCTTCTTTGAATTTTCCAACCCATGCTTTCCTCATGTGGTAAATCATTACATGGATTTCCTCCTCCATTAAGGAGGGACTGCCCATCAAGAATGTGACCTGGGCAATTTTAACGGAAATCAAGAGCTTCAATGGCGTGTTCTTGTGCTATTTTTCTTCTTCTTTTGATCATGTACAACACTCCTTATTCTGCTATTCTTCTTCCTCTTTTATTTCTTTTTAGTTTTTGTTGATTTTGACTTTCCAAATAGTAATTTTGTTGTTTCTTTTAATGAAGAAAAGTTTAATCTTAGATTTGAAAATGTAATACCATGTCATTTGCCACGTCACTTTATTGTTGATGACATCATTCAAACAATAAATCTGAACTATTGAACATTTTAAAATCTAATGGCTCACAAGGTGTGTCAAAATTTATGTAAAAAAATGTGTCCCTTGATCCGGACCCAAATTATAAATGTAAAAATAAAATGAGACAATGCTAATAAACCCATTAGCACTAAAGAAGTAAAGATTACATCACATGACATGGTCCAGCCGTCCAGTAATAGAGACGGTGCTATAGTAGAGGAAATATATAAAGTAACAAACCCATGAAATATAAATATAGACAAAGTATGGACATCGCAATTGACATAGTACGAAGATAGTTTTCTTCTCCACAAAATTTTTTTTGGTTATATACAAGCAAATGTGAGACCATTGTTCAAGATGGGCAATGTCTTATCTCAAAACATAGATTTTCTCAATACCCAAAACTTTCTTCGTTTTGTATTGCTCGTTCTTTGACAGAAACCATTGTAAACATGAGATTGAGGAGGGGAAATTTATACCCAGTAATTATAGGAGCACTTCTGAGATTTCCATATGACCTCCATAAATAAAAGTAATAATAAAAAACTACATCGCGATACTAACAAAGAAGATATTGCTGTATCTCTCAACCGAGAGGTGCAATATGACCTAATAGAAAATTTACCAAAACTTCAGATAATAGACCACCACAAATTAAATCTAATTCAAACATGAAGTAGAAATCTAAGAGAGATAGGGACATAGAACACGTATACCTAATGGCTTACCAGTTTTTGTTTTTGTGGTCGACGAATTGGTTCAGATGAAAGGGTTTCAAAAAGGAGTTAGAAAGTTTTAGTGATAGCGCCTTGGTGTTTTAAATTCCCGCTATTTTAAGAAATAATCAGAAAAAAAGAATCCAAGATAAAAGATATTAGTCCTTAATTATAAGAACTGTTGCCTTTATTCTTCTTTTAAATTAGAAAATCTTTAATCCGATGTCAAAAAATTAACAACATCGGTTTTTAACAAATCCGATATCTATGTCAACTTCTCGGCTACTGTCACCATCGGCACCAAGACCAATTCCTAATCACTACACCAATAACTTAAACACACAACACTTTTTGCACAACGAAAAAAAAATGTGTTGTGTGATGAAGAAAAGTGAATCACACAACACGGTTACAAAACTTGGGTTGTATAAGGTGGTTAAACTTCTGCACTTTTTAGCTAGTAGATCATTGCACAACAGTTATAAGAATAGTTTGTTGTGTGAATGAAAGAAAAAATAGTGGTAGATTTCCTTCTTAGCCTAACTCAAATTTGGCTCTAAATTGGTGCTCCAAAGGACAACAGAATAGTTATATCTGTAGAATAGTTATATCTGTTGTATGAGTGTAGCTTGCAAAATGTCATACAACAGTTTATGTTTTTGTGTTGTCTGATCAAGGAAGATATATTAGCAGGTTTGGACGTGCCTCCAAAAACCACTCATTCCCCCCTTAAAATTGAAACTTTGATTGCATAGAGCTGGAACTTCCCCTCCTTGCTGCCTCAGCTCAAAATTAAAGTGTGCAGAATCAGACAACATAACTTCATTTATGTGTTGTGTGATTCATGAATACAAAATAAAAAGAGCCAACTGCCCTGTGTTTGGCAACTTAAGTTAGGGCTATTGCTATCCTACTTCATTTATTTCAGTATACAAAACACCATGAAAACACGATTTCTTCGTCAGTCTCCTTTTCTCCCCAAAACACAGATACCTTCCTCTTCATCCACAGCCAACCCTCATCCATTAATCGAAGCGCGCCCAGCTACTCACCTAAGTGCCCAGTGGATTTCACCCTCTCTCCACTGAAACCCATTCCTCAGATCCCTAATCATCAATTGCAGAACAATGGCGAAGCAATCTAAAGCCAAGAAATCGGAGAATTTGGGAAAGTGTACTGTCAGCCCCGTCTAGATCGCCTTCCTCGTCAACCAGTTTCTCTTTGATAACAGCTACACCAAAGCCTGCTTTGTTTTCTAAACTGAAGCCTCCTCACTCTTCTCTACGTCTCCGATTCAAGAGGTACCCACTTCTTTTTCTCCATCAATTTGGACTGAAATCTTCTAATATTTTTTTGATTTAGGGTTTTTAATTTTGGGTTTTAATTTTTTTTTAGGTGCTCAAGAGCCTGCTGAGTTTGTCTGAGATTCTGAAAAGTACAAAGCATTGGGGAGCAGAAGATGATTCGCGAAGCCAACGCGACCCCAACAAAGCTAACAAGCTGTTCATGGGCTCCTCATTGAGCAACCCCAATAAATTTATATTTAATTGTCTATTAGTTAATTGTTCTATTTTATTGTTATGGTTATATGGTTGTCTTTTATTTTGGGAAGATAAGAAGGGAGCAGTGGCCGACTAAAGGAGAGTGGAGGAGACGGGAAAAGGGAAAGGAGAAGAGAAGATGAAGAAAAAAAAGAAAAAAAAAAGAAAGAAGAATCAGAGCCAAAGCGAGCGAGAGAGAGATATATATAGAGAGAGAGAGGAAGAGAAGAGAGTTTGGAGAGTGGGTTTTTATCAAAGGCTACGAATTAGGTAGTTTGGTTTTGAGGGGAGAGAAGCAAAAGGGTTTAGATTGATTTTTAGAAGCAAAGATGAGCATTTGAGAGTTTGTTTTCTGGTTTTGATCAGGTTTGTAGAAAGGCAAAAGGGGAGAAAGTTTCGGAAGTGGAGGGCTTTGTTTTGGGTTGTGATATCATATTATGTTGTACTGGAAATCAAGTTGTTAGTTCTTAATTCTTTCAATTGCTTCCAGCAAGGCACTTCTGTGTTTCATCATGCACTTCTGAACAGTAAGAAATGTGATTACGGAAACTGCTCTTCTATACTCTCCCTTTCTCAGGAATATAGAGAAGCAAATGTGAGAATATGTTAATTAGTTTTTCTGTTTCACCTGAGTTCTGTACCAATTGTTGAACCAATCAAACTAATATTAATATGGTGTGCAACAAAATTGGTATATGATAGGAAGAGAGAAGACCATTATATTAGTGGTGATTAATTGAAATAAAAATTGCTAAGCTGTGTCCAATTTTATGTGATACGTTGGTGATATCTTATTTAGGATGATTGTTGGGTTGGATGACTCTAATTTTGGCTCTGTGCTTTTCTAATTGAAGATGTTGAGGGGCTCTAGTCTAGCTTACTGATTCTCTGATTTTGAGTGGGTGCCTAGAATTAATCAGCTCGATGATCATTTGTACAATTGCTTTCCTGGTAGGACTGGTCATAAGTGAGATTTTGGCTTCGTCCTATCAGACTGAAGGACGCCTACAGTTCTTCTCTGTGTGATTTATGAAGGGGGAGAAGTTAAAAATTAAATGTGGTTTCCTTTATTTGCCCATAGCTAAAAGCCTGGCATATTTGTAATCTTGCAGCTTGTAGGAAAGGGTGCTTGAGCTGAAGGAGACAAGATCACCTTAGAAACTGCAAAGCTGTTCAGAGGGAATCTCTCACGCAGGATGCATTGTAACGTCCCGTATCTTAATTTATCCGTTTACTAGTCATTTGGATGGTAAACGACAGCCACTTTCACATTTTACTCTGTTTCAGAACTTTTAGTGGCCCTAAAAGTTGACTTTTTATTCGGGTCAAAATTTGAGAAAATGTTCTTCATGAAAGTTGTAGAGGACGTTAAACCGAGCGCTGGCATATGTGGTACGTAAAAATCGGAGTTCGTATACGAAAGTTATAAGTGAAATACTAAAGTTACTGTTGGAGGTAAAGAGTATAAATTTTTTACTATTACACGGTAAATTTCATTTTTTTTCCTTCTCTCCCCTTCCCCGTGCTCTCTCTCTCTCTCTCTCTCTCTCTTTTCTGCAACTCTCCCTCTCTATCTTCTACAACTCTCTTTATCTCCACCTCCAGGCCACCAACCGGCGAGCTACCGGCCTTCACATACTCGTCTTCTCCTACCCTAGACGTCTGCGGTGACGGCTTCTGACGATTTGCCCGGAAAAGAGAGGAATCAAACCTGTAACTTTACTGTAGCAGATTTGGTCAACGCCGATTTTCGGCCACCTCCGGCCACAAACCCAGGTCCATTAGAAGCCCCTTGAATCACTCTTCATGCCCTCCAAACCTCTTGAAACGATTTGCAGCGTGGAGGAAGAAAGCATAATTGGAAGATTTTGGGTTCAACCTTCTCCTTAATTGTTGAGGTACTTCTGACTCTTTCCTCGATTTGTCGTAGTTGGGAAAAATGATCAAAGGGTTGAAATTATTGTGCTGCCAAAATTTGGCGGCCATCGGAGCTGTTGGAGACGGTACGTGAATCCCACGCGCCGCCACTGTAGCAGGCTCGTGACGGCGCCTCTGGCAGCCATTTGACTTCAGTTTTTAGCCCATTAAATCCTATTAATTTTGTAGAGCTTGTATATGATATTGGTGAATTTTGGAGAAGCTTGGAATTAATTATGAATTTTCGAAGTTTAGGGTTTTGATTTATGATTTACGAGAATTCGGCCGTCGGATTTCTCTCGAATTCGTTTAGAAATTGTAAATCGACTATTAGAAATTGATGATGAAGTTTGGGTTAAATCCGAGGAGGATTGAACGATTTATCCATGAATTTACGTATAGAATTTCTACAATTTATCATTAATGTTAATTATTTTCAGAATTGATTAGCTGTTTACGAATAATATTTTCGTATAAGATGTGAGGAATCTTGATTTGAGGAAACTTCGAATAAATGGCAAACATAGCTGTATACAGTAAGTGGACTTTTATTTCTTAAAGAATGATGCATGCATTTAATTATTGTGTTTTATTAATTATCATATTACTTTTCGAGCATATGATTGTTTTCGGATTTTGATTTTGATTTATCTCGAGGAATTACTTTTGTTGATGAGTTTCATGAAAGGATTATGAATTAGTCCGGTTGTGTTTTTCGGATATTAATTTTGTTATGCCCGGATTCGAAGTTATGATTTATGTTATTTTTCAACAAAGTATTTTCCATGGTATTTTCCAAAATGGAATATTAGTTCATTATTGAACTTTCTTGCTTATCCATCATTGACTCGAGAATATTTTTGGCGTGTGGGATACGTTGTTGATTTATTGATCTTTCTTATTTATTTATTGACTTTCAGTTTTGGCATTGGGAATGCCTTGATGATGATCTTGGAATTGATTTTGTTTCGATTTATGAGATTATGTTTTATTATTATTTCTCTCCTACTTATTTTGAATTTGAGATACTCTTGGCGTGTGGGATACGTCGATGATATTTTGGCTTACTGTGAGAATTTGGGGAAGCTTTATGGATTTATGTGGTTTTCGGATTTTCTTTTGCCATACTTTGGGTGACTATTATCATGCTAGCATTGATATCTGCCTTTGTGGTGAGGTGATGGGATCACCGAACCCCGTCCGCCTTTGTGGCGCTGGTTATTGTCTTTGTGACAGTAATGCTGAAGCCCAGTATCCTAATCCCTACACTTAGTGACGTGTGGGTATATAACGGGAGTATATGGGAGTACTTTAGCCTGGGAGGTTATCACCCGAGTCTGGGAGGCTCATCCGTATTACTATCTTCTTCCTCTACTTTTATGTTATTACTTGACTAGCGGGGCTAGTCCGATTTCTCTTAACCAGCGGGACTGGTATGTTTTTCACGCGTTTTTGAGTTTAAAGAAATACGTTTTATAAACACTGCATGCATCGAGGTTTTATAAATTTAAATCCATGGGAAAGTAATACAACTTCATTTCTGCTAAATTATTTATTTGGTTGTTTATTTTTGTCCACTCATGCTGACGTGTTTTTCAATTACTTTCCCCTGGGCCCTTCGGTTTCAAATGCCCAGTTTGCAGACGAAATTAGTTGAGGTCGGGCGTATATGGAGTTGAGGCATAGCCAACAGCACAGCTTCCGTGTATCTATTTTATCCATGTTTTCCTTATTTACCTTTTATATTAGAATTGCTCTGATAACCTGTGGGATGAATATTATTAGATTGAGATTAGTACTTTTGAAATGGGAGATGTTGGGATTTGGGGAGCATGGTGGCTCCAGGAGAATAAGGATGGATGATTTAGAAGTGTAAATGTTTTTCTACAGGTTTTGGGTAGTCCATTTTAGGGGAAGTTCTGCCAAATTTTTGATAGAATTTCTTCTAAGGTGGGCCCCGCAGGACCACCTCTGATTTCAGGATGAAATTCGGGCGGGTCCTGTCATGCATTTACTCCGTAAGTTCCCAATCTAATCTTTTCTTTGATGCATATCTACTTTTCATTTTGGTTGGGACGGGTAGTCACTAATGATCATTTACTTGTTGTAAGGGTGGACAGATATGATAAATTCTGCCCTTTCTACAAGTCTGTTTGGATGATGAGGAATATCATCCGTTTCTTTAATTTAGCAAATCAGGTGAACTATTCTGTTCAAATCCTTTCTTATATGACCTACCATTATGTTTGAAGAATTCATGTCTATTTAGGTTGAAGCATTTTAGGATTTTCATTGTCTTTCCCGATCTTCTTTATGGGAACCAATCCCAAAAAGGTGCAACTTCATTAAATGTGACCCAAATCTCTGAAACGCGATGCTTTTGTGTACTTGTTCATCTGTAAGGAGTAGGAAATAGTTCCAGTCTTAATTATTTTCAGTCTTGCTTTTGTGAAATATAACTGCTTTTGCGTGATCTGTTGTGTATGTGGTGAGAAGACTGCTCCATGCATGGTTGGTATTTTGCATTCTACATATTGATAAGCCCCTTCTTGACACAGGACCAAAACCAAGTTGGTCTTTGCAAGCCAGCCAAATCTGCAGAGACACTTTTCAAGTGAGTATGGTTTCTGTCTATCTGACATTGCACGATTTGATCAATAGGGGTTTCTGTAGAGTATATCCCCTTTTATAGAGTTGGTTGATTTGAAGTTAAAATTTCACATGATGCTGTAGGTACATTTCTGCTGAGCATGTTCCTATACAGTATGGAGGTTTGAGTGTGGATTACTGTGAATGCAACCCAGAATTCACGAGTGCTGATCCGGTCACTGAAGTAACCATCAAACTTGGGACAAAAAAGACTCTGGAAATTATAATTTATGAGGTTAGATTGCTTCTTCTTTGTTGTTATATTATTATTTGGTATATACTATCTATTTGCATTCCGAGCACAAAATTTATAGTCCACGACTCGGGGCCTGTTTGGCAATACTTTCAGGCTTTTAGTGATGATAAAAAAAGCTTTCAAATACTCTTCAGAGCTTTTTGGAGTGGTTTGAAATTGGAAGAAATAGCTTATAGTGCTTTCATATATAAAATGATTGATTGTTTCATTAAGAAATGTTCACGGTGCATTTACATGAAGCGCCTGCACTTTATAAAAAAATTATTGAATAAAATTATGTCGGTGAGAGAAGGCACTTTTATAAAAGCACTGCCAAACAATCCCACTCATGCATGTCTGATGATGAATCAAAGCTTACATTATTGAATTGGATGTCAATAAATTGCAGAAGTGCACCATCACATGGGAACTCTGTAGTTGGGTGGGATGTGAACTATGGAGCTGAATTTGTTCCTGTTCTTGACTCTATACTAATCATTCAAACAGCCACAAAGATGACTCCAACTGATGAACCATTAAAAGGGATTTCACAGTTTGTTGGAGCTTCAACAGGAACTTGGAATCTTAAAATCCCTGTTAAAGACACACTAAGTGATGGTCATGGTCATAATTCTCCTCATCCGAGAGCTTAACTTATGTAAAAATATGAGTCTGGTTTAAACACCACTTTTGTAATATGTAAAGTTATAACATTTTCAATTAATGTTTCTTAGCTTATGATTATGACTGTTTTACATACAAAATTTCAATGCAAACTCGTAGCATCAGGCGGGGAGTATTGGTTAGATTTCTCATTTGAGGGTTTGCAACGTTTGTATTTGATGCGTACTCTCTAATTCAGGAATGAGATGTTCAAATCATCGCACAGATTAGATATAGATGACTGCCCATTGTCTGAATGACAAGAAATGGAAAAAAAAAACACATTGCAATCATTCATATCACACATCAGTTTTTAACAAATCAGTGTCTTCTAATTTATACTCAGACAACATAAGCAATTAAACTCTGCTGTCTTAAAGTTAATCACACAACAGATATAGTCCAAGAACTGAAGTTTAAAATCAATCAGACAACAGACACAATAAAAAAATGTTGTATGACACGCTTAACATACAATAGTTTAAAACTGAAACTGTTGTTTGAAGACACCACCTCAATTGCTGCGCAGCTGCGCTTGGCATCTGTTGAGCTATCACACAACAGTTATAACACATACATGTTGTCTGTGTGTTACTCACACAACTGTGTTCCACCGTTGTCTGATCAGACAACGGCTCACTCTACAACGGTGGGTCTCCAAATCCCACAATGGTTTTCTGCTGTTGTCTGATAAGATTTTTGGTGTAGTGAATGCAGCACTCACAACAACTCAATTGCCATTTGAAGAGCCACTACTTGATCAACATTATACACCTCACAACTCAGATAAAGGTGTTGAATACATAAGTTACTTGTTATCATTAATGGTTGTTTGATATAGAACTGAACATAAGTTTATGAGATATTCGTTTCAGTTTTTGTCCTCTTAGTCTTTTTATCTAAGCATGCAGAGACTTCCTCTACCCTTAAGGAATTGAAAAAAAAAACATGTGAAAAAACAACAGGAAAAGGTATGATCGAGATGGTTGTTAGCAATGGCAACAAGAAGGTGGAGATAATATTTGACCAGGAGCATTGGGATCCAAATACTGAATACCACTACACCAAAAAACTTATCAGATGACGGAGGAAAACCATTGTAGGATATGGAGAGCTACCATTGTAGAGTGAGCCGTTGTCTGATAAAAATTCAGACAATGGTGGAAAACAGTTGTCTGAGAAACACACAAACAACAGGTATGTGTTAAACCTGTTGTGTGATACTCAACAGATGGCTCGGCAGGTGGCTTGGCAGATGCTAGGCGCAGCTACGCGGCAGATGCAGCGCTGCCTTCAGACAACAGTGCTAGTTTTGAAGCTGTTGTATGTTGAGCTTTTCAAACAACAGACTTTTATTCTGTGTGTTGTATGATTGATATTCAAACTTCAGTTCTTGAACTATATCTATTGTCTGATTAACTTTGGAACAACATAATTGATTTCTTTTGTTGTCTAATTAACTTTGAGACAACAGTGTTTAATTGCTTCTGTTGTGCGTATAGATTAGAAGACAGTGATTTTGTAAAAACCAATGTGTGATATGAATGATTGCGGTGTGATTTGTCCCTATTTTTTGGCCATTCAGACAACGGACAGTTATCCTTGTATGTATCATGTTGTCTGATTATTTGAACATATCCTATTCTTGAATTAAATTGTGCATTTGATCCATTTACATACCAAATATAAACATTGTAAACCATCAAATATAAACATTGCAAAAAAAACTAATCATTGAACCTAACATTTTAAACAAGAAAAGCATTCTAGTGTATGCTCATCTACTTGGGACATCAAAAGGCTGATACATATATATATATCTATTGTTCCAAATCATGCAACACATGGTGCATGACAATGAACCAGCAGCAGAGAAGCACAAAAAAGATGCTTTCCTTAACAAAAATGGACCAGCAACATGCATGCTACTTCATGGCTCATGCACATATGTGTTGACAACAAACTTCCTCCACTCATTTCGCACTTGATCAATATCCGCTTGGGTTGGCTGCTGCCTCTCCTATTCCACTGAAATTGATTTAATATATCAAAGATTTACCTAATCATTTTGATGAATGAGGCATGAACATAACAACAGAGTTATGAGAAATTGAGTCAAGTAACTATATTTTCTCTGCCAGATTTTCATACCAAACTAACTAACTGCCAGATTTTTGTACCTGAACATGAGAGGCAAAGGCATGCCACTGAGAATCATATGAATGGTTAAATAAAATTACCATGCGTAGGACTCAGAAAAACTGACGGTTAACACAAAAGATCCCTATATAAATTAAAATCACTGAACTAGATACAGAGTCAACATTAGTAGTTTTGAACAGAAAATTCTGAACAAAGCATGTTACATGTATCCCATAAAAGCTAAGTCAACCAACAATATATTCTGACAAGGAAATTTACATATCCGGTTCCTCTTTTACTAAGAAGAAACCCCATGCTATTAGTTATTTCAAAGTAGCAAATAGTAATGGCAGTACACACCTGATTTTGCTCAAAAAAGTTTGTTAGGACATTATGCTCCCCAAACAGAACTTCACCTGCTATTGGCTTTTGTAAACCCATTATTAGTTTCAGCAAAGTACTCTTGCCACATCCATTTGGGCCAATAATGGCCAGTTTCTCTCCTCTTTCAATTGTGAGATTTGCTCTGCTAAACAGCACCTCGTAACCACAGATATGGTTGCAATTAATACACACAATTTGCAGATGAATAGATCTTTTTAAGGTGAAAAAAAAAAATGGCTTGTAGCACTTTTACTTGTGACCAAAATATGTAAACCCACCTTATCTCCAAATGGAGCAAATCTCCCACTTCTTCCCCTTTCAGGAAACCTGATCCTGATCTGTTTCCTCTTGAACGACATTTCAATAAGATCCTCTTCCTGAAGTTTCTCCAGCTTCTGTTCTTGCAAAGAAAAAAAATAAAAAAGTTAGATGAAGAATTGGAGGTGGCCAGCAAGATGATCTATGTAAATACCTGGTGAATAAATAATCAATCTTATTAATGCATACAGATGATCTATGTAATGCATACAAACATTACAAGGTATACACTAGAAAACGAACTGCAATTTCAGCTCATGATAAAAAAATAATCCTTGACCCAACAAAATAAACCTGAAGTTCAACAAAACAGTAATGATATCCTATAGCATTGACATTCGATTTTCTTCAAGACCCACTTTTAGAATCCCTTGTAGATTTCGACCAAGATTGCTGCTGGGTCTTCTTCTCCACCTCTTCTTCTTCCAGATTTATAGATCAATGTACCCGAGAAACCCCCTCCCTTTTTCCTCCTCATTCAATGTATCCTTCTGGAAATCCCTCTACGGAAACTATCTTCATCATCTCGATGGTTTCTCTTCCTAGAACGAGCTCCCCCCATGGTGAAAATCTGGTAATCAATGACTCAATATATACCTAGAAACTGCAGCAGAACAATACTCTATCCATTCAATTACCAAACTTGAAAATACACAAGTAGAGAGTACAGAAAATAAGTAAGTATCCAGTACAATCAATTCACCCAAAACTCTATTATAATCATATTCATTATGATCAGCACTACAGATTGAAAATATGAATTGGTATTGACAGCCAGGGGAAATCCTTCATAATCCCAATTTCCTTTAAGCAACGTCATATATTCCTACCATTTATAAAATCAACCAGGAATAATGAAAATGAGAACCGCAAGCAAACATTAATTCTATGAATCAGTCGAGCATAAAAATCATTAAGCACCTATTTACTGAGTTACTAACTTGCTATTCTTTTTTCTTTTTTTAATCGATACTCGTTTGCTAGCTTGGTAACACACATTTTACAAGTGGGGAAAACTAATATATTTAGCAAAATGAGTCAAAACGGGTTAATTAAGTGGGGCTTTTCAATATTTCGAAAGGAAATGACTAACCTTTAGCATACATTGCTGTCCTTAAAAGTGGCATCTTATTTTCCCAACAAATGGCAGCACCTATTTTTCCAATTGAAGAATCAAACACAGGAATTGTGGATCCATCTCCAAATCCCCAAATGATTCGCTCCAATGCTGTTGGCATTATTTTTCTGTGCTTTCCCAAGTAGCAACCGTGAGAATAAAAAAAACAGAATAGTATAATAAAGTGTATACCCTTCTTTCTCTATCACACATATTACCAAGAATACCTTATATTTTCTAGCCATTGATGCCAATCGGTCAACTTCAGGACCAGCATTAATTAATAGAAATAGTGAATCTACATATTCATGCCGCTTCTTCATAAAAGTTTATAAAAAATAAAAAAACTAAATCATACAGCCTCACAACTGGCAAACATTTGATGATAATTTTTAGCACACATCATCTTTCTTCATTCGGATTGATAGTAAACTTATTAGCATATTCCAGAGAGTATTTGAATTCCATCTACAAGGCAAAGAAAAACAAAACTTAGAATTGGATGACTTTTTACACAACCCAAGCTGTAAAATGGCCTACAGCAAACTAACCAAACCCTATCAATTTAGGTACATTCATGCAACCTGCAGTGGCTGGCACAACTCAGTTATGTTGATCTAGACCTAGGTGGGAACACAAATGTCATTCCTGGAATTGTTATACATGGAATCAATTGGAAAATCATGTACAATCTGATATCATTGCATGCTCTGCAACCAACTAGTAAGAACCACAGTTAGCAAAGAGATTTCATGCTACCTACAAAATACGAGTCCAGGAAAGAACACAGAGGAGAAGATACAAACTTAAAGTGCAAAACTGACCTTTCATAGGCAGTACTAAGAAGCACAATGAAGAGGAGTGCAAATAGGCAACTTAAGCCAATTCTCTCTCCCACCCTATTCACTATAAAACTAGAGAAAAGCGAGGAGAATGCGACCATCATCTGCGATCCAGAATTTACTTCAATAGTTGAACCAAACATAGAGAAACCAAAAAAGGTGGGAAATGCCTAAGAGCCCATTTTCCTTCAGTAGATTAACATACAAACATAGCTCCTGTTGTTCTAATTAAAATACAACAAAGTAGGAAAATAATTGGCACACATATATTTCCCTTTTGAGTAATAATTGCAGTGAATGCCTTTGCTGACATGAAAATATATCATGCAAATCAGTACACTATCAGTGGGCACTCATTCGAGCATTTGTGTTTAGTAATCGTCCCTGTTCTGTTCAGTATTATGCTCGTGCAAAGAAACAGGAAATGTCAAAGGTACTTTAGTATATGTAATTTTCTAATTTAAATTATGAAGTGGCCAAACAAAACGGGAAATCTCAATTCTCAACTTTGTGTAAAAACATAGATTATAGGCTGATAACTCATATCAATAAAATCAAACCAAGAAGTAAACAGATGTCAATCTAATAATAATAAAAAATCCCAGCACATTATACACCCAGATAAATGAAGAACTACCATTGTATTTCACAAGCAATAATCGCCACTCACCTAAAATAGAAACTGAAAAAATAATTAAGAACACCCAGAAATGAAAACTATTTCTTCAGAAAACCAAAAAAAAAAAAAAAAATCTGCCAGAAGAATTACATTAAACAATAACACAACATTGGACAATGAAAAATGCAGGGATTGATTAAAGAAAACTGAAAAAAAAAAGAAAAAGCCACGATCACCATTCTTAGGCTGCGTTTGGGGGGGCTTTTCTGCTCCTCCGCTTATAAGCAGAAGACCCAGAAGTGTTTGGTAACCGAATTTCTGCTCAGCTTTTTCAAGAAGCTGCTTCGGCTTCCGTCGAAAAGCAAAAACAGCCTCAACCGAGCTTTCAGAAGCCAGAAGCCCGAAGATCACTGTGGCGCTGGTTACTGTAGATTAATGAAATTTCTATAATACCGGAAACTATCCTCCTTTGATTGAAGCAATTACTCATTGCCATGAAACCCCTGTCGATATCAATCTCTCTCCCTCATCAGATGCCGCATCAATCTGGATATCGATCTCTCTCCCTCTGATGCTGCCTCACGTAGCCTCTCATCACGATTTTGGGTTGGAAATTGAAGTCTCAATCAAGCAAGGCTGCTTGGCAATTTGATTCAGGTTCTTTTTTATTCTATTTCAGTTTCGAATTTCTGTGATTTTGATGAATATAGATCAGTTTTGTTCTGGTTTTTGAATATGAGTGGTAGAGATTGCGATTTGTAGCATGCATATATATATATATATATATATATATATATATATATATGTACTGGGTGTTGTGATCAAAACATCTATTTTACTTAATTTCGGGGATTTGCCCAATTCAATTTGCCTATTATTTTAGTACTGCCAGCGTGCTTGTAGCATTGGATATGTGTAGTGGGTTGAGTTTATTTTGTTTTGGTGAATTTTCTGGACTCTTTTTACTTGTGTTGATTGGTGTTGATCCCCTTTTGACTCGGTGGAAGTTGAACATGTGTCAGCAATGCAACTTTGAGAGTGAATTCTGTTTTGTTATGGGCAAGTAAAGAGTAATGTTTGATCTTTATTACTTGCTCATTGCTCTGCTATCGCTTTGATACATGTGTGTCTTTGTATGTTTTAATTCCAGCAGCTCACTTCAGCTTTCGTAAAATTTGATAGTCACTCGGTTTGGTTTTGAAATACAATGATCATTGTTTTGGGATAATATGTATGTTTATTAGTATATATAGATGGGAATGTTTATTAGTAAAATATCGATCTGGAATTTCAAAAGAGTTGTACATAAGGAGGACGTTATGTGGGATTTGGCTGTAGACATAGGCATTTGAGTTTTGAAGGATCACCTGGTTATGTCTAAATGATATCAGATTCTAAAGGACCAAGAAGTATTGAGTCACTATATTTATTGTTGGACATTATGCTTAGAGATGTTCGCAGAAAAGTCACTTGTTGATTGAGCCACTGATCTATGCTAGATTGATTTCAGTAGCAAAGGTGAACATTTGAGAGTTTGGTTTTGCTGGTTTTGATCAGATTTGTAGAAAGACAAAAGGGGAGAAAGTTTCTGAAGTGGAGGGCTTTGTTTTGGTTTGTTTACTGCATATGCTTTTTTTTGTCGTTTTCATGGTTAATTTTACTTTGGGGAAATCTTTGGAGTCTGATAAAACTATTAAGGTTGCACTAATTAGTTATGTTGAGTTGGTATGAACGTATTTGGCTTTTTCTGCTGCTTTACCCTTTTCTCCAAATTTCATTCGTAGTTTGTTCATACCTTGGGTATTTGCTTCTACTTGCATTTAGCTATCTTGATGTTTTTGTAGAATTTACCGTTACTTGCAAGTGAAACTTAAGAGTAGTATGGTGTTTCAAGTCTTATGCGATTCAATTTGCAGCATTTTTTGCTGCAAGAGAACATGCTGGAAGTTGACTACCCTTGTGTTACACTTGAGGTTTTGAAAGCATCTAGTTCATTTTGAATTCATGAGTGGGTAAGCTAATTAAGGCTGCGGACCTTTTCTTTTTTCAGTTATATGTTAGCAAGGTGTTGTCATGGGCACATTGCTACATTGAACAACTTAGAAGAAGGTAATATAGGTTGCGAGGTGTACAATTTAAGAACTGGTAAAGGAACTAGGCTAATATAGGAACTAATAGTTCATATGCTTTACAAATTTAGGTTAGTGGTTACCATCAGTGGAACTAGGCTAGGCAAATCCATATTTTCACTAACTTTCAATATTGCATATACCAATACAAAGTTCGTGTTGATAACTTGATATTATACTGCAGGTCCCTATAATTGACTTGGTTAATTTGGTAAAGTTTGTACTCGAGTAAATTACATGGCTTAGAAATAAGTAATCAATGTAATAAAAAACTTCTTGTGGTGTCTTTATATAAATAACTAAATTAGGATCTGGATATGAATATATAGGTTCACTTTTGTGATGTAAAGTGGAGGATACACTAGGGAGCATGTAGACCAAATGTGCTTTGGTGTTTACGTTATTATACCTTCGCAATGAATCCCAAACTCCGAAGTAGTCACATTCTTGGCCATATTTCATGACTTCAGTCCAATGGTAACTGAACTACTTCCTGTTGATTTTGTCACAGAACAATGGTCCTCACTTTGAGACATGGAACTTGGGAGTACTAGGACCAGTAGTCACAAATATTCACGCATGTGTTTTTTGGACCTGCAGTATAGATTCATCCCCTGTTATTCATTCTTTACTACATATTTGATGATTCTTGTGATTGTTGAATTTGTTGCAGATCATTAATAGTTGGAGACAGGGTCGGGAAACCGTTGAAGGTATAAGGGTGGTATGTTTAGGTGCTGGGTTTGTAAGGAAGATGCTACAAGTTATGACCACAGCAGCCACTGCTGGTGCCCTTCAAGTTTGAAAATACCAATACTCAAATTTTGATGAGTGCGTAATAATGTAAACATTTGAATATGTTATGATATTTTTTGTGGTTACTTGATGCGAACCAGAAACCAATTGTTATTAATGTTACTAATATATTTGTATAAGTTATTTTTAAAATTGTCCAATATTAATCATATGGTCACTATGATTTATAAAAATTGAAAGTTAACAAAAATTAATAAGAACATAATAAAGATTAAAAATAATAACAAGAGCATTTGAACAACATTTTATTACCAAACAATCAAAGACAAAATAATCTCTCATATCCAATTTGGTCATTCTACAAACAAAAAGCACAAGCCACTTTGAGTTTACCAAACACTTTGTCACTGTTTTTGCCACTGAAAGCTCTTATAAAAAGCCAGTTTACCAAACACTCAGCTGCTTTGCTTTTCAGCCACTTATTCTCAGAAATAAGTAGAAGCCAGCTTTTCTGAAAAGTTCAGCTATACCAAACATATCCTTACTAGAACCTCTAACTGAAATGGGACTACATCTGAGACACTATAATTGCATACCAGAATCAAACCAAATAGATCGATCAAGATACAAAACAGAACGAGTTAGTAATAACGAAAAGCAAGAAAGCAAAAAGAAGAAGTGAGCAACGCACCTAAGTAGATCTCTCTAAAGGATCCATTACTATTCTTCCGGCTGACTCGGAATCGTCCCCCTACGCGAGGCTCCATAGCCTAAAAAAGCTGCTTCTCTTCGCTGCTCGGGGAACGAGAATTGAAATCTGAGAAACTAGAAATGAAATAAAAGTCAATTAATTAGTGAGTTTGCCAAGATTGTAGTACCTTCCGCTTTAGCGATAGAGAAAGTGGAAAGTCTAAATCTATCTCCGAAAGCTCACTCACTGAATTAGAGTGAACGAAGGCGAAGGTGAGGCCGGGGAGATGGGTTGTCGCGACTCCAAGTCAGAGACAAGCTTCAGAGTGCGGTGGAGTATGAGGGGTCGTGAATGAGTTGGAGAGAGCGAGTTAGAGTTTCAATGATTGAAGAAACCCGAGAAACCACCCCCCTCCTCCTTCAAATCCCTAAATTGAAAACCCTAATTGCGTATATTGAACCCTAATCGAGTGTTTTCAGAAGATGGGTTTTAAGAAGAAGATGGGTTTCGAGAAGAATTATGGGTTCGATTCTTTAAGAGAAGAAGATGGGTTTTGCTATTTCTAGAGGACTCTCTTGTTAAGTTTTGATGAGAGACCCATGGTATTTTGATGAGATATCAATGGTTTTTGATGATGTTGAGAAGAGAGCTGCTTGAAGAAAGCGAGTTGAGGAATCGACTGTTTTGACAAAGTGTTGACGGGGAGACAGCAAATCCAATAAACCTAGCTAGCTAATTAAGTTATCAAAGGCGGGCTTTTAATTTTTGCTTTATGAATCAAACAACATAAAGATGAAATTTTGTTGTCTGATTATGAACAAATTAAACCTCAACTAAGGTTCCAAAGAGGGAAAAGTTCCCGCTATAATATGCAGCAAGTAACATGCTAGGCCATGCTCATTTACACAACGAAAACAACTCATTTGGTTGTGGGATCATCAATCTTGTGCTATATTTCAATCAAATTTTGGAGGTTTTTGGGGGGCTTGAGTGCCATTTTGAGACAAATAAAGCCACATCCAAATATTTCCCACTTTATCACACAACAGAAAGTAAAAAATCGTTGTATCATGTTTTGTATGCTACTCTCATACAACATATATAACTATACTGTTGTACTATGTAGTACCAATTTAGAGCTAAATTTGAGTCGATCTAGGAGGGAAATCTGCCACTATTTTTTTTTATGATTCACACAACAGATTATTCTTGTAACCGTTGTGCAATGACCTTCTAAACAAAAACTTCAGGATTTTAACCCCCTTATACAACATACGTTTAGTAAAAATGTTGTGTGATTCACTTTTCTTCATCACACAACACTTTTTTTTTTCTTTGTGCAAAAAGTGTTGTGTGTTAACGTTTTTGGTGTAGTGTACAGTAATAAGAAATTCACTACCTTTATAGGGATTGAGGTTCAAAGTCGAGCTTCGATATGTTACCACGGATGGATCAATATCCTGGCAGATATTAAAATGACACTGAGAGGGTTTGACGGTGAGTGGAAGTCAAAGTGGTTTAATGTAAAGTTAATATATATTGTCCCTAACATGCTAGATTATTCTGATTCCTAATTAGGTACACTTTGATGTGGAAATAGAACATCCCAAAATTATATATTTTGTGGATGGCATGATGCACTCGACGTATACTCAATTCAAGTGGAAGTTGCATGATCACTACCACTATAGGGTCTACAAGTTAAAATGTCTTAGCTAATCGCCCCCAAGGGTGTACAATAATTAATGTTAATTATTTACTAAAATTCATGAGAATTGTTTAAGAATAATATAATTAAGAGAGATTGATGAGAAAATTGTCTTTCGTTATTGAGAATAGGAGCCTTATATATAGGGATTACAAAGTACATGTTCTAATAATACAAGGAAAACTATTCTGAATAGGACTAGGAATTCTAGAACATTCTCTCCTATTATAATCATGGAACTACTCTTAGTTTGATTAGGCACACAAAGCTGATTTTCCTTCAACATTCCCCCTTGTGCCGCTCAAACTTGGTGATGAAGCTTCATCCGTTGCCTCGTTAAAAACCTTGCTCAAGTGAAAAACCATGTGGGATAAAAACAAGCACGAGGAGAAGAAAAAGAGTACAACACGTCCTTCACTCTTCAATATTGAGCATCTAGATATCATAACTCCCCCTGATGTCGATATCTCCCCCTGATTACTACAATCATGGGAGTTCGGATAACTTCTCAATCTGATGCGCTTCACATGTTTCTCGAAGGTGGATTTAGGTAACGACTTAGTGAATAAGTCTGCTACATTATCCTCTGATCGGATTTGATTTACTTCAATCTTTAGAAGAGATTGTTGTTACTGATTATAAAAGAATTTAGGCTATATATTCTTGGTGTTGTCGCCCTTGATGAAACCTAACTTCATCTACTCAATACAAGCTGCATTATCCTCATAAATGCATATAGGTTCATCTGTGGTAGACTTTAAACCACAACGTCCTCGTATATGTCTAATTATAGATCGTAGCCATATGCATTCACGCACAGCTTCATGTAGAGCAATAATCTCTACATTGAGGAAGTAGCAACAAGGGTCTGTTTTGTAGACTTTCAAGATATCGCAATGCTTCCCATGGTAAAGACATAACCCGTTTGGGAGCGATCTTTGTAAGAGTCAGAGAGATACCCTGCATAAGCAAAACCCATCAAAGCATCATTGTCATTTTGATGGAGAGGAGTAGGGAGACGCCGGCCACTATGGACAGTAGTGGCGCCGGCAACATGGCCGGCGACAAAGTCATAGGTGGCGGTGTTTTGTCTCTTGGGGTCTGATCCCAAATTTCCGTCATTCATTTTCTCTCTGTAGGGATAAAATAGGCTCATATCAATCGTACCTCTTAGGAATCAAAAGATTGTCTTTACACCAATCCAATGGCGACGTGTTGGCGAAGAACTAAGTCGAGCTAACAAGTTTACTGCGAATGAGATGTCCGGTCTTGTGCATTGAGCTAAGTACAATAATGCGCCTATTGCACTTAAATTGGGCACTTCAGCCTCTAATGATTCTTTGTTCTCATCCTTTGGATGAAACGGATCTTTTCCAGGCTCAAGACTATGGCCAATCATGGGAGTACTCACAGGCTTTGCTTTATCTTCATTAAAGCGCCTTAGAATTTTTAAGTATATGCAGACTGATGGATCAAAATCCATTATACGGTGCTCGAGTTCTAAACCAAGACAAAACCGTGTTTTCCCAAGATTTTTCATCTCAAATTTGGATTTCAAATATTTAGCAGTTTCCTTTAACTCATTTAGAGTTCCAATTAGATTCATGTCATCGACATAAACTGCTACGATTGCAAATTTGGAACTTGTTCTTTTAATGAACACGCATGAGCATATTTCATTATTAATATATCCCTTCCCAATCAAGTAGTCACTTAGACGATTATACCACATCCGTCCGGATTGTTTTAATGCATATAGTGAGCATTTTAATCTTATTAAAAACACGCACCGTAGTTTAGAGCCACTTGATTTGGGTAATTGAAGTCCATCTGGAACCTTCATATGTATCTCTGAATCTAGATCCCCATAGAGATATGCTGTAACCACATCCATAAGCTGCCAGTCAAGTTTTTCGAAAACTACCAAACTGACAAGGTAGTAGAGCGTTATAATTCCATTACTGGAGAACATGTCTCCTCGTAGTCGATTCCAGGGCGTTGTGAGAAACCTTGCGCTATGAATCGGGCTTTATATCTAACCACCTCATTTTTCTCATTACGCTTTCTAACAAAGACCCATTTATGGCTAACAGGTTTTATAGATGGGGTGTCTGCGTTATAGGCCCAAATACCTATCTTTTTGCTAGTGAATCAAATTTAGCCTGGATCGTATCTTTCCATTTAGGCCAATCCGCTCTTCGTTGACATTCTTCGACAGAGCGAGGTTCGAAATCATCATATTCTATAATTCCTTTTGCAACATGATATGCAAATGCATTATCAATAGCCATAGAATTTCTATCCATCATATCATGTACATTAGTGTAATTCATGGAGTTCTCTCTGTTCTCTGGAATTGGATCTGACATTGGAGCGTCCCCCAATGATGTCTCTGAGACATAACCATAATCCAGAATATCCTCATGAGATGGATTATTTACATCAATGATTAATGGATTATTTTGTGCCAAATTTGCTTTCTTTTTTGGGCGAGAATCCATAAAACCTATGGGCCCCCGCCCTTTCTTGTAGGGAGCCCGGCCTGAGCCACTGCGCCTTCACCATTGTGGGCGGCGGTGCCGTGCCCAATGACACTAGGGACGGCGCCTTGTCCTCTATTTTTAGGGGCATCAATACTTGCAGGCACGTTTGCAACAGGTATATGTGATCTCGTCACCTTAGCGATATCAAAAAATACATCAGGCATCGATTCTGCTACGTTCTGAAGATCGAGAATTCTTCGCACTTCAATTTCGGACTGTGTGGTTCGGGGATCAAGATGAGACAAAGTAGGGATAGACCACGACAATTCATGTCATTCCTATTGAACATTTATGTTCTTGTCTCTCCCTAATGACGGGAAGACTATCTCATCAAAATGACAATCCGCAAATCTAGTTGTGAAGAGATCGCCTGTCAAGGGTTCTAAGTAGCGGACAATTGTTGGAGAATCATATCCAACATAAATGCTTAATCGTCGTTGAGGACCCATTTTAGTGCGCTATGGCGGCACAATCGGCACATAAAATGCACACTAAAATTTGCGTAAGTGTGAGACATCAGGTTCATACACAGTCACCATCTAGGATGCAGAAAAAGGTTGGGTGGCGGTCTTAGACGAATAAGCACAGCTGCATGCAATATTGCATAGCCCCAAGCAGAAATAGGGAGATTGGTGCGCATTACTAATGCTCTAGCGACCATTTGTACTTGTTTAATGACAGCTTCTGCGAGACCATTTTGGGTGTGAACATGAGGAATAGGATGTTCAACATCAATCCCAATGGACATGCAATAATCATCAAAAGTTTTTTATGTAAACTCCCCAACATTGTCAAATCTGATAGACTTAATAGGATTATCAGGGTGGTGAGCCCTTAACTTAATAATTTAAGCTAGGAGTTTTGCAAATGCAGCGTTCCTTATGGACAATAGCATCACATGTAACCAGCGTGTCGATGCATCAACCAACACCATAAAATATCTAAATGGTCTGCAAGATGGTTGAATAGGTCTACAAATATCACCTTGGATTCTTTGCAAGAATGGTATATTTTCTTTAGTGTCCTTTGCATAAGATGGTCTAGATCCTGATTTTTCTAAAGAGCAAGCTTTGCAGAACGAATGATGGGCTTTAGAAACGACCAATAGGGATTTTGGTTGAGCCATGAAGTCACAATTGACTTTAGAAGTAAAATTTGGAGACAAAAGAGCATTAATGGCATCAAAGCCACTCTGGGGCCATAGGGGGACGGCGACGCCGGCCTGTGAAGACCGGCTTTGGGGGTGAATGGCCCCGTGAGGTGCAAGGGCTCTTCCGGGGTCCAAATTCTGATTTTTACTTCTTTTATTTCTGAAAAATGGATGTCCGTGTGAAGTCTTTAATATACGGATCATCATATCACGACCTGGGTGTCTCAAACGATCATGCCAAAGTCTATATATGTCGAAATCTAATAAATCATCTCTCATAACATGATTGGATTCAATTATTCGAATAGTGGTTGCATACAACTCACTTGATCGACACATACGTTTCTCTAAGACTCTTTTATGTCAGTAGTCATTAGAGGTGATGCAAAAGAACTCTTGTCCATTCTCACAATGTGTTTCCACATGAAAAGCATTGGCTCTTATATCTTTGAAGCTCAATAAGGTTCTTCCTACCCAAGGAGCATAAAGAGCTTCGGTGACATTTAAAGTTGTGTCATTTGGCAACATAAATTGAGTTGTCCTCTACCATGAATCAATTGAGATGATCCAGCCATCGTAGTCACAGAAGATCGAGTAGGTGCCATCCATAGGAATAATTGCCTATTTCGAAGGATGGTATGTGTAGTTACATTATCCACAAGGCATTCTAGCTCTTTGGAAAACATACTGAAATAATAAAGTCCGAAATTAAAATATGTCGATGACATTGAATTAAGGAAATCGAGACTTTATTAATAAAATAGTCAATGATTACATCAAAGTTTCTTGACCAAAATCTAATCTAACATAAAAATCAAACTTGAGACAAATCGTAGTCACTCAATCTATTTGGTAACTCCAATCAAATATGACCAAGGAAGTAGAGAGAGATGTCGGTAGAGCGAGGCTCTCTTAAGTACCACTAATCTCAATCACTTTCCTAGACATCATACTTCATTTGATGCGCCACTTGGGAAAGAGTTAATACAAATTTCCATTTATTGATTAAGGCATAATTGCCATTACATAATTCTTGGAAAAATAAAGGACTATATTAATCAAAATCTGCAGCATCCTTGTGCAATTCTTTGTCAGATTTGAAGTCTGCTATAGTGAGATTAACGTTGGCATCATCACCATCTTCTTCTTCATCGGCAAAATGTGCCTCTTGATCTCTTGCTTCTCTATATGCCTTATAATGTGCAGCCAATTTGTTACTTGCATTGCATTGTTTGAGCCAATGTTCAATATATCCACATCTATGGCATGCATCATTACGATTTTCTCCCTTGAATTGAGATGCATCTTGTGCATGAGGACGAGATTGACGTCCTTGTTGGACAATGGCGCCACCCCTATGGCCGGCGGCCTTGTGTCCTACTCTCCCACGTTGGCCTTTGTTGCAACGTGCTCCCGCTCCATTTTGGCGGTTTCCTTCCTTGGTAGGGCGGTTGTATGGACCAAAACATCCGTTGTGTCCCTTATTTTTAGGGTTCCGCTCCTTGTGCCCTCATTTAGGTGCATTATTATAATTCGCCTCTTGAACGCTCTTAATTCCGACAGGCCTTGACTTATAATTCTTCACGAGAATATTATCATGTTTTTTAGCTACAGACATGACATTAATTAGCTCATGAAATCTCGTGATCCATCCAGTATTGTACTCGGTTCGATATTGCTTTGATACCAAGATTGCTGAGACGGGGAAGGTGAAGAGAGTTTTCTCAATTAGCTCTTGTTCCGTGACAGGTTGTCCACAGAAGCCCAACATGATTTTGAAGCGTAGAGCTTCTGAATTAAATTCAGCTACAGACTTGAAGTCGGCGAATCGTAGATTGCTCCATTGAACTTTCAAGTCGGGGATGAGGGAGTCTTTAACATTACCAAATCGCTCTTCTAGCGCAACCCATAATTCTCTAGCATCCTTAATTGCCATGTACTCCAATCGGAGTGATTTGTCCATGTGGCGTCTCAACAAGATGAGGGCGGTGGCATTATTTGTAGCGATACCCTCAAAATTAAGCGCAGGGTTTGGTGCCTGAATTATGGGTAGGACCCCTTTTGAAGTGAGATGGTTCTCAACATCCGTGACCCAACTATGGTATTCCGATCCAGTTGAGTCAAGCATAGGAAAGTCAAGCCTCGGCTTCGACATCTTGAAAACAAGAAGAAGAAGTATATTAATTTCAGAGTCAAAACTTCCACGACAACTAATAAATAATAAGATTTCCGAGATATGCTACCAAGAAATCGATTTCCATGAATAATTGGATTAGACCGAAACAATAATGTTTTATATGGTCATAAATCGATGCTTACGGACACTCTTAGTCCGAAGTCTTGCGAACGCTCTTAGTTCGTTAATAGCATGAATCCACACGATTCGCTTTCTCAAGAATCGAACCCACGTTATAAGAAAGGTGGGATGCAGAAGAAGGGAGGTTGCAACTCCCCGAAGAAAAAGAAGGAGAAATTAAATTTCAAAAGCAAGAACTTTAATCTTAAATACTTATTTGTTAAAAATCAGAACAAATTCGCTTCTGAACAGCTCCCTCTTCGATTGGCGTATAGGTCTCAAAACAACTCTGATAGGGCTGAAATTTTGAGGTTAGATAGAAGAGACAGAGACGAACAACTTTGATGAAGGACGGATTGATCTGACGTCCCGAACTATATGTTTCGGGGCTTGCAAGCAGACGGTAGTGCCCAAGAGCAGAAAAGGATGCAGTTGGTGTGCGTCAATGCTGCAGGGGCAGCAGGCGTGTAGCAGTGTTGCAGGAGCAGAAGGGATACGTGTGTAGGGGCGCGTAGGCACTACAGGGTAGGCGTGCAGGTGAGGCTAGGAGCTGTGGCAGTGATCGAGGCTTGACGGTGGCAGCGACGGTTTTGAAGAATTTTCTGGTTTGGATTTTATTCTTGTGGTTAGGGCTCGTGCTGATAACGTGTTTAAGAATAATAGAATTGAGAGAGATTGATTAGAGAATTGTCTTTCATTATTGAGAATAGGATCCCTATATATAGGGATTACAAAGTACATGTTTTAATTATACAAGGAAAACTATTCCGAATAGGACTAGGAATTCTAGAACATTCTCTCCTATTATAATCATGGAACTACTCCTAGTTTGATTAGGCACACAAAGCTGATTTTCCTTCAACAAGAATTCATTATTTGGATTCAATCATATATAAGGATTTTTTTTAAGAGGGTTTACCATTGCTCAACATTTAAAACTTGTTAGGGCTTAAGGCTAGTTAATTTTTTAGATGGGAGCTTCTTTTCATTCTTCCAATTGGTATATTTAGACCTCCTAACTTTTTATAACTTAAGAAATCCAATTTTACCGTTAATTAAAAAAATTCAAAAAAATAAAAAATCTCTAACCCCTTATGCAGCCATTTTTCTTTGCTAGAACTTGTTCATCTGCAGGTGTGAATGTGGTCAACCTCTTGATGGGTATAGATCCATGGCAAACCACAAACTCACTCGTTGTTTGTTATAAATTTTGATTCCCTTCGCACTAAGGTGTGCGATATTGAAAGAGACTTTGAACTTTATCAGAAAGAATTGTATTTTCAAGAAGTTTGCATTTGTGCGGTTTGACACATTATTCTGCAAAAGAATAATTTTCTAGATTTGCCAAATTAAAGAAATCGCATTTGTCAAGAATTTTTAGTTGAAACCGCTATACAAGCATGTCATATGTAGCTTCATTTGAACTGCAAATTAAACTTCAATTGTATTCAGAATGGTGTTCTTGACAAAAGTGCAAATTAAATGTTAGATGACCATGAACATTTATGAGGCAACCTAGTCAGGTTGAAGGAAAGAGAGAGGCTAGGTTTGAGGAGGAAGAAGGCAACATATAAATAAAAGGGGCAAAAATGAAAGTTTATTGTGAAATTTATAATGAGAGGTCTATATATATATATATAAGGGCCCTTCTAGTGAGGGATTCTTTTTTTTTTTGTCTTTTATAGGGATAGGGCATTAGACCAACTTTTCGATCATATTTCGGCATCTCAACCGTTCATTTTTTAAGTCCTATTGTGTAGATCACTTCTGCAAATTTTCAGCCAAATCGGTGATCGTTAATGTATCCAAAACTGCAATTACCATTATAAACACGAACGGTTCCGATTCGACAGATTCGGTCCGTTAGTGTAAATTGCAGTTTTGGATGTCTTAACTATCACAGATGAAAGAGATGTAGTCATACTGAATGATGATCCAGCTGTCAAATCATACTAATTGCCAAAAATTTCAAAGTAGTTACAAATTGTCTTGCTGAAAATACTGTGATTGGAACCAAAATGTAAGCTAACATTATAGAACTCAATGGAAATGTGGAAAATGAGAGGATGTTTCTGTTCCGTGTTGCCCTGTGAGAAGGTTGCGCCTTGTGGAACAGGTGTCCCTTCCCGTGCAATACCCTGCATTTCTTCCCAGCAGAACCGAGTCGCGAAGCTCTATGTGCTTGTGAACAAGATTGCAGAACCATATGCAGTTGATTCTTGTGTCACTTCGGATAGCATTATAAGCAACATCAACCAGGATAACCTCAAAGAACTTGTATGATGACTCCTCCACCCGTCAAGAAGAATGCTAGCAACCGAGTAAGTACATTAAAGCAAACTAGCAATAGCATAGAGAGAGAAAACATGAGAGTCAAAACCTCAGCAATCCAGTAAGAGTCAAAAACCTTTGTCCGAGACTTGTGTGGGCGGGGTGCCTCATAGAACTTGAATGTTAAGCTGGTAGAAACCTGCAATGACTATTTCAAGCGAAACATTGATGGATCAGCATCTACTGATGGCTCCTAATTGGTGCTGGTGGAGTTATTTGAGATTGTATTGGAGTTTTAGATTAAGGGCTTTGTGCAGAAACATTGACAGTGGTAAAATTATGCTGGCCGGGCCTGGTATAATTTGTTCATTAGATCATGATCTTCATATATATTAGGAAGCTAGAAGTGGAAAGTGGGTCAAAACCAGAAATCCGCACATTTTTCTTAGGTGCGGATATCCGCATCTGAGCAAAGTTATATAAATATATATATATATATATATAGTCATTCCACTAAAGGATCCCTTTTTTGTCTTTTATAGGATAGACATTAGACCAACTTTTCGATCATATTTCGGCATCTCAACCGTTCATTTTTTAAGTCCTATTGTGTAGATCACTTCTGCAAATTTTCAGCCAAATGGTGATCGTTAATGTATCCAAAACTGCAATTACCATTATAAACACGAACGGTTCCGATTCGACAGATTCAGTCCGTTAGTGTAAATTGCAGTTTTGGATGTCTTAACTATCACCGATTTCGGTCTGTTCAGATCGATATTTGGTTGACTTCACCGGCGGACGCAGGTGAGGACGAGTGGGGGCCGGCCCGCAGTGAACTTTTATTTTTGCTAAGCAGCTTCATATATATATATATATATATATATATAGGATTTTTCTCAGGTAAGGATGTCCTTAGTTTTTCTTAGGTGCGGATTTGATGTTTTCACCCACTTTCCGATCACATTTTCACATCTTAACCGTTCAGTTTTTAGAGCCTAATGTATAGATCCCCCCTGCAAAATTTCAGCCAATTTGGTGATCGTTAAGACATCCAAAACTGCAATTTACACGAACGGACCGAATCTGTCGAACCGGAACCGTTCGTATTTATAATGGTAAATTACAGTTTTGGATGTCTTAACGATCACCAAATTGGCTGAAATTTTGCAGGGGTGATCTATACATTAGAACCTAAAAATTGAACGGTTAAGATGTGAAAATGTGATCGGAAAGTGGGTTAAAACCGGAAATCCGTACCTAAGAAAAACTAAGGAGGTCCTTAGCCAAGAAGGGCTGTATATATATATATATATATATACAGCTCTTCTCCACTGCGGACGTCCGCAGTTTTTCTTAGGTACGGATTTCCAGTTTTGACCCATTTTTCGATCATATCTTCACATCTTAACCGTTCAGTGTTTAGGTCCTAATGTATAGATCACCTCTGCAAAATTTCAGCCAAATTGATGATCGTTAAGGCATCCAAAACTGCAATTTACAACAATGTACACGAACGGTTCCGGTTCGGCAGATTCGGTTCTTTCGTGTAAATTGCAGTTTTGGATGCCTTAACGATCACCAATTTGGCTGAAATTTTGCAGAGGTGATCTATACATTAGGACCTAAAAACGGAACGGTTAAGATGTGAAAATATGATCGAAAAGTGGGTCAAAACTGGAAATCCGTACCTTTTTTCTTAGATGCGGATATCCGCACAAGAGCAAATATATATATATATATATATATATATATATATATATATATATATATATATATATACAGTCCTTCTTGGCTAAGGACCTCCTTAGTTTTTCTTAGGTACGGATTTCCCGTTTTAACCCACTTTTCGATCACATTTTCACATCTTAACCGTTCAGTTTTTAGGTTCTAATGTATAGATCACCTCTGAAAATTTTCAGCCAATTTGGTGATCGTTAAGGTATCCAAAACTGTAATTTACCATTATAAATACGAACGGTTCCGGTTCGACAGATTCAGTCCGTTCGTGTAAATTGCAGTTTTGGATGTCTTAACGATCACCAAATTGGCTGAAATTTTGCAGGGGGAATCTATACATTAGGCTCTAAAAACTGAACGGTTAAGATGTGAAAATATGATCGGAAAGTGGGTGAAAACACCAAATCCGCACCTAAGAAAAACTAAGGACATCCTTACCTGAGAAAAATCCTATATATATATATATATATATATGCGCCATATGTTCATCGGTTTTTGCCCCCAGAGGAAAAGGAATCTGCTGCCCCATGACTATAAAACACCTATTGTGTAATCTTACAGAGGAAGAGTGCTCCCTCACAACAAGTAAACAAAGGAAACTTACATGTGTTATTATGCAAGCATTTGGCTTGTCTGCAAGTCAGTTAGTCTGATGACTTGATCTATCTTTCTCTTCTTAATTGTATATTTCTAATTTGATAATAGTGCAGATGCCTTCAGTCACATAAGCCAGCAGGACTAGTTCACAATGATACAATGCATTTAGAATAGATGTTCTATGTCTTTTCTGTTGTGATTAATAAAGGCACTAGCTGCATCTGTGCTTACTCTTATAAAATTGTGATATCTGATAGTACATACGTAAGATGATCACGATGCTTGGTTAGGGGCATCTTGTAAGTAATTTTTCAGTAAGTTCTTGGGCAAGTTAACAGAAAATCTTAATAGAAATTTCATCTGATTTAGCCATGAGGTAGTCCTGGAAGCATAATGGTTTTTTATGATGTTTCTTATGTCATGGCTCATGCATACCATGTATACTAGACTCTGTCATTCATCTATGGAGAAACGTTGACATAAGATTTCTCTAAGAACATAATTTGAAGTTGGTAATGTTAGATGAAATTATCATCCTCAACCTAATTTGCCGTACGTCTGCTACCAAAATCAATATTTATTAAGCAAATGGCTCTTAATATAGCGTCCCTTCTGGTGTCAGTGTTCTAGAACAAATTGTAAAATCAATACAATAAATAACAGTAGGTTCCTGGTAATTATTGAATAACATAGTTGCAAGCAGACATCAACTTTTATTATACTTTTTTGGCTATAAGCCTTCTAGTTCATGTGTTCCGGCAGTTAGTTCATCACAATTTTCAAATTAACTACTTCAACTTCTAGAAAGTAATCACGGGACAGCGGCTACGTGCATAAATTGTGTATTATTAATGAAATTATTATTATTCGACTGTTCCAGCTTTTTATTTTTTTTATTTTTATTTATTTCAATGAGCCTGGCATGTCACAAGGAAAAGAACAACCTACCTACCGAAAACATAAACATTCTGTTCTTTCAAGCTACTTAAGAACAACAACTTCAGGAACTTCCAAGCTCGGATAATTCTTTCTTCCACATAATACAGGTATTTCTTTCTGTTATAATGAAAATTAGAGCCTACAACTTCTGCAGAGGGTTAGGTGAAACTTACAATTTCTTTGAACTAGACCCAAAAGTTGTTAAAACAACAGAAAAACTACTAATTCAAGAAAAATTTCTAGTCTTTGAAAAAAAAAAAATTATAGTTTGATTAGTTTCACAAAAATGCTGTTGTAGTTTCAATGTACATATTTTCACTGAAGTAAATTTTTCTCAGTTATAAACTATTAGAATTCATTACAGACAATTTAAGCACCTATCTAATGGAGAACAACATTCAGCTCTCAGAAAACAAATGCTGAATCAAACGGGCAAAAGGCTTGAAGTGGATACCTAGCCTACCGCACGTACACGAAGCCGGAGAGTTGAAATAGGCATGGAACTGGTGCTTACTGGGAAAGTCAACCTCTCAAACTGTGCTCAAACTATATATTTCAATAAAGAAAGGGAAAACAAAAGGATATGCCGGAGTTTTTTTTTTTTTTTTTCCTAAAACTGCAAGAATATACACAAGTGACACTGCAAATTTCTGCTGCAATATTCTAAGTATATTATACCTTTTTTTTTTTTTGGAGATAACTACATAGCCATTTAAATAATATTCTCCTCCAGCTCTTACTAGAAGGAAACTTGTTCAATCCTGCCTCTTCTTCTTAAGCAGGATGAACGACCAGCAGCCACCAGTCTTGCGCCTGCAATGTTAAAACCATAAACTAATTGTTTAAAACTGATCAATAAACTAAGGACAGAGAGCATATCAGTTTATTAACTAATCACAGCAATATCTTCCTTACGTGAATCATTCTGTATTGTATTAAGCAAATTAAGGAAGTAAGGTACATATTATATCCCTGATTCAATTAGACGTGTGGTATTATAAAAGGTTTGCACCATGATGCTCTCCGTGCCAGATAACGCATGTTATATGTTATAGACATTGTGAATCTGGCCATAATTCAAATACAATACTACTTGCTAACGAGCAGGGTCATTGTCATATAAGAGAGAATTTTCCATAAAAGCCATACAAGAAAATATCAGGCCACAGTCTTAATGTGTTTGGAAACTTCCTCACAATATCCTAATGATGCACATTCTGTAACTGTTCCCCATTAAACTTGAGCTGCTTTTGCAGAAGACTATCTTTTTAACATTCAGTCTTAGTCATGATTCTCATGACATTTTCCAAAAATCAGCTCTAGAACATGAATTACATGCATCTTTTTGACCAGTTTTACACGTTCTTTTCCTTTTTCCTTTTACATTTCTCTGTTTCCTCAGCAGAGACTTTGACCAAAACACCTCCATAATGCAATTTCCACACGTTAAGGATGCAATTTGGTTTATGTTTAGACAATATAATGTAATATTATCAATCAAGTCATTAGGTAGGCAGATGAATTGAACAGAAAATCAATGAACTGTGAACAATGAACAGAAATTGTTTTCCTTTTGACCCCAATTGTGAAAACACCCTTTCTTATCCCTGAGTTTGAAACCTCTAAGCAAAACAGAACATGATGAACATGAAAATAGCAGAAATTGTTAATTAATTAGGTGAGTAAATGAATTGAACAGAAATTAAAATCAATGATCTATGAACAATAAAAAAAAAAAAAAGTGATTTGACACCAATTGGAAAACATTGTTGCGAAGACCTTTGAATGAAAACCCCAAGCAAAACAGAACATGATGAACATCAAAATTGGCAGAATACAATTACTACATGAAAAAATGAAAAATAAATAGAAACTCTCATACCTGCTGCTACTTCTGCTGCTACAACTGCTAGTGCTGCTACCACTACTACTTTTGATGCTTTCACTAATAATACTCGAAACACCGCTTTCACTTCTCCCCGATCCTCCGGGAGCAGAAACTCTCTTCTTCCACCAATCCTTATCCACACTAGGCCTGGGAGAAACCTTTGCAGTAGTGCTATCTCCCTCCACACAATCACTCTTGTTCTTCTTATTCTTATTGATCGTCACCATCTTATTCTTCTTATTGGACCCCAACGAAATTGGAAACACCATCTTCAACAGAAACCCCCCACTGTCAAAACTCCCACTCCTCACCACCATTGGTTTCTGCCTATCATTCTTCTTCTTCACCTTCCCATCTTCCCTTTTCACCAAAGCTTCAGTGCTCATATCATCTTCATCCACCTCAACCATTCTTGGCCTCTCCACAAGATCCTTGAGCGAAAGCTCGTAACACGACTCGGGCATGGTGCGCACCATTTCCATCAGCTCTCTCTGTCCTCTGGCAATGGCCTGTGTCCGAGAAGCCGGCGAAAGACTCCGGTAATTGTTCACAAGCCGGTTCGGGCTTTTCGGGGGGCTGGTGGTGGTGGTTTTCCACAGAGGCGGGGAGCAAACGCCGGAGGGGGACTCCTCTTCGGCGGCATTTAAACGAAGAGCGCCCATGCTCTTCCAGCTCTTGTAGTTCTGAGCTGTTTTCTGAGCCCGGGAAGAGTAGTTAATAGGTTGCCAAGTACCGTAAGTAGTTTCGCTCGTGTTTTCTGGGTTAAAAAGAAAAGGGTGGTCGTTTGTGTGAGGGTCAAGCATGTTTGTTTCAGAGGGAAAATAAAAGGAAACTGAAACTGAAAATGAAAATGAAAATGGAAGGGAAGGGAAGGGAAGGGAAGTGAAGGCAAAGATAGAAGGTGTTTGGTGTCTATGTTGTTGGTGTTGTAGTAGTGTGATCGAAGCAGAGATGGCCAGGTGGGTGGGAGCTAGGGGGTCGTCATCATCATTACCATCTTCACCATCACACCGACTCTGTTTTTCCTTTTCTTTTCTTTTCTTGTAGCTAGAATGGTCCCTTTTGTCATTTTCTTGGCAACTAAGTTTTTAATGGGATCTCCGGTTAGGCCTCTTGAAATGAATATCATATTTTAAAGTCAAGGGGTTCTAGATGATAGATGACGATGATGAAGGTGGAGGTGGCCCATCCCTCTCTATATGTTCCCAGATTTTTTGTCTTTTCAGGAGGGAGCTAGCCTAGCTGCTTTTACGGTTAATATTACTATTCACTAGTATCTCATGGGATTTATTTCAATTTTCTTTCTGGGGGTCCATATATGTCCTGAAAATAGGGTGATGCTTACATTTGTTTCCTTTGTTCAAGTTCAAATTCAAATTTGTTTTGATTTTTATTTGCAGATACGGACATTTATGTGGAACTCTGTTCACAATATGTTAGCATTCGAGTTCCATTTGATGTTTGCGGATCCAAGTGCTTGAGTGCGGGTACAAGCCTCCACGATGTTAGAGACTAGATATTCCATATTAAATAAAATATGAGTAAAATTTATACTTCTTATTTTACAATTCATTTTTTTTCTTTCTTTTTTTGTTGAAATTCTTATAAAAAAGACAAAATTAAGTTACTAAAGATAAAAATTTAAGATACTTAAAAAGAGAAAATTTTTACAATATGTTAACGTATGACATAGAGTGTGGATTGTAAAATGGAGTGTGAATTTCACTTCTCCAGAAAAATGATATATGAAAAAGGAAGTGATTCTAATAAGGATCCTTAAAATGAGGGCTTCATGAGAATTTTCTAAACAAAGGTTGTGATACGCACTTTTCGATCACATTTCGGCAAATCGACCGTTAGATATTTAGATATACTCATGCATACCTAAACATTTAACAATTGATTTGCTGAAATGTGATAAAAAAAAGTGTGTCTCACAACCGTTGATTAGAAAGTCTTCCTGAATTCTTTTATATATATATATATATATATATATTTTTTTTTTTTTTATTGATCAAGATCACATGGTTCCTCCCAAGCCTAGAGATTAATCTGTGTCAAGGGATCATGTCAGAACGTTTCCTCCCCTATGGCCATGAATTCGTCATCTTAATGGTCCTCATTAGAAGTCCATTCATACGGAAGATAGAATATATAAGTGGTTGACTTATTTCAAATTGCACTCAAACTTTTGAGTTTAAATCACATAACAATATCAGTGCGGTAGTGAGCCACGGGAAAAATAAGAAAAAAAAAATTGATGTGAAAATTAGTTTCACACGCAACCTGGTAGTTAGGTTCGACGTGAGTGGCCGTGTTCAACAGTGAAAATCTTATATCAAGAAGTGACAAGTAATATAACTTATAAATAGGTAACTTGGTTTAAATTCACTAATAGTTTTTGGATAAAAACTCAACACCTAATAAATAATTAAATTAAAATAATATCGGTGTGTTATTAAGTTACGAGCATGATGAAAAAAGTTTTCCCTCGTCTGGCTAAATTGGAGCGTGGGTCATCACATGCATCAGCCAACCAATATTATTTGGTATATGGATTCCATCAAAACCTGTCATATTTGGTTTCTGTTTCAAATGACGGACTGTATCATCGATGGTAAAGATAAAAACTTGTGGTCACTCCAAAATCACATGAGTACGACAAAATTGAGTCAATATCTAAATAAACTCACATTCAACCACCGGTCATAGAACATTTATTAAGAATCTGCTGTTTCGCAAGATCCATCAAAAAGAGTTTGGCTAACATTAACCAGATGGCTATGTTTATCTCTTTGTACCTCGATCCAGATTGAAGTTGTATTTGGTTGCAATAACTTGTTGCATGATGATTTGAAGACTTTGTTGTTACATTCATTTCATTCCAAATGAATTGGTGAAGTTTAGACTCTTTGATGAGTCTCAAAATAAGTGTTGACTACCACAATTTTGTGTCTTGGCCGAATAGAGCAATATAATTTGTGTTAGGAAGAGGTCAATTTTATCAATTTACCAGTCATTTTTATGTTTTGTGCTAAAGCAATCTTTGGTGGATAGATTTACATGTTTTAAGATCAAGACAATGTTAATTATGCTTACGCTACACATGACATTGTTGGTAAACCACCGTGGCCTGTGCTAGAGTTCCCATAGTTAATTGGCTTTCTAGATATCATTAACTGAGCTTTATTTCTCCTGTTATAGGACAGTTATTGCAGATGAGTCTCTAGTGAGGACTTAATTAATAATGAGCAGTCCATGTTGAATAGGTGGGTTTAAAGTTAAGTTAAAAAAATTTACTTCAACATGCATGCATCCAATCGTTGATTTAAATGTCTTTATAAAGTTATCATTTTAAAGGTCTTCATTAGAGCTGCACTCCTTATTGTAATGGACATTCAAATTTGTTCTACTTTAATTTTAATTTTAGGTCATGTTTGATTCACGGATTTAAGGAATCATGAAAGGAAAATCATTCATTTCTTTGTTTGGTAGGCACAAACTTGGAAATAATGTTCCTCACATAAGAGAAAATAGGGGAAAAGATGGGATTCTTTGAGACCCCATGAGATTGATTTGCCTTCTTCTTTTCTAGCATTTGGGCAAAGATTGAGATGGAGGGGAACCGGTGGTCAGTGGAAGCAGCGGTCCATCAGAAAAGGGGGTAAAGCAAGCAAAAGGCAAAGACACCACTCATCCCTACATATATAGTTTTTGTTCTTTTCTTCTTCTCCATCTCTTTTAAGTCGATTACAAAAATTTAGGACTAGAATATTCCTACTCATATGTGTTATTGTTAATTTTACCCGTGAATCTCTTCGGATTTCTATGAAGTTATTTTTATTTAAAATACGAGGCTAATATTGGAAGTTTGGAACATTGATATATATTTTCTTTCATTTCCTGCACCAACCAAATACCGAAAGAGAAATCAAATGCTTTTTCTGTTTTACCAGACACTGGAAAGAAAACTTGGTAAGAATTTTAATTTCTCATCCACATGAGAAAGATAAGAAAATTAAACCGAACGAGACCTTAAACCAGTAAATAATTATTTGTGGCCATTCTATCTTAAAGAGTGTAAGGGCAACTCCAACCATTGGGTGTTATACCAGAATTGGGTGCAATATGAGACTTTTCATCTCCAACAGAACATTTTAGGGGGTGCTAAACCTGATATTATCGGACTTGGTGTTATCTCAAGTCCGATAATATCAGGTTATTGTTAATTTTACCCGTGAATCTCTTCGGATTTCTATGAAGTTATTTTTATTTAAAATACGAGGCTAATATTGGAAGTTTGGAACATTGATATATATTTTCTTTCATTTCCTGCACCAACCAAATACCGAAAGAGAAATCAAATGCTTTTCCTGTTTTACCAGACACTGGAAAGAAAACTTGGTAAGAATTTTAATTTCTCATCCACATGAGAAAGATAAGAAAATTAAACCGAACGAGACCTTAAACCAGTAAATAATTATTTGTGGCCATTCTATCTTAAAGAGTGTAAGGGCAACTCCAACCATTGGGTGCTATACCAGAATTGGGTGCAATATGAGACTTTTCATCTCCAACAGAACATTTTAGGGGGTGCTAAACCTGATATTATCGGACTTGGTGTTATCTCAAGTCTCATATATAGAACTTTTCCAGAACCAGGACCTGTGAACAGTGGCACTCATATAGCATTATACTCATATACTATTTTAATCAAGAATAGTTAATAAAACACCTCCATATAACATTTCATTGTTGAAGATGAAAAGAAATCTTATATAAATAGTGTAATAAGGGGGTGCTAAAATAAGAATAACACCCTAGATAGAACCAATGATTGGAGTCACCCTAATAGTTCCAAATAGAAAATAAATTTCATTTCAATAAAAAATGCATTTGTAACTCCTACGTTATTTGATAAATAGTTCTTGTTTTGAGTTGCACGTCCCCATTTCTGATTTCCTTTCTTTTATATATCTTGAATTTTGAGTTGGGCCACCACCACATGATATCTCGTAATGCTTATAAATTCTAAGTGAAGTTAATTATTGCTTTGATTATTTCTACTTCTTATTGTCTAGCCTTTATTGAAGGAAAGTACTTCTTATTGTCTAGCGGTCTAGCCTTTATTGAAGGAAAGAAAGGCAAAACCAAATAACAAAAGCCTGTCTGCCTGGTAATTCTGTTGTCTGATTAGAGCAACCAAGGGAGGCTTTACACGTTTCTGGATTTTTGTTAACTACCAGCTTGACCCACCTTGATAACTCCCCTTCAAAGAGGGTTCTGAACATAATTAAATTAGCTGAATAGTACGTGCAAGTCAAGCAGAGATTCATGTATTTTGGAACCTAATCCAGATATAAGATCATACCGTTTTGGATTACAGTTGTGTTAGATAAAGGGTTCGATCCCTGACCAATGTAACAAAAATAAAGAGGGAAAAGAAGGTATTGCCGACTCACAAAATTTTTTTCTTTTTCTTTTCTGGGACGTTCTCATTTTGTTTTTAAAGAACTTGTTAAGAAGTACATAATGTGCTTTTAGTACATCGTCAACAAATGTCCCGACGTGATTTGAAGCAGAGCCGACGGTAAGAGTAGGTCTAATTCTTGCAAAGGAGCCAGAGAAGTATCTGGTGACCATTCAAGACGTCAAAAGGTCAAAACTTTCTGAAAAAAAGTTAGTATAAGCTGGAACTGATACTTTAAAGCCACTAGGCCAATAGCAACGGTCTAAATTAATATGTTACATACTTTCCCAAATTACTATATATGTAATCTGTTTAGTGCAAATTAAAAGCATCTGATAAAGCATTCTAAAACAATATTCCTATAAGAAATTAATTACTTTCTTGGTATATTTGGAGTTTGTTTAGAGCATGGATAATAGTGCCATATAGTGGAGATAGAACCTATGATTGTTCACAGTTCATGCCCGTGAATTGATGAAATCATTACCCAATATCGAAGGCTAAAAGCAATATCAAATTATTAAAGATGAAAGGGAAATAACTAAAGTTAAAGCTTATATTGATTAGACAAGTCTTAAGGTTTGTTTGGTATGGTTGTGTTTTAAAAAAAAATTGACTTCTGCTTATTTCTGAGAATAAGTGACTGAAAAACAAAACAGCTGAATGTTTGGTAAACTGACTTTTTATAAGTGTTGTCAGTAGCAAAAACAATGACAAAGTGTTTAGTAAACTCAAAAATGGTTTATGCTTTTTGTTTGTGAAATGACCAATTCAGACATGAAGATTATTTTACCTTGATAAATGTTGTTCAATTGCTCCTGTTATCATTATGTTAGTCTTTATTATGTCCTTATAAATTTTTCTTAATGTTAAATTTTTATAAATCATGGTGATCATATGATTAATATTGGATAATTTTAAAAAAGACTAATTTCAGTTTAACCCCCTCCAAGGTTTGGAATCGTCATCATGTTAGTCCCTCTAGTTTTATTTTAATCAATAACACCCTTGTACTCTCCAAATTCATCAGCCATGTCCAATTTTTGGACCTCCGTCCAAATTGGACGTTAAATCCGTTATGTGAGCTCCCTTTAGGGGGTAAAATGGTCATCCGTTATCTTTTCTTCTTCCACCTCTCTCTCCATGACCATGATCACCATAGACTCTTCACCTCCTAAACAACCTCTGTTCACTACTTGAGCAACAACATCAACATTCAAATCCACACCAACATTGTCAAAAGCATGCTCAATTAAAGATATACCCTTCAATTTCTGAAGAAAAACCCCACGTAATTTCTCGTCGGGCATTAAAAACCCATCCACAGCCCTAAATCTACTTATTCAGGTCAAATTGTTTTGGAGGTGAAATTGGTAACAGAGTAGAGAGCTAGTGAAGAGCAGAAGGATCAATTTGAGATATTCATGTTGGGATTGAATTTAAGAGAAGAAGACTGGTTGGGATTGAATTCGAGATATTCATGTTGGGATTGAGCATTAAGAGTTGAAAAGAGAGACGATAACATTGGGGAATGAAGGTCAAACAGTGAGCGGTACCTAGCTCTACCACAGAGCACTACAACCAACTAAAATTGAAGCAAATTAAGCAAACCCAAAACTCAAATCAAGCTACACAAACAGAATATAGCCCAAAATTAACTCCTTGGTATCAAGTAATGTTCTGGGACGGAGTCTTGAACTTGGGTATCTGGGTCATCTTCTTCATCCAGTTATTGCTTATGGGTTTCTGGGTTTGAAGCAAACAGAGATCTTAGAGCTGTGTGTGACTTGAAACTCGTCCAATTTCAAACCCAAACTCATTCTATGGCTGCAGAGTACGAACCCCTCTCTCTCTCTCTGTCCCTATTCCCTGCCTCCCTCTCTCAGCCTTGATTTTGGGTTCGAATCGAAGCTCCAAACATCTGCTTCGCCATAGAGCACTCCTTCAGGGTGGACAGACTTGAGGTTAAGGAATGTCTCGCTGACTTTGTCGCCGGTGAAGGAGAGGACGGGGAGGGTGGCGAGCTCAGCAGTTAGGGTTAGGGGTTTGGGGATTTAAGGGAATTGGTTATGAGGGTGGCAGAGAAGGAAGAGAAAGTGAGGAAAGATTTGAGTAGCGAAAGATTGAGATCGAGCTGAAAGACGAAAGAAGAAGAAGATTGGCTATTTAACCCCCTAAAGAGAGCCTACATAACGGATTTAACGTCCAATTTGGACAGTGGTCCAAAAATTGGACACGGCTGATGAATTTGGAGAGTACAAAAGTGTTACTGATTAAATTGAAACTAGAGGGACTAACATGCTGACGACCCCAAACCTGGGGGGGTGTAAATTGAAATTAGTCCTTTTAAAAATAATTTATATAAATACATTAGTAACATTAATAACAATTGGTTTCTGACTGCAATCAAGTAACCACAAAAAAAAATCATAACATATTCAAATGTCTATGTTATTATGCGCACTCATCAAATAGAAAAGTGACATGTAGGCCATTCCATGAGTTGGCATTACCATGTAAAAGTAAATTGAGAGCCATCAGCAGTAAAAGTCTGGATGGTAAGCATCAATGCAATTTAAGTTTTGGGCTAAGTGAAGCACAAGGCTGCAATTGATGCAAAACAATAAAAACGCTGACTACTTGGAAAGAGTAATGTTAAATGAACACAGCTCAGAAGAAACAATATATAAAACAAGAGGGAGAAATCAATTGTTTTGAATGTGGTGATCTGCTATGTGAGTCAAACTTTCAGTAAAATATAACACAAGCAAAAGAAAGATGCAAATAGTGCAAAAGAATCAATGTTATGAGAGTCAAACCTACTATCAAATGTTATACACCATTGAACCAATGCTTTTGTCAAACCAATAACCTAATTCATACCTACACTTAGCTGATTCCAACTACCAGGGAATGACGATATCATCGTCCGTGTCCAAACAAGAACCAATTTCAACCACCAGCCACCTGCTCAACTTCCAACCCTCACACTCTTGCCTTCGCAAATCTTTTGAATCTTGCGAATAGACACTTAATATCTTTTTGTGCTCTAGACAGTTTGATCCACCAAAGAGAAAAGAAACTTCTTTGATGAAAAACTATTGCTATCCCTTATTCAAAAGATGAATGCTGCAACCTTTAAAAACTTATGCTTGAACTGAGTGAACAAAGAGAGGAAGAGGAAGAAGAAGACATAGTGTGTCTTATGAGAGAGGAACCAAAGAAGATTTTTTTTTTTTTTGTGTGCTAATTACTCGAGATGGTGCTGTACTCTGCCAACAGTCAAATCACTCTTCGCCCAGATCCAAATAACAGACTACTTCAACATTCTCTTAGATCCACAAGGCCCTCCACATAAAAATCCAAGCTTTATAACCAAAACCCCCCACCACCTCTAAAGCAACTCAATCCAAACGGAAATGTTATGGTAAATAAGATTGGAAAACAAAAACACAAAAACCCACAAAGAGTCAAGTTTCCAAAGCTTTGAAAGCTTTCAAGTTTGACTTGAACAATTCACTGATTTACTTTGGGATATTCAAGTAATGGAAGCACCAAAAGAACACGAATAATGACATTCCAGAAGGTTGGGAACAATGAAAACGTAGTAATCACAAAAATTAGACAACCATTTATAGAAGTCAAACATTATGTTGCAATCACTCTCTGCAATCATTCGAATAGTTCCTTTACCTAAAGCACCTTCTCAGGTTCGAATTATCTAGAATTCCATGTTCGATCGAAGCTACTGAAAGGAAACTACTTGATCTAGCTCCCATTAACCCAAATCAACCTAAACCCACATTGATTCAGTACCCAATTGCACAAATTTGAGGAAAAAGACAAAAAATTTACGATTCCATCTAAACGAACCATACAATCTTAGCTCCAGAAAAAAAATAATATATATATATATATATCTAAAATTCAAAGCAATTCAAGCATAATTGATCTCATATCCGTCAAACCCAAAACAATATTGATCTCAAACATTCATCAAATTCAAAGAAATTGAAATTGAAATAGATACAAAACTAACCCTAAATCAAATTACCAAGCAGCCAGCAATCAAGGATTGAGGCTTTGATTTCGAACACGGATGAGTGGCGAGGTGAAGGCAGTCAAAGAGAGAGATTGTGCGTCTGTGATGAAGCGACACTGCGTGTGAGGCTTCCAATTTGAACACGGAAGAGAAGGGTTTCATGTTATTGTATAATTGCTTAAACGAATAGAGGATAGAAATTGTTATTTAAGTTCATTAATCTACATTAATACACGCTACACTTCTTCTAAAAGCAAGGCACTGGCGACTTTGGCTTTTCGATCAAAGAAGCACTGACTTCTGAAAAAAGGAGAGGAAAAGCTGGTTTACCAAACGTGACATGTCGAGGGGCTTATAAGCTGGGGAACAAAAAAGTCCCCCCTCCCCCAAACGCAGCCTTAATCCATTCCAAATTTTCTATAAACAGTAGTGGAAGTTAACTCGAGAAGTGTGCTCTTAAATCATCACAACATTATAGGGTTAATAATTTTGGTTTTTTGTGGAGAGATTAAAGATGAATCTCACACTAACTTTTTTTTTTTCTGGTTACTCTTTAATAAAAGTTTTGTTTTGTTTTTTTTTCTTTTTTTTTGTTTAGAGTGATTCCCCTCAAAGTTGACAACTAAGAAGACTAATCCACTTCGAGCATGGACTTCCTTGGCCACAGATGCTTTCAACTGCAATTGAACCCGAGACCAGAGGACTTGAAAACTTGTCCAAACTGAAGCTGAGTTTCCCAACTCGACCACATCTTGTGGTTTAATGAATGTTTTGTTTATCACTCTTGTATCTGATATCAAGTTGTATTAAATGAATGCAACTTTTGTGTTCTAATCTCAACCCCATTTTAACACAAAGGCGACCCAAGAAATCATAACTATGATACTTGTTAGATATCCCATATATTCTGAAATATGATCTCTTTCGTTTATTAGTGACTTCAATATATACATAATAAAGTGTCCAACTTGTGTCGTGCATGTACACGACGTGAAGCATCTTTATTACTTACACGCCATCGGGGAATTGGTTATAAATCTAGCTCTTGCTTGGGTTAAGGGGTATTTGTTGAAGTAAGATGGGTGAAGATAGGTCTTAGGTTTTCTGATCTTCTTGTGACCCTTAAAAAAAAAAAAAAAAAAAAAAACTAAAGGCTTATAGTATGACGTTTTTGAAACTCAATCCACACATACATGTTGCACATCGTTAGGCTTGTTATGCTAATATTAGATATTAAGATAAACCCACACAAAAGCTTGCCTTAACTTACAACAGTGCATGAGATCTTTCATGATGCTTTATCAAACGCTTGTACTTGATCGTCTTTGATCTTATATAACTAAATTAAAAACACCATTTTCTGAAAGAAAAAAAAAATCACGATCAGGTTATGATATGAATTCCACCATTTAAGAAAATAACGACTCGAGTTGGAATTAAGAAATAAAAATTATAGAATTGAGAGATATTTTTGAAAAATGAAACGGATCTTCCTTCGTTTGCTCTCAAACCCTAGCCGCCATGGCTGGGGAGCTTAACAATCGTGTTTTGTGCCGACACCAAGTAGGCCCACCTTCTCTGCCTTTCACCTCGCTGCAATCCACCATCAACTTCCGTTGGCGAACTTCTAACTGGAATCTCTCTCCACAGTAGGGGATCTTGGAGGAAAGGTTGGTGTCAGAGTCACCGGCCTCTTGAACTAGAGTGGGTTAGCCGGGGAGGAGCTGACTCTGGTTCGACCGAGCAGAGGCAGCCTTAAAGCCTTTAGGGATTTTCGAGCACGTATTGTTAGAAATCTGTGCGATCCGATTTGCAGATGGGACGGAAAAGGGAGATGGATGGCTTGTGATCGGTGGCGGAGTGACTAACAATCAACTAGGGGGTTGGCTGCTACGCTAATCCTTGGGAACCGCATTTTTGGTATGTACCCAAATGGAGGAACGCGCTGGTCTGGTTGCAATCATGGTAAGGTTGCAACAATTTTCAAAGGGATGGTGGTGGTCACATGGCAGGTGATGTGGTGGTGCGGTCATAAAACGCTGGGAACGGCGGCGAAGCTAATGTTCAGGTGCCCATTTCTGGATAGGTGCCCAAATCAATTTTGGGGCCCAAACTAGTGGAGGTGCCCAAATCACACTCAGATTGGGGGCCTAAAGCAAGTTGGAGGCCCACTTGGAGAAGAGTTTAGAATTGGGCTCAATTACGAGCTCTAAGTTGGGCTTGGGTTCTTTCATGGACCAAACTGATGGACTCTAGTCCTTTAGGGTTTCATATTTAGGATCCCGGAGGTCCTATCCAACATGCTATGTTTCTGGTCAACATAGGTAGTACTTGTGAATCTTCTGAAATAGTTTTACACTATTCTGTAATAGCGGAACATTGGATGTTCAATGAACGAACCTATCTTTATGTACCACTGTGGGTACTACCACATCTTCTTTTTCTGTCTCTGCATGGCAACAGCGGAAGAATATGTAATGACCATTTTACCTTGAGGCTAACACATGTTTCTTGTGTTTTGATAGCACTCCAAGATTTTTTCTGGATGTGTTATAGTATGATTGTAATCATGCTCTATTGAGCTCTATTATATAAAGATAATTCCTTTATTCAAAAAAAAATAATAATAAATAACAACTCGATTTCTCAAAAAAAAAAAAAGAAAAAGAAAATATAGTAAATAACAATTCCCTTCAAAAAATTAATTTGAAAATATTTTTAGATAAAATATTAGGCGCACATTGAAAATATGAAACCAAAAGTCAATGAATTCTATATATATAAAAAATGCATTGGAACCTCTCAAACCTAATTCAACTGTGGCTAGAGATATCTATTGTGAGACATCGACCACCAGCTCGGACAACACTGACGAACATTGAAGGTTTAGTTAGTGATCGATAAGTTTATATTATCTTGGAAATTTCTTGTTTCTCTCTATCCCATTCTTTCTCTACGCTTATTTTCTTCGTATATAGCCCTTCTAGATATGGGCAAGTTCGAGATCGATGTTGGGGATTGCTTGCAGGGAAGAGCTTTTAATAAAGACCACTAAAATGAGAATTTCTAATCACGGTTTGGCAGATCTACTTTTCGATTACATTACGTCAAATTAACCGTTAAATGTTTATGTATGCGTGAATAGATTATTTCTGAAAATTTTCTTCCAAATTGCTAATCATTAAGATATCGAACTAGATCAAATCAATTGATGAACCAAATCTGTCAAACTTGAATCATTCATATTCATAATGATGAATCATAATTATGAATGCCTTAATGATTTTCACTTTAGTTGAAAAATTGTATAAATAATCTATACATAAATATCTAAATATCTAACAGTTAATTTGAGGAAATGTGATTGAAAAGTGGATCTCTTAAAAAAATTCTCATGAAATTCTCATTTTAATATATGGTCGTCATTAGAAACTCTTACTTACTTGCATTACTAGTGTTGAAGGAATTTATAAATTCTAGTGCCAGATTCATATAGTGGTTATGGATGACCATATCTTTGCGGGGGTCAAGTTTGGTGGGTCATCAGTCGCAGGTTTATACTGCGGAGTCGATGAATTGGTATAACCCGATATAAAACACTTGGGACATGCGCATCAAAAAAAAAAAAAAAAAACACTTGGGACATGCCTCTAGGATTTTGAACACAAACCGCCAAATAAAGGGCACCAAAGCCGCCGTACTGTTCCTTTTTTTTTTTTTTGGCAAAATTATTGTTCCTTTGGTGGAAGTTTGGAACACCATAGGTGATCGGCCGCCACCATTAGAGCTCAACCGAGAGGTTGCAGAAAATCCTCACGCCATTAACTTCACCGTCCAGCTGATGAATGCGCTAAAGTGAATTTGGAAGCTAGATTCGGTGCCATCTCTTCGATTTGAGACACATGAGATTAAAAAGTGTATTTTTCGCCAAAAAACTGTAATAAATCTCTATCTATTTTAACGTAGCTCAGAGAAAATATCTCCAGATGGCTGGACAGAATGATGGCTATAATGAAAAGAATAGTGGCAAGTGCCAAGAAAATATAAAATATGGAAATAAAGAAAAGGGAAAATACAAAAGGGATATATAGCAACAGTTAAGGTTGCAATGTGCATGATATTGACAGATATATATATATATATATATATATATATAGACGGTTGGAATGTAGAAATGATTAATTATAAGTATATTTATATGCATGAGGTTAGCATTTGAAGCCATTTACCACAAAATTAGTAGGAAAAAAAAATTGGGTCAAGAAGAAAATGTCAACAGGACAAAAACACATAGCAGAATAAAATATTTTAACAGAAATATCACAAAGTCTACGAGATTAAGACCTTATTTTATAAAAATAAAAAATGGTATACTTGCGTACCGACTCATCTGCTAGAAAATATGTAGATAATAGATTTTATTACTATTAATGCAAACCAAAAGAAATTTGGTTCTCTAGAAGCATCTTGTTGTCAACATCATTCTTCTAATTAGTTTATCTTAATGCAATTGAGGTCCTTATTCATTTCTCATGTATGCATTGACTTTTATCATCAAAAATCTATCAAATTTAGGGTAAAGAGGAATCAAGCAAGGTGAAGCCATTTGTCACTCTATCATCTTAGAGTAGAAGAAATTAAAAGGGAGAATAAATAAATTTCAACACCCTCACTTCAGCAGATTAAGCCTAAAAATCCAAAATGTCAATGGAGTAGCACCTTCAAATTCGATTGATGAGAAATCTAGTGATAGGGAAATTTCAAATTTTTTCTCGCTTTATGGTACAAAGTTCTTGGAAAGAACAATTGCTAGAAGAGAAATTTGAAACGGATAAATAATAAACATAATAAGAAAAGATGACTACTCATATATTCCATTCAGGGACGGAACCTGGATTTTAAGTTTTTTAGTTGGGTGGGGGGTCGAGAAATAAAATTTATGAATATAAAATTTTATGGGTGAAATTAATATTTTTCTATTTGAAAAACTAATTAATTATAGAGATCTAATTTTCAGCTCAACAATTTTTGAATTTTTTATAAATGAACCCAATATCAATAAGAATAAAGAACAAAATTATCACAAATATGGAAAATTTAATGCTTAATGAATTATGTTTGATTTAATAACAATCAAACTTCATTGCAAGATCAAATTCAACAAAGGAAGTAATTAATAGGTGACTTCTATTGCAGATGGCCAAAATAACACTTCATTTAACCGCTTGCAAGCGATTTAATTTATTGTAGATTTTCTTTTTGAATCAAAGGAGATCAGTTAAATTTATAATTAAGCAAGCAGTACCAGAAACGACACACCCCAGATGGGCCAATAGAATGAGCCGTCCTTTAGAACATACAAATGACATATTCTAAGAAAAAACAAAACCTCGCACTCCCAGACACACCCAGCTTTTAAGGACAATTAAACATATTTATTCTAACAAAACCTAGAAACTCAGAAGCAAAATAAAGAAATGCGACAACTGAGTAACTAGATCTTGCGACCCAAGAAACATTTAAATTACTAGTTGAGAATGATACACCAGCATCCCCAACAGTTCCACCATATGTATGTAGCTCCTCTTTAGCGCACTTAGGCCTATTCTTGCTTCTAATTGCCTTTTGGGCCCAAAACCCAATCCAGGTGCACATTGGGTTCCAACTTGGAAAAACCCTACCAGCCCAATACCAGGCCCAAACAACCTAATTAGGACAAACCTTAGATGAGAAACCAACCTCCTCCACCATGCTGCCGTCGCCGCCGTAGTCCACCGCCACACCTACCGTCAGAGCTCATATCACCACCATGCTGCTATCACCATCGCCAACCCACAGTTGGTGACGACCCTTTGCCGAATAGTTCCATCATCCAGAGCTCCTCCGCCGTCAGCATGTTAGCACTGAAGCCAACACCGCTTGCCATCGTCGTGTGCACCAGCGCATTAAGACACCAAGGAGGAGCAGATCCACTTTCGTGCACAAACACCTCAGCATACCAGTCCCAGACCAGATCCTTCACACCGGCAAACCATCCCAATCTAGCAGAAGCCAAGTTTGCTACCTTGCGCCCTAAACCCAGCTGCGCAACACGATCTACCACCATCGCTGATCTAACACACTTGGCACCAGCAAACAAAATTGACACAGATTTATCCCCACCCAGACAAACGAAGAAAAGAATAAGCAAACGAAGATCTGCCATGAACACCATTGAATGGAGAAAGTTTTGAGAAACCACTAACCGCGAGGAAGCACTCAAGCCCTAATTTATTGTAGATGACATTACAAAGACTTTTTGGACACTGATCAAACACCAACGTCAAATTTTTTGTTTTAAGAATTAAGATAGTAAGAGTATGAGTTTTCGTCATTTATCTTGTTGTATCAAATTTTATTTTCAAATAATATATGTCATTCCGTACTATATGATAGATGTTGTCTCAAGTTCAAATCATGAAATCAACTATTCCTTATATACTCATTTTCCACTATTCCTTATATAATCAATTTTCACCGTAAGTGTAGCACTGAAATATAGAAAGCAAAATGAGGTAGGGCATTTCATGAGAAAAGGGAAAACGACGGGGACCAAGTGGCAAAAGCATGGAGGATGGATATAACCAGAGGCGGCAAAAGCCCTCATAGCCTCATAGGCTCATATTTAGCGTTTCTCATCAGATAATGAACTAGTAATTGAACGTTGAAACCTCAAGTCTCTTCCTCTCCTACTCAATCTCGAAGCCGTGCTATCCCCAACTCTCACTCTCAGGTACTCTCTCTCTCTCTCTCTCTCTCTCTCTCTCTCTCTTAGTGTGCCCTTTGCTGCTCTGCTCTTTTATTTTGATTTCTCCTGTCAAGCTTAGACCTTTACTGACTAACACTGTTGGGTTTATGAGAGCAATTGGCAAACCTAGTGATACTTATATGAATTATAAAGGTAAGTGATTGATACCATTGAAAATTGTGTGGGAAATAAGAAAAGCAAAATGCTTGCTGCTCATATGTCTAAGGTGTTTGATAAAATGCCTCAACTAACTTTCTTGAATGATATTGCAAAATAATTTCACTAAGTTGATGGGATTCTGCATTCTGAGTTATTGGGTTCTTGCATATGTACAAGATAGAGATACCCATTTGGTTTCGACCCTTATAATGTAATTCTTCTTTCTTCTTATATCTTAATGTGCAGTGTCAGTGCAAAGTTTCTAAGGTCCATTATATGGTTATGTAATTGGTAATTACTGGTTTTGACTCTGAACCTAGTAAAGATGCCAGCATTAATCTCGTCAAGGTTGCTAATTTTCGGAGAGTCTCTGTCCTTCCACAAGTTTTCAAATGTATCTAGGAATGTGTGGTTCGGCAGAAGTGTATGTAGTCTGAGTCTTGGAAGCCTTGGCTTCAGAAGTGATAATGAAACAGTAGATAAAAAGGAAACCAATGAAGTTACGCGGTTGAGTTCTTTTAAAGGGGTTACCAAAAGAAAGGCCAAGGTGGTTAGAAGCAATGTAATCAAGGCAGCTGGGGCGCACAGCTCCCTTGAAATAGAGTCAACTCTCTTTAATGCGAAATCATTTTCTGAGCTTGGCCTCCCTCCTTTGTTGATAGAGAGGTTAGAGAGTCAAGGCTTCAGGACTCCAACCGATGTTCAGTCCACTGCAATTCCAACGATTCTGAAAGACCATGATGTTGTGATTCAGTCTTACACGGGTTCAGGAAAAACATTAGCTTATCTTCTTCCTATCCTCTCTGAAGTAGGCCCCCTAAAGGAGAGACCATCTGATGGTGATGGTGAATATGGGAAGAGAACAGACATAGAAGCAGTTATTGTGGCTCCTTCCAGGGAGCTTGGCATGCAGATTGTAAGGGAGTTTGAAAAGATATTAGGACCTGCAAACAAGAAAATGGTTCAGCAGCTTGTAGGTGGTGCAAATCGATCAAGACAAGAAGAAGCACTTAAGAAGAATAAACCTGCCATTGTTGTTGGGACACCGGGCAGGATTGCAGAGATTAGTGCAGCTGGGAAGCTTCACACCCACGGGTGCCGTTTCTTGGTCTTAGATGAGGTTGATCAACTGCTTTCCTTTAATTTTCGGGAGGACATGCACCGGATATTGGAACACGTAGGGAGGAAGTCCAGTGCAGATTCACATGGACCAAAAGGCTCACTTGCCAAGCGAGCTGAGCGTCAGACTATTTTGGTTTCAGCAACAGTACCATTTTCGGTGATAAGGGCAGCCAGTAGCTGGGGGCGCGATCCACTTCTCGTCCAAGCCAAAAATGTCATTCCCCTTGATTCCATCTCGCCCTCTGGACCCACTACATTGTCAGGAAGTTCGACCAGTACGAACTTAACCTCAAATTCGCAGGGTCATTCTGCAATAGAAAGCCTACCTCCATCTCTTAAACACTACTACTGTGTAACAAAGTTACAACACAAGGTTGATGCCTTGAGAAGATGTGTTCATGCTCTGGATGCCAAATCTGTCATAGCCTTCATGAACCACACTAAGCAGCTAAAAGATACCGTCTTCAAGCTGGAGGCCCGTGGAATGACGGCGTCAGAGCTACATGGGGATCTTGGTAAACTTGTTAGGGCAACAACTATGAAAAAATTCAAAAAGGGGGAGGTGAGAATTCTGGTGACAAATGAACTTTCAGCAAGGGGATTGGATGTGGCAGAATGTGATCTTGTTGTCAATCTGGACTTGCCCACTGACACAATTCATTATGCACATCGAGCTGGTCGGACTGGTCGTCTTGGCAGGAAGGGTACTGTGGTAACAATGTGCGAAGAATCGGAAGTTTTTGTTGTGAGGAAACTGCAGAAGCAGCTTGGCATTCCAATTCCAGCTTGTGAGTTTACAGAAGGAAAGCTTGTTATCGCCGAAGAAGAAAAGGCTCTACCAGCTCTGAGGTGATATTACTTAACCACTTATGGCATGCCTTGTACACTGTATGCATTGTTGCAGCTTTTGAATTAGTTAATATGGTTTCGCATTAGAAAATGAAAATGGAACTAAAAGCAATAAAAATTAGAATTATTCTAACTTTATGATAACAATCGAATTTAGTGACGATTTAATTTCATCTAGAACTAGATGTTATAAATGAAAGCTATTGACATGGAGGGGGAGAAAGGTCCAATCGCTGATTATTTGATGCATCTTTTTTTTTCTTTGCAGGCCATGAGAGCTATCCTTGAGCTGGTGATTTTCAAATTGCAATCCAGACTTCACACATTTTGTTTTGTTGTTTGTTTATTTGTGCATCTGTGGTTAGGAATTTAGGATGGTGGATAGTTGTATTTTCAAGGATGAGTTACCCTATTATACCTTAACCCGCAACAGTAGCATATTAGAGGTGAAAACATTGATTTCTCGCAATTTCTCTAGTTTGGCTGATGCATTTTGCCAAGGGTGGCTTTGCCTCGCCTACGTCAGCTCATAATCACTAGATGCAACATTTTGTTCCTATCCCTTACACTGGATGTGTTTGACCTGTTGATGTTAATAGAATCCCCTTCACAAAACCTAATTTTCTTCACCCTCCTTGCTCACAGACATTTGGAGACCAGCAAAATGAGACGCCTACTTTAATCCATAAGCCCTTAACTTCCTTAATGTATGTTCCATAATTAGACAAAGTCCTCATGAAAAAGATCGACACCCTTTATTAGAACATAGTGATGTCCCAGTGCAATGTATCACAGAATGAAATATGCATAACGATTTACTGAATATTATTAAGAGTAAATATTTATTTTCCTCGATTCTTATTTAGTAAATCCCTCCCCATATCTCCAGACCCTAAAGTCCTAAACCCAAACCTTTAAACCCATTTAGTCAAAAAAAAAAAAAAAAAAATCTAATGGCTAAAAAGACCCAATTACCCCTGCTTAACTCACCCTGCACTCAATTCTCACCGGAACAAATGCCCCTCCCTCCAATGCCTCCGCTGCTTTACCGTTAAATATCGCCCAACCGCTGCTGCTCTCATTCCCATGGAAGTTCCACAGCAACAAGAACAAGTAAACCCAGACGCCAAATCACCTCCAAAACGGTACCGCATCACTGCTTTAGCCTCTGGATTTTGACACAAGTAAAACACCTCTGCATTTCATTGTATCACACTGGGGTTTGCATGCAATCGCTTTTCAAACAAGTCAATGGCCTTCCTAAAACCTCACTCTCCTACTACTCTCATCTCATAGACCACTGTTTCTCCCTCAAATCCTTCACCCACGTCAGAATTTTACATGCCCGGTTGGTAAAAGTGGGACTCAATACCCATACCTTTCTGGGTAATCGTTTTCTCGACGTTTACTTTCGGTTTGGCACGCTTTTCGATGCATTGAGAGTTTATGATGAGATTAACTGCAAGAACATTGTGTCTAGGAACATCTGCTTGAAGGGTTTGTGTCGATTTGGTGAGTTTGAGAGGGCACAGGAGGTGTTCGATGAAATGCCTGAGAGAGATGTGGTTAGTTGGAACTCGATGATTTCGGGTTACGTTTCTTGTGGATTGGTTGGTGATGCAATGGGGATGTTTTCGAAAATGCAGATTTCGGCTGTGAGACCGAGTGAGTACACGTTTTCGATTATGATGTCAGTTGTGTCGTGTGCTGGTCGTGCGAAGCAAGTTCATGGTGGTATGATTAGGAAGGGTTTGGATTTGTCGAATGTGGTACTTGGGAATTCGTTGATTGGCATGTATGGAAAGATTGGTTTGATGGATTATGCTTTTGGAGTGTTTTTGACTATGAAGGAGGTAGATGTCATTTCTTGGAACACTTTGATTTGGGGTTGTCATAGATCAGGGTATGAAGAATTGGCTGTAGATCAGTTTGTTGTTATGAGAAGCACTGAGCATTCCCCTGACGAGTTTACGATATCAACTGTGATCAATGTTTGTTGTAACTTGCTTGATTTGGAAAGGGGTAAGCAAATTATTGCTTTCAGCTTCAAGGTGGGATTCTTTTGTAATAGCATTGTATCAAGTGCTGCTATTGACATGTTTTCCAAATGCAACAGATTGGAGGATGCGGTCTGGCTCTTTCACGAACTAAGCTGGTGGGATTCAGCCGTTTGCAATTCCATGATTTCGAGCTATGCTAGGCATGGTTGTGCGGAGAATGCCGTGCTGCTTTTTGTGCTGACCTTGAGAAAGAATCTCAGGCCAACTGAGTTTACTCTTAGCAGTGTGCTGAGCTGTATGTCCACTTTTATTCCAGTTGAGCAGGGGTCCCAAATCCATTCTTGGGTTATTAAGTTAGGCTTTGAGTCAGATGCTATTGTTGCTAGTTCACTTGTTGATTTTTATACTAAACTTGGACTAATAAATCATGCCATGAAAATCTTTGCAAGTATGGGGGTGAAAGATTTGATATCTTGGAACACAATGATTATGGGTTTGGCTCACAATGGTAAATTATTTGAGACCCTGGACACATTCAAGGAATTAGTTAGTGAAGGTATGCCAGCGGATAATGTAACGTTAGCTGGAGTTTTATTAGCTTGCAACTTTGGGAGCTTTGTGGACGAGGGTATGTCAATATTTAGGTACATGGAGAAGGAGTATGGGATCAAACCTGCGGAAGAGCATTATACATGCATAATAGAGTTGTTGACTCATGTAGGCAAACTCAAAGCAGCAATGGATATAGCAGAAGCAATGCCTTATGAACCTAGTTCTGTGATATGGGAATCAATTCTTCGTGCTTGTGCAATTCAGCAAGACATCAAAATTACCGAAAGAGTTGCACAACTAATGATGAAGTCAGAACCGCAGTCATCTCTACCTTATTTGGTGCTAGCTCGAGCATATGAAATGAGAGGAAGATGGGAAAGCATGATTCGAGTTACAAAAGAGATGAAACATAAAGGCGTGAAGAATATGGTTGGATGTAGTTGGATTGAGATACAGAAACATGTATATACCTTTAAGGCAGACCAATTACAGCATCATAGAGGTAAAGACATTTATATGATATTGAGATTACTGTTTTGGGAAACGGAAGCTGATAGTTACATGGACAATATAACGAAGTGGTGCTAAGAGGAGAAAGAGTGGAGAAAAGAAATACAGAAAGGCTAAGTTTGGATGAGGGCGTTGCGCATCTGAATTCAGGTTAAGAGGAACATAAGATCATGGGTTGCACGTCAGGAATATGACTTGTTTGGGCAAAATTTAAAACTACAGCAGAGTTTAAGGAGGGAGGTTGGATAGACACAATCTTATCTTAAAAGTAATGCCAATACAGGGCATCACTTGATCTTCTTCAGTTTAGACTGAGGCTTCCCACTTTCTTCTTCAACTGTTCAAGATCTTTTCGTTTGTTGAGCTTTGTTGGATTTCAGTTGGTTATATGGTTCTATGTCTCACCACCAGATTATCAAAAAAGATCTCATCACCACCAGGTCAGGAATCTCATAAGCCTATTGTATTCTAGCTGTGTTCTGAGATTTTTCTCTGTCATGCCTTTGTAGCTGCAACCAAAGGTTTAATATTTCTATGATTTCTTTACTTGAGTTTGAGTGTTTCATTTCTAACGTACTTTCTGTACTCCTTGTTTTGATTTTAAATGGGTTTAGGTATTCTTTGACAAATAGGTAATAGCTTGGGAGACTTCAACTGCTGGAGTGAAAGAGAAATTGTCACACCGTCACACAGCACCCACCATCTCAACCTCAAAGAGGTATGAATTTCATGCTTTTATCCTTCTATGGATATGTTTGGTTGCCTAGAAAGCTGATTATTGAATCCTGTCATTTCCCTAAAACTACTATCTGTTTGGTTGCCTTGAAATTTTTTATCTTCATATACTTTTTCTGTAGTTATTTGTTTTGTTTGCGATAAATAGTTGGGTATTTAGGCTGTTTGTCTCTTTTCTTGAGCTGACACAGTCTGGTTAGCCCAGAATTTGACAATCTTGAATTTTAATACATGTATATGAAATTGGAAAATGGCCAACATATGGTCGTTGTGCAATTTCATATGTTGACATAATCTGGAAAGTATTCATAGCAATTAGAGCTTAAACTTCTGCTCAATTTAGCATGCTTTTAATATTTTCGTGTATGTGAATCTTAAAGATGTCTTGATCATGGACTTTGATTGTCTACTATGATTTTGGCTGCTAGGTTCTGCTTGGATTTCCATGTGAGGCTGCCACGTCAGTTTACAACAGCTGAAAATAAAACGTTACAAAAGCCCAGCTTCCACAAGAAGCAACAAAGCTCCTCTCCCCTCTTTCTCAAGATGATCATACGTATTTTTGATGCCTCCATCAACTCCAGGCCACATACAACCTACCATCACCAAACCTTTCCTTTTGCATTCCCAATCTTTAGTTCTATACTGACCCACCTGCAATTTCATTATTAACGGCTTCTCCAACAAGCTTCCCAATCTCCTTTTAAACAAGCTTCTCAAGCATACATCATCTTCTTCAACTAGGGTTAGTTTGTCATCTCAAAAACTTATTATCCCTGCCTCCTTTCAGGCACCAATCTCAATACATATTGCCAATCCAATTTTTGTCATATGCTACTTGAGCATTCTTTGGCGGCGTGTCCAATATGGGGTGGATGTGTGTAAAAGGAGTCTGGTTACAGGGAAAATGATGGGGAGGAGATCAACTACTACCTTAATGAAAATGGATCTAAAAACTTATGGCTGCAGATCCTAGGAAAGGGGGAGGAGACAGAGATCAGCGGCCTGACATGCAAATCCAAGCAAATTCTAGCCTCTCTCTTCCTTTTTTTTTTTTTTTTTCCTTTTTTGTTTCCTGGAATATAACCAGCTCATACAATCTCGTGTGAATCTTGTGGTCTTTACTTTTGTTTTTGTGACTTACTCTTTCGTATGATATGGAATTGATTGCTCAATTGTTTTTAGTTTAAGTGGTTTGCCATAGTGCCTCCTTTGCAAACATCTATCCCTTTCCCCCGCATGGGAAACAAAATGACACATTGTGAAGTAGTTAAGACTGGAGGGCAAGGTAGGGGACCGGATTGGCTGTAGAATATAGAGCTAGCGGTTCCCGAAGTAATAGTACTCACTTATAGGTGGATTTGTAAAGCTTATTTCCGTGTACTGAAATTTTCAGACTATCTTACGAAGCATCTGGGGCAAGCATTTTGATTAGCTTCTTGCAGTAAGATTTAGCCCATGTTGCTGTCCACTTCCAGATGATGAGAGCTGTTGGTTTAAATCCAATAAATGATACTCGGTTTGGTATTTCATAACAAGTGTTGTTAGAAGGATCGAAAGGATGGGGGATCACTTGTGTAGGGTGGATAAACTCGTTAATGACCATATATATTTGTCCCTAAACTATATCCTAGCATCTTTATTTTTAATTATTCTAGGTAACAATTTTCTCTCTTTTGTTTATTATTTATTGAATATAATTGGTACAGACTAATCATGTGTTGTCAAAAGTCTCTAGTGCCATAGCTTATTTGATTTTCAATCAACTTGGTGCAGTTTCGTTCTTTAACCCTGGACGACTATTTAATTAGCATCTTCAGCTAATGGAGCCATTCAACCATTGAAGGACCACGAGTGACCACTGAAAGTACACACTTGCTGATTGGCTGAGTCGACAGTGGTTTCAACTTCCACTATTGTTCGCTTCGTTGTCAGCTATTGCAACCGTTACACTAGGCCTCATAAAAAAACCCGCTAAAGCCTGCCTAGGTGGGTAGCGGGCCGGGTTTGGTTTAGGGGTTAAAACCTGGCCCGGCCCGTAGGTAAAGCCCGCTAGATCCAGCCCGTAAAAGCCCGTTAGGCCCGACCCGTAAAACCCCATAATATATATATATATAGGATTTTTCTCAGGTAAGGATGTCCTTAGTTTTTCTTAGGTGCGGATTTGGTGTTTTCATCCACTTTCCGATCATATTTTCACATCTTAACCGTTCAGTTTTTAGAGCCTAATGTATAGATCCCCCCAGTAAAATTTCAGCCAATTTGGTGATCGTTAAGACATCAAAAACTGCAATTTACACGAACGGACCGAATCTGTCGAACCGGAACCGTTCATATTTATAATGGTAAATTGCAGTTTTGGATACCTTAACGATCACCAAATTGGCTGAAAATTTTCAGAGGTGATCTATACATTAGGACCTAAAAACTGAACGGTTAAGATATGAAAATGTGATCGGAAAGTGGGTTAAAACCGGAAATCCGTACCTAAGAAAAACTAAGGAGGTCCTTAGCCAAGAAGGACTGTATATATATATATATATATATATATATATATATATATATATATAAAACACAGAAATTGTTGTGCAGAACACCTAACTTCACTGAATTACTGGGAAATGCTCGGATGGAATTAAGAGTTGTATCCTATATGCACGCAAAGCCCCATGTGTCTAGTTTCTGAAAAATTTTACGGTTTTCGATTCCGACTTTCTAGAAGGAGCTCTGGCAATTTAAGTGAAGGCAGTTCAGCTTGAACGAGAATCTGCAACATCTTTTACAAGTTCATGTCTAGGACTGAACTTCGCTGAATTACTGGGAACTAATTGGATGAAATTAGGATATGTACCTTATATGAACGGAAAACCCCATGTGTCTAGTTTCTAAGGAATTTTGCGGTTTGCGATTCCGACTTTTCTAGAAGAAGTTATGACAATTTAAGTGAAGACAGTGCAGCTTGGACAAGAATCTTTAGTGTGCTATATCATCATTATTGAAGATCCAGGACTTTTAGACATGTTTATATATGTGTGTGTTTATATATATATATATATATATATGTAACTTATATAAGTTCTTTTAGACATGTGTGTATGTGTTTATATATATATATATATATATAACTTATATAAGTTATATTATATATATATATATGTGTGTGTGTGTCTTTTTTGTGAGTGTGAATTTTTTGTAATTTGGCTTATGGTGAAACTGAAAGTTCTAATACTTCTATATAGAATATATGCATATATATTCTGCATGTCATAACTACGATTGACCGATTCGATCGGATTCAAAAATATAATGAAATTAGCTAAATTTTTTACTACACTCATAATTTATTATAATAATCTCATTCAACGTTGGTTTTTTCATTTTATTTGAATTGATAGAGGTTGTCCTTTGCAGTGTATGATATATAAATATAGGTTTATAAGAGTAATTAAGTTTGAACTAGTTGATTGAATTCGAAACGAGAATCAAATTGGGTGAAACTTTTACAACCACCATAAAACATTACAATCTCTCCATCGACCGGTTGGTTTCTCCAAATTCATTTTTCACTTCATGTTTGCTTTAGAATGAACCTTAACAATTTAAATGCAATGTATAAGTCATACAACTTTATGAGACAAATTGGTATAGATAAACTTATTTGTAATTAAAATTGAAATTATTATCTTATGTCCACGCACATCCATCGATGAAATATTTACAAACGTGATGTAAAAAAATAAGCACGTTTCGCGGTTGTCAGGCTATCGGTCAACCAAGAAAACATACAAATGACTACAGTTGACCAATCCGATCGAGTTCGAAACTTTGGTGAAATTGACTAAATTTTTAATCATACGCATAATCTATTGTAATAATCACATCCAATGGTTAGTTATTCCATTTTATTTAAATTGATAGAGGTTGCCTTTTAGAGTGTATGATATATAAATATAGGTTTATAAGAGTAACTAAGTTTGACCTAGTTGATCAAATTCGAAACGAGAATCAAATTGGGTTAAAATTTTACAACCACCATAAAACATTACAATCTCTCCATCAATTGGTTGGTTTCTCCAAATTCATTTTCCACTTCATGTTTGTTTTATAATGAACCTCAACAATTTAAATGCAATGTATAAGTTATACAATTTTAGGAGGTAAATTGATATAAACCAACGTATTTATAATTAAATTTGAAATTTTTATCTTATGTCTACGCACATCTATCGATGAAATATTTACAAATGTGATATAAAAAAATAAGCACGTTTCGCGGTTGTCATGCCATCGGTCAACTAAGAAAACATACAAGTGACTACAGTTAACCAATCCGATCGAGTTCGAAACTTTGCTGAAATTGACTAAATTTTTAACCTCACGCATAATTTATTGTAATAATCACATCCAACGGTTGGTTTTTCCATTTTATTTGAATTGATAGAGGTTGCTCTTTAGAGTGTATGATATATAATATAGGTTTATAAGAGTAACTAAGTTTGACCTAATTGATCGAATTCGAAATGAGAACCAAATTGGTTGAAATTTTTACAACCACTATTAAACATTATAATCTCTCCATCGGCTGGTTGGTTTCTCCAAATTCATTTTCCACTTCATGTTTGCTTTAGAATAAACCTCAACAATTTAAATGCAGTGTATAAGTTACACAACTTTAAGAGGTAAATTGGTATAGAACAATGTATTTGTAATTAAATTTGAAATTTTTATCTTATATCTACGCACATCCATCGATGAAATATTTAAAAATGTGATGTAAAAAAATTAGCACGTTTTGCGGTTGTCAAGCCATCGGTCAACCAAGAAAACATACAAGTGACTATGGTTGACCAATTTGATCGGGTTCGAAACTATGGTGAAATTGACTAAATTTTTAACCACACGCATAATTTATTGTAATAATCACATCCAACGGTTGATTTTCCCATTTTCATTGAATTGATAAAGGTTGCTCTTTGGAGTGTATGATATATAAATATAGATTTATAAAAAAATTAGTGTCTTTAAATATTTATTATAAATAAAGCCCGTAAGGTCCGGCCAAAAAAAGCCCGCAAGGTCATGCCCGGCCCTGCCCGAAAAAGCCCGCAAGGCCCGCTTTATATAGATGGGCTTGGATCCTTTGATTTACAATAAAGCCCGGTCCGGCCCGGCCTAAAGCCGCTATGAATGGGCCGGCCTAGCCCGACCCTCCCCGATGACGAGACCTAAGTTACACTGATATATGATGATATCAGGATTCGAGAATTCATTGCAGTGATGTAGTCTTTGATAGGCACATTTGTTATTAATATGTATACAGACAACCCGAGCAACCAAGGCTAAGGTCTTAGTGAGTATATTAGGGGATGATTTATGACTAGTTAGAACAATTTTGTAGGTATGGATTATGAAAGTTTATGCTTCCAAGATACATTATAGTAATGCTTTCCTTGGTACATTATTAGGAGATGATTTATGACTAGCTAGAACAATTTTATAGGTACGGATCATGAGACTTTATGCTTCTAAGGCATATAGCAATGCTTTCCTTGAGACATTATTTGCCCTAATACTGTGCATATACTTTTTAAGGCCGTTCAAATTGGAGAACGTGGGAAGAAGATCTATGCGCACCAGAGCGTTCATCGGTCATTTCTGTATCATGTACTGTTACGGTACTAACACTAGCTTTTTGAAAACGCCTATTTGTTCTGATAGAGTGGTACATACTAATATCTGTCTAAATCAATGCTCTTGCTTAATTTCATTGTATTACCAATTTTTTCGGGTCCATTCAGTTCTCAGCTGGACGTCGGCAGTAATTATATCAACCTTCTTATGAGTAATGCAGGAAATGTTAAAGATTCTGCGTACTTATTATACACGCTGACAATCACCAACTAGATTTGTGTCTTCTTTTTTCCTCTGTAATTATTGATCACGGGTAAGAGTGACCATCAAAAGACTAGCATGGATGAGAGCAATAATAGAGAGGATCATCCATGCATCAAAGTATCAAACCATTCTGATGCTCCACTAAGTCGCGAACATCAATGAAGTTGGAATGAGATGGAAAAACTAAAATAGTGATCCTTTCACATCCATTTGTCGCATTATTTTCGAACAAAATCAGTGATGTGCATATGAATTATTATATTTTCCTTCAATTTTGTCTTTATAACACAGGATATTCCTGTAAGAGTCGATCCCTGACTGTAAATGTATATATTTGGATAAAATGCTATGTCACTGGCAGGGGCGGCAAACCCATGAGAATTCCGGGACCTAAGGTCAACAAGAACTGGATAATAGACAAATTTTTGGGTGTTGGCTAGGTTTATGGGTGGTTGAATGTATAAATACATATTACCCTATATAGTAGAATAAGTCGGCTTAATCTCGAGTTAGTCTACAACTAGTGGAAATTAGTCTATTGTGGGAAGTTACCGATACGTTATGGTACTTTTTCTCTTACATAATTTGGCCTTTTTATGTTTTTTTTTTTAATCGAGGTTTGACCGTCACACCCATTTTATTCATTTGATAAAGTTGCCTGGCAATGTAATATCAATCCACTGTACGTGAGTTAAATGACATGTTATTCTAAGTAATACAACACAAGCCAAAAAGGCACATATATAGAATTCTAACCAAATATAGAGATCCAAATCGGCTGACAATGAAGCGAAAACTAGTGGGATCGAGGAGCCTTATTCTAGTACATTCTTTTGTTATCGTTTGGTTTTCGGTTTTAATCTGCATGTACAACAACAATTGCATGCCTCATGATTGAGGGAGCTCTAACGATGTTTATGACAGCAGGACAGGACTAAGTCGCAAGATTTAGTACAGAAAGAAAGTCCCCAATGTTTGTGAGGATCATTGATAAAGCCGTCCAAACGCTAGCGGTTAAACGCATAAACCACTGTGGGTGTTGGTTGCAGACTTGCAATCTTGTCATTGGCTTAATACTCTAGACAGCAAACTCCCGCCAAATTTTTTGGTACAGTGTTTGGGAATATTCATGGGTATATCTCTGGGTGTTGTTTTGAAGCGAATGTTATCTGGCCAATGCAAAACAGAGAGAGAGAATATTGTGAGGTAAAGAGAAAAGAAAGAGAATTTCTCTAAACCCTATCAGACAACTCATTGGCTATCAGTCATAATCTTTAATGGGTTTAATCCTTGTTATTCCTCTCTCATTTATAATTGTACTAGCAGACACAATATATTCAATTTAAATAGCACATTTTTTTTCACCAAGACATCAAACCAAGATCAAAAGCCAGTAACCAGTTGAGGTCTGTTGTTCATAAGCATCCATGGCGAGTCCTATGACGCCATCACATGTTGTTATTGCCTATGATGCTACCAAGGACCGCGGTGGGCAGGAGCTTAAGCGCACCATTGATTCTGTGAGGTTGAGGGGTGACATTTTAAAGGCCGGCGACACCATTGTTGTTCTTGGAGTCTTGCACAGGGTGGTTCATCCAAGTAAGTGTTCAAAGAAATGCCCCAGTGGCTTTTAGTTTGTGTTCTCGTATCAGAAGCTTGTATAGTCTTAATGAGACGAAATCCTGCATGCTTGGCCTTGCTTTGGCTATAAAGTTGCACACGCAAAGTAGATTAGTGTTATCAACTTTATCTTTAGCTTTCCATTTTTGGATCAAATTTTCATGTCCTGCATCACAAAGTAAATTGGTATTATATATGTCATAGACCACACTCTGTGCTTGAGAGGTTTCACTTAAGCATCCTACAGGGAACATAGGCCACACAAGTTTATGACCATCAATTCTACATGTATGGTCAAATCTCGTCAATCATAATTCATTCTGTATATGTATCTGTCTCCATGAGTAAAACTGCAACTTGCATGATATAGGCTTTGTTGTTTTTTCTTAGCAACTGAGATGGCAGACTGTGAATCTGTGATTGAAAGTGTAAACATAGATCCTTTCATTTTAAGCGAAGATTTTGACGTAGAGCACGTCCTAATATTATTTTGGTTCATGATAGCAGCAAATAATCAATTGTTGGTAGGATCGTATGACTACTACGATTATTTGATTTGTAATCCCGTAAACTGATTCTGAGCAAGTAACTAAACTACTGACAGTGCTCATTACTGATATAGTGATATTACACTCCACGCTTACCTTTACTTGGTTGGAACAGTGGGATACCAAGCTAAACCATACCCAGAATTCTTTGGAACAAGCTTTCGTGCAGTGGAGGAAGAAGTTACAAAGAAAGTTGACATGTATGTTAACATGCTTCTTGAAAGTGCTGAAGCGTGTGAAGAACATGGGGTAATATATTCTCCTATTGCTAAGCATTACTTAATCAAGTGGTTGATGGAGTTGATAACGGGAAGGTCTTACTACCGTCCGATATAGTTTCAAAGGAGGATAAAGATTACTATTATATCTGTTACCTAGGGCACTAACAAAAATAATAAATTTGAACAATGATGCTGGATGCTGCTTTTGTATATTGAAGATTTTCCACTGTGTCACTGTTATATTAAGAATTCTGCTTTCTGTCCCTGTTATTGCTGGTTTTGTTCACTGTATCAAATTCCTTGCTATTTTCAGGTCAGCATAGAAGTCAAAGTTACTGCTGGTTATCCCATCAAACGGGTTATCTCGCAAGAGATTATGGCCTGCAATGCAGCTTGGGTTTTACTTGATAGGTAGTTCTTTAATTTCTCCGTCTGCTTATTTTTTTTAGACTTCATCATGGTTGCACTTGCTATCTGATCTATTGGTGCTGATTCTTGAGTCATGATAAGTATTCCTTCAGAAATCGTTTCTTTGAACTGTACATTCTATTCACTACCATTTGGATATTTTCAAACTGGTTCATAGGTGTGACTACTGGATGATGGACATTTACTGTGAAAAGGAAATAGGAATTTTTTTTTTCTTCTTAAGGATAGGTTTTCTTCCATGCGAATGATGGATGAAAGATCACTAAAATATGGCCCTGTTCATGTTGTGGAAAGTTGTACAGTTGTTGGTGACATTTAACAATGAATAGAATATGAATGGCTATTTTCTCTGCTATGCATTGGTTGCCAGGTAAACAAAGAATTGCTTGAGATGGTGAATATTTTCTGCCATATTTTCGGATTCCTCAACCGTTGAGAGTCAAAAATATGTCAATTTACTGAGCTAATTAATATTCTTTCTCTTAAAAGCGTAGCTATTAATATTTAATGCAGTAAAAACGAATAACAATTTCAATTTGTCAAAGATAGATTGCTAGATTTCTTTGTAGCCTCCAATTTTCATTTGCTCCAATCTACCTTTATCGTTGTTCCCAAGCATGCCTCAGTTGAATTTTATCTTTTCGGTTTTCCATGGGCTTTAATAGTAACTTACGGAGGTTTACAGGCACATCAGACGGGATTTAAGCTTCTACCTTAAGCAAATACCTTGCAAGGTTGCATTAATTCAAGATAGCTTAGATGTGGACCTTTTGAGACCTCATACGACAGATGATACTGATACTATAGAACATAAAACGTTCTTTTCTTTGTCCAAGCCTGTTCCACTATCAATTTTTCAAGCTACTGGAAACTATGAGCAGTCAACCATAACGTGTTCAGGTGACTCTGTATCTGTTGGTCTGGAAAGCTCAGAAATGCCGAAGCTCAACTTGACGACTCCATCTACATATCAGCCCAGAGAGTATAGTTCTTCATTGGATATAGGGACTTCTTCTAAGAACGAAAATTCAGGTGCAAAATTTTCATATCCCCTTAAACATAATGCTCTTCTCTTTTCAAATTCGAGTAAGATATATCTTGTTCTTTGTGCAATGGAAGTTTGACCTTCAGATGTGTGATACCAATTCATTATGAATAGTCACTTTCCAAAATACAAAACTTATTTATATACAAGATTTTCATTAATATTTACATGCAGAGTAGAACCCTTACCAGATAAACCTGAAGTGAGGAGAAGTTTTCTCTTCTCTAAATGGCAAACCTTTATTTGTCTTCTCTCAATCTAAGTGGATGATTTGTCTCTTTACTGGGAGTTCAAAATCTATTTTATGTTACAAAGAATTTTTTCTAAAATTTTTTTTATCTCTCTTTATATTAGAATTCACACTTCATTTATATCTCTTATTACATTCATCAAGTCAATATGTCCCATATGAATAAAATAAGATAACAATTTCTTCAGTATTATACTATTATATGATATGGATACATACAGTGTTCAACACACCAGACTTGCTAAACCCTAGAAACATACATCATTCAGTTTTGAATCACAAGAATGTAAAAGCCAGAAATGAAACTTATGCATCATCCGTTGAAAGGATCACAGACACATAAAGCCATAATGCTTTTAGCTTTTTATAACAAAGAAGTGCTTGATCCTTATGTCACATGCATGATGGTGTTTTGAATGGAAAATATGATCTTAGGAAATAGGAATTACCCGTGTTATAGATCTCCAAACTATCTTTGCTGTAATAAATATGTTTGGTACTCCAACTACTAGACTAAAGCCTTTTAGTGTAATTTTAATTTCATCTTTCAGGCATACAAACCAAAGGAGACATCATTCAATATTCTACTTTTCAAATTGTCCAGAAGCAAAATAAAAGTTTCTCACGGCAGAGAACCTCAGATGGGCCAATTCTTTGTTCCATCTGTGGAACGAGGACTGAAATGAATATCAAAGATTCTATGATATTTAGTTACTTAGAGATACAGATTGCAACGGAGGATTTTTCAAAAGAAAACTTAATAGGAGAAGGCGGATATGGTCATGTATATAAGGGTAAGCTCAAGGCCGGACAGGAGATTGCAGCAAAGGTGCGGAAAGAGGCAAGTAAACAGGGATTCAAAGAATTTCACTCAGAGGTCTATGTCTTGAGTTTTGCACGCCACAAAAACATTGTAATGCTGTTGGGTTATTGTTGCAAGGAAAACCAAAATATCTTGGTGTACGAGTATATTTGTAACAAATCTCTCGAGTGGCACTTATTTGGTAAACTGCTGTTTGGACCTCAGCTATTTTTAGTTCATCTGCTGATACAATATCAACATGAATACTGACTCTTCTTTTGTTAATTGCTTGTGGATGTCATAGATGAAAAAGCAGAAGTTCTTGAATGGCACCGAAGGCATGCTATCGCCCTTGGAACTGCAAAAGGATTACGTTTCCTACATGAAGAATGTCGCGGAGGCCCTATCATTCATCGAGACATGCGACCAAGCAATATACTGCTCACACACGATTATGTTCCAATGGTAAATTAATATGCATCATTCCTTACATACACTTTTTATGAGCTCCTTGGAGAAATTACAAAATATTACTTTCCATTTCAGTTAGAGTTACTTAGTATGCTCAAAATTTGGTCAGTAGCGGACTTGGTGGCATTGATAAGTTCATAGTTCCTATAATAATACGGTAGTTGAAATATAAAATATATAAATATAATAGCTCGATAGGCAGAATCATTGATCCATTGAAATAGTAAAAACTATTTCAGCTAATGGCATGATTTTCTACACTCAGTTAGGTGATTTTGGCCTAGCTAAATGGAAGACCAATGATGATCTTGAAAGTACAAGGATACTTGGGACATTAGGGTGAGGACTTCTATTAGTTTTCTGCAACATCTGATTATCACATTATACCTTTTCTATTTTGATTTTACCGGAACAAGCTCAAGTAAGCTTTTGGTTCTTGTAGCTACCTTGCTCCAGAGTATGCAGAGAATGGTATTGTTTCTGTAAGAACAGATGTATATGCATTTGGCATGATTCTGTTACAACTCATATCTGGGCGCAAGATTGTAGATGGAAATGGAGAAGAACCAACTGAATCCCTGCGGGAGTGGGTATGTTGGTCTTCAAGAGCTGATTTTTCAGCTAATTTTTACTCTGCAAATTAAACAAGAAAAAGCAACTTTTGCTTATTTTTTGTTTTCCAGTCTGATTAGTCTGTATCTGTTACGTCCAAATCATAGGCAGAACCATTGATCCATAGGCTAGCACTACATGAACTCATTGATCGTCGTCTTGGAGATTCATACGATACATACGAAGTGTACCTTATGGCTAAAGCCGCATATGTATGTGTGCAAGAAAGCGCTGAAAAGCGCCCATCAATGGGAGAGGTAATAAAAAAAATTTCTTTGGATTCTGTTTTTTGGTGACAAACTTTTAGCCTTGGAAATTTGTAAATTGCATGCATATAGCTGCCTTTGATTATGTTTTCATGCATTTTATGAATGACATAGCCCTGTAATTTGGTATGACATAAATGTGAAACAACCTTTCTGAAGCATGTGAGGATCATCACTTGAACTTCTTGATAAGATGTATCGGAGCACGTACTGTGGAAACACACTTCATATGTTCTGATATTTGCTAGTTAGAAATACCACTGCATAGAGAGTCTTATATTAAGGTTGTCTAGCTATCTGTATTACTGCATCTGACTATAATTTATTACTTATTTTGCCACAGGTTGTCCGTATACTCGAAGGAGAAAATGACCATTTCCACCACCTAGGAGAGCACTTTGTACCTTAGTGTGGGAAGTGAAGGGTAAATGGCACACTTCTTCATTTGGCAGATGGTATTTCTTTTTCTATAGTTCTATATGCTGATTTTAGCTTCATATGTAGTTTTACATTCCTATAGATCTTCGCTGTATTCATCGCAGTTTAAAAGATTGCATTGTGAATTAAAGTCCTTGTACAATTTCAACTAAAGCTCGAGTTTGGCTCAGTGCAGGTCTCGTGATTAACTGACCGGCAGAGGGACCATTTCTACATTCCAGGATAGCAATTCTACCTCATTACAGGAATGGAGGAGACAATGGCGCACTTATAATATTACAGCTGTTTTTGTTTTTTTTGGTAGCCTTTTCTTTTCTTGATGATGCTTGTAGGTGCTCATGTTGTTTGTCATTCTCCTTTTCACGGGCCAAGTGGGTTGGTTTCTCATGGTTCCAGACAGAGGCTGCATATTGTTTATAAGGCTATGAAAAGTTAAATAGAGAAAAGAATGGCCTAGGCAAATAATAAGGTTGTCTTTTTTGTGCCTTATCTTCGAATAATAGATGTCCTTTTGGTCTAAATTATGGATGTTGTTGACGTCAGTATATTTACTTATGTTGTAAAGATACAACAATATAATCATTTTAAAACAGTGAGAAATACTCATATTTTATGACATTTGAGCTAAAATATTTTATAAAGTTTGGATGATGCTATTCACATACCCATTTTCTCTATTCACAGACCCTCTTTATTTTTCCGTTACTTTAATACATTTTTTTTTTCAAATTACCCTGTGAAGACCCAAATTTTCACATATTAAATTTATGTAATTCAATATTTGTTCAATAATATGAATTATGATTTTTGGGCTTGCTTCGTATGTCGTTGTATGAGAAATTGGGTTTCGAACGAATTTTATTTTTGAAACGAACGTTATTTAGGGGGTCGTGAAAATTTACTTTTTATACGAACAAAATTTGGGAAAACTTCCTTCATGAAAGTTGTAGAGTTCGTCGATACGAGTTTATATATATGTGGAACGCGAAAATCGGAGTTCGTATGAAAAAGTTACAAGAGTTTGAATTTTGGGGATTTTTCTATAAATATAGGAAAAATTCCGGATTTATTCATAAATCTGGAAATTTTCCATTTTTGCGTGATCCTAAAGCAATAAATCACTGCATGGTTCGGGCTCAACTAATCCATACCCAAAATCACATCATATGTGTGATCTGGAATCACAATCAATACAAAGAACTCTCTGCTACAAATCACAATAGGTCAATCATCACAAAATATATCAAGCTCAAGTAAGACGCCAAGTGGCGACGTGACCCATAAAGATCTACTGAGAGGCATAGCAGTCAAACCCAACACATCTACCACAGATCTAGATATCAAAGAGTGGGAAGCTCTCGTATCAAACAATACTCTAGCAAGATAGCTATAAACAAATATAGTACCCTCCACCCAGTGCCTCCCTGACCAATGGCGAAGACTCTAGCCCGACCTTGAGGTTGTTGCCTCGGCTAATTCCTTTGGCCCCTATCCTGCTGCCTGTGGAAAAACCCGGGAGATATGTCCTACCTAGCCACAAGTAAAGCACACCAAGTTCTTTGGTTTCGGGCAGTTCCCTGAAATGTGCCCTAACTCATGGCAATTGAAACATTTTAGAGGCGCCACCTATCTAATAGGTACCGCCCTAGCAGGCTCTGCAACCATGGCCCTAGCTGGTGCCTGCTGGTTAGTCCTTTGGCTTTTCCAGAAGTTACCTCGATTGCCCATTGTATGGCTGCTCTCAGCAACTATCTTTCCATTCCTCTGAAAATCTCTATCAGCTGTCTGCTCTTCCAGGAGAATCTGGTTTTCCTACTTGATGTTTAATGCCTTAGCCACAACGAGTTCCTACTTGAGTTCTGGTTCAACCCCAACTGAAACTTCATGGCCAAACTCTCAGGATCTAACTACCTCATAAACTGATACAACCTGTTGAACTCTGCCTCATATTCCCTCACACTCAACTTCCATTGAGTTAGTGAATGGAATTGTCTCTCCAACTGATGTCTCACTGTAACTGGAAAGTATTTCTTCCTGAAGAGTTCTATGAACTCATCCTAGGTTAGAGTGGTCACATCCATCATTTTCTCAATGCCACTCCACCACAACCATGCATCCTCCTAAAGCATGAACAACGTTATCTTCCTCTTCTCCAGCTCATCACAAATCACCATCTGGAAGTAGCCCTTCATATTTTCAATCCACTGATCTTCCAACATGTAGTCTGTGCCACCCTTAAATGAAACTGCTCCCAGACTAGAAATTTCCTTTGCCAATTTAGATAAGCGAGTGGCCTCCCTCACATCAATCACAGGTAGGACTGGCAGCTCAAACTCTAGTGCCTCCACCTCATCATCGTGCATCTCAACAGGAGGGGCCCTGCCCCTACCTCTACCTTTGCCCCTACCTTTGGGTCTCCCTCGACCCCTACCTCTACTCCAACCAAGTTCATTACCTGAGAAGCATAACAATATATGGTTAATACTTGTATAACCCTCAGCACAAGTATACGTTAATCATGTTAACCAAATAATCATAATTCACTTCAGAGGATTCAATTTCATTCCAAATACACAATCCGAGTAAATCTAAAGGCTCGCTTTCCTTACAATAAACTAACTCAAGAAACTATACAAAGTTTCTATACGTCAGTTATCGAGTCTACATCACTCTCACGACTCACGACACTAACCCTTCCTACATACCCAATTATTATACCAATAACTAAGAGTATATGATGGGGATCCGCTGCAGACGAGTTATCACTCGATCAGTATTGATTATCACTAAATATGTACCTTACACTATGATACCAAATTGTCACGTCCCAATTTTTGAATAAACAAAAATCAATATATATAATCTCATAATTATACATGCGTAAAAAGTCAGTTATCAATAACAAATACCTAGAAAACGTTTTCCTTTGTAAACCAAGTACACTGATGCCCTGAAACAAACTACAATACATACTCGCTCACAGAGTCATATATCACACACCTTACGAATCAAATTGTCTCAACAAAATAAACGTAAAAGGCTCCTCAAAGTCCATAAAAAAGCGGAAGTCATAAACTTAGCAAAGCCAACAAAATTTGCTTCCAAACCATACCGCTGCACTCAAGCTACCTCAGCTTCAGTCACGATCAGCTAGACCTGCAAAATTAACCCCTATACCGTGGAATAGTGCACCGGGTTGTCACACAACAAACTCGGTAAGCTTTATGAAAGCTTGTATGAGTAACTCAAAACAATGGTAAATCAACACACACAAAGTAACTCTAAAATACGTAGAAAAATAAAGAAAAGAATACTCCTAAGACTCTCGTTTTAAAACTCATATTTATGAGTCACAAGTAACCTCAATTACCCTCATAAGACCACTCAACATTTGACAGATAGACTAGAGCTCTAACTGATCGCAACCACCAGCCCGTCGTGAGAGCGTGGTTCATGATTTTTAAACTATCAGCAACCATCAGCCTGGACAAGAGTATGGTTCAGTGATAGTATGCCATGGTCACACTCGTGACCTATTGATCTCCACAGATCAAAACAATTTAAAGAAATCACTCTTGACATCACAATTGTTAATCAACTCTCGATACTTTTTAAATAATAAAACTCAACACATTTCTCAATATATTGTTTCTCAAAAATTATGTTTCTTTTTCTTTTTTTCTATTTGGCAAGTCAATCATGAATTAAACATCATTATACAATAAACTAATTTTTCTTGTGAATGTCATTACTGATTAGAAAAAAAAATCTTATGAGCAGGATGAAGTGCAATCTATCAAAAGTTCTGCAATTAGTGTGGCAAAGTTTAGGGCTCAGATGAATCATGATGTAACTGAGTTTGGGGATTTAGGTATGTCATCATGACTGCTATACAAAACTGAAGAAAGATATAAGCATATCACCTAAACTAAAGGAGATCTAAAACCTCTCACATCTAATTAAGCAACGTTGATTCAAGATACCATTCCCAGTGACATAAAGCATTTTGTAGAGTGATGATATGACTAAAGTCAAAATGAAACCAGAGCTCAATAATTTTAATCAACTTAAGTCAAAACCATGATTAGCAAGCAAGTCGTACCAAAATCAAACTAAGACGAATAAAATGCACAAATTCTTAGTCCACCAAATCGCTGAGAAAGAATTGATATTTTTATTGAAGAGCGATGAATTGAAATACACAAAATAATTTCAGTTAGAATCTTACCAGGAATAATGGATTGAAAGGGGCTCGAATGATCACTAAACTCATTTTTTTCTTCCATGTTTCCATTGCAAATCAGATGTAAATTTTTTTCAAAGATAGGTCTAAAGTTGCTTGTTCTACAATAATTAAACTTCAAACATCACGTTAGAGAGATACAATTACTATGCTAGAGAAGTTTTTGATGGAAAAGAAAAGAGAAAATCACAATGAGTTTTGAAGTTCTCTGTGTCTGCAGAAAAATAAGAGTTTAGGATTTGGGGATAATTGACTTGCAAAATAAATAAAAAAAAAAAAAAAAACTGAATTGCAAGGGAGGGTAATTAGAATAATTTATAAAAAAAAATTAAAGTAATAGATAAATAAAGGGGGTGTGTGAATAGAGAAAATTGGTATGCGAACAGCACCACCTTAAAGTTTTTGTGGAAGTCGATGAGTTTACAAAATACAACAGTTTTCTTCTACTCACCTTGCCTAGCGGATCGTCTTAAATTTACAATAAGATGGATAAGACACGAGGAGTTCTTTTTTTTTTTTTTTTGTGAAGAGGAAATTATGGAGCTTTATTCAAGTAAAGAGTTGAGGAGCTTTATCTTATCGTTACCTTTAAAAGTTTAAACTGAACAAAAAAAAAAAAAACAAAGAAGAATAAGTAACATGCGTGAAACTAAATGACAATGAAGTTGAACTAGGCCTCATTAAAAAGTCCGCGGATCAAGTGGGCGGATGGAGGCCCGCCGGCCCGGAGGGCCAAAAGCCCGGCCCGTCCCGTCAAAAAGCCTGCAAAGCCCGCCTAGGTGGGCCGATGGAGGCCCGCTAAAAAGCCCGGAAAAACCCGGCCCGGCCCATCAAAAGCCCGCTAGGCCCGGCCCGTAAAAGCCCGTAAACTATTTTTTATATATTATATATATTTGTGTGTGTTTGTGAATATATATATATAGATATATATATATATATTAATATATATGTGTATGTGTGTATGGTTATATATATATACACACACATATATATATATATATAATAGATATGTGTGTGTGCTTATATATATATATATATATATATAGAGAGAGAGAGAGAGAGAGAGAGAGAGAGATATGTGTGTGCACTGTGTGTGTGTTTATATATATATATATATAGATGTGTGTATGTGTGTGTTTATATTTATATATATATATATATGTGTGTGTGTGGAAATTCTCATATTTTTATAGAAAATATGTGCATATATATTCTAAAAAACAAGTGACAACGGTTGATCAATTAGATCGGATTTGAAAATATGATGAAATTAGCTAATTTTTTTACCACACTAATAATTTGTTGTAATAATCACATCCAACGGTCGGTTTTTTCATTTTATTTGAATTTATAGAGGTTGCTCTTTGGAGTGTATGATATATAAATATAGGTTTATAATAGTAACTAAGTTTGACCTAGTTGATCGAATTCGAAACGAGAACTAAATTGGCTGGATTTTTTACAGCCACTATAAAACATTACAATCTCTCCATCGAACGGTTGGTTTCCCCAAATTCATCTTCCACTTCATAGTTGTTTTAGAATGGACATCAATAATTTTAAATGCAATGTACAAGTCATATAACTTTAGGTGACAAATTGATATAGGCCAACGTCTTTGTAATAAAATTGAAATTTTTATCTTATATACACGTACATCCATCGATAGGATATTTACAGATATGATGTGAAAAAATAAGCATGTTTTGAGGTTATCAAGCCATCGGTCAATCAAGAAAACATACAAGCGACTACGGTTGACTAATCCGATCGGGTTTGAAACTATGGTGAAATTGACTAAATTTTTAACCACACTCATAATTTATTGTAATAATCACATCCAACGGTCGGTTTTCCCATTTTCTTTGAATTGATAGAGGTTGCTCTTTGGAGTGTGTGATATATAAATATAGGTTTATAAGAGTAACTAGGTTTGACCTAGTTGATCGAATTCGAAACGAGAACCAAATTAGCTTTATTTTTTACAACCACCATAAAATATTACAATCTCTCTATCAAACGGTTGGTTTTTCCAAATTCATTTTCCACTTCATAGTTGTTTTAGAATGAACCTCAACAATTTAAATGAAATGTATAAGTCATACAACTTTAAGAGGTAAATTGGTATAGGTCAATGTATTTGTAATTAAAATTGAAATTTTTATCTTATGTCCATGCACATCTATCAATGAAATATTTACAAACGTGATGTAAAAAAATAAGCAAGTTTTGCGGTCATCACGCCACCGGTCAATCAAAAAAGCATACAAGCGACTACGGTTGACCAATCCGATCGGGTTTGAAATTATGGTGAAATTGACTAAATTTTTAACCACACTCATAATTTATTGTAATAATCAAATCCAACGGTCGGTTTTCCCATTTTCCTTGAATTGATAGATGTTTCTCTTTGGAGTGTGTGATATATAAATATAGGTTTATAAGAGTAACTAGGTTTGACCTAGTTGATCAAATTCGAAATGAAAACCAAATTAGCTGGATTTTTTACAACCACCATAAAATATTACAGTCTTTCCATCAAACGGTTGGTTTTTTTCAAATTCATTTTCCACTGCATGTTTGCTTTAGAATGAACCTCAACAATTTAAATGCAATGTACAAGTCATATAACTTTAAGAGGCAAATTGGTATTGGTCAATGTATTTGTAATTAAAATTGAAATTTTTATCTTATGTCCACTCACATCCATCGATGAAATATTTACAAACGTGATGTAAAAAAATAAGCAATTTTTGCGGTTATCACGCCATCAGTCAACCAAGAAAACGTGTAAGTGACTACGGTTGACTAATCCGATTGAGTTCGAAACTATGGTGAAATTGACTAAATTTTTAACCACACGTATAATTTATTGTAATAATCACATCCAACGGTCGGTTTTCTCATTTTCTTTGAATTGCTATATGTTGCTCTTTGGAGTGTATGATGTATAAATATAAATTTATAAAAAATTAGTGTCTTTAAAAATTTAATTATCAATAAATTAGTATCTATATATAAATATAGATTTTTTTGGGTACAATATAGATCTATTATCTTTGGTTGTATTTGATCATTATCCAATGAATTTCGAAAGCTTGATTAAAAAAAAAAATATTTGTGTCTTTAAATATTTATTTATAAATAAAGCCCGCAAGGCCCGGCCCGAAAAAGCCCGCAAGGCCCGCTTTATATGGACGGGCTTGGATCCTTCGATTTTTAATAAAGCCCGGCCCGGCCCGCCATTATTAAAAAATTTAGCAAGGCCCGGCCCGGCCCGTTGACGACCCCTAAGTTGAACACTACAATAACAATTTTTTTTTTTTTTTTTTGCGACAGCGAGAAAGCATCGGCAAAAGGCAAAAAGAGTTGTAAATATTCTTTTGCGACGGATTTGCGATAGTCGTTAAAACGTCGGCATAAATGACATTGCAAATACTTTTATAAGGAGTCACAAATAGCTTTTGCGATAGACTTATAATACTTGTTGGATTGTCGTATAAACTGACTTTGTAATCAATTTTAATTAAAGATGACACACTATGAAATGTCATAAATAATGTGTGAATTTTTGAGACGTTTTTTCTCCCGTCACAAACACTATAATAGGGTCATAAAAAAAATTGCGACAGTCGCTGTCGCAATTGAGTTTCTAGACTTTCACTTTATATAATAAGGAAGCTCAGCAAGTAAACACCAGCCAATTATTACATAATACCATTCAATTAAAATAAACATCATAGGATGCAATTGTTTATATAAATATACAAAACTATATAGTCTAAGATCATCAATGTAACCCTTCGGACATGTACAGTTTATAATCTTGAAATCAAAGCCTACAAGCATACAAATGGATTTGATTAGTATTGCCAATTACATATAAGTTTATCTTGCTTATTATTGTTATACAAAGTTACAAATCTCCGGTAGTTCAAAGTTAATTATCATGCTATTATGGTAAAGTTTAAAGGTGAAAATTCTACTCCCCTTTGTGTCTACATATATAGGAAAGAGACATAAATGTGTTGCAAATTCGCCATCTTTTTGCTTACACATGCAATAACATGACACACAATTCCGGATAATCTAGAATGACCTTGATTTCTCTCTTGTGGAGCTTCTAATCCAAGCCACCGAGAGGATTATGTCTAGTCATCTCAAGAGATGGATGGTGATGTGAGTACAACAGTACAACAATAACATGTCTTCTGAGTTGTGATGTGATTTGCATGTGGTGCTCTTCCTCTTCATGGGAAGAGCGACAGTCTTAGAGGCACCATATGGGTTGTGTCCCGGCTCAATCAACATTGGTAGACAGATGATATTGTCTAGGGTTGGACCAAGTTACAGTGCACACCACAAACTGTATCTAGCGAGGATAGGAGTGCATCATTAGGGATTTCGCCTAATTTATTTTCCATATATTTGTACGTGGAACCTCCTTTTTTGATATAATTTGTACCGCTAGAAACATGTATAAATGATTGATTCAGATAGTTGGGGACAATATTTTTTTTTTCCCAATCACCGTCTCATCAGATGTCTAGTAATACAATAATTTGTCTATTTCTCTACACATATCACAGTATGAAAGAGTAAAAAGTTTATCAATTTGTAATAAGCTAGCTCATACCTTTGTAGAGAAGAGTTTTGGTTGATTTTGGTAGAGAAGTGTCCACATTCAGTTTCCTTGCGCGTGTCATGTTTTCATTGTTTTGTGTCCACACTACGAGCTATGTTGGGAGAGCAATAATGCAAGATCTTAAAGCAATTGTCCAGAGACATTTAGAGATCATTGTGCTGTTGTCAATTCAAATATGCATGAATGACTCTAGCTAGGGCTTTTGTATATTACAGCAATTGTGCAAAGACATATTTCTAAGCGCGTTTTATGGTACGCTTGAATTTAGCTATCTCCGAACAAGTGGACTGAAAAGCACCCAACAAATGGGGAGCGAGAAAAAGGGAGTTGCACTCAAAGGTGACAAAGATGATTACATGATAAGAAAAATCAATTTATAATAATTAAATTTAAAGGAGTTCAGTGGGCAATCTACCAATTTCTCCGATTAATCATCAAGTGGATGTTGGATACAAGAAACACGTGCCTTCTTGATTCTAGATCAATTTGATGGATCAAGTTACAATGACATTCTGGTCCTCGGCTAGAGCAGTGTGCAAAGGATTGGGTAGGCTTGCTATCACAAGTAACAAGGATCCTGAGGGACAATGGGTTATCATTTAGAAGAACAAGCAATGAATGTCTTTTGTGTTCGAGATTAATTCTTCAGGGAATTCAGTGGAGAAAAAGAAAACCGAAGCGCTACGTAAAGAAATTGTGATGTTTAGTGTGTAGAAACTTCCAACTAGTTCCAACTCACCTGACAACTTATTATAGAGGTTCTTGCCTTCTTGGCTTGACAAGATGTACATGCATGTACTTGTAAAAAGCACACCCATAAATCTAGAGAATAATAAATCTGTTCAGGAGGTTATTTGAACAGAGTTTCTGAAGCTTTAATTTGTGTAATAGCCTCATGACTTAGATTTAGCACACAATACTCATATAAATACACATTTCCAGATGCACTACGTACACCAGAAAAAGACATAAATTAATTAGTGTTCAGTTGAGGAGGAAAACAGGACATATATGGATATGGAAGACTGAGAAAAAGGTATAGTAATATGGTAGAATTAGAGTGTAGGAAATACTTAGAGAGGCAGCTTTTGAAATGTGTTTGTATGCTGTATTTTCATAGTTTTTTTAATATTAATACGTTCTCTTCTTTTTCATTACCCTCTGCAGCATTCAAAATCTTGTTGAAGTGCATGGATAGTTAGCTATATTTGGTGTTTAATATTAAGGACATGAAAAACGTCAAGTAACTCCACTGAAAACTTTAGTTCTATTATGTAGTTGTGTACAAAGACCTACTCACAATGCATATCATTAAGTATCAGCATGATGTAAGCTTAAATGTAAGTTCGATGTGACCAAACTTCAAGTGGTGGAGAATTAGGCCTTCGTTGGGTATTAAATTGACAATCAATCAACTTTACAAACACTTTTATGCAACTTTAAAATTGAGTTTTTGTCCATTCACTCCATTTCTAGAGATTCCTTTCTCACTTACCCCATTAAGGTTTTTTTAATTCCTTCTTATCCAAAATACTTTAAGGAGGTTTTCTCTAATACCCCATTAAGATTTTTTTTAATCCTATTTTATCCTCCCCATTTGTTACTTAGAGAGAGAGAGAGAGAGAGAGAGAGAGAGAGAGAGAGAAACCATAGAAAAATTCGCCGGAGCCCGATCATCAGCTTCCAGAATTCAGTCACCGGTCACTGGTCGCCGCCCACCGGACTTTTCAGAAAACATTACCGAAAAGGTTTACTGCCCAAATAGACATCTATTGCTCACCAATAAAAGAACAAGAGACCTCTATTGTCCCCCAATAGACGTCTATTGTCCCTTAATAGACCTGTATTGCCCCAATAGTCAATTGCCTCCTAATAGATGTTTACTGCCCCCCAATAGACGTCTATCAGCCATGTATTGTTCCTCAATAAACGTCTATTATCCTCCAATAGAACTTTTGGTTGCCAAAATATGAACTAATCTCCCAAAATTTAGACAATAAAACTTTGTTTAAAGAAAAAAATGAAGAGATTATATCAATATAAAAACGTCCATTGCCCCCCCAATAGACATTCGAAACTGTTTTTTTTTTCTTTTCTCTCTTTTCCTTCTATCCCGTTACTTAAAAAATAAAAACAATTCTGATTTGGGCACCCAGAAAATACTCTAGGCACCCACGTCAATAGCTAGACGCCATTCTCTCCGGTGCTTCGGAGCTCCGACTCCAAGATAGCCTACCAGGTATTGAACTCCGGCGAGGTAGCTCCAACTGAAGCTGTTTCATCGTCTTCAGGAGTGGATGCTGCTTCTTCGATCAGCGCCTCAAACAGGAAAAAAAAGGCCAGATCGTCGAAATTGACCAGAAGCTCGAGGCTGTAAACGGAGGCATTTACGACATGTGCCAAGGCCTAAGGATGTTGGTGGCGGTCGCCCCCTACCAGAGTCGACTCAGTACTCTGTGCTCGTCACGGTCCAATCTCAACAAAGACTTCGAACTGCGGCGTCGTCTCCGACCTCTGTAGCTTCGTCTCAGGCCTCTATGGCGCTCTCGACCTCTAAGGCACTATCGTCTCATGATTCTGACGGTGGTGGCGCGCGGCAACTGGCACGTTGCCGGGGGAGGGGGGGTTGCAGATCGGAATGGAATGAGAGAGATGAGAGAGAAGATGGCATGAGGTAGTTTAGTAATTAGCCCGAGGGAAAAATTGTCATTTAACTGTTAAATGAGTTAATGGGAATAAAAAAATGTTGCTGGGATAAGTGAGATAATTTTTACTCATTTTGATGCTTTAGGTCAAAGACCCTTTAAAATTTGCATACCCATGTAGAACCAAGATCAAATATATTTCCAGCAAATACCCCTCTAAACAGATTCTCTACCCACTTGCCGGTCTTCATCTTCAATAACATCATTAAGATCCACCACATTCTCAAACATAACTGAGTAATGTGAGAGGAGATAGACATCTGTCAGGGGTGAAAAAGTGATGACACTGTTCATTAGCCAATCTATTGTTTATAAGGAATTACAACTTTAGAAGAGAGAATTAGGATTAGGAATAACAGAATCTAACTAGGAAAGTAAACCTAAACCAAAATGATGAAGAACAATTGAAACGTGGTAGTCAATCATATATATAGGGTTTATCATCGATTACTATAATTTAACCCATTTCTCTGTCCCTTTATTATAATTTTGCACATTTCTCTGTCCCTTCCGAAAAATCAATGACAAGCTTTACCACCACTCTGAAAACCCTAATCACCCTGTCACTCTCAAAACACTGTTGGAGAGGAAAGATCCCACATTGGAAAAGTGACAAATAAAATATAACTTATAAGTGAGTGGTTCTTACCCAATTGTATCGAGATTTTTTGTGATTAAAACCCAACACCTATTGGGTGGTTAAGTTGGGACAATCGGTATAATGGTAAGCTACGGGCCACGCTTGTCACTATTTAACATGGTATCAGAGCGGGTCGCTTTTCAATACGTCGTCATCATGGACCCGAATATGAGTTCATTCATTGATTGATTCACCAATCACTTCTCCAATCATGGATCTAGTTTGGGTTCATTAAATTGGCTATCAGAAGTTTCTGATTGGATTATTGCCAAGTATCCGATGTGGATCTTGGATTGTTATGTGATTAGTCAAGTCTCTAATGTGGAACTTGTGTGACCCGATTTCTAATGTGGAATTGGGTTTGTCAATTAATTCCACATGCATACCTAGAGCTAGGGACCACGCTTATCACTGTTTAACAAACACTACTCCTCCCCCCAATTGCCCTTACAGTTCTGCAACGACCCGATTCTTTTGGACGGTTTGGGAAGTATGGCGGGAAGTACGTCCCTAAGATGTTAATGCACACGCTGACAAGAGACTGCGTTTCACGCTCTCGATCATGACAAAGAATTTCAGAAAGAGTTGAATGAGATTTTGAAGGACTATGTTGGTAGGGAGACCTCGCTATTTGCCGAAAGGTTAACTGAACATTACAAACGTCCAAATGGTGAAGGCCCTCGCATTTACTTAAAGAGAGAAGATCATAATCATACTGGTACACACAAGATCAACAATGCTGTTGGCCAAGCTTTGCTTGCTAAGCGGTTGGGCAAGAAACACATTATTGCTGAAACTAAGGCAGGTCAACATGGAGTTGCCACTGCAACTGTTTGTGCTCGATTTGGGTTGCAGTGCATCATTTACATGGGTGCCCAAGATATGGAAAGGCAAGCCCTCAACGTTTTCCGAATGCGGCTTCTTGGCGCTGAAGTTAAGGTTGTTCCTTCTGGAACAGCAACACTAAAGGATGCTACTTCAGAAGCTATCAGGGACTGGGTGACTAATGTCAAGACAACTCATTATATTTTGGGCTCTGTTGCTGGCCCTCATCCATACCCTATGATGGTTCGCGATTTCCACAAGGTGATAGGTAAAGAAACAAGAAAACAGGCACTCGAAAAATGGGGTGGAAAGCCAGATGTGCTAGTTGCTTGTGTAGGTGGTGGATCAAACGCTATGGGACTCTTCCATGTGTTCGTTGAAGACAAAGATGTTCGATTGATAGGAGTAGAAGCTGCAGGGTTTGGATTGGATAGTGGCCAGCATGCTGCAACTTTGACAAAAGGTGATGTTGGGGTTCTGCACGGAGCTATGAGCTACTTGTTACAGGATGAAGATGGCCAAATTATTGAGCCTCATTCTATAAGTGCAGGCTTAGATTATCCTGGGGTTAGACCGGAGCACAGTTTTCTAAAAGACTTGGGGCGTGCTGAGTACTACAGCGTTACTGACGATGAACCATTGGAAGCTTTTAAAAGATTGTCACAACTTGAGGGAATAATTCCAGCTTTGGAGACCTCTCATGCACTAGCCTACTTAGAAAAGTTGTATCCTACTCTTGCTAATGGAGCAAAGGTCGTCCTTAACTGCCGTGGCAGAGGGGATAGGTATGTTCATACTACCATCAAGCACTTGCAGGTGTGAGGGTATCATTATTGAACACAACAAATGATCATTTCTGTGAAACTAGGATCGTAATTAAGAAACAAATTAAATCTTATTATGTACACAATGTCTCTATGTAGTTGACATGGGTTATCTTTAGTACTTGGATGTTTATCATATACTCATTTTACTTCTAATTGAACCAAAATTACAATTTAATTGAACCAAATTTACAACATTGACAATAAAGTTATCACATTTGTTTTACACATTTACATATAATTGAACCAAGTTACCACATCAACAACAATTTGTTCACAAACTTATAAAAATATCATAGGTGGAGTAATTACCTCTAACAGAACTAAAATTACCCAAAAAATAACTATATTTACCACAATGACAACAAAATTGTTGTCAAATATATAAATGAGTGTATCATATACATGCAGTTACTGTAGAATTTCCCGACGTATTAAAGCAATCAAAAGAAGCAATTCAAGTGATTTATAGTAAAAATACTTGAAGCTCTTCTTTTAAAAAATACAAGTAAAGTGCTTCTTGAAATGTTCTTTCATACTAGTGAAGTTTAACACTACTCTGTTATGAATCCTCTACTTTTTTTTGTTACACAGGAATTCCGGATACTCTAAAACATGATGACTTAATTTTTTTTTGTTTTTGTTTTTATTTTTGTTTTTAGCTTATATAATGTCATGCATCTATAACATGCCACCAAAATTGGAGGCATGTCTAGTCATCTCAACACATGGATTGTGATATGAGTGTAACAATAGCTTGTCTTGTGATGTGATCTGCCTGTCGACCTCTTCCTCTTCATGAAAAGTGATAGTTCTTAGGTTGATTGTGTCCTCAATTACATTGGTAGAGAAATTATAGTGCTTAGGGTTTAGACCAAGTAACAGTGCTCACCACAATCTGTATGTGGTGAGGTGGAATGCATCATTAGTGATTTTGGCTATCATGCATATAGAAACGATTGGCTGGCTGGCTGATATCTGATATAAGTATATGTAAACGGTTAACTCAGTCATAGCCGAATGACTAAATGTGGTGCTAGGGATGAATATATATATATATATATATATATATATATATATATTTTATCAATAGCAGAGCTCCGCTTAACTTGTGAAGTTCGAGTTTTCGGTCACTTTTCGGTCGCATTCTGTTTTTAGGTACTACTGTATAGATCATCTCTACAAATTTTCAGTCAAATTGATGATCGTTAAGATATCTAACTCGCTTAAACCAATGGACGGACTAAATCTATCAACCTGAACGTACTAGTTTTAAAGTAATTATCAATGCTTTAACGATCATCAAATTGGCTGAAAATTTGCAGAGATGATCTATACACTAGTACCTAAAAACTAAATGGTCGAGATGTGGATATGCGATCGAAAAGTAATCGAAAACTCGAACTTCACAAGTTAATTTCAAAGGGGAGCTCCGGTCTGGATATGATCTGATATATAGAATATATATATATATATATATAGGCCGGTTCTAGAGATGACCTCCTTAAACTTGAAAAGCGAGAAATGTTTATATTTTTAAGATGTATTTTAATTATCACAACCATTTATTCTCTAGCTACCTATACATATATAAATCCTACCAAATCGGAAAACACTTAACCATTTGATTAGCACAATGTTCGTTTTACTTTTATTTAATGGATTACATTTATTTACACATCTTTGAATGACCAAATGATTATGAATTTGGTTGATTTTTGTAGACATTATTCATGCATAAGAATCAATCTAAAGGATCAACGGTTGTGATTATTGAATTAGGTCACATACTTGTGTAAAATAACAAAAATTCTCAAATTCTTAAAGTAAGGAGGTCCTCTCTAGGTCGGACTTGTATGTGTGTGTGTGAAGTTAGATTGATCTGTAAACTTATATCTTTATACAGAGAGAATTTGATTAATCATTTAATTGACAGATATCTATGTCCACATTCAATGTTAGCTTTCACTACAAACAATGTGGAGGAAGCATAAAAGACAGAATTATTGTCAATCCAAATGTGTATATATAACGACTGTCTGGGCTTTTGTTCTATGCTCATTTCATGATAGGTTTGAATTTAGTATATCCCAACAAGTGGACTCGAGAGCACTCAACAAATGGGGAACGAGAAAAACGGAGCTGGATTCGGAGGTGATCACATACATGATTATATGCATGTCACTTTTAATTAATTAAAGAATAAAATTACAGAATTCGATTTAGAAGGGTTCAGTGGTGAATCAGTCAACTGAGTTCCTGAAATTAGTTATGTAATAACAAGAAATAAAAAACAACAAATTTGATGGAAAAAATTATTTATCGGTGAGTTGTGACCTGTTGGTAAATTGTATTTCTAACATTGTAAAAATCATGGGTTCAATTCTCATTGACATATGTAAGGGTGAGGTGGGCTAAGTGTTTTTTTTTTTTTTTTCCAACAACAAATAAAAAAAATAATCATAAGACTGATTTTTGAGAGATTGTGCAAGATAAGGAGATCAGACAACCATCGACTAGGTTAAGACTCCGAGTGCTTTGGTTATCGTTCGGAGGACTAGAGGGATCAGCAGGAGAATAAAAGTTTTAGGTGAGAGTTTAACTTTTCATTTAAACTTCCATGAGGTCCCGATCAAAAAAACAAGAGAGGTGATCCTCTCCTAAGCTTCTTATTTGCCTAAGCTTCCTAACTTTTTTACGAGAAAGTGACACGTGTATAGAATGCATCTAACGGATGATATCATTTTTTCCCCCACTACTTTTATTATTTTATTTTGTCAATCCTTTCCCCAAGTACTACTCCTTCGTCTTCTTCAAGTTCCTCAGATTTTTCAACACCTCATCATTTTCCTCTAAAATCATAATCATAGACTCATAGCAGAACTTATTTTTATTTGTTCCCTTCCTTATTCATCTCAGTATTGGCATTATTTTTCTTTGTTCTTCTTAATTGATGTTTATAACTGTTGAAGCATAAGAAAGTTCATTCCATGAAATCTTTGAACAGAAAACAATGATTTTAGCTCTCATTTAGAATGAAATCCATATGTCTTCATTTTTTTTTGTCTTTTCTCTAAATGGCGTTGTTTTTCATATCTGGCTTTTGTTCGATCTGCTACAAGATTTTTATCTTTATCTTTCATTTCTTGGTTTTCTTCTTTCTACCCCCAACTCTCTTCCTTTCTTCGTTAGAATCGAAGATAGTTGTTCTTCCTTATCATGGATTTTTTTCCACAAACTAACACAACACATGAAAGAGAGACCCATTCTCCCATTTCCAGATTAAACCAAAATCCAGATAACTCAATGACACATATAAGATTTTCTCTATGCAATTTTGGGTTGTGAGAGTGAAGACCAGGAGGAAAAGACGAACATAAGAGAGAGAAGAGAAAGGAAAAGAAGAACAGAAGAGAAAGAAAGGAAGAAAGAAAGTGGCTGTGAAGGAAAAAAGAAGAGAAATAAAATTGAGGAATTGTGGACCATTAGATTTGAGAGATCCACATGTCTTCATCTGCTTCAAAGCTTAGGAAGCTCAGGTAAATAAGGAGCTTAGGAGAGGATCCTCTCCCAAAAAACAACACAAGGTTTGTCGGCTGCAACTGACATTTCATATTCGAGAATACATGAAGGGGAAGCATACCATAATCATAATCATAATAATAATAATAATAATAATAATAATAATAATAAATAAATAAATAAATTGATAAATAAATTTTAATTTGACATCTCATCCAATTCCGTACTCTAGTGTTACTCTAAAGTTGGCCTGCACCAAAGATGAAAGAAGGCAAATATCAATCACATTGACCAGCCCACAACTCATGTAATTGTCAGATTAAGGCTCGTGGAACTCGCGAGGAGTCAACCAAACTTATGTCTGTATTTACAACTTATTACATGATTGGACTCTACTATTACAAGTAGGGAATCTTGGAATCTAACTTGATAGGTCAAAATGTATGGTATAAGTTTTTTATTATTTTATTTTTTATAGACTAAATAGAATCCATTAATAACCCAAAAAAAAAAAAACATCACATTAGAATAACCATTGTGGTATCAACACCACAACGCATCTTCCTACCAAAATCTATAGTTACGGGTCCGTCACTAATAGTAACATCCATCAACTGAAAATGTACAACCCCTAAACAATTTTTTCGCCCATTACCCCAGGCTACAATGAAAGATAATCAATCCTGAGGGTCACGATACGACCTTGCCACTAACATCCAAACAAACTACTTCACCTTTTTCGACACTATGTCCATATACTGTCAGACCATGTGCAAGGGAAATCTACCATTCTGTTGATAACCAAAAAGCACTGAACTTATAACACATAGTTCCAGGAGTAATACCATAGAGATGGCACCGCATACGACCAAAACCTCCAAACCCTAGCTCAAATGAGTAGGGACTTATTTGACCTAACTAGAAACCTGAAAATAAAATCCTAATAAAAAACTGAAAAAAATTGCCCAATAACAGCTACCAGCGCACCGCACAACCACTGCCCTATTCGACTTTGCCACCTGATATCCAACCAGCCGTCGATGACAGACCAAGCACCGTCTCCATATCGTCCTAAACCAAACCCATGACCCAGTTCCATACCCCATACCCACAGAGCCACTAGACACCACGAACCCAGTCGAGATTGCCACAAATCTCGTCATCCAGCATCCCAAGAACACCTCTACCTCTGCTAAGCCTCCATGAACCTAGAGTCATCAACCTCCACCATCCCTAATGTATCCCACCACATTCATGTCTATCCCCGCCGTTCCACCAGCCATAACCACCATATCGAATAAGGACAACCCCAACCAACTTAAGCCGCCCCAAAGCCGTCTGCCGTAGATTTGAAATCTTGGTGACCTAATCCATGGCATGGACCCACACTTGGACAACTACCCAACCTACACCAGATCTGCACGATGACTTTCAATACCAGTAGCACCGCCACCAGAGAATGAAGGTGAACCATGCCGGAACAAGCAAACCTTTCATAGCGGATATGACCCCAACAAACGACAAGAAAAATGGAACCAGAGGCCTGTCCGACTGCACCCACCCTATGCCGCAGGACAAGCAGTAGAAAGCCTTTCGAAATCCCCAAGCCTAAAACGCTCCATTTTTCTCAGCTCTCACCCTTTGAGACCTTAATTTAATAAATCATAAATGTATAATATGTCTGACACACAAGAATGTACGTCATAATTTGAACGTCATAAAAGGTTGTTTACTATAGTTGTTTAAAGACTACGAAAATAAATGATCGAAAATTGATTAACCACAATCAAGTATTCAAAACTCTGTCACTAAAAATAGGTTAACTTGTGATGACCTTAATTCTTTTGTCCTTTTTAATACAAATAATTACTAACAACTTAAAAGTGTAAAATCATGGGAACTGTGAGAGAGTATTCAGTGCACCGACGCACTTGCAACAACATGATTGGATAGCTAGATACATTCATATATCTAGTATATTTTTTTTGTTATTAAAAAAAGACTGCGTATAAATATCAATAGCTGAGATCTGCTAGATTTGTTGGTTCACTTGCACCGCCAGAGCATAAATTTTTTTTTTCCAAAAATGCAGTTTGAAAATATAAAACTATTAACATGAGACCTTAATAATTGTGTCACGCCCCGAATTTTAAAATAAAATTCAAAATTCAAAACATAAAAATTACCACAACTCAAAATAATCATCCTGAAAATTTCTTTTCTTAACAACCTCACCACATGAAATAAAATCAAAACCGAATTTTGTCTCGGTTAATTATTACAACTCAAATACACAATAAATTGTAAAGCTCTAAATGAGCATACACACATCACAACTCAATAAAATAAAAATAACTGCTGTAACACCTATGCAGCTCGGTCTCCTCCCTGGTTATCCTGACCTGCAGGAATATCCGCTACACAATTTGAATAGTGTACCGGGATTGCAACAACACAAAACCCGGTAAGCTTATGAAAGCTCGTATGAGTAAACAGAAAGAACTGTTGTTTAACTTAATCATAATTAATTCCACTCAAATCAACACTCAACCATTCCACAACCACGAAGTACCAACAATCTAAATCAAATACCAATTCAATAAATCAAGACAAACCCCAACTCACATCTTTCTCCACAAAACCTCAACATCGTATTTATAAAAATATGGTACATGACAGACTAGAGCTCTAACTGAATCGTAACCCGTCACCTGGCCTAGGTTATGGCATCCGACATATTTATCTTTATCGTATTTCATCAATACGTATACTTATATACATATTTAGAACGTCCGATAATGGTACATACTCAATCAATCGTATCCCATCATCCACCTAGGATTAGAGCGTCCGATTATCCCATACCGGTCACTACGTTAACCCTAAATCCATCAATGAGCACAACATGTATTTTCACATAAAGAAGTCAACTCATCCAATATATATAATATTATTACGAAATTAAAGCATTTGAATATAATCCAAATCATCATTCCAAGTCAATCATATCATCACTCAAAATCACACCAATCAATATATATATTCCACGTAAATATATATACGTAATCATTCACTCAGGAATGACCACTAATACCATCTATAGTTCACACAAGAAATCGTGAAATTCATTTGTATAGTTAAAATTCATTTTACTTACTTATGGACCGTAGTGATCAAGTCCATGTGATTTTAAAAACAAATATTTAATCCACAAATATTTTCCACACAATTACCAAAAATAATTAATTTAAGTACTCGGTTCATAATATGAACTACGTGAGATTTACTCACCTCGAAATTCCCGCTGCGTCTTCAATAAAATATAATTCACAATAATCCAAATGCTCGTCAACTCAAGCCGTTAAGTATCTAATCAAGTACGGTCTTGACTTAGCAACGAAGCACGAAATAAACCTAAATGATGATCCAATTGTCGGATTTCAAAATAACGACAATCCAACGGTCGGATTCTAAAATAAAGACAATTCAACAGTCGGATCGAATTTAAACGATGATCCAACGGTTAGATCCTCACGGATCGCCCTTGGAAACATCCTATCAAAATTATACAAAAATCCGATGGACGGATCTTCACTAATCGCCTCCCGAATCACTGTTTACAATTATACGAAGATCCAACGGTCGGATCTTCGTCCATAACCACACAAAGTCATCGGGACAGTCATATGAACATCATATTAAAATTTGAAGTAAAACCGATGGTCTGATCTCCGTAAATCGCAAACTGAAGGTAAACTGTAAAACTGTAAATAGTAACGTCAAAACTGAAATTGACTATTTATCATCTTTTTCTAATATGACCAAGTTATATATCAAAACGCTCGTATAGATGCATAGATCATCGTCCAGATAATGAAAACGTAAAATTTGGTCCGACGCGCCGCCACACGCGGAGGTCAGACGACGGTCAACGCCGGTGAACCACCTCCGATGCAAAAGTCGTTAACTACAAACTTCTTAAAAATGAAATTGTGAACAACTTTAATACCTGAATTTTTCAGAGATGAGGTCTAGATCGTCCTAGATCGGGCTTTGAAGTTGGATTAATCTCGGCCCTCTGATCAGTCTCCAGATTGAATCAGGGACGTCGAAACCTTCAACTCTTGATCTACCACTCTACGCTCAAAATCGTGATGCAAGCCACATATTAGGATGATCAGGAGGAAGTGCCCGTCACGAAAATGGGATTGATCGGCCCGTGCACTGCCGGAAAATTGGTTTTCCGGCCGGGTCGGGTCGAAGCTTCAGAAAGTGTCTTCGATCCAAACCTAGGAGCGGCGGCTGGGTGAGGTGATGGCGGGGATCGACCGAGCGAGGAGCAGCGACGTGGATGGGTGCCGGGTCCGGAGGCGGCGTGGCCAGGAAGGCTGACTTCCAGTTGGGTCGGGTCGAAGCCGGGTCGGCCGAGGGTTAGGCACAGTCGCGCGAGAGAGAGATTGAGGGGGAGGAGGGCTTTTGTGCAAAAATCTGATTTTTTCGTCCTCAATGAACAGATTTTTCTCACTATTTATAGAAAAATTCCAATTTCCAATATTCATAACTTATTCATACGAACTTCGAATAATACGTTCCACATATGCACGAACTCTTATCGACGAGCTCTACAACTTTCATGAAGGAAGTTTTCCAAAATTTTGAACGTATAAAAAGTCGATTTTCACGACCCCGTAAATAACTTTAGTTTTCGAAAATAAAATCATTCGAAACCAATTTTCTCAACCCACAACAATCCAAATCATCCCAAATATCATAATTCAATTAATATAACAATTATTAAATTACATAAATTTACTGTATGAAAATTTGGGTCTTCACACATTGTGATGTACTAATTTTGTTTTTTGAAATTCTCATAGGTCATCAATCAATTCGGAGTGAAGAGAATGTATTAAGTATAACAGTGTTTGGATTAGAGATTGAAAATTGTTGGATAATAGCGGAAGCATAAATAAGAAACAAAACTAATTTGGGGTAGGGAGATATGATGCGTAAATGACACAATATGGGAGATGTACAGCCCAAGGGCATGTACAGAGCTCCTAGATAGAGATATGTAGGAGACTCTCAAAATACCTAATAAAGGAATTCACTCTTACGTTATACAAAATACTCCTCTACACCTTATTTAATTAGACTAGCCTACTTATATAGGTCTACACTAGCTAGACAATGCCATTACTATGATAATTACAACGGACGTAAGTATTAGACCGTTATAATAACCTTAAACCTTCCTAACTCCCATAACCTATGAACCCACTAACTCTCACCATTATTTTCACCATAACTCTCAACATAATTCTAAATTAATGTTATTTCCAACAAGAATAGATTAATTATAACGGTGATCATGAAACTAATGAAGCATTTATCGAATCAAATATGCTATTTATTCCAAAGCTAGTCTGACCATTAATTAAAACTTTTTTAAGTATTAAACAAGTATACAAATCATTGTGGTAAACGACCTCTACGCAAAAGTTATCAAGCATGTGATCCCGATTCTCCTCGAAAAGACTAAAGCAAACTCTTTATAAGAACCTATGAGATAGCAAATTGTTGAGGTTTTAGTTTTTGATGAAATACTAGCTAGCTAGGCCATGTGGGAATTTGATTCTATTTCTCATGGTGTAGATCAACTAGTAAACTTTGAATATCTGCACAAGTTGTTTAAGGATGTAAAGCTGAACTTTAACCGTCAAAAGAAAGAATAATATTGCATATGATCGTTCACCAAATTTTGTTGAAAATCCAACTTGCGAGAGGGCACAATTAAAAGTGAATACAAATTGGAACCTAGAATGGATAATGTGCATCTTTTGAAGTTTACTGGAGAGATGAGGTAGCCTACTCCAACACAAAATGCTATAGAGTTCCGCTTTCGGCCTTTACTTATTTGAAAAACTAAAATGTGTTGTAGGGAAACTGAAATTGAGGGGAAATTGTTGTGTATTCTCATTGATAATAGGAGCCTCTTTATATAGAGGATTACAATACATAGAGTCTGAATCATACAAGGAAAGATAATCATACATTGAATGGATATCTCTAAGATATTCTCCGAGATTATCTATAATTAAAACCCTATTACCACTAGGTCAAGTATCCTAGAGTTTGGACCAAACACAAATAATGGTTATCCTTAAACACTCCCCCTTGTGTTGTCCAAACGCGGTGCTTCTCTCGTTGCCTCGTTAAAAACCTTGCCGAGTAACAAAAACCCAGTGGGACAAAAATAACTTCGATCGAAGGGGAAAAAGAGCACAACACACCCTTCACGTTTCGAGACCATACATGTAGACATCTCCCCCTGATAACTATGGTCATGGGAGTTCTGGTAATTTCCACAAACGATGCTACCAACATGTCTCTCGAAAGTGAAATTTAGGCAATGACTTAGTGAGCAAGTCTGCCACGCTGTCCTTAGATTGAACCTAGTTCACTTTGATCTTCAGGAGAGTCTGTTGTTGCTGATTATGCTTGGTGTTGTCGCTTTTGATGTAGCCTTGCTTCATTTGTTCAAAACAATCAGCATTATCCTAAATGCTCGTAGGCTCATATGTGGTAGACTTCAAACCACAATTGTTCGAACATGCGTAATTATGGATCTAATCCATGTACATTCACGAACCACTTCGTGAAGAGTAATAATCTCTGCATGGTTCGAAGATATAGCGACTAGGGTCTGTTCTGTAGACTTCAAAGATATCACGGTCTTTACCCATGGTGAACACTTAACCATTTTAGGAATGACTTTTGTGTGGGTTAGAAAGATACCCAATATCAGCAAAACCTTCCAAAACACATGTCGTTCTGGGATGGGGATAGAGGACGCAGGCCAGTGTTGGCGGCGTTCCTAGAGTGTGATGGGTTCGAATCCATCATCTCTCTGTAGGGATAGAGCAAGCCCATATCAATCGTACATATCAAGTACTGAAGGATATCTTTTACACCAATCCAATGGCGTCGCGTTGGCGCAAAGCTATATCTAGCTAACAAGTTCACAACATGTGAGATGTCTGGTCTTCTGCATGGAGCTAAATACAATAATGCGCCTATTGTACTTAACTAGGGCATTTCTGCCCCTAGCGCATCTTCGTCATCATCCTTCGAACGAAGATGATCCTTTTCAGGATCAAGACTACGGACGATCATGGGGGTGCTTGAAGGCCCTTGTCAAAATGCCTAAGCATCTATCAACACGATGCTCAAGTTCCAAACTGAGACATAATCATGTTCTCCCAAAATCCTTCATCTCAAAATCGGATTTCAAGTGTTTAGCGGTTTCCCTTAACTCTTTAAGGGCTTCCAATGAAGATCATGTCCAACATGAACAGCGATAAAATCCAGAACTTGTTATGGAAACTCGCGGGCATATCCCTTCCTAATCAAGTAGTCACTTTAGTGAGCGTTTCAACCTTATTGTAAATGCGCTTCATGGTCTTAGAGCTACTTAACTTGGGTAAATGAAGTTCACCATGAACCTTCATGTATATTCTGTATCTAAATCACCATAGAGATACATAGTGACCACATTTGTAAGCTGCATGTTCAGTTATTCAGAAACCACCAAACTGACAGGGTAGTGGAGTGCAATGACATCCAATACGAGACAATCTCATCGTAGTCGATTCCAGGGCGTTTTATGAGAAGCCTTGCGCCATAAGGCGAGATTACCATATCTTTTTCTCACTACGCTTTCTAACGAAGACCCATTAGTCAATAGGTTTTATGTTAGGAGGTGTTGGCATCATTGGCTCAAAAACCTTCCTCTTCGTTAGAGAATCCATCTTAACCTGGATCGCATCTTTTCATTTAGATCAAATTTCTCTACGTTGGCATTCATTCATCAACGGAGCGTGGTTTGATACCATCTGACTCAACAAACTCATGCGCAACGAAATGCGTGACTACATCATTAATTATGATGGAGTTTCTATCCCACGTCTCATGTACACTAGTGTAAATTTCATAGAGCTCTATATTCTCAGGAATAGGTTCTGACGTTGAGGCGTCCCCCAACGATAACCATAACCCGGAAGATACTCATAAGACGGATTTTGAGTGCTGATGATTCAAAGATTGGTTTGTACCAAGGTATCCTTCGAACCCACGGGCCTCCCACGCATCCTGGCTGGGGCCATGGCCTGTAACGCCAGAGTGCCACTCTCTTTTGCGTTGGTGCCATGCCTACCTCTGTGTAAGGTGGCGCTACGTCCTCTAGTAGGGACGTTCATCCTTGCAGGCATGTTTGCAGCATATTTGTGTGATCTCATCACTTTAGTATGGATCGAAATGAGACATAGTGGGGACAGGCCACGACAATTCATGTCGTTCCTGCTGAACATCTGTGTTCTTATCTCCCCCTAACGACGGGAAGACTGTCTCATCAAAGTGACATCCTCAAATCTAGTGGTAAGGAGATCGCCATGCAAGGGCATTAAGTGGCGGACGATTGTTGGAGTCTCAAATCCAACTGAGTTGCTCATTTGTCTGTAAGGACCCATTATAGAGCGCTGTGGCTGCGCAATTTGCACATAAATGGCACACTCAAATATGCGTAAGTACGATATTTGTTCTCAGTCACTAGCTGTAACGCAGAGGTAGATTGAGTGGCAGTGAGTCATAGACGAATTAGCATAGCTGCATGCGATATTGCATCACCCCAAATTGATAGAAGGAGGTTGGTGTGCATTACCAATGTCCGAACTACCATTGTAGTCTTTTCCGTGAGACCATTTGGGTGTGCTCATGGGAATATGATGTCCAACATTAGTCCCAAATGCAATAACAATCGAAAGTCTTCGATGTAAACTCACTAGCATAGTCAAATCCAATTGACTTAATAGGATGATTCAGGGAGTGAGCCCGTTGTCAGATGATGTGTGCTAGGAGTGTTTCATAAGCAGCATTACAAGTGGACAATGGCACAACACGTGACCAGCGTGTTTGCGTGTCAACCAATATCATGAGATATTAAACGTCTGCAAGTTGGTTGAATCAGTCCATAGAACCCCACGGATTCTATGTGGGAACATAATAAGTATGTTTATTTCCTTTGCATAGGACGGTCTTAGTCCTAATTTCACTAAGGAGCAGGCTTTGCAGAATGAGCGAGGGGCCTTAGAAGCAACCAATGAGAATTTTGGTTGGGCCTGAGTGTCTATAGCGTTATTAGAAGCAAAATGTGTGACTACATCACCCATCATGGTGTTGGAACCATGGAAAGTGGCATCCATGGCGTCTTAACCATGGGGAGAATCATCCATTGCGTTATGACCATGGGAAAGGACTTCCATGGTGCCATGGCCATGGGTAGCGCCATCTATGGCGCCCCAAGACGGCTGTAGAGCCAGATGCTGCAATTTTTACGGTCTTGCTAAGTCCAGGAATCAATGTTCGATTCTTGCTTCTTCTCACTCTGAAGAATGGATGTCCGTATGAAGTCTTTAGTAGACGGATCATCATATTATGACCAGGATAACCTATCCTGTCGTGGCAAAGCCAATATGTGTCTAAATCCAAGAGATCTTCTCTCATAACTTTATTGGATTTAATAGCTCGAATAGTGATATAGAGTCCACTAGAGAGACACATAAACTTCTCTAAGATGCGCCTTTGTTCGCAATTATTAGAGGTATTGCAAAGGAACTCATCTCCATTCTCTACAAGTGTTTTCGCATGAAATACATTGGCTATTCATATGTGCGATTTGCCCTAGGAACGTAGAGAGTTTCTGTGACAGTAATCAAGGTGCCATTTGGAAATGGGAACTTGGGCTATTCCATGTCCTTGAATTAATACTGATGGCCCAGCCATCGTAGTCACAAAGTAATATGCTTAGAATTAAAATGGAGTCATAATGAAAAGAACTCGAAATTTTATTCATAAGCCAACGGAGTACATCATTGTCTCTTAACCATTAGGAGAATCTAATCCAAATGCTAGCTAATGCAAAATAAGGGTAGTAGTTTGACTTCTTTCAGTAAATCCAAAATAAATATGACCAGGTGAGTAGAGAGATGTCGGTGGAGCAAAGCTAGCTTAAGTACCACTTATCTCAAAACCTTCCTAGACATCATACTCATTTTGGATGAGCCTATGTGAAGAAAACTAAACCAATGGCATTCACTACAATATATGGCAATTGCCTATTACATCTCTTGAAAAAATAAAGACTTAAACAGAATTGGCGATCTATTGATTCCATCCAGATTTGTAGTCTTCAACCCTTCACTCTAGACCATCTTCTTGATCTTCTTGTTCCACATAGTGAGCTTCTCTTGCGTCACAATATGCTTTGTAGGCGGTGACAATTTCTTCACGAGCTCTACAAATGTGTGCCGAATGATCGGATACTCCACATCGAGAACATACATCTCTTTGCTCAGACTCCATTGATTGAGGCGCTTTGAAAGCGTCATTTAGATGGCTCTTAGTGTTGGTGGTGCCACCACATGGCCAGAGGCGTGGCCTCCCTCTCTCCTTCCACGTTGACCTCTTCGATTCCGTGTTCGCCTATTTTGGCGGTTACCTTATTTAGTAGAGTGATTATATGGACCAGAACATCCATAAGTATCCCTAAGATTAGGGTTTCGCTCTTGGCGCCATCTCTTAAGGGCGCGACTATAATTAGACTCCAGAATCTCTGTTTCCACGGATCTTGAATTATAGTTCTTCACAAGGATGTTGTCATGCTTTTCAGCGACATTCGTAGATCCAATAATCTCATGAAGCCTTGTGATCCGTCCTGCAGTAACATCGATTCGATAGTTCTTTGCAACCATCAAGGCAGAGACGGGGAAGGTAGAGAGAGTCTTCTCAATCAACATCGCATCTGTGATCTCTTTACCACATAATTCCATTAAAGATTTAATGGGAAGTGCTTCCGAGTTGTAGTCAAGAACTGACTTGAAATCACAGAAGCGGAGGCTATGCCATCTCACTTCTAGGTCAGGAAGCAGGGAGTCACGGACTTTGCCAAATCTTTATTTGAGTGAGACCCACAGCCTTCTGGGGTCTTCTTCATTCATACACTCGTACTGGAGCGAATCATCCATATGACGAGTCATTAGGATAATGGCTTTCGCCTTATTTGCCTCTAAGACTGCTCTATTTGCTTCCAAAGCTTGAGCTTGTTCAACAGTTAGCACGTCCTGTCTAGGCTCGAGAATCGTATCCAAGATTCCATTGGCCTTGAGATGTTGGCGGACATCACGAACCCACCTGTGAAATCCAGAGCCAGTTGTTCCCAATAGAGCAAAATCCAATTTGTTCAGGTTATTCATCCTGAAAAAGAACAAGGAAAAAAAAGGGTTAGTTTCGGAGCGGAAAAGCTACCACGAAAAACAATAGAAATTTCTGAGCGTAGTCGCTTCCAAGAAATTTAAGGATTTCTGAGCGTGGTTGCTTCCAAGAAATCTGATTCTAAGAGGAATTGGATTAGATCGAAACAATGATGTATGTGGTCGATCGTTTTTCTTCTCAACAAACTCTAAGTTTGGAGGACTCTACAAGCTCCAAGCTTGGAGTGAGCACGAACCCCCACATTTCGGCTATTAGTCTCCCCTATGAAGAAGAAAGGGGGTAGAAGAAGGGATGTTGGAAGTCCCCGAGAAAAAGAAAGAGAGAAGTAATAAAAACTTCAAAAACGGGAACTTTTAGAAAAGTTTATCTTGAAAAGTTGCTGGAATTCTTAACCGAAAAGTTGTTCGGAAAAAGTCGCCGAAAAGTGGACGGAAAAAGTCATCGGAAAAGTGCAGGAAAAAGGTTGACCGGAGGGTTGACTGATGTTGACCGGGGTGCAGACGTGGCAGTCTGATGCAGACGTGGCAAGCTTACTGGGTGCTGACTGGGCGCTTGCGTGTCAGTGGCCTTGGAGGTTGGGCTTCAGGCCGTCAGTGCTTTTGGGCCGAGGTCAGCTGCTTTGCTTCTGGGCTTAGGGCTGCGTCTGACTCTGGGCTGGGCTAAAGGTGGTGGCTGGAGATGCAGACAGCGGTTCAGAGGTGCTGTGGATTCAGGCGGGCTGTTCTGGCGTTTCTAGGCCAGTTCCGGTGATGATTTTTCTGGTTCCCATAATCTGGGAACGAGATGCAGCTTGGGAAAAAAGGTGGCCTTGAGGGGTGGACGGGAAGATGACAAACCAGGCTGGAGATCTTTGGATTCTTCTAGGGAAGCCGGTTTGGACACTTCCGGTGGTCGGTTCAGGTTGATTCTGGCCGGTTCTGGGGACGGGGCCGCCGGTTCTGGATTCCTGGAGTTGAGATCTTCAAAGTGGGCGGCGGTGGTTTCTGGGTTTTGAAGGCTACAAATTTAGGGTTTCAGGGTTAAGGCTTCGTGCTGATAACGTGTTGTAGGGAAACTGAAATTGAGGGGAAATTGTTGTGTATTCTCATTGATAATAGAGGCCTCTTTATATAGAGGATTACAATGCATAGAGTCTGAATCATACAAAGAACGATAATCATACATTGAATGAATATCTCTAAGATATTCTCCGAGATTATCTATCACCATTAGGTCAAGTGACCTAGAGTTTGGGCCAAACACAAATTAGGGTTATCCTTAAACAAAATGATATTTATTAGCTTACTTTTTTTTCTTTTCTTTTTTAGTGAAATTGACAAATCCTTTTTTCCACTCTCTGAATCAACAATCATGGTTTTAAAAGTAGAGGTGCTGGCGATAATGGAGGAGTGGATGGTGGCTGCCGGCTACTAGCGGCGGTGGCTCGAGTCTTGTAACCGTGGTGGAGGCATGATGGTTATTGCAACTTGGAAGTTATGGCTAGGGTTTGAGTGCCTTTGGGTCTGGACTTTGTTTTAGGCCCAATTTTTTGTTATTTCTTTTGTCTAATAATGCTCCATCTTTTACAAGTGGGTGTAGTGGGCCTTGGCCCTGTATACCTTGTTTCTTTAGGATGTTACAATGTGCCCATTGATTAGTACTGATGTACACCATAAGGGTCTTAGGTGGATGTACTGATTTTTTGTTGTTGTAGTTTCCTATTGTTCAAGGTGTAGTAGTCTAAGCGAGTAGTCATTTTTTAATGTGCAGTCAGTGCACTACTTGAGCAATGATTGTAATATGAGGGGTGTTTGTACCCTTAATGCTTTACCGAGTGAGGTAGTATGATTTTATATCAATGGATCAGTCTTCCATTTCCCTAAAAAAAAAATCATGGTTTTAAAATTTAAGTCTGCAGTATATTAATCAGAAAAGACAATACGGGTGTCAACTACTAACTTCATTATAACTTTGTTTACTACATTCATTAGTCAAAATAACGGAGTTATTGTAAAAGTGCCACAGAAGAATTTCCAATGATACCAACTAAACTTTATAATTTTAAGCAACGCCGTCTTTTTTAGAGCGGGTTTTCTCTCTTTCTCATCACCGTCATCTATCTTAGCAACGATGGTTGCTAGATGCTACATTACTTGAAATATTTGAGAAGAAAAAAGTCAATTTCATATATGTGTCAAAAGCGCTATAGTCTCACAATATCATTATAATGTATGTACGTTATCTTCTCTCTTTGAATAAGAAGAATGAACAAAAGGGTCTCATGGGTACCTTGTCCCTCGTCTGGGGTTTGAAGTATTGATTATCTATATCAGAGAGCATGTTAAGATCACTATGTATGTATTCAAGATTTCTTTGAACATCTACAAATTCTAACTGAAGGTCGGCCATGGTTCTACGGAAAAGCTATGACAACTGTCACAGAATTTGGCGGTCTCTGTGATGGATCGATATCTCAACTTCCAATCTCATATCTCCCGGTATAGTTCAAACTATCTAGGCTACCACTTGTTATAGTCACCAAAGTGGTTGCTCTGATAGTTTGCTTGACTATAGGGATTGTGATATGTCGAGAGTATAGATCTCATGAGAAAAATGAGACATTTCCTAAGAGTTTATAAGGGTTTTGGCCACTTCATCCATTGCCAATTGGTTTTGGATGTCAACCCCAGATTATTTTATCATGATATCAGAGTGGGTTATCCCACGTGTGCATGTCCTGCTGCCACACGGGATCCATGTCACCCAATATATGTTGTCCACGTGTATGGCTTGAAAATTCGCCATACATGTAGGAGCATGTTGAGAGTATAAATCCCTTGAGAAAAATGAGACATTTCCTATGAGTTTATAAGGGTTTGGACCACTCTATCCATTGCCAATTGGTTTTGGATGTGAACTCCAGATTACTTTATCATAATCTAGCTGGACAGGGCTCGAATTATGGCGTGGAACCTGAGTACGTGTGCGTATATGAAAGGATATCACTACACTAGTTAAACAGGACTATCTTCCCTTTAACTTGAGTTTCGACTAGGGATGTTGGCGAAGCTGCAGTTCAAGAGTGCAAGCTTATGTTTGTTTTTGTGAGGTGTGACGTTTACTAAAGCATCTCAAAAGTGGCTGCTTAGGATCACTGATTTTGGCAGACCTTAACCCTACGTTGACGGTGGTGAGAGGCAAGGTAAACGTTGCTAAGCCTATAGGGGTCCCAGTTGTGATTCTCTTGCATAGAGGGGTCTTGTGGGTAGTGGATTTTAGGGCTGGGATTTTAGCCCGGAACCGGCCCAAACGGTCCGGGCTTTAGTTTTTTTCTTAATTGTTGTTTAAGGCCCGGCCTAAATAATTATCAAACGGTCCGGCCCCGGGCCGCAGAAATAAAAAAAAAAGGCCCGAAAGCCCGAATGTTTGTGTTCTTTGACACATGTTTGTATTTTATTGGTAGGATAATATGCTTACCATATGTATGCTGCAGGGGATTACGATCCCACCTAAAGACCTAACCGGCTAACCCTAATCCCTCATTCAATCATTCCCTCACTCAGCCTCTCTTCGACTGAATCGACTCACTTCCTCTGTCCCTCAGTTTCAATCGCCGCCGACCCACCGCAATGTTCGACCGTTCGACCTTAACTCTCTACTCCGTCCTCTCAGTCAGTCATCTCACTCCCTCAGCCTATTAGTCTCAGTCTTCCTATTTGCAATCTCGAACCGCTGAACCGCCGCCCCACCTAGTCGCTGCCTATCCACGGCTTTGCTTCTACCCACTGTAAGTAAACCTTCTCTCTATACTTCATTGTTGGGAACTTGGAATGTTGATTCTGAAATTTCGAATGCATTCTCTATTTTGATTGACCCTCAGCCTCTCTTCGACTTACTTCCTCTGTCCCTCAGTTTCAGTCGCCGCCGACCCATCGCAACGTTCGACGGTTCAGTCTTACCTCTCTGCTCTAACCTCTCAGTCAGTCATCTCACTCCCTCAACCTCTCAGTCTCAGTCTTCCTATTTGTAATCTCGAACCGATGAACCGCCGAGGCGCCGACCACCTAGTCGCCGCCGACCCACGGCTTTGCTTCGACCTACTGTAAGTAAACCTTCTCTCTATACTTCGTTGTTGGGAACTTGGGATGTTGATTCTGAAATTTCGAATGCATTCTCTATTTCTCTTATGCGATTTCCTTTCAATCTTTCATGGCAGTGAGAAGATTGGTATGCGAGGATGATCTACCATCAATTTTAGTCTGCAAAAATGCAAGTTCGATATCATCAATTTTGGGGTTTCTATTTTCTAAGCTCACAAGCTAAAAGGGTGAGGAAGGTCTGCTATGCTGATTTACAATACTTTCTGTGTGAGAAACTGATAATGATGCTTCCATTTAATAGATTTGAATGTATTAACTGGAGATGGATGGGTCGGAGACCAACATCCCAACCATTAATTGAAATAAAGAATGAATCTCTTCTAGTTAATAGATTTGAATGTTTTGATTGATTTTGAGTTGTGAATTGTAGAAGAGACTGATTCTTTATTTCAATTAATGGTTGGGATGTTGGTCTCCGACCCATCCAGTTAATAGATTTGAATGTTTTGATTGATTTTGAGTTGTGAATTGTAGAAGAGATCCATTATTTATTTCAATTAATGGTTGGGATGTTGGTTCTGATAACGATTCTTTCTGTTTTGATAGGGATTTTACTCTTAATATGGCCACTGATGATTCAACAATAGAGAAAGAAATTGTTCCAGCTTCTGAAAAAGAAGGAAAAGAAGAAGAACAGCCTCCAACTTCATCGAATATCAAGAGAAAGAGGGCAGAGAAGGAAAAAATGAAGCCACTGAAGCCAAGTTCAAGGAGTTGGGTCGAGGAACACTTCGAAAAATTTGAGATGCCGATTTACAATATCGTTGATGGAAAGCAGGTAAAAGTTGGCCATGAAGTAAGAGCTAAATGTGTTCATTGCTTTACTGACCTTTCTGGTGATTCTAGTTTTAATGGCACTAGTACACTTAGTCGTCACATTGAGAAAGTATGCAAGAAGTATGCTCCTAGTGTCACGCCCCGAATTTTAGAATAACAATTCAAAATCCGAAACATGAATATACTACAACACAAAATAATCATCCTGAAAATTTTTCTTTTCTTAACATACTCACCACACAAAATAGAATCAAACCGAATTTAGTCTCGGTTAATTATTATAACTCAAATCCAAATGTAATGTAAAGCTCTAAATGAGCATACACACACATCACGACTAAATAAATAACACCTAAGCAGCCCGGTCACCTCCCTGGTTATCCTGACCTGCAGGAATATCCGCTACACCATTGAGTAGTGTACCGGGATTGCAACAACACAAAACCCGGTAAGCTTATGAAAGCTTGTATGAGTAAAAGAATGAACTGTTGCTTAATTTAATCTCATTTATTTCCACACACAGCAACACTCAATTATATCCACATATGCAATTAATAACAATCTCAATCAAACACCAATTCAATATATCAAGACAACCCAACTCACAACTTTCCCCACAACTCTCATCATCGTATTTATAAAAATACGGTATTTGACAGACTAGAGCTCTAACTGAATCGTAGCCCGTCACCTGGCCTAGGTTATGGCATCCGACATATTTATCAATTATTGTATTTCATCAATATGTATACCTATATACATATTTAGAACGTCCAATAATTCCACATACTCAACCAATCGTATCCCATCATCCACACTAGGATTAGAGCGTCCGATTACCCACACCGGTCATTACCTTGACCCTAAACCCATAAATGAACCCAATATATAATATCACATACTTAAATCAACCCAACCAAGATACATCATATTATTATGGAATTACACAATCGTAATAAAATCAACTCAATCATATCATAAATCAAACAATCCACTCATCAATATATATTTTCCACGTAAATATATATATACGTAATCATCCACTCAGGAATGACCACTAATACCATCTATAGTTCACACAAGAAAATTATGAAATTCATTTGTATAGTTAAAATTCATTTTACTTACCTATGGACCGTGGTGATTCAAGTCCATGACATTTTAAAACAAATATTTAATCCGCAAATATTTTTCACACAATTAACAAAAATAAATAATTTAAAATGCTTGGTTCGTAATATGAACCACGTGAGTTTTACTCACCTCGAAACTCCCGCTGCGTCTTCAATATAATTATAAATTATAATTTATAATTAACGCCGAATAGCCCACGAAATTAAAATTCGTCAATCACCTAATCAAATGTGATTCGAATTTAGCCAACAAATTCAACTCATAGTTTAACCACTAATTAACGGTCAGATTCTAATTTACATTAAAATCCGACGAGCGGTTTCTCACGAATCGCTCCCCTAATTACCGTTTTTCACATATACGAAGATCCAACGGTCGGATCTTCGCCCATGACCACACAAAGCCTCTGGGACAGTCATATGATCATCATAACAAATTTACAAGTTCATCCAACGGTCATAATTTCACAGATCAAAAATCTAACGACCGAAATCGATCGAAATCACAAAATTCGTAACTAATTCATACGATATCCGAAAAATGCGTATAATATGCCGAAATGATCGTATCAAAACATAGAATCATAAAATGGACAGAAACCAAATTTTAGACCTCCGGAGGTGGCCGGAAAAGGCCGCCGGAGTTAGGGACAGAGCCGCCACCGACCACCACCAATGGTGTCGGGGCCGAGCTTGTCCCCTTCGTTTCATCATTCTGAGCAACTTTCATAACTAGCACAAGACCTAAAAATGAACGGAAGGCGTCGAAATTACCGATTTACAGTCGGCGGCCGGAAAAAATGCAGAAACCGGTGAGCTTGAAAACCGACGTGAAAACTGCAACCTCAGGCCCAGATCCCTTCTGGAAACTTGTTCAGAGCTTCCTTGCGAACTCAACAAGCTTGGAATCACAAGAAACGATCGTGTATAGCTCGAGATATCTTGATCGAAAGTTTTGGTATTTCGATCCGTTCGGGTCGAGCTCCGACGAACGTGAAAACGTTCGACCCAGTTCCGGTCCTTCTTGGTGCATGTAGAGGAAGTTGAGGCGAGCTCAATGAGACAAGAATCAAGTGAAATGATGGAGTGTAGCTCGAGATATCGAGATCGAACCGAAAATGGACGTTTTCGGTTCAGGCTTCGCCGCCGCCGCCACAGGCTGCGCCGCCGTGTGAGACTGCCTCCGGGAGCTAGAGCAGCTCGAGATGAACGCCTGGGACTTGGTTTGAGGTCGAGAGGTGGTATGTGGAGGGAGAACAATTAAGGAGAAGTTTTCCTCCTCTTTCGGCCGGTTGCGTCTGGAAGAGAGAGTGAGAGAACCAGTTTTTTCCAGAAACGGAAGAAGAAGAAGAAGAAGGAAGAAAAGGAAAAAAAAGAAACCGGTAGGGAAAAAAAATTAGGGTTTCTAAAATTTTTCTATATATACAAGTTTCGGAAAACTTCGAAATTCGATAACTAATTCAGAAAAAATCGGATCTTCGTGTTCCGCACGTGCACGGACTCGTATCGACGAGCTCTACAACTTTCATGAAGGAAGTTTCTCCAAATTTCGTACGTAGAAAAAGTCGATTTCTCAACCCGAGTATTTCGAGCTTTTCGTTAAAATAAACGTTTCGAAACTTCGATAATTGTAAAAATGAATGATTATCGAACATAAATCGTGAAATCGCATAATAATCATTCGATACAATCACTCGAATTTAAAATGGAAATTGCGGGTATTACACCTAGGATGGAATTAGACCAACATGTTTTAACTAGTGATCAAACAAAAAATGCATCTTTAACTATGAGGAAATGGTGTCCTGATAATTGTTTAACAGCTTGTTGTAAGATGATTGTCATGGATGAGCTTCCATTTTCTCAAGTTGAGAAAGCTGGATTTAAGCATTTTTGTTCAGTGGCTGTGCCTCAGTGGAAAATTCCTTGTAGGAAAGTAATTGTTAATAGGTTTTTTGAAATGTATGAAGCACAAAAAGAAAAATTGAGGTTAGAATTAGCCAATCACAGAGTCTCACTCACAACTGATACATGGACATCGATTCAAAATGTGAATTACATGGTTGTGATGGCACATTTTATTGATAGTGGCTGGAGAATGCACAAAAGAATTCTAAACTTTTGTGTCATTCCCAACCACCAAGGCACAAGCATAGGAAAACTTTTAGAAGCATGTTTGGTTCAGTGGAAGATTGATAAGGTTTTAACTGTGAGTGTGGACAACGCATCGGCTAATAAGGTAGCGATAGATTATTTGGGGAAGAATATATGAAATTGGGCTATTCCTCCTATTTTGGGAGGCAGACATTTGCATGTCAGATGCCTTGCTCATGTTTTAAACCTGATTGTGAGATCAGGTTTGACTAGTTTAGATAGATCAGTGGCTGCAATTAGAAATGCTGTGAAGTATGTTCGAAGTTCTCCATCGAGGTTGGATGGCTTTAAGCAGTGTGTAGAAAAAGAAGTACCAGAAAGCAGAAAAATATTTGTCCTTGATGTTCCAACTAGATGGAACAACACTTATTTGATGTTAGATACAGCCCTAGGTTTAAGGAAGGGTTTTGAGAGGACGGTAGAAGAAGAGGAGCAAAAATTCTATAGTTATTTCGATGAGGATGATGATATTGCTGAAGACAATGAAGAAGTTACGCAAGTTAGTGAAGAGGTAAAGAACAAGAAGCGTCGGAAGAGGATTGGGCCACCTACTGACTCTGACTGGGAGAGGGCAGTAATTTTTGTGCAATTTCTGAAGGTATTCTATGATGCACCCCTCAAGATCAGAGTGTCGACAAAACCTACTTCTCATATGGCATTTCATCATATTGTGACTATAGAGGGAGAGATAGATTCTCTTTTTGTAAGGCCTGAAATGGCTGAGGGCAGCGAAGCAGAGAAGATTTTGGTTAGTATGGCTGTGAAAATGAAGTCCAAGTTCAAGAAGTACTTTGGTTCTCTTGAAGATTTAAATCAGCTCCTTCTAGTGGCGTTAGTTCTAGAACTTAGAAACTTTGAACATGTGTTAGTGAGGTATCTAGATTTTGATACAAGCTCTATGAAGGAGAAGAGCAGGCAGCTGAAAGAGCTTTTGGTGAGCTTGACAGATTTGTATGCAAGCTCCTCTACCCAGAAAAATCACAACAAAGAAGTTGTTCCAAGCAGCTCCTCGACATCAAGATCAATGACAGGAAAGATGGCTATAATGCTTGATGATTGGGAGAGGGAGCTTCAAGACAGTTGTGAAGTGGTTGTTGAGAGTGAGGTGGATAGATACCTCTTAGATCCTATTGTGTTGCCTCCAAGGAATGCTGAATTCAATATATTGTTGTGGTGGAAGCTCAATGGTGGGAAATATCCAAACTTGCAAGCTCTTGTAAGGGATGTTCTTGCAATTCAAGTATCGACAGTGGCATCGGAAAGCTGTTTTAGCACAGGAAAAAGGGTTATTGATCCCTACCGGAGTACATTGACTCCAAAGACGTTGAAGCATTGATATGCTTGCAAAATTGGATCAAGGAGGAAGATGCATCTTCGATTGAATATTATCCATCAATCGAAGAAATGGAATTCTATGAGTAAGCTGAGATAGGTACTGATGTTTGTATATTTTTTTCTTATATTTCTTTTATTTGTTTTCAGTATTTTCAATGTTTGTATTTTGTCATTAACTCTATACATTTTTTTCACAGAATTTGCAGACAAACAAAGTAGAGAGAAGGTTGCAAAAGCTTCCAGAAAAAAAGGCAAGCAAACTGTTGTGGGTGTTGTCGCAGAACCTGGTTAGTGTTGATTGTTTTTAAATTGTTGGTCATGTTTTGAATGGCTGATCACATTTTTCATTTTTGAATGACCATTTTTTAACTTTTCATTGAAAACTATCATTTTTTTCAAACTCTGAGGTTTTTGGGTCTTGCTCAAAATGGTGATTTGGATTTTGGGTTTGGTTGAAATGGTGGTTTTTGATGGCCAAGTTGACAAAAACCAGAAGTGAAGAAGAAGAATAGTGATGGAAAAGAAAAATGGTAGCCAGTGTAAAGAACAAGAATCGGGGTTTCGGGTCGATCTGGATTGGTTCGCCGACGTGGTGCTACTGATGCAGTAGAATACGATGGTCATTAAAAAGGAAAAAGAAAAAAGAAAATAAAGAAAAAAAGGAAAAAAAATTAAAAAGGAAAAAGTAAAATAAAAAAGGAAAAAATAAATTAAAAAGAAAAAAGAAAAAAGAAATAAAATGGAAAAAGGAAAAAAAGAAAAAGAAAAAAAAGGAAAAATAAGAAAAATAAAAGAGGAAAAAATAAATTAAAAAGGAAAAAGAAAAAAGGAAAAAAATAAAAAGGAAAAAGAAAAAAAGGAAAAAATAAATTAAAAAGAAAAAAGAAATAACTGAGAAGTATATTAGACATTTCACCCAAGATAGAGACCTATTGGAGGAAAGTTGTGAGGTTAAGAAATTTTTAGATTAAATTAGAATGTCAGACAACCTCCATTTCTCTATGCCTTTCAAACAAAAAAAAAAACCCTCAATTTCTTTATGCAAAGCAAAACACATGGCCCCAACCCTCCTCAAGCCACGCGCGAAACAGTGAGAGTAGAATGAAAAAAGAAGCGCCAATCGTACAAAAATTGGGCAAGGCGAAGCAGAAGCAGGAGCTGCTTTGGTTGCGGTGACCTCAACCATATAAACCCTAGAATTAATGATTGGATGCAATTTATATTAATCTTTATTAAAGTCAGTCCAAAAGAAAATTAAGATTCTAAAAACAAGTCGAGGCACTATTCGCCGCACCTTGCCACGCCATGCCCAAGTGTGTTCCATTTATTTTTAATACCACCACAAAAAGAAACAGAGGGAGAAAGAAACACAGAGAGAGAGAGAGAGTGGTATTCCAACGTAGACAAAGCCACCACAACAAACAAACATCTGCGCTCTTTCAACAACACTCTGCACTACTCTCTCACTCTGCACTACTCTGCACCCACCCACTTCCTCCTCCTCTTCCTTCTGATTCCTAGCTCTCTCTCTCTCTCTCTCTCTCTCTCTCTCTCTCTCTCTCTCTCTCTCTCTCTCTCTGCTATATATCTGTACTTCGCTATTTCAACCATTCCATCATGTAAAGAATTCTGCTTTTCTTCCTACTACGTACCCTTTTTCAGGTAAGTTTCATTTTATCTTTTCAAGCTCCTTTCCTTACTCAATCTCTGTGTATACTTGGGTTTTTTTTTTCTTTCTTTATTTCTATTTATCTTTTTTCCTTTTTCTTTTGTTCTTTATCTTAATGTGCAGTTCAAGATCTGGAGGCCATCTTTGCTTAAGTTGGAAGCTAGCTAGCTGGGTGCATAAAGATAAATAGTCAAATACATGTATCTGGTACGTAATTACGGTGTCTCTGAATTTGCAGTTTCATCTTTTGAGTTTGGATTTGGATTGACAACTTATGGTGTAGAGAGCTTATTCTCTCACAGCCTCACAGTTTGTTGAAAAAGAACACAAGTGGAATTTGTCTTTCAGAAATTTACTCCCAATTTTTTTTTTCCTTTTGCTAAAAAATTTCAAAAAGTTTCTGTTTTTTTAATTTAATTTTCGAAAAGCGGAATGAATGGTCGTTTTCCATTGACATCTTCATGGGTGGAAGATGCATTCTGGGACGGTAGAGATACGGATGGTGGTACATAAAGTTCAGAATCAAGTCTTTATGTCATCTCCAACACGTTTAAGGGCTTTTTTATTCCTCTTTCTTTCTCTCCTTCCCTTAGTTTTTTTGGTCAAAATACATTTCATTAATGGTTTCTAATTTTTAAATGCAATAATTCTCATTTAGGTAGTCCAATTAATTGTGTTGTTTAAAAAAAAAAATATTAACTGCTTGTCAATTGTTATGTTGAAGTTTCTTACACTTGTTTGGATGAGAACAAATAACATTTGAACGTGTTTTTCGCTCACACAAAAATAAATCTCAAAAAATGTTACTGTTACTGTGTGATGCGTGTATACGGTGCATGTCAACTTTTTACTGTTGAACTTGGATCAACTGAGCCATTAGTCTCTAAGATGAAAAGGAAAGTGTGTGTGTAAAATACAAACTTAATGATCTCCGTATGGTTATATTTAATATTCTGAGTTTGAATCTCTATTATCTTAATATTCCAAAAGCAAGTAAAAGTAGTACAAAAACTAGCTTAACAACGTTATGCTCACTTGCTTAGGTAACTAATGCGTATAGAAGTGTCATATTTGTTAACCACATATAACTATGGTCCATTATATTTGTACGCAGCTGAAACTGAAACCTTAACTTGTACTCTATTGATACTTTGTCATTTTGTGTTTAGGACATTTTACCAGTGTGACTGTGTGAGTACAACAACTAGGAACCTCTTGAGGTGAATCTTGCTGTTGTCACACATTCCAAAGTCTCAACTTGTTATTACCAAGTCTCTTCTGCATAGGCGAGGCAAGGTACACACAGTCTCAAACTAGTAAAATTAAAGAACAATTTTGGCACTTAAATTTCAAGTACACCATTGCCAAAAAAAAGAAGTCAAACCAACCTATCTTGGACTTATCTAATGCTAAGTGGAATGTCTAGTATTTCTTCTTTCTATTGGTTAATGTGACACGTTTTGGTGGTGAACCTCCCCTTAACATCATAGTGCCAAACCAACCTATCTTGGACTTATCTAATGCTAAATGGAATGGAAAAGATGAAAGCAGCATCATCCGGATCAAACTGAGCCATAATTAGGTCATGATCCCATGTACCAGAGGGAAGAATGAGTTCATGAACCCATTCAGGAGCATCAGGACTACGGGGAAAAGGCCTAAAAGAACAAGGCCTAGGTAACCAGGGAGTATCCCATATATGAATTGATCTTCCATTAGCAACCTGCCACTGAACACCCCTTCTCAAAACCTTCAAGGCCTAAAAAATTCCTCTCCAACACGCTGAAGGAGAGGATGTCAACTCAGCATCCCACAAGACACCGTTAGGATAATACTTAGCTCTGTACAAGCGAGCGATCAGAGAGTGTGGTTTACGTAGCAACCTCCACCCTTGCTTCGACAACAAAGCCAGGATATGAGCATACAAATCACGAAAACCCATCCATTCTCGTTAGGTTGACAAAGCTTGTCCCAAGAAAGCCAATGAATCTTCTTATTGCCGCCTTTACTACCCCACCAGAACTTAGCACACCTCTGATGAAGAGTATCACAAAATGACTTGGGTAACAAGAAACAACTCATGGCATAAGTAGGCAAAGACTGAGCGACAACTTTGATGAGCAAATCCTTCCCTGCACCATTGAGTATTTTCCCTTGCCAACCCTCAAGTTTCTTACTAAGATGCTCAAGCAAAGGTTTCAGTTTTCTATCTACCCTGGTAGTTCGAGATACTTTTCATGTTTCGCAACAATTTCCACACCAAGGAAGTCTGCCAGTAACATCTTAGAATCTTCTCTAACATTCTTACTGAACACAATACTAGATTTCGAGAAATTAATTTTCTGACCAGAAGCACCTTCTTACTCATTCAAGACAAAACAAATATGTTGACAATCCCCTATAGTAGCCCTTCCAAACAATAGGTTGTCATCCACAAAGAGTAAATGGTGAATACTAGAAGCACCAGAGCAAACAGAAATACCAGACAACTGACCATGTTGAACCTTCCTATCCAGTAACGCTGAAAATCCTTCAGCACAGAGAACGAACAAATAAGGAGACAGAGGATCTCCCTGACGAAGACCCCTAGAAGGTCTCACATAACCACGGGGTTGGCCATTGACCAAGAAGGAATAACGAACTGTAGTGACACACTACATAATCATCTGCACCCAAGTCTCCTCAAAACCCAGCCTCAACAGAACAGCTTCCAAGAAACACCACTCCATATGATCATAAGCTTTACTCATACCCAACTTCAGGGACATAACTCCCTCCCCAGAACGATGATTATGAATAAAGTGGGACATTTCATTAGCCACCAATGTATTATCAGAAATCACTCTCCCTAGAATAAACGCACTCTGAAAAGGTGAGACAATCTCAGATATAATTCGTTTCAACCTGTTACATAGAGCAATTCTCAAGTCAGACATATTATCAGGAGACTTCACTTTAGGAATCAGGCACACATGTGTATAGTTAATTTCACCCAACATCTGACCTGAGTGTAGGAAATTCTGCACTGCACTAACCACAACAGCACCTATAATATTCCAATATTTTTGGAAAAATTGTGGGGGCATACCGTCAGGTCCAGGAGCTTTGGTAGGATGCATTTAGAATAAAGCCGAGCGAATTTCACCCTCAGTGTAAGGAGTAGTAAGCTTGAGGTTTATCTGGGAGGTCACTTTTGGTTGAATATTGTCAACCATAGCCATCATGTGAACATGATCCATATCTCCTGCTGTAAACATAGACGAACAGTAATCTACAACCACCGTTTCTATACCCTGCTCCGAGGTCTGCCAAACTCCATCTGCATCAAACAAACCCAGCAGCCTATTTTTGGCATGCCTGTTCGACGCCTTCCGATGAAAGTATTTTGTATTCCTATCACCTTCAGACAACCACAGAACCTTAGCCCTTTGCTGCCAGTATTTGTGATCCTCATCCAAAAGTACCTCCAATCTGTTGGACAACTCCACGCTTTCCTGTTGAGAAACTGGGGCTAATGGTAGAGTAAGCAACTCCAACAGCCTACTACGAAGGAAATTAATCTCCCTATCTCTGTTGCCAAATGTCCTTCTCTGCTAGGTATTGAGAGAAAGACGAGTACTATGAATCTTCTACACTACCTGAAACATAGGTCTACCCTTACTAGAAAAGTTCCATCCATTATCAACAATACCCTCGCAGGCCTCATGACTCACCCAAAAGCCTTTAAACCTAAAACGAGGACGTCTATGAGCAGCAGTTTGCATTGTGCAACTTACTTCCAACAAAATGGGAACGTGGTCGCCATGAATAAGTTCAAGATTGAAAACCCTAGAGGCTGGAAAAATGTCCGACCAAGAGGCAGATGCAAACGCTATGTCCAGCCTACACCTCACCTCCACCTTCCCAGATAAAAGGAGAGCCCCGAAACCCTAAATCAAATAAATCAGAGTGCGATAATGCATCCCTAAACAGTTGCATCTGCGATTCCCTCTGAGGTACACCACCAGACTTCTTGCCAGCATTGAGCAACTCATGGATGTCTCCCAGGACAACCTATGGCAGCAACGTCTCCTCCCCCAGTTGACGAAGCAGTGACCAAGTAATGTAACGCAATGCCGTGGTCGGGTGTCCAAAAAACCCAGTCAATCTCCAAGACAACATTGAACCATTAGATGTGTACACTTCCACATCCACATGATACGCTGACTTGGACCGGAACCGGACATCCAGCCCGTCCTCCAAAAACAATGCAAGCCCTCCAGACTAACCAGAACTGAAGACGGCCTCACAATTGAGATACCCAATCTGTAGATGCAAATTTGTCATATACTCCTTATCAGACACCTTCGTTTCACTAAGAAAAATGAAAGAAGGATGATGCTTCTGAATTAACTTCTGAAGCACTTGAACCGTGATGTTGTTGCAGATTCCACGACAATTCCACGCTAAAACCTTCATGTTTGAAGGGCAGGAGTAGTGCAGAGAACAAACCCTAGGATATCAAACCCTAGCAGAGCGTCTCCCGAAAGAATAAGAGAAGAGACTTTGTTGGTTAAAATAATTTTTTTTAACCAATATAACCTTAAAAGTTTAAAATAATTTGAGAATTAATTAAATCACAAGGACAATTATGACAATTACAAATTATATTTTTTATTAAGAAAAATAATCAAAATAAATCCTACAACCCACTTTTCTCTCTTATTAACTTCTCTCTGCAATAACGTCTTCTTTCATTATATTTTCACGTTATTTTCTAAACAAAAAAAAAATTAAATACACACCCTAATTAGTTAATGCACACCCTCTAAATTTTTTATCTTAAACTTCCATCTATGTCCCTCCTAATTAATAAATAAATAAAAATAAAAACAAAGAACAATTCACAAAAATAAATAAGAATTAAATGTTTTATATATCAAAATATTAATTTAAGATATTGTTATAGGGTTAAATTTTCTCCTCATCTACATGATACAGTTGATCTCTCTTCAAGACCAAAAGTGAAGAACGTCAATAGCAAATGAAATAATTGTAATCCAAATGAAGAATTAGCAGGCAACTAAATTGGTCGAGACATATTGAAAGAGGTTATAAAACCATCAAATAGATCTTTGATACATGAATACATTATCATCAACTTGGTTTACAAAACAACCACCACGGCTCATTCTTTACCAATTTTAATATTAACCATGATTATATGGATCATGAAGATATTGACATTGAATTTTTAAAATCGTAGATGCATCAAGTTTTTCAATTAGGAGAATAATAAAAGTAATAAAGTTAAGTTATTCAATCTTCTAACTATATGCCAACCTTGTTGGTGTGAGAAAGAAGAATGATGATTAGTAATCACCATATTAATGTGTCGAAATTAATTAGCAATTAAGTCCACAATAAATCAAAAAACAAAAAGGAAAAAAAAATTGTTGGGGAGAGATGAGGGAAAAACCAAGGAAGGTAGGAAAGGAAACATGGGGAAAAATTGGCAAAAAAATAAAAAACAATTTAAGGGGTGTGTATTAATAAAAGAGGGATGTGTATATATAATTACTCAAAAAAAAAAAATACAAAAAAAACTTGCACATGCACAACATGTGTGGAGGAATGGTAGTATGATTTAAGTATTGTATTTGCTAAAATCGTATACCATTAAGGACATAGTATAAAACTTGGTAATTGAAAAAGAATCCGGATATCAAATCAAAACACCAATTAATAATAAAATTAAACCAAGGAACATACCTCTCCAATAAAGCTTTAACCTTATCCTAAAAGAAAAAATTAGCCAAATCTAAAACCAAACCCTTGATATCTCCACATCTACCAAAATCAATTAACAAAATAACTCATCAACCAAAGAGAGAAACAAAGAGAGAAAGAGTGAGGGGAAAGTCTAAGCAGGGGAGAAGAAGAGGGAAGATGAAAGTTCTTTAAGGGCAGTAAGACTTTTATTCAAGAAACAATACATCATAATAGTATAGGAACACTAAGATGTTAATGATGATTTGATTCTGCATGAGACGCATCGTTCCACGGGTAGCACATATCTACCAAATTAGCCTCCCCTTCAATCATCCGGCACACACCACTTCCATCCTTTACTACGAACCAGTTACAGTTCTTTACGCATGAATGTTGGTCTTTGGTTTGAACATAAATATCAAACCAGTGAGATCCATCCTTCCAGGTGAACTTGCAAAAGAATAGAGTGGAGTTCCAAAAGTTTGGTCGGAAGCTAAATGCATAGGAGCCTTGAGAGGGCAGTGTCTTAACACCGATATCGTCGTCCTTGGATTTACAATGAATAGTGAGCTCAGTCTCCATGTAATTAGATATCTGGAGATGAGTTTTGTGATTGACTATCTGTGCTTCACATATAGTTTTTAACAGAAGAAGCACGGTTAAAAACAGAACATATCTAGTAGGTAAAGCCATGCTTGTTTGATTGTACTTTTCTTTGTGGAGGATAAAATTTATAGGGCAATGATATAGGGCCTCAATGAGGCTTAAGATTTGTGGCCTCAATTTTAGGTGTCATGCCATGTCATTTATACACATCACATATTTGCTAAATCATGTCATATGATTTTTTAGTAAAAAGACCATCGTATCCTTACCAAATCTAATGGCTCTAAATTATTTTGGTTTTCTTACCTCTTCAATCACCATATTTCTTGGGTTAGAATTACGATTTCAATATATTTCTTTCCATTTTTGTGGATCCAATTTAATTTTTGACTTTTGTAATCAACTTGTTAGTGTAATGTAACATTAATAGAAGGTTATTTATTAAATTTATTTATTAAAAGAGTTTAATATTACTTCAATTTACCAGATTTCGTGGGTTATAATGACGATATTAATATATTTTCTTTTCATTTTTGTGGATCTAATTTTACATATACATTATTTGGAAGAATTATATATATAAAAAATTTTGGACGAATTATATACATATATATATATATATTAACAAATATATATATATATAACGTTTTGGACGAATTATATATATATATATATATATATGTATATATATAATGAAGAAAAGGAAAAGAAACAAAAAAGGCCAAAATAATATATTTTTTTTTGAAGAAAACTAAAATAATTTAGAGCCATTAGATCATGAAAGTATAAGATTGTCTTTTTACTCAATAGTTACATGACATGATTTGGCTAATAGGTGATGTGTGTAAGTGACATGACATAACACTTAAAATTGAGGTTACAAATCTTAAGCCTCATTGAGGCCGCAAATTATTTTCCAAATTTATATACATGGCACTGTGGCTATACATACAAACACACAACGGCTCTTAATTGTACCATGATAGCATTCACTATTTTCTTCTATAAAAAACCTATATGATAATGATTATTTTGACCAAATAATTATGGTCAGTACACCTCAGGTTCATTGGATTTTGATTATGTTCGATTCATTGATATTTTTACTCAAGAGTTACATGACATGATTTGGCTAATAGGTGATGTGTGTAAGTGACATGACATAACACCTAAGATTGAGGCCACAAATCTTAGGCCTCATTGAGGCGGCAAATCATTTTCCAAATTTATATACATGGCACTGCGGCTATACATACAAACACACAACAGCTCTTAATTGTACCATAATAGCATTCACTATTTTATTCTATAAAAAACCTATCTGATAATGATTATTTTGACCAAGTAATTATGGTCAGTACACCTCAGGTTCATTGGATTTTGATCATGTTCGATTCATTGGTATTAATCGATCATTACTGTCCTAGGTTCTGTTTGGGATCCTTTCCTTGTAGAAAAATTAGCTTTTGTTTAAAATTTTAGATTTTATTGTGTTTGGTAAATTATTAAAAAGCAATTTTAATTGAAAATTATAGATTACTGGTAGATTTTAGAAGCAACCCCAATGTTACTTTTGGAAGTTGTTTTCAATCAAGGCACGCTTTGAAATTGTTTTATGTACTGGCATCACTTTTAAAAGTATTGTTTACCAAACATGAAATTGTTTTAATTCACAGTTGATTGTTCTCACAACATAGATGCAGCAGTTTTTTTTTATTTTTGTTTTTGAAGTCACAGCAATCTCAAATTAGCCCTTATATGGTTATATTTTACCCTCTCACTAAGGATGCGTTTTGGACATCATTGAGTACATATTGATAATAGTATTGAACTATTATAGAATTACAATCCTATATATATATATATATATATATATATATATATATATATATATATATATCAGGTGCGGATGTCCGTACCGAAATTTCGGTACAAATTTCCGGTTTTCACCCACTTTCTGATCACATATTTTTGATCTTAACCGTTCAGTTTTTAGGTCCTAATGTATAGATCATCTCTGCAAAATTTCAGCCAATTGGGTGATCGTTAAGGCATCCAAAACTGTAACTTACACGAACGAACCGGAATTGTTCGTGTACATTGTTGTTAATTACAATTTTGGATGCCTTAACGATCACCAAATTGGCTGAACGTTTGTAGATGTGATCTATACATTAGGACCTAAAAAATAAACGGTTAAGATGTGAAAATGAGGGAAAACGGGAAATCCATACCAAATCTTCGGTATGGACGTCCGCAACCAAGAAGGGTTGTATATATATAAAACGTTGCTCAGGTGCGAATGTTCGCACTTAAGTAAAAAAGTACAGATTTCCAGTTGTGACCCAATTTTCGATCATATTTTCACATCTTAACCGTTCAGTTTTTACGTCCTAATGTATAGATCACCTCTGCAAAATTTCAGCCAAATTGGTGGTCATTAAGACATCTAAAACTGCAATTTACATAAACGAACCTAATCTGTCGAACCGGAACCAAATATGGGTTAGAAGTCAGATCCGATGGTGATTGGGGTCAGATTTGAGTTTGGCGGCGGTGGTGACTTCCTTTTCGGTTTAGGTCGTGGGAACGATGAGGACAGTGGTGGTTTACATGGGTGGCGCATCGACGTTTGGTGCTATTGCAGCAAAGCTTGGTGGCATGGATTTGTCTGGGGTATTGCAAGCACCAGTGATGGCCGGGAACGAAATCAAGGGTGGCTGCGGTTTTCATGCTGGAGGTCCGACTTTTGGCGGCGGCGGCGGCTCCACTTTTGGGGTTGGAGGCTACAACGTCGGAGGGGGCTGCATCAACGCAAGTGACGGCAGCGAGGTTATGCTTGGGGTGTACAGTTCTCTGGGTGCCCTGAGTAGCATTGGGTTGGCGTGGGCTTGGGCATCCACTTTTGTCAGGTTTTGTTTTGTTGTTTTTAATTTCCTTTTATCAATCGGGAATCTGCGACCTCTCTACTTGCTTAGACGAGATGTCACCAAGGCTGGTCATGCTATCTTTGCCTATTTGATTTCCTATGGGTAGTGATGACTAGATTTTGGATGTGCATCATAGGATATTAAAAGGTTGAATTACTTATGTAATGTTTTTTTTTTTTATCAGCTCACATTAGCAGGTCGTTATGTAATTCCGCTAGATCAACAAAGAATTAACAGATCGTTACCCAAAAAAAAATATATATTATGGAAGAAAATAAAGAAAACCAACTCAAAATTTGAAGGCTGATTTCACTCTTACCATACAAAAATATTAAATGACAATAATATAAGAAAATTCTATATTGGGATAAACCCTTTCTCATTTCTGAATTTACCCTTGTATTAAATTTAGGGGTGATTATAAGAAATTAATTATTTTGTTTAATTGGTCATCTATTTTTCTGGAACTGTATAAGAAATTTGTAAATTTCTTTTTTTTTTTTTTGCCCCAAAGAGTTCCACCATTGGTTGTACGTTCATATATGACACCTAAATCAAATGCGCTGGCCTTGACATGTAATTGCTTTACCTCGTGCATGTAGCCATGTAGGTGTTAGTTGTTTCTGATTTTAATTGGCTAACTTTGCACTCTGAATTCTTCTGTGTCACAGGAAGGTACTTCTGGTCTATTGTTGGCCATAATTCGATTCTAATCTACTTAAATGGCAAGAGTTTGTTGGCCATACTTTGATCCCGAGTATGAGAACCTGAGCACAAGAATCAATCCCCCAAGGTTTGAATCACAACTAGAGTTTTGTTACACAGTTTCAGTAACCTAGTGGCAATAGGGGTCTCTAGATCCTTTTTCTCCAATAATGAATGAGTAAAATTTCATTTTAAGAGGGCAAGGTGTATAATGAAATGCCTCAAAGAGATGACTACTGTTGTTGCACACGAAAGTGATGGAATGCAGTGACTGATAAGTACCACGTCTAGTTACTCTAGTAGTCTCATATTTCTACATAATATGTTTTCAGGGTCTCTGTGGACAACTCTAGCTGCAGTGACTGTACCCTGGTCAAGGTGATTTTCGCTTGTAATCATTACAATTATGATTCTATTGGCGTATATAACATTTTGGCAGTCAATAGTGGCTGAATACAATGAATTCTTTCCCTCTTTGCTCATATGACGTTACCTCTAAAGCATTTTATACACTTCCACTAGTATTTGCCTGTAATGCACTAAAAGATTGTATTGTTCAAGCTTTGCAGGCAGACATATACATATATACCTGTTAGGTATTACTGTATATATTGATCAACAGACAGGACTTACTTTGCTTCATATTTTTTCCCACATGCTAAAATTAATGTATTTATCTTTGTAGGTTGATAGTGTCAATAAGCCAGGAATTCTGCTTGAAGTTGTGCAAGTACTGACAGACCTTGACCTCATAATCGCTAAAGCCTATATCTCCTCTGATGGCGGATGGTTCATGGATGGTACGTATGTATATGTTTCGGTAACTGCTAAGCTGTTAATCTATTCTGGCAATTTCTTCTGTCTAGAAAGAAAGTAAATGCCATGTCAAATAGTTCTTGCTTTAGACCTCTTTGACATAAGAGAATTGGATTATATACCCTCGGCAAATCTTCGGCTCTAAATTGACTTCTGCAAAAGAAGAAATATAATATGTAGGAAAAAAATAATAGCAAAACTTTCTTGGAATGATGACAAATGACATTTCCAGATCTTATTTTAACAGTGTTTCACGTCACTGATCAACAAGGAAAACAGATTACAGACAGAAAAACCATTGACCACATCGAGAAGGTAAGCCGCTACTGCTCTACTATTGTGACATGCTTTTTGATTCTTATGCACTCCGATTCATTGACCTACATCAGTGGCTCTGGTAGCATACTTCAAATGTTAACCATCACCTTTGTCATAGTTCCAACCTGGATGTAATAATTTCACTTTATAGAAAATGCAGGCTTGAAAATTAGCCAAGCCTCACCATTGTCCCAAGCAGCCTGCATAAAGGATTACTTTCATGTGATCGTATTAAGAGCTATGTTGTCTATGATTTGTGGCATGAATAGGCTTTAGGACCAAAGGGCCACATCACAGAAGTAGTGAAGACTTGGCCGGGAAAAAGGGTTGGAGTGCATTCTGTAGGTGATCACACAGCCATTGAGCTAATTGGAAGAGACCGCCCAGGTCTCTTATCTGAGATCTCCGCTGTCCTTGCCGACCTCCACTTTAACGTAGTTGCTGCTGAAGTATGGACACACAACAGAAGAATAGCTTGTGTTCTTTATGTCAATGATACTACATGCCAACCTGTGGACAATCCAACCAGATTATCTACCATCGAAGACAGACTCAAGAACATCTTACGCGGGTGCGAGGAAGATGACAATGTAGGTCACACCAGTTTCTCTATGGGGTTCACTCATGTGGATAGACGGCTCCACCAGATGTTGTTTGCCGATAGGGATTATGAGGGCCATGGTGGTGGTGGTGGATTATCAAATGAGGTTGATTTTCCTGCCTGCTTCCAACCCAAGATCACCATTGAGCGTTGGGAAGAAAAGGGATACTCGGTGGTCAGTGTCCGGTGCAAAGATCGTGCAAAACTTATGTTTGACATTGTATGCACACTCACTGATATGGAATATGTTGTTTTCCATGCCACCATCTCGTCTGATGGTCCATATGCATCACAGGTACAGACATTACTGCATTTTGATTTGCATCATCTTCAATCCTCAATGATTTTATCATTAAAGCAATTGAAATGGTGTATATAATTGATTGAAGGAGTATTATATTCGTCACATGGATGGTTGCACCCTTGATACTGAAGGCGAGAAGGAAAGGGTAGTCAAATGTATTGATGCTGCAATTCGGAGAAGAGTAAGCGAGGTTAGTGAAAACCATATACAATTTACATAATATTGTCTTCTTAATCTCAAGTCCCTAACAAATTGTGGAAGAAAGAGGAAACTACTGCTATATGAATTATGAACAGCTAGCTGATCAATGTTAAACTCAAACTTCTGTAGTCAAAAATATATCTCACCATACAAATTGGAGTTTATATTGCTCATTAGATCGAACATATAACTTTAGATTTTATAGCACATGCTCGATATGTATATAATTATATATCGACAGGATAATGTGTCTATAACCTGCAATTATAGTTTCGTCAAATCTAGTTTTCTTTGTGTTTCTACTCACTAGTATCAGTAGCAGCTCTGAGTCTTTGTTTGTAGTCCCAACAATCATTTCCTGCAAAAAGAACTTAATGAATACTGTCATAAACAGTGCTTACATGGCAACGCCCATCTCGAATGCCTTACAATAACACTAGTTAAGACCAGAAAATGCAATCTCAGGAAAAAAAAAAAAATTGGAGCAATAAACGCAAAACAAAAAAAAATGTGTAGCAGATTTCTGTGTCTTAAATAATCATTGATTGAACTGCAGTCAATTACCTGAAGCGTGTCTTAGAATGATCTAATGAAGGAACATGCATATATCTACAGAAAACATTAGTGTTACAGCTAAGCAAAAGTGTTCTGACCATATGCCTGTTTCCAGTATCATGAGGCATGATTATGCAGATCAAATTTCTATATTTGTCATAACTTGTAATCAATTAACTGTTATCAACTTCACTAGCTTTTAGCTCTTCTGCTTTGGATTTAATATACAAAATTCCTACTGCGGTTCTTCAAACATAGGTTTGTATAAGACAATTTTATATAATTTTTGAATTAAATCCCTTAAACAAAGTGATTGCAACAGAAAAACTACCATTGTCTGTTTGAAAGTTGAAAAATAGAATAATTATACCCTTTCATAAGCCAATCACATTGTGCTATTCACTTGTATCAATGCATATTCATATTTTTCAGCTTTAATTGATGTTGGCTACAAGAAAGATACGCTTTCTCGAGTCTTTATAGAATTAATGGATCAAATTACAATGACATTCAGGGTCTTAGGCTAGAGCTATGTGCAAAGGATAGAGTAGGCTTGCTATCAGAAGTAACAAGGATCCTGAGGGAGAATGGATTATCAGTTATAAGAGCAGGTGTCTCAACCATTGGGGAACAAGGAATGAATGTCTTTTATGTTAGAGATTCTTCAGGGAATTCAGTGGACATACAGAAAATTGAAGCTCTTCGTAAAGAAATTGGACACAAAATGATGTTCAACGTGAAGAAAATTTCAACAAGTTCCAAGGCACCTGAGACTAGTGGATGGGCCAAGACAAGCTTCTTCTTCGGCAACTTGTTAGAGAGGTTCTTGGCTTGACAAGATGTCCATCTACTTGTAAAACACATACTGCAAATGTACAGAACAATAAATCTGTTCAGGTAGTTAACTGGACAGAGTTTCTGCAGTTGTATACTTGTAATATGCATGCTTGTTATTTGTAACTTTAGATCTTCCACAACAAGCTTCTCTTTTATCTTTTCTTTTAGATTTCATTTTTGAAATTACTTGGGGTTGACATTGTTCAAACTGGACCAAAGGAAATGAGACCATATTGAAGAATGGAGGTTTCACATTTCCCATATCACTTTGAGCTTCTCGATTAAGTTTCAACTTGATATTGTTGAACTTCAAAAAGCTAATGCTATGAAGTAGGTTCAATCATCAAAAACAGCTATCCAATTTCAAATAGAAATTAACAATGTAAAAACACATCTATAGTTCTTGTTGAACTGACCAATATGAGAACGGAATACCTAATGAAAGCGGTCAAAGCAGTTCCACCATCAATACAGTAGCGTGTAGTTAAAAGCTTGCAAATAGTAGTTTAAAGCTAGCTGATGTCAAAGAAGTCATTGTATGTTTCACTGCATGGGAAAGCATATACATTAATTGTTTCACTTTATTAAAATTTCTCTTATACTTTCCCAGTACCCCTCCCATCCCAAACCGTAACAGTGAAAAGGGTTTCTGGTTTTCGTTAAGAATTACATAGAGGTATATAAAGACACTCAGCAACAGCTAATTAACAATCATTGAACTGGTTTGGTTGGAAGGGATTGTTCTGTTAAAGCTATTTGTTCTAACTGGTTTGGTTGGAAATAGCAGTTACAATTGAATATTGACTTCACCTTTATAGTATTTTGATGATACTTTCTTTGTTTGGTAACAGATCAATTCAAGCTCCATATGTTGGGGAAGAAGGGCTGCCTTAATACAAGGCCAATGGATAATTGGTTATCCCAGGATCTAACTTTTCCCAGTTCTCGTATGATTTGCGGAATAGCAACAAATAAACAAAAGAAGACACAATATTTAACGAGGTTCGGCAAATGCGCCTACGTCCCCGGGCAGTAGTAATACTCTCTTCCACTATATAAATAATGAGATTATAAGGCAATCTCACTTTGGTGACTAAACTTCACTAAAGTGATAACACACACTCTATCTCTCAAGAGGAATTTTCTTCTCACTCATCTCTCAAGTGAGGATCTCACCACTATCTCAAACTCTATTAGTTTGGAATGACTCTTGCCTTGGTTGTTTTTGCTACAACCTTTCATGCCTATTTATAGGCAATTAAGTTCATGGATATGACATGTAATTGGAAGTAAAGTCAAGTCTTCTTCTAAGTTTGGCATGCCTAACTTCAAAGATGGCTTGTTACCTACCTTCCAAGATGGTTTGCTATCTACCTTCTTTAAATTTTCCAACCCATGTTTTCCTCATGTGGTAAATCATCACATGAATTTCCTCCTCCATTAAGGAGGGACTGCCCATCACCATAATCATATGATACATTTACACGTAATGGATTTATTTACTGTTCGTTTGACAGTCTATCCGATCTGTTGATATCACTCAAGTTCATCAGTTAATGGTTAATCAACCTTCACAAAAAGAGCAAAACCCATTGTACGTCACACAGTAGACACTAGTGTATTCTATCATAGTATAGACATTCCATGTGTACTAGGCTAGTATAGTCACTACACAGCAGATTGCGGGCAGAGACCCACCTAAGAACGCGACCGAATCGCTGTACGACACTTGTCACCTCTATGTCCGCGTGTCATGTTGTAAAAAGAGAGGGAAAAGCGGTGTGCACCCTTTTGGCGGCAGAACAGCAGTTGCAGGAAACCGCAGCTAAATCCACACTCTCCGATCTACTAGCTAATAGCGATTCGCGTAACCCTCTTGCCCTGCTCGGACCATAGATATCATTATTCGAGTGTTCCACTTGAAGTTTATGGCTTTTTAAAAGCCCTGAACCACTTCAAACTTGAAAGCTGCTTGGACTGCAATTGTCACCCGAGAAATTTAGAATATATTCTCAGTTCACACGACTCAAAAAGCTTTGGTTACTAAAATTGATATCTCTACAACCACTTTGCCTGAGTAACGAGGCTTAAGAAATTAGATAACCAATAATTGATCAAACTATATTCCGCATGTATAACTTGACGCTTGTCAAGAATACTTTGCAAAAAGGTCAACTTATCCTACTGACACCTATGTGGATTATCCTTGTAGTGATTCTATAATTTTCAGCTCATGGTTTTGGTATGGTGTAAGGTCGAAAGTAAAAAAAGTGATTGCTTTGGAGGTCTGAAGGACTGTCCAAAGCATGGGCATTGATACGAAACCTCTTGGAATGAAACTCATCATCGATCCTTCGTATCAAAGCATTAAAAAAAATAAAAAATAAAAAACCCTCATCATCCTCCTTAGGTGCCGCAAAAACACGTACAGTGCATGGCATTTGCAAAAACAAGCTGCTTCCTTGTGAGCCAGCAAGAGCCATGGGCCTTCGACCCTCTCAGTGGCCTTTTACTCTAGATGAAAGGTAGTAGCCGCAGAAGAGGTAGAGATCATCGGTCCTAATCCTCCCCTTTTCTGGGTTCCTCTGGTTCAAAATCCTATTTGCTTCTCCCCAATTCATAAGAAGAACCCAGAGTTTGAATTAATAAATCAAAATCGAATATAGTATTGATCGAAGCAGATAGCTTTCCCATATTGCATCGGTGTTTCATCCCATATTCTATACAAACCACCAGATTCAAAATTTCCAAACCACAAATTCCAAAACTTCCATGAACACACCCGCATTCATTTCCTATATAATCATTTGGGACCCTTTCTATACAATCATTTCTCGGATTAACATATATAAAAGTCTCAGCCCTAGATCATAACCATTAAACCTTTTCTTGTGTCAAAGACTAGGAGACGCACAACCCCCCCCCCCCCCAAACCCTTTGTTCCTTTCATTTATACTTTGGTTTATATTATCCGCTTATTTATCTTTTGTTTTTATTCCGGTTGACATATATAAATTTATGACTTACGATTTCGTGAGACTGCCGGAGAACAAAAACAAAAACGAACATCCGTTCTCATCACTCGCCATTGGATCCGTTAGGGTTCCTCGGACGACATCCCATCCCAGATCGAGTCCTCTACTATTCTCTTGGGTAACCTCAATTCACCCTCCTCCCTCTTTCTCTTTATCAAAACAAAAAAGAGTCACCCTTCACCCTCCTCCCTCTTATAAAATAAAAATAAAAATTAACTCCTCCCGATAAACCACCTCACCTCTCACGTGAAAGTCACGTGCGAGGACATTGACACGTCAAGGACTTAAATTAGTCCTAATTGAAAAAAGAGAATCTCTGACCATAATTAATTCTAATTATGAAAATTTAGGATATTTACACGAACAATGAAAATGAAATAAATAAGGACCATTTCGATCAAAAATGAAAATTAAACATATAGGAATTACCATTTACATCAAAACAAAGAAATGTTCATATACCCAAACAAAAATGAAAAAAAAAAAAAAACAACAACAACAACTAGAAATGTTCAACAACATTAATTGATGGGTTTAGGGTTTTGGCTAGATTTCTTGCTAGCTCCTCATTATGCATGAATCTTCGAGCTTGATCTTTAGCGAAACTTGCCAACGTGCTCAAAGAGGGATGGTTTATGAAGAAAATCTTGGGGACAGCTCCTGAAAATTAAAAGAATCAAAGGGTTTCATGCATAGAACAATTTTTAATTCAAGAAAGACATGCAAATGATTAAGTGCAGGAAAAACCTGCATTGTGAGAAAGAACCCTTCTGGGTCTTTTGGTGGTCAAGCATTGCATTGTGAGAAAGAACCCATATGTTCTTTCGTCCAACTTCCGAGGGTGAACTTTTGCCAGATGCCCCAATGCCCCATCATCCTTCCTCCTTCGACATCTTTCTTACAATAACGACATTTGGAAGCACAATTTTCTGTCCTATTCCTCCCATTCCAAAAAAATTAAAATAATAATAAGCCTAATATCGTAAGTTCATGACTGAATACGAATATATTATAACATTTAGGACTCAGTGAGAGACAAAGCCTCAGAGGTTTATATATATCATTGCTTCATGCAAGTTTTGTTGCTCAATTATCATGTAAAACTAACTAAATTGAAGTCAAATCCCAACTGTTCTTTTCACATGAGAATTAACTTACAAGCGTTTATAACATGATTTCTTTTGCCAAAAGAAAAAAAAAATTTTAAAACATGATCTAAGTTAACAATGTACCGATTAAAAATGTGGCTTAAAACAAATGATTGTTTCTGAACTCGTGTTATTGATTTATCTTTTCTAGCTTTTTTTTTTCCTTCTTTTTCTTTAAAGTGAAATCCATAAATTTTATTCCAAAAATGGTAATAAACTAATAATTTAGAAACCTTGTCACATATTAACCTTGACAAATGATGAACCTCCATTTCCTTTTAGCCTGAAAGTATTCCTTCTTTTATTGTCCATGAGTGACCTTGTTTTCAAATTGATTGTTGAGATAACATTAATTTGAAATGACATTGCTGTAAGCCCCGGAAAATTTATCGAGCTTAATTGAGATCATTCGGTAGTTATTTATTTACGATTTTGGTAAATATTAAAGGTGCTCGAGAATATTTTTCAGAATTTTTCATAAGGTGAAATCCTTGATTTAAGAGCTGGATAATAAAGTGCACGACACGATCGACAAGTTCGTTTTTGGGGAAATTTTCAGATACCCAACCTAATTTTTACGAATTTTGGAAGTTTAGGATTAAAGAAATTACTAAAGGAAAATAGAAATTCATGTGGAGCTATCTGAGCCATCCAATTCTCCCTGCTTAATCTCAGCGGTCCAAATCCATATAAGGGAACCTATATGATGCCCAAATCGATTGCATAACAACCTAGCAACCTCCAGAAGGATTCAGAGCCTTCGAGACCCAATTGACAACTCTTTGACCCGAAATTGTGACCCGACAGGAATCTCGTTTCCAGCAACGACACGATAGCGGACCACACGTGTCTGGTTCGTCTCCTCAGCGCCGACACGCCTGTGGTTGTGGATCGTCTATGCACGGATAGTGCAGAGAGACTCGAAGCTTGAAAGGTGTGAACTTTCCGGTAGTAACTTCGTCGTCAGGCCACTTCTGACCAGCATCCTCCTCCTGGACTCGGGGGGACTGTCTCTCATCCTCCGCTTGCACTAGAGGAGACTGTCTCGCCCCCTTCACTTGAGTCTCAAGGGACTGTCTCACTTCCTCAACATGCTACGCTACTGCTTGCTGAGAGGTACCTCCAGCGTCCATTGCCTCTTCATCATCCAACACCTGGCTAGTGGGAAACTCCAAAATCCTCTAGGGAAACCTATCATACACATCCGGAGGCAAATGTAGGCCTCACGGTGCTTGGTATATCACAATTTCACTTTGTCTGCAAGTAACAACATTAGAATCGTGGACCAACTCCTCAATGATAGTCTCAGAGTCAACACTTGCATAGGGCATGTCACTCTGAAGTCTCGGCTAGCATGCTAGCTGTTAAAAAAAAAAAAAAAACAACAACAACCTAAGTCAGACAAAGGCAATATCGCCACAACACCAACAACACAGGAGCAAAACCTCACCAGGACGCCTCCCCAATTGCAATCTATTCGTACATTGACAACCTACACTGGTGATAAAACCCCATCCTCCCTAAAGGAAATTTTCCTAGTACCCTCATGATGCGCTTCCGCTCTGTCGAGCTAAGATTATAGTCTCCATCACGCCCTGATTTTTAAACATAAAAAAAAAATCAATATAATTCTTATAATTATACATACGTGATGATTCAATCATCAATACAAAATACCTGGAAAACTTTTTTCTTTTAAACGAAGTACATATTGATACCCTGAACCCATTATGTCAATATAAACTCGCTCCACAGAGTCATATATTACAGAATTTTATGAATTAAATTGCCACAACAAAATAAATGTAAATGTTCCTCAGAGCTTACGACATAGGGGAATTCTTATCAACGGAAAAGTCACAAAATTGGCTTCCTATCATATGGCTAACACAATATCTCAGCTTCACCCATGATTTTTCTGACCTGCATGGTTACCCCTATACTATTGAATAATGCACCGGGTTGCCACACAACAAACTCGGTATGCTTTTGAAAGACTGTATGAGTAAACTTAAATACAACAACCAAACAACTCACACTGGGAATAAGGAAAACAACTCACACTTGATTCCTGTCAACACGTAATAAAGGAAAACAATTCACATTTTGATTCCTTAAATTTCAAAACGCAATAATGGTAAGCAACTCACACTGGAAATAAGGAAAACAACTGACACTTGATTCCTGTCAACATGTAATATAGGAAAACAATTCACACTTTGATTCCTTTAATTTCAAATGCAATAAAGGTAAGCAACTCACACTTTGATTCCTTTCAGACACATACTCATGAGTTGGAAATAACCTCACTCTGCTACCCTATAGTTATCTTGACAGACAGACTAGAACTCAAACTGAATCATAATCATAACCCGACCAAAGGCATGGCTACTTGATTTACTGCCTAAAGTCACCTTGTGACCTTAAATCCTCAGGCTTCTCTGTCCATTGGAATAAAACATTTAAAGAAGTCGCACAAGACTCAAAATGTTACACAAATCTCAGTGGTTTTCAAACAATAGAAATCATCATTTTCACAATATTTTGTTTTCCGAAAAGCCACATCTCAAAACAACAAATGAGCATAATCATGCATATTGTTTTCATCAATCAACAAATCCACCAATACATACATACATATATATATATATATATATACATACAACGCTTCTCCACTGCGGATGTACGCAGTTCTTCTTAGGTACGGATTTTAGGTTTTGACTCACTTTTCGATCATATTTTCACATCTTAACCGTTCAATTTTTAGGTCCTAATGTATAGATCACCTCTATAAAATTTCAGCCAAATTGGTGATCATTAAGGCATCCAAAACTGCAATTTACAATAATGTACACGAACGGTTCCGGTTCAGCAGATTCGGTTCGTTCGTGTAAATTACAGTTTTTCATGCCTTAACGAACATCAATTTGGCTGAAATTTTGCAGAGGTGATCTATACATTAGGAACTAAAAATTGAACGGTTATGTGAAAATATGATCGAAAAGTGGGTCAAAACCTAAAATCCGTACCTTTTTTCTTAGGTGCGGATATCCGCACCTGAGCAAAGTTATATATATAAATATAGTCACTTACTCAAGAATGCCACTAATACCAACTATCCAACTATAGTTTGCAATTAATTAAATAATTCCCAAAATGATAAAGCAATTCCGTACGTAAATGAATATTGTGAGATTACTCACCTCGAAATTCCCTCTGCTCTTCTCACAATTAGATAACTTACAGAACGCACCCTGTCAAGCACCTACGGAAAGTACGGTCTCAACTCAGTATACAAATCACAAAGCGATTAAAGTTCGAATCCTTGAACTAAAACTTGAAAGTAACATCAATCGAAACAAAAATTCATCTGAGACCACCCAAAGTCTCCTAAACACCTCTAGGATGAATATGTCAAAAGTACAAGTCGATCCAACGGCAGGATCCTCAAGGATCGAAAATGGAACAATTACGGAAAACCTTAACATAATCAAACGGTCTCCAAAAGTTACATATCATATATTAAAATGCTCATATCGACGAGTAGATGATAACATGGCAAATAATTGCGCCCAAAAGAGGTCGAACGCTCCTCCAAACGCCTCCACCAATGGCAACACGTGGGCTCCACGCGTCGCTGCCTCAAACTCAAAACCAAATTGATCCAGCCGTCCAAAAGGGAGTTTACACTATAAGGACCAACTTTAATACCTGGAGCAAAGCCCAATTCAACCTAGATCGCCGCCACAAGTCGAAAACCAATGTTCAATATGAGTTGAAGCTCCTCCGGTGAAAATCAATCAAAATCACTACCAAGGATCGAACGAGGATGCTTCCAAGAGCAAAATAAGACCGATTTCAAGCCCAGCCGTCGCCGAAGATCAGAGAACTAACCGGGTCTACAATCAGGCTGTCACCTGACTCTGGAGCTTCGATCCACTACCGTGGATGAGAATCGATGTAAGCCACTGCCGTAAGGAGGACCGGAAGGAAGAGAGGAAGCGATCTGGGTTGATTTTGTAGCCTGGGGTCACCAGAGAAACTAGTTCCGGCCGGGTCAGATTTACTGGAGAATAGAGAGAGAATGGTTTCTAGAAATTTCTGGAAATCTGACACAAAAGGCAAGTTTCAGAAATTGTGAACTATTTCCGAAAATTTCTCAATTTATACATAAATTTCTGAAAATGGAAATAACTTTTACTGACCATAGTTTTCTAGTACGAACTCCGATTTATGCATGCCGCATGTCCACGAACCCGTATTAACGCAAAATACGACTTTTGTGAAAGAAGTTTTTGGAGAAACTCAATGTATAAAAATTCAATCTTCATACCCCCCTAAAACTTTCCGTTTCCGAATAATTATACGTCTGAAAATAATTCCACTTCATGAATAATATACAAACAAAGTATAACAACAATAATTCATACAACTGACCCATTATTAATTGGAAAAATTAAATAACGAAAATCTAGGTCATCACAGTCACCCTCACTAAGACAAAAACATCACTGTTAGCACACACCCAAAATAAAATTACACCAAAAGTATTTGATCATGTACTCACCAATGGGCTGAAATCGAGTGTAAGCCCGATGAACCATATCAGGTTTCTACCATAGGCCACCAACTACACAAGGCTTACCCCTCCACCGAGTATAAATGTTGGAAGGCAAATCCTCAATAATCATGTGCCCACGGGCCCTAAAGTTTATGCAACCATGTTAGCATTAAAGCCACCCTCATGTATAAGGGCCAAGTTATAGAATAGGGGGATTAAGTAAGGATGTCGAACCCACAAGGATTGGTAAATCCTTACCTAGCTATAAAAAAACCTAGAGGAAAACTAGAAAGAATATGCAATCACAAACAAAGGCTCATAAGTAAACCCAAGTTCATGGTGAGTATGTACAAGATGGTATATAGAGATTTGATTTGGTGTTGGGAATAGTTTTGATTCAAATTGAAATAACAAGTGTAAGTAAATTAAACTAAGCTAAGCTAAACAAGTTGTTATCAAATGGATAGGAATTAGAGCTTAGGCTGTCCACCATAGCCTTCCTTGCATGCATTGATTCTCAAATTAAAAGTGATGCAATCCCAAATACTCAATTACCCTCTTAGCATCCAGGGAAGAGTACTAAGGCCTAAACTCCTTTGATTTTATCAATTCTAACCGAGTAAGTGTAGAATTAACTACCTAAGAACAAATCTTATTACCAGGTAAGTTTCAATTCATTGTTCCTAGATGCATAAAGATTAGAGTTTAGATAACCAAGCAAGCAAACCAATGCTAGGTCTAGGTGATTTTAACTCACTACCCTTATATTCACACATGGTGTGCTTTCATACTCTTAATGTCTAGAGATGACTAATCTCAAAACACTGCTCATGAGATGAAAAAATGCAATATACTTAAAGTAGTCAATTTCAAATACAAGCATTCACTTTTTGATTTAGCATGTGAAGATGGTAATGGAAAATTGCATCAAACATAGAATTCACATCAATATCATGCAAGATTGGTTAGAGCTTTAAACCCTAGCTCCAACAAATTCTACTCACTCATAATTAGATAAACAAACTTCAAGATTCTAGGAAACATCAAGAATAAAGAGTCAGGGAGTAAAGAATTACTATTGATGATGCCAAAAGTGGTGGTGGAGATGGGTCTCGAAGCTCATGAGGTGGTGGATGACTCCTTCTCCTTGCTCCAAGCTCTTGATGATGTGGGAATGGTGAAAGTAAGAGTAGCTAGTGATGATTTGTGGTGATGGAGGGTTATGGAAGTGGTGAGAAGATGAGTGTAGTGGTGGAAAATTGTGGTTATGGAGGTGGAAATGGTGGTGTGGGGTTGTAGAAATGGGATGTCTTAATGGGATGTGTTGGTGAGATGAAGATGATGTATAGAGTCAAGAATGATCAAACATCAGGCCTTTGGTCTCTTTTGATCAGCTCTGTATATCCCTTTTGGTCCTAAGATGTGCAAGAGATGCTTTTACACCATTGTCCCCCAAATTGACAAGTTGACAAAAGGACAAGGTGTAGGAAGATATTTGAATTTCAAGTTATGGGAGATTCTCACAACCATGATCCTCCTTTGCTGGAGAAAGGATCCTCCATGAGTGGCGGGCTATCGGAAAAGTTCATGTGAAAGGTCGGCGAAAAAGTTCACCGGAAAAGTCAATTTGCAATGTCCTTCCAATCTTCGTGTCTTCTTCTTCTAGCATCAAATCTCTGCATTTCAAGCCTCAAATTGTCATTTTATTCTCAATGCATGGTTTCCTACAAATAAAAAGAAATTGATTAAAAAGGGTAAAATAGCATGGAAGACAAATCAATTTTTATAGTTACGAGGCACAATTGCATAAGTAATTTGTGACTCAACAAACCGCTATCGCCAGACTTTGTCGAATACTGCATTTTGAACATAGAATTCAATTCATCTATGCTGGGACACTACTGGTAGCTAACCTTCCCCAACACCAACACTCTCGGAATAAGCCTCAAAGCATTGGGCGATAGTTGACCTACGAAAATATTAAGACAAGATAGCAAATATTGCATCTTGTTAGGTATCGGAAATGACAACCTGCACCTTAACTGGTATTCATAAAAACACACCCACCCCAACTTAGGATGGCTAAAAAACTTGTCCTCCCTCCAGGCCCACAACTATACATTACTTGGGATTCCCCAAGTTACCCTCATCTCGTCAATCTGCTCATGCGTCATACTTGGCCCAGGTTGGTCAATTGGGACATCATCGGGGGTAAGCAACAGCCGCCCACCCGGCGATTGAGGCACATCGAAATATTCAAACTCCTCAGCACTAGAACTCTCATGATCCACCTCTTCCTCAAGAGGCTCAGTACCACTAGTGCCACTATGAGAAGACCCTTCACCACCCCATGCTGCAAGCATACTGCTCTCCAACCATTCTGCAAACGACACAGCTAAGGTCAATCAATTAGTCAACACTCCCTATCATATTCTCCATTTCACCTCAAGACAAAAGTTTCAAAAAAACTCTATAGCAACGCCAAGACTAAACTATTTACAGTCAAGATTAACCCACCACAAAAAATATCCACTCAAACCTATTTCTCTCACAGCAAACAAAATCAAAACAGAAACCTAGAAAACAAAAAGAAATCAAACTTGTTCGTGCTCATTGATAGAAATTGTTGAAGCAAACGGCGATCGCAAATGTCGGGAGGCTTCTTCAAACGCCAAGAATGCTCACGAAGGGAAAAGATTCAAGCTTCCTAGAAATTCAAACACCCAACCCCTATCCGGTTTCTTTCTTTGAGAGTTTGGTCAAACAGTAGTCACCCCTATTCTCCTCTACCTATATATAGGGTCTGCGAGAGCATGGGGACTGTTGGACTTAAAAGGACAATAGCCCCAGATCTCGCCACGTGTCAGACATGTCTGAGTGTAATAGTGGATGAGCACCATCGCCTCGGCTCCCTCCCTACTACTCTATTATTATCTGTTACGGAACCTAGTACACGAAATACAAAATACAACCACACGAAATACGAATAACGACAGGACACGTGTTGCGAGGGCATAGAGGATACGCTAAAAGATGCATGAAACCCTACTCTCGTACTGTCACGCCCCGAATTTCAAATAAAGAAATTCGAATCTGAAACGTGATAACTTAACCAACTGCCCAAAATTATATAGAAACGTTTTCATTTTAATCTAAGCAATAACAATAATCCAAAAGCATAATAAGGACTCAGTCACTCGTGTCAAAGATTATATCAACAAGTTTTTACAAAACCCAAATGAAATGCATTACGAATGTAAATGCTCACTAAGAGCATAATACAAACAACAATTAATAACAAAATAGGTTAAGAACCTAAACTGCTGCAACTATGCGTCAAACTCAGTCCTGGTGGTCCTGACCTGCAAGAATAACCCGTACACCATGAAATAGTGCACCGGGTTGTAAATAACAAACCCGGTAAGCTTTTCAAGCTCGTATGAGTAAAACTCTAGTTAAATTAACACAAACCTGCATGTTTGACAATTTCACCACTCGAGAGTAATCAAAGAAATCCAAAACAACTCCACAATTCGATAATAACCCAAGTCCCTCATAGAAAATACAAGAAGGAAACACCCGACTTTCTTTCACAAACATGTACTCATGGCCTCAAGTAACATGTGTTACTTCCATGCAATACAAAGACAGACAGACTAAAGCTCTAACTGAATTGTAGCCCATCACCCGTCAGGGTTATTGTCACGCCCCGAATTTTAGAATAACAATTCAAAATCCGAAACATGAAAATACTACAACTCAAAATAATCATCCTGAAAATTTCTTTTCTTAACATACTCGCCACACGAAATAAAATCAAACCGAATTTAGTCTCGGTTAATTATTACAACTCAAATCGAAAATGTAATGTAAAGCTCTAAATGAGCATACACACCTCACAACTAAATAAATAACAAAACTGCTGTAACACCTAAGCAGCTCGGTCACCTCCCTGGTTATCCTGACCTGCAGGAATATCCGCTACACCATTGAATAGTGTACCGGGATTGCAACAACACAAAACCCGATAAGCTTATGAAAGCTTGTATGAGTAAAAGAAAGAACTGTTACTTAATTTAATCTCATTTATCCCCACACACAGCAACACCCAATAATTTCCACATATGCATGTACTAACAATCTCAATCAACACCAATTCAATATATCAAGACAATCCAACTCACAACTCCCATCACAACTCTCATCATCGTATTTATAAAAATACGGTACTTGACAGACTAGAGCTCTAACTGAATCGTAGCCCGTCACCTGGCCTAGGTTATGGCATCCGACATATTTATCAATTATTGTATTTCATCAATATGTATACCTATATACATATTTAGAACGTCCAATAATTCCACATACTCAACCAATCGTATCCCATCATCCACCCAGGATTAGAGCGTCTGATTACTCACACCGGTCATTACGTCGACCCTAAACCCATAAATGAGCAAAACATATAATATCATATACTGAAATCAACCCAACCAAGATACACCATATTATTATGGAATTATACAATTTGAAATAAAATCAATTCATCAATTCTACTCAATCATATCATCACACAACAATCCACACATCAATATATATTTTTCCACGTAATATATATATACGTAATCATCCACTCAGGAATGACCACTAATACCATCTATAGTTCATACAAGAAAATCATGAAATTCATTTGTATAGTTAAAATTCATTTTACTTACATATGGACCGTGGTGATTCAAGTCCATGAAATTTTAAAACAAATATTTAATCCGCAAATATTTTTCACACAATTACCATAAATAAATAAATTTAAAACATTCGGTTCGTAATATGAACCACGTGAGTTTTACTCACCTCGAAACTCCCGCTGCGTCTTCAATATAATTATAATTATAATTACGCCGAATAGCCCACTCAAATAAAATCCGTCAATCACCTAATCAAATGTGATTCGAATTTAGCCAACAATTTCAACACATAATTTAACTACCATTTAACGGCCGGATTCTAATTTACATTAAAATCCGTCGAGCGGTTTCTCACGAATCGCACCCCTAATTACCGTTTTTCACATATACGAAGATCCAACGGTCGGATCTTCGCCAATGACCACACAAAGCCTCTGGGACAGTCATATGATCATCATAAAAAAATTTACAAGTTCATCTGACGGTCATAATTTCACAGATCAAAAATCTAACAATTGAAATCGATCGAAATCACAAAATTCATAACTAATTCATACGATATCCGAAAAATGCGTATAATATGCCGAAATGATCGTATCGAAACATAGAATCATAAAATGGACAGAAACCAAATTTTAGGCCTCCGGAAGTGGCCGTAAAAGGCCGCCGGACTTAGGGACAGAGCCGCCACCGACCACCGCCAATGGTGTCGGGGCCGAGCTTGTCCCCTTCGTTTCATCATTCTGAGCAACTTTCATAACTAGCACAAGACCTAAAAATGACGGGAAGGGATCGAAATTACCTATTTCCAGTCGGCGGCCGGAAAAAATGCAGAAACCGGCGAGCTTGAAAACCGACGTGAAAACTGCAACCTCAGGCCCCGATCCCTTCTGGAAACTTGTTCAGAATTTCCTTGCGAACTCAACAAGCCAAGAATCACAAGAAACGATCGTGTATAGCTCGAGATATCTTGATCGAAAGTTTCGGTGTTTCGATTCGTTCGGGTCGAGCTCCGACGAACGTGAAAACGTTCGACCCAGTTCCGGTCCTTCTTGGTGCTTGTAGAGGAAGTTGAGGCGAGCTCAATGAGCCAAGAATCAAGTGAAATGGTGGAGTGTAGCTCGAGATATCAAGCTCGAACCGAAAATGGTGGTTTTCGGTTCGGGCCGTGCCGCCGCCGCTACAGGCCGCGCCGCCTTGTAAAACTGCCTCTGGGAGCTAGAGCAGCTCGAGACGAACGCCTGGGACTTGGTTTGAGGTCGAGAGGTGGTCTGTGGAGGGAGAACAATTAAGGAGAAGTTTTGCTCTTCTTTTCGGTCGAGAGAGACGGATGCGAGAGCTGAGAGAGAGAAAGCTCAGTTTTTTTCCAAAAAAAGAAAGAAGAAGAGAAAGAGAGGCCGGGGGGAAATTAGGGTTTCCCAAAAAAAATCGGAACTAATTCAGAAAACTTCGTAATTCGCTAACTAATTCAGAAAAAATCCGATCTTCGTGTTCCGCACGTGTACGGACTCGTATCGACGAGCTCTACAACTTTCATGAAGGAAGTTTCTCCGAATTTCGTACGTAGAAAAAGTCGATTTCTCAAACCGAGTATTTCGAGCTTTTCGTTAAAAATAATTGTTTCGAAACTTCGATTAATGTAAAAGTGAATTATTATCGAACAATAATCATTAAATCGTATAATAATCACTCAACACAATTACTCGAATTTAAAATGAAAATTGCGGGTATTACAATATCATCTGATACACTCGCCTCAATCGCAGCCCGTCACCCGTCAGGGTTATGGCTTCCGATACCCTTACCTCGATCACCAAATAAAAGATTCTTAGACCGAACATTAGAAAGTCCACTTGACTCAAATCCTTTCCTCAAGCAAAACACACATTTACACAAAAATCAACACATCATGATAATTGTATGCTCGTAAGAGAAATGCTCGAAATAACAATTCTATCAATTCTCAATCATTACTTCACCAATGTCACACCATCCAATATATATCCCAAAATATATATATATATATATATATATATACACACACACACACGTAGTCATTCACGCAAGAATGACTACTAATACCTACTATAGTTCATAGTTACGTATTAAAACTAGGAAATTCATTTTATACTTAAACAAATTTTGTCACTTGTGAACCGCAGTCCGATGAACCGTAGGCGATCGAGTTCATATTATTTAAAACAAATATTTATTTTCAAAAACGATATATAATTATCAATCAAATTTGGCTATTAAATAACTCAGTTCGTAAATGAACCACGTAAGATTTACAAGCCTCAAAATCTCGCTGCGTCTTCTCTTACAGTAGAGATACGGTATCGACTACTCTCCATCAATCACCTAATGAATGTAAAAACCGATTAAATAGAAAACCCTAAACTTTGAAAACTCATAACTTACTCGTACGATTTCCAAAAATTATGTATTGTACTTCGACACGTTAGTATCGATGTGAAAATTGAAAAGAGGGACAGAAACTATTCTTGGAGGGTCGGAAGTTGCCGGAAACGACTACCATAAACGGTGGCAGCCTCGCCGCCAACCACTGTGAATGGTGGTGAAACCTATATGCATCTCTTCTTCTCAACACGGTGAACAACTTTCATAACTAGCTCAAGGTCTGAATCAAAGTAAAATGGGTCGAAAACCTACCCCGAAAGTTGGTGAAATCAGAAAATTTCCAGTTTTTCGGCGAAGTTCCGATCTCCTTCCATGCTCTATTATAGCTCACTTCCTTCTAGGAGCATGTTATGCATCTTTAGGAGAGTCCAAATAGCCAAGGATCTCGAGTTGCGGTGGCTAGAGTTGGGAGAAAACTGCGTTGATCTTTTTCTAGGTTTTGGATCGGATTGTTGTTGCAGCGGTGGGCACAGGCCGAGACAGGTTGCAAGGGCTATCCCTTGAATTTCACGTAGAAAGGTGGCTGGAGGAGGAAGAAATGGCCTAAAAACTAGTGAGAGAGAAAACCGGGCTCGGGGAGAAGGGGGAGAGAGAGAGTCACGCCCTGATTTTTCAAAAAAATAAAATCGATATATAATCTCATAATTATACATGTGTGATCGTTCAGCCGTCAATACAAAATACCTGAAAACTTGTTCTTCTTAAACCAAGTACATATTGATGCCTTAAACCCTCAAGTCACAAAATTGGTTTCTTACCGTATAGCTGTAAGCACATGGTCTCAGCTTCAGCCACATTTATCTTGACCGGTAGAATTAACCCCTACACCATTGAATAGTGCACCGGGTTATCACACAACAAATCCGATAAGTTTATGAAAACTCGTATGAGTAACTCAAAATACACATGCATAACTCGCCCAACGAGGAAACCCATCAACTCGTGAAAAAGGAACACACATCTTGTTTTCCCAAAACAACCCATTCTTTTCCCAAAAGAAAACAACACAGATCACCCTATGAAAAAAATCATATTAATAAAACTCTGACAATTAAAAATGAAACACAAGTCCATCCCGGATGTTTGAGAGAAAGGACCCCCGAAACTTCCTGTTAAAACATGTTCTCAAATTAACAAAAATTACACCGTCAAAAAATCATAATAATTGAAACGCTAACAATTAAATATGATATACAAGTCCTCCCTGGACATTTAAAAGAAAGAATCCCAGAAACTCCATTTTAAAAGCACATACTCATGAGCATCAAATAGCTCCCCGCTACCCCCCATGATGTATAATGGCAACAAACTTGAGCTCTAACTGATCGTATCTACTCACCCGGCCAAAGGCTTGAACACCCGATATATATGCATGAGGTCACTCTCACCAACCCTGAATCCTCAGACCTCCTCGGTCGTTAGATCAAAATATTTAAAAGCGGTCACTTAGGACCAAATGTTACTGAACTCTCAAAAGAAGATGTCACCATGTGACCCCCGATCATCAGACCTCCCCGATCGTCAGGTCAAAACATTAAGCAAGTTGCTCTGAACCCAAAATGTTAAACCAAATCAAAAGGAGATGTCACCCCGTGACCTCTGAATCATCCGACCTCCCCGGTCGTCAAATTCAAAACATTAAGCAACTCACACAAATTCTTGACACTTTTCAAACGATAGAAATTCCCCATTCCTAAACAATGTTGCCCGAAAAGTCAAGCTTCAAAACAATAAAATGAAACTCATCAATCCATATTGCTTAAATCACCCATCAATGATCAATCCATAAGAATATACATAGTTCACGTAAATAAATATATATATATATATATATATATAACTTTGCTCAGGTGCGGATATCCACACCTAAGCAAAAAGGTACGGATTTCCAGTTTTGACCCACTTTTCGATCATATTTTCATATCTTAACCATTCATTTTTTAGGTCCTAATGTATAGATCACCTCTGAAAAATTTCAGCCAAATTGGTGATCGTTAAGGCATCCAAAACGACAATTTACACGAATGAACAGAATCTGCCGAACCGGAATCGTTCGTGTACATTGTTGTAAATTGCAGTTTTGGATGCCTTAACGATCACCAATTTGGCTGAAATTTTGCAGAGGTGATCTATACATTAGGACCTAAAAACTAAACGGTTAAGATATGAAAATATGATAATAAAAAAATAGGTCAAAACTGGAAATCCGTACCTAAGAAACACTGCGGACGTCCACAGTGGAGAAGTGTTGTATATATGTGTGTGTGTGTGTTTGTATATATACATATACATATACATACGTAGTCATTCACTTAGGAATACTACTAATACAAACTATAGTTTGCAGTTAACTAAATATCTCTCAAAACGATAAAAGTAACTCCGTTCACAAATGAACATTGCTAGATTACTCACATCAAAATCCGACATCGTCTTCTATACATAACCAAACTAACACTCACACTAACAACTCATCCAAATCACGTTGAGAAGCACCTAATCACCAATGGTTTCAACTTAGTACACATATTACAAGCGATTAAAATTTGAATCCCCTAATCGAACAACAACCTTGAAAGTAACGCCAATCAAGGCGAAACCATATCTGAGACCTCTCTAAGCCTTCAGAATACTTCAACGATCGATATGTCCAAACCAAATGTCGATCGGATGTTTGAATCCTCACGGATCGACAACCGAAACTATCAAAATCCCAAAAACCCTAACATGCTCATACGATCTCCAAAAATTACGTATTGTATATCGAAATACTCATATCGACAAGTAGATCGAAATCAGGAACAAAAACTATCCATGAGATGGTCGGAAACCGTCTGAAAATACCACCACAGTAGCGGCGCCACCGCCAATCCAAAGTCGGAATTTGGCAAAATTTCCAACACCAAAGTTCTTCATCTCAACTCCAATTAGAACTTTCATAACCACACCAAAGTCCAATTATAAACCAATCGATCGAATTTTACCTTAGAACAATCGGGCCGACTAAAACCCTAGAACTTCAAAACTTCGATTCGTCCTCCACAAGTGAAATCATTCCCAGCTACCTTGGAAAATTCTTCCCTAGCCTCACGGCTACAAAAACCCCCCAAGAAACACAGGCTATGGTGGCCGAAATTGCCGACTCCGATCAAGGAAATTTCTTCCTCTTCACGGCTTTTTCTCGGACTTGTAGCGCCCACCACAGCTCGTCCCACGCTTGATGGTTACCACAGACGTGTAGAGGAGGTTGAGGCAAAGAAAGCCCACTTGAAATCGTGTCTAATGGTAGCTAGAGGTGGAAAAACAACGCCAGTAATATGAAGAGCTACAAGCGGGCTTGGGAGAGAAGAGAGAGAAGATTTTTCCAAAAAAGGAAAGTTGGAATCTTTTGAAATAATTTCCGGAAAAATCCCATTTATACCAAAATTGAAACTTTTTCCAATTGCCATAACTTTTTCATACAAACTCCGATTCTTGCGTTCCACATGTCCACGAACTCGTATCAACGTGCTCTACAACTTTCGTGAGGTAAGTTTTCTGAGAATCCAAATGTATAAAAAGTCAACTTTTGCACCCCCTTTAAAGCCATATTCTTTAAATAATAATTCGTCTGTAACACTTCCGCTCCATCCACGAACCACGAAACCATCCAATAACCACAAATTAGATTCCGGAAAATCCTCGAAAAATAGTAATGAACTTCCAGGGTACTACAGAGAGATAGAGAGAATGGGGGTCGATTTCCAATTTTGGAAATTGTGTCCTTGTTTGCAATTTTCCGATTTTTTGGATTTTATACTAAAATGGAAAGTTTTTCCGAATGTCATAACTTCTTCATACAAACTCCGATTTTCGCGTTTCGCATGTCCATAAACTCGTATCGACACACTCTACTATTTTTGTGAAGCAAGTTTTCACAGAATCCTAAATTATAAAAAGTCAACCCTTGACACGAAACATTCTGAGCGAATAATTGTTCGAAATAATTTTCGCTCCACCCTCGAACCACGAAACTGCACTAACGAATACTTTATTAATTTCAGGAAATTCCAAGAAATTAATAACAAATTTTCGGGGTCTTACACGTACCCGATGGCAATACAAAAAAATAAATAAATAAAGGAAAAAAAGGGGGAAAAAAAGGAGGTTTTCACCCCAGTCAAAACTCCTCTTAGATGGGGACTTGGGGGACTGGGGATAGTGGTTGTACGGAAGCCACGTGGCAAGAAGACTCGCCTTGCACTTATGATATTCCTACCATAACAAACTCCCCACCCAAAAGAATTCTTAACCGGGGACTTGGGTGACTTGTTAGTATATATATACCTTCCTTGCACAAATACCGGAAGCACAAGACTCATCTAGCTACAAAAAATTGACAAAGATACTCTGTGACAGGGCTTACGATATCCCTTAGGGCGATATCGGGAACCCAAATGTCCCACATTGGAAGCAGGGGAACCACATCCCCCCAAACCCTTTATAAATAGGTCATCTCCAACACCCTAAAAAGGTAACTGTTTACTATCGCTTTCCACTATCTTTATCTTATAACGATACTAACTTAGGCATTGGAGCGTTGAAGACCGACACACCCGGTCTTCCTTTTGACCTTTGTTTTGGCTTACAGATAAGCAATACCGATAACAATAGTGACAAGTCATCTCGTGATTCTGTTGGATTAGATTACACCCATCTACTCTGCATAAACAGGTTTCATGGCTCATTTTTGTTGTAGCCTGAAATCCGGTGAGTCATTTTGTAATGCTTCCTTCATTTACGTTGATGGATTGACACCTATCATTTAATAAATAAATAAAAAGTATATCCATAAACACTTTTATTTTTGGCAGAAAAGCTTTCTTTTCACACTGCAAAAGGGTAGCAACAACAAACCAAGGGGAAACTATAATGAAAATCCACATAATTGACGGTTAAAAACCGTCAAGAAAAGTAATTCTTAATTTTTTGAGCTGTCAACTAAAGTTTTGACGCTTCATAGCCATAACACATGATTACTTTATTTGACTATCTCTAGCCGTCAATAAACAATTATTTAATAAAAAAATGAGGATTAAATTTAGTTTACTCGCTCAAACTTTCAGTCAAAAATTAGTTTCGTTTCCAATTTTTCTTTTTTAATCATGATGGTCCCTGCACTTCTAATTTTCATCATCTGAGCTCAAATTTTAAATTTAGCTCTAATCATAATGTCATTTGCCGATTTGGAGCCAACAAAGGGCCTCACTTTTCAGACTTTGACCCTCAATTTAGACGAAAAGTCCAAACTATCCGTGGGTTGATATCGATGTAGCCTTTTCAAGTCTGAAACGACTTGAGCTCCGCCACGGCCGCTCAATTTTGGACTGGTTTTGCAGAGAGTGAGAGAGAACTTAAAACCCTCTCTTTCCTTATACGCTTCACCTTTATCCACAGCTACTCCTTCTGTAGCTCCCGATTCAACCAGAGACGATTGAGTTCAAGTTCCTCTCCTAGCTCCGCGACGCCATTGACTGCTTGAAATTCATCGAGGATGACTGTCAGAACGACGACACTTTGAGTTGTGTTGACGAGTTGTGTTGACGTCAGCCGGTGCTTCATGGCGGGAGAGAGCGAGTTCAAGAAGGTGAGGGTGCTGGGGCTCATTTCAATTCAGCCGTTCTTAAACAGAGAGGAGAGAACCAAATCAGAGATCTGATTGGGTCAGGGTGTGCTGGGTGTGTACTGGACGGACTGGTGTTGGAGGTGGTGGTGGCTTTGGTGGTGGAAGAGCTACTGTCAGAAATTCTGTCTCACCGCTTCGTTCCGCCATAATTTGGTTCAAGCTGAAAACCCATATGTGAAAAAGGTTCTTAATCCGAAATCACAATCAGGGTGTGACGTGAGTCACCGCCTTTTGAATCGTCGGAGTTCTCACCGGAAAAGGAAATTTCGTTGTCATTAAAGAGGGGTTCGAAACCAAAACGGAAACAAGGATCGGTTTCGTCTCACTCAAATTCTTCGAATTCATATTCGGAGAGTGAAATTTTCTCACCGGCCAAGAGAGTTTCAGGCAAGAAGCATTGTTCTAAATCGAAATCGAAATCTGGGTCTCCGTTGGGTTCTTGCAATTCGTTGAGGGATGATTGTTCTTCGCCGTCGAGGAAAGCCGGATGCTTCTGGTGCCCTCCAAAGACAAAAAGTGCTTCGTCTCAAAGAAAGAGCAAGGAAGGGAATTGGTGGTGGCCTTGGTCTCAAATTCAGCAACGACGATGAGCTCTTATCGGATTTGGGAAGTTTTTCAAAGAAAGAGCAAAGCAAGATGATAAGAAGGCGATGAAAAAAGAGAAGATCAGTAGAGAAGTTTAGAACATCGTCTAGTGGGCTAAGCAAGAGTCAGCTAGGATGAATGTCACTGGTATTGATGATGAACGTAGTAGTATTCCTACTGTGGTAATTAATAAGTTTGGTTTTGATAGAAGCAAATTAGCATGTATAGGTGGAAATCTGTTTTTCTTTTGTGTGATCATCTTGTATATAAGTAATGGTTAGAAGAAGGTGATTAGAAGAAGAAAGAAAGCTGCGGTGGTGTGTTTAGGGTTAGGAATTTGGGGCAGAAGGGAAAATACCCATTTTACCCTTCTTATAGGGTCAAAATCTGAATAGTAGGGTCCTATGTCGGCTTCAAGTCAGCAAATAACATCATGATTGGAGTCAAATTTGAACTTTAAACACGGATGATGAAAATTAAAAGTGCAGGGATCATTGTAATTGAAATCAAGGACTAAACTGATTTTTGACCCAAAATTTGACAGAATAAACCGAATTTAGTCCAAAAATTAATACTTCTTCACATACAACAAATAACAAGCTAATGATTATATTGCATGAAATAAATATATGTACAAAAGTTTAATTGACTCGATCGTTTTACAAGCTTCATCTACAAATAATTATACAAAAATCTTGAATATGTTCAAGAAAATCCAGATTATGTGTCTAGCCCAAACTTTAGGTTACTTGACCTAGTGGTAATAGGGTTATAGAAGGATTTAGAATCCTATTCAATGTAGAATTACTTTCCTTGTATATTCAGATTCTATGCATTGTAATCCTCTATATAAAGAGACCCCTATTATCAATGAGAATACACAGCAATTCTCTCTCAATTTCGTTTCTCTAAAACACGTTATCAGCACGAAGCTCTAACCCTGACCCTAAAAACCAAAACCCTAAATCTCCACAACCCCCGCAGCGACCCCGCAGCTGCCCCTGCAGCATCCTCACGGCCTCGCGATATCCCTGCAGCAGTCGCGTCCCCGCAACAGTCCTTGCGGCATCTCCTCAGCAGTCGGATACGGTTCTCGAGCCTAGGCAGGACGTGCTAACTGTTGAGCAAGCTCAAGATTTGGAAGCAAATAGAGCAGCCTTAGTGGCAAATAAGGCGAAAGCCATCATCCTAATGACTCGTCATATAGATGATTCGCTCCAGTACGAGTATATGAATGAAGAAGACCCCAGAAGGTTGTGGGTCTCACTCGAAAAAAGATTTGGCAACGTCCGTGACTCCTTGCTTCCTGAACTAGAAGTGAGATGGCATAGCCTCCGCTTCTGTGATTTCAAGTCAGTTATTGACTACAACTTGGAAGCATTTCGCATTAAATCCTTAATGGAATTCTGTGGAAAAGATATCACAGATGCGATGTTGATTGAGAAGACTCCCTCTACCTTCCCCATCTCTGCTTTGATGGTTGCTAAGAACTATCGAATCGATGTTACTGTAGGACGGATCACAAGGCTTCATGAGCTTATTGGAGCTATGAATGTGGCTACAAAGCATGACAACATCCTTGTGAAGAACTATAATTCAAGATCCGTGAAAACAGAGATTCCTGAGTCCAATTATAGTCGCGCCCCTAAAAGATGTCGCCAAGGGCGAAACCCTAATCTTAGGGATACTTATGGACGTTCTGGTCCATATAATCGCTCTACTAAGGAAGGTAACTGCCAAAATCGGCGGACACGGAACTGAAGAGGTCAACGTGGAAAGAAAGAGGGAGGCAATGCCTCTGGCCATGTTGGTGGCGCCACCAACACTAAGAGCCATCTAAATGACGCTTTCAAAGCACCTCAATCAATGGAGTCTAAGTAAAGAGATGTATGTTCTCGATGTGGAGTATCCGATCATTGGGCACCGCCTACAAAGCATATTGTGAAGCAAGAGAAGCTCACAACGTGGAACAAGAAAATCAAGATGATGATCTAGAATGAAGGGTTAAAGACTACAAATCCGGCTGGGATCAATAGATCGCCAATTCTGCTTTAAGTCTTTATTTTTCCAAGAGATGTAATAGACATTCGCCATATTATTTTTGTAGCAAATGCCTATGGTTTATTCTTTCTTCAAAGAAGGCTCACCCAAAGTAACTGTGATATCTAGGAAGGTTCTGAGATTAGTGGTACTTAAGCGAGCATTGCTCCACCGACATCTCTCTACTTACATGGTCACATTTATTTTGAAATTATCGAAAGAAGTTAGACGACTACCATTGTTTTGCATTAGCTAGCATTTTGGATTAGATTTTCTTTGGTTAAAGAGACAATGATGTAACTCCGTTGGCTTATGAATATAATTTCGAGTTCTTTTCATTATGACTCTATTTTGATTAAGAGCATATGACTTTGTGACTACGATGGCTAGGTCATCAGTATTAATTCAAGCACATAGAATAGCCCAAGTTCTCATTATCAAATGGCACCTTGATTACTGTCACAGAAACTCTCTATGCTCCTAGGGCAAATCGCACCTATGAATAGCCAACGGATTCCATGCGAAAATGCATGTAGAGAACGGAAATGAGTTCCTTTGCAATACCTCTAATGAGTGCAAACAAAGGCGCATCTTAGAGAAGTTTATGTGTCTCTCTAGTGGACTCTATGTCACTATTCGAGCTATTAAATCCAATGAAGTTATGAGAGAATATCTCTTGGATTTAGACACATATTGGCTTTGCCACAACAGGATAGGTCATCCTAGTCATGATATGATGATCCGTCTACTAAAGACTTTACACGGACATCCATTCTTCAGAGTGAGAAGAAGCAAGAATCGAAAATTGATTCCTAGACTTAGCAAGACCGCAACAATTGCAGTATCTGGTGCTGCAACCGTCTTGGGGCGCCATAGGGCCGCCCAAGTCCCATGTGACAACGCCATAAATGGCGCTACCCATGGCCATGACACCATGGAAGTCCCTTCCCATGGTCATGACGCCATGGATGATTCTCCCTTTGGTCGAGACGCCATGGATGCAAATTTCCATGGTTCCAACGCCATGATGGGTGATGTAATCACACATTTTGCTTCTAATAGTGCTACAGACGCTCAGGCCCCACCAACATCCTCATTGGTTGCTTTCTAAGGCCCCTTGCTCGTTTTACAAAGCCTGTTCCTTAGGGAACTTAGGACTGAGACCGTCCGATGCAAAGGATATGAAAATACTCATTCTGTTCCTACATAGAGTCCTTGGGGATTCTGTGGACTAGTTCAACCAACCTGCGGAGGTTTAAATATCTCATGATTTTGGTTGACAAGCAAACACACTGGTCACGTGTTATGCCATTGTCCACTTGAAAATGCTGCTTATACTACACTCCTAGCAAATATCATATGACAACGGGCTCACTCCCCGAATCATCCTATTCAATCAATTGGATTTGACTATGCTAGTAAGTTTACATCGAAGCCTTTCGATGGTTATTCCATTGGGACTAATGTTGGACATTATATTTCCATAAACACACCCAATTGGTCTCGCGAAAACGACTACGATGGTAGTCCGGACATTGGTAATGCGAACTAATTTCCTTATATCCGCTTGGGATAATGCAATATCGCATGCAGCTATGTTAATTCGTCTACAACCCACCACTAATCAACCTACCTCTGCGTTACAGCCAGTGACTAGATACAAGTATCGTACTTACACATATTTGAGTGTGCATTTATGTGCCAATTGCGCCGCCACAACACTTTATGATGTGTCCTTACAGACGAATGGGCAACTACGTTGGATTTGAGACTCCAACAATCATCCGCCACTTCATGCCCTTACTAGGCGATCTCCTTACCGCTAGATTTGCGGGTTGTCACTCTGCTGAGATAGTCTTCCAGTCGTTAGGGGGAGATAAGAACATGGATGTTCAATAGGAACGATAGAAATTGTAGTGGTCTGTCCCCACTATGTCTCATCTCGATCCCTGTTAAAGTGACTAGATCACACAAATATGCTGCAAACATACCTGCAAGGAAGGATGTCCCTATGAGAGGACGTAGCGCCACCCTACACGGAGGTAGGCATGGCGCCAACACCAAAGAAAGTGGCACTCTAGCGTTACAGGCCATGACTCCAGCTAGGATACGTGGGAGGCCAGTGGGTTCGAAGGATACTTTGGCACATTCAGGTCCTTCAATCATCGACGCTCAACGTTGGGGGACGACTCAACGTCAGAACCTATTCCTGAGAATATAGAGCTCTATGAAACTTACACTAGTGTACATGAGATGTGGGATAGAAACTCCATCATAATTGATGATGTAGTTGCGCATGAGTTTGTTGAGTCTGATGATATCGAACCACGCTCAGTTGATGAATGAATGCCAACGTAGAGAGATTTGGCCTAAATGGAAATATGCGATCCAGGTTAAGTTGGATTCTCTAACGAAGAGGAAGGTTTTTGAGCCAGTGATGCCAACACCTCCTATCATAAAACCTGTTGACTAATGGGTCTTCGTTAGAAAGCGTGTTGAGAAAAAGATATGGTAATCTCGCCTTATGGCGCAAGGCTTCTGACAAAAACGCCCTGGAATCGACTACGATGAGACATATTCTCTCGTAATAGATGTCATTGCACTCCACTACCCTGTCCGTTTGGTAGTTTCTAAATAGCTGATCATGCAGCTTACAAATATGGTCACTACGTATCTATACGGGGATCTAGATACAGAATATACATGAAGGTTCATGGTGAACTTCATCTACCCAAGTCAAGTGGCTCTAGACCATGGAGCGCGTTTACAATAAGGTTGAAACGCTCACTAAAGTGACTACTTGATTGGGAAGAGATATGCCCGCACATTTTCATAACAAGTTTTGGATTCTATCGTGGTTCATGTTGGACATGACCTTCATTGGAAGCTCTTAAAGAGTTAAGGGAAACCGTTGAACACTTGAAATACGAGTTTGAGATGAAAGATTTTGGGAGAACACGATTATGTCTCAGTTTGGAACTTGAGCATAGTGTCGATGGATGCTTAGGCATTTTGACAAGGTCAAGCCTTCAAGCACCCCCATAATCGTTTGTAGTCTTGATCCTGAAAGGATCCTCTTCGTCCAAAGGATGATGGCGAAGATGTGCTAGAGGCAAAAGTGCCCCACTTAAGTGCAATACGCCTATTATTGTACTTAGCTCAATACACAAGACCGGACATCTCATATGTTGTGAAATTGTTAGCTAGGTATAGCTCTGCACCAACATGACGCCATTGGATTGGTGTAAAAGATATCTTTCGATACTTGAGATGTATGATCGATATGGGCTTTTTCTATCCCTACAGAGAGATGATGGATTCGGACCTATCACACACCAAAAACGCCTCCAACGCTAGCCTGCGTTTCCTATCCCCACCCCAAAACAACATGTCTTTTGGAAGGTTTTGCTGATATTGTGTATCTCTCTGACCCACACAAAGGTCATTCCCAAACTGGTTAAGTGTTCACCATAGGTAAAGACCGTGATATCTTGGAGGTCTATAGAACAGACCCTAGTCACTATATCTTCGAACAATGCAGAGATTATTGCTCTTCACGAAGTGGTTCATGAATGTATATGGATTGGATCCATAATTACGCTTGTTCGAACAGTTGTGGTTTGAAGTCTACCATAGATGAGCCTACAAGCGTTTAGGATAATACTGCTTGTTTTGAACAAATGAAATACTACTACATCAAAAGCGACAACACCAAGCATAATCAGCAACAACAAACTCTCTTCAAGATCAAAGTGAACTAGGTTCAATCTAAGGATAGTGCGGCAGGCTTGCTCACTAAGTCATTGCCTAAATTCCACTTTCAAGAAACATGTTGGTAGCATCGTTTGCGGAAGTTATCCGAATCCCCATGATCGTAGTCATCAGGGGGAGATGCAAACATCAGGGGGAGATGTCTACATGTATGGTCTCGAATTTGAAGGGTGTGTTGTGCTCTTTTTCCTCTTCGACCGAGGTTATTTTTTTCCCACTGGGTTTTTGTTACTCGGCAAGGTTTTTAATGAGGCAACGAGAGAAGCACCACGTTTGGGCGACACAAGGGGGAGTGTTCAAGGAAATCCAAATTATGTGTCTGGCCCAAACTCTAGGTTATTTGACCTAGTGGTAATAGGGTTATAGAAGGATTTAGAATCCTATTCAATGTAGAATTTTTTTCCTTGTATATTCAAATTCTATGCATTGTAATCCTCTATATAAAGAGGCTCATATTATCAATGAGAATACACAGCAATTCTCTCTCAATTCCGTTTCTCTAAAACAAAATAGACTAATCCTTTTCATGATTATTAACATCACAAATCCTTGATACCTCTTCAAAAACTTGAATCGCTGATCATTAGAAACAAAATCAGAAACCTGCATAACCAGTACATATATCATATGACCTTCAAATAGCAGATATAGAAAATTAACCATTTCTCTCACATTCCCTCTAAAGCATAATAAGTAATTTCTGCAGGCATGCATTGAGAATTATAGGTAACAGAGAACTTTGAAAAATAGACGGACAATCGGGCCTCTAAAGGATAGAGATCTAGGTAACAGAGAATTAAGAAATGTCTGTTTAGTTTCTGTGGTGTTTAAAGTTTAATAGCTCATACGCATGTTGAGATTAAATAAAACAAACCTAGGTGTAATGAAGTGGGAAGTGATTGAACTAACCTAATTCATACTTCATAGTGTACCATAGGCACAAAAGTGAAAGACTTCAGTAAACTACAATCTTTCTCAAAGCTGAATGGTCTTGGGTTCATGTTAGATCATTCCCATATTGAGATTAAATAAAGCAAAACTACATGTGTAATGAAGTGGGAAGTTATTGAACTAGGTGCACCATAAGCACAAAAGACAGCGAAATACTTCAGTAAATTACAATCTTTCTCAAAGCCGAATGGTCTTGGGTTCATGTTAGATCTAACCTTGTCAAATAATAAAAGTCAATCCAGCAATCCACTTGGTGTTATACTCACGTTTCTTCTTATCATGTGTACAGGTATTTTGTATACAGAATGAACATACAAAATTAAGCTTAAGACATACCGGCATGATGAGAATCTAAAGCAGCCAACAAAACCAGCCCTGCAGTCAATCCCAAGAGAAATGTTAGGGAGGAAATAAGGCTACGAAAAAGCACAAGTGAGAGTGATCACATGCCTTAACCCACCACTAAATCACCTATTAAGCACTAGAAAATCTTGGCCAAATTTTCAGTTGGTGTTATTGACCACCCAACAAATAGTTGTGCAAGAATTCCTCAAGTACACAAGAACAAAAATATCTCCTACACAATAGTGAGCAGCAAAGAGGAATCTATATACTTGACATAAATTGGGACAATTCTGACTAGGGATGTGTCTGGTTGCATGCACCAGAACCATGTAATAGTTTATCACTTAACCATCCTATTAGACATTAAATTTTTTAAATGTGCAACCTCAAACCTGTAACAATAACATACTGTGCAAGAGCCATAGAAACAAAAGTCTTCAAAAATGGAAGCATAACCTTTAATTAGGATGGTAGCTGAGATTGCATATGCCCAAGAAAATAAAATAAAAAGATGACAGGAAAAATGGAGAACAGCACCCCTGTCACAAAAATAAAGCCAAGTTGATATATCATTGGATTAGAGAAAATCAAGAAAGGAAAGCAGGCTCCACTGTCACCTTCACCTCACACCACTAAAGGTCTTTAAATACGAAAAATGAAAGATATAACCAGCGGCAATTCATGCAGTCATTGTCTTCTACCTAATGAACCCACAATTATTCAACACCTATGTGTATACGACTTGGGACAGAAACACACATACGTAGATAGTGCAGAGTATGATGTAGAGGGCTATTAAACTCTAGCAAGTGTACAACGAATCAAATCCTATGCTTCGCAATTATAGTATAGGAATTGTCATCCTAAACTAACAAATTATTCAAAAGGACTAAAGATAAACACTGGTATCAAGAAAATATGCATTTATCAGATAACTGCGTCCTAACAATCATTCATTGAACTCAGGGGCAACATATGCAGTATGCAGTCAATTATCTTAAGCCTTTTCCAACTATGATGTGACAAAGGAACATTGATCTGCACAGCTAAATACAAAAAAGGTTACAGAGCATGACAGTTCAATAGATCTGCATATTTCAGGTTTTGTGGTGATTAGTGCAGATGAAATTCCTAACGTTCTTCAGGAATAGGTCAGTTAACAACAACATTTGATATAATTTTGGAAATATATCCATTAGACTAACTAACTGTGAAGAATTTAAAATACACTCTTGCGCGCGCGCGCGCACACCCGCACGCACAATTGGATACAAGAGAGATATGCCTTCTTCAGTCTTGCTCAATTGATAGATCAAATAACAATGACAGTCTCAGGCTAAAGCTGTATGCAAAGTAGGCGTCCCAACCATTGGGGAGCAAGCAATGCATGTCTTTTATGTTAAAGATTCTTCAGGGAACTCATTCTATATAAAGAAAATCGAAGCACTTTGTAAAGAAATTGAACACACAATGATGTTCAATGTAAGAAAGGTCCAACAAGTTCTTAGGCACCTGAGACTAGTGGATGGGCCTAGACAAGCTTCTTCTTTCGGAAATTGTTAGAGGTACTTGTCTTATTAATTGTTATCTGTTACAAGGTTACTGGTAATGTATTGCCCCAACTTAAGGCAAGGAAGACTGCCAAAAGTACTTATCAACACCTCAAAAGCCAGAAGGTTTGCGCGAAGTGTTGAAGAAAATTAGCATAAACGCCTACGTCCTACCAACCACCAGATGTGAAAATGAGGCCCATCTCTTTAACATTAATTACTTAAGGATTTGGTGATTCATGAAAAGGCCAAAGATGTCATTGCCCAGGTGTTGAATATAAGGAGATAACAACTATTAAGAGATTCCCAGAAAATGGTTACTCAACCTCACTAGATAAACGAAACTTGGGTCTCTGTACACATTTTTAACTTGCGGTTAAAGTCAAATTTGGGTCTCTAGACTGTAGACATAATCTGACCCAAACTTGTAAACCCTGCTACTCCTCCAAGTGTCTGTATACATGCCCGCGCGCGTGCACGCACACACACACACATATATATATATGTATGTATAGTCTTTCTCGGTTTCTCTTCTCCACTAAGAGTAAGGGTTTCTGGAAAGCTACTAGGTGTCTCTCCTTCTTTTTTCAGGGTCATCAAACGCAGGGTTCTAAGTGTGAGTCCTGATGAAATATTCAACGCAAAAATAGGGTACAGGGTCATCAAAAGGAGGGTTAAGAGTGTGGGTCCTGATTAAATATTCAGCAGAAAAATAGGCTTCAGGTTCATCAAAAATAGGGTTTAGACTTTAAGAGTGTGAGTCCTGATGAAATATTCAACGCAAAAATAGGATCCAGGTCATCAAAAATATCGAGGCAAAGGCTAAACAAATCTCTTCAAATACCATTGCCTAATATCTACTACACAAAGCAGAGGTTGAGTCCTGGTGAAAGTTGGACATATAATGTGTGTTTCGTTTGAAACCTGGGAGACCTTTCAACAAATGAGGTCAGACAAATGGCTTAGAAATGCAATAGGATATACCTTTCACCCAACAAGGTTTCCAAATTCTGAAAACAGGTTGACACTTTGCTTCTTCTTTGAAATCAAATATATCCATAAACTCTTTTTTTTTCCTTTTTTTTTGGCCCAAAAACTTTCTTTTCAAACCACAAAAGGGCAGCAGCAATAATACAAAGGGACAACACGAAAATGTGCTTCCACCAAAAACCCCTTCTTGTTTAGAACCCTATGTTTATCTGGGTCTCTGCTAAACAAACGCTACCCAATTGTTCAAATCAAAAACAAACAAAAACAAATGCTACCCAGATGAAATTAAGAGCAGTGCAGAGTCTTCTACAGCAACTCGAACCACACTAGATAAATGAAACTTGGGTGTCCGTACACATTTGCGGTTAAAGTCAAAATTTGGTTCTCTAGACATAATCTGACGCCAAACTTGTAAACCCTGCTACTCCAAGTGTCTGTATATATGCACACACAGTCTTCTCGACTAAGAGTAAGAGTTTCTACCTAAAGAACTCACGATTATTCAACACCTATATGTACACGAATTGGGACAGAAACACACATGGTGCAGAGTACTAGCAAGTGTACAATGAATCAAATCCTATGCTTTGCAGTTACCAAATATTTCTCACAGTATAGGAATTGTGATCCTAAACTAACAAGTTATTCAAAAGGACAAGAGATGAGCACTGATATCAAAAACCTTGAATAAGGGAACTGATACAAAGAGAGTCCTCTGTTCAAGCAAACAAATGGTCTGGCATTGTCAGCAAACCTCAGACAATTTGCAACCTGCAATCCACACAGACATTCAACCAACAAAGACAAAACCCATCTAATTACATATGTTTTTCAAGCCATCACATTCCCAGTTAGAAAACCTGTAGTTCACAATTCTATCATGGACAAACACAAGAGCTCCCAGATTGGAGTTTTCCACACAAAAATAAACTACTTCCAAACATTATGAAGCAATAAAACTAACTTGCCGCAAAACCCAGAAACCAGAATGAAGGAGAGAAAGAGCAGATCAAGAAGGATAGAGATTGCAGCTACATGTCTCAGGCTAAAATGGCATTACAATTATTCTTGTCCTTGGCATCTTAATGGGACCTAAAATCAAAATTGGTCTTGCTCCTCAATCATTAATTGGACGCTTGACTCTATCCCACACGTTCTTTCATCAAGCTTCTTTTGATGGCTTGCACGAAAGTGCCCCATTATCTTTGTCTCTTCAATCTCTTTTTGGCAGTAGCGACACTTACTCTTTTGGTTCCTATTCCTCCCATTCCAAACAAAAATAATGCATCCTAATATATATATCATAGGTTCATGACTGAATCGAATCAACTTATCGATATGATCTCTCTTCACAGGTCACAATGGTGGAAGCATGGAATTAAGTTGAAAATGAATTATAGCAAAAGAGGACTCAGTGAGAGACAAAAAGCCTCAGAGGTTTATATATATCATTGCTTCATGCAGGTTTAATTTGTTGCTCAATTATCATGTAAAGCTAACCAAATCGCAGTCAAATCCCCAACTGTTTTTTTCACATGAGAATTAAGTTACAAGCATTTATAACATGATTTCTTTTGCCAAAAGAAAAAAAAAATTCTAAAACATGATCTAAAAAATGTACCAATTAAGATTGTGGCTTCAAACAAATTAATGATTGTTTCTTGAACTCGTTACTCGTGTTATTGATTTCTCTTTTCTAACATTTTTATTTTTCTTTCAAGTGAAATCGACAAACTTTATTCCGAAAATGGTAATAATTTTGATAACTTGTCATATAGTAGCCTTGACAAATAATGAACCACCGTTTCCTTTTGTTTCTTTTTTTTGGTCAAAAACCACCGTTTCCTATTTGCATTCAATTAAGGGAAGGGATATCTTCACAAATGGTGTATGAACTTTAGGTCATTCTACACTTTGGTGTACCAACTTTCATAACTATCAGAGTGGTGTATCAAGTTTTCACCAATATTTCATTTTGGTATATGTCATTAAATTTTCCGTTATTTTTGCCAAAAAAAAAATTCCATTATCTTTCCTTTAACTTTGTCATTTTTTTTTTTGTAAAGATAATGGAAAATTTAACGGCGTACACCAAAATAAAAGATTTGAGCAAACTTGATACACCATTCTGATAGTTATGAAAGTTGATACACCAAAGTGTAGAATGGCTTAAAGTTCATACACCATTTATGATGTTTTCCCTTCAATTAATACATCCATGGTGCAAATACAGATTTGGTGTTTGTCATTCCTTGTTCATGAATAGAAGTCCAACATTCACTGCTACAAATATGGTCAACAACAAGTATTATTTCCCCACGCATTGGTCAGAGGATGGATGTTAGTTGTGCAGGCACGGAACCAAGGGGGTGCTGAGATGTGCTACACACTCCCCATTTTTTTTGGAGAAAAAAATATTATATATATATATATATATATATATACTAGAAGGAAAACACACACTGTGTGTGTATTTAATTTTTGTAAATAAATAAATTAATTAAAATAATAAAATAGTTGTGGAATGGTGCAAATGTAAAGACATGAATTTTTTTATAATTTACAGTTTTATCCCTACATATTTAAATATTTTTAAAGTTTTTTAATATTTGAGGGTTATTTCAGTAAAAAAATTCTGTTTTGACTGACAAGTCCTCTTCTCTTAATAATCATATATATATATATATATATATATATATATATATATATTGAATGTACATAAGCAAGTAAATGCATGAAGCCAGAGGGAAGATTAGAGAAAAGCATGACAAAAGCAACTATACATGAGCAGATGCATGCTAAGACAAAAATATTAAAAGATTGGTACAAGCAAAACTCAGGTACTGTACTTCCTCAATGACAAAACGTATATTTTGAAAAACTTTGACCCAATCACAAAGAAAATTAAAAGAAGCTAAGCCGCAAGTCTCAAACTACTAACGAAAAATCAATCAAACTGAAATTTCTGACAAATCTTGATGCTACCCTCCCTGATGCCCTGGGTACGAAGTAGATGTAGAAGCTAAAGGAATAGTTTTGCAGCATGAAACCATTAAATTCATACGGACTCATCGAAGTCAAAGTATGATAAATAAGCCTTTATATGAATTTCCAAGACTTTGACAGCATCATAAGGTAAAATTAACCCCTCTCAACTTAAATTTCTGGTTCTGTCCTTGTAGTTGTGTGATTGAGCCAATATTTATGTTAAAATGTGTCACCAATAACTATTTTAATGCTTATACAATTAACAAATATCATTTTAGTGTACACATAAAGCAGAGAATCACATGGGCAAGGATGCTGCTCATTTTAAAAAATGTAATCCACTTTTTGTTATCGGTGACTGACTAACAAATTAAAGGAGGTATTTCTTTTTCTCAATTCTCACCTTATTATCCTCTGTTAAGATAAAATGAAAAGATAATTGGTTCCAAATTTGATTCAAGTTGATTGATATGGATAACAGAGGAAAATTCGACTGTGATCAGATTTGATGGCATTAGGCTGGTGAAGGTTAGCAACAAACAAAGATTCAAAGCATGAAAAAAGTGAGGAATCGCTCTGCTAGGGTTTTCTTTTTCTTTGCAATGAGGCGGAAGGTAACTTTTGGTGGTGGAGGCGCGGTAGCGCTCTCTCAAAACCACTACGCGATGGGAAGACTCCTCTCAGCAAAAAAGAAGATTGATGTTCAGGCCTCTATGGGCACCATCTCCTCTGTCTAGAACTTGCGGAATCGGTTATCGATACATGAACAAAGTGAGAGGTTTATGCTGAAGTTCTCTTTGGAAAAGGAGCGTGATCAGATCGTTAATGGCGGCCCATGGTTCTTTGGTCGGTCCCTGCTTGGCCTTGCTGCCTTCAATGGCCTCGAAGATCCGAAGGTAATTCCGATCTCTTCTCTTCCAGTCTGGGTTGAGATATTGGGGTTCCCTCCAAAGCTGATGACGGAGGAGGCCGTGTTTATGGTCAGATCCATGTTAGGGGACTGGGATTCGTAGGGGCACTCATGCTAGGGTTCAGATCCGGGATGACATTGCAGCTCCGGTGAGGCAACCTTCTCCAGCAATGGAGTTTGAATTTGCACCAGGTTTCTCTACAAATCTCCGTTTCAAGTATGAACATTTTGTTGGCTACTGTCAAGTCTGTGGCCTGTTGGAGCATCCTTCTTAGGGGTGCGGTGGTCCACCGGAGATGGTTGAGGCTAAGGCTGAGGCGTCTGCTATATACCCTAACTCTAGTTTTGCTAGGGTTTCGGGACTTTCTAGCCTGGCTTCTTCTGGTGGTGGTGGTCCCTCTCTCTTGTTAACTAAAGGGGCTTCTGGTGGCTCCCCGGCGACCTGGGCTTGGCTGATCTTCCCCTTGCCGACAGTGAACACCTTTAAAACTCCTGTGCTCTTCTCAGTCTCAGTCTCTACGGCCCAGCTTCTGGCTCGACAAGCTGCTGCCCAATTTGGTTCAATTACTCCTACGGTTGATCGCCGGGCTACAGTGAACGAGGACTCAATGGTGACGACGACGGACCTGTGTCAAACGCCGGGTTGATCAAGACTTGCTGACTTATGCTAAGCGGACAAAGAAGGTTATATCGGCCTTGCTTCACAGGTAGATTTCAAACCCTCTCTGGCTCTTGCTTCACAGGTTGGCGGCATTGTGGTCTCACCGGCCAAGAAGCGTAAGTTGTATCGGCCTCGTGGCAGTAAGAACAGGCCCAAGGTTGAGGGAGCTTTGGCTCCATTGCAGGTTGGGAAGCTTCCTAAGAAGACTAGGAAGAGAAAGCTGAAATTTCATGTTGAGGTCTCGGAGCAACTGTCAGTTGCTTCTTGGGAAGCCCCCTCTGTGTAGGGAGGTCCTAGAAGCGTTAAGAATAAATTGGGTAGGTACTTGGCCTGGTCCAGTTATCTACTCGATAGTGTCATATGTTAGGTGGTTACTTGGTGTTTTGGCTGCTATCAAAGGCATCCTTACGTAGAGTTCTAGTCCTAGGGCTTTTAGCAATAACTCGATTCTGACGGGCCCTTCATAAGGCGGGTTATTATGTAATGTTTTGCCTCTCTCTATTTTTTCGGATCGACACCCCTTTGCTATATAAAAAAAAAAAACAAAAAAAAAAAAACCTTATATGTAGGGCTCTTTTATATAGAGTTCACTTTATAAGGCCATTTTATTAAGAGAATTTTTTTTTATCATTTAAGAGATTCTTTGTGGAATCCGCTTTTCGATAACATTTCAACATCTCGACTATTCAGTTTTTAAGTCTTAATGTACATGTAGATCACTTATGCAAATTTTCAGCCAAATTTGTTATCGTTAAGGCATTCATAATCCTGATTTACGCACACTTCTAAACATAAACGGTTCACGTTAGACAGATTCAGTTAATCTATTTGATTTCATCTAATTTGATATCTTAACGATCATTAATTTAGCTAAAAATTTGCATAATTGATCTACTCATAAAGACTTAAAAACTGAATGGTAGAGATGTCGATATGTGACTGAATAATTAGTCTAATAACCGATCCCTAAAAAAAATAATTCTTTCACTAGAAGAGTCCTGATAATACCCAGGGACTTACTAAATAGTATGAATTTAAGGCAAATATATGAATTCCAACAACAGGGGATTGTTGCCTTTGTCTCTGACACTCTTCAAATTGTACCCCATACATGTAATTAGATATTGACATGAATAAATAAAATGAGGATAATTATATTATACATAAATTAGTGCACTTGTCAATATTACTGTACGGGCCCGCCTTGGTCAGAATCCAATCCAATGCTCTTCGAGATTGCCTTGTTGCTACAGAAGTTTTACTCTAAGCACCCTTTGCACCCCTTTCTTTGGTGACACCAAAATCAACTATATATTCATCAGTGGCTTCTTGGGTTGGTACGTCAAATTTATAAGATCTCTCTTCATCTACTGTTATGCATAATGTTGTTTTGGTATATTTGGAAGAATCGGCATTCTAAGGAATGGGGGGATACTTCTCAACCATCATCCAATTTGGTGATGTTAATTATAAGCCGGTGGGAGGATTATCGAGCTGACCATTCTTCTAGCACAAGATAGCCCTCAGCCTCAAGTTTTACGTATTTTATGTAGCGCCTATGACTTCAAGCTAGCTAGCGCATACAGTTTTCTTTTTCAAAATAAGAACAAAAAAAGATATAATACTTGCTAAATGCTTCTATATATAATTCAAAATACACTTTTAACTACTCTTTTCAACCTCTAACAAAAACAATTTTTAATAGTGTGAAATGGAACCTTTGCCCATCCTACAAGCAATAACCCTTAATTATTTGTTGCACGTTGAACTCATGCATTATTTATTACGAAAGTTGATGAAGGAGACTGGAAGAACAAAATAACATTAATTTAATTAACTGAATTTTTTCACAAGCAAACAAAAGTTTTACTGTACGTATATACAAGAAAATGCGGGTAAAGACAATCCGTAGCTGCTGACACTAATTATATTAAAAAAAAAAACCAAAAGTTTCTATTTTTATTTTCGTGGGATCAATCATTCAAACCTTTTTCATCTTGAACCAGGACGAAAAACAGCGCATGGTTCATCATAAAATTTTTGGAGGAGATAAGTGAGAGATCAAATCGAGTCGGTGGTGTTTTGTATTATCTTCCTTTTGTGGAAGAAGAAACAGACACCAAGATGTGATAGAAAAACCCTAGGCATGAAAACCCTAGCCCTAGAAAAAGCAAAAGCAACGAATATAAATTAATCACAGGGTGAAAGAGGCAAAACTAAAAGATACGCACGTACCTGAGGCACCCACCAAAATTTATCTGCGATAAGCCAATTCTGATTTATGACACCCACTTCCCAAGCACCGGCCACTCATCCATTTTTCTTTGTTTTTTTCAAAAGCTGAAGTGATCGAAAGGAGATAAAAAGGTGACTTTGTTGTTGCAATTGTTGAAAAAGCTACATGTATACTTGATCGTTTTGTCGCGTCCCCAACCATTTTCGAGCAATCACAGATCTTTCATTTCAATGAGGTTGGATTAAGCACATATAATGTACAAAGCCAATCAATTCTAGCTACTATATATATCAAAGTTAAATACGTTATTGATGTTGTTCTGTTACTATACGTAGATACTATTCATTTTGCTTCGATCTCTACTTGTCTTGTGTTTGTTTGACATGACAAGCATAATTGGCCATATTAGAGGTGAAGTGAGGCAATCTTGGTCATACGTTTTAAGAGAGTTTTAGTGCGAAAATATAAATAAGATCATGTTAATCAGAATTTCAAATGATTGCCGAATTGGTAGCTAAATATACCAGATATCGCCTTCATCTCCTAGGATGCATGCCATTCTCACCTTCATCTCCTTCATGGTGGCCATGACTAAAGAAGTGTGAGTCAAAAAGAACAAAGGAACAAGAGATTTGGGATTTTTTGATGTGTTTTTTACCTTCTCCAAGAACGGAGTATATATACAAGATACACCAAGACCTATTAGGAAACTAATTACAACAGAATAATCCTAATAATACATAATATTCACAATCCTAATTACATGGCATGACTCACGCCAATACTCCCCCTCAAGTTGGTGCATATAGATCACGGATGCTCAACTTGTCAAGTGAGTCACAGAAAGCTTTACTCGAGAGAGCCTTTGTAAGAATATCTGCCAATTGTTCTTCAGTAGGAACGAAGGGAAACATAATGACCTGTCCATCCAGCTTCTCTTTAATGAAGTGTCGATCTACCTCTACATGCTTCGTGCGATCATGTTGAACAGGATTGTGAGCAATTTCAATTGCAGCCTTATTATCACAATAAAGTGGCATAGCCTTTTTCTGCCTGAACCCCAAATCCCTCAACAAATTTCTCAACCACAACATCTCACACAGTCCTCGGGCCATTCCTCTATACTCTGCTTCTGCACTAGAACGAGCCACCACCTTCTGTTTCTTGCTCTTCCAAGTAACCAAGTTACCACCCACAAACGTGAAGTAGCCCGAAGTAGACCTGCGGTCTGTAATATTACCTGCCCAGTCCGCGTCTGTGTACCCGAAAACATCCAAGTGACTGTGTTTTGAAAAGAGTAATCCCTTCCCTGGAGCAGACTTTAAATACCGCAAAATACGAAATACAGCATCCATATAAGTCTTACTGGGATTATGCATAAACTGACTCACCACACTAACTGCATAGGCTAAATCTGGTCTACTGTGGGATAAATAAATCAACCGGCCAACTAACCTCTGGTATCTTGCTTTATTCGTAGGCACTTGATCCAAATACTCTGCTAACCGATGGTTCTGCTCAATAGGAGTATCAACAGGTTGACAGTCAAGCATACCTGTTTCTGCCAGCAAGTCGAGAACATACTTCCTCTGACTCAACATAATACAATCATTTCCACGAGCAACTTCAATTCCCAAGAAATATTTCAAATTACCCAAAACTTTCATCTCAAATTCAGAAGATAACTGACCTTGTAACCTTTGAATCTCCTCAAAGTCATCATCTGTCACAACCATGTCATCAACATAAATAATCAAGGCAGTCACTTTACCACACCGATGTTTAAGGAACAAGGTGTGATCTGAATTGCTCTGCCGGTACCCAATTTTCTTCATGAACTTGGTGAACCTGCCAAACCAAGCTCTGGGAGACTGCTTCAAACCATAAAGAGATTTTTTCAATTTGCTCACCACCTGCTCTCCAGTAGAAGTACCATATCCAGGAGGCAAATCCATATAAACCTCTTCATGCAGATCACCATGCAAGAATGCATTCTTAACATCAAACTGTTGTAACGGCCAATCAAGATTAGCAGCTAACGAAAGAAGTACCCGAATTGAGTTAATTTTGGCCACTGGAGCAAATGTCTCATCATAATCCACGCCATACTTCTGAGTATAGCCTTTAGCCACTAGTCTTGCCTTGTACCTGTCCACTGATCCATCCGAATTATGTTTTACGGTATACACCCACCGACAACCAACTGTCTTCTTCCCGGGTGGTAATGATATTAACTCCCACGTACAATTCTTCTCAAGAGCATCCATTTCGACTGTCATTGCTTGCATCCACTTCTCATCCCTCATTGCATCCTGCACTTTACTAGGGAGAGACACAGAAGATAATTGATTCACAAAGGCTACATACGGTTTAGACAGCCTATGGGTCGACACATAATTAGCAACGGAGTATTTAGCTTTTGCACTTAGAGTAGGTTCATAGTGTTTCGGGGGCTGACCACGGGTGGAACGACGAGGCAGAGTTTTGGTGGGAGCAATATCTGACACAGAAGAAGGAACACTAGCTGACACAAAAGGAGTATTAGATAAAGAAGGATTAGAACATACCTCGGGTGATGATTGAGAAGGTGAGACCGCTGAAGGAGAGAGAGAGACAGAAGAACTGTTCAAAACGGCATTGGCGGCATCGGGAATTTCATTAGAAACACAATCAGAAATTTCCTCTCCGGCAGACTGGTTGGACTGATCCGGTCGACTGGTCGGTAGCTGACTGCCCAAATTCTCTTCTCCGGTCGGTAGGCTGCTGTCCTGTTTTTCAAGTTCCGTTCCCAAACACTCCAGCCTTGAGAACTCAGATTCCAGTCTCACATCTTGCCCACTAAACAAATCTTCATAATAACAAGACTTCTCCCCCTGACTAGGAGTCACAAGAGGGAAAAAATAACATGCATCTTCACTGAACGTAACATCTATGGTGACATAAAACTTTTGGGATTGAGGATGATAACATTTGTAACCTTTCTGATGAGAACCATACCCCACAAACACACACTTAAGGGCTCTAGCATCCAACTTTGACCTCTGATTCTTATACAGATGAACATAAGCAATACAACTAAAGACACGAGCAGGAAGAGTATTAGAAGATGGAATAGAAACGTAGTTAGACAGGACCTCAAGTGGGACACGACCTTGAAGAGGGGCAGACGGAAGACGATTGATTAGATGAGAAGCACACAAAACGGCCTCTCCCCAAAGATACTTAGGCATGTTAGCACTAAGTAGAAGAGACCGAGCCATGTCCAGAAGATGACGATTTTTTCGTTCAGACACCCCATTTTGCTCAGGTGTCTGTGGACATGAAGTTTGATGTATTATGCCATGGTGTTGGAAATATTCATGAAAAGAATGATTGACAAACTCACCCCCATTATCGGAACGAAAGACCTTAACATGAGCATCATATTGAGTACGAACAAGCTTATGGAATGCTGTAAAAGCAGAGAAAAAAGAATCTTTGGACTTAAGTAAAACCACCCAAGATAATCGAGTAAAGTCATCAATGAATAACACAAAATATCGCATTCCAGAAAGGGTAGAATGTTTAGAAGGACCCCATATATCTGAATGAATTAACTCAAAAGGCATAGTACTAGAATGAAAACTCGAAGGATAACTAGACCTATGACTCTTAGCCAAAGCACAAGTTTCACAATGCAGGCTAGACTCACTAACTCCCAGAAACAACGAAGGCATGGACTTCTTCATAATTCCAAAAGATGGATGACCCAAACGCCTGTGCCACAACCATAGCTCACTCAATCTGTTAGAATTCAATGTTAGGGCCAAAGGCTGTTCCGGTACTTGTGTTGGCTCTGCGTACATGCAATCCAAGTGAAACAGTCTCCCCCTCAGGTCTCCCTTGCCCATGATCACCCTGGTGCACAAATTCTGAAAAATAACATACATTGGATAAAAGGTTACAGAACACTTATTTTGTGACCCCAACTGGGATACAGACAAAAGATGGTGAGACAATGAGGGTACATAAAGCACATCATGCAATACAATGGATGGTGTAACCTGAACAGACCTAATACCTAAGACAGGAAAAGAAGCACCATTCGCATTAGAGACATGGGATATAGAAGGAGATGACATAGACATAAAGAATGACTTATTATAGGTCATATGGTCAGACGCACCAGAATCAATTATCCATGTATCACTACCAGTAAAGTCAGAAACATGTAAAGCAACACCAATTTTACCTCGAGTTAAGGAAACATTACCCTTTGAGGGATCTTGCCCTGTAATGCCGTAGAAGTCAGGTTCTGGCACAATTGGACTGCTGCTTTGCCTCTTTGACCACCACCACGTCCTCCACGTCCTCCAGTATTATTGCCTCCTCTCCAACCAGAGTTGTTGTAATTAAACCTTCGCAACTTAAGGCATTGATTCTTGAAATGGCCAACTTCCTTGCAATAGTTGCAAGTCATTTGGTTATAATTCTGATTCTGCTGATATCCCTAATTCCGTGGTTGATATTGACTCTGAGATGGAACTAGGGTAGAATTCCCAATCTGAGGTTGAGGTGGAGGTGTAGCATGGATTGCTAAACCAGAAATTTCAGTATGAAGGTTCTGAGCGGCAGCCTTATTACCTTCATCTCTTCGGATATTGGCAAAAGCTTGTTCCAATGTAGGTGGACTTGCAAGACGCAATAACTCATTCTTTGCCCCTTCAAAGTGAGGATCCAGGCCAGCAAGAAAAATATGGACACGCATCTTGTCCTGCTCAGTCCGATAGGAATTAATATCAGCTTCACAAGTCATAGGATTAGGGTTTTGCTGATCAAGCTCCTGCCAAATTGTCTTCAAATTCGCATAAAAGGTTGCAACAGGCTGTCCACTCTGAGTTATTTTGAAAGCTTTGACGTTCAATTCATGAACACGAGCAAAGTCACTCCCATCATAATATGTAGCAGCAGCAGAATCCCAAATTGCTTTAGGAGAATCATAGTTAGCAAATAATCTCATTACCTCCGGAGACATAGCCTTGAGAAGAATTCCCATCACATTAGTATTTGTCGTAACCCATTCATCGGCTTTTGGTCCTGCAGCAGGTCTTGCTGCACTACCGGTAACATAACTCCACTTTCCAATCCCCTGAATATGGATCTTCATAAGCCTCTGCCATAACTGATAATTGGTGCCATCGAGCTTTACACCAAAACTTGAATTATCTGTCACATTCTGAACAATCACAACCTCACGGGCCACAGAGTTAGCCCCTCCACTCTGAGATCCTCCATTATTCCCATCGGTAATAGTCAAATCCACCATCTTTTTTTTTTTTTCTTCAAATACCCAAATTAACAAACCACAAACCAATTGTTGATGGAAGCGGTCAGTCCCTAAGTGCAGATGTGTAGAATGGACTTGATGTGCAGAACATAGCTCAAGGGATGCTTTAGACCAAAACGTAGACCAAAGGAAGGATTGATATCCTGATGATTGATATATATCAATTAGTGTGGATAATTGATATATTGATGTTCCAAATACCAAACGTACAACCAAGGTATGATTGAAGCAAACTAACCAAGAATAAATCAAAGGGACCAATAATCAAACGAAAGGGCCAGCGACCAAAGAAACAAAAAGAACAAGAGCAAATTGAATTATTATTTTTTTTTTCCTCCGAAGCGGAAACTGAATAACACCTACACCGAGTCCGAATGGATCTCGGCTCTGATACCAAGTCAAAAAGAACAAAGGAACAAGAGATTTGGGATTTTCTGATGTGTTTTTTACCTTCTTCAAGAACGGAATATATATACAAGATACACCAAGACCTATTAGGAAACTAATTACAACAGAATAATCCTAATAATACACAATATTCACAATCCTAATTACATGGCATGACTCACGCCAATAGTGTGCATAGTAAACCTAGATCCCCCTAGTTATTCCTATATTAGTCAAATTGTTAATACATACAAAACAGACAAATAGATAACCAATAAGCACACCATCAACATGTTGCATTATACAATACGAGCACATATTAATTTTCGAGACCGGCCTAAAGCCCTAAACTAAAATTGTGGAGAATCAGAACTCCTTTTGTAAGCAATTGGATGATAATTAATTATGTATCAAACTTAACCACTACAGATTAGCTAGCTAAATAGGTCTTAGCGTGTTAAAATTCTACTAATTAACATTAACATCATTTGATCCCAAGTGGACTGCTTTATTGCTTGTTATAATTGGCTTCTTAAAAAATTAAACAGATAATATGGATGGTATATATTAAGTCAACATATACATCACATGCTAATTCCCTATGATTCACGTTACTTGGTTTGATATTAAAGCCAAAAAATAAGATGTATCCCATAACCTCCAATAAAAAGACCTTTTGCTTTTGTCATCTGCATGCCAAATGCATCCTGAAAATTAAGGTCCACGATGTTGCCGCAAAGTTGAAACACAAGGGATTTCGTCTGGGACAATATATGTATAATTAGACAGCAGATAATGCTGTAAATGACCAGTAACAAAGCAACCTGTATAATTGTGGAATTGTGAAAGCAATTGCATATCAAGTATTGTCTAGCTCTTTTTCTGGAAAAGAATGTTCAAAACATTATTTGAAATATTTTGCTGGAGAAGTCCACTCTATTAGAGCTTTGATCAAGATGATGACCTTTGTGGACCACGAACGATATAGACATGACTAAAGTAAACCTAAAACCTATTACTTTTTACCTTATTAACTAACAAGCTAGTTATGTTTTCCCTTTTTTTTTTTTTTTTCCTTTCAAGTTACATATCCATGCCTTCATTTCTTTTTCTTTCTCTCGTTTCTTCCCCCTAGTTTTATGTTCATCCTGAAGAAGAGAAATTATGGAGCCTTCATTTATGCTTTTGCAATAGTCACAAAATGCACATAACAGGCTATGAGTTCACAATTTGTTAATGTTCCAGAGTTGGTGCCTTCTGAATTTATTGTGTTTTAACAGTAAACTAAGTGAAATTGCTTCAGTATTGACTTTTTATAGTCGGACCTTGATGGGTGTGTGGGTTACCATGTAGAATCTTAATTCATATAGGGAGGTTCTAGAGAGGACCTCCTTAAACTTGAAATTTGAGAATCCTGATCATATTTTTAGCATCTGGCTTAATAATCTAAAATAATCATTCTCTAGTTACATATACATATATGAATCATGTTGACAGAACGAGCCCCACGAGTGAAGAGAAAAAGAACATAGGGTTTCCGAGTGCGCTTTCTCCTGGCTGAATGCCCCCGGCGCTCCTACCACTGCGTTCTGGTTTGGGAGAGGATGATGATCCGGGCTAGTGGCGTGGTTCTATGGCGGAGGTTGGGCTCATGGATGAAAGATGGATGTTCGATCTCGGAGGGGGCAGATCGTTTTGGATCTCTTCTTTCGGATCGTGGGTGAGAACTGACGAGGAGCAGCGTTGGGGTGAAGCTTGCCGGCGGCAGGTTCTGCATCACTATTGGATCTGGGGTCTGGGCAATGGCTGGGTCTTCATTCTCATGGCAGAGATGAGCCCGGAGAGGGTCAGTTTCGTTTTGGGATCCAATCTTGAACGTCATCTGGTTTTGAGGTGGTCGGCGATGTGGTGTGGCGATGTGGCGGAGTACGGATGCGTCGCAGGTGGCGGAGTGCTTTGGCAGCAAGTTTGGTGGCCTGCGACTATGGGTCCTTGTGGAGAGTGGTGGTTGGGCCGGGCCTTGCTGGTGGTCTTTTATTACTAGATGTCTACTATTTAGTTGTTTTCTGCAATTGTGGTTTTGTTGATAATAAGTCTCTGCCATGATTCGGTAGGACCGTATGGGTAAATGGTGCGAGTTCCTTGCATTGGCAAATTGTCACAACCTGGTCTAGGTAGGCAACGAGTTCTTTGTTTAGTCAAATGCTCGTAGCCTAATAGTGGCAGGATGAAGCTAAGTGTCGTCGGATTTATCATTCGACGACAATATAGTAGGAAATATGTGTGATTGGTAATTATGCTATGTTGTAATCGAGTTACATATCGAGTTATCTTTTCGTTATGTCACTGCTATGTCAAAGTAAATGGAGTAGCCAGTAGAGCACTTTTTGCTGGTTTGTGTTTTTTAGAATACATGTATTTTGTAGAGTTTCGTGATATCATTTTGAGACATACTCTAGATGCTTATTGTAATCAGGGGTTTAGGCTTCATGTCTGCCCCCCCCCGGTTCCCCCCAACCCTCTCTCTCATTTTGGACAATTTCACTAATCAAGGCTTGAAGGCAGCCGCACTAGCCCTTTATTCATAAAAAAAAAATACATATATGAATTATACAAAAAATTATCTCAAATAAAAAAACGTTTAATCACTCTACTAGTACCATGCAAGGGCGGAGCTAGGATTTTAGAATGGGGTGGCTAACTAAAATATTTTAATAACATATTGGCTAAGTTAGAAATTTGGGGTGGAGTAGTTTTTAATAGGGCTAAATACTGGTTATCACTTTGTGGTTTGGGTCCAAAATTAATTCAGTCTCTAGACTTCTAGTTTTATCAAAAACACCCATACTCTTTCAATTTTGATCTAATAGGTCTGATCCGCTAGTTTTTTGTTAAGTAATTAAGTTCACTAACTTAGTAGATGGTAGATGAGTTGCTTCTGTTGCGGCTAAATATTTGGAAAAGTCTAACGAACTCTCCATGGGTACCAATCCCACTAGGGTTTCCTACGAATTCTAAAACGTCCTCTATATAAAGCATTATCATGCTTTGCCTCAAGGCATTCATTTCATTATGAACAGACTTAACCAAGTATATGGTAGACCATTCATTCCCACTCATATTCTTAAGATTATATTTTATGATCTCTATTGACGTAATTGTCAGAGGGCCTGGGGCCGGTACCACACCGGTCCTCTCACAAGGCCAAGGGTTTCTCTTGTCTTTTCGTTTGTGCAGGTAATCTAATTAACAACCTTGATGAAATTTGGCTGCAACAAACATGAATGTCACCAAAGAGAGAGAAGGCAACTGTCAAGCTTGCGATAGCATCCACCATGAGAGCAGAGAGTTTTTTTCAACGAATGAAAGGCTAAGAGCAAACCCTAGTAAAGCAAAGCGGCTAGGTCAAATTAGCTACAGAGCTTATTCATAGCTCTTTTTTAATCTTGAAGTTTATAGTACAATTTTATTGAGCAAAAATATTTTATTATTTTTCTTACGCCCAAATACAGGTTTCAGGTTTCGCCACCAGGCCATTTGCTTATGTTAAATAGTCAAAATTAACAAACTCACAGCACTAATTGATACTTGTCTAAAAACTTTAGATTGATCACTAAAAAGTAAAAAATAAATAAATAAATGTTGAAAAAGTCATGCTTTTAGAGTGCAAAATGCTAAAATTTAGGACATCGGAATTTTTAGGGCTGGCATTTTGGACCGAAGCAACCGAACCGGCTGATTTTTCGAACCGGCCCGAACCAATTTGGACCGAAAATTCGACCTGTCGACTTTCGGCTAGGTTGAGCCGTACTGCTTGGCTTCATTCGGCTCGGCTACGATATGATGTATGGCATACCGTCGGTATACCGTACCGAGCGAGTATACCCCATACCAGATACATATTGTATATATACAATATATATGCAAAATGATCTCCACTAGCGCGACTCGAACCCCACTTCTCTTATATGAGGATTCTGATCCCATCCACTGGACCACGAGTTGATCTCATTATATTACATACATATTTTATATTTAAAGGTGTCTTATTCAAATAAAATGAAAATTGAATGAAAGTGGGACTCGAACCCCGCATCTCATAGATGGAGGTTCCAATTCCAACCACTGCACCATAACTTGGCCCCGTTGTACTATTTACATATTTTATATTTATTGGCTTCTTAAGCAATAGAAAGCCAAAAGGAAAATTGAAAACCATCGTGTTCACATGATCCATTTCTTCTCTTCTCTCTCATTCCAAACAGAAGGAAACTAGCAACTATCCATTGATTCTTTACACAAGCACCATTTCAACAAAACCTCAAAAACCCAACTCACACAAGCACCATGAGCCTCAACTTCCTCTGCTAATTCGATTGAGGAAGAAGAACGTGCCCTCTCAATTCTTCTCTTTCTTCTTTCCCTTCCCTGTTTTTTCATCTTCTTCTCCACCAGATCTGCAAGCCAGCTTTCATGGGGTTTGCTTGCAATTACCTGTTACCGACCGATACCAAACTGAGATTTTCGGTTACCGGCGTGTCGGTATATAGATTATTTGGATCAGCGGCGGTTTGAAAATCTAGATACCGACGGAGGTCGGTTCGGCAATAGTTTGGGGAAAAATGGATCGGTTTAGTACTGAATCCAACCCTAGGAATTTTATCCTAATGAAATGAGTCATTAAAATGGAGTAATAGGTCATTAAGTAGTAGGTAAATTCAGACAAAAGACCAATAGTAAAAATAAAAAGGGTAAATTCAGACAAAAGATAATATTATAGGGGTCATCATTTGGCCAGCGGGCCTTCAATCCCATGGGCATCCTCCCCGTCTAGTGGAGAAAAGGTAGGGTTAGGGTGGAGGGTTTAAGGCCTAGGCCTGACACATTATATGCCCATTAAATCCCGCCCAGCCCGCCTTTATAAGCCCAACCCAAAGCTCATCGAATACTAGTATTAGTATTTTTTTATGTAATAATTACTTGAACATGCAATAATTACTTTATCTTGTTATATCATTAACATATCAAGACTTTTTCATATCATATCAAAGGGTAAAAAGAGAGATGGTCTGGCTCTCTCCAAAACCTAGCCGTCAAGGCTATGCTTTTCAATTCTAGCCACGAACTCTGATCTTAACCCTAAGTGGAGACTTGTCTCCACACTCTGCAGTTTTTGTTTTGCACTCCAACGCCGTCTTTTTCCGGAAACCACTTAGCCATGCCAAGCGCGTTGCGCTGCGAGTATTACCACCAAACCAATTTCTCGATGATGTAAACTTGAAGACGATGATGGCCATCAGACGGATCTAGTCGAGATCGAAGATAGGAGGGTTTGGCTTTCTGGTTTCCAAATTCGACCACAGAGGGGACAACTCAAACCTCCTATAAATCCAAATGTTTTCTCGAATCCCAATGGTCTTGGCATAGGGGTTCAGCCAGTTTGTGTGGGTTGACATGATGGCAGTGGAAGCGCGTTACAGAAAGGCTTTTTGGAATCCATCTAGATTGTTTCTAGGTGAGAGGTTTGGCGGTTTATGGCCGGGCTTAAAGTGGATCGAGGCAGGATCGGCAAGTCATGAATGGTGTGGTGGCTCGGAGATGGCTTTGAAGTGGTGCGGCGGCGATCTCCACTACATTAAGGCTGCGGCCTGGTGGCAATGAGAGACGTAGTGGATAGAATGGCGACTGCTGGTGCTGCAAGGAAGCAGGTGCCCACATCAGATTGCTTGTCCAAAACAAGTTGGGGGCCCAATTCAAACTGGGTGCCCAAAATAGTTTGGGATGCTTTTTTGATGTAGGCTCAAGAGTGGCCCAAATCAATAGGCTCTGGCTCTCTAGGGTTTCAAATTTAGGATCCCTGTGGATTGACTCAGCGGAATAGATTTATATTTTTTATGTTTGTAGTAAGTCTATGTACTATGTTTATGTTTCATAGTTTGATAGACTTGAAATTAGGGAGTGTCGAATGTTCAATGAGTGAACCTATTTCTATGTACCACTGTAGTACCACCACAGCAGACTTCTTATCTGTCTAGCTGTCTACCACCTATGACAGCAAAAGAGTATGTAAGGACTATCTTGGCTCGAGATTAATGAAATGTCTATCATGACTTTACTAAAAAAAAGAAAATATCATAACATTTTCTACTTTTATGAATAAATAAAAAATTACATATAAATATAATAGGTTAGTCTCTACCCACCCAAGAAATTTGGTCTGGCCCTGCTCGAAAAAACTTGTAAGACCCTGGGTTTATAGGCGGACCATGACTATTAAGAAAAAGCCATGTCTTATCCTACCTTGAAATGAAATAATGTATTATGATATCACCCTGCCCATTGATGACCCCCAAGTAAACAGCAAATGGCATTTATTGTAAAAAGAAGGTTGCCATCAAACCATGTCTCATTGACACGGGTGGGATAGCTTTTGAAAGCGGCTTCGGTTCTAAACATACCGAACCTTCTACATCCTCTTAACTTCTCTTATTCTCTAGTCTTTCTGGAAACCTCTATTCCTTTGCATTTTTTGTTCTCACATATTCTTTTCCTTTTTTCTTTCTTTGTCACATATCTCTTTCCTCTCTAAAACACCAAAAGGACATAACCAAATTTTCAGCACAAATTACTCCCCTTTAAATTTTCTTCTCCTCTTCTTTTCCTAATGAACCTAAACAAAATCACAACCACCGAATTTTGGTCCCACCTCTGGCCCCCGCCACAATATCAAAATAAACGGCCATCAGATGATGCCACGTGGCTTCATACACGTCGCCAATTCGGTTGCCCGAACGCCTCACTCTCTATGATCAAACGATGTTTCTATAAATTGTTAAAAAAAGACCCTCTCTTTTCTTTCCTATTTCTTCCTTCCATTTCTCTTCTGCTCTGCTCTCACGAAAGATAAACATTACAGAGACCAAATCAAAGCAAGAAGACTGTTCTGGTAATGGTCAAACCATTGGTTTTCTTTTTCTTGTTGAATGAAAAAAAAAAATTTCTTGGGATGAGTCACTGTGCTGCTGGCTTTGTTGTTATAGAAATTTGTGTCTGATCATTTTTCAGCATCATTTGAGATATTGGTTTCAATTTGGATAGCTGCTTTTTCTGTTTTCCCCCCCTCAAAGTCTGCATCTTTCATGTTCTGAATTCAAAGTTTCTACCTTTTTGTTCTCAGGTTTAGTTCTTAGAAGTTGAAGATCATATATTTTTTGAATTTTAGTTGGAATTTGAGCTTGTTTGAGCTGAAACCTGTGCCATCTTTAAAAGGGTGTCTTTTGATTGTTGAAGTTTTCATCTTTCTGCTAATTGTGATGAAATTTATTCATATAATTATTTCCCCTGGAAACAAATAAATGGGTTTTGTTTGTTTATTTGTTTCTTTATATTTGTAAAGTGATGATGGGTTCTGATTGTGATTCATTATGCTATATCTGATGCATCCTCTGCAAGTTTTACGAGGTGTTGACACATGTGTCTTGTGTCAGAATTCCAAGTTTCTTGTCGTTTTTTGACACCTCTGGCTTTCAATATAAAGGCTTATTGGAGTTTGTAATAGCTTATCCATTGTTTCTCTCTCTTTACTTTTGGTGGCAGAAACAAGGGCTTCTCTGTTGGCTGTGAAGCGGTGGAGTTGAGGGTGTGAATCTGAAATGATTGGGAAAGAAAACCTCAAGACTGAGGACTTGAACTTGTGCTTTGGGAAGCTGATGATGAATGGCGGTGGGAAAGTGGGAATGGAAGGAAGGGTTATAACTGATTGGAAGGATATTCCGATGGAGCTCCTGTTGCAGATTTTGACACTTGTCGATGATCAGACGGTGATCACAGCTTCTGGAGTCTGTCGTGGTTGGAGAGATGCTATTTGCTTGGGCCTCGCTCGTCTCTCCCTCTCATGGTATGTGTTTTGCCCTCTCTAGTTCTATCTCTCTCTTTTTTGCTTTTGATTTTGCTATGAACCTTGTTGCTACTTTATTTGCTCTTCTTGTTTGCTACTTGTATCTGTGAACAATTGTGTTTGATGATCAATATGAAGTCTACAATTTATTTGGATCACCTGGTGAAATTTACTTTCTGTGTTTTTTCATTGCCTGTTGGTATAAAGTGCCACAGTTTCTTTTGGAGAGATGGACTTCAGGTTTGTAGAACTTTATATTTATCTTGCTCTCTGCAACTTCCATGGTCAATTCTTTTCTTATTTATGATCATTCTCTGTTGTTGTGTAATCCGTTTTGACAGTTTTGTTACTGTTGGGAACCCAGCATGGATTCCTTCAATGGGTATGTATGAGTTTAGCCCTGCCCTGTCCCGTATTCTTTTACTTATTTTTTTATGAACGATTCTTTATTGTTGTGTAATCCCTTTGACTCTTTTGTTGTTCTTTGTAACACAATATGGATGCATTCATTGGGTGTTACTAATTAAACTAGATCTGAATAAGTGTTTTTATTCAGTTCTGTAACAAACAATGTAAAATTGCAAGTGTAGAGGGGTTAAGTGAAAATGATTCTTTAAGGTGTCGCAGACCAGGCTGATTGTGTTTCCTTGTCTGTGCTGATTAGTTGTAACATTAAGGCTTGTTCCATTTCTTGGAGTTGGTACCCAATGCTTTTAGAGTTCCTGCCTGAGGTGTTTTTCATCTCAGCTACCTTATTGAAGTGTAACTCGGAGTTCTTTCTTCCCCAAACAGAAACATATTCTGACTTTAAATTTGCCTCTTATGGGATGATGGAGTTATATTTGTACGCCTAAATGTTTGAAGTCAATGTTCTCTCTTTGTTTCTTGCCTGCCTTGAAGTGAGTTCTCATCAGAGAATTAGTTTGTTAAACCATTGATATTGACGTATGATATATTTGGAAGGATAGGATGATTAACAGTATTTCTAGATATTCTTTTTATATAAGCATCAATTTAGCATCAGGCTGGGTCTAGTTGGTATTGAGCATGTAATCTCTTTCTGAATTCACAAGGGACTTTGAGATCCAAGTTGTTGGAAAGAGTACGCAATTGGTAGTTTATACTTGAGATTCTTTGGGTCTATTTTTCAGTCTCCTTTGCCTTTACCAATCAAACAGACAAAAGGAAAGATATTTAAGTACATTGATGATGGTTATCTGACAGAGTTTTTAAGCTGAACTTTCTTAGATGGCAGGAAGTGAAGGAAAGATATCTGAGTCAAAAAATTTAATAATACGTTATGAAAATCATAAATCTATGCTCGAGGACAGGGAGCTGGGAGCTTAACTTCCCTAGATGCTAATCCTCTTATCTGTGTTTCAAGATTGGAAATGAATGATGTTATAGCATTCTAGAGATCTCTTATGAATTGATATAAGCTTTGTGCATTGGTTGTAAATGAAGTCCGGATGCCAAGCTAATTGTAACTAATTCATTTCAAATGTTTTTTCAGGTGTAACAAGAACATGAACAACTTGGTCCTATCTCTTGCTCCTAAGTTTACAAGGTTGCAAACTCTAATACTACGTCAGGATAATAAACCCAAACTTGAAGATAATGCTGTTCAGAGCATTGCAAACTTCTGTCATGATCTGCAGGTCCTGGACCTTAGCAAAAGCTTCAAGCTCACTGACCGCTCCCTGTATGCCTTAGCTCGTGGGTGTCCTAATCTTACAAGACTCAACATCAGCGGTTGTTCTGCATTCAGTGACATTGCTCTTGAATATCTGGTTGGATTTTGCCCAAAATTGAAAGTATTAAATCTTTGTGGATGTGCCAGGGCTGCATCAGATAGGGCATTGCAGGTAAATAAAAATATTTTGTTGTTTTTCTTGACTCTGAACAAAGTTGGTTCTAACGATATTTAAAATTCATGTGCAGGCTATCGGCCGTTACTGCAGTGAGTTGCAGTGTCTGAATCTCGGTTGGTGTGAGGAAGTCGGTGATGTTGGAGTTATGAGTTTGGCATATGGATGCCCTGACCTCAGAACTGTTGACTTGTGCGGCTGTGTCCAAATTACAGGTATTTTGCAAATGGTTTTGATAAGAAAATTTGTTCTTCTTACAGTTGGTTGTTGTACTTATATTTTCCCAATTTCACATTGGACACATACGCATCGATCTATCATTTGCAAAAGCATAGATGCTGCTATCGTGACAAGTTGCTTAGTTCAAGTCTCTGCCATTCTGTTCTGAGTAATCTATCAGTATGAGACTATCCATTGTTGATCAATCTATGCTAGTGATTTCATATTGTGTTGACTGAATGTCTAATGCCTTGATCACGAGTTTTATTATATCACTCAGGGTGACCTTTCATGTTCTCTGGATGGAGCGTTTATTTTTGTTCGAATAAGAAAAAAGGTCAGTATAAGAAAAAAGGTCACTAGTGTAAGATAATTCTTCTAGAAACATATTAATGTGTATATCCAATAAAAATGCGCCAGCACTGTTCTCTAGTATGAGCTGTCAATATACAGTTATAAACAGTCGGAGATATTCGAAGTGGTCTGGTGTAAAACTTCCTCCATTTAGCCTACTTTGATGAATTCCTTTTCGTGCCTTCTTAGTTGCTGAAAATAGTATTGAAATGAAAAGGGAAGGTCCTCTAATTGCATGATTAAAATTTCCCTTTCCCAATTAAAATTTGGTATATTTTGGAAGTGGACATTTCTCAGGCCTTTATTCTTTTATTGCAGATGACAGCGTGGTTGCTTTGGCAAACAGGTGTCCTCATCTGAGATCCCTTGGCCTTTACTACTGTCAAAACATTACAGACAAGGCAATGTATTCTTTGGCCCAGAGTCTAGTGAAGAACAAGCCTGCAGCAATGTGGGAATCCAGGAAAAGCACGAATGATGAGGAAGGGCTCAAGACACTCAACATCAGCCAGTGCACGGCACTCACCCCTTCTGCTGTACAAGCAGTGTGTGACTCCTTTCCATCCCTTCATACCTGCTCTGGAAGGCACTCCCTCATCATGAGTGGCTGTTTGAACTTGACATCCGTGCATTGTGCATGTGCTGTCCAGGCACACCGCACTGTTGCCGCCTTTCCTCATTCAGCTCATTGAATTGAGGAGTGAGGATAGAAGCAAAACTCTCTCAAGAGTGCTTGAGAGGCTGAAACTCTCAGCCACAGTACATATGTGTTTATGTTTGAGATGTAAAAGATTGGCTGCAAGTGGGCAGCAGCCATTTGTTTGAACCAACGGACTTTGAGAAATACCTTAAAACCGGTTTTACAAGCTTTTAATTATGAATTATGCAGCATGCTGCTGTAAAGACAAATTTGGTTTCAACATTTGTGTTGGTCTTTCTCATGTTCTCTTTTGCAGGTTAAAAGCACAGGTCTGGTTCCAACTTTGTTGCCGGTGTCCAAATGAAACAAGCCATTGAGAATCTGAGAACATGCTCAGCCCTCTTCCATCCCAACATATATTCATTCATTCATATTTCGATTTTACAATACATCAACTTGCTACTCTAATGATTAGTCCAATGCAACCAACGATGCAGGTTAGAAGTTGGAATCATCTCAAATTTGATATTGATCTCTTAAAGTGACCATCCAGAGTTTTGAGGACTACGTCTGATTAGTCAAAGATCAAAGCCTTCTGATCGTAGGCAATTTAAAACTAGAAACCTGAAACAGGGAAGAAAAATGAATATACAAAAGAAAAATTAAAATGAAATTGTACCTGGAGATATAAGAAATGGTGCATTGCCTAAGTTACCATCTTCCCAAATTGATTTTCTGTTTCCTTCTAATATGAACAAGGTATCCGCAGTAATTAATTGCCTTCTGGATGATATGTCACTTAAATCATGGTGTCATAGAATCCATCGAAGTTGGCATTGACAATTATGTAATATATCCATTGAAGTTGTGGAACACATCACGGTAGTAGGCTGAAGATAGGTAACAAAGCATGCTTCAGCCTTATTCCACTGAGCTTGCATACGTTTGTTACGGCACGCGTGGATAGGTAACAAAGCATGCTTCAGCCTTATTCCATTGAGCTTGCAAACGTTTGTTACGGTATGAGAGATTCACAAGACAGTTCCTTGTTCACTTAATCACCGGTTCTTACTGAGATCAAGCGAAATCCCGTGGAGGAGTATGACATCCAAAAATGGTATAAAATGTTTGTAAAACTTTTGAGGTTGAAATACGATAGGTAACAAAGCATGCTGAGAATAGAACCAGCTAACAGTAATATTATGTTGTATACATGATGAAGAACCAGCCAGTAGGATTACAAGTTTCTTCTTTCACACACTAATTTTTAGAGGGGAATTAGCAAACCATAGAGAAAAATGCAACAGAATGTTTGTGATAACTGTGTATTATACACAAAACTTGTACATCATTTGCCTTTGTACACAATCTCGTCGTCATCAACATCATATGCTGGATTACAGAGGCATCTGAAGAGTCTTCCAATGCCCTGCAAGCATAGAAAAGAAAAGAACACATCAATTACATGTGTGTATAGACATGAAAAAAATATCTGTATCTTACTATATAGAATCTTATAGCATGCCTGAGTGAGAAAAGGAGTTCTATATGAAAGCCGTTGTGCTGAATCCTCTCCACTACTATCAGAACTACTTCCATCATCATCGTCTGTGTCAGCATCACCCTTCCGTTTTGAAGTTGCAGCATTTTGTGTCTGCTTTTCCTCCTTATACCATAAAATGTTCTAGTGTCAGCAATCAGCATCGATCCCACTGATTAGTTAAAAACATTTCTACAACTTAACACCTAAGTTCGGTTATCAATTCTGCATTAACACTTAACATCCCTTCTGTAACTTGGATTTCAACGTCATTCGACTACTCAGTACCAACATATAAAACAAGAAAATTTATTTTTCAGTATCAACTAAAACTTGAGAAGGTTATTTAGGCATGCCACATGCATGAGCTCCAAAGCTCATGTTACCTTAGGTATAGAATTGATCGGACCAAAGAACTGAATATATTATTTGAACAGAACTGTAATACATTGCAAACCTGAAATATCTTTCCAAGAAGCTTTAGTGCCAAAGCACGAGCTCTATGTTCATCCTTTCGAACATTAGTTTCCCGTAGCACCTGAAATCATGTTTTGAATCAGGAGAAGAATCTCAGGTAATATTTTGTGCACTTAATCCCAAAGACAGTGAGACACAAGTGCACAATCTGTTTCATGAAAAACTTTTACTTGATGAAAGAAAAAAAGTTCTTGCTGTTTGAATGAGATCACCAACCATTTGACAAACATGTACTAGAGTTACTTCAATGTCAACCACATTCAATTTCCACAACGAGTTCAACAATGTGTCTTTGTTTAAGCGTATATGTGATTCAACATCATGTTCAGGGCCACTCCCATCCACTTTAAACTGCTGGCGGATTTCTTCTTGAAGTTGCATTAGCTGGAATGCACCTGAATTCATATTTTTCTTTTCAAAATAATTAGGTAAAGAAAAGAGGAATCAAAATTCTTATTTGAACCATTAGAAAAGATGCATTAACCTTTTGCAGCAGTCATCTGTGACTTCCAGAAATGTCCCTTGTTGCGCACCCACTCAGCCAAAAATGGTACCCCTAGGTATATGGTTTTCTTTCCAAGCTCTTGTGCTGCTTGTCTTGAATAAACATAGCCAATAGTGTGTAGCATATCAACTCCAAAGGCTGCAAAAATCAAATAGTTACAAAATGTAGAGTGCACAAGTAGAGCCAGGCTGATGTTCTAGTAATTATCATCACAAGCCAAAAATAAGATGGGGTGTCAAATGAATAAATAGTTCTATCAGTTAATGTATCGATAGTTGTAATCTCAAAAACTTTCAGGGTCAACATAATAATGGCCACTGCATTCGAAGTGGTATAAAGCTCTTATGCAGAACTTAAAAACAACTAAGAGACTTTGGAATGTAAGATTTGTGACGTATGATTATAAATGAAGTAAGAAACAAAAGTAACTATAAATAGGCAGTATGCAATACCTGCATCAGAAAGTCTTCTAGCTTCAGATTCAGCATGATGTAAGAACCCTTCTTTATCACCTCGCACATACTGATTAAGAAGATCTTTGAGTGCCTTAGCTAGCTTTTCTTCTCTTTCTTTCTGTACAGCCTGCACTAATAGAGTTATAGTAGTAAGACAGCTGTTTTTGGTTTTGGAAACCAGCCAAGTGGAGGTTAAGAATGTAAAAACATTTGCATAAACAGATGAAAATTTGAGGAAAATATAAAGTTTAATTTACACCTAGAGTAACCATCATGGTTACTTTAAAAAGAAGCAGGTTCTGAGTCATGCCCTATGTCATGCTCCGTAGTAGTCACATACAAGTACCACTAATACCTTAGAATGATAAGCAATAGTTGATTTAGCTGAAGTATCCTTCTGCGAGCAGAAGCTCTGCAATTCTACCACCGCATATAATACTATGTCTAACTTAATTGTCTATATGTGCATTTATGACTGTTTAAATAGCAGAAATTTACTTGCGTTTATTCAGATAAATAAGCAAAATTAACAGCATGCCTCTTTCTTTAGTAAATGAATAAACAACATATCTTGCTGTAGAGAAAGATACAGGCAGTGAATTACTGCTGGAAATTTCTTGCCTTCAATTTATTGTGTACTTTCTCAGGGTTGTCACCTTCACCAGCTAATTGAGAAGAAGCCATTGATGCTACAGCTAGATGCCCTATGTAATCCTCAAATAGTTCACTTCCGAAAAGAAAAGCAAAAACAGCTGTGGGGTCAAGCATTGTTTCCCTGGAAATAAAATTTGACTTGTTAGGATATCAGGAACACATCAACATTCAAGTAAAAGAATTACTGCACAGAAAATTAAGAATTCATAACAATCCAACGACGATTATTCTCTCTGTGTGTTGAACGTAGCACAAAATTAAATAGCATAGAGAAAGTTTTTAACACAGTGTTTCTGGTAGTGTGCATTCAGAACTGTGGATGATGCGTACTTCTGAATTTTGACTGCTTATATTAAACAAAGGTATGTTGGTCCCATCTGGTGTTAGAAAGAAACTTCACAAAATGAAGCCAAAATTTGTGTCAGGAATATAGTAGATGACTAATGGCATTAGAATCAGTATAATTATCTGCCATTGCATCATGATTCATTGAAGAGTTCAAATAGTAACACAGCTGGGATAGGACGTCAACTGTGTGTGCATCTGTATACAAGCATTAGAGTATGTATGTACTGTACCTAGATATGCAATGCTTTCCATTTCGATCATATGCATCTCTTTGCAGTGGATCACTCAAAACTTGGTAGGCTTCCCCAAGGACCTGGTAAAATTAAGATTTTCATTATGATAAGTTAAGAGAAGAACCAATACATGGGGAAGAGAAATGGAAACCAATACATTAGGCTCCATTTGATTCATAATAGGGTTGAAGTTCCTTTACCTCAAAAATCCTTAAAAGAATCTAGACATAGAAGAATTACAAGCAATGGACTTGCCTGAAATCTTTCAGCAGCTTGAGGATCGTTTGGATTTTTATCCGGATGTACTTGCCTTGCCTGCACCAATATAACACAGAAAGGCAACAAAGTTACATTAGATTTGCATGATTCAAGTCCCTTAATTTGAGAAGTAAATATTCATATTCTTCAGTATCTCGATCAAGTTCACATTTAACTGAACTACCGATCCTTAATGCTCCAAATTAGCAAAACAAAGGCAACCCGTTTATCTATTCATTCTTGTATATGAATCTACCAATGCACCAAAATTAACAGACAAAAAGAAAGATCATCAACATTTAGGAGGTATAAAAAAGACAAATACAACACTAGTATCAAACAGACAAAACATCAAACTTATCAAACTCAGAAAAAACTGGAGGACTGCATCAAAACAATGAACCTTGAGATAATAAGCCTTGCGAATTTCCTCTTCCGAAGCCGAGGGACTGACATTGAGTGCATCATAGTACTCAGTTTCTCTGACCATTATTGCCTGAGCCTAAGAACAAGTCCAGTCACAAAGCTGAGAATGTGAAAAGCTTCACAAAAAGAGAGAACAAGAGCAAGAAAGAAAGGAAAGTAGGGGGAGTGAGATGGTCTGAGTGACCAGCATTTGCCTTTCCAGTTCCTCACAGAAATAAACAAAGGCTTTCAGATCACTTTTTCGCGGGAGGCAACAGTTTTTTAACTGTCCCCATGGTGGCGCTTATGATAGGGGCCATTACCTTTTTTTAATATCTTCATCTGCTTTTAAAGGGTCCAAAAGCTATCTCTGAAATAATGGGTCAGGTTCTTAGCTGGTCTCTGCAACTTTTCCTACTGTAGGTCCATGTCCTTGGATAGGTTTGCAATTAATGCACCTACTTCTACTACTATAAAGTCTTTTAAGTATAGGAATGTGGTCGGGAGTGATTGAATTCCGGAGATGAGCAAACTAATCGAACAGCTCACTTCTCCGGAATTTCAACACTCCATATAATTATAGAACACCCCACTTAAAGCCCTAAAGTTGTAGGGTTCAAGAGTCCGAGAGTTGAAGGGACCATATCAATTTTACAATGTTTTGTACATAACACGTGTCACCGTGCAAAACAACGCAGTATTAGCTTAAACCTGCTAGTATTGAGAGTAGATTTGATTCAACAACACTGAAAAGCAAATAACAAAATCCTCTCTTACTTGACAAAATTCACTACAGCATCCGTCTTTTGAGAAGTGCAAAATTGGTTGAACTATCGAGTACAGTGATCTGGTAACAATAGCAAATACTCCTATCCTTTTTTCTCTCTTTCTTGGGCGATGAGATGGAAACATTCATCCCTTCATTTAGTGTTTTAACAAGACCTGTAATAGGCAATTCTTTACCTCTTTGCCTTTCCTCTTTTTCCATTTTTACCAAAGTTTTTACCCCCCTTTGTAGATTTGCTCTTCAGATGAGAGATTCTATCGGCCTTTTTCTGCCTCTCCTTACGAACTTGATCCAAGTCTTTGATTTCAGAACGCACATGAGCATTAGGAATAGACTGCTGCTTCCTGCCTCCCCGTGGGTTCCCCCTGTTCCCCTGCCATCTCCGGTTGCCTGCAAACAGACACCATTGCCATTTATACATAAAACAAATTCATCCTAACAAACCACCATCAGAGGTAAAACAATGGCTACCATACAAATACAAATCAAAGAAATATTGCATGAGGATGTTACTCTACACTTGAAAGTGAGAATTCTTTTATATTGACTAAGCCAAAAACAGTTTGGTGGGTGAGATGGATTCAACAATAATGAATTTGGTATCGAAGAAATCTTTTGATCCTTGCATCTGGCCACTACCACCGAGCAAAATTAATTTATGATGAAAAAATAAGAAAAACAAAAAAAACATACACTAATAGAGACCATTACCTGTGGCTTCCTCAGCATTCCCTTCGTCAGTGCCTTTGAAAGATACTTTATTGTGTGAACGTGCTTTCCACTTATTGTATATTCCAGTTTTCTCAAGTTTTCCTTTGGCGCCACTCTCTGTCTTTACCTGTAGACCATGAAAATATAGCACATGACACTCTGAATAACCGCATAAAGCACAATAATTGTTGCATAATTTAGAGTTCTCAAGTAATGAAACAAAACAATAAAAAGTTGATTATGAACGACCTGAGATTTAGCATAATTTTTAGTCACTTAGACCCTGCATGTCTGGAAATTACACACCCACCAATGATGATCTGATGTTAGAAGTGTTTACAATCCATAATACTTTTTAACTTAGCTGACAGGAGACAAATAGTCACCGTATTCTAGCCTCTTGGCATGACTCTTGCTCTACATCAGTATTTAATCCTTCTCAATCAATGTGGAAGCAGCTCCAACAAGGACTCAACTTTGTATTCCAGGTTAGCCATTAGCATTCGAGTACCTCAATCTCCAACCTCATCCTTGAAGCCTACTAGGCTCTTTACCATCCTTGGTGCATTTGGGTTGATATGATATCATTTGGGTATCGTGATTTAACCTAAAATTATTTGGGTTTGATTGGTTTACCCACCCCTATGTGGCATCCCAACTAGTCATCACAATTTTAGTTGATTATTGTTAATGAAAACATTGAGATTAAAAAGTATAAAGACATTGCAAATTATATACACTAGTGAGTACTGAGTACAATATTATTCAGTGACATAGAGATGTATATAATATAGAAAGTAACTATCTAAATGGGTGTCTATATGACATTGACTAGTTTAGAACATTTACCAGGGCTGTACCATACATTCAATGTTGATATTTCCTTTTTGCGTGAAAGAAAACCAACTAAAGTAATAAACTATTTGCATTTTAAGTCTTGTTTGTTATATGAAGTATATGACATGAACTTTAAACAACTAAAAATTCCACTACAATATGCATCTTGTTTCAGAATAGCATGTCCCATCTTCAGAACAAACCAATGAAATAAAATAAGAAGAAAAGACCAACATCCTAACCAGATGCAATATCATTTTCAGAAACAAAAGTATAATCAATTCTCATTTACAAAATAGGCAAAAGAAAGACTACCTTGCCACTAGCAGTCACTCGGTCGCGAGAAGTTAGCTTTATGTACTTTTTCCCACTCTGCCATCCACCAGTTCCACGAGGTTAGAAAAAAATGGTTAAAACAACATAACAATAATAATATCAGAATTCAAATTACCTTATCCCAATGAAATACAGATTTCTGTTTCTGCATGCCCACATTATCATCTGCAACTAGATCTAGAACAGCAGCTTCCAACCTACAAAGACAAATGGGGTCAACTGGCGCCAAACCAAATGGGAGCATTCAATCTTGACAAAAGTAATCAGTTTACCGAAACACATAGCTTATAAACTTGAGTTGAACTTTACTGATTTGGAAGAGATTACAGTTGAATTAAATATTACCTATTAGAGTCAAAGTTCTCATTCCCTCTCACTGAGAGTCCCGCTTCCATATGCTGGACAACAATAGCATGATAAGTCCAAAAGGTCAGCCAGGTTTCAATATTTGTGATCCGAAAACCACAGAACTTGAAGAACACAACTATTTGGTACAACAAATTATTGACACTCCAAAATTCAAGTAATGAATTTCATATTGCAATGTACCAGAATAACTAACTTGTTAAAAAGTTAGATCACCTACATGATTTGTGGGTATGGAACTTATAAAGTAATCCTCATCCTTGAAGCTCGTTGCCTTCCTTTTAGAACCGGAAGATTCTAGCATCCAAAAGAAGACAACAAAGAATTAATAATCTAAACAACTAGGCAATAAATGTGCAGCAAATCTCATCATTCAAAAAGTTAAAAAGTAAATCACTCCCTTACAAGTTTGAAAAATGAGGGTAAAAGACAATTAATTGATTATTTCCTTTAATCAGGGTAAAAGACAATTAATTGAGTATTTCCTTTCTTTCTAAGGTTTCTTTCCTATTTCAGCTTTTACTTGAGATGGATATCTCTCTTGTTTCCCAATGATCCATCTTCCTTTAACTTTCTCAAAAGTCAACACACAGACATATAGCATATACTGACAATGATAAATATTAACACTGAAGTAGACTACATTGCAAAAGTACATTACACCAAAAGAGCCCACCTTTTGCAACTGGATGCATATATGAAATACCAGGTTTCAGTACCGCTTAATATTAACAATTGAAAAAACGTATACCCAGGAGCACGATGGAGACAAACTATACAGCGATACATACAATAAACTAAACCGACAATTAATATGACAAAATTGTAACAATTGTTCAAGGACTCAAAAAACTGCACAAGTGCTGTTTCTTAGTTTTCAACTTCTAAGATAGAAAGCGAGCATAACATATGTGATGTACACACACACACACACACACACACATTTATTACATAAGTAGTGGAGAGAGAGAGGTCCAACTCAATGATAATACTGGACTATGGGAATACCTGTCTTTCTCTTTTTCTTTAAGGGAATAATCTCAGATTCATCTTCCTGCAAGTACACAGAATTCATTTTAAAGCACTACATAGTAAATCATCATGGAAGACACCATAGACATATTGAAAGCAAACCCATACATACCTAAACAAAAGAGAACCCGCTAAAATATACAGCAAATTGGTCTTTTTCAAAATTGACCCTAACTTAAGAGATGATCCACAGTAGTAAAACTCCCTATCTATATCACCATAGTTTGTAAAGAAAACAATAACTCAAGGCCAGCATGTGGTTTCCAAATAAAGTCCCATTAAATAAGACTGCCTGTTGCAGCAATGAAAATCAACGGAATTTGTCATCATCTTAATAACTAAGCAGGACAGAAACTCCTCCATGCATGCACAATAAACATTAGATAATAGCATCAACAAAAGTTGTTTGCAACAAAATGGTTCAAGTGATTACTATAAAGCAGTAGTCAAGGTAGCCATATAAAGAAAAGAAAAAAAAAATATTACTACCGTGAAGAATTTACCTCTTCCGCATGATTATTGGAACGTTCCTGATTTTGCTGATGCACTAAACTAATTATCCCTTCATGAATAGCTCTTTTTTTCTTCATTACATCAACCCACTGACGAGAAGGACCCTGGAAAAATCCAAAAACTTATATCAATATAAACCATATAAGATCACATCTGCAAAATAGTTGACATCATCTTACACAGAACATAAGTTATTTCAAGCAAACATTCAAACATAAACATAGATTCTAGTGGGAGAAGAAATGCCATGAGTAGGGGTACGATAAGGTTTGGGGAAGAGAGCAGAAACACAATTTTGAGGACAGCAAAGACAATAGTAACTAAGTTACAGGAAGTAATGCAAATATTATAAGATATAACTACAAAAGAACAGAGAAGAGATTCCAACTGTGAAAGCATCATATAGAGGTGAAAAACTGAGACAGCAAATACAGGCAAAAGCCGCAAAACAAATGGCATAGGTAGATAATTGCTGCTTCAATCATTCAACCAATTGAGTGTTCGGATCTCACACCCCTAATCCTATACATAAGGTTATCTCTCCTTTGAATATTTCTCCCCAATATCTCTGTTTCCCTATGATTGCAACTACCCTATGCCTTCTCAGTTCCCTAAACCTGTTCTATTTCTTAATTTTTCTTTCATTACAGGTCCTCCTTATTCACTGACAGCCTCCCTGGCTTTGTCCTACATCCTCTTGCTCTCTTAAAGATCTTCACTTCTTTTAACAACATAAGCACCGCAATAAGAACACTTGTATCACCTTCAAGAGTAATAAACAGCAATGTCTAGAAAAACAACCCATCCAACTATGAACAGTGCATGTTCTGCATTAGATGTTTCTTTTTTATGCATATAACATTTATTTCCTAGGTTAGGGTTTGTGAATTCAAAAAGCAAATAACTCTAGAAAAATACATCACAATGCAACAAAGTAAAATCCAACAGCTATAATGTGAATTTTGAACATAATCAGAAGAGTTACAAAGAACCCAAAATTTTGATTGTCAGATGAAATATTAAGTTCTTAGATCAAGAAAAAACAGTTGCCAATCAAATGCAATCTGCTTCTGAAGTCGTAAAATGGAGATTTACCTTCACATTCTTTGACTTAGCAGCTTTCCCTTCAGCTTCTAGAATGGTCTGCTCAGGTCTAGCATAAATCAGTCATAGAACAATAATTAGCAACCTCATAAGAAGAAACAGTATAGAAGAGTATCTGAAAATATTATTTGTAATTCACAAAAAAAAATAACGGCCATCGTTTGTAGTGCAAACCTGAATGTCTTCAACCGTTCAGAAAATGCCAATGCCTTCAACTCTCCACCCTCAAGTGTGTTTTTAAATATTGGATGCAACCCTTCCCGAGGTAAATCTTTTGCTCTTTTAATAGATTCCCTTGAAGGGGAGGGCTTTGTCTTTGAATACAGGCGAAATGCATTTGCGCAAGTTTTCAGCAGAAGGCTGAGTTCTGAAGAAGAATCAATTATCTCTCTAACCCTGTCTGAAACCAGATCAATAGCTGTTTGGGGGAAACGCCCATAAATACTTTCTCCATTTGCAACTGCTTGATCAATCTTGGACATTACTCCATCCATATCCTGTAAAACCTCCTCCTCAGTAGGTGCCGGCCTAATCGGTTTTGAAAGAAACAGATGAAGATCTAAAAGGTTAGGTATGTCTTCAGATGTCACAAGAGAGAATGCAGTGCCAGTCCGACCAGCCCTTGCAGCTCGACCTACTCTATGGACAAAAAGTTTAGGCTTTGGGGGGAAATCCCAATTGATAACATTGTCAAGCAATGGAATATCAATTCCCCTGGCTGCAACATCAGTGACAATTAACAACATAGTCTTTCTGTGCTTAAACTTTGATATATGAATTTTCCGAGCATCGTGATCCATGTCACCATAACACACAGAAGGCACAATGCCCTCTTCTCTAAACAAGATATTCAGGAACTCCACATGATGCTTAGTAGATACAAATATCAATGTCTGCTCATCGGAACGAATATGCTCCCTTACCAAATAAAGTATTGCCGCATGCTTCTCTTCCTGTCGCAACGTGAAAAACATAAGCTTCAAGTCGGGGCTGATCTTAGTATCCAAATCAAGCCGCACAAGGCGAGGATCTTGCAGACCAGCCTTCGCAAACTCTGCCAGCGCACTAGGTAATGTTGCACTAAAGAGCAAGGTCTGCCGGTTATCACTCAACTGCGCAAGAATCTTATGCAACTGCTCAGCGAAACCCATGCCAAAGAGACAATCGGCCTCATCAAACACAACATACTCCACGGAGCGAAGCGACATCTCATCGATCTCAGTTAAATGGTGAATGAGCCTGCCAGGGGTTGCAATTATAATATCCGGGTTTTGAGCCAGCTCCTCAAACTGACTTTCCATGCTATCACCACCAACTAGTAAACTAATCCGAAGATCTGCGAAGCAAAAACAACAATTATTTCATACTTTCTCATCGAATTTACTGAATTGTAAAAATAAAATGGAATTAGTAATCTTCAGAAATCCATACCCATGAAATGGGCGAGCTCTGTGGTAAACTTGAGGGTCTGAAGGGCCAAGTCTCTCGTGGGGGAGAGAATGAGACCCCTAACACCGCCCTGGGGGACGTGCTCCTTCAAACGCTCAAGCATGGGGATCAGAAACGCCGCCGTCTTGCCGGAACCGGTTCGGGCCATGGCGACGACGTCGTTTCCGGAGAGAATAAGGGGCATGGTCTTCCGCTGAATGGGTGTGGGGACTTTGTAGCCCTTGCGCTTGATTGCTTTGAAGACATTGGGGCTTAGGTTGAGAGACTCGAACCCTCCCGACTTGGCTTTCTTCTTCTGCAACTCGCGGCGTTTCAGATCGCCTACAGAGCTCACGTACTTGGGCGGCGCCACCACCATCGGAGATAGATTTATGGGCTTTTTTATTTCTAGGGTTTTCTCTGCAATTTTGTTTAACTGAAGGAGACGACCTAAACCCTCGTTCTCCAAAAGCTATAGAAGTGTGTTAAACCCTACTAGGCTACTACCACACTTTTTTTTTTTTTTTTTTACCAATTTTTATTAAAATTTTCTTGAATTAGGGTTGGGACTTGGTATTTTGAGATTTCTGTGCTGAAATTTAATTAAAACTCGCAAGCGCATGAAACGTTGTTAGTATAGTGTGCAAGTACGATGTCGTTACAATTGATAATTGATAATCGATTTAAATCCTCACTCAATTATTCCAAACTCAAAATCACATAAACAATCAAACTAAAAAGATATGGTTTTGAGATTTCGAATAAAGAAATAATGTGAAAATTAAGGAAAGAAACAAACAAACAAAAGTTCAAAAAAAAAAAAAAGCAAAGGTGATAGACCTAGGGTTTCGGAATCAACCACTAACAATTTTATTTATGTTTCGATGCAATTAACAGATTATTTTATTTCTCTAGATGATAATTCTCGTATCTAAGTCTTGCTCAGGTACTCTAGACCATAGTGTTCCTTAAGTGTATGATGCTCACCCTCTCGGTTAAAGATCTTATACACTAGCTATGCAGTCTACCATTCTCAGGTATAAATTTAACATGCAAGAATTCATTACGCTTTAGAAAACAAGATAATCAACAAACCATTAGTCTTTCTCAAGTAATAATGTAATTTACCACACTTAATCACAAGAAGCTAATCAAATTATATTACATCTCTGCTTCAAATTTGTCCTCCAGTTACTATATGCAAAGCCCTAAGGTGATTAATCAAATAACTTAAACATAAAAGATAAATTCAAATAGTGATTAAGCATTCATCATAAAGAAAGTATAAATCCATCAATAAATCATCAACATACATAAACAATCATGATAAGGCATCATCCTATCCCTAGAAAAAGTTTTACCAAAACATAACTAAATAAAACATAAGAAAAATTTAAAACAATGGAAGGGAAAAATAAGGGAAGATGGATGAGTCGTCTCCGCTCCTCAGGTGTCTTGTCATACCCCGAATTTCAAACACAAATAATAATACAATTACATCAAATACAAAGCACCAGGCGTGATGGTTCGGACACCAATACTAAATAGCTGTGAAAATTTTCCTTTAAACTAAGTAACTAAACGAGTGTGTACAACAAATAGCTGGTAAACCTAACACTGCAACAGCAAGGAAGTTCTACGGCTTCAACCACGCTCAACCTAACCTGCAAGATAATCCCTACACAGTGGAATAGTGCACCGAGTTGCCATACAGCAAACTCGGTAAGCTTATGAAAGCTCGTATGAGTAACTCAAAACCAACAACAAAAACACATGCTTATGTCTTCTAAATTTGACAATTAATAAGCATATCTCAAAGCATCAACTATCAATTCCACGTATTTCAATAGCATGCATCACAAGTCTACTCATAACGGAATCTAAATGTTCATGTCTCAATTCAACATTCAAAACCATGATTATAGTCCAAAACAAAACCCTTCAAGTAATGTTTGAAATCATATTTGACGCCCAAAAGCGGATTTCTAAAACAAGATATCCAAAGCCATGGTAATGCAACTCAAGGAAGCAACTCACCCAAATGATGAGGAAAACAACTCACGCTTTGATTCCTTTCAAATCGCCATAAAAGTAAGCAACCCACACCTTGATTTCTTATAAATCGTATATAAGGAAGGCAACTCACTCCATGATTCCTTAAAATACATGAAATAAAGAAAGCAACTCACACCTTGATTTCTTTCAAATCATGAAATAAATAAAGCAACTCACACCTTGGTTTCTTTCAAATCGTTAATAAGGAAAACAACTCACACTTTGGTTCCATAAAAACATAACCCATGAGTTAGATATAACCTCGTCCCGTTACCCCATGAATTACATTGGCAAACAGACTAGAGTTCTAACTGAAATCATAACAACTCGTCCAGCCAAAAACGTGATTACTCGATATACTGCCCAAGGTCTCTCACAGACCTTCATTCCTCGGACCTCTCAGTGCCTCGTAATAAAATATTAAAGAAGTCACTCATGACTCAAAATGTTACACAAATTTCAGTGCTTTTCAAAACAATAGAAATCAACATTTCCACAATAATTTGTTTTCCAAAAAGCCATAACTTAAAACAATAAAAAGCATCATTCATGCGTATTGTTTTCATCAACCCACAAATCCACCAAAACATATATATTTCACGTAAATATATATATATATATGTGTGTGTGTGTGTGTGTGTGTGTGTGTAATCATTCGCTCTGGAATGCCTACTATGTGACTCACAGAACTGAACTAACACTCACACCAACAACTCATCCAAATCACCTTGAGAAGCACCTAAATCTCAAATCAGTGAATCACCAAGTGATTCAAGTTCGAATCCCCTAATCGAACAACAACCCTGAAAGTAACGTCAATCGAGGCAAAACCTCATCCGAGACCACCCAATGTCTCGGGAATACTTCAAAAATCGATATGTGAAAACCACAAGTCGATCGAACGCTTATCACAGATCGAATAATCGAAACCAGTGAAATCATAAAAAGCTCTAACATGCTCATATGATCTCTAAAAATTATGTATTGTGTATCGAAATGCTCGTATCAATGAGTAGATCGAAATCAGGAATAGAAACTATCTTTGAGGTGGCCTGAAACCACCGGAAAACACCATCATATTAGCGGCGCCGCTACTCCGCAGAGTCATAATTTGATAAAACTTCCAACACGAAAGTTCTTCATCTCAACTCCAATTTCAACTTTCATAACTACATCAAAGTCTGATTATAAGCCAAAAAGTCAAATTTTACCTTGGAAGCCGACATATGCGATAAACCCTAGTTTTGAATTCGATCCAATTCGATCTCCACAGATGAAATTGATGCAAACCACCAGGGGGAAATGATCTACGTCCCTTGAAGTGCAAAATCCCTTTTGAAACCACGGCCAAAGATGGCCGGAGCTAGGAGAATGAAGGCTGGCGACTGGAGGAGATTACGACCTCGTCTCGGGCTCTTCTCGGCGTTGTAGCTAGAGCTACGGCTTAACCCATGCTCGATTGCTTCCACAAACGTGTAGAAGGCAGCAAGGTGAGCACAACCCACCTTGGATCGAGTCCTATAGTGGCTGGAGGAGGGAGAATGACGACGGCAAAAGGAAGGCACGACGCTGGCTCGAGAGTGAGAGGGGGTCCGATTTCTGGTTTTGGAAAATTATGTCATTCTTGCAAAATCCGAAATTTCCTCCTATTTATAAAACTTTCCCAATTTTTCAAATGCTCATAACTTTCTCATACGAAGTCCTATTTCCGCGTCCATATGTCCACGAACTCGTATCGATGAGCTCTACGACTTCCATGAAGGAAGTTTTCAGAGAAACCCAACGTCTAAAAAGTCAACCTTTGCACCCCGCCATAAAACCATATTCTTCGAATTAATAATTCGTTCGAAACACTTCCGCTCCGTCCATGAACCACGAAATCGTCCTATAACCACAATTTAGATTTCAGAAAATCCTCCAAAAATAATAACAAATTTCTGAGGTACTACACGTCTACATTGTGCTCCAGAGACTTTTTTCTCATGTGAAATTCGTGCTTCTTTATATAGGGAAGATTTCTGCTCATCTTTAGCTTCATGTTTCCTTGTAAAACTTGAGAATAGATTCCTTTCTTGATTTGGAATGGGAAAAGCTTGAAATATCTTCAGTAAAATTAAGTTCCTCATTAATCCTCATCTGAATTAACTTCCTTGAAACATAGGATTGATGATCTTGTGCCACAGAACTTGAGTTCTACACAAACGTTTGTAAAATTCCGAGCAGGTTTCCTGTCCGACCTATCTACATTCAAATGATCATAACTTGCTCTAGAAATATCAAAATCAAAATCTGTAAAATTCTACATAAAGTAGACATCCATAGCTTTCCAATGATATAAGGTCATTGTTTAATTCAATCTGGCACTTTCCCAGTAATTCGGCGAAGTTGGATGTTCTGCACAGGCAGATTCCCAGTCTCAGATTGCACATTGCCTTTCAATCCTAGTTAGCTCATTTTAGCTTCTTTTCTTCTTTTCATGGAACAAACCTACAAAAACACTAAAAGATGTAAATGAATCATAAATAAGGAGAATTAAACATAAAAACCAAGATTACGAGGCATAGAAATATAGGATAATATGAGCACATCAAGTTCCGAATAGAATCTCCCTTTATGGAAATCTTTTCCGGTTATCTTAAAAGGAAAATTTGTTGTATTTAAGATTTAACTACTTTCTTTTTTAACTTAATTCTTATTTTGTTTATTATTCCGTGTTGGGAGTGTTTTGTGTACACCTCAACTTTGTGGTTCGAGAACGTAGCCCAAAAACAAACTAGTTTAGGAGAATCTATATGAAGATCGCTTAGAGAAGTCATGCCCAAAAGTTGAATGCAAAGAATGGTGGAAGATGCTCCCCCGAAATGTAGCCATCATGTGAAAACACCGTAATTTGCCAACTTATCTGCAACTAAATTTCCCTCCCTATAGATGTGGGAAAATGAATACTCATTTGTCTAGATAAATGCAAGCAGTTACTCCATTGTGTTCACAGATGCCATGGGACACTATTTTGATCCTTGAAATATTTGGGCAAGACTAGAAAGTCAATTTCAACCCACAGATTCAACCACCCCTTTGACCGCGCAATGCGGAACGCTTCAATCACCGCAAACATTTATACATCCAACGCACTAGGGAGTAGGGACAATATGCAAAGGCACCTAAGAAAGGTGATTTGCTGCCACGAAAAATACCCCTTGTAGCCAGCATGCAACTGATCATGGAAGGATCCATATGTATTCACCTTTATCCAATGAGTGGGAGGAGACTTCCAAATTACCTGAGCAATATTTGGAGTAGTCAAACGCAATTGAGATAAACCTCAAATGCCAACAAACATAGGCACTGACTGCCTTCTAGAAGAAGAAATAAATCTGTTGCTTTATAGCAACGAATTTGGAGTGGATCAACCTAAACCAAGACTTGCTATAAAGCAAAAATGACAAGTCTTGATTTGGAGTTGATCGACTAAATAAATCGGATTCGGAGCGGATCGACCTAAATCCAAATCCGTTTACTAATAAAAAAATTCAACCCAAACAGGCCCTGTTAACCCCGTGGATCATTGATAGCTCAATCTAAATCCGTAGCTGCCGGATTAACGGATACCTGATCTGCTAATCGGATCCGTTTATTATTTTAAATATTTTTATATTTTAAATAGCAATATTAAATTTATATCATGATACCTCATAAAATATTAATAAAATATTAAAATAACATGAAGAGTATCACCGAAAGTAGAATTACATTATCAAAATATTCCCTACACCCTATAAATTAAGAGAGACATCAGGAGATGTGTATGAGATTAATTGTGCTTGTACAACCTTCTTTGCTTTTTGTTAAACTAAACAAAGCCTTTATCGATAATGCTTCTTGGGTGATGGACTGATGGACTCTTTTTACAAAGGTCGTCCTTTATGTTTTTGCAAAAAAATTGTATTAAGAAATTCTCAATATTTTATATTTTTCACAAAATAATAATGTATTAATAAAAAATAATATTTTATTATATGAAAACATATCGGATCATTAACGGATCAGATCAATCTAAATCCGTATTTGATCTGTTAAATAAACGGGTTAATGGATTCAAATCATTAACAGATCAACATATCAAAAATTTTAATCTAAACCTGTCCAATAGCCACGGATCCGAAGCAGGTTCGGATCAAAATCCAGTCCATTTATAGGTCTACTTGTACCCAAGTCTAAATCTTGATGGTGATGAAACCTTTGATGCTTGGAGTGGTTTCCCTTTGAATTACCTTCAAATCTTGAGAAAATTGATGAAATTTGGTGTAGATGAGTGAGTTAAAAGAGAAGAAAAAAATATGTAAATTATGGTGGTAGTCTCGGCGTGTTGGCCGAAGGGGAAGGAAAAAATGGGAATCGATTGAATATATATGTGCCCTTGTATTACACAAGAGGAAGAGAGAAGGATTAGATAGGGACATGTGTCATCGCAGGAGAGGAAGAGAGGAAAAGAAAAATAAGGAACGGAGAGCTCGCGCGTGAGAATTAAATAGGACAGTAATGCTCACGTCATGATGATATCAGCATGATTGAAAAAAAACATTTATTTTCCTTTTTCTTTCTTCTTCTTTTTCTTTTTCTTTCTTCTCTCTTCTCAATGCACTTCCGCATATACTATCGGAGGCAATTGAATTCCGCTTAGTTGATGACGTTGACTGCGGTTGACCTGTATTGACTATTTTGTCCTTTTGTCGAAATACTCCAATTTTGCACAAATTTTACCTCATTTTAACTATCTCGTTTCAGCAACTCCACTTATTTTCTATAAAATAAATAAAAATGTATTAATTATGTATTAATTGACTTTGGAATTGGCTTATTTCTAGTGTTTTTAGTTATAAGTACAAGCATACAAATGCTTATATTGAAGAACCATCCTTGAGTAGATCCCCATTCCAAAAAAAGGTTTGAGTCCAGTGTTGAACTTTACGAAGAAGCCTAAAAAAATTAGCCAAATCGGAAAACGTTTAACCATTTAGTTAACACAATGTTCGTTTTAATTTTATCTAATGGACTACATTTGTCTACAAAATTTTGAATGACTAAATGATTATAGATTTGGTTGTTTTTTTTGTAGACACAATTGTTGCATAAGAATCTAAAGGATCAACAGCTGAAACCATTGAATTAGGTCACATACTAGTGTAAAGTATTATAAGTCCTCAAATTCATAGAGTAAGAATGTCCTCTCTAGAACGAGTATACATACACATACATGTATATATATGTGCATACACACACATGTGTGTGTGTATAACCTTTACAATTTTCAAACAGAAAATCTATTTTATTATTTATTTTATAAGATAACTAAAAAGAGAAAAAGAGCTCTAAAGATGACATTCATAAAATGCGTAAGCTTCATAGGTCCATCTATGGACTCAAGCAAGCTTCAAGATGTTGGAACATCTGTTTTGATGATGCAGTCAAATCTCTTGGTTTCACACAAAACATGGATAAACCTTGTGTTTACAAAACGGTCAGTGGGAGTACTGTTGTGTTTCTTGTACTTTATGTAGATGACATTCTACTATCTGGGAATGATGTAGCAACGTTATCTTCAATTAAAATTTGGTTGTCCAAGACCTTTCTTATGAAGGATCTTGGAGAAGCTGCATATGTATTAAGAATAAAGATCTATAAAGATAGATAAAAAAGATTAATTGGATTATCTCAATCCTTGCATAGACAAAGTGCTGAATAGATTTCACATGGAATAATCTATGAAAGGTTTTCTGCCTATCAGACATGGCATTCACCTCTCTAATAAAATGTGCCCACAAACGATTGAGGAAGTGCAAAAGATGAGTAAAATCCCATATGAGTCTGCAATAGGGAGCCTCATGTATGCGATGCTGTGCACTAGACCTGATATTAGTTATGACGTAAGCATAACTAGTCGATATCAATCCAATCTAGGTTTAGAACACTGGAATGTTGTTAAGAATATCCTCAAGTACTTGAGAAGGACTAAAGCAATTAGAGTTGCAAGTGGAAGCATATACAGACTCAGATTTTCAATATGATGTGAATGACATAAAATCCACATCAGGATTTGTCTTCACCTTGAATGGAGGTGCAGTAAATTGAAGAAGCTGCAAACAAAACGTTATTGCAAATTCCACTACTGAGGCAGAATACAATGCAGCTGCAGAGGCTGCAAAGGAAGCAGTTTGGATGAAAAAGTTCCGAACTTGATGTTGTTCCTACCATTGAGTCACCGATTCCACTTTATTGTGACAAAAATGGGGCAATTGTTCAAGCTAAGGAACCAAGGTCTCATCAAAAATCCAAACACATCGAAAGACGTTTCCATATCATAAGGGAGATTGTTAATCGTGGAGACGTTAACATTCTCAAAGTAGCATCTGTTAATAACATATCAGATCCATTCACTAAGCCTTTATCACAAGCAAAGCTAGAACGACATCTTGAGAAGATTGGTGTACATGTCATGTCTGATTGGGTTTAGTACAAGTGGGAGATTGAAGGAATTGTGTCAGAAAACAATCATTTTGATGAAATTATTATTGTAATTATTATTAATCAAAATGGCAAGTTTATTGTTCATTGCTTATACTTAATATTTGATTGAACAAGGTCCAAGGAATATGAGTTAAAGAGTTAGATGTGTGAGACCTTTACTATTTCACACTCTTATCCTAAAAGGTTCCTAGTCATAGGATTATCACTTGGACATTGATAATCCGAAAGACTAGCACATACTATGTATGCTCAATATAAAGGATGATATGTCTCTTGTCATTTGTGTAGAGACACTAATACAAGTATGTGAGTGCTCTTAATTTAAAGAGTACACTGAACGCGATCATTAGAGTTTTTGTATGGAGTTTTACTTACATGTCAAACTTGAACTCTAAATTGCAATAATACAAATTAGTCATTTGACCTGAGACACCACAGTTGTCTTATGAGTAAATGGATTATCTCTTGATGATGCAATAATATTGTGTCCCTTAATGGATATAATAGATGCATTCATTGGTATAATCAATTCGGTCATGGAGACATGTAAGTGTACAATAAGGAATCTCTATCCTTAAGTAAATAAGGTGTATGATCAAAGATGTGATTCAATGAGTTTTTGGCCAAAGCATTGAATGAGATTAAAAAGGAGTTTATAATCACATTCTAAGAATCACATAAGAATGAAAATCACATTAGGGGATTGACATATTAATTCAACACCCCTATGATGTGATTTATAACATAGTGTTAGAGAAGGACCGTATTGTATTGTAATTCCAATTGAATAGGTTCTCTGTCATTCTATATTAACTAGGGTAGTCGCAAGACGTCACTCATGACTTGTGAAGTCTCCGAGGATTAATAAACATTTATAATCCTAATAACAAGGGAGAATCAAAAATGGAGTTTTTGATTCGTAAACAAAATAGAATGGTTTCTATAAAGTTCATTGCCTTGTTAATTATAACCTAAGAGATCGCACACCATATAAGTGGATCATTGAGATTGTATATGCAGAAGATTAAACAAGAGTTGGTTATGACCAAATAATTAATTAGATTTATTATTTGAACATAATTAGGAGTTTCAGGTAAAATGGAACATATTGGGCCTAAACGATTGTCGGGTTTTTTGGTGTGGACTTGGGCTTCACTAAATGAGATTTAAATGAAAGCCCAAGACACATTTTTAGTGCCCAATAGAATGTATGGACCAGCCAATATATTGGCTTTATGAAAGTCAATATTTTTTTTTTAGTAATTGGATTTATTTCCTATTATATAAAATCAAAGCATGGACAAAAATGATAAGTGTGTCTCCACACTATTATTTTTAGAGTTGAGAGAGAGAGAGAGAGAGAGAGGGAGTTCTCCCTTAGTCAATTACAAAATTAAAGGAAAGAAGAACACTTACATAATTTCTTCTTTTCTTTCATCTTTCTTCATCTCTTGATTCACTTGATGAAGATCCTTAGAGACCATATACTTTTGTGGCTTTACTTGTTACATCAAGGAGAAGATCACAAGCACAAGAAGGAGTTCTTAATTCAAGGTGCTTCAAGGTGGAGGAAACACATATAAGGACAGATCAAGGAGAGGAACTTTGAGGTAGTTCACTTAGATCGAATTAAAATCACGCTCTAAGGGTGAGTAGAACATAAACTACGTCTTTGTTCTTCCTTACTATGCATGCTATGTTTATATACATATCACAATAAGCCAAGATCATAGATTAAATGAATGATTTTATGTTTAGTTAGTAGTTTAATTGTTAAACTAATTTCGCACTAATTAAAAAGTTTTGAAATCCGTCAATTCCTTCACTGAACCCACTATGTCAATATTGACCCTCTCCGTAGAGTCATATATTACATAAGCTTACGAATTAAATTGTCAATAACAAAATAAAACGTAAATGCTCCTCAGAGCTTACTACAACGGAAGTCCAAATAACGGTAAAGTCACAAAATTGACTTACTACAGTTAAGCTGCAGATACGCTACCCCAACTTCAGCCACAATTATCATGACCTACAGGATTAACCGCTACATCACTGAATAGTGTACCGGGTTGCCACACAACAAATCCGGTAAGCTTGTGAAAACTCGTATGAGTAACTCAAAAACAACCAACACAACTTACACTGGAAATAAGGAAAACAACTCACACTTTGATTCCTTAAAAGCACGTAATAAAGGAAAACAGCTCACCACTTGGTTCCTTTCAAAACGTAACATCAAAAGCAGATTTCTATCAAATTGTTAATGAGGAAAACAACTTACACATTATTCCCTTAAAAACCGTTAATAAGGAAAGCAACTCACACCTTGTTCCCTAAAAACACATAATCTCATGAGTTAGATATAACCTTGCACCGTTACCCCATGAATTACAATGGCAGACAGATTAGAGCTCTAACTGAAATTGTAACCACTCATCTGGCCAAAGACTTGATTACTCGATATACTGCCCAAGGTCGCTCACATACCTTCATTCCTCGGACCTCTCAGTGCCTCGGAATAAAACATTAAAGAAGTCACTCAGGACTCAAAATGTTACATAGATCTCAGTGCTTTTGAACAAATAGAATCAACAATTCCATAATCATTTGTTTTCCGAAAAGCCACAATACAAAACAATAAAAAGCATCACTCATGCATATTGTTTTCATAAATCAACCAAAATGCCTACTAATACCAACTATAGTTCACAATCGAAAATTCGAGAAAAACATTATTATACTTAAACTCATTTTCCTACCTGTGAAACGCAATTCTATGAACCGTAGTCGATTAAGTTCATATCATTCCAAACACATATTCTTTTGGAAAGCTATTCAAAATTAACCAAATAATTCTGAATAATAAATAAATCCTTTCGTAAATGAACATTATGAGATTACTCATCTCGAAATTCCTGCTGCATCTTCACACCACTAGACTGCTTACAGAACGCTCTCTGTCAAGCACCTATGGAAAGTACAGCCTTGATTCAGTCAACGAATCACAATTAAATAAAGTTCGAATCCCCAAATCGAACTAAAATCCTAAAGTAACGCCAATTGAAGCGAAACCACCGAATCACAATTAAATAAAGTTCGAATCCCCAAATCGAACTAAAATCCTAAAGTAACGCCAATTGAAGCGAAACCACTTCCGAGACCTCCCAAAGTCTACGAAATACTGGATCGATATATTCAAACCACAAGTCGATCGGACGCTAGAATCCTCACGGATCGAATAAATCAAACGGTCTGAAACAGTAAAAATCATAACAATTTCATATGAACTCCAAAAATTGCATATTATATATCGAAAGCTCGTATCGACGAGTAGAAGATACATAATACCAGAAATAGTCCATTATTTGATCAAAATGCTGCCAGAACACAACGCCACCGCCAGCCAAAACCTCAATATTTCACAAAACTCCCAACATCAAAAATCTTCTTCCCAGCATGCTTAATAACTTTCATAACTAGCATGAAGTCAAAATCAAAGTGAACAGGGTCGAAAACTACCTCGCGAGCCGAGAATCACTGTTCAATCCGAGTTGAACAAATTTCCATGTGAATCGATCAAAACAACCACCACAGATCAACTAGGGAGGCTCCTATGAACTCATGACAGGAAGCATGAAGCCACGACATCGCTAGAGCAAGGTTTTCCGATCGGGTCCGACTGCACCAAACTCCACCGCTTTGCTACGCCGTTGCCGCTAGGAATGGATGCTGGAGGATGCCACAGGGAGGAGCGCACGGTGGAGATGAGCTGATCTGGAAAGTTTCACCGGTAGAGGTAGCCGGAAAAAAGAGCACCGACCGGGTTGGAACACCAGGTCCGGGTCGGGTCAGTCACGGTTGAGGAGAGAGAACGGAGAGTTTTAAGAGTTTCTGGTGAAAAAAATGAAAATAGTAAGTTTCCGGAAATGGAAACTCCTATTTATAGAACTTTCCCAAAACTTGCGCAGACCATAAGTTGCACATACGAACTCCAATTGACGCGTACCGCATGTCCACGAACTCGTATCAACGCACTCTACAACTTTTGTGAAGGAAGTTTTACGAGAATTCCAACTTATAAAAAGTCAAACTTCACACGACCCCTAAAACTGTGAAATTCAAATAATTATACGTAGGAAAATCATTCCTCTTCACATACAACTTACAAATAAAGCACAATTACAATTATTCATACAACTGGTCCATTATTAATTACCAAAATTAAATAATGAAAATCCAGGTCATCACAGGATGCAGGTACTGTGCACTGGTCCATTCATACAACTTATTGGAACTTGTTGATATTTGGCCTTGTGTCAAATTTAGTTGAACTTTCATTGGGATTCGTACCTCATGTTAGCCTTTATCCAAGTTCTAGACGAACGAAATAGATTTCAGCAACTCAAGTTTTTCACCTCAAAAATATTTTTGGCTTCTGCCGTGTTTATACCAAAAAAAATAAAATAATAATAATTCAAACAAAATGCCTAGCGATTCTCTAGGATGTAAATCGAGCGTTCGGTTTATGTTTAGAGACTCGCGGCACTGTGACGTGCTTAAGCTGGTGAGGTGCAGCTTGGGGCGTTACAAAGACTGCAGTTGGCAATTTTCTCTTCTCCGATACCTAAGTTAGTCAATGTATTTATGTTGAAAAAATAACGATAGGTAAGTAGTAAATGTGTAATTAATGAGGAGAGAAGAGTAGACCTTTTATAGGTGAGGAAGAGACTGATCTCTTCCATGTTTTCGATGTGGGACGATAGGTAAGTAGTAAATGTGTAATTAATGAGGAGAGAGGAGTAGATCTTTTATAGGTGGGGAAGAGACTGATCTCTTCCATGTTTTCGATGTGGGACTGATATGCTTCAGTTCCCAGGTTTTTATACTTCAGCGAGGTGATCTTGGCTCAGCGCATCAGCGGTGATCTTGGGATGGGCCGGAAGTCAGGCTATCACTGCTTAGCTGTGTTTCCGTAGGTAACCCCTTTGATACCTGTTGGTGCCGTTGGCGGCAATATGAGCGTGGCTCATTGTAGCTAATTATGCTTAGGAAAATGCTCATGTAAGTACACCATTCATTAAGCGATTCGTGAATGTATATGGCTTATATCCATAATTACGCATGTTCGAAGTAATTGTGGTTTGAAGTCTACCACAAAAAGCCTACCAGCATTTATGAAGATAATAGTGCTTGCATAGAACTAATGAAGCAAGGCTACATCAAAAGCGACAACACCAAGCATATAACGCCCAAATTCTTCTACAATTAGCAACAACAGAAGCTCCTCAAGATCAGAGTGAAACAAGTTCGATATGAGAACAATGTAGCAGACTTGTTCACTAAGTCATTGCCTAAATCCACGTTCAAGAAACATGTTGCAAACATTGGTTTGCGGAAATTATATGAACTTCAATGATCATAGTGATCAGAGGGAAACGCAGACATCAGGGGGAAATGTTTACATGTTGTTCTCGAAACGTAAATGGTGTGTTGTGATCTTTTTTCCCTTCGACCGAGGTTATTTTGTCTCACAGGGTTTTTGTTACTTGGCAAGGTTTTTAATGAGGCAATGAGAGGAGCACCACGTTTGGGCGACACAAGGGGGAATGTTCAAGTATATCCAGAATCTATGTCTGGCCCAAACTCTAGGTTACTTGCTCTAGTTGTAATATAGTTAATATTAGAGATATCTTGGAGATATCTTCGTAGATATCCAATCAATGTATGATTATGCTTACTTGTACAACTCTAATTCTCTGCCCTCTATATAAAGAAGCCTTATTATCAATGAAAGCACAGCAAATTCCCTTCCAAATCTCGATTCCCTTAAACAAGTCACAGTTTATTAAAATACTATGAAAACTAGATAATTTAGAATGAATAAACAAGTAAAATCACAATAACAGAAAACAAAACAAAAAAAATAAAGAAAAAATACATGCATAACCACCTACGTTCTCTAATAACTTCCCTCACTCACACCCATGGGGTGTGTGGAAAATAAACAACTAGTAGACGATTTTGAGAGTCGCCCTCGAAAGCCTTCGGTAACCTACCTGTAATTTTATCTACACCAAGAGGAACAGAGAGAAAAGAAAGAAGATCAAAAATCTTAAACCCACTGGGCCTTAAATCTTATTTCCTTCGTAGTGGCTTCGTTTCTGTGTTGAGTAGTTCGTGTCTCTCACTCTCTATGCCTCCGTCTCTCACTCTTAGCGTCTCAGTCTGAAGCCACCGCCCATTTCTGTGTCTCAGCCACACCTTCGCTCCGAATAGACAACTCGGGTTAGGGTTTCGCCTTCTTAAAGGTAAGGGGATCTTTCCCTATTTTCATTTAGGTTTTCTGTGCTTTAATGTGGGCTTTTCAATTTGGTCATGGTCTGTGCTTTAACTGGAAGTTATCGATTTGTACTGTGGAAACGGAAAATTATACCTTCAACCCTAAGATTTATTGATCGTGGGTATCGAGCAATTGCATAGCTTTGTGTGGTTTTTGATAGTTAGGTAGTTTCTTGTGGACTAATAACTTTGATTTATATGACTAAAATCATCCAGGGACTTGGAATTTTTCAGTAATTGATTTAGGGATGTCGATTCATTTGTAGTTATCAGTTGCTTATGTAAGTTCTATGACGTCTTATTATTGAATGCGGGACAAGGAGTTTTGTTTCACGTTCAATCTACATAGGTATAAACATGTCTTTGATCCATGTTTTCGACAGAGAAAGGAAAATTATTTTCTTGACTTAGTATGCGTAATTCCTAGACCCTGCAAATCTATCTCAACCTTGGTTCTTGAGAGACGGCGAAAATGAATTGATACGGAAATGTTGACATGGATATGTATTAGATACATATTTCTTTTGTTTCTAAGTTCCATGTTCTAAGGCTTAGGGATTATGCCATTATGGTTTAGTGGAACATGTCAGGCTCATGATTTTCTCGCATGTGGTTTGAGGTTCAAACCTCCTTGAGCACCTAGCTAGATATTTGCTAGAGTTTCCTGCCTTCTAAAGATTGTGGGGTTCGCCAGGAGAACCTTGTTTCGGCCCTGGGTCTTCAAAGCAGATATGGGAACATTTTATTTTTTCTAAGAATATTACAAGTGACATTGTAATCATTGGTTATGTGTTACCAGAATACCACTGGATCAATATTAGAGAAATAATCTATCTTATAGTCTAATTTATTTTCCATGGGCCAGGTAAATAGGATCAATGAAACAGTCTTATCCATTGCCCATGTGCCAGGTATATTGATAAGATTCATGAAATAATAGACCACACGACCATACACATTGTAACAATAGGGTGGCCATTGATTGAAATTCAGAAAATGTGGTATGCGTGAGCTGAGCTTTGGCGCTGGTTAAGCAAGACCACTGGTGTGAAATGATAGTCCAGAGATATGTACAGCTTTAGTTTTTATATCATAGCATGATATCATGCATCTGTCTGTTTGGTTTTGTTGAGATTCATCCACTCATGTGCAATTAAAGTCTAAATGCATAACTGAATTGGCCTATGAACCATGGAAATGATAGTTGACATTAAAAGGATACTATATACCCAACATTGTTTGATGGATAAGCTAGCATGAGGGAGCTTATCAAATGCTTAGTGTAGTTTGGTTTCACTTTCTCTTAGATGTTGAAAATATATTAATTTGAAATGTAATTGGACTGTTAAAGTTGAAATGAAAATTCATTTCCATCCTGACAACTACACTTCAATGAATGAAAGTTCCCTTTCTTCATTCATGAATATTGTCGTGATCCTGTATGGGTCGCGATATGGTATTTGGTAAAAGAAATACAGGGTTTGTTATCAGGAGTAATTTCATTTGTTTCCTTCAATGTGTTGATCACAATGGAGTTGTGCATTTACAAATCTTCTCTACATTTATCTGCCATTTGGTGAAGTATATTTTGGTTTGATTATGTGATTTATTTTGGTTGTTTTCTCCTATTTTTTGCTTCAACTTTAACTTATAAAATGGTTATTTTGGTTCAGATTGGGTTCTTAAAACCATACTCATCAAAGCTTGATCAAGACTTGAAATCTAATTCAATATTTCTGCGGTTAAGATGGGATTTGGAGCACTAAGGTCCTTGTTCCGACCCCTATCACGAACCCTAATATCTTGCACCTCAACTTGCTCTGTAACGTCATTTGCTGCCAACTCTGTGCACCTGAAACCTGAGCTCCGCTTTGTTTCCGGTGGCCAGGCTCCATGGTTTCTTCCAATTTTGAACCATTTTCACAGCTTGACGGACACTCGTTTCCCAAAACGGCGACCCATGGATAAGCCTCGTCGAAAAAGGTCCAGCATAAGACCTCCTGGTAGGCTCTTCATCCTGGTTGGCCCATCTGATTTGAGGTTCACTCGTATGAGTAAAGTAACTTGTTGGACATGTTTCGCTGTTTTAAATCTTATGATTGATAAAACAAAAACAAAAATAAAACAAAAAAGCAAAAAAAAAACATGTCTGGCCTTTAATGTTGCTAATGCTTAGTCGGTTGATTTTGATATACAAGATTAGGAATTTTGGGAAATGATTTAGTTGGAAATTTGACTTAATCTAATACGATTGTATCACTATCTCCATGCAGGACCATATGCTGGGGTTCAGTATGTTCCTGGTGAACCGATAGTGCCTAGCAGACCCAATGAAGGAAGTGTGAAGAGGAGGAATGAGAAGAAGCGCATGAGGCAGCGTCGTGCATTTATTTTGGTATGTATTTTATTAACGTTTTCACTACTCTATTAGGTTTAGTTGTTTTTGGTCTATAATGGTTTCGAAAGTAAAAGTTATATACAAAATAGAAATAGAAGCATGTTGTCCATGAAAATAACTAGGAGTTTGTTCTAAGAACCTTCATGTTAATTTTTCCGATCTATAACAAAGGACTTCATTTTCTCGAGAACAATTGCACTTGCTCATGTTTGATCTCTCCATGTATAATCGATCGTGTATTAATCATCCATACGCTTGATTGGATTTTAGATAGACTAGGTGGGTGAGGAAGGTTTGGTTCAGTAAAGTGGACTTGCATATTAATGCTTTAGGACTTAGTAGCACACCATTGACACTACATATCAGTTTACCTTGCAAATGTTCCTGTGAAAAACGATTTACCTTGCAAAAGAAAAGTCAAGTTGTCAAAACCTCTTGCTTTCATTATGGATGTACAGTTCTGTAGATGGAGTATCATACAATTTCTTTGGTGATGTTTGCACTGTTTGGAGAGTTTTTAACTGATTAGAGGATCTTGTACCCAGGACAAGGGGATATGTCCCTTTTTGTTTTTTTTGTCTTGTCATTTGTCCTTAACTGGGCTAAGCTATTATTTGCTCTTGTTCTTTAAAAAAGGACTCGTCAACTGTTGTACTTTCTCTCGGTTAATAATTTTCAGCTTCTTGTCCTGGGACAATCCTTAGGCTGCAATGGAATTTCAGCTGCGTCCATTTGCATGGGGCACAAAACTTTGCATTTTTTAGGTCCTTTCTGTGTATGACCTTTCTCTAATGTGGATTATGTTTTGTTTTATACAGTCGGAGAAAAAGAAGAGGAAAGCTCTGGTGCAGGAGGCCAAAAGAAAGAAAAACATTAAGAGAATTGAGAATAAAATGGCTGCTGTTGCAAGAGATAGAGCGTGGGCTCAGAGACTGGCTGAGCTGCAGCAGTTGGAGGAAGAGAAGAAGAAATCCATGGCTTAAGATCTTGTTGTTGAACCTTATTCCCGATGGTAGTACTGTTGCCATTGTTCTCTTTTGCCAATGAACACTTAAGCTAGTTTTCTAAAGCTCATTTGGTCGTTTGTCCATTCATAGGTAATCCCTGCGCAGATGGACTAATTTTGCCTTCTCTAACTAATGGACTGGGTCCAGAACCTCTAGCTTGCTGCTTCCACAGTATCACGCTGCGCTCTTCGAAAGCAACATTAGTGTTCTATAGGTCTTTATCACAACAGATTTTGTATCGCTGGAATCTGCGTTCTTTGATACCATTGAACATTCAAGATAGTTTCTTTAGGCCTGTTGTTCCTTTTTGTCACACAGTTTTGAAGTGTGGTAGAAACGTTAGCCATAAGGGGTTCACACCAAGAGCTGTCATTTTTTTTCCTGATAAAAGGGAGTGGTTCCCTGATGCCCTCACTTTTAATTACAGCATCATTTATCATCCTGCTATGCTACTGTTTAAACAAACCCCATCTCACCGTCTATTCCTCTTTTAAGAGCAATTTGATAACTTCCATTCCTTTTTAATAGCAATTTGATTTGATCACTCGATAATGGCAAGTGGCTTAGGCTAGGAATGAACTGACATCCCCTTGTGGCCAGGGTTCTTGTCACCAGTATCCGTGTTGCCTTGTGCCCTTATGAACCATTTCACCGTGACAATAGGAAATTGCAAAAGATTGCAATTTCTAGCAAGGTTGATGCTACAATACATTATCAAATCACACGCTGATGCAATGCCACATAACTCTTGCAAATTTTAGTAACCCAACAGAATCCGATTGGAAGGGATCAAAATTAGGCATAAATGTGCCTTGAACAGAGAGATTCTGCCAGAAAGTAGTTGCAGTGAGGAGGAGTGATGTTGCTGGATGTGGCCGGGTGGTAGTGTTCACAGACTTGGTTGGCACGGAGGGGAAAGAGGCGGGAGAAAACTTGGTGAAAGAAGAAAATTAAAGAAGAAAATAACAAAGGGTGCAACAATTAGTCTGGTATCAAAAGATAATAAGTTCACATAGAACCTCATGACTGGCCAAAAAAAAGGACGGGAAAAGAATAGTACAAACTTCACATAGAACTCTGAAACCTGAAAATATTAATAACACTGATTGGGATTAAAGATAAAGACTGATAAGGGAAATCACAGAGAACATTACAATTGGAGTTGGACTGTTAATATCACATATCAATTAGCGGAAAATAAGAAAATGAGATAAAAATGTAACTAAATATTGGAATCTCGGAGTTCAATATGAGCAACAGCCACCTGTTGACACTTCAGTCTGAGGTTTTTGTTTGAAGATATTATTCCTTTTCACACCTGCTGAGCCCTCTGCCAGGAGACTGGGTGTCTCCAAGATCTGCCGGTCAAACACAATCACACCATCACAATGCAAATTTATGCTCAAGTCCAAACTACTATTTGCTTCATAAGGCTAAGTAACAGAACATAATAACGGCTGCCATACCTTTAGGACAAGTTCCTCGAAGCATTGCTCTACATTTATTCGTGTTTTTGCACTACACTCAAGGAAAAGGCATCCATATTCTCTTGCAAAGTCCATCCCCTCTTTTTTGCTGACAACCCTTTCACTTTCCTGTGATATATAATTATGTCAATGGCGCTTGATGACAAATGGCATACAAAAATCTAGTATTTAATTGAATTCAATTCAAAGTTAGTATTACAGCTCCAAAATTACTATAATTGTAATAATTGAAGGTTTCAATTATCAGACTGCCTAAATAGATAGAACTTAAATGTAACAGGTTAGGAGAATTCTACTCGTCAACAATTCAAAGAAGACATACATATACATGTATTACATTTAAACTAAGGGATCCCTCAAATTTTGCAACTTAAGGGAGTGCAAGTGAAACTATTCATGTATAATGATCTGCACCATTCATGATTTAGGTACTAAAGAACATCTCATTGAAAGATCTGACTGATCAAACAAACAGATTAACACAAAGTTTCCAACACTAGCTATAGATTATAATAATAATAATCAACAAGAGGGATACCCTCAGCAGAAGGGTCCTCAAAATCAACAGAAGTAAAAGGAAACAGTTAATCAAATAGCAGAATCCATTCTTCTTCTCAGATTATGTTCTCTATTCTACATCAATACTTCAATGTCTAATAGGCTTAAGAGACAACAAAATCCACTTTAAGTGACTTTGTAGGTAGATTCTTATCTATAGACAGGAATACTGGATCAAAACCAAACCATCCACTACCATGACAAAACAAAAGTGAAATAATCAATAACAGAATGTCCTAAAGGACATACCTTATCAACCTTGTTTCCAACAAGCATTTTGATGCAATCTGGGCTTGTGGAATACAGGTCAATTTCTTTAGCCCATATATCAGATAAATTTGTAAATGTGTCCCGTCGCGTTACATCATACACTGCATCAGATAAACAAGTAAAATCAACTAAAGAATTCCATCGACAGTTAAAAGAGCATCTAATATCAAAAGTGGTGGATAGAGAGAACTAAACAAGAAAAAACATACCCATGATTATGCCTTGAGCTCCTCTGTAGTACGAACTAGTAAGAGTTCTAAACCTTTCTTGTCCAGCTGCATCATAAACAATTTTATCACAATGGAAAACCAGCCAAAAATCCCATGTTCTCACAATACATAAGTAAGATCCTATAACAAAACATCTCTCCTAAAATTCGATAACCAATGCAACCAAATTAGTAAACCATTTCACTATAGAGCAGGACACAAGGATCAGTAATTTCATTTACACTAAAAACTAACTTGAAAGATTTACTGTATCAACTAATTACCTGTATCCCATATTGCCAGCTTCAACTTTTTACCCCCAAGAGTAACATGCTTCACTTTAAAATCCACACCTACAAAATATCAAAACCTTTCAGCAAAAAAAGTAATCTTTGAAATACAAAACCAAGAGGTTAAGCGAATGGGAACTTTTACCGATAGTAGGAGAGAGATCTTCAAAGGTATTGGAAGTGAAACTCAAGAGGAGGGTGCTCTTGCCGACGCCGGAGTCGCCGATCATCAGCAGCTTAAACAAGTACTCGAACTCCGCCTCATTTAAAGACGACGTCGTTGCCATCACAAGAAAACCCTAAACTAAGAACCGAAGGGTAAAGCTCTGTTTGGAAGACAAAGTGAGAGGAGGAGTTGTTGCAGGAGAAGAAAAGGACAGGAAGAAGAAGAAGAAGGCTCTAAAGTATTCTTCGAAAGCGAGTGGGGATGGAATCTGGTGCGGCACGGGACAAGTGGTTTTGTACTGGTAGTCGACTTTCGATTACCACGTGGCGTGGAAATGATGATACGGGGTAGTACCGTAGTGGTTACTTCGCTCTTAGGTAACGTGTCTGTCAATTTTGTTTGTTTTTGGGAAAGACGTGTTTCTCAATTAAAGTAGAGGGAAATTGTTTTGGTACGGCAAAAGGGTCTCTAGGTTGTGTTTTAATTTGATAGGTTTGGATATTTTGTCTATGGATCATGAAGGGTGTTAGTGATTTTATTTTATTTTTTGTTGAGAAGAGAAGGGTGTTGGTGATTGAAAAATTTTAGATGGATTTTGATGTTGGATTGGAGGAGGAATGAGCTTGATTTATGCGTTTCTGGGATGTCCGTGCTCTTTAGTTAGAATCTCAAATAAGGGACTAATTGCTCTTTTGGGTGGGTCTTTCATATCAAATTGTTTGCCTCAACAATTTTTAAAGGATTAAATACTGTTTACTCCATATATTTATAGAGTTTCATCGTTTCAGTCTCTGATATTCAAATTGGGAGAAAATTGAGAGTTCTTGGACTTTTCAGGTGAAATTCGAAGGTCATGGACTGAAACGATGAAACCCTATAAGTATAAGGAGTAAACAGTATTAATCCATTTTTAGAAATAACGTGGTCCGCCTCGAGCAACTTACTACCTCGAGCCTGAACTCCAACCACAACGGTCAGACAATCAGATTCAATAGTAATGGATGTAAAATGGAATTTCTCCACCAAATCACTAGCTACCCTCACAGCCAGTGCCTCCATCGCAATTGCAGATTGTGCAAAAGCACACCTCCCTCAAGCACCTCCAACAACCAAACAAATGTTGTCATGGACCGTAGCACTCGAATTCTCAATACCATATGAAACCGCAGCATCCCTGTTAGCCTTAAGCCAACCTACCTGAGGGGGTTGCCACGGCCTAAAACTATTGGCACCCTTCACCCTAACAAGCCTACTAGCCTTGAATGTTGTAAAGAAAGAATGTAACTGAAAAAGTATCTTATTCTGATCAAGAAATTTATCAGACCAAACTATGCAGTTTTTTTCTTTCTTTCCAAACACTCCACACTAGCATCAACAATAGCGCAAAATTACTCTTAGATAATTTACACCGACAAAATGTAAACCAATCCAATAGAGAACCTGCCTTATTAGATCTTGACATCACCAACTCTAACAACTGTACAATTCTTCTTATATTGATGGTAAGATGTTTAGGGAGGTAAAAGTATATGTGCTTACCTATACTAGTTCTAAAGTCCAAATTATGCCGATTAGAGACCTCTCCTTAAATAGCATAATGGACTAATTCTCATTTGGTAGGGAGAAACATCCATATACTTGAGGAGTCATAATGAAAATAAAATATAAAATCGGTAAATTACCAAAACAAGCCTAGCATACAAGCAACCAACTAATTTAGTTGAACCAAAGCCTTAACTAATAACTTTGAAAAAGGTTGGTTGTGGCATTACAAGTGCAGCCCCTAACACCATGACATATCGATCTTGTCATATGCATAGATGGCATGTCGCACATAGATGACATCAAGGATGACCAACGACATGCCTAGACTATGAGTCTATGACAAAAAGGAAAATAAAAATTTGATTAATTGAATTTATATTGTGTCAGTATATCATGTATTGGCATTCCTCGCTTTAACAAAACATCTCTACCCATTAAGCCCAAGAGTTAGAAGCCCAAGTCACAACCATAATTGTTTAATTACAATTGTCCTAATTGTGGTTGTCTTGCTGTCAAAGTCCCACTTGAAGCCTTGAAGATCAGTTTGCTGTCAGCTTCTCCATCTTAACTTGATAGTTCAATTGCAACTTGCTTCTTCTTCTCTTTGGGGCTGCCTTGCTGTCGAAAGCCAAGAACAAGTTTGAAGATTAATTAGTTCAATTACAACTTGCTACCTCATCTCAGTTTGCTACCTTGTTGTCATGCTTCCAATCCCATCTTAGTTTGCTGTCTTGTCTAAGATCAAACTTCAAACTTGAAGATCAAAAGAATCTCAGGTAACCTCATACATGGCACCTCTTTCACAAAGTCAATGGTTTTTCATGGGTTCCATTCGGGTGTCAGTTATGATTAAGGAGTTGGAGTGTTTGGCTTATAGAATTGGTATTCCCAATTAAAATTAGGAGCATGGGTTTACATGTGCAATATGAAATTATGGGTATTGGTATATCTACTCCAATTGAGCTTAGGGGTTCTTTGAGTGAACTGTCCTTCCTCTTCCTCCTCTAAATATATGGGTTCTCTGTTCCTATTCGGGTATTGAAAATATTTGGGTTTTCAATCCCTTTGTTGTTTAAAGAGCCATCTCTTTGGTTTTCTGTTTTTCAAAGTATCTTGTTCCATGTTGAAAACAATTTGAAAAACGACAAACCATTCAATCATTTATACATATCATACGTTGCATCCCATGAGGTCATTTGGGTATTGCAAACTTCGAAGGGAAATCTCCAAGAAGAACTTGTTGCGTTCATAGCTTGTTTCATAGCTGAGATTTTTGAGTTGTTCACTTGTGTAAACAATTAGCAAGGAGTGATTACAACAATCTAGTGAGTTAGTCTAGAAGGATTGCCACATCAGTGCAATCCCTGTGTTGTAAACTTGTAATCTGTTTTTTCATTAGTAATTTGGTTTTGGTCTTTCAAGAGTAAAGGCCACTCAGGTGGTTTCCCTCAATAGGGTTTTACTGCGTCAACAAAACATGTGTTCTTTATTGTTTTTGGTGGTTTGTTGAATTTACAATACATTCTGTTCAATATCAGTTCTCAGGATTGATCACCCAGTTGCAATCCCTGAGAAAGTTTTTTAAACGAAAAAATTGGTTGTGAACCTATTCAACCCCCTCTAGGCTCCTTCTAGGATCTACATATTGAAATCAGAATGCGTTTAAAGGCATAATTTCCAACTGAGATGGAAATGGGATATTCCCGATAATTTTCTTTGGAAATTGAGGAAGAGATAGAACCAAGGATAGATTGGGGGATGAAGATACTATTAAGATCCCATCCCCAACAACCCACCCCTACCATTGCCGGTTCAAGAAAGAAAACATAAATCTATGAAAACATAAATTTATAGATCACATGCAGCTATCTTCATAAGCCATGAATCTCAACATAACTCATAAAATTTTCAAACATTGAACACTAATATTGTTGATTTATCAATTACACCATTCATATTCCACCAATTACCAATATATCATGTCGAAACACATCTTAACCTTGCACTAGCTCAGATGGTATGTCCAAGTCGTTCAACTTATTCTGAGCTTGCTCCAATTGGGCGATTTGAGCTTCCACTTCAGCTCTTGCAGCGGCCACTTCCTTCCTGGCGTCGTCCTCCGCCGCAGATCCACCCACCTTGTCCTCAGCCCCCGCCAGTTGAGCTTCGAAGTCAGTCACCACTTTTCTGAGACCATTCAACACTTGCCTCGCTTCATCAATTGTCCGCTGCACCCGCTGCCTCGAAACAATCTGATCCTCTTTCTTGGCATGTGCTAGAGATTTGATTTTCTCGTCCAATTGGCTGATTTTAAACTCGAAGTCTTTCGCCTCCTCCATCAACTCAGATCAATCTGGACTCTCGTCTGGATTCTGGTTGGGACTCGTAAAGAACACAAAGACTATTAGGTCAATATTTATTTATTGGATTCAAACCCTAGCCTGGACTATTCTATTTTTGAACAAAGACTGGTCATATTCCTATTTTAGCTATTAGGTTAGGGTTTTTAAGTTCTTGCCTTTCTCTGAGTTTTGCGAGATTTGATATTGATAATGAATATTTGGTGGAGTCCTTATCCAATCCAGTCTTTAATTGCATTTCGTAAGAAAAACAATAGACCAAATTTAAAGTGGATTTATATATCAAATTAAACTACTTTTCCAAAAACAGACTCAAATGAATTCGAATTAAATTTCATTTAATTAGGAAAAAAAAGACAAATTTAAACTGGATTTATATACCAAATAAAACACCTTTGCCGAAAAAAGATACGAAAGAACATTAACTCGAATTAGCGTCAAGAAATGAGGATTTCGTAACATAGTAAATTTTCAGAGCACAGTGAGGGTTAGGAAAGGAGAACGCTGGATAGTTTAATACCCGTTTTTCCAAAACCTCTGGTAATTAACCCCTTCTTCCTGCGCGTGCTGCTAGCCCTTTGATATCAGAAGCGTGGTGCAGAAATTTGGAGAAGGCGTTACTTCTTTGGAATTGAAATAAGGCGTTACTTATCCTAGCATTGCGTGGAAGTAGTTAGGAAAAAACTCACTATGATCTAATTGGTGTTCATAAAGCTCTACTAAAGCGGCTGGCATCACCTGCGCCAGCCTAGGGCTGGGTTTACACGTAGCACGATGCTCATATCTCGTCCATGTTGCAACATATATCTCACATTATATAATGTTCCTAGATGGCACTGACGATATCCAAATCTGGCCGATCGGAAGCCGGAAGGCATCAATCGACAGAGAGTTTCTTTCAGTTTTGGTAAGGAGATGAAAGAGAGGAGTAATTATGTTTTCGTCATTTCATACAAGGATAAGATGAGACTTTAAGCCAGGTATAAAATTGTGTATGCAGGGTTTATTGAGCAAACTGTAGGGTTGGCGTAGCCATATTATTAGTCGGCTCATTCTGATTGCCCTATAGCGATTGATCTTATTCTCTCTATACGTTAAACAACTCAAACCATTCAAAACTTTTTCTTTGATGCTTTAATTTGCTCCTGAGACATTTTCTATATTTTCATATTTACACTTGGATTTCCACTTTCTAAACATCAATCCAGTATACGATCAGTATTAAAATACCTGGGTGTTGATATAAAATTATTAGGTGCAAAATGCAAACACAGTGGATAAATTAAACACATGCATCATGTTCTATTCACATTGATCAGCAATAGAACCAGTAGAGAGGGAGAAAAGACCCGAGAGGTCGTCATCACCGTCGTTCACATATTTAAATCGCTAACCTTACCAATATTACTGATCCACCGATCAACCTCCTTCTCTTTCCGAGCGGACTCCAATTGTGCTCTCAGATTGTGCACTTCATCCTGAGAAACCTTCAGCTGAGCTTTCAGCTCCACTCTCGTCTCGTTAAGTTGCCGCTGCGCCCACTCCCGCTGTCGGATCTCCTCTTCCTTGAGGAGGGTTAGAAACTCCACTCGCTTCTCCAATCGGCGGAGGCTGCACTTTATAGCCTCCAAATCATTCATCTCTTCCATTTAGATTGTGGAGGAAAGCAAACTCGTTGTGAGAGAGTACTAGAAATTTTGGCCGATGGATAAGGAAACGATGGTGCATTTTATTGATATATAATCAATAAGGAATTTTATGAGATTGAGAGACTTATTGCATTTAAATTTCAAATAAGGAAGACGTACAGATTGAGAATATCGGAAACGGAAGATAATGTAGTCATTAACGATAATTATCTCTCGAAAATATCAATCCATGAAGAACTCTAGTGGCACGAAGCAACTAAGAAAGTCTTCTGCACTGGTGATTCACCTCTTGGACGCCATTATACAAAGAGGGTCTGAAAGTGAAGAAGGGAGGACACAACTCCACAAAACAAACATTATTGGACGCCATTATAGTGTTATACAAAGAGGGTCTGAAAGTGAAGAAGGTTGGACACAACTCCACAAAACAAACATAATAAGTCCACTTTTACTATCTCTTCTATGTAAGAATTTACTTTTTTCACAGAGAGCTTAGCTGAACTTAGTGCTTCTCATTCATATAGATGTGGTAAACGGGCCGCTAGCTAGGTACCAATATGGGCCTAGCACGTTTAAAAGAGACCCAACATGACCCAAGCTCGTTAGTGGCTCGGCACGACCTGAATACGTTGGAATAACTGATCAGGTTGGGCTTAGGAATATTGGTCCATTGGACCGACCTAGCATGAGCCTGTTATAGGTCTGGAACGGCCCGAACACGACGTATTGTGGGCCGGCCAGTTACAAACACAAAATTCCATTTTATTTTTAAAAAATATTAAAAAATTACAATGATGAGATTTAAACATTATACCTCTTTATTCAAAATCTCATGACAATTAATTCCACCAATGCTATTTCATTAGTGCCATAAAAATAGTGAAATAAAACATTATATGCTTGTTTTGATATAAGTAATTTTTTAAATATTAAATATATGTTTATTTTTTATAAAGAACATCATAGATATTTCATTAATATGGGGTAAGACCAGAATGATCATTACATATGGGGTAAGGCCAAAATGATCATTACATATGGGGTAAGGCCAAAATGATCATTACATATCATTCCGCTACCATATACAGATAGACAAGAAGTTGTCCTAAACACCACGGTGATACATAGAATAGGGCCATTCATTAGACATGTCATGCTCACTAATCAAAGTAAGTCTATATACTATGAAAAGACATAGTAAATAGGCAAAGCTCCAAATACACGAGTATTCAAAACTCACTTACGCTTATAAAAAAATAAAACAAGCATAGCTCCCTAAATACGTAGGGAATTATTAAAAAAACTATCTATCTAAATAGAAGCCCAACAGGCCAATAGAAAAAAAACCCAGCCCTGAGGCCTAAGCTAAGCAGCCATCTTGGCCCAAGTCCCGCCCTTGACCACTTATGTGCAGAGACATCCACAACTGCTCCGCCGCCGTCACAGCACAAAGGACCGTTGCTTCAATGATCCGAACCCACCCGAGCCAACCTGTTTGCCACCTCTAGTTACATAAGTGGAAAAAGGTGTGGCTTCTCTCTAGCTGCCTCTTTCTTCTCGTTAAACCCTAGTCGGCTTCTAGTTGTTCCAATCACTACTCGTCCAGCAGTGGTTAGCATCAATGCCGAATTTGGTCTTACTATTGCGCTGTTTCTACTGTCGGACGAGTGGTTTCCTAATGCTTGGTTCTCATTCTGAAGATAGCTTAGTTTTGAGGTTTTCACGGCGATCGCTAGTTCTCTGGTTCGATGCTTCTGCTGTGAGGAAGGTTAGCTAGGTGCGGTTCATTGTTTCAGTGTTGAGTGGTGTAGGAGGGGATGCTCTAGTCTTTGTTTTGAACATTGGGCAGCAGAGGTGCGCAACTTTGGTGATAATGCCGAGATGGGTTGATGGAATTTCTCTTTCTATGGCGACGACGGTGGCAGTTTGAGGGTGCTCTTGACATAATTGCATAGTTGGGCTTAGGGCTAGCTAGGTTGCTGTTGGGCCTAGGGTTGACTTTCATTTGGACCTTTGGGCTGTTATTTAGTTAGTTGTTTTTACTTTCTAATAGCTCTGTCACGCCCCGAATTTTAGAATAAAAATTTAAAATTCGAACATGAAATTACTACAACCTCAAAATAATCATCCTGAAAAATTCTTTTCTTAACATCTTCACCACACGAAATAAAGTCAAAACCGAATTTAGTCTCGGTTAATTATTACAACTCAAAACCAGAATGAACTGTAAAGCTCTAAATGAGCATACACACCTCACAACTAAATAAAATAACAAAACTGCTGTAACACCTAAGCAGCTCGGTCACCTCCCTGGTTATCCTGACCTGCAGGAATATCCTCTACACCATTTGAATAGTGTACCGGGATTGCAACAATACAAAACCCGGTAAGCTTATGAAAGCTCGTATGAGTAAAAGGAAAGAACTATTGTTTAATTTAATTCATAATTATTCCCACACACAACAACGCTCAACAATTTTCACATCCGCAAGTACTAACAATCTAAATCAACACCAATTCAATATATCAAGACAAACCCCAACTCACATCTTTCTTCACAACCCTTAACATCGTATTTATAAAAATACGATACTTGACAGACTAGAGCTCTAACTGAATCGTAGCCCGTCACCTGGCCTAGGTTATGGCATCCGACATATTTATCATTATCGTATTTCATCAATATGTATACCTATTAGATTGTCAAGTACTAACAATCTAAATCAACACCAATTCAATATATCAAGACAAACCCCAACTCACATCTTTCTTCACAACCCTCAACATCGTATTTATAAAAATACGGTACTTGACAGACTAGAGCTCTAACTGAATCGTAACCCGTCACCTGGCCTAGGTTATGGCATTCGACATATTTATCATTATCGTATTTCATCAATATGTATACCTATATACATATTTAGAACGTCCGATAATTCCACATACTCAACCAATCGTATCCCATCATCCACCTAGGATTAGAGCGTCCAATTACCCCACACCGGTCACTACGTCGACCCTAAACCCATAATGAGCACAACATGTAATATCACATACTGAAAACAACCCAACCAAGATACACCATATTATTATGGAATTACACAATTGAAATATAATCAATTCATCAATTCAACTCAATTATATCATCACTCAACAATCCACTCATCAATATATATTTTCCACGTAAATATATATATACGTAATCATCCACTCAGGAATGACCACTAATACCATCTATAGTTCACACAAGAAAATCATGAAATTCATTTGTATAATTAAAAATTCATTTTACTTACCTATGGACCGTGGTGATTCAAGTCCATGAAATTTTAAAATAAATATTTAATCCGCAAATATTTTTCACACAATTACCAAAAATAATTAAATATAAAACGCTCGGTTCATAATATGAACCACGTGAGTTTTACTCACCTCGAAATTCCCGCTGCGTCTTCAATACAAATATAATTAACGCCGAAATAGCCCACTCAAATAAAATCCGTCAATCACCTAATCAAATGTGATTTGAATTTAGCCAAAATTTCAACACATAATTTAACTACCATTTAATGACCGGATTCTAATTTACAATAAAATCCGATGAGCGGATTCTCACGAATCGCTCCCCTAATGATCGTTTACACATATATGAAGATCCAACGGTCGGATCTTTGTTCATGACCACACAAAGCCTCTGGGACAGTCATATGATCATCATATCAAATTTACAAGTTCATCGGACGGTCCTAATTTCACAGATCATAAATCTAACGATCGAAATCGATCGAAATCACAAAATTCATAACTAATTCATACGATATCCGAAAAATGCGTATAATACGCCGAAATGATCGTATTGAAACATAGAATCATAAAATGGATAGAAACCAAATTTTAGACCTCCGGAGGTGGCCGGAAAGGGCCGCCGGAGTTAGGGACAGAGCCGCCACCGACCACCGCCAATGGTGTCGGGGTCAAGCTTGTCCCCTTCGTTTCATCATTCTGAGCAACTTTCATAACTAGCATAAGACCAAAAAATGACGGGAAGGGATCGAAAAGTACCAATTACAGTCGGCGGCCGGAAATATTCTAGAAACCGGCGAGCTTGAAAACCGACGTGAAAACTGCAACCTCAAGCCTCGATCCCTTCTGGAAACTTGTTCAGAACTTCCTTGCGAACTCAACAAGCCAAGAATCACAAGAAACGATCGTGTATATTTGGATCGAAAGTTGGTTGTTTCGATCCGTACGGGGTCGAGCTCCGACGAACGTGAAAACGTTCGACCCAGTTCCAGTCCTTCTTGGTGCTTGTAGAGGAAGTTGAGGCGAGCTCAATGAGCCAAGAATCAAGTGAAATGGTGGTGTGTAGCTCGAGATATCAAGATCGAACCGAAAACGACCCTTTTCGGTTCGGGCCATGCCGCCGCCGCTGTAGGCTGCGCCGCCTTGTAAAACTGCTTCTGGGAGCTTTAGGAGGTTGAGTCGATGTAGAGGAACGAGTTTCACTTGGTTTGGTGGTCGGAAACGCACGGGGTTTGTTTTGGTTTGTTTTTGGGTCCGGTTGTTTCGGGATGTTTCGCCGGCTCTGGAGGCCTTGCCGGTGGAAGCGACGCCGTCCAGGAGGTAGACCAACTCGAGACGAATGCCTGGGACTTGGTTTGAGGTCGAGAGGTAGCCTGTGGAGGGAGAACGATTATGGTGAACTTTGCTCTCTCTCTCTCTCTCTCGGTCGCTTTCGGTCGAGGAACGGAGGTAGGAGATGATGAATAGTGCTTTCCGAAAATGGAAGGAGGCCGGATCAAAATAGAAGGCTTCTGAAAATAGCTAGGGTTTTTTCCTGTTTATACAAGTTTCAGAAAAACTTCTAAATTCGATAACTAATTCAGAAAAAATCCGATCTTCGTGTTCCGCACGTGTACGGACTCGTATCGACAAGCTCTACAACTTTCATGAAAGAAGTTTTTCCAAAATTTGTACGTAGAAAAAGTCGATTTCTCAAACCGAGCATTTCGAGCTTTTCGTTAAAAATAATCGTTTCTAAACTTCGATGATTGTAAAAGTGAATTACTATCGAACAATATTCGTGAAATCGCATAATAATTGTTCATCACAATTACTCGAATTTAAAATGAAAATTACGGGTATTACAATCTACCCCCCTTAAAGGAATTTTATCCCGAAATTCAAGTACCCAATTCCCCAAAAAGCTGTGGATACCTCGTCCTCATGTCAGATTATAACTCCCATGATGCATCACCCTCATCATGATGACTCCACAACACCTTTACGAGATCAACCTCTTTCCTACGAAGTTTCTTTGTAGACCTATCCAAGATACGAACAGGTTCAACTACAAATGTCACATCCGTGTTCACTTCGATCGTACCGTGATCAATCACGTGCGACTTGTCTCGAACATACTTCCTGAGCATAGACATATGGAAGGCATTGTGCACACCCGACATGCTAACAGGTAAAGCAAGACGATATGCCAAGTTACCAACCCTTTCCAAAATCTCAAAGGGTCCAACATACCTCGGTGCGAGTTTCCCCTTCTTGCCAAATCTCACCGCACCTTTCATAGGTGAGACTTTCAAGAACACATGATCGCCTATCTCAAACTCCAAAGGTCTCCTCTTCAAGTCAGCATAACTCTTCTGTCTACTCTGAGCGGTTCGGATTCTGTCCCAAATAATAGTGACCTTCTCTGTAGTCTCTTGTACAATCTCAGGACCGATGAGCCTTTTATCCCCTGCTTCCTCCCAACAGATAGGAGTCCTACATGACCTACCATAAAGAGCCTCATATGGAGCCATACTGATACTAGAGTGATAGCTGTTGTTGTAGGTAAACTCTACCAATGGCAGATGATCCGCCCAACTACCCTTAAAATCCAGAACACAAGCTCTGAGCATGTCTTCCATCACCTGATTCACTCTCTCGGTCTGTCCATCTGTTTGTGGGTGAAATGCAGTGCTCATAGCAAGAGACGTACCAAATGCCTTATGGAACCTACGCCAGAATTCTGAAGTGAAACGAGCATCATGATCAGAGACAATCGTCACATGCACTCCATGAAGCCTCACTATCTTGTTCACGTACAACTTACACAACGCATCCCCTGAGTACGTTTTTGCCACCGGAAGGAAGTGTACTGATTTAGTCAACCGGTCAACAATCACCCCAATCGAGTCATAACTTTGTCTGGACCTAGGCAATCTAGTCACAAAGTCCATAGAGATATCTTCCCATTTCCAAATAGGAATCGATAAGGGGTTCAGCATTCCTGCTGGTCTCTGATGCTCTGCCTTCACCTGTTGACAGGTAAGACACTTCGACACATGTTCTGCCACATCCCTCTTCATACCATACCACCAAAACTGCCTTCGTAGATCCATATACATTTTAGTACCTCCTGGATGTATAGTATATCGAGACCTATGTGCTTCCTGCATGATCTCCTCTCTGAGGTTATCAACACTCGGTACATACAATCTCCCTCGAATTCTCAACCCTCCATCAGCCCCAATCATCCTCTCGGAAGGACCCTCCACATCCGGGTCAACAGTCATCTCAGCAATCCTCGCCTGAGCAAACTCATCAAGTGTCTGACCCTGAATGATCCTGGAGATCAAGGTGGGCGGTAAGGTGATACTACCGAGAAAGATTCCATGTCCTGCTCCTGCGGGCATAAGGTCAAACTCAGATGCAGCTTCTAACATGTGCCATTCTCGCACCATAATCGATGCCATGATTACCCGAGGTTTCCTACTCAAGGCATCCGCCACTACATTCGCTTTTCCGGGATGATACTCCAAGGTGAAATCATCTTTTCTGCCTCATGTTCAATTCCTTCTGGGAGAATAGATACTTCAAACTCTTGTGATCAGAAAAGAGTTCAAATTTCTCACCATAAAGATAGTGCCTCAAAATCTTCAAGGCAAACACCACTGCTGCTAGCTCTAGATCATGCGTGGGGTAATTCAGCTCATGTACCTTCAACTGTCTAGAACCATAAGCAACGACACTACCATTCTGCATCAACACACACCCCAAACCCTGATGAGATGCATCGCTGTAAATGACTAATCCACCACCACTAGTAGGAATAGTCAACACCGGAGCTGTAGTCAATCTAGTCTTCAGCTCATTGAAAGCATTCTCACACTCATCCGACCATACAAACTGAGTGTCTTTCCTGGTCAATTTGGTCAAAGCCGAAGCAATACCAGAAAACCCTTCAATGAAGCGCCTGTAATACCCTGCCAATCCAAGGAAGCTACGGATTTCTGTAACCGTAGTAGGGCGACTCCAACTCATCACTGCTTCAACCTTCGAAGGATCCACAGAAACTCCATCCTTCGAGACCACATGACCAAGGAACTTGACTTCACTCTGGCAGAAATCGCACTTCTCGAACTTGGCAAATAGTTTCTGTTCCCTCAACGTCTGTAGTACAATCCTCAGATGCTTCTCATGCTCACCTGACGACCTTGAATAAATCAAGATGTCGTCAACGAACACTACCACAAACTGATCCAAGTAAGGACTGAACGTACGGTTCATCAAGTCCATAAATGCTGCAGTGGCATTCGTGAGACCAAAACGCATGACAAGGAACTCAAAATGTCCATACCTGGTCCTGAACGCCGTCTTTGGGATATCTTCCTCCTTCACCCTCAACTGGTGATATCCAGACCTCATGTCAATCTTCGAGAACACAGTAGCTTCTCTAAGCTGATCGAACAAGTCATCAATCCTAGGTAAAGGGTACCTATTCTTGATGGTCAACTTGTTCAACTGTCGATAATCCACGCATAACCGAAGTGAACTATCCTTCTTCTTCACGAACAACACTGGTGCGCCCCAAGGAGACACACTTGCCTGAATGAACCCTTGTGCAAGTAAGCCCTCAATCTGAACCTTCAACTCCTGAAGTTCAGCTGGAGCCATTCGATAGGGTGCTTTCGACACAGGTGAAGTACCTGGTATCACATCAATGGAGAAATCCATTACCCTTTTCGGAGGTAACACATGGATCTCCTGAAACACGTCTACATACTCTGAAACTACAGGAATCCCTGTAATCTTTGAAGTACTACTCTCTGATTCAATATGGGCCAAAATCCCTGTCCTCATGGCGATGTCAGACTTCAGACAACTGTAATGAAACACCGGTTGTCCCGGAACATGGAAGGACACAATCATCCTAAAGCACTCAATAACAGCATGGTTCGGGCTCAACCAATCCATACTCAAAATCACATCATACGTGTGATCCGGAATCACAATCAAAGACGCAGAGAACTCTCTGCCACCAATCCCAATAGGGCAATCATCACAAAACATGCTAAGCTCAAGAGACACACCGAGAGGTGATGTAACACACAATGATCTAGTCAGAGGCATATCAATCAAACCCAAAACATCCATAACCGAACTAGATATGAAAGAGTGTGAGGCTCCCGTATCAAACAGTACTCTAGCAAGATAGTGATAAATAGATAAGGTACCTTCCACTCCCGTGCATGTCTGACCGATGGCAAAGACTCTAGCATGTGCTGGTGGTAGCTGCCTCTGCTGGTTACCCTGCACTCTACCCTGATTTTGGGGACACTCCCTAGCCTGATGCCCTGCCTGTCCATAGCTGTAGCATATCCTACCCCGTGGTTTCGTGCACGCACGTGAGATGTGGCCCGGTTCGCCACAGTTAAAGAACTTCACCGGAGCTGCTGGTGTTATCTGCCTAATAGGCATAGCCTGAACAGGAGGAGCTACTGCTGCCCTAGCTGGAGCCTGATGCTGTAACTGAGTTCTCTGTCTCTTCCAGAACCCACCCCTGAAGTCTTTAGCTCTACTGCTTCCTGCTATGGCCTTTCCTTTGCCCTGGAAGTCTCTCTCAGCAGACTCCTTCTCTCTACGAATCAGGTTCTGCTGCTCAATGATCTGTGCCTTAGCCAAGATCTCTCTCTTGGTCTTCAGCTCCAAGATGGCCACATCACGCTCAATCGAATGACTCAACCCTCTCTGAAACTTCTTGGCCAAGTCCTCATCCTCCATTTGTTTCACATACTTGTACAGTCTGGAGAACTCCGCATCATACTCAATTACGGTCATCTTCCCCTGTACAAGTGCAAGGAACTCTCGTTCCAACCTCTCATTCACTGCTGGTGGAAAGTACTTCTCCCTGAACAGCCTCTCAAAGCCGTCCCATGTCAAGGTAGACACCTCAATGCTCCTCTGTGTGACGTTCCACCACACCCTAGCCTCATCCTTCAGCATGAAAGCGGCTAGCTTCCTCTTGTCGGTCTCAGTGCAATCAAGCATATCGAAATAGGTCTGCAAATCCTCTATCCATTGATCCGCCACCATATAATCAATGCCTCCTCCAAACTTGGTTGCTCCCAAGCGAGTAATTTCCTTTGCTAGCATCAGCAAGCGAGTAGGATTATCAACCACAGCCACGGGAGGAATAGGCTGATCCTCACAAGGTGTATCTACCTCCGTCTCGGATGCTTCTTCGATCGGAGGGGCCCTACCCCTTCCTCGGCCTCTACCCCTGCCACGAGGTCTACCTCTACCTCGACCTCTGGCTTCGTTTCCCTCAATCTCCATTACCCCACACTGGTCATTACGTCGACCCTAAACCCATAATGAGCACAACATGTAATATCACATATTGAAAACAACCCAACCAAGATACACTCTATTATTATGGAATTACACATTTGAAATATAATCAATTCATCAATTCAACTCAATCATATCATCACTCAACAATCCACTCATCAATATATATTTTCCACGTAAATATATATATACGTAATCATCCACTCAGGAATGACGACTAATACCATCTATAGTTCACACAAGAAAATCATGAAATTCATTTGTATAATTAAAAATTTATTTTACTTACCTATGGACCGTGGTGATTCAAGTCCATGAAATTTTAAAACAAATATTTAATCCGCAAATATTTTTCACACAATTACCAAAAATAATTAAATATAAAACGCTCGGTTCGTAATATGAACCACGTGAGTTTTACTCACCTCGAAATTCCCGCTGCGTCTTCAATACAAATATAATTAACGCCGAAATAGCCCACTCAAATAAAATCCGTCAATCACCTAATCAAATGTGATTCTAATTTAGCCAACAATTTCAACACATAATTTAACTACCATTTAACGGCCGGATTCTAATTTACAATAAAATCCGACGAGCGGATTCTCACAAATCGCTCCCCTAATTACCGTTTTGCACATATACGAAGATCCAACGGTCCGATCTTCTCCTATGACCACACAAAGCCTCTAGGACAGTCATATGATCATCATATCAAATTTACAAGTTCATCGGACGGTCCTAATTTCACAGATCATAAATCTAAAGATTGAAATCGATCGAAATCATAAAATTCATAACTAATTCATACGATATCCGAAAAATGTGTATAATACGCCGAAATTATCGTATTGAAACATAGAATCATAAAATGGATAGAAACCAAATTTTAGACCTCCGGAGATGACCGGAAAGGGCCGCCGGAGTTAGGGACAGAGCAGCCACCGACCACCGCCAATGGTGTCGGGGTCGAGCTTGTCCCCTTCGTTTCATCATTCTGAGCAACTTTCATAACTAGCATAAGACCAAAAAATGACGGGAAGGGATCGAAAAGTACTAATTACAGTCGACGGCCGGAAAAATTCCAGAAACCGGCGAGCTTGAAAACCGAATTGAAAACTGTAACCTCAAGCCTCGATCCCTTCTGGAAACTTGTTCAGAACTTCCTTGCGAACTCAACAAGCCAAGAATCACAAGAAACGATCGTGTATAGCTCGAGATATTTGGATCGAAAGTTGGTTGTTTCGATCCGTACGGGGTCGAGCTCCGACGAATGTGAAAACGTTCGACCCAGTTCCGGTCCTTCTTGGTGCTTGTAGAGGAAGTTGAGGCGAGCTCAATGAGCCAAGAATCAAGTGAAATGGTGGTGTGTAGCTCGAGATATCAAGATCGAACCGAAAACGACCCCTTTCGGTTCGGGCCGTGCCGCCGCCGCTGTAGGCCGCGCCGCCTTGTAAAACTGCTTATGGGAGCTTCAGGAGGTTGAGTCGATGTAGAGGAACGAGTTTCACCTAGTTTGGTGGTCGAAAACGCACGGGGTTTGTTTTGGTTTGTTTTCGGGTCCGGTTGTTTCGGACTGTTTCGCCCGCGCTGGAGGCCTTGTTGGTGGAAGCGACGCCGTCTAGGAGGTAGAGCAGCTCGAGACGAACGCCTGAGACTTAGTTTGAGGTCGAGAGGTAGCCTGTGGAGGGAGAACGATTATGGTGAACTTTGCTCTCTCTCTCTCTCGGTCGCTTTCGGTCGAGGAACGGAGGTAGGAGATGATGAATAATGCTTTCCGAAAATGGAAGGAAGCCGGACCAAAATAGAAGGCTTCTGAAAATAGCTAGGGTTTTTTCCTACAATGAACTGAGAAAGAGAGAGAGAGAGAGAGAGAGAGAGTCTGAGAGGAGTGTAGTTTGTTAATTAAAATGAGGACAAAAACTGTCGTTGATGTTTAAATTGGGTAAATGGGATTAAAAACTTCTTAGTGGAGTAAGTGAGTAATTTTTAGGCTCAAATTGTGTAAATGGTCAATATCCCTAAATCAATATGATTTTATTCAAAACAAAAAAGCTTAGTGCTTCCATTGATCCATTGCTTTATTTTTATAAATAGATTTTTTTTTTCGAGAGAGAAATAATGAACTTCATGGATTAATTAAGAGAAATTTGTATTCAAGTGGGGCCTCCGTTCTTTCCGGAGTGACCTCGAGAAGGCCAAACTAGGGTTTTCGTGTGGAGGCGGCGACCGTGCGGTGTTCAGACCAGGGCGACGGCGAGAAGAAGGAGCAATAGTTTCTTGTTCAGCAACATCTGGTTCTGGAGCTTTGTTCGAAGGCTTTTTTAGGCAATAAGGCTTCGATTCGCAACGACTTTTGGCTGAGGCGTTTCGAGGGTGTTGACGGCTCCGATTATGGCAGCTAAAGACTGTGGCGGTGAGGGTGGTCAACTAAGGCTCCGGGTTCGGCAGTTTTCTCTTCGCACGTCGGTCTTTTTGCCGGGTTGATGCTTTGGTGGTACGGACGGCCGCCGGAGGGACGGACGATGGCTGAGGAACCTTGGCCAATGGAGATTAGAGTTGCGATTGTTTCTGCACGGGTTTGGGCTGGGCATATTGGGCCTAGGCTCCAACTTGGACTGATGGGCTTGTATCCATATGCTCAGGTTTGGGCTTGGGCCTGAGCTCAAGCTCACGTTTAGACTGTTTAAGAGTTTGTTTAAGAGGATTTCGATAGGAAGAGTAAGACCAACCTGTTGCCGAGGTTATTGGCTCCTAAAAAGGCCGAGGAAGGTGCTAGCTCTAACCTTATGGGGAATGAGCTATCATTTTTCTAGGTCGCTATGCTCTTAGACATATGGTTACAAGTTTTATAAAGTTGGAGTAATCTCTATGAGCTTTTTCTAAGATGTTTCTAGTTGTTATTTGTATCACAATTGAGTACTGGCAGATTAGACTAGATGAATCATTTTTCCTTAGAACAGCGAGGTTGCTCTTGCTTGCTTAGGCTTGCTTTTCAACGAGCGTCGTTTGGTTTGGCTGAGATATGTATCCGGATCTTTCTAGAGTTCTTATGTAAGTGCAGTTAGACTCTGGCCTATTTTCATAGGCTTGATTACTAATGAAATCAATTCCTACTCAAAAAAAAAATTTCTCTCTCTCTCTCTCTCTCTCTCTCTCTCTCTCTCTCTCTCTCTCTCTCTCTCTCTCTCTCTCTCTCTCTCTCTCTCTCTCTCTCTCTCTCTCTGAGAGCATAGCAACATATCATGATTTGTTTCTCCTATCTCACAATGTGAGGAATTATATTTCATGAAATATCGAAAAGATACGTACAGATATAACTTGGCACTTCCTCACAAGTTCCACGGTGGCAACCTTCTGCTTGGCACCTTGGATATCATTCATAAAGCTCATGACAGCCTCATTCATCTTGTCTCGTATCTCACAGACAATGTCTAGTTTAGCATGAATACGTGCTATGTACCTTCTCGTCAGCCCTGCGTACTGTTCTTTAACTGCAGGAACTTTACATTCTTGCTCTTTCAGGAATTTCTTAAGAGAGGAGAGTTCTATAGCTGTAGGAATATCTTTCACCTGGAAGTATGGTTCTGAAGTTCCTTCAACATAGTCTTCAAATCAGATGACGCAGTCGGAAGTAACGGGGTTTACAAGCGATAAACCCTAAAAGACATAGTTCTGGAGTCCACTAGAGAAATAGAGAAAATCTCTAAATTTTATTAAATTTGATATCATAAATTGATTTTAATACATTGCATGATGGTATTTATATAGGCATCCAAAACCCTAATCCTAAAGAATCCAAATTAAAAAGGAAACTAAAAACCTAAAATAAAAAGAATCCTAAAACAAACGTAAAACTAGCCTAAAAATATTAAATCCCGAATCAGATAATTAAAACGACATATTTTGGCCTAAACCAGTTAGGGCTCACTAAAGTGGGTCTTGAAGATCTCGTCGTTCCCATTCTGGAAAGATATCATGTGTCTCAAACGGACATTCTGGCCAAAATTTACTCCAATCTGATTCACAATCCAGAACCTTACTTTTCGCACAAGAAACCCGAAAAGTCCAAAACCAAATTTTCTTTGATATTGCAGCGGCTAATAACATTTTTATGCGTGAATTACCTATTTTCCAATCACTCTTCTTGATTCCACGCCGCTTCTTTATTTTTCTAGTTTTCCGGCTAAAGCAAGCACATTCTCGTCCTACATCATCAGATTAGACTACAGCAGCTGACAAAAGAACCTCTAAAGAAGCAAGAAAAGCATTACGGACCTCAAAGTTTTTTTAAAGCATCAAGACCTTGACAAAGTATATTTCTAATAGCCTCCTTGGCAGAATCCACATCATCGTGCACAGTTGATGGTTGAGCAGAGGAAGCACTTGGGTCAGACTCTTGAAGTAGATGATTAAGTTCATTAAGGTCTTTAAGCACATGCATCGTCACATTCCTTTTAATTTGATAGAAGAAACCTAGAAGACATGGTGAAAAATGTTGGTAGATGAATATATATGGATAGAATTAAACTAAAAGCTTAACACCAATTCCTAGATCACATATAGAAAGGGAACATCATGAATCTTAGGACATATATTAATTACCTGAGGTGGCACCCAAGGTGGTGACTGGTGAGGACTGGGTTAATGAAACACCTGTTGGAAGTAGAAGGGTGATATGTGGAAGAGTTCCGGTTAACGATTTGGTGGCCATCAAGTAAGTGCCCAGAAGGGTCACTAAGCACATCGTCACATTCATTTGTGAAAGAAGAAACCTAGAAGACATGATGGAAAAGGTTGGTAGATGAATATATATGGACAGAATTCAACTAAAAGCTCAACACCAATTACTAAACCACATATAGAAAGGGAACACCATGAATCATAGAACATGCGTTAATTGCCTGAGGTGGCGCTCGAGGTGGTGAGGACTGAGTTAATGAAACAATTGTGGAACTAGAAGGGTGATATGTGGAAGAGTTCCGGTTAACACGGTGGTCATTAAGTAAATGTCCAGAATGTTAAGATCCTACATTATGACAAAGAAACTTTTAAGATGTTAGGTAAATGCATAAAGTATAATTATGAAGGAAGCATTATGCCCATAAATAGTCTCCAATCATCATAAAAATATATTATGAACCAAACAAAATGCACTTAATTACATGAGGCCGTGCAAGAAAGGTGATGATTGTGATGACAAGATGCCTAGACAACTGGAAGGCTTGGTTACACTGTAATTCGGGACAGAAAGGTAATCAAGAGTTCCGTCTTCAAAAATGTCATCCTATACGACAAGAGTATATTAGGACTTATTATGTTAATATAGTCACCAATCATTATAAAAGAAAAGAGATAGTAATTTATTCAACCTCCTCATCATCAGATGACCACACAAGTACGTATCTTAGAAAATGGAGAGTAAGTAGCAATAGGAGCTGTGTGAATGAGTTTTACTGGGCGTGACTTTATGAATGGATCAACCTGGGACTCAAGCTTTATAGCATTATTCCCTGGGTTGATCTCCATCTGAATCAATACAAGATGGCAAAAGAAAAAACCTCAGAAAAAAATAAAATAAAGCAGCTATAAAGTTTATTACTTGTAAAGAAAATCTAAGCTTATTACTTGTAAAGAAAGTCTTACCTTAACAGTATTCTCCTGGCCAACATGATCAACCCTCTTCCTCTTGGCGGACAGTGAGTCACTGCCATTAGGGGCTCAAGAGGATAAAACATGTTCTGCACATAAGTTGGGATCAGCATGGTTTGGTGTTTTAGGTAAAAGTTTATTGTTTAAATATGGATCTGGCTGGCATGGATATTCATTGGATGTGATCATGTGCGTTTTATATAGTACAAAAACAAATTCTATAACGACATAGAAAACCCCTGTCCTTTAAAAGAAAAGCATCTTTGTTTGGTCAGTAAGAGGAACAACTAGTTTTTACCAGTGCCACATTTTTCTTCGTTTTTCAAACCAAGGAACTATCAAATAGATATCATGGGTTTTATATTGCAAATGTATGATTGAGATTGCCCCAGTTCACCTTTAGACAATTAGTTAATGTTAAAGCAGTACCGTAATACACATGATCAAGCATTCCATTGGTTTAGAAAAATGATACGCCAACAAGAGCAGTAGTTGACAACAAAAGTTAACTTTGATAGCACTAGGAGAGATTAATATGAAACCAAAACCTTTGGTTCTTCAAAAAATTTGCAGAATCAAAGTTCGTGCAGTACGTGACAGTGATGAACACAAAGTCAGACTTTGAGGCCGGCCGTCCCAAGATGCTGCCTTGGCATTCAAGTTCCAGTTTTGAGTTTGGGTTCATAGCTCACATACGTACTATATATGACTTTGTTCGTATCAAATATTGTGCTCTTATAATTCTATTGTGCTGGAAAACAAAATCAAGTACTGTTGTATTGAAAACTCGATATGTGATGAGTCACATATTTCCTTCCTCAACACATCAAAATTTAGCAGAGTACATAGAAAAATGGAATCACATTTAATTTCAATTCACCTAGTACACAAGTATGACAAATAGAAGTGTGTGTTCAATTAAATATTGTTGTTCATGGCCAGTTTCCTAAATAAATTAGCAGAAAGCAAGATAACAATCACTTCCTACATTTCACAGAAGTCATTATTCCATATTTTCTACTAGGTGGAGCTAAATCGCCTATACAACATACCTAAATTTGGAATTTGCATTCTTAAGCACACAAGAAGTTTCCCAAATCCGTACATACAACAAATAAGATAGTCGTGTGAATATTAAAGTGTGCTAACCGTCTTTCTTTGGTTTTCACACTTGGACGAACAAGTAGAGAAAAGACAAATAAAGAACTATCCAGCCACACTCATTCAAATGATAATTACCTTGAATAATGCAGTTGTTCCTATTTTTCCACTCCTTGTACAATCCATAACTTAAATGTTTATTCCAATTTACTTCTTTTTTCATGGTCCTCCGTTTGCAGTCCAACTCAATGATGCTGCGCAACTCATTATTATTCACGTTCTGGATGCCAAATTGCTTTGGACTTAAATCAGGACGATGATACACTGCTTTCTCAAAGCAAAGAAGGATTGTTCGGGACATGCCGATTTTCCCCTGACCGGCACAGTACTGGGGAAGAAAATCACACGGTAGCCTTTGGTATGGCTGCCATACAATCTACAATTCAAGAAACCAGAAGTTAGAATGCAAAATTAAGCAGAGTGAGCAACAAAAGAAAGATTGCTAAATATCCATTGATACATAAGACTCAGTATCAATGCCCTAGAGTATGACAAACCTGATTTGTTAGCCTGCAGAAGATGAAAGTGGCGGAAAAGGCAACTCAATTAACAACTTAAGTAACAGAGAGGAAATCACTATCACTCTGGAACTATAATCATTTCCACATTTACAAACCCAAAAGAACATGAGCAATAAGGAGAAGTCAATCAATTTCAAGAAAGTCAACAAAGTCCATCAATTTTCCTATCTTCTTGTGCCACTATAGGAAAATTCTGGACTACGAGGTTGTTGCAAAACAACTGTCTCTATACCAGGAAAAGCTAGAACAAAGAGGTAATTTGATTTATCACAGACTTTCTGAAATCTAGTCATCAGACAAATGTATATTGTTTTTACACTGGTAAACCACAATCCAACAATCTTGTAGAGAACAGAGTCACAATACCCTTAAGACTCGAAGATAAAATAGATGTAAAGGACCTACTATCAATTTCAAATCTTGCAAGACCATGTCTTGAGTAAAAAAGTTTACGATCCAACCAACAGAGAATGCCATATTATAGAATGGTATATAGAAAAAGACATTTTGTCCATTAGAGAATTACAGTATTTACAGTGCATAATTTGTCCAGACGATTCCCAAGATCCCATCTTTTTCAAGAAGGAAAGGCATGGCTTCTATGAAACCATAACGGAAAGAGATCCAATCCAAACAATATTGCAACAGAAAACTCTAGATTAATTGGTATCCGGTCAAATTGCAAAGCACTCTTATCTCACAGACCCAAATTTAACCAACTAGATGCTACAATTGAGCTAATTTATCAACACCAAAATGCAATCAAGATAATCATGTGCTCGAAGATCCAATAAATTCCAAAGCTAAAAGAGACAAAGAAAAAATCACCGTCACAGTAACATGAGATGCATACAAAAATATTTTACAAACCCTAACAAACTGAAGAACTTGTCAAGTAAAACATCCTAGATCATGAAATAACAGACAAGGTGGGTCTTTTTTTTTTTTTTTTTGAAAAAGCAGTTGATTTCATTAGATTAACAGCCAATAGGCTAGAGTCTACCATAACTTACATAAGCAAAACTCGACAAGAAAAATCTGAACTAAACTATCTAAGCTAGAGCAGATCATTAAAATCTCTAGGACGCTCACATTTAAGCGAGCCTATACAAGAATAGAACAAACCTCGTCTCCTACGGAAAAGAAATTATTCAACTAGCCCTAACTTGCCAATCACGCAATTGTGGTACAAACTAGAAACTAGAAACGTCATAAAAGACTCATAGAAGCTTGTCCCCGCTCTTATAGGCTCATACCCAACAGATTTAAATTAGTAAATAACAAGCTCCTTCCCTTTCGAGCTGGAGCTCATACCAGTAGATACCCTCTTCACTTTCTCCTTCTTGGAGGCTTTTTTCATAGAGACCAAGGACTTCTGCCCTATCAGCCCGAAGTTGAGCCCAGGCCCAAATCCAAGCCCACAAAGGAGACCTAGCAGGTGCCCAGATCATCTTCTACCACTCTGCCTCCACCACTACTATCAATTTCGACGGCCTTCCTACCCACATCAGCAAATCGTCCACCGACGTCTGGGTAGCCGGCTGGAGATAGCCTTGAGCCGCCACCTCAAAACCGCCACCTCAAAACCGCCGCCCTCAAAGAATAACCTCGATTGACGTCTTAGAACGACGATGCCCAGATCGAAGCACCAATCTACACATCCCAGCCATCAGCATCGTTTACTACCGCAATCAGAGAAGGCAACCACCGTCGATGTTGCACGACGCTCGAAGACCGGATCTAACCCAGCAAAAAACACGGTCAGCGAAGCCTCCAACCCAAAAACCCCGCGCCGCAACTCACGATCAATGCAGAGACCCGCCCCGCGCCGCCGCATCTTGCCGCTCCACAATCGCCGTCTTGCCTGAGGAAGGATTGCCTTGCCTGAGGGAAGATCGCCTCCGCCAGTTCGAAACCTAGGTTTTGAAAACCAAGGTCGCTCCGAGAAGCTTGGAGACGCCTCATCACTGAAATTTTTATACAAACAAGGTGGGTCTTGTTCTATAGTGAATGTCTACCGACAACTACAGTGCTAAAGTTTTCGCATCCACTTGAATACAATTACCCTGGAATATCAAGCATAAAGGTGCATGAAAATAAAAATTACCCAAAAAATAAACAAACAAAGGAAAAGAAAATACCTGGTTTGTGACTTCTCCTCATTAAATAAATAAATGAAAAAGACTTTAAAAAAAATTAGGCCGGCTATGTATCAATTTTTATTTAATACATTCTTTTACTAAATTTTTTTATTTATTGTGAAATTAATTGCTAATTAATTTTGGCACATATCAATATGGTAATTACTAATTATATTTATTCTTTCTCATGTCAATGAGGTTGGTATATCCCTAGAAGATTGAATAACTTAACTTTCTTACCTTTATTGTTCTTCAAGTTAAAAAAAACTTCATGCCTTTAAGATTTTTAAAGATTCAACATATGTCAATATCTTTATGATCCATATAGCCATGGTCAATTCCCATTATTTCAAAAAAATATATATAGACATGACAATCGTAAAACCGGTAAAGAATGAGCCATGGTGATAGTTTTGCAAACAAAGTGATTGATGATGATGTATTCATGTGTTCAAGATATATTTGATGATTTTATAATTTCCTTCAATATGTTTCAACCAATTTGGTTGCTTGCTAATTCTTCATGTGGATTACAATTATTTCATCTGCCATTAACGTTCACGTATGATCTTGAATAGATGTCGATAATATCATGCTTGAAGACATGAGAAGAAAATTTAACCTATAAGAAAATATTTAATTAATATTTGATTTTCATAAATTCTTCTTTGTTTTTATTTTTATTTATTTATTAATGAGGAGGCTAGGGGTAAGATGGAAGTTTGATGACAAAAAATATAGACTTGTACATTAAGTAATTAGCGGTGTGTATATAAAACTACTCGTAGTGGAAAGCTGTTGGAGAGAAAAAAAAAATTGTTGAGAGAGAAGAATGTATTTTTCCCTAAAGTAAGCTATTGGGAGGCCTAACCTTTTGATTATAGAAAGACACAATGACATCTGTTCGACACGCTCTTAATGTCATTGTGGATCAAATAGGATGGACGAAGATTAGAAATTGGGACCTCTATCATTAAAAGCATTGTAATGGAATATTTTTATTTTTATTTTTATTTTTAATTGAAAGTTGATTTTATTCAACTGCTTAGAAAAGTAAAATAAATAAGACTCTAAAACACTTTTCCTAATTAAGGAGTGTCAATTTCAATCCCATGCGATATAAAAAGAAGATAGCGGCCCTAAACGCTAGTCACCCCAGTTTCGGGGTTCTCCAATGGTGGCCAACTCCAGCCTCACCCCTAAGTGGAGCCTTTCTCTCCACAATTTGTGCTCTCTCTTCCGCCCTGCAACGCCTTTTATTTTCGGTGAACACCCAACCAAAGCAACCCTTCTGTCTTTGGGGATCGCTTAACCATGAACCCAGATCCTCTTATGGAGTTTTTCAAAGGAGAACCGGCTTCTAGTGTTGGGGCGTTGAGGTCTTCCGACGCTGGATTGGAGGGTAGGTTACATCGGGTCGAATCCGACCGAGGCAAGCAAGGCTAAAGGAGAAAAAGGCCAGAGGTGAGAGAGATGTACAGATCTAGTGCGCTGTTTCAACCATGGCAGAGACTGTTCCTCTGTGCAGGCGGTGGTCATTATGCATATTGACAAGGTACAAGTGACGATGGTTGCAGCTAGGATGCACAATCAGTTGGGAGGCCCAACTCTAATTGGGTGTCCAGATCAATTCTATGGCCCAAATCAAATTGGAATCTTTGGGCGTCCAAAGCAGAATTGAGGGTTGAATGCAGTGGTGGCCCAAAAATTGGCGGCCCAAATCACTGTGGATGCTGAGGTCCAAAGAGCTTTGGGTGCCCACAACATACACAACATATACGAAGATTTTCTGGGCTTGGGTTCTTTCATGGACCAAACTAGTGGGCTTTAATTCTACGGGATTTCGCATCTAGGATCCAAGAGGATTGTCTCAGCTAATAGCCATTTTTGTTATGTTTTGGGGTGCGTCTATGTACTATGTTTATTTCATAGATTTATAGGCTCACTCTTAATAAGTGTGCACTGATTATCTAATGAGTGGTGCTAGCGTGCCACTTTCTTACTTACCCATTATGTTGGCAATGGAAAGTATGTATTCGTGCCGTTCTGGCTTAAGATGAATGAGAAACTATTATATCTTGATTAAAAAACAAGAAACACTTTTCCTAATCTTAATTTTTCAAGAGTATAAGATTAGTTTCCTAACAATTTTTTTATATTCCATTATAAGAAAGAAAGAAAGAAACAACTAAAAAGTTTATTGTTTGTTTTTATTTTTATAAAGTGAAGATTTAGTATCATATTTTTTTCTCTCAATTCTATAGTTATATTACTGTAAAACCTCTATAAATGAATGTTCGAAAAACTAATGACCTCAATTAAATAATAAATTTCTCCCATCTAGCCTCGGGACTAGTGAATATTACTAAGAATCTAAATAAATAAGATAATAATTTTTCTAAACATCCTTTTTTGAACCAAAATCATTCACTCATCTTAAGCCAGAATGACACAGATACATACATTCTTTTACCAACTTTAAGACAAGTTTAGGACGTGATATGCTAGCACCACCGATTAGATAACCAATGCTCACTTATTCAAAAGCAAACTTATACACTATGAAAAGAATACATATCAAATAGGCTACATTTAGGCCTAATATAACCATAAGTGCATTTAATTGAATCAGTGATCCTCCAGAATCCTAAATACGAAACCCTGAAGAAGCAAAGCCCATTCGTGTGGCCCAAAAAAGAATTCCCATAAGGTACACATAGCAGGTTTGGACACCCCAATCCCATCTGATTTCAGCCCCCAAACTGATTTGGGCCACCAAATCCTTTTACGCTCCCAAAATGACTTGGGCCCCCAAGATGATCCGGGCACAACCCTTGCTGCACCTTTGCCAATCGCGGCAGATGCCGCCACCGTCCATCTAACACCGGCAGCTGACGCTGTAGCCGCCATCTTCTCCCCTCCGGTCGCCCCGGCGTGCTCTGCATTCTCCAAAGCATGGCTTGCCTCCATCATTACACCTGCAGAACTATGCCCACCGACTAGGTCCGCAACTCTCACAGATTGGAGCGCAAAGACTTACGCCGCCATCAATCTAAACTGGGTCCAGAGGTCACACATCTACCAACCATTAGCCTGCCTTACCGCCATCACCAGCCAAACAGGGCCGCTTACCTCTTGGCTTTCAATCTTCAGGCGTCGGTCATCCTCGACTGCGTACAACCCAGACTTGAGTCGGCCATGCCTCGGCCTGATCCAACAAGGCCATTTTCCCACCCATTCAGCTTTGACTCTGATCGAACCGGACCACCTATCCATACCAGTCTCATCGACTATTTCACTCCGGCAAGAAGAAGTGATGGGTAACCTCGGGTTAACTTGGGTGGTCGCCACACAAGATCGGCGTTTGAGTCAGTAGATGACTTAGAAGGGGGACCGATGCCGGCCGCCATGGTTGGGGGCTGGGGTTTGGGTAGAGTCGAGGAGTCATTCTTTTATGATGGAAACTCTTTTTCTAAACATCCTTAAGGACCCAGTAAATACAGAAATTAATAATTGATGAAATAAATGGAAGAAATATCATAAAATAATATTAATAATTGATGAAATTCATAAACAAAATAGTATATAAAAATTCTCTTGACCTGACCATAGTTAATATTGAGACCTATCCTGTTAATTATTAGACTGATGGCCTGGGAGAACTCTGTTTTGTGTATTGCATGTAGGAAATATTTAAATGCCCCTCACCAATTATGGCAAATAGGATAGTACTGTCATGGACAGCGAATATGCCATTCAATAATTCGGAGAAGTTTAGCAATCATCTTTACTTAAGTCAAATTAAGTGTTTTTGCTTAAGACATTTTTTTTAAACTATAGAACTATAAATGATGCTTTTATTGAAAAGATTTTTTGCCACCCATTCTCTATCTTTTGTTGTAGATTTGGGCAATTGCCTTCTGCAACACCTAAATGTTCCAAGATTTAAGTGTGTCATGGATCTGAGGTTTGATCTTGAAAGTGAGCATTTTCAGGCAAAAATAATTTAGGCAAAAATAATTGTATCATCTGTAAACAATTAATAAAAGAGAAGCATGCTTTGATGCAGTTAACCAATTGATGTATCAAAATCATTAGAGAAAGAAAGAAAAATCTATGAAAATCAGTAGTTATTCAATTATATCATATTCTTGGATTTGTTTTAGAAATGCAGCTGCCAATTCATCTATATATTTTCATTGCACTAGTCACAATAAATTAACTCTGTAGAAGTTCTCAACTAAAGACTTGAAACAAAAGCTAACAAAATATGAGGAACACGGTTCTCCCATTCTGGACATGGCCAGGAATTTACCACAAAAGGTACAACATATCACCACAAGAGTGAGAAAGGATTTGGAAAAGCTTGAGGAAGGTGATGAGGAACAGAGAAGGAAGGGAAATGTGATAAAGCCCGAACAAGAGAGGCCTCCCTCGACTCTCAAGCCATCGATCTACATCCGGATGAATCAAGATCTGGGCAAGAGTTGTCGGCAGTTGTCGTTAGCTTTGGTTTTTGCCACTCCGATTATGGGTTGTTGCCGGACAAGATTTGGTTGTCTTGTTGCCTTTTGGTTCCTAGGATCGGCTTGCTTGGGGGTTGACATTTTTAACAAAGCTGGTCTAGTGGAAGCATGCTAAGTTGCAAGTGGGGCGGATGCTGTAGAGCTTCTCCTGGTAACAGAAGGTCTCTGGTCGCCGCAGCTTGTGAAAAACATCTCTTGAGGAGGGGATATACCCAAATTATTCTCGGTCCTATAGTGGTAGCCATCATTTTATGTACCAAAAAATAATAAAAAGGTCAGTTAACCCGTGGCTGGGGAAAGGCTATAATAAAAAGGAACAATAGTTTGGGACGAGGAATAGTGTACGATGTGAGTAAAGACGGCCCAATACAGTAGTAAAGGGGAACAGTGCCCCTTTCAAAACCTTAAAAGGCAAAACCAATTTGGCCTTCTCGTCTCTCAAGAGTCTCTCACATGTGCCCTTATTCCTACTCAAAACTCCAATGCTCTTCCCAACGTCAATGCTACATTTGCAACATAAACACTAATTCTCCTCCATTCCAGTCTGAATCATGGCTCTTGTCAGTAGGCTTCAATCTCTGTCTTCCTCTTTGTCTTCCACCCATTTCAGAAAACCCAATTCCTTAAACCCTCAACCCATTTGCTCTCTACACTTCAACTCCCCTTCTTACACTTCTCCGTTTACAGAGAAGCATTCTATTGAGAGGTACCAGAGAGACCGGTGGCTATACAATAACCAATTGGCGCAACCCACTCTAATATCTCTCCCTCCTGATTCTGATTCTGATTCTGATTCTGATTTCACAAGGCAGAATGACATTGCTTTGCAGCTACCAGAGCTGAGAAAGCTGCTTCAGGTGCTGCGAGAGAAGAGAGAGAAGAGAGAGAGGGAAGGAGGGTGTGGTGGAGGCAAGTGTGGGCCTGGCAATGTCTTCTTGGTGGGCACTGGCCCTGGGGACCCTGAACTCCTGACATTGAAGGCTATCAGAGTTATTCAGAGTGCTGATTTATTGTTGTATGATAGGTTGGTGTCCAATGATGTGTTGGATTTTGTTGCCTCTGATGCTAGACTTGTCTATGTGGGCAAGACTGCTGGGTACCATAGCAGAACTCAGGTGAAGCTCTAATCTTTATTACCATTTCTTCTACTTAGCCAAAACCAAAACCAAATTTTGCTTTGATTTCTAATTGGGTGCATTCCCCAACCGTAAATTTTAAATCTTTGTGTAATTGGGTGAAATGGGCATTTGGGTTTGTGGTAATGATTGTAAAGTCTTATGAATTGCATTGGAGTTCTAGTCAAAACATTTTATTTTGTGATCATGATTGTTAAGGTTAATGAATTTGGCTTTTGTGGAACCGTTAAGTAATTGGATCCTTTTGTTCGCATTTCAGGAGGAGATACATGAATTGCTACTGAGTTTTGCTGAAGCCGGAGCTACTGTTGTGAGATTAAAAGGAGGGGATCCACTGGTGAGTTCTTAGATTTTATCTTCAAAAAGTTATGGTGATTCCTTACATATCGAATTTGTAACATTTATAATGAAGCATATTGTTTTTCTTTTAGGTGTTTGGAAGGGGTGGAGAGGAGATGGATTTTTTGCAACAGCAAGGAATTCAAGTGCAAGTTATTCCTGGTACAATAATGAATCAGTATTAGTAAATTCTGTTATTTAGTTGAGCCTTCTTATGAAGATATTTGAATGTCTCATGAACTTAGATGGCTCCATTAGTTACCTATTTCTTTCAAAGTGAGTATGGTCAATATCTAACCGAACAAACATCCATAAAAATTTTATTGTATTGTTCAGAATATCCAACATTGTCAGCTGTGGCAATTGATATCTAAGCGAGACTTTTTTTGCCTCTTCAAGTGGTTCCTTAACAGTCTGTTGTTTTGATTCAATTTTAATTTGTCCTCATTGTCTACTGGCTTTTCTTGCCGTGTAATTTTTGGTTGATGGTGTTTGTTGATTATCATGTTTTATGTAACCTGTTAATCGTAAAGAGTTGTAGAGTTTTCATATTCTGTGGACTGCTGGCAAATTTTGATAGTACTTCCTGTTTTCATATAAGTTTCCTATTAAAAAGGGGTGAAAATCCTAGCCTCTGCCATATAGAAAGAAGGTACCTGGGCTTGGTATGAGTCTTTTCTTAATTCCTAAATACTGAAAGCCCTTAAGTTCCAAGCAGGGACAGGGAAAAATAGTGAAAGAAATAAACAGATAAACAAAATAAAATGGCAAGGAAATACAGTTCACATGTGGGATTACTTTCCATTGAGGAAAAACTAAGGGAGTCTTCATCAGTTTGCCTTTAGCTATAAGGCAGAAGGATTCCATTTAGAATCTGGCTATTTTCTGATTTAGCAAATTGTGCATCCTTCTTTGGCTTTGAAATGATTTTCTAAACGGTGAAGCTTTTACCAGACAGTGAAAAAGATCACCTGATTGAGACTTGTCTATATGATCAAAATCTTTTATTACTTTCCAGGTATCACTGCTGCTTCTGGGATAGCAGCAGAGCTTGGGATCCCATTAACTCATAGAGGTGTTGCAAATAGTGTAAGATTTCTGACCGGGCACTCCAGGAAGGGAGGAACAGATCCTCTTTTTGTGGCAGCGAATGCAGCTGACCCTGATTCGACCTTGGTGGTATACATGGGTTTGTCGACTCTCCCTTCTCTTACTCAAAAGTTGGTCCATCATGGTCTGCCACCAACAACACCAGCTGTTGCAATTGAGCGAGGGACCACACCTCAACAGCGCATGGTAAGATGTTCTTTCAGTTGGAGACTGTTGCATTCGAACTGTGTCCATCTCTTTACCTAATCATAGTTATTCTTAAGACCTCTCGTTAATTTTTAAACTGATGGCCTGGGAGAAATCTGTTTTGTGTATTGCATGTAGGAAATATTTAAATACCCTCAGCAATTATACATATCATCTCTGGCAAATAGGATAGGACTGTCATGGACAGTGACTGTCATTCAACAATGTGGAAAAGTTTATCAAGCATCTTTACCTAAGTCAAATTAAGTTCATTTTGCTTAGACATTTATCTTAAACTGTGTAACAATACATGTTGCTTTTATTGGAAAGGTTGTTTGCCGTCCATTCTCTATCTTTTGTTGTAGATTTGGGCAATTGCCTTCTGCAACAACTAATTGCTCTAGGATTTAAGTGTCATGGATTTGAGGTTTGATTCTTGAAAGTGAGCATTTTCAGGCAAACATAATAGTATCTGTAAAAAATTAGTAAAAGATATGCATGCTTTGATGCAGTTAACCAATTGTGTATCAAATTCATTGGTGAAAGAAAAAAAATCTATGAAAATCAATAGTTATTCACTTATACCGTATTCTTTGATTTGTTTTAGTTATGCAGCTGCTAATTCATATATATATATATATATATATATATCTCATTGCACCAGTCACAATAAATTAACTTTGTAGAAGTTCTCGACTAAAAACCTGAAAAAAAAGGTAACTATCAAACATTAAGCTTGCATTTTATTAAGGTAATGAAAATTATGTTGATTCAAAAGACATCTGATGCAACACATTTTTGGAAACTGAATATATACAATTTTTCTTTTTCTTTTTTGAAAGCAGTTAATTATTCTTAAAATGATAACACAGTACTATTTAAGCAGTTCATTGGCAATCAAAATCATATATTCCCAGTATGCTCAGGTATTACTGCCCTGATGTTATTCCTTTCTGGTTTTTGATAAAAACTTAGCTTCCTCCTCTGATTGAAGAATTTTTAATGGGAAATAGGCTAATAGAAAATGAAAAATGAAATAGAAAGTAAATTAGTCCTATATTAATAAATTGTAAGCAAGAGTGGTAACAATTATTTGCATATAAAATAAAGCCAAGCCACTTGAATGGGGTAGTTATTATATTCTCATAATCCTCCCAGGGGAACCGTCCTTACCTTACAGTCAACCTAATTAGCCAGATCAATTGCATGCCTTTGCATACTCATAATCAGCTTTTCGAGTTTTCATTTGCAGTCAACCTAACTGATATACATCGTTGACTTTGCATGCATACAGGTCTTTGCAGAACTGAAGGATCTCGCCAATGAAATTACATCAGCAGAGTTAGTATCACCAACGCTCATCATCGTTGGGAAAGTAGTTGCACTTTCACCATTGTGGCCACATAATTTGAATGAAGTGGCCTCCCTTGTTGGAGCCATATAGACACACTTGAGTAATGCGACAAGTACCTTCACCATCCACTTTGACTTCAGAACTTTGGCTCAATGCTCAAAATTTTCGTAATTTGGACTTCCAGCTCAATTTCAAATCACTTTGAATGTGATGATCTTGCTTAAGATCAAGGTGAGTTAGCTGCTTCTTTTTTGGAGGCAGATACTGTTTCGAGGAGCTAATTGTTTACAAACAGTGCTGGGTTGTGCTAGAACATTGTTTGATGCTTCCTTGTGCGGGAAAGAAAGAATTTCATGCACTGAAGTGGAAGAGGGAGCTGGATTTTTGTTCACTGGCAGACAGAAAAACGAGCCTTTTGTTCTGAGGTTGTTTCAATCTAAACCTAGCTATTAGCATAAAGGTTCTTAGGTGGGAACAAGACGTAGTGTAATAGTAGCCTTGATTGAGTCATGTTCGTCTACGAAAAATTTTGCAAGTTCTTTCATTGATTTGATGTTGCGATCAGATTTCGTTGCAAGTGATTTTGGTTAACATTAGAGACTTGTGATCTCAGTCAAGGTACTTACCTACGACAGATGCCGTATTTATTATAGTCCTCTTCTGTCCAAATGCAGGTGGCATGTTCGAGATATGGACCCAAAAGAAAAGAGTATTCATGGCGACCTCCATGATTGGAGTAACACCATCATATGGTTGCAGAACCACCAGAGAACGGTGGAGACTCCTGGGGACTCCCATGAGCACCTTATTACAATCCTTCTTAAGATCAAAGGAAAATAAGAACCTATTTGGGCACGTTCTTGGACTTGAAACCCGCGATCTATAACCTAAATCCTTCAAAAATGACGTTTCAGATCAGTGACATCCACATTCTTCGTTGTGAGAGGCCGTGCTAGGAGGAAGGATTGGGCATTCCTTTGTGCTCCTCTTCCATTCATTTTGGAGATGTCAACAACCTCATTGCTTGCAATTGCCAACGAGGTTGCAAAGCTTTGAGTAACAGAGTCGATGGAAGACATGATAGGGTGGGAAAGGCAAGGTCTCTGTGTAGTTGAGATTGAAAACTTGGGGAGCAGAATTGCTGCAGCGGCTTGAAGTCGAGCGATATGGTACTAGGGTTGAGGTGCGGCAGTTTTAGTCGCTTAAGGTTTTGAAGGACCGAGAAACTTTTAGTTTTTGTGAATAATTGGTACTACATTCGAAAAAGTTTATATACACTTCTAATTAATTAATGCACACACTTACATTTTTTTTATCTTATTTTTGTATCAAACTTCCGTCTATACTCATCCTCATCAAATAAATAAATGAGAGAAATCCTTATTTACAATGTACGAAGAATGGCTTCTTTGTGCTTCATTTAGTTCTACTGCCACTAAAGTTAGGGTACTCTTACAAGGACTACGACCGGGAAGCATTTTGGAGTGAGGCTGAGAGTACCTATATTCTCTCGGCCAAAAGTTTACTCAGCAATGGGGCCGACTGATTGCAAAAATAAATTATTATTAATTTGTTAATTAGTTCATCAACCACTCTGTTTGTACTGACGCTTAAGGAACTGGGGTATGTTTGTACTTATTTTTAGCATGTCGGCCTACTAAGCCCTAGTCATTGAATGAGAGAGAGATTATGACATTTAATAAAAGTTTTCATGATTACGGCAGACTATTGAAATTGGTCAGGATTGATTTTTTTTTTTTCACACCCTCCTTTCAGATTATTTGCTATATCCTAAAGACTTTTTAAGAGCAAATGGTGAAGCAAATGATGTCGCACCTTCGACATGTCTTCGTGAAGCAAATGGTGTTGCACATAGGCTTGCACACCTTGCTAGTACATCCATGTTGGATGAGTATTGGGTGGAGGATGCTCCTGATATTATTCAGGATGTCTTAATAGAGGATAGTTATTCTTTATCCCGAAGTTTAGGCTCTATGCCCCTCTCGTTGTACTATCCTATTATAAATAATGAGAGTTTAGGGAGGAGTACCACCGCTCCAACCTAACGGGGTTATTCCCGCATTCAAGAAAAAAAAAAAAAAGGACTTTTTAAGAGCATATACTTGGTACTTGACCAAATGTAGGAAACACAACATTACATAACAACAAATAAGTATTTATGGGCTTACTTGAAGTATTGAAGGCGAGATATTATACTATTGCTATCTTAAATGCTAATGAGGAGAATAAAATGCAAAGAATAAGAAATTATGGCGCATTTTCGGTCATTAAGACTAAAATTCATTTGTATTTTGTTTCCTAAAAGCACTACTTTGTTTTTTTATACTTCCTCTTTACTAGCTCATTGTAAAAGGTCGCCAACCAACAAAGCACAACTCAATTTCAATAAATCAACTTTTCTTTTTGTTTTTCCCACTGAAACTTCATCTTCTTACATTCTGCAATTTACATTTCTGCATTTTATTTTTCAGCCCTTTACATTATATTCTCTTTAGTTTCACATTTGCTTTTTGTTTATTCATATACGCACTTTACTAGAAAAATCACAAAAGAGAAAGAAAAAACTTCGGTGAAGAGGCCCAAAGCTTGCAACAAAAGCAAGAGAACCCTACGGCTGAGAAGTTTTCTTCCTCGACCCACAATCACTTGAGGAAGTCAGATGCAAGTGCAAAATAAAACAAATTCTCGATTAGCTATGCCCGCGAGTTGGCATGCCCACGCAATTCAGAGGGACAATTGGACTATAAGTCCTTTGACTGTCACATTTGAGCAGAAAGATTTTGAGGCAAACAATTCAATGTCTTGGGATTTATATAGAAGTAGGATAATCATATGATGAGAAAAACCAAATAAAATATGTAGTTCCCTTTGTCCTTTTTTTTTTTAAAAAAAAAAAGAAAAAATATTGTTGTTAATAACGAATTGAACCCAAGTAAAGAATTTTAGATATCATAGTGAACTGGACATTGTATAAAGCTGAATGTAGATATATGTATGACTGGTTTTTGAGTTCAAGAATTGAAATAAATTCAAGAATTGAAATAAGTATAGAGACTATATTAAATCATATATGGTCTGACTTATAATCTGTTAGAATTATGACATTCAAATGAATGCAGTTATGATGTTTAATTTGAAGATATAGGTAACACATCATGACAGTTTCTTGATGGAAGAAATTGACGTGAATGGCTAATTGTATATATGTCAGATTTTGTCTCTGATGATACACATGTTGTTTTCTTATTCTGAAATAGTCCCATCAACTGTAAGAGAAATCTAGAGGTGTACTCAAGAGAATAACCAAATGGACAACTCAAGTGGTTCAAGTAAGATCCTTGTTCACTGTCCTAAAATGTTTTACACTGAAAGTTTAATTTCATATATTCGTTTTGAGATAGTCTACAGTTTTTACTGTAGGTATTTTCACCGTAGTAATTTATTCAGGATTGTGACTTGAATATCTTACAAAGAACCGTTTTGTTTGGTTTAAACATGATTTGCATAGTCACATTGTATATAAACTGGTTTGCAAATGAGAAAGAAGCTCGTTTTCAATATCATTTGATTTCTAAATGTTGTTCAAGGGTGGGTTAAAATTTGAAAAAACATAAAAATAAATACAAAAGATTCCAATGCAACTAAACAGATAGAGGGATATTGTTAGGAGGAGGCTCATGCCGTCCTCCCATCCATTCTGATGTGCATACGTGCTTTGATTGCAAGTTTTTCAAAAGTTCATGTAAATGCAAAGAGCAAGTACTTGAAGGGATTCTCTCTCAGAAAAAAAGAAAAAGAAAAAGCCAAAAAACAAATAAGTACTGTAAGAGATTCGACAATTCATCCATCCATGGAGAGTTGGGAGTTAAGAGGTCCGACTTCCCTAGTGATTATGTGTGACGAGTCTCTACTGCTGCTGCACAGATTGAAGTATCTGCAAAACTTTAAACAATTGGTTATTTAATGACTAAAGCCATTCCCTTTTTAAGAATTAGCACAGGTCTAACAGTAGACACAAACACAAGTGCATGCTTGATCCACAATCTCATACAGAGCTAAAGAAGATATTTTGAGCAATATGGAGAAAATTTAGACCTCAATTTCACTAGCTGGCATCAAAATCCAAGTACAGTCTGTAGGCATTCCGATCCGACGAGTAGTACCCATGTATGAGGTTATCAACTTTGAAACCGAGTTTCTTGTAAAGATTCATGGCAGGAGTCCGCAAAGGATCAACATGAAGTGATATTCTCCCCACGTTTCGGGTTCGGCATTTCTGAATGGCCGCTGTCAGCAGTGCCTCTCCATAGCCTTGCCTCCTGCAACTATCCTTCACTATATGGAAGAACAACCACATAGAACAAATCAATATCCACATATTCAGGGAATATAAGATGCAAAGATGTACAAAATTTAGCGTGCTTATACCAAATATAAGCCAAGGAGAAGCATTTACTCAGCATTTGAGCTCTAAAGTTTTATTGGGTACTTTCATCGAACACTTAATGGGCATATTTCACAACTAAAGAAGAAATCAATTAACACGAGAAAGCAAATTACTCTGTAAGAGAAATAGTTGAGGGAAGAAAATGGGTTTGAAACCTGCGAGCTTTGTGATAGAAGCGTACAGGGAAGAAGGCCAAGAGTACATGACATAGCCAGCAACTGAACCATCTAACTCAATGTAAAGCAATCCATTGTTCTTCTTTCTCAGTTCTTCATCAAAGCTTCTAGCAAGCGATTCATGTTTCGGAAAGATCTTCCTCTCTAGCTTCACTATGTCTTCCACTACTGTTACCCACTTGGCAGAGTTTCTTTGGAGCTCCACAATGTCTCCGCCCGCCATTTACAGTTTGCTTAGGTCTCTTCGGGAGGGGATTAACACTTGTCTCCGTTAACTTAGAGTTATTAACGCGGTTAAGTCTTAAATTTTATTATTTCTATTTAGAATGGGTTCGGATCAATGGACACGCCAGCTATTTGATACAGTTTTTTTTACACTTTTTGTGAAGACTTTTGTGAAACCCTGAATATAAAAGCATGTAATAATCTTGGTTGATTTCTTCTCAACAAAATTAAGGCCCGTAAAATCTAAAAAATTTAAAAATTATAAAATTGAAAAATTTTAACAATCACAAAATTTAAAAATTTGTTATTATTCAGTATGTTCTCTACGAGGATATGTATAATTGTTCTTATGTAGCTCGGGGTTCAGGTTTTATGTCCCATTCCGATATAAAATCTAAATATTAATGTAATGAATGGAACTGGGCGTGGAGCTGAGCCTTCCAGCTAGGTTGGGTTTCAAACCTCTTTACAAAAAAAAAAATTGAAAAATTTGCTTCCTTAGGCAATCTGGCATTATTCTAAGCCTCTTCGATGCTGACATCTCTAAATGTGACAACGTCTGTGGAAATTCATGTGTAGTTTACTACTTCTTTCAAGCCTCGAACCAAAATAGATTATCTTTGGAATGATATATCACATCTTTTTTTGGATTTGACTAAGAGAGAAGCTTATATCATTCGCTATATTTTGTGCATCATGTGAAATGCCAAATAATCCATGCCTTGAGAATCCAACACAGTAAAGACCATTTTGTGACTTCCAGTGGTTGGGGAAACTTTTCTTCGGCATTCCATTGTCACTAAAGAGGTGGTTTTCATCCTGCAAAGTGCAAACGATCAGTAAAAGTGTAAAACGCAGACAAATGAGAACTATATAAGGTACTCTTCAAAGAAACAAAAGTCAAAGTAGTTGAAAAGAGGCCCCCGAGGTCACAGGTTACCTTGAGCCACTTTAGAACAGTGCTTTTATAGCCTGTAGCAAATACTATAGCATCATAACATTTAAGGTAGCCACTCTCAAACCAAATTTCATTTCCTTCTATTCTTGTTATGGACGGCAAAACCTGATCATAAAATTTCATGGTTATCATAATCAGGGAAAAAAAAAATCCGCGATATCATTCATTGATATGTTGAAGGAAATTAATGCAAAGGATCAAGAAACTATAGTGGAACATATACACCTTTCACACGAATGTGCGCATATATGTATATGTATGTACCTGTATTTCTCCGCTCTTGATTTTTTCAATAGTCCCAACATCGATGATGGGGGATTGACCTTTGTTTTCCTTCATATAAAATGGCCCCATTGTTGGATTTTGAATCCCATACTTGGATAAATTTCCAAATTTCCAAATTTCCACTTGGTTAAGAACATGACAATGCCGTCGACAATCTTAACGGGAAGGTACTTTTAACAGAACCATTCCAATGAGCACGGTCTCCTTGGTAGGAACATGTACCTATTTTTTACATTAAAGTTGGTCAAAAATATAGAGAAAATCAATGAAAAAGGTAAGATATATATGAACACGAATGTGAAATATGAGTTTGGTAGTCCAAATTTGTTGTCTTTTAATCATTTCATCATGTGAACTTCATAAACATCCATGGAACTATTATGTAGAAGTTTAATACGATTTAGTGCATCTTTATGTCCCAAAACAAATTAACTAATTATAGAGCAATTTTATTTGTTACAATAGAGGGAGAGAGAAAAAAAAAGAAACTTTACCGGGCTATGGACAACAATAGAAGTATTGGCCCCGAAATTTAATAAGTCATAAGCAATTTCCATTCCAGAATTCCAGATCCGACAACTAAAACATTTTTGTCGTGGTACTTCTTGCCATTTCCATACTCACTCGAATGAATGATTTCGCCCTTAAAGCTACCCAAACCTTTCGTTTGAGGAAGATAGCCTTCACTATTTTCACCAGTCGCTACCACAAGAAACTTCCTGCAGTAGCTTTCTTGTACACTTAGTTCTGTGTTGTTGACAATGACACACCATTTTTCCACATCCTTATCGTAGAAAGCAGTCTCCACACTTCTGTGGTGTAGAGGGTTTATCTTGAAAGTGGACACATAAGTATCTAAGTATTGAATAAACTCTTTCCTAGGAACATATGTGGGTGCATTTTTAGAGAATGGCATATAGGGTAGTTCACAGAATTGCTTTGCTAAGTGAAGCTTCAAACGATCATACAACTTATTCTTCCAAAGAGGAGCATAGCAATCTTCTCTTTCGAGTACGACATTTGAGATATTGAGGCGATTAAGACATGCAGAGGTTGCTAGACCAGCCGGACCTGCACCTACTATGACTACCTCTACTTCCTCCATTTTTCAAATGACAAAAGTGTTTGAATTCAGCAAAAGATACTTGATCTAATATTTGTTTGCTTTGGCCCTTGCTTTGCATGTTTATATATTGTCAATCTCAATTAGACGACGATGTTGCAGATTTGGGAACCATATACGTTCATCCATCCTTGTCTACACTCTAAGCACTTAGATTTCATTAGAGAAGAATTGGTAAAAAGTTGTGTGGAGGAAGATTTCATTCTTAAGTGTACTGGCTGGGCAGGTGAGATATCGAAAATGTTCACCTGATCAGTTATTGACCAAGAAAATTATTATTAAGTTGAGGTGTTTTGTTTTCCACCCTTAGATGTAAATCTAAGGGTTATTGAGTATAAATTCTTTGGTCAACAACTGACCAGGTGAACACACTGGGTGACATATATATTATTGGTAGATTTGCTTTTACTATTTTACAATCTAGTATAGCTCCCATTTGTATGGAGTGGTTCTAAAATCGGATACATATCTGATAAGAATGCTAAATTTGTTAACAACGCAACAAAATCTCCAACATATCGTATCTGATATAAATAAATGATGTGCAATTGAAAAGATGCAAGGCCCATGTCAATCATTTGAAATTCAATTGTCTTTTTAATTTTCTAATAAATTTTATACAAATGGGTTGTAATTGTCCGAACTAGAAATTTTACATTCGAAAGTTAGACAAAGTTACATAAACAAAAGATAAAATGAGGCGGTTCAGCTAGAGATTTTTTTTCCCTATGCTTTCGTTATTAGGACAGTTTGTAAATGTTACAAAATTACATCTACTAATTAATAGTAGCAGCCCACACAGCCATACTTGTGCAATTTAAATGCCTCAACATCATTCATATACCAAATGACAAAAAAAAAAAAAAATTCATCCTCTGTTATCAAAGATAGGTTGTTGTCTGTAACCAAAAAAATTAAAAATTAAATAAAATATGGGATTTTATAAAAATTAAAAAAAAACCGTCAGCCTTCCACACTAACCCCAATTCATGGTTCTTTGTTGGTTGCCCTATTGCTAAATTCTACTTCAACTGCAAATCAACCTAAAACAAACAAAGAGCAACATATAGATCTTTTACGTCGGCCAATACAAATCGAGGAATTGAAGACTCTAGGAGACATTGCTGCTCGATTTGAATTGAAGCTTGATATGGCTCTAGATGCAATTAGATTTGATGGATGTTACTGAAGCTTGATATGTTTTCAGACTGGTAATAGATGGATGCTCTAGTGAAAGAGATGGAAGAAAAAGAGAGTATAACCAAGGCACTTTGATGGTCAGGTTGTATTCGTATACAACCACTTCAAAGGTAGATCGAATGAAGGAGGTTTCACTGAAGAAAGGGAAGAGGAAGAGGAAGAACAAAAAGAAAAGAAAAAAAATTTGAAGATGACAACAAATTCAAGAAGAAAAAATTATTAACTAAGAATGTCGGGCCCATCAGGCTTTTTAAAAAAAAAATCCTAAGACTGGGATTAAATCAGGTTTGACACGGTTCGAACTCAGACCAAACCAAATTATCATCTTTTTTTTTTTTGGAAAAATCAGACTGAATTGGCCGGTCTGGGCCAATTTTTAGGCTTTTTTGCTCATCCTTAGAATATTGCAATAACTCACCCAAATCATTAGTTGTTGCTTTGCTATTAGGTATGTAATAGACTAATAGAGAATCTCTATCTCCATCTACTTTGCCTTAATGGTCCAATATATGAAAATCATCAACAAACCTTTTGATGTTTGAAATCATGGAAATATGAAACATGGGTCAGTGGCAAAACATGTTGGAGAGTTTGAGGTAGGAGAGGTGACTGGGTGCAGTGAAAGACATTTGATAGTTTTTGAGAATAGCAGGGATAAAAATGGAAATGTAGGACGATTTTGTTTTGTTTTGTGTGCTGACTCTTGATGGATTCATTTTGCAAAACTCCTTTAAAAATACGAGGAAAGAAAGTGCATGATTATGGAAGTAATCATATCTTTCTATTTATTTGTCTTTTATATTATAAATCAATACTACTATAAATGGAAGCCAAAGTTTGAAGTGTACTATTATAATCTATCTTTTAAGTGTACTGGCTGGGTAGGTGACATATATGTTATTGGTAGATTTGCTTTTACTATTTTACAAAGTAGTATATAGCTCCCATTTGTATGGAGTAGTTCTAAAATTGGATACATATCTGATAAGAATGCTAAATTTGTTAACAAAGCAACAAAATATCCCACATATGGTATCTCATATAACTAAATGATGTGCAATTGAAAAGATGCAAGGCCCCTTGTCCATCATTTGAAATTCAATGTCTTTTTTATCTTCTAACTTTTATACAAATGGGTTGTAATTGTCCGAACTAGAAATTTTTCATTTGAAAGTTAAACAAAATTACATAGACAAAAGATAAAATGAGGCGGTTTGGGGTAGAGATTTTTTTCCCTATGGTTTCTTTATTAGGATAGTTTGTAAATATTACAAAATTACATCTACTAATTAATAGTAGCAGCCCACACACGCCATATGTGTGCAATTTAAATGCCTCAAAATCATTCATGTACCAAATGACAAAAAAAATAAAGAAATTCATCCCCTGTTATCAAAGATAGGTTGTTGTCTGTAACAAAAAAAAAAATAAAAAAAAATAAAGAGTGGCTCTATTCATACCTCATAATTTGGAATCTTAAATATTCTCTTTTACCCTTATTTCAAAAAAAAAAAATATATTCTTAAACGCAATTCCACCCAGAGAATTAGTCATGCCTAACCTCCATAGCTTCTCCTTAAATCATTGAAATTGATTAGACATGCTTCAGTTCTGGCCTTTCTAAACAACCTGATCAACATAAACAAATAAACTTGAATGGAAATATGTTTGAATGGTGAAGTAATCTTGTGCATGGTTCATGGTATTTGTGCAATAGTTTTTATCAATCTACAACTAAACAATTAAATTAACTTAATGACATTCCAAATCATACAAAAGATCTAATGTTCTATTGATTTGAGTTTAACTTTGTTGAGTTATCCAAAATTGAACCTGGGTTTTCATGTAATGGGTTTTATAAATTATAAAATTTCAAGGAATTTAGAAGTGAATTGAGAATAGGAAAAAATAAATATTAACGTCAAATTGCAACTATCCATTCAATTGTGGAGGACATTGGTGAAACTTGGTGGTCTGAAAGATAGGGGGGGAGGTGGGAAGATGATGAAATGAAAAGAGAAAAATACTTAAGGAATAAGGTTAAATTTGGAAGTTTGATGAGAAAATTATGAACGGAGGTCTAAATGCTAATCGTAGAGGCATGAATAGAACGTCCCTAAAATAAAATAAAAGATGAGCTTTTATGAGAAGAAATCGTCATCCTTCCACACTAACCCCGATTCATGGTTCTTTATTGGTTGCCATAATTCTCTTTTCAAATTGCAACTGTCCATTCAATTGTGGAGGACATTGGTGAAAATTGGTGGTTTGAAAGACACGGGGGAGGTGGGAAGATGATGAAATGAAAAGAGAAAAATACATAAGGAATGAGGTTAAATTTGAAAGTTTGATGACAAAATTATGAACGGAGGTCTAAATGCTAATTGTAGAGGCATGAATAGAACCTCCCTAAAATAAAATAAAAAATGGGCTTTTATGAAAAGAAACCGTCAACCTTCCACACTAACCCCAATTCATGGTTCTTTATCGGTTGCCATATTGCTAAATTCTCTTTTCAAATTGCAACTACCCACTCAATTGTGGAGGATATTGGTGAAACTTGGTGGTCTGAAAGACAAGGGGAGGTGGGAAGATGATGAAATGAAAAGAGAAAAATACATAAGGAATAAGGTTAAATTTGGAAGTTTGATGATAAAATTATGAACGGAGGTCCAAATGCTAATTATAGAGGCATGAATAGAACGTCCCTAAAATAAAATAAAAGATGGGCTTTTATGAAAAGGAACTGTCAGCCTTCCACACTGACCCCAATTCATGGTTCTTTATCGGTTGTCATATTGGTAAATTCTACTTCAACTGCAAATCAACCTACAACAAACAAAGAGCAACATATAGATCTTTTACATTGGTCAATAAAATTCAAGAAATTGAAGACTCTAGGAGACATTGTTGCTTTATTTGAATTGAAGCTCGATTTGGCTCTAGATGCGATTAGGTTTGATGAATGTTATTGAAGCTCGATATGTTTTCAGATTGGTAATCATGTAAATATGGATGCTCTAGTGAAATAGATGGAAGAAAAAGAGACTATAACCAATGCACTTTGATGGTCAGGTTGTATTCACATGCAGCCACTTCAGAGGTAGATCGAATGAAGGAGGTTTTGCTGAACAAACGGAAGAGAAAGAGGAACAAGAAAAAGGAAAGAAGAAAAAAATCTGAAAAAGACACCAAATTAAGAAAAAAGAGAGTCTAGGACTTAATCGAATTTGACATGGTTCGAATTCGGACCAAATTGATTTGTCAAAATTTTTTCTTAAAAAGATGGGACTGAATTGGCTGGTATGGGTCGATTTTTAGTCTTTTTTGCCCATCCCTAGAATATTGCAATAACCCACCCAAATCATTAGCTGTTGCTTTGCTATTAGGTATGTAATAGACTAACTAGAGAATCTCTATCTCCATCTACTTTGCCTCAATGGTCCAATATATTAAAATCATCAACAAACCTTTTGATGTTTGAAATCATGGAAATATGAAACATGGGTCAGCGGCAAAACGTGTTGGAGAGTTTGAGGTAAGAGAGCTGAATGGGTGCAATGGAAGACATTTGATAGTTTTTTAGAATAGTAGGGATAAAAATGGAAATGTAGGACAATTTTTTTGTTTTGTGTGCTGACTCTTGATGGATTCATTTAGCAAAGGGAAAATCGTCCGTACAGCAGTTGACCATTTCCCCATTCTAAACTGCAATACCTCATGTTTAGAAAATATCAGAAAGGTACTTGAGAATCTGACCCCGATCGAAGATCGGTACCTGGTGCTGTTTACTCCGTTCCAAAAACTGATAGTCGGCATATTTTGATCATTAAATGACCAATTTACCTTTTTTTTAATAACCCTTTTTTTCTCATATATTAAAAAAAATGGTTAAATACTGTTTAGTTCTTGGGCTTTTGACCATAAAACACTTCAATCCCTGACCTTCTAATTTCACATGTTTAGTCCCTGTACTTCAAAATTTCAGACCAATAGATCATTGTCGTCTAAAAGTCACGGTGAAATGTCTATTATGCCCTCAGTTCTTTTTTTTATAATTAATTAATTATTTTCAGTTTTTTTTTTAATTAATTAATTATTTTATTTTTTTTGGAAAAGAAATTTTTTTTCCTTTCTTTCTTTATGGTTTTTTTCCCTCTTTCTTTCTGTTTGAAAAAAAAAAAGAATAACTAAAATAAAGAAAAAAGAATTAAAAAAAAAAGAGAAAGGAATAAATTTATTTAAAAAAAAAACTTAGGGCATAATAGATATTTCACCGCAACTTTTAGGCGGCAAGGACCTATTGGTCTGAAATTTTGAAGTACATGGACTAAACGTGTGAAATTAGAAGGTCAGGGACTGAAGTGTTTTATGGTCAAAAGCTCAAGGACTAAACAGTATTTAGCCCTAAAAAAAATAATTTTTTTTAGGGAAATGCCAAAGTGAAAGGGTCAGGAGGGTCGTAGGTGGGAAAGGCTCAAGCGGCAGCGGCAGGAAGGCTCAAGTCGTGGTCAAGCACCAACAATTTCAAGGCGGCGCAGCAACACACAACACTCTAGCAGAGTCAGTGAGCAATCATCCATCAGCCATCATCACCATCACCGCAATAGCACTTTAGTAGAGTCGCTCGAGAGGTGGAAGTGGCTGGCTTTCATAGGGAGCGGTGGAGGAATTGGAAAGCCATCATCTTTCAGCCACCATCACCACCACCACAACCATAACCACACGACCCCATTCCCAAACTTTGTGATTCAAACAACACCCGTAGCAAATTTCAACCCAAAACACCACCAAAGTGGTTAAAGGAAAACAACCTGAGAAGATTTTCATGCTGATCACTTCGATTTCCCGAAACCCAGACAAAGCCAAGTCTGTGAGCAAGTCATTGGGTTTACTCCTTGGCAGGGTTTAAAGTTGGGTTAAACTTTGATTCAACGTAGAGCAAGAAGAAAGGGGAGCTACTAGAGAAGATGGCGGAGGCGAATGAGAGGATGGTAGGTTTGGTGACAGAGCTGGTTCACCGAAAAAACAAACCCAACTGCTGTCGTTGTCGCAGAGGGTGAAGCAGCTGGAAAGGGCTTTCATCAATGAGAGATTGGGGACAAAGAAGATGAGACATGATGTAAATTGCAGGGAAGGATAATTCTAGATTCTAAAAAATTGTTTATGGGTTTACACGAGGTAGGTAGAAGATGAGTTCAGCATATGTATGAGATAAACAAGCAGTGTCCCAGAAATCCAATAAGACTCATCTCCATTTATATAAAACCCAGATGAGAATAGAGCTTTATGAGTTTGTCACAAAAGGTGTTGTAAGGAAAGCATTTTGGTTCAATTGGGTCTTGGAGTACCATTGTTGCAGAGAACAAGTGCATGCAAAGCCCATAAACAATGTAAAGAGAATGAAGGAATTTTTTTTTATTTAAGGAAAGTACCTTGACTAGAGAGTATTGCTGGGTTTGAATGGGGATAAGAGAGAGAGAGAGAGAGAGAGAGAGTAGAAAAAAAATGAATTAGATAAAAAAATAATGGATTAAAATATGAAAAGAAAAATATCCTTCAACTGTCAGTTTTTGTAACGGAGCTAACAACACCAAGTACCGATCTTCGGTTGGGGTCGAAACCTCAGGTACTGTTCAGATATTTTCTGAACGTGAGGTACTGAAGTTTAGAATGGGGAAAATGTCAGTTTTTGTAACGGAGCTAACAACACCAAGTACCGATCTTCGGTTGGGGTCGAAACCTCAGGTACCGTTCAGATATTTTCTGAACATGAGGTACTGAAGTTTAGAATGAGGAAAATGTCAGGTACTGTACAGATGATTTTCCCTTTAGCAAAAACTCCTTTAAAAATACGAGGAAAGAAAGTGCATGATTATGGAAGAGTCATATCTTTCTATTTGTTTATCTTTTATATTATAAATCAATATCTTTACTAATATAAAGGGAAGCCAAAGTTTGGTGTCAAAGGCTTCACCAAATTTTGAGATACCCAAACTAGCCTTTAGAATAAAAAAATCATTATAAAATTATTTGATAAGGTTATTATGGTAAAATAAAAAAATACAAAAAACATAAAATTAAGGATGTAAATGAGAAGAAAACGTCTACATTCTCATCCTTTCAATAATATCCCGTGCGATTGCACAGGTATAAAGCTAGTTACTATAAATGGAAGCTAAAGTTTGGTGTCAAACCTTCACCAAATTTTGAATAGCCATTAATACCCTTTGAATAAAATAAACTTTATTTATATACAAAAAATCTATAAATGTTGTCATGGTAAACTACCAGAATCAGATGTGAAAGATGTTATGTCCCGAACCAAAAGGTTACGTAGTACTTACGAAAGCACAAAGGTTAACGTTTTCGATATGTTTAGTGGCCCTAAAAATCGACTTTTTGTTCGCGCCAAAAATTTTAAAAACGTTTCTTCACGAAAGTTATAGAGGACATTAAACCGAGCATGTGTATAGTCAGTTCATAAAAATCGGAGCTCCTATGCAAAAGTTATAAACGAAATACGAAAGTTACTGTAGATAGTAGATGATATATATTTGAATTTTTACTGTGGTAAATCAGATGTATTTTTTTCCCTCCTTTTCTCTCTTCTCCCTCCCGTGCGTTCTCCCTCTTCTCTACAACTCCGACCACATCACAACTCCGGCCACCTGGGGATGAACGAGTGGCACCGTTCCATTCCTCTGCCCAAACCCAACCTCCACACGGTGGTAGATCACGGCCTCGTGGCCGGAAAACGACGGGACAAGGCCGAGAAGCCAACGGCCCCTTTTTGAGTCAACGCTTCGTTCTCCCAACTCCGGCCATCAAAAATGCTCAGACCAAGTCTATTAGGAGCGTAGTGAGACGATGAATATCCTCCCCAAATTTCAGGCTGAGTAGTGGAGCGTGGAGGAAGAACCGAAGAGTTGAAATTTGGGTTGCTATTCACATTTTGGGTCAAAACGTCCCCTTAATTGTTGAGGTACTTCCAGCCATTTGCTTGATTTGTTGTAGTTGGAAAAAATGATTAGACGGTTGAGATGGTGGTGCTACCAAAATTTGGCGGCCATCGGAGCAGGTGAGGGCGGCATGTGAATCCCATGCGCCGCCACTATAGCAAGCGCGTGGCGGCGCCTCCGACATCCATTTGATTTCAGTTTTTGGTCCATTAAATCTTATAAATATTTTAGAGCTTGTATATAAAATTTGGTGAATTTTGGAGAAGCTTGGAATTAGTTATAAGTTTTTGAAGTTTAGGGTTTTGATTTACGATTTACGAGAATCCGGCCATCGGATTTCTCTGGAATTCATTCAGAAATTGTAAATCATCGATTAGAAATTGTTGATGAAGTTTGGATTAAATCCAAGGAGGACTGAAGGATTTATCCACTAATTTATATATAGAATTTTATAAATTTTACCGTAAATTTAATTATCCGTCCGGTAATTATTTTATTTACGAACTATGTATATTGTTCAGGACGTGAGGAAGATTCACACGAGGGGACTTCGGACAAATAGCCCGTCTAGCCATATATATATTTTACGTGAGTGGACTTTTATTTTTAAGCCAATGCATGCAAATAAATTCTTGAATTTTGGGTTTATTATTTGAATATCTTATCTATTTCAATAAATCAGATAATCGATTTGTTTGATTATAAGTTGAGTTATAGATTGAAATTTTGAAGTGACATTTTCATAATTAAATTTGGATAAATTCAATTGTGACGAACTATTTGTGAAATAATATTTGAGAATTATCATTATTACCACTATTATAATAAATTGTTTGAGATTTTGAGAGATTTTTGTGGAATTGAAAGTTCCGGAGGTATATATATATATATATATATATATATGTTTATTATTTTGGCTCATCTAATTATGATTTTCGAGAGAAGGGTTGACGTGCGGGGTCACGTCGGTTTGATTTAATCAATTACTTTCCGATGAGATATATTTGAGGAAGCTTTATGGAATTTTTGGATTTTTGAATTTTAGATTATTTTCCTTCACCATACTTGAGTCGAGGTGATTTATTCTCCTCCTCACGTGAGTAGTAGAGGTTGTTATTTCTCATCTTCACATAATTTATATGTGAGGGAGTCGAGAGTAGAGCTTGAGGGGCTCCGTTATACTCGTATGGTGATAATCGTTCTTCCCGGTATATATATATATATTTTTTTTTTTCTTGATATTATTTATTATGACTAGTGAGGTTAGTCAAGATTTCTTTTAATCAGTGAGGCTGCTACGTTATTTTTGAGTTAATTGAAATTCGATAATTTTAAATTTCTTTTTCGGTAATTGTGGCATGCATTTGTTTTTGTTATAAATGTATTGTGGGAAAGTATAAAATCCATGTTATTCGATCACTTTACTTAAATATTCATTTTTGTCCACTCGCGCTAAAGTTTTTATATACTTCTCCCATGGGCCTTTCATTTTAAAAATGCCCAGTTCGCAGTGCGCTGTTCGGAATAGAAGTTGAGGCTTAGCACCATCATTGCCATCTATTCTCTGTAGGTTATTCGCTAACCTACGTATTGTAATATATTTCATTTTCCATAGATTGCTCTGATAGCCTCGGGAAGTACTACTTTCTATGTTTGTATAATTATAGGAAGTGAAAAGTGTCGTATATAGAAAGATGGTGGTTGTTTTCTGTGTGATTAAGAACTATGATATTTGGAGAATATATGGTGATGCTTTTGTTGATTCATTAAATGAAACTTGTGAAATTTTGGGGAGCAAGTTGGCTCCAGGAGATGTTTCTGAGTTGTCCATAGAAGTGTATTTGGTTTTCTCGAACAGGTCAGGGTTGCCTACTTTCTAGGAAGGTTTTGTTGAAATTTTCTTAGAAAGTGGGTCCCACAGGGCCACATAGAATTTCAAGGAAAATTTTGGGATGGGTCCTGTCAAAAGACATTAGGAAAAAAAAAGTTGATGAGAAACACAAATTTCAAACCAAAAGTTGTCGTGAGCAGTTCAATTCCAAACTTTTATGCTCTTTAGTTGCTCAACTATTGAGACCTGAAATAGTGAATTTTCTTGCACGATGGTGGTGGGGCTCCGATATGGATGGTGGCAGGGTGAGGATGGTGTTGGGGTGGTGCAGCCGCTAAGTTGGGCTGAGGTAATTGGGTTGAAGTTTCTATTTGTGGTCTTGGGCTTCTGGGCCTAGATTTTATTCGCAGGCCCCATTTTGGCCTTTGCTGCTATTTTATTTATGTTTTTTGCTTTCTTAGTGTTCGTTTGGTTAATGTTTCCAATAAGTCCCCATGCAAGTATGGTAGGCAAAGGAGGGCTAAGTCCCGGTTTGCACACTGTGTCCCTTGCCTGGCCTAGCGAGGAAGATTTTTGTCATCAAGTGGAAGCAACCTTCTAGTGCAGAATGAAACGAACTACCCCCGGAGTAGATTTCGTGCGGCAATATAGTAGGAAAGCGGTGCTACTTGTTATGATGCTTCTCTTTAGTAGAGCTATTTATTCGTTATGTCACCGCTTTGTCAAAGCAAATAGAGTAGTCAATCAAGCACTTTTTACTAACTGGTGCATTTTAGAATACATTACGTATTGTAAATTGGAGTTCAAGTTCTATCTCCCGCCCTCCCTCTCCCCCCCTCCACCCCATATTTTATGGTTTCAGAATTTAATTAGTGGTTGTTGGACGATTTCATGGTTCGTGGATGAGGTAGAAGTGTTTCGGACGAATTTTTGTTCGAAAAATATGGTTTGGGGGGGGGGGGCGGAAAGGTTGACTTTTTATACATTGGGTTTCTCTAAAAACTTCTTTCTTGAAAGTCTTAGAGCGCGTCGATACGAGTTCATGGATATTTAGAATGCAGAAATCGGAGTTCGTATGAATAAGTTATGGCCATCGAAAAAAGTTTCCATTTTGGTTAAATAGGAAAATTTCCGGAAAAATTCTGAAAAAGCCAAGTTTCCATTTTTGGAAACTTTTCTCTCTCCTCTCTCCCCGAACCTGCGTCTTCCTCCACCTTCGACGGCGTCGTTCTCCCTCCTCCGACCACCGTAGGACACGATTCAAAGTGGGTTTTGCTTGTCTCAATCCCCTCTAGAGGTCTGTGGAAGAATTTTAAGCAAGAAACTAGGACACTGCAAGGTCGAGAAGTAAGGCGACCGAGCTACAAATCGCCTTGGACGGAGTTGAAGATTTCGGCCACCTTAGGTGAAATTTCTTAAGGGGTTTTGTTGCCCAGAGGCTGGGGAAGGATTATCCTAAGGTAGCTTGTAATGATTTCACTTGTGGAGGACGAATTGAAGCTTTGAAGATCTAGGATTTCAATCGATCCGATTTGTTCTAAGGTAAAGTTCGATCAATTGGCTTATAATTTGACTTTGATGTAGTTGGGAAAGTTGTAATTAGAGTAGAGTTGAAGATTTTTTGTTTAGGAAGTTAGGCCAAATTCTGACTTTGGGCTGGCGACGATGCTGCCACTGTGGCGGTGTTTTCAGGAAGGTTCTGGCAACCTCAGGGGCAGTTTCTGCTTCTCATTGTGATCTACTCGTCTATACGAGCATTTCGATATATAGATTGTAATTTTTGTTTCGAACCGTTCGATTATTCGATCCGTGAGGATTCGAGTGTTTGAACGACTTGTGGTGTTGACATATCAATCGTAGAAGTATTCCAGAGATTTTGGGTGGTCTCGGATGTGGTTTTGCCTCGATTGGCATCACTTTTGTGGTTTTAGTTCAAAACGGGGGTTTCAGACTTTAGTCGCTTGTGTTTCATGTACTAAGTTGGGACCGTATGTGATTAAGTACTTGACAGAATTGTGTTGAGTAGATTGGAATGATTATGCCTATCTTGGTTAGCATGTGAAGACGCAGTGGGATTCAGAGGTGAGTAAATCTCACAATATTCGTTATGAGCATAATTACAATATTGTCTTGGAGTTATTAGGTTAACTATGACTATAGTTGGTATTAGTGGTATTCCTGAGTGGATGACTATGTATATATGTACTTACGTGAAATATATATATATATATATATATATATATATATTGGTGGCTTCATTAGGATGTGAACAATAATTGAAATGAGTTCATTATTGCTTGAGAATGGTGAAATTAAGTATTGAGTTGTGATTGTAGACTTTCATGTGTTGAGATACTATGGGTCTAGTATGACCGTCTTAATTGAGATTTAAGATATGTTAGCTTGTGTAGGAACATCTATATAATGAATCGATGACATCAAGGTGATGAATCTTTGTGATGATTCTCATGTATAGCTTGTGTATGAATATCTGTGTAATGAATCGGTGAAATTTGCGTGATGATTAGTTGGATGATTGCTATCTGTGTGATGACTGCTCTGTAACAGAGTTGAATTGTTATTAAGTTAACAATGATCGAGAAAACTGCTATGATGGTTGAAGCTACTTACAGATGTCAGAGTGTGGGGTTATGATGATTACTATGACTTGAATTGCTTGTCTTAATGTGACCTCCTGAACTAAACTATACGCATGGGTTACTATGAATTGTTCACTTGTTTTGAATTGTGATTGCCATGTTTTCTACTTGATTTTATTGATTGATGGTTTGATTAATCTAAAGGGTCATAGTGGTGACGATTGTGCTCTGTGGTGAGGATAGGAAGGTGATTCATTGTTTTCACCTTTGATGTCATGTTGATGACAAATGCTTCCGGTGGGAAGGAAATGAATGTGATCTTTGTGACTCGCCGTTGTACGTCAAAAGATTTCAAACATTACTTGAGGATGTTTTGTTTGACTGGAATTTGTGTAATTGGATGCTAGGTTGAGAATATGAGCCTATGATCTTAGTCACGAATTGACCTACGTAAGCATGTTATAGAAGGTTATGAAATAAATGGTTGTAGTTTTGAGTTATGTGCTTATCTTTGTTTAGGTTGAGGTGACTTAAGAATGTGTTTCTGCTTTTTGGTTTTGAGTTTACTCATATAAGCTTTCATAAGCTTACCGGGTTTGTTGTGTGGTAACCCGGTGCACTATTCGATGGTGTAGGGTTGATCCTGCAGGTCAGGGAAATCGTGGCTGAAGCTGAGACCTTATAATAGCTGATCGAGTAGGAAGCTAATTTTATGGCTTTACTGTTGTTAAGACTTCCGCTGTGTAGTAAGCTCTGAGGAGTGGTTTTTTATTATGTTGTTAACTCTATTTAATTCGCAAACTCTGTGTAATGTAATATATGACTATAAAGAACGAGTTTGTATTCACATTGTGGGTTCGGGACATAGCTAGTTGCCTTGTTTAAAGGAAAATTTTCTTAACTGTTTTGTTTGATGTCTGAACCATCACGCCCAGAGTCCTTATGTTTAATTGATTTTGTTCCCTTTATTGTGATTGAAATTAGGGGCGTGACACAAGGCTGAGGGTAGCTACACTGGACGTCTTTCAAAAAAAAAAATAATGAAGTTCTTGCATTATTTCTTTTAGGCAAAACCACAGGTCAAAGGCTTGTTAAATATAAATCCAAGCCTTAGGATTTACCAAATTTTCTCTTACTAAATAACATTTGAAATGTAAGAACAATAAAAAAAGAAAATTAAGTGAACAACTACTTGAAAAAATAACTAATTAGTTTTTCACAACAATGACGAAAGCTCTCCTCTCTCTCGCCCGGCGGCGGCAAACTCTAGTTCTAGGGCTTTTCTCGTCGAATTTTATGGCCTCTGATGGGTCTCTTACCCTGTGAAGACCATATTTTTCATATAATTATTTTATGTAATTCAATATTTATTCAATAATATGAATTATGAATTTTGGGCTTGCTACGTATGTCATTGTATGAGGAGATAGACTTCGAACGAATTTTATTTTCGAAACGAAGGTTATTTAGGGGGTCGTGAAAATTGACTTTTTATACATTCAAAATTTGGAAGAACTTTCTTCATGAAAGTTGTAGAGCTCGTCGATACGATCTCGTGCATATGTGGAACGCAATATTCGGAGTTCATATGAATATGTTATGAATTTTTGAAAATTGAGATTTTCCTATATATATCAAAAAAATCTGATTTTCTTCATTAATGATGAAAAAATTTCATTTTTGCGGATCAGCCCCAGCCCTCTCTCTCTCTCTCTCTCTCTCTCTTGCGCGCACGAAACCCCCTTCCCCCCCTTGCCAACCCGGCCCCGTCTTCCTCCTTCGACCCAGGACCTGGGCTCCCCCGTGCTCGTCTCTCCACGCCCTAGCCGCCCTGTCGTCGCTTTACCGAGACGCTGCCCCCAAGCTTGGATTGAAGCGACCCCAGGAGGAGAAGCTGACCCGATAGGATCTCCCCGTGAGGGTGTTGCACAGGCCAATCCTCCACCTTTTCGTGAGCTCCTCCTCCTCCTTTTCGTGAGCTCCTCCTCCTCCTGATTATCCTTATATCCTCCTTGCATGACGATTTTGAGTGTGGAGTGAAAGATCACGATTTGAAGTTTTTGACGGTTCTGATTCAATCTTGAATCTGATCAGACACACGAGATTAATCCAACTTCCAAGCTTGATCTAGGACGATCTAGACCAAATATCGCTTAGCTCCAGGTATGAAAGTTGATCACCCTTTTATTTTGAAGAAGTTTGTAGTTGACAACTTTTGCATCGGAGGTAGTTGACCGGCAATGACCGCCGCTTTGACTGCCGCGTTTGGCCGCGCGTCGGACCATATTTTGAGTTTATATTATCTGGACGATGATCTATGCATCTTTACAAGAGTTTTGATATATTCCAAGGTTATTTTAGAAAAAGTTGATAAATAGTGGATTTACTATTTACGATTTTTACTTTTTATCTTCGGTTTACGATCTACGGAGATCAGACCATCGGTTTTGATTCAAATATTAATATGTTGATCGTATGACTGTCCCGTATGACTTTGTGAGGTCACGAGCGAAGATCCGACCGTTGAATCTTCGTATAATTGTAAAACAGTGATTCGGGAGGTGATTCGTGAAAATCCATCCGTTGGATTTTCGTATAATTTTGATAGGATGTTTCCTAGGGCGATCGGTGAGGATCAGACCGTTGGATCATCGTTTATATACGATCCGACCGTTGAGTCTTCGTTTAAGTTTATTTCATGTTTCGTACTAAGCAAAGACCATACTTGATTAGGTACTTGACGGTTTGAGTTGAAGAGCTTTTGGATTATTGTGATTTTGATTGATAGAAGACGCAGCTGGACTAGAGGTGAGTAAATCGCACATGGTTCATTTACGAACCAAAATTTAGTGATTTATATTGAATTGTGAATGTGTGAAAATGATTTTAAGAAAATAAAGATTTATTTGAAATAATATGAACTTGATCGACTACAGTTCATAGGCTGCGGCTCACAGGTAACAAAATGAATTTAAGTATAAATTGAATTTTGTTTTAATGCATGTGAACTGTAGTTGATATTAGTTGGCATTTCTGCGCATGGCCGTCCCATGACCAAGGCAGACAAGGCAGTGGCCTTGGGCCTCAGCTTGGGGAAGGCCTCATCTCAAAATATTATCATATATATATATATAGATATAATATATATATTAATAAAAAAAGTATTATGTCACAAACCTTCCCACAAATTATGTCGGCCATGCGGTGCTCTTGATTCAAGGGTGAGCATGTCTTGATATATATATATATATATATATATATTACATGTTTAAAGAAAAGAAAAGAACCTAAATTCCCAAAACCTGCCACTTGGTTCAATAGTTCTTGTAACAGCATTCTTTTGATGTACTAAAATTACAAAAAAATTGCATTCTTTGTTGAGAATTGAAAAGTGAAGACGCTCATTTAGCTTGGGGCCCAGGAATCCTGCGTGAATGTCTATGTATATATATTATTTACGTGATGATATATATATATATATATATATATTTATTGATGGATTGTGTTGAGGAAACAATATACATGATTGTGTTGCTATTATTGTTTGGATGTTTACTTTTCGTGAACGATATATTGAGAGAGGTGTTGAGTTTTATTGTTTGAGAAACAATAAATTGTTTTGATCTGTGGATATCAATAGGTCACGAGTATGACCATGACATACTGTCAGAACCACGCTCTTGTACCGGGTTGGTGATTCCTAATAGCATTATAATCGTGAACCACGCTCTCGCGCCGGGCTGGTGGTTGCGATCAATTAGAGCTCTAGTCTGCCTGCCAAATGTGAGTGGTCTTATGAGGGTAACATTGAGGTTACTGGAGACTCATAAGTATGAGTTTTAAAAGAGAGTCTTGAGAGTATTATTTCCTTTATATTTTAGTGTATTTTGGAGTTACTTGGTGTGTTTTTATTTATTAACTTAAATTGTGCAATCTCTAAATTTACCCATACGGGCTTTCAAAAGCTTACCGAGTTTTATGGTGTTGCAATCCTGGTACACTATTCAAACGGTGTAGGAGATAATCCTACAAGTTAGGAGAACCAGGGTGGTGACCGATTAGTATAGCAGTATCTGATTTATCGCATTTATTTTTGTGATGTTTGTTATGCTCATTGAGCTTTACTATTTAAGTTGGTGAGAGTGTGCTGTAATAAGTAATTTGAAGATTTGGTTTTCGTATTATTGAGTGGATGAGGTGTGGTTGTTTATAAAAAAAATTTAGGACGTTTATTTGATCAAGTCATATAATTCATGTTTCGGATTTGAATTTGTTATTCAAAATTCGGGGCGTGACATATCCTTTGTGAAGCTTGTCTGTCATCCTCATCAAGGTCGTCATTCCTCTCCGTTCAACCTAAGGGTTGTGGCATCTGTTTCATGCTTAATTGCCTTTTAGATCGCGGGGGTGTTCACATGGAGTTTGGTTGGGCTTGAAGATATCTCGTCGGAGGAGGCTTTTCTTAGATGTGGGTTTATGTGAGGCGATTTGCATTTGGGACCCTGGATCTGTCTCTTCTCTTTTGCAGGGCAGAAGGAGTTGCTGTGATGAAGCCGAAGACGGAGGAGGACGGTGACTAAAGGCTTACGTAGTTGGCTTGAGGCTGGATTGATCCGGCTTGCTAAGTTCATCTGGGCTCATGGGTTTCGGTGAGTGGCGTGCCATGTCACTCCGGCGAGGCACTCCTTCTTTTGGTGTTGGACGACTCTCTACGTCCAACTTTCCAGCAGCAAGGCTCAGGTGGCTCCGGGGAAAGATTAGGAGTATGGGATTGGGTAGCTTGGGTGCCCAAAGTAATTTTAATTGGGCTTGGGTATGGGCTTGTTTGTTGGGCTCTACAAGTGGGCTTTCTATGCTCCGTTTGGGACCTAGGTGGTTGTTTCTGCTTAATCCGGGCTCTAGTTCAATTTTTGATTGGAGCCTCGGTTTCATGGTTCTTGTTCTTAAGAGTTCGATTGCTAACGTCCAAGGTTTTGACACCTTCATCCTCTTGGCAGCCTCACCTCGCTCCCTTGAGGTTATCTCCCAAGTTACGGTTACTACTATAGTTTCGCTGCTGAATTGATATATGCAGTGCAGTTCTTGGCTTTTCGGCTTTTAGTTATGTTGGAAAGGCATTTAGTCATACATTCGTTACATTTCAAAATTAGATGCGCTTGGGCATCCTATTTTGTTTGATTGCTTTCTTTTTTATGTGTTTGCATCGCTTCATGTGTTCATTAGTTTTGCTTAATAAAGTTTGTCGCCTCCCCCTTAAAAAATAAAATAAAATAAAATAAAATAAAATTACTTGACAACTATTAAACCCTAAAACTTATCTCGATCTCCATGTGTATACACGAATCTAAGGCTTAATCAATTAGTTCGAAGAAAATTCCTACAACGTTTTTTTTTTTTTTTTGTGTATGAGAGAATTAATTACTTTTCTCCCAAGTCAATAAACAGCTCTGTAAATAGAGTACAGTTTTACCTGCAAATTAGACTATACCCAATTTTCCTGCAAAATCCTCAAGGAAAACCAAAGCGGTTGCAAAAAAATCCCACCAAGCCTTGCGAAACCCAGAGACCCCACGTTTTGCCCAAATGAATTTATACTTCAACTTTTTAACCAAAATCAAAATAAAATATCTTCAAAATTCAATTTATGATTCATTATTGTTTCTCCGGTGATCAAGCTCAAATGGAAAAGTCAGAGCTTCAACATCAAGTAGAAATTGAAAAACCAGTTTATGATTAATTATGGCTATACTTGACTATATTAATGTCCATAAGAAAAGTAATACCCATTGATCAAGATCAAGATAAGTAGGTACGTATTACAGCAATTTTTGGTCAAAGACTCAAAAATAGTACAAATTAATTACTTAAACCTGCTCAAGCTGAACATCCTTAGACTTCAGAGGAACATAGTCTCCCAGATAAATAACCTCGAGGTGATCCGACAAGGCCGACTTGTCGATGTTTTCATGGTGGTAAGATTTGCAGACGAAGTAAAGCACCGTTTGGATGACCAGCAGAAACAGAATCAACTTAAGCAGCAACAACAATAAGAGAACACCGAAGCCTATCCTGCCCATCGTCCCAAATAACATCCATCCACGCACAACCAATACTTGAAATGAATACTGAATCACGACGGCTGAAACATTGATCTTGAAGAAGATGATTGAGGCCACCCACGTGTTCCCTCTGAGTAGCTTCTTGCCCTTGATCATGGCTTTGATCCCTTTCGTTTCTTCCAACACCGAGACAACGCTAGCCAGTTGCCAGATTATGGTCATGTACACGAACCCAATAGCGTACAAGATGAATAAAAAGACACCAGTTATGAAGAAGGCGAGGCCGTCTCCGCCGTTGCTGTATAAGAGAGCTAACCAAACAATTCCGACTACTACTGCTGCCACTACGTTGTAGAGGAAGAAAGCCAGGACGGTGCACAAGAAGGTGATCATCACGCGCTTCCAGACCCTTGGGACGACGCTCATGATCTTCCGGAAGGTGATTTCCCGGGCGGTGTATACGCATGCGATGGTGTATACCACGGCGGAGGTGGAGAGGAAGCCGAAGATGAGCATGGAAGTGAAGTAAGCAGCCTTGAAGAGCCAAAAGGTTGCCCGTTCTTTGGTGAGGACGTCATTTATTCTCTTGTAGCGAGCGGTGTCCGGTCTCGTTTCGTACAAGGCGTTTTCGTTGTGGATGATCCTGAAGAAGAGGATGTCGAAGACTTCTATGTGAGCCAAGAAGATGAAGCTCAATGGGAGGATCAAGGTCAAGCTGATTTGGCTGAAGATTTTTCTCCATTTGCATACAATCTTGTAGGATTCTTTGTAGATGCCTAAGAGACCAAGGAACTGCAACTCATCTTGTTCCCTATCCATAGTTGCAGCTTTTCCTTGAATGGGTTTCTAATTCAGAGATACGAGTATATATGAGGTGAGAATAGAAGTTAATTGGGTTGTAGGAAGAGGAATATAGGAAACTAGATTGGACTTTATAATACAAAACTACCCTTGATTTTGCAGGAAACTAGTAGCGAGGCGGACCTCCATTAGATACCCGCCCCTAATGGGGGGAGAATATGGGGACAAATGGGGAATGAGGATGTGGATCCCAAATCCCCGCTATTTAAATTTAGGGATGGGGCGGGGATGGTATTGTGATCCCCATCTCCAAACTCGCCCCAATAATATATACATATATTTAACATATATATATATATTAATTTATTTTTTATAATATAACTCACAAATATATGCATTTACTACTTTACTTTAATGGCTACACTTTTATTTAATGGTGTTTTGACTTTTGCACTCACTGAATTATGATTTATGAATTTAATCATGTTTTAAATTTATTTATCGTAGATTTTGATTTCAAAAAAGGCAATATAAGAAAAAATTATTTTATTTATTAAATTCTTATTAGGGATTTGAGACGGGTTTGAAGGCTTAGTCCCCAGTGGGGATGGGGACGGAGAATCCCCAATATATTTTTATTGGGGACTGGGGCAGGGATGAGGGTAGAGAATGACCCCGGAGATGGGGATGCTATTGTGATCCCTATCCCCAACCCGCCCCATTGCCACCCTAAGCTGTGCTTTCCAATTAGAAAATAGAATAAGTGAGATTTAAATACTAGCTAATGGAAAGTCAATTACAGAGTAGTCTATCATTTTCTTTTGATCAATAATTAAGCTCTAAGAATTAAAAAAATACTCTTTTCATCTCATATTCCTAACCTTCGTTTTTTTTATGAACCCTTTTTTATTTGGTTACAACCGAATTTAGAATGAGTATTTTTCAATCTTCTCATTTTGAATTGTGCAGCGGAAATGATTTTTTACAATATCAACAAGTTAAGTGACAAGTCATTTTCAAAACAAAAAAACAAAAAAAGAATTGAGTCACAATTCATGACAAACCCTATAAAAATGTCTATAGGGAAAGTGTAAACTGAACACTTGAATAAATAAAAACTTAGCACAATTGTTCGTCTAGAATTTCAAGCATCTGTTGGACTTGCCAAGATTGAAAAAAGTTTCTTCTTTATTTTGACCATAAACTTGGAAAAAGTTTTGTGCATAATTAACCAGTAATCTGCATTAAAGAAAAGTTTGAAAACTGTTTAGCCTTTAATTCAATTCATTGAAATCCTAGTCTTAACATTCAATTCATTGGACTTTATAATACAAAACTACCATTGATTTTGCAATGCTGTGCTTTCCAATTAGAAAATAGAATAAGTGAGATTTAAATAATAGCTAATGGAAAGTCAATTACATAGTCTCCCACAAGTTTAGAAGAGAGTAGTCTATCATATTTTTCTTTCAATCAATAATTAAGCTCTAATAATTTAAGAATACTCTTTTCATTCTCATATTCCTAACCTTCATTTTTTTTATGAACCCTTTTTATTTGGCTACAACCGAACTTAGAATGAGTATTTTTCAATCTTCTCATTTTGCATTCTGAAGCATTCTTTTTCTAGATTATTCTTTAGAAATGTTTTTGTTACAATATCAACTAGTTAAGTCACAAGTCATTTTCAAAAAAGAAAAAAAAATTTGAGTCACAATTCATGACAAACCCTATATCTTATTCAATAGGAATATTTATAGGGGAAGTGTAAACTGGACACTCAAAAAAAAAAAATTAACACAGTTGTTCATCTAGAATTTCAAGCATTTGTTGGAATTGCCAGGATTAGAAAAAGTTCCTTCTTTATTTTGATCATAAACTTGGAAGAAGTTTGTGCATAATTAACAAGTTATCTGCATTAAGAAAAAGTTTGGAAACTTTTTAGCCTCTAATCCAATTCATTGTACACTAAATCCTGGTCTTAGCATTCTCACCAAAACCATAACCCAGCAACTTAATTGGGAAAACATTGAAGTGGTTAACCCTAACCCACCACATCTTCTGGTTGTTATTTTTTTCCATCTTATTGAATATAATTTTATTTTAATTTAAAGAAAAAAAGATTACTAGTTTTTACTTATTTTAAAAGAAAATGGCATACTTGGAGTTCAAGGCCGCTATAAGGGTACTTCTCAAAGATGGTCTACATAGAACATTGTCGCTCACGCCAAGGCGAGGAAACTGGCAATTGTCAAAGTCGTTTTCCAAGTCTCTTCTTGCGATGTTGTGAACTCAATTGGTCGTCCTAATCGTGCTCAGTCAACACGCCCATCCGGCCTTCCATGAAAATTCCTAATACTAATTTACAAATTCACTCCTTCGCCATTGCGCCCTATTTTGGCTATTCATCCTCTATTTAAGAAGTCCAGAGGGGTGAGTTAGTAATTAAGCTGGATTCTAAACTACAAATTCCAAGTAGTTTTCACTATACAACATACACATGCATGAAACACTATCTTAACGTGGTGCCTCATAAAGGAGTATTGAAATCAGGTATATTATTTCATTATGGTGATAAAATATAGCAACAAAATATCCCACATATCGTATCTGATATAAGTAAATGATGTGCAATTGAAAAGATGCAAGGCCTCTTATCCATCATTTGAAATTCAATGGTCTTTTTAATTTTCTAAATTTTATACAAATGGGTTGTAATTCTTCGAACTAGAAATTTTACATTTGAAAATTAAACAAAGTTACATAAACAAAAGATAAAAATGAGGCGGTTCAAGGTAGAGATTTTTTCCCCTATGTTTCTGTTATTAGGACAGTTTGTAAATGTTACAAAATTACATCTACTAATTAATAGTAGCAGCCCACACACGTCATATGTGTGCAATTTAAATGCCTCGACATCATTCATGTACCAAATGACAAACAAAATAAAGAAATTCATCCTCTGTTATCAAAATGGATTGTGTAACAAAATAAAATGTAAAATAAAATAAAAGATGTGCTTTTATGAAAACAAACCGTCAGCCTTCCACCCTGATCCCAATTCATAGTTTTTTATTGGTTGCCATATTGCTAAATTCTACTTCAACTAAAAATCAACCTAAAACTAACAAAGAGCAACATATAGATTTTTTTACATCGGCCAATGTAAATCGAGGAATTAAAGACTTTAGGAGGCTTGCTGCTTCTAGAGACGTTGCGTTGCTACTCGATCGATTTGACTCTAGATTCGATTAGATTTGATGGATGTTATTCAAGCTCGATCTGTTTTCAGATTGGTAATCATGTAAAGATGGATTCTCTAGTGAAAGAGATGGAATAAAAAGAGATTATAACCAAGGCACTTTGATGGTCAGGTTGTATTCGTATGCAGCCACTTTAGAGGTAGACCGAATGAAGGAGGTTTTGCTGAAGAAAGGGAAGAGGAAGATTAAGAAGAAAAATTGAAAAAGCAAGAAAAAACATCTGAACAAGACACCAAATTAAAAAAATTATTAATGAAGAATGTCGGGCCTATCAGGCTTTTTGTTTACAAAAAGAAAAAAAAAATCTAAGACTGGGACTGAACTGGATTTGTCGTCGGACCAGACTGATTCATCAAATTTCCTTTAAAAAAAAAAAAATCGTACCTGATTGAACTAGCCTGTTCAGGCTGATTTTCAGGCTTTTTTGCCCACCCCTAGAAAATTGCAATATCCCACCAAATCATTAGGAGGTGCTTTGCTATTACCTATGTAATAGAGAATAGAGAATCTCTATATCCATCTATTTTGCCTCGCTGGTCCCAATATATGGGAATCATCAACAATCCTGTTGAATGTTTGAAATCATGGAAATATGAAACATGGGCCAGCAGCAAAACTTGTTGGAGAGTTTTGAGGCAGGGGAGGTGACCGGGTGTAATTAAAGACATCTGACAGTTTTTAAGAATGGTGGGATAAAAATGGAAACGTAAGACAATCTTCTCTACTTCCTTTTTTTTTTTTTTTTTTTTTTGTACCAACTCTTGAAGGACTCATTTTAGCAAAACTTCTTTAGAAGTACGAGGAAAGAAAGTACATGATCATCATATCTTTCTACCTATCTATCTATTTATCTATACTATAAATCTATACTACTATAAATGAAAACCAACGTACAAGAAAAGAAAAGGAAGTATTATGGCAAACCCTCGGCTCTCTCTAGCGGCGCTCCCCTTCGTGCTCACTCTAACACTGCTTTCTTGTAGCAGCGAGAAATCTGCCAACCTCCAACGTGCCTATCCAGTCTTCCCAAAGGTCGGAGACCCTCTTTGCCTTTTCAAATCCATCGATCCATCCTTTCCTCTACCTGTCTAGAATCTCTAGATTTGGCCGTAACAATGAGGACCCAGATAAGGTACCAGTTTGGTCGGGGCAACTCCAGCCGAGGACGAGATTCGATACGGCACGAATACGAGATGTCGGAATTGCGGCGGCGCTCTCGGTGATGTCAGAGGCAAGGATGCAGGCTATGCAGCCAGCTGAAATGGCCTGGACACCACCCATCACGGCCTTGGCCTCTAGATCGGTCCAAACGACAGAATTAATGTTGTCGGAGATCGATCCCAGCTCTCCTATGGTGGCGGACGCTGGCTTGTCGGCTATGTGGTGGCTTTGTATGGGGATGGTGGCTGACGTTGCTAGGCCAACATAGGTTGAGGATCAGCGATGGATCAGCAATGGCAAGATAGGCGACATGCAATTGGCGCTGGAAGTGCAGAAACGACGACCGACTTTGGTCGCGCGGAGCTACGACGAGGCACCAAAAAGGCCTTGGGTGTCCAGAGCAGATCTGACTATGGTGTTGGGCTTACTTGAGGCCCAAATTAGGAGCTGGTTGGGTTTGAGTTCTCCATGGGGCTGGATAGCTTGGAAATGGGCTCAACTAGTATCCTTGGCAAATTATGGGCCAAAGAACCATCATGCACAACCTTTGGGTTCCCAAAATCAGACTCTAGGAACGAAGTTTATTGCTGATAATGCGTTTAAACCTTCTAGCCTTAGAGTGAAGGGCATGGAAAAAATGTAATTTTTTTTGCATTAGCCTATAATTATGTCATAGTTTATCGTAGTTGATAGACTTACTTGAATAAATGAGTACTAGATGTCTAATAAATGATCTAGTACTATGTACCATGTGATATCTCTACAACCTCGTATCTATCTTTAAATGGTAGCGAAGAGATATGTAATTGTTATTTTGGCTTGAGTTTATTAATGACGATCATTAATAGATTGATTCAAAAATAAATGAAAGCCAACGTTTGGTGTCAAAGTTTCATCAAATTTTGAATTGTCATAAATACGTTTTGAATAAAATAAACTTTATTTGAAAAAAAAAATTCTATTGAGACTTCCCAATTTCCTCACTGGACCTCTATCATTTTTGACTTACCAAATGACATACTTATCCTCGTATGACACGACTATTTTAAACAATAAGCAAATATATTTTTCTATCAATAATATTTGCCTATTATTACTTTTCATATTTTTCTAGAGATCCTTATCATAAGTTATTACTTTTTCTTTTATGATAAGTTATTACTTATAATTTTCTGTTCATATTTTAAAGTAATTTTATTTCAAAATAATAATAACAAAATACAAAAATGAGAGACATGAGCAAAGATCCATCTTTCTCCTACCTCCAGACTTCCCAAACTATCTTCTTCTTCTTCTTCTCTGATCTTCCTCGAGCAAAAGTCTCTCACTAGACCTCTCAAAATAAAATAAAGCGTCTCTTAATTACTAGAAATATTTTGACCATTTACCCTGATTCTGGAGACTTTTTTTCCCTTTACACCACCCACTTATTTTTATTTTTTCCATTTACCCACAAAGACACTAATAAGGTCTTCTCTAATACCCAATTAATTTTTTTTTGAGACTATTTTGCCATCACGCCTTTGTTACATAGAGAGAGAGAGACAATGAAAGATAGAGAAGCCACAAGAGACTTTGCCAGAGTTCGGTCAAAGACCGCGGGACTCAAGTCACTAGTCGCCGGAATTAGGTCACGATAGCCGGCTGCGGAATTTCTCTGAAAACCTCATCGGAGGTCTCCAAAGAGGTCGTCTGAAATCTTATAGGTCGCCGGAGAGGTTTATTGCCCCCCAATAAACTATTATTGCTCTCGAGCACACCTTTATTGCCCCCCAATTATTGGGGTCAATAATGGTTTATGAAACCTTGTTGGATGTTCCCGAAGTGGTCGTTGGAGATCTCATAGGTTGCCGCAGAGGTTTATTACCCTTCCAATAAACGTTTATTGCCCCCCCCCCCCCAGTAAACCTTTATTATCTGCCAATAAACTTTTAGATAGCTAGAATAGGAACTAATCTCTCTAAAATTAGACAAATAAAACTTTAATCAAAGAAACAGATGAAGAGATGCATTTATTGCTCCTCAATAAACGTTATTATCCCCCAATATATGTTTTATTAGAAAACAATATAAGATATATGTATAAGATTTTGCACCACATTCTTCAATATATGACATGTTAGGCAGAAATGTAATTAAGATTAAAGAATATGTATTAATACAAAGATGATGGTGATGTTGATTTGAAACACATGACCCTCTATTGATGCACCTACTGATTCGACAGGAAGGGCATTAGATGTATGCAATGATGCAACTATTGATCGGGTTCCATTGGTAAGCAATCTTAATTAACAAAGTTTTCATACTTCTTCTTGTTTTTCATCTAACAATTAAGCGTGGGACTTGGGAGATAGGAGTTTAAAAGAGAGAAACTCCAAGTGATGATAGACATTGTCTGTAATGGTGTCAGCTCTTCTGGAAGCACCTTCAACCCTTTTATCACAATGATTCAATGTGTCAAGCAGCTTATCTATGGGACCTAGACCAAAATTAAAAAAAGGAAAAAAACCAACATCATATATGACCTTGTAAGAGCAAGTCCACTGGTTTGTTTTTGATTGGTCACTAGCTAGATTTGGTGAGGTGGTGACCAGCCAAACACCAAAACTTGCTTCCACTGGGCCTTCCTTGATCAGTCAATATCTAGCCTTTCTTGACCGAGTCGAAGAAACAGGGCAAAGCCCTGACTAAAATTATGACCAGTCGAAGGAGACGCCAGCTCGGCCCAAAGCCGGATGTGGCTGACGTCAGCGATAGACAAGCAGACAATTAGCCGGAGGACAATTTGCTCTTCCTTGGATTGCTTCGATCTCGGCCTTGGGGCAGCGTCTGGGAGGGCTGACGCCACCGAGCGACAGGATGAGGTGAGGCGACCACGGGGGAGTCGGGTCCGTGGACGGAGGACGTCGGAGGAAGGAGAAAAAGGCGGGTTGGGTTGGACGAAACCCAGGTCTGGGGGCGAGAGAGACAGAGAGAGAGAGAGAGAGATCCGGAGGGGGGAAATGAAAAAAAGAAAAAAATTTCGTCCTTTGAGACAAAACAGAATTTTTTGTTGTTGCTATTTATAGAAAATTTCATATTTAAAAATTCATAATAAATTCATACGAACTCCGAATATTGCGTTCCATATATGCACGAAATCGTAGCGATGAGCTCTAAAACTTTCATGAACGAAGTTTTCCCAAATTCTGAACGTATAAAAAGTTAATTTTCATGACCCCCTAAATAACGTTTGTTTCGAAAAAAAATTGATTAGAAACCGAATTCCTCATACAACAACTAAATAATGTTGTATGGTACTTATTCCTAGTTTTTCATTTATGTAAGAAAAAATCGATGAACAATGAAAAATGAACAGTCTTGACTGGTCAAGAAAAAAAACGGGTGAAAACCAGTGGTAGTGAACAGTTACTTGACTGGTCGATGCATTGACTTTTCAACCTTGACATTTTATGTCTACGGGTGAACTTGCTCTAAGTCTACAGTCGACTGAAATTAAACTATTAACCCAATAAAGCTCAGATTTCTATAATTCTGACAAGAAACCAGAAAATGAAGAAGGAAAATAACCAATCACTAAACCCACCTCTGTAACATACGACAGGAAACAATTCTCATTCAACAACCTTTCAACCACGGTCTTAATGATGAACCCTATACCGGAGCTTTTCCGACAAACCAAACAGAGGCGTAACCAAAATAAAGGAGGGAGTGGGCGGAGAGAGAGAGAGAGACTTACGTGTGTGACCGGAGGCGAGTTGGAGGGAGCCCCGGTCAGCCGGAGACGGAAATTGAAAGTGAATTCCGGCAGCGATGACTTTGTAAAATGGAAGCTCCAGACCTTTGTGCTTTGTCAGATGATGAAGCTTCGAATTCGTCAGTCTGCATAGAGAGAGAGAGAGAGAGAGAGAGAGAGAGAGAGAGAGAGAGAGAGAGAGAGAGAGAGAGAGAGGGCGGAGAGACAGAAGAGAGAATCATCGATCTGAAGGGCATATGTAGTTTATTAATTAGGACGACGGCAAAATTGACCTTTTGCACTTAAATAAGTGAGTGGGAATTATAATATGTTACTGGGGTAAGTAGAATAATTTTAACTAATTTTGATACTTTGGGTTTAGGCTAGTGGAATAATTTTAACTAATTTTGGTGATTTGGGTTTAAGATTCTTTCTAAATGTATTTTGCAAATGTCCAAGTATACCAGCAAATTTTTTAAACACAGTAAATTTATAAAATTTCTTACTACACCCAGTAAGTTTTCTTATAATACCCTTTCCTTCCAAAACCCAGTTAGAAACAGAGCACCCTGCTTTCATTTACATAAGCACATGGTGCATGTAACCAACTACAATCAAGAAACCCAAAAACCCAAATCTCATCACCTCTAATTATATAGAAAACGCACACATGAGGTGGAATAGGAAACCCACATGTATGTAGAAAACATAAAAGAATCGAAGACCTTTTATGATCAAAAAGGAAATAGAAAAATGAAGTATGATATCAATACCATTACTTCAGCCTTAATGGCATCTCACACAATTAGTTCAAAGAGTATACTGAAATTCGGATAGAAGTGTGAATATCTTGTTGAGTATTGAGATCTAATTTAACTACAGAAATCGATATGATCAAGACTGATTAAAGAGGAGGTGAAAACAAATACGAAAGAAATTGATCAATGAAGGAAAATACCAGCCTCACCTGACCAGATTAAGGCGTGATTGCGACTGCTCCACAGCCTGCCAGACTCATAGAATGACAGCCCATAGCGCCGATACGGAGACCCTTTCGATAGCAGAGAGAGTTTGAGAGAGAGAGAGAGAGAGAGTCTGAGGGATAGATAGAGAGAGTGATAGTGGGTGATTTCATAATTGACCTGTGCATAAAATTGGCATTTTACTCTTAAACGTGGCAAGTGAGAATGTCAATCTCTTGGTGGGGATGATGGCAAGTATTTTATTTAAAATCGGGCTATGGGTCAAGGCCCCTTATTAAAATGTTCAGTAAGCCTATCTCTATTTCGTAGCCTTTGGTCTTAGAAACACAAATATCTTTCCAATCTCCAGCAAACAACTTTGTATCTTTACCATAGAAATCTATCTAGATTCATTATCTAAAGTTGAGATTAGTGAGAGAATTTTGAACCCCGTAACATCATTCTTAATTGACTTTGAGAGATCATTTTGATCCAGCACTTTTTCATCCAAATTCTGGATCCTTAACTGCTGTGTGTTTGGTTTACTTCCTTAGGATGTATGAGTTTTGCTGGGTGTATGAATTTGCTGGGCTTAACTAAAGACAAAAGTATGATAGAAAAACTTGCGGGGTGTAGTTAGAGATTTATAAGTTTGTTGGGTGTAAAAAATTTGCTGGGTGTTAGTAGGCCCACCCACTGAGCATACAAACACGTGCTCGTGCGAAAGCTTTAACTGGACCCACGTAAAGAGAATAACGACCCCGAGAGGAACAACGCACATCCATACACATGGACGAGCAAGATCAAGCTCTGGCCAGAACTGTCACGCCCCGAATTTTAAAAAACAATTTCAAATCCGAAACGTAAATTAAATAACTCACTCGAATAACATCCAGAATTATTTTTTTTTTTTTTTAAAACTAACACAACACTCGCCACTCGAATATAAAATGTAAAGATCCTCGAGTTAGTTATTACAATTCACATACAATGTAAATTGTAAAGCTCTAAATGAGCATAACAAAACCTCACAAAAGAAAAGCAAATGAAATAAATGCTGTCACTCTAAGCAGCTCGATCATCACCATGGTTCTCCTGACCTGCAGGATTATCCGTTACACCGTTTGAATAATGTACCGGGATTGCAACAACGCAAAACGCGGTAAGCTTTTGAAAGCCCGTATGAGTAAATAGAAATAAAACAGTAAATCAACAACTTTTACTCAAAACAATCACAACTCAAAACAAAACATTCCACCTCCATTTCCAAACCATTTTCCAACAAATCTCATCACTCACCACTCGACTCATCTTATATAATAAATATGTATTCATGATCACGAGTAATTCAACTCGCTGCTTTCATGTCATACGTCAATTTTCAAAAGTGTATTCATGATCATGAGTAATTCAACTCACTGCTTTCATGTCATACTATGGCAGACAGACTAGAGCTCTAACTGAATCATAATGTGTCACCTTGGCCAAAGTTCAAGCTTACGATAATCTTGCCTCAGTCACCACTTGTGACCAATCCGTAGATCAAAACATTTAAAAGTTGTCCTTATCTGACTCAAATGTTACTCTTCGACTCACTTATGCTTTCTCACAATAAAATCAATAATTACATGATATATTGTATTTCTATTGAAAGTAAGTGCTCAAAATAATAATCCAAAAATCCAATAACACACCATCCATATATATATATATATATATGTAATCATCCACTCAGGAATGACCACTAATACCAACTATAATTTGCGTATAATTTATTGAATACATACGGAAAAAATGAAATTCGGTTCGTAAATGAACCATGTGAGATTTACTCACCTCTTATCCTGCTGCGTCTTCTATAAACCAAAACCACAATAATCCAATTGCTCGTCACTCAAACCGCCTAGTACCTAATCAAGTATGGTCTTTATTTAGTAAACGAAACCCGGCATAAACTTAAATGATGATCCAACGGTCAGATTTTAAAATAAAGATGATCCAACGGTCGGATTTTAAAATAAAGACGATCCAACGGTCAGATCAAATTTGAACGATGATCCAACAGTCGGATCCTCACGGATCGCCCTTGGAAACATCCTAGCATAGACAGTTTCTCACGAATCGCCTCTCTAATCATTGTTTTACAATTATACGAAAATCGAACGGTCGGATCTTCCCCCGTGACCTCACAAAGTCATCGGGACAGCCATACGATCAACATATTAAAATTTGATGCAAAACCGATGGTTTGATCTCCGCAGATCGTAAACCGAATGTAAAACGTAAAACCGTAAATAGTAACGTCAAAACGTAACACCACTATTTATTAACTTTTTCTAACATGACCATGTTATATATCAAAACGCTCGTATGGATGCATAGATCATTGCCTAGATAATAAAACTCAAAATATGGTCCAACGAGCCGCCACATGGGGAGGTCAGACTGCGGTCAACGCCGGTCAACCACCTCAGATGCAAAAGTTGTCAACTACAAACTTCTTCAAAATGACGATGTGAGTAATTTTCATACCTGGAGCTAAGCGTGATTTGGTCTAGATCGTCCTAGATCGAGCTTTGAAGTTAGATTAATCTCGGCCCTCTGATCACGTTTCCAGATCCAACTAGAGTCGTCAATCTTCAATCCTTGATCTACCGCTCTACACTCAAAATCGTGATACAAGCCATATATGGGAATGATCAGGAGGATGAGGTGATCATGAAAATGGGGAGGATCGGCTGAGGTGATGTCTGAAAATCCAAAATCCGGCCAGGTGGGGGAGCCGCGACGAGGCAAGCCGGTGGGGGAGGGTGACTGGGCGGCTCGGGGCGCACTGGGTGAGGGTCGGGTCGAAGGTGGTGGAGGCCGGTGACTGCGTGTGGCACCAGGTAGGGTCGGCCAAGCCGGTTGCGCACAGAAGGGAGAGAGAATAGCTGGGAGAAATTTTTTTTTGGTTTCTGAAAATTCCAAAATTTTCCTATATTTATAGAAAATTTCAAATGTTCAAATATTCGTAATAACTTCATACAAACTCCGAATATTACGTTCCACATATGCACGAACTCGTATCGACGAGCTCTACAACTTCTATAAATGACGTTTTCCCAAATTTTGAACGTATAAAAAGTCGATTTTCACGACCCCCTAAGTAACGTTGGTTTTCGAAAATAAAATCATTCGAAACCAAGTTTCTCAAACCACGACATATGAAATTATCCCAAATATCAAATTCAAATAATAGAAAAATTATTGAATTACATAAATTTATTATATGAAAATTCGGGTCTTCACAGTCTACCATCCTTAAAGGAATTTCATCCCGAAATTCAAGCACGCTCGTTGACAAAAAGCTGTGAATACTTTTTCCTCATGTCAGACTCTAACTCCCATGATGCATCACCCTCATCATAATGACTCCACAACACCTTGACCAACTCCACTTCCTTCCTTCGAAGCTGCTTTGTTCACCGATCCAAGATACGTACAGGTTGCACCACGAAGGTCACTCACGTACCATGATCAATCACGTGGGACTCATCTCGGATATACTTCTTGAGCATAGACACATGGAAGACATTGTGTATGCCAGACATGCTAACAGGTAGAGTAAGTCGATATGCCAAATCACCGACCTTTTACAGAATTTCGAAAGGTCCCACGTATCTTGGTGCTAGTGTCCCCTTCTTGCCAAATCTCACCATACCTTTTATAGGTAAGATTTTCAAAAATGCGTGACCACCTACTTCGAATTCAACTGGTATTCTCTTCAAATCAGCATAACTCTTTTGCCTACTCTGTGCTGTTCGGATCCTGTCCCGAATAACAGTGACTTTGTCTGTAGTTTCCTGTACAATCTCAGGACCGAAGAACCTTTTATCTCCTGCTTCCGCCCAACAGATAGGAGTCCTACATGGCCTACCATAAAGAGCCTCATATGGAGTCATACCAATACTGGAGTGATAGCTGTTGCTGTAGGCAAACTCTATCAATGGCAGATGATCCGCCCAACTCCCCTTGAAGTCCAGTACACATGTTCTAAGCATGTCCTCCATCACCTGATTCACTCTCTCAGTTTGCCCATCTGTCTGTGGATGAAAGGTACTGCTCATAGCTAATGATGTGCCAAAGGCCTTTTGGAATCTGTGACAAAATTTTGAAGTCAAACAAGCATCCCTATCAGAAACAATCATTACGGGCACACCATGAAGGTTTACTATCTCATTCAGATACAACTTACATAATGCATTGCCTGAATAAGTCTTCGCCACAGGTAGAAAGTGTGATGACTTTGTCAATCAGTCAACAATCACCCAATTCGAGTCATAACTTTGCCTGGACCTAAGCAATCCAGTCACAAAGTTGATGTAGATATCCTCATATTTCCAAACAGGAACCGATAAGGGTTTCAGCATCCCTGCAGGCCTCTGATGCTCTGCCTTCACTTGCTGACATATAAGACATTTCGACACATGTTCTGCCACATCCCTCTTCATTCCATACCACCAAAACTATCTTCGTAGATCCATACACATTTTGGTACCCCTTGGATGTATCGTGTATCGAGATCTATGTGCTTCCTGCATGACCTCCTCCTTGAGGCTATCAACACTCGGAACATACAATCTCCCACGAAATCTCAACCCTCCATCTTCTCCAATAACCTACTTAGAAGGGCCCTCCATATTTAGATCAGTAGACATCTCAGCAATCTTCGCCTGAGCAAACTCATCAAGTGTCTGAACTTGAATGATCCTGAAAATCAAGGTAGGCTGCAAGGTAATACTACCGAGGAAGATTCTTTATCTGTTCCGGTTGGCATGAGGTCAAACTCGGATGCAGCTTCCAACATGAGCCACTCCTGAACCATAAGAAATGCCATGATTCTTCGGGCTTTTCTGCTCAAGGCATCCGCTACTACATTGGCCTTTCCAGCATGATACTCTAAAGTGAAATCATAATCCTTAAAAAGCTCCATCCATCTCCTCTGGCTCATGTTCAACTCTTTCTGGAAGAATAGATACTTCAAACTCTTATGATCAGAAAAGAGTTCGAACTTCTCACCATAAAGATAATGCCTCCAAATCTTCAAGGCAAAGACTACTGCCGCTAGCTCTAGATCATGAGTCAGGTAACTCCGCTCATGCACCTTTAACTGTTTAGAACCATATACGACAACACCACCATTCTGCATCAACACACAACCTAAACCCTGATGAGATGCATCACTGTAGATAACTAGGCCGCCACCACTAGTAGGGATGATCAACACTGGAGCAGTGGTCAACCTAGTCTTCAACTCATCAAAAGCTTTCTCACATTCTTTAGTCCAGACAAACTGAACGTCTTTCCTCGTCAGCTTGGTCAAAGCTGAAGCAATACTCGAGAATCCCTCAATGAATCACCTATAATATCCTGCCAATTCGAGGAAGCTACGGATCTCTGTAACCGTAGTGGGACGACTCCAACTCATCACTGCTTCAACCTTCGAAGGATCAACAGAAACTCCATCCTTCGAAACTACATGACCAAGAAACTTGACTTCCTTCTACCAAAAATTGCACTTCTCAAACTTGACAAAAAATTTCTTCTCTCTCAACGTCTGTAGCACAATCCGCAAATGCTTCTCATGCTTATCAGACGACCTTGAATCAATCAAGATATCATCAATGAACACTACAACAAACTTATCCAAATAAGTATTGAATGTGCAATTCATCAAATCCATGAATGCTGCAGGTGCATTTGTTAGACCAAAAGGCATGACAAGGAACTCAAAATGTCCATACCTAGTCCTATATCCTCATCCTTTACCCTTAACTAATGGTATCCAAATCTCAAATCAATCTTTAAGAACACAGTAGCCTCCCTAAGCTGATCGAATAAGTTATCAATCCTAGGTAAATGGTACATGTTCTTGATGGTCACCTTGTTCAGTTGCCGATAATCCACACATAACGTAAGTGGATTATCCTTTTTCTTTACAAACAACACTGGTGCGCCCCACGGTGAAACACTCTCTTGTATGAACCCTTGTGAAAGTAATCCCTCAATCTGAACTTCAAAACCTGAAGTTTAGCTGGAGCCATCCGATAAGGTGCTTTCGATACAGGGGATGTACCTGGTATTACATCAATGGAGAAATCCATTACCCTTTTCGGAGGTAACCCTGGTATCTCTTGGAATACATCAGCGTACTCTGAAACTATAGGAATTCTGGTAATCCCAGAAGCACTACTCCCTGATTCAATATAAGCCAAAATCTCTGCCCTCATGGCGATGTCAGACTTCAGACAATGATAATGAAACACTGGTTGTCCAGGAATATGGAAGGATACAATCATCCTAAAGAAATTAATCACTGCATGGTTCGGGCTCAACCAATCCATACCCAAAATCACATCTTATGTGTGATCCGGAAGCACAATCAAAGAAGTAGTAAACTCTCTATCACAAATCCCAATAGGGCAATCATCACAAAATACACCAAGCTCAAGGGAGATGCCAAAAGGCGATGTAACACACAAAGATCTAGCAAGTGATGTAGCAGTCAATCCCAAAACATCTACCATAGAACTAGATATGAAGGAATTGGAGGCTCCCGTATCAAACAATACTCTAGCTAGATAGTTATAAACAGATAGAGTACTTTCCACCCCTGTGCCTCTTTGGCCAATGGCAAGGACTCTCGTAGGTGTAGGTGGGAGTTGCCTCTACTGGTTTCCCTGCACCCTATTCTGAGGTTGGTTACACTCTCTAGCTCAATGCCATTCCAACCCAAATTTGTAGCATGCCCTGCTCTTCGGTTTGGTGCATCCTCTGGAGATATGGCTTGCCTCCCCACAATTATAACATACCACTGGTGTGGTTGGTGATGCCCTGGCTAGAGCCTGGTGATGATAGACTACTCTAGCTGGAGCTGGTGATGATAGGGTGCCTTGGCTGGAGCCTGCTGGTGAAAGCGGGTCCGTTGCCTCTTCCAGGGCCCACCCTGATGCCTCGTCGAACCACTGCTCCCTGCTATAGCCTTTCCTCTGTCCTGAAAGTCTCACAGCTGTCTGGTCAATCTGAGGAGGTGGGTTCATCTCTTCTAGTACCATTGCCTTTGCCGCCTTTTGTGCCACAGCTGCCAACTCAAACGACCCTACTGTAACTCGAAGGCTCTTGTTCAGCCCTCGCAGAAAGTGTATAGCCAACCTTTCGGCATCCCATGGTCGTACGAAGCGATACATCCGAGAGAACTCTGTCTCATATTCCCGAACAATCATATTCCCCTGAGTCAACCCCAGAAACTCCTTCTCCAAGTGTTCCACAACAGACCTAGGAAAGTACTTTTCCTTGAAGCGCCTCTCGAATTCCTCCCAGGACATGGCAGTCACATCCTCATTCCTCTCAATGAAATCCCACCAGATACGTGCCTCATCTTTTAGCATGAAGGTGGCGACCTCCTTCTTCTCAACATTTGTGCAGATGACCATCCTGAAACAGTTCTACATATTCCTGACCCACTGATCAGCCTCTAAGTGATTGGTACCACCCTTAAAAGGGGCAGCTCCAAGCTTGGTGACCTCCTTGACCAACTTTGCCAAATGTAAAACATCAACTGGTGGAGCAGGCGGTTCGAGTAGAGGCACCTCCTCCTTGTCCTCGTACATCTCAACAGGAGGAACTCTGCCTCTACCTCGGCCTCGACCTCTGCCTCTACTGCGGCCTCTGCCTAGGCCTCTACCTTCGCCTCCCACCAAATCCATTTCCTAATGAGCATAGCATTCCTGGTTAATACATGTATAATACTTAAACAAAGCATAAGTCAAATACAAGTTCATATTAACCGAGCTACTAACACGTCAAGGGTAATTCAAAACTCCAAACATGACCTAACATCCTAGACGACTCCTAACGCTCTGCTGCAGACTGGCCATTATTCGGAAAGTATTAGCGCATCACAAAATATGTACCTTCCGCTCTGATACCAAATTGTCACGCCCTGAATTTTGAATAACAATTTCAAATCCGAAACGTGAATTAAATAACTCACTCAAATAACATCCAGAATTATTATTATTTTTTTTTTTAAAACAAACACAACACTCGCCACACGAATATAAAATGCCAAGATCCTCGAGTTAATTATTACAATTCACACACAATGTAAATTGTAAAGCTCTAAATGAGCATAACAAAACCTCACAAAAGAAAAGCAAATAAAATAAATGCTGTCATTCTAAGCAGCTCGATCACCACCCTGGTTCTCCTGACCTACAGGATTATCCGCTACACCATTTGAATAGTGTACTGGGATTGCAACAACACAAAACCCGGTAAACTTTTGAAAGTCTGTATTAGTAAATAGAAATAAAACAGTAAATCAACAACTTTTACTCAAAACAATCACAATTCAAAACAAAACATTCCACCTCCATTTCCAAACCAGTTTCCAACAAATCTCATCACTCACCACTCGACCCATCTTATATAATAAATATGTATTCATGATCACGAGTAATTCAACTCGCTGCTTTCATGTCATACGTCAATTTTCAAAAGTGTATTCATGATCATGAGTAATTCAACTCACTGCTTTCATGTCATACTATGGCAGACAGACTAGAGCTCTAACTGAATCATAATGTGTCACCTTGGCCAAGGTTCACGCTTACGATAATCTTGCCTCAGTCACCACTTGTGACTAATCCGTAGATCAAAACATTTAAAAGTTGTCCTTATCTGACTCAAATGTTACGCTTCGACTCATTTATGCTTTCTCACAATAAAATCAATAATTACATGATATATTGTATTTCTATAGAAAGTAAGTGCCCGAAATAATAATCCAAAAATCCAATAGCACACCATCCATATATATATATATATATATATATATATATATATTTATATGTAATCATCAACTAAGGAATGACCACTAATACCAACTATAATTTGCGTATAATTTATTGAATACATACGGAAATAATGAAATTCGGTTCGTAAATGAACCATGTGAGATTTACTCACCTCTTATCCTGCTGCGTCTTCTATAAACCAAAACCACAATAATCCAATTGCTCGTCACTTAAACTGTCAAGTACCTAATCAAGTATGGTCTTTACTTAGTAAACGAAACACGGAACAAACTTAAATGATAATCAAACGATTGGATTTAAAAAAAAAAATGATCCAACGGTCGGATTCTAAAATAAAGACGATCCAACGGTCGAATCGAATTTGAATGATGATCCAACGGTCAGATCCTCACGGATCGCCCTTAGAAACATCCTAGCAAATTTATATGAAAATACGATGGATAGTTTCTCACAAATCGCTTCCCGAATCATTGTTTTACAATTATACTAAAATCCAACGGTCGGATCTTCGCCCATGACCTCACAAAGTTATCGGGACAGTCATACAATCAACATATTAAAATTTAAGGCAAAACCGATGGTCTGATCTCCACAGATCATAAACCGAAGGTAAAACGTAAAAACCGTGAATAGTAACGTCAAAATGTAAATCCACTATTTATCAACTTTTTCTAATATGAACATGTTATATATCAAAACGCTCGTATGGATGCATAGATCATTGCCTAAATAATAAATCTCGGCCCTCTGATCACGTTTTCATATTCAATCAGAGCCGTCAATATTCAATCCTTGATCTACCGCTCTACACTCAAAATTGTGATACAAGCCATATATGAGGATGATCAGGAGGATGAGATGAACATGAAAATGGGGAGGATCGGCCGAGGTGATGCCGGAAAATCAAAAATCCGGTCTGGTCGGGTTTTAGGCTCGGGGAAGTGCTTCGATCCAGGTGGGGGAGCCGCAGCGGGGCAAGCTGGTGGGGGAGGGCGACTGGGCTGCTCGGGGCTCACGCGGGGAGAGCCGGGTGGGCGGCGGTGGCGGTGTGTGGCACCAGGTCGGGTCATCGGGTCAGCCAAGCGAGTTGCGCACGGAAGAGAGAGAGAATGGCTGAGAGATTTTTTTTTTTTTGGTTTCTGAAAATTCCAAAATTTTCCTATATTTATAGAAAATTTCAAATTTTCAAATATTCATAATAAATTCATACGAACTTTGAATATTACTTTCCACATATGCACGAACTCGTATCGACGAGCTCTACAACTTTCATGAAGGAAGTTTTCCCAAATTTTGAACGTATAAAAAGTCGATTTTCAAGACTCCTAAATAACGTTCGTTTTCGAAAATAAAGTCATTCGAAACCAATTTTCTCAAACCACGACATACGAAATTATCCCAAATATCATAATTTAAAAAAATTATTAAATTATATAAATTTATTATATGAAAATTCGGGTCTTCACAAGGACCCCAGTCGTCCTCGACACCCCTACAAATAGGGAACTCGCTCCCCTTTCTCCAGGCATCGATCATTATTCATTATCACCCATCTCCTTAAGAGGGCTACTGCTTTTCTCCCAACAAACTTGAGTGTTAGAGGAGTGAAGTCCGGATAACTTCAGACTTCTTCTTGACGACTTCTTTGTTGTTTGCAGCTTCCAGCTGATACATGGCTCAGTGAACATAGCTTTTTGAGGATAATAGGCGTAGATACTCTCAGCGAAATCACTCCTTAACATTAGGTATAGTTCGATATTTGCTGACCACAGTTAGAAAGACCCTTAGCATTTCTCCTATGTCAATAAAAACATTGTAAATAGGGTACATTTTTACCTCCAAATTAGACTATACCCAAATTACCTGCAAAATCCTAAAGGAAAACCCCAAAGGTGGTTGCAAAAAAATCCCATAAAGCCTTGCAAAACCTAGAGACCCATGTTTCTCTAGGAGTTATCATTTGGCCCACTGATCAATGGGTCGATAGAGGCCCACCCGGCCCTGTTGGCATCTAAGCCAAAGAAAGCATGGCTCAGCCCGTAAGCCCACCAATTAAATATTGTACTCTATGTGTAGTTAATTATGTGTATATATATATATATATATATCAGATCCTATCTAGAGTGAGGCCTCGCTTTGACATTTCAAAGCGAGGTTAGGGTTTAGGGTCATTTTTTGGTCACATATCCACATCTCGACCGTTCAGTTTTTAGGTACTAATGTATAGATCATCTCTGTAAAATTTTAGTCAAATTGATGATCTTTAAGGTATATACATATATATATATATATATATGCGCAAATGTTCTTCCCGAAATGAAATACTACAAACTATACTTCAAAAATCCTAATTAACTTACTTAGGTAAAAAGTTAAATGTAGATTAAATAGTTTGGAACTAGATAAGATAGGCCTGGCCCTGCCCAAATAAAAGAGTGCTACCCGGTCGAGCCCACAAGACCTGGTTTAAATGGACGGGCTTGGATCTTGAAATTTACAATGAAGCCTAACTCGTCATTATGTAAAAATGTTATAAGGCCCAGGCCGACTAGGTTCAAATCCTCTATTGATTGGCTCGGCCCATTGACAACTGCTACGGTTTCCCCAAATGAATTTATTTTTAAATTTTTAACCAGAATTAAAATAAAATATTTCTAAAATTCAATATATTGTTTCTCTGCTGATTAAGCTCAAATGGAAAAGTCAGAGCTTCAACATCAAATAGCAATTGAAAAGTCAAACCATTTTATGATTTATTATGGCTATACTTAACTATAATGTCCATATGAAAACTAATACCCATTGATCAAGATCAAGATAGGCAGGTACGTATTACATGAATTTTTGGTCAAAGACTAAAAAATAGTACATAATTACTTAAACCTGCTCAAGCTGAACATCCTTAGACTTCAGAGGAACATAGTCTCCCAGGAGGAACACTGCATGATCAAGGTAGGTTAAGTCGGTTCAACAGCTGGCCTGGACCCCAGCCCTCCTCAACACCTATAAATGGGGACCTCGCTCCCCATTCTCTAGGTATTGATCACTAGTCATTCTCACTCATCTCCCTAAGATGGCTTCTGCTTTTCTCTCAACTAACTTGAGTGTTAGAGGAGTGAAGTTTGGATAACTTCGGACTTCCTCTTGACGACTTCTTCTTTGTTTATAGCTTTCGGCTAATACAGGGTTCAGTGAACATAGCCTTTCAAGGATAATCAGCGCAGATATTCTCAGCGGAATCACTCCTTAAGACTTGGAGTAGTTGGATATTTGCTGAGTACAGTTAGAAAGACCTTTAACATTTCTCCCAAGTCAATAAACAACATTGTAAATAGGGTATATTTGTACCTCCAAATTAGACTATACCCAATTTTCCTATAAAATCCTAAAGGAAAACCCATATGTAGGTTCAAAAAACTCTCACCAAGCCTTGCAAAACCCAGAGACCCACGTTTCCCTAGGGATCATCATTTGGCCCGCGGATCAATGGGGCCAATTAAGGTTCGCCTGGCCTAGCTGACATCTAGGCTAGGCCAAAGAAAGCCTGGGCCGGCCCGTTGAGTTCTTCTTTCTTTATCACTTAGGAGCCGTGCAGGATGAAAGTCTCATGCATGGTTTTGAATGAGAGAAAGGAGTGAAGAATCCTCTTTTTGACTCTGACTCTCCCACTCCAGTTGTTGCTTTTCTTTCTTTTACTTCGAAAGTAGCTGCTTCAGCTTCAGCCACTCGAATTTTTGATATTCCTTTTTATTTCTTATTTTGAACTAGATAATTTTAACTTCAATCCATGGATAGAACTAAAAAGTAAATTGATTATCGAGTCAAGTCGATGGGAAGGTGATAATCCCCATCTTGAAAATGATAAAACATACCAAAACAAAAGGTGAAAGGATTGAAGAAGCCTGCCCGGCCCGACTCGTAAATATCCCACACATAAGTCTGCAAATTAAATACTATACTCTATGTGTAGTTAATAATATGTGTGTGTTGTCTAATTTATAATATATTAGACACGTATATGTATGTATACATATGTATATATGTATTGTGTAATATATTATAAATTAGACAATACATGCTTCCACACTCACATATATGTGATTGATCTTCCTTGAAAAGAAATACTGCAAGCTATACTTCAAAAATTAACTTAGGTAAAAGTTAAATATAGATTAAATTATTTGAAACTAGAGAATATAGGTCCGGCCGCTCCCGGATAAAAGAGAGCTATCCGGCCCGGCCCATAAGACCTAGTTTATATGGATGAGCTTGGATCTTGAAATTTACAATGACCGGGCGATCATACCTAGTCTAAACCCGCTACTGATCGATCCGGCCCGTTGACAACTCCTACAATTCCCCAAATGAATTTACTTTTAACTTTTTAACCAAAATCAAAATAAAATATATCCAAAATTCAATATATTGTTTGTGATTAAGCTCAAATTGAAAAGTCAGAGCTTCAACATCAAGTAGAAATTGAAAAACCAGTTTATGATTACTTGTGGCTATACTTAACTATAATGTCTCTAAGAAAAGTAATACCCATTGATCAAGATCAAGATAGGTATATGTACGTATTACAGCAATTTTTGGTCGAACATTCAAAAATACTACAAATTACTTAAACCTGCTCGAGCTGAACATCCTTAGACTTCAGAGGAACATAGTCTCCCAGATAAATAACCTCGAGGTGATCCGACAGGGCCGACTTGTCGATGTTTTCATGGTGATAAGATTTGCAGACGAAGTAAAGCACCGTTTGGATGACCAGCAGAAACAGAATCAACTTAAGCAGCAACAACAATAAGAGAACACCGAAGCCTATCCTGCCCATCGTCCCAAATAATATCCATCCACGCACAACCAATACTTGAAATGAATACTGAATAATGAAGGCTGAAACATTGATCTTGAAGAAGATGATTGAGGCGACCCACATGTTCCCTCTGAGTAGCTTCTTACTCTTGATCATGGCTTTGATCCCTTTCGTTTCTTCCAACACCGAGACGACGCTAGACAGTTGCCAAATTATGGTCATATACACGAACCCAACAAGGTACAAGATCAATAAAAAGAAACCAATTATGACTAAGGCGGGGCTGTCTCCGCGTGTGCTGTGGAAGAAAATTGCCCAAACAATTAGGACTACTATTGCCACCAAGTTGTAGAGGAAGCAAGCCAGGAAGATGCACAAGAAGGTGATCATCACGCGCTTCCAGACCCTTGGAACTACGCTCATGATCTTCCGGAAGGTGATTTCCCGGGCGGTGTATACGCATGCGATGGTGTATACCACGGCGGAGGTGGAGAGGAGGCTGAAGATGAGCATGGAAGTGAAGTAAGCAGCCTTGAAGAGCCAGAAGGTTGCCCATTCTTTGGTGAGGACGTCATTTATTCTCTTGTAGCGAGCGGTGTCCGGTCTCGTTTCGTCCAAGGCGTTTTCGCTGTGGATGATCCTGAAGAAGAGGATGTTGGAGACTTCTATGTGAGCCAAGAAGATGAAGCTCAAAGGGAGGATCAAGGTCAAGGTGATTTGGCTGAAGATTTTTCTCCATTTGTATACAATCTTATAGGATTCTTTGTAGATGCCAAAGAAGCCAAGGAACTGCAACTCATCTTGTTCTCTATCCATAGTTGCAGCTTTTCCTTGAATGGGTTTCTGATTCAGAGAGACGAGTATATATGAGGTTGGAATGGAAGTTAATTGGGTTGTGGGAGGAGGAATATAGGAAACTAGATTGGACTTTATGATACAAAACTACCCTTGATTTTGCAGGAAACTAGTAGTCATTATCAATGTTGTGCATTCCAACTAGAAAATAGAATAAGTGAGATTTAAATACTAGCTAATGGAAGAAAATCAATTACACTGCCTCCCACAGGTTTAGAAGTGAGTAGTCTATCATATTTTTCTTTCGATAAATAAATAAGCTCTAAGAATTTAAAAATATTCTGTTCATTCTCGTATTCCTAACCTTCATTTATTTTTTGAACCCTTATTTTTTGAACCCTTTTTTACCTGGTTACAACTTACAACTGCACTTAGAATAAGTATTTTTCAATATTCTCATTTTGCATTTTGCAGCAGCATTCTTTTTCTAGATTATTCTTTAGAAACGGTTTATTTTTTTTATAATAATATCAACTAGTTAAGTCACAAGTCATTTTCCAAAAAGAAAAAAAAATTGAGTCACAATTCATGACAAACCCTATATCTTATTCAATAAGAGTATCTCGGGCGGGGGTGGGGGGTGGGAGTGTAAACTGGAGTACTGGACACTCAAAAAAAAAAAAAAAATGAATGCAATTCTTCATCTAGAATTTGAAGCATTCGTTGGACTTGCCAAGATTAGAAAAAGTTCCTTCTTTATTTTGATCATAAACTTGAAAGAAGTTTGTGCATAATTAACAAGTTATCTGCATTAATAAGTTATCTGCACTAAGAAAAAGTTTGGGAATTTTTTAGCCTCTAATCCAATTCATTGTACACTAAATCCTAGCGTAGCACTCTCACCTAAACCATAACCCAGGAACTTAATTGGGAAAAGATTGGAGTGGTTAACCCTAACCCACCACACCCTCTGGTTGTTATTTGTTTTCTCCCATCTTAATGAATACATTATCATCTTTATCTAAAAAAAAATAGATAAAAGAAAAAGATTACTACTTTTTGCTTTAAAAGAAAATGGCATACTTGGAGTTCAAGGCTAGTATAAGGGTACTTCTCAAAGAAGGTCTGCATAGAACAATGCCGTTCGCCCCAAGGCGAGGAAATTGGTTGTTGTTAAAGTCGTTTTCCAAGTCAGTTGGTCGTTCTAATCGTGCTCAGTCAACACGCTCATCGGGCCTTCTATGAAAATTCCTCATACTAATTTACAAGTTTACTCCTTCGCCATTGAGAAATAGGCTATACATCCTCTATTTAAGAAGTCCAAAGGGGTGAGTTAGTAATTAAGCTGGATTCTAAACCACAAATTCTATGTAGTTTTCACTATACAACATACACATGAAACACTAACCGAATGTCATGCCTCATAAAAGAAGTATTGAAATGAGGTATGCTATTCCATTATGGTGATAAAATATGGGCTCTAAATACTGTTTTAGAATTGATGTATGACATTTGGTGACATAAGATGATTTGTTTCCACAGATTCCATAGGAAATAGTAGAGCAAGAGAATGTTAACACTAGCTAGCTCCCATAGATAATATCGGATTTTAAAAAAGATATGTAATGACCTTCATTTTCTTCGTCTTGGTCGCCCCACTTCCACAGTTCCACTTCATCCAAAAGATCCATTTCCAAATAACCCAATCAAATTAACAAGTTCATGTATTGACCCAATCAGTGGACCTAGCTTGTTTCTTTTTTATTTTCTGGTTTTAATTTATTTTTACTATCTAATAATTAGTGGCACTATGCTGTTAATAAATCTCTATCTTTGTTTAGTAGGGCTAAGTGGGCTTTGTCTCGGTCTATGCACTCAACGTGCCTTGTCTGGCCTAGCGAGACGATGTGTCATTGTCAGATGGGAATAACCTCCTAGTGATCGAATGAAACGAAGTGTAACTGAATTTATTCTCCGGAGGCAATATAGTAGGACAGTTGTGATATGAGCGAAGCCCACAAACAGGCCTAATCCAACAAAGGAAAGTGGAACGAGAGTGGGCTAGCCCAGCCTGGCCATAAGTAGCAGCCCAGGCAGCCAGAGCCCCAAAGCCAGAGCCCATCTCCTGCACCTCGCCTCCCCAGACCCACTTGCATCAACCCGTCAAGGAACGGTCTCCGATCACCAGTCTAACGGCCAGCCGCCATCCTCCATCATTGTCGTTGTCTAGGGACGAAGCTCCTGGACCTCGACCTAGATCAACACCGCATAGGTCGGAGCCTCCAAAGTTACACCGTCGCCAAAATGACCAACGTCTACTGGATTAGATCGGATCTGCCTCCGAAACTCGAACCCAAATCCAGTCACTGTCATAGCTCAACACCCTCAACCGCGAACAGAGCCTGTCACACCCAGGGTGATCACAAACGCCGTCGACCGTCCCTGCCCTCGCCGCAATCAAAGCCTGTCACCACATGGATCGATCACCAATGTCGTCGAAAGAAGACACTGCAGAAACGCCATCTCTCCAATACACGAAACTCTAGGTTTCGCCTTTCAAGGTCGCACCGCAAATCTCGGAGGCCAGCTTAATGTGATGAATTAAGAATAAGAACATTGGTATGTTTTAACATTTCTTATACATGTCATATTTACTATAATATTTACCATTTTAAGGATTTATATTCTCACTTCAATCAATCATGTGATAATTAAGAAAAAAATCTCGTTAAGGTAAATAATGCCCTTATTAGAGTAAAGTAGTTTTATGTATATCATATATTAACATATTGTAGAATTTCTCTTAAAAAAAATACTTCAGATTTGTGCAAATCTCTTTTAGCTATTGTTGTCTAGCAAACATGAGGATCGGGGATCATATTCGGAGATAACAAGGTTGTTAGTTCAGTTGATTGGATTTATTAAGCAGGTTTAACGTTTATCCGCAATCTGTCTTTGTCCCCTAAAGTATAATAACAGTAAAGCAGATTCCTTCCAGAATAAAGACAGAAGATGCCCGGTCTTTACCACAGCAGAGGACAACAATTTGAGTGACTGACAGTGGAAGCAATGCAGAATTGAGTTTACCTATTTAACTTGTGTGCTCTAGTATCCAGGACAAGAATTATAAGATATCAAATAATGAAATTAAGTTCCAGTTTATATGTCCTAGAAATTCTGCTGTAAAACAGTAAGAACAGCAACAAAGATACGCCTATCTGTCTTCAAACCAAAGCAGTACAAAATTTAAAATGCGTCGGCATCAGCAAGAGGCACACATGGACAATGTGTAGGCTAGATCATATGACATTGGTAAAAGAATCATATATGTTAGCAAATTTTCAAGTAGAACTATAGATAATTAGGTATATCATGGATGTAATTTACAATTGTCAGAATCATTCAATCATATAAGTATATAACCAATTTCATGTAAAATATGCTAACAGCAGCCCATTTGTGTATAGCTATGCACATTAGAACGTAGGGTATGGACAGGTAGCCAAGAGAGCAAGTCAACAAACATGTTGAAGGCATTGATAAAGACATGCATTAAATTTTTAACCAATAACACCAAAACAATCTATACCTTAGCAATCGCGATTTGTCACTCTAGGCACGTTTGTACATTCCGTCGCCGATGTCCGTGAGCCTTTCATTCTCTCTCTTGCACATGCCATAGACAACCAAACTGAAGGTAAAATATCAAGTTTGGCACGGTGGTCTCAGCGCCTGATTTGTATCGGTGAGCAAGGTTTGATGCATGATGGTAGACTAACGGATGGGCTTATTATTGGATAAGAAATAAGAGTGTAGAGATATTCTTGATGAAATTAATAAAGTAAGGGCTGAACTGATTTCATCCCAAATTTTAGGGTAGTAATCGGAATTAGTCATTTTCTAGCTTTTTACGGTCTGACGCATAGCTAGGGTACATTAAACCTCAGAAAAAAGAAAGAAGAAGAAGAAGAAAGGAGTTCCAATATAATTCTGATGTTACAAGTTGATCATGTACAAAACGCTGGAGTTTTCACAAAGACGTATATATTCTGAGTTTAACGGAAGGATCCAATCAATATCTCTATTGTGATTTAGGCTCAGAGTGACACGCCATAAGAACCAGCAGTTTGATGTAATCCTGGTCAGTCAGTGTCGAAATCGACAATGATGAATCCAGAACTAGAACAAGAAAAAATTTTAAGTGAAAATTAAGTAGTGTTTGGTTGATTTCAGGCAGTATCCGAAAGAAAACATAATGTTCATTAGTTACTGCAGAACATGCGAATTACAACCTACAAAGTGGAAATAGCTTGATGGTAAGTCACGTAACAATACAATTACATCAATTCAGGACTGAATCAAAGGCCATGAATTGAATATATGCTATAGAGAGAGTGATATATTCATATATAGTGTTCAATGGCTTTCCTTTGTGACTAATTTGAGAAAAAATTTCTATTTTGTTAGCAAGCATGCATGTCTGCTCTAGGCTTCTAATTTTGTTATATATTGCTGACAGTATATGAAGGTTGGTGGTGAGACCCCTGTAACACCAAGTATAGTAGTTTACTAGTGACTGTCTCTTCTAGTTATTTGAACTCCTACTATGACAAAAAGATTTATGATTATGATGTGCATAGCTCCAAATTGCAATCCACCTCAATCTATACCAGGATTTATCATTAGCGAAAAGTCCATATAATGCTGAATCTTCTTTTTCCAATTATCCAATCTACAATGAAGCTATATATATTCTACGAATATGAGCTCAGGAATAGAAGGCGGAAGAAATTGAGAAAATAGCAGCTTACCCTCGATTAAACCAAATCAATATTTCTTACTGCAGAACAAAACACAGGCTACAACTGGAAATAGAGTCATACCATAACTCAATTACATCAACTAACAACAGAATTAGAGGCCATGACGGCTCAATACCACACCTTCTGAAGCGTTCGTCAAAAATTTGATCTTGACTTTGTTCAGCGTGGCTAGAGCCTGCATATTTATCATCTCTTTAGTGATTCTCCACAACAAGCAATACCAATCTCATAATAGATGATAAACAATCTCTCTTGCTCACAAAGTCATGATATTCCTCTGTCCCAAGTAAAGTGATATCAACAACTTCAACTATTGCATCTGCAATAAGTGAATTTGCAGCCCAGTGCTTTAAATTCATTTCCCCCACAAACATCGCATCTGTTGGTTTCCTTTTTGTGAATGTCTCTATCACTACAACACCAAAACTATACATATCCCCTCTTCTGGTCACTATTCCCCATCCATTCCATACTCTACAATATATATGATGAAAACAAAATTTCTTAGTTAAGGAGAATATATATAAATCTGAAAGATTAACTACTAACACTACATCACCCGGAGCCATGTACCCGATTTTGGCAAGGGTCAAGGTTCGAGTGATAGAATCTTTTCCACCCACGAGTTTAGCGATACCAAAATCAGCAACATGTGCAACCATATCGTCATCTAGTAGTATGTTGCTTGGCTTCAGATCACAATGCATAATAGGTCTATCATAACCATGATGGAGATACTCCAATGTCGTTGCAGCATCGGAGAAGGTGTTCATGGGCTCTAACCATGATGGTGTTCATGGGGTTTATCGGGTCAATATATTCAACCTCTGCAAGATGTTCAAGGTTAAGTTATGAGAATACAACCACTTTTCAAAGCATGTAGTTTAGTACAACGGCTTTGAAATCAATTTGACTGCAGCAACTGATGACTTTGATAAGGTTTCGATGGTGAATATTGCTTAGCATTTCACATTCGACATCAAAACTTGAGAATGCCGCTTCTGTTTCTAAATTATATACCTTAATGGCAACATCTATCCCATCTGACAGTGTTCCTTTATATACTGAGCCAAAACTCCCAGTGCCAAGTAAGTTGCTCACATTGAATCCACTTGTTGCACTTAGAAGCTCTTGATAGGAAACTCTTCTCCACTGATGTTGTGGCAAAAAGGTAGTCTCTGTTGTAGCTTTCACATTCTTCTTTCTTGATATAATAAATATCCAAATGGGTCACTATAAGCATTGCAGACAAGATACCCGGAATAACATACCTGAAAATAGTTTTAACAGTCTTCCTTTTGCATGATGGAACTTGAAATCGGGCTGCACCAGAGAGTCCATGGTTTTGAAACAAATGATTGAGCAGACAAGTTTCTGAAAGGAGCACCTGTTGGAATTTCTCCTTGGAGTCTGTTGAAAGACAAATTCAAATACATCAGATATGAGAGCGCTGAAAGAGACTTGGGAATCACTCCTGATAAGTCCAAACATTCCAGGCTTATGCAATTGCCAAGTGAAGTAGGAATGAAGTCTTGTGGTTTATTATTTGCCAAGGACAGATTGACCAAGTTTTGAAGTCCACCAACGCTGCTTGCTATACTACCAGATAGTCGGTTGTTTGAAAAATCTATATCTATATCAACTTTCAAATTACCAACACCTTCTCTGATATACCCGATCACAGAATTCGATGACAAGTTCAAGTACATGATATATGTAAGTCCCCATGAGGTAGATGGTAATGTAGAAGTTAACAAATTAGACTCTAATGATAAAATCCTTAGAGCTGCAGTTAGATTGCCAATGCATGAAGGTATAAAGCCAGACAGTCGATTGCCACCCGAAGACAAAGAAGCTAGGTTTTTCAGTTGGCAGAGTTTATCTGGCATGTTTCCTTGGAATGTGTTACTTTCCATATATAGACCTTGGAGGTTTCAGACATTTCTTCCTTATTGAAGCTGGAACCAATCCACTTAATTGATTCTTTACCAGAGATAATATTGTCAGGCTGCTTAAGTTGCCTATGTCATTGGGAATTTCACCCCTCATGTTGCAGTTGTAAAAATAAATATATTGAAGAGATGTATTCGTAAAGGAAATCGGAAGGTTGGCATCTAAGGGATTCATTGAGAAGTCTAGTCTCCTCAAGTTGCTAAGATTTGCCAAACAAAAGAGAACATCCAGTTCTGGATTGAAGTACTGACGGTCAGTTTATTACCAAAAAATTGAAGCCGCTGAAGTTTTGTCAAGGTACATAGGGTGCTAGGAATAACGCCAAATAATAGGTTGCTGCCTAGGTCTATGTCCTCCAGGTTAGAAGCATTGGACAACGATTTGGGGATTGCTCCGCTAAGTTTATTTCCTCCTAGATAGAACCGTTGTAGGTTTGGAAGGCCAAGGCCTGTGTTTGGTGGAGGGTTGCCTAAGAAATGGTTGTCGAAAAGCGATATCATTGCTATTGTGGACATATTGAAGATTAAGGATGGGATGACCTTTTGAGGTTATTCCCAACGAGGATCAATTCCTCTAAATTTGGAAGATGACCAATCTGATGTGATGTCCACAATTTATTTCAATCGACACCATTATAAAATTTGTCATTGGGGAATACAAGATGTTCTAAAATCATTTGTAACCTATATTACATGAACCGTGAAATGAATCTAGCCTCCATCTATTTTTATTTCTATGGTTTCTTCATATTATAGTCCCTTTCATATGCTTGTTAATTAAAAACTTACTTTTCAAAACTACTTAAAATTACCTGTTTAGGCCAAATATATAAAGATAGGAACAATATATATAAAATATAGGGTGGTGTATTCATATACTCTTTTTCTCTATTCACATACCCCTTCTAATTTTCTATTACTTTAATTTAATTTTTTTTTATAAATTACCCCAACTATCATCCCTTATAAATCTGTTTCTTTTTCTTTTTTTCTATTTGGCAATTCATTCATGAATCAAACATCATTATACAATAAATCAATATTTTTTTACCTATAAATGAAGAAAAAAATCAAACTTTTATTAAGTGGAATGACCTGTATTTTTAGACAAAGAATATGCTTCCCAACCTTCACCCAATTGAATTCAAATTGCAAAGTTTGTCCTCATACTTTGCAAAGTACCAAACTCAATGCTTGTTTGTTTATGACTCTTAATCCAGATGCATCATCCTCAAATAAAAAAAAAATGGAATCAGCATTTTATCCACTTTAGCCACAAGCTTCCACAATGCAGTTGATGATGTACACAAAATTTGGAGATGCTCTACATAGTATTGAATGCAATGAGTTGCAATCTTCGTGCGCAGACAAAATTATGTTCTACTAGCATAATATAGAACAAATCATATTTATTGTCATAAGGCCATCATTATTAATCTGTTGTAAAGTTTTATAGTTGCTCAATGGATTCAAATATACCAAATACTGTCAGTTAGAATCTTACCAGGAATAATGGATTCAAAGGGGCTCGAATGATCACTGAACTCATTTTTTTTTTCCATGTCTCCATTGCAAATCAAATGTAAATTTTTTCAAAACATGGGTCTAAAGTTTCTTGTTCTACCATGATTTACTCCAAAGCATCATATTAGAGAGATAGAATGACTATGTTAGAGAAATTTTTGATGAAAAAGAAAAGAGAGAATCGGAAATAGTTTTGAAGTCTTATGTGTCTGCAGGAAAAATAAGGGTTTAGGGTTTGAGAATAATTGACTTGCCAAATAGAAAAAAAGAAAAAGAAATCTAATTATAAGGAAGGGTAGTTAGGGTAATTTTTAAAAGAAAATTGAATTAAAGTAATAGAAAAATAGAGTGGTGTGTGAATAGAGAAAATGGTGTGTGGATAGCTCCACCCAAAACATATCATTATTGAATATATATGGAGTACCTGTCGAATAGTTGAAGCCAATGTCAATTGTCTGTATTTGAGTCAAGTTCCCAAAAGTATTTGGTATTTCTCCACTAAAAGTGTTGTGTGATACTTTCAATTGAAGGAGTTCTTTGCATTCCCACAATTTCGATGGAAGTGGACTGTCGAATTGGTTGGAACCCAGATTCAATACTTGAATAGTCGGAAGATGTTGACATATATTGTCCAGAAGACTACCATTTAAATTGTTTCCATATAGAGCCAACATGGTCAAAGAAGATATGTTGAAAACAACTATAGGAATAGACCCTTTTAAAGCATTCAATTGCACAAACAATATTTCCAATTGATCTAAACTCCCAATCTCATTAGGAATTTCTGGCAAAATAAACACCAAAATATAAGTATCGTATCAGATACTCTATGTCTCAACTGTCTCGAGAAGAGTTCAATCTAGCTAAATCCCAGGGTGTCTCGACTTGTCATTATCACTATCAGTCTCAAGTATCTGTAAAACGAACGAAGGTCAGAGGGAAGACCGAGTGTGTGGGCCTTCAGCTCTCAATGCCTATATCAGTATAGTTATAAGACAATGATAATGGAAAGAGATAGTAAACAGTTACCTCTTTCAATCGATGGAGTTGACCTTCATGTAGTGGGTTCATGGGAGCTTGGTTTCACTTAGTGCAATGTGGGACATTTGGGTTCCCGATACTGCCCCCAGGGGTATCGAGATATCTGGCTGGGAGCTTTTCCTTGCTTTGTGATGGCTAAACGAGCCTTGTGAATCCTGTAGTTGTGCTTGAGAGGTATATGTATATCAACAAGTCCCCCAAGTCCCCGGTAAAGAGTTCTCTTAGGTGGGGAGTTTGTCCTTGGTAGAAGTATCAGAGGTGCAAGGCGTGGTGGGATTTGGTGTCGTCATCCTTGCACGTCCAACGGTCCCTATACTCTCGTGGTCTCTATATATAAATAGAGGAGGAAGATGGGGGTGACTATTGTTCTTCATGTTTTGACTGAGGCCTGAAGGAGAAAAGTGGGTAAAGTTAGAGCCTTTAGTACCCAAAAATTTTTAATCTTTCGTTTGGTGTTCGGAATTCTAGGTTCGAGGAAGGTTTTGGTCTTGTCTTTTGTGGTTTTCATCTGGAAGAGTGAATAGGTACGTTGGCCTTTTCTTTTCTGGGTCTTGTTCTGGTAATTTGTTGTAGGTGGAATGTGGGTTTGCTGAGGACTTGTTGTTCAGAATTAAGAGCGGCCAGGAAATTTTGGGTCTTGTGTTCTGGGTTAGGTTTTGGGGGTGTGAATTTTAGGGTTTGGTTGGTGCCTGTGTTGTGGCCCCTAACCGGTGTCTATTGGATTTTGAAATTGTTCGTGGGATGAGTCGAGGAAGGCGATAGCTAAGGGCAAGTTAATTGACTTATTTTAGGTGTCGTTCATAGTATTGCGCGTGACCGTTGTGGCCATGGTAGGCGAGAGGGCTCTACTTATGGTAGTGGCAAGGAACCTTCTCATTGAGGTGGCGAGAGTTCTTCTAGCGGCTGCCTGCGTGGCGCCGAACCTCCCGTAGAGGCTGTGGTTTCTGAGGTCTTAGTGGAGGAGTTTGGTGTTACCCTTAATATGTCTATCGATCAGCCAGGGCTGAGTATGACGGAGGACATCCCCAAGGGTTAATGAAATGTTCAGTCATCTCGAAATGGGTTGGGAGTATTTCTATGAGTATCAGTTGAAGTGCGGGCTGTCGTTTCCAATACCGAAGGAAATGCAGTATCTACCTTCTTGCCCTAATGTCCCTTTGGGGCAGCTATCGCCCAATGCGCTGAGGCAGATGATGGGGGTATTGGTGCTGTGGAAGCTCAGTAGGCAGCAGTGTCTGAGTATCAATGAGTTTAGCTCTATGTTCAAAATGCAGTATTTTAAGAAGACTGGCGATTGCGGGTGCGTGAACTTCAGGTCGTGTGGGAGCCAGATCATTGAGGATTTGCTGTCCAACATTTATGAACGATGGAGGGGAAAACCTTGTCTCGTTTGTGGTCTTTGGCAGAACCCTGTTATGCTGCACTAGGCTCCTACTCGGTTTCAGCCCATTTGTGAGTATCGTGATCGCGTCTTTAGCGTCTTTGTCTTGGTGTTAACAATGTTGCCAACAACATTTCTTTGCATTGTAGTGAAGCAAGATATCAAGCTAACCCTGATAGAGGAGAAGCGCATTATGATGGTTTTGGGCAAGTTCCCGAAGGGGAAAAGGGGGTTTTACTGCTTGTGTAGATTAGCGATATAGGAGAAATTTGAGTTGGTGAGGTGCCCTAATGAAGAGTTGTTTCCGTTTTTCTCTCTTTTTGTTGTCGCGACTTATGTTCTTTTTCTTTTTCTACTTCTTTTTTTACTTAGTCAACATGCCCAACGAGTTTTCCACCAAGAGTGATGCCCCTTATGCTGAGGTGAATACTGAAGCCATCATCGAAGAGTTATTGCGAGACTCAGAGGTGGTAAGGTGTTGCAATGTGGATTTGGCGAACAAGAGTGTATACGAGACTGAACATCGACTAGGCATGCAGTTGCTTGATGACATATACATGAAGTTTCCCGATACCGTACTGAAGTATCTAAATAGCCGGGCCATGTATGCTTAGGCATCAGTGGGTGTTGATGAGGGTGTCATACAAAAAAGGCAGAACTTGCCGAGAACGGTGCTGTTTCGCTCTTGAGATGCAGTGGCCTAGACGAAGCAGCACCCTTGGCAGTCAACAGATGAGCCGAGACAATGTTCTCAGGCATCAGTGAGGCGAGAAGGGTAGTGCCCCTGAGTTTGGAGGGAGACGATGCCTGCGGTGGACATTTCACCGGTGCCTATGTTAACGGAAGCGACCATGATATTGAGCAGAATAATCAAGACACTGTAGGGCAATGGGTGCCATCACTAGAAATGGAGATTTCCATAGAGGATTTGTTCGAGGAAATGGAGTGTTGTCAGAGTGATACCAGTGATAGGGCTCACTTGGTGGAGGACGTGGTGTTGGAACAACTGGAGGGTGTGTTTAGCACTGATATTGAGGGCCTGGGGTCACCAGAAGTGATCGCCGTTGATAGTGAAGAGGTAGAGGTGACGAGCCAGGTCATTGGTGTCTCAATGGTGGCGGCCGAGGTTGGTGGTATTCAGCAAAGCCGTAGATAGGGTGGATGTGATGAGGGCGTCTAGGTGGCCGAGGTGGAGGCCCTTGTGCAGCCGGCCGAGAGAAAGGAAACCAAAGGTACTTGCACGTGTATTGATGGCGCTGAGTTAAAGAAAAGGACGTCCTGGTAACTCAGTCTCAAGAGTCCCCCCGTGGGTGTGAGTGTCGACACTCGTGGGGGAAAAAGGTCCCGAGTTGAGGAGGTGGCTCAATCGCAATATGTGAGTGAGAGTTCTCATCATTCTCGGGATGAGGTTGTTGGAGGTCTCTCACATACCCTGGGTGAGATCGGCATTGCCAATGGTGCGGTTGTGCACATGGTGGCGGATCTGCACAACTGTCATCGTGACCGTAGTTGTGTTAACGTGGTCGATCCTCGCTAGGGTTTTCGAGATGCTCAGGAGAGGCTAATGAGGGTAAGTATCGCGCTTGTATTGCATGCATTCCCTTTTCTTGTGTTTTTTGTGTTGTAATGTCTTATATGGGGCACATGCTATAAATATGAACTATCAAGCCTCAGCTGAGTTGCTTGCTCACTTTGACAGAGAGATGGCGTAGCCTCGAGGCATGTTGGATGCCGAGAGGGAGCGGGGTCGTGAGCTTCAAGGTTTGTAGGATCGAGGCCGGGTTGATCATGAGGAGATAAGGCAAGCGATTGATGAAAGAACTGAGAGGACGATGGAGTTGGAACGGTCAATGGTGGTAGAGGAGGTTGAACGACGAGAAGCTGAGGAAGCTGTTACCCCTTTGAGGGAATCAAATCTAGACCTTACTGGCCGAAGTGTGTTTAAAGGCTCTAGAGGAGGTAACGGTACAAGTCCGCACTACTGCAGAGTGACTACGCAAGTTTGAGAGGCAGGTTCAAGACCATGATGCCGAGTTGGAGCTTCCTGGGGCGGCCTTAGAGAGTTTAGCTCCTTACCCGAATATTATGGTTGAATTGGAGGGCCAACTCGGTACGTTGCAAAGAGAGGTTAACTGTTTGAGGGTTGGTGAGCGCCAGGCTGGCGTGAAGGATGAGAAGTTGGAACGGTTAAGGAAGGAAGTGGATGGGGAGTACTCTCGGGCTAGTACCTTCGTTGCTGATTACATTCGTTTGCCAAGGGGCGATAACTTTGGAGGCCGAGACCTTTGCTTTTTATTTTGCTGGCAATAGGCCTGCTAACGTGTATATGGCTTTGATTTTGTTGGAACATTGGTCGGTCGGCTTATTTCTAGAATTTTTTTGCATTTGGGAATATAAGAAATTTGTTGGGAAGAGGCATTTTGTTGGCGATATCCCCCCATGTGTTGAATGTGTTTACTGTCTTTTCAATTTTGAACGTTGTCATTATTGCAGGTTGTTAAAGCGATGCAATCGTTGGTCGTCTGGGGCCGGTTTTTACGGTGGTTATTCCCCATAAATAGGTAAGGTGAGTGTGGAGTGAAGCATATTCACAACAAAGCATTTTCTTTTTTCTTCATTTTTTTTCTTTTCTTGATTTCTGGGCTTTATAGCTTAATCTCATGCCTGGTTATAGGCTTTATAGCCAAATCTTAGGCGAGCTAGGCCCCTTCACCACTTAGGGGGGTTGAGCGATTTGTGTTCCTAGGGAACAGAGTCTCCGTTCAAGTGAGAAACCCAAGGGCACCGATTGTTGGTGATGTGGTGGGGCTACAATGATGGTGATTGGGCGACGATGGGGCAGAGAGTGACTCCGTCCCCCAGTCTTTCCCACCAGAATTTGATCAGCCTGTCGGTGCCGGTTGTAGTGATCTTCTTCCGGAGCTTCTCATAGTCCAAAGAATCAGGCTTGACGGGAGGCTCTGATAAAGAGTAGACATATGTATCACATTTATGATGAGCAAGGTTTGATGTATCGCTATTGGCTGCAAAGTGGATTCCCAAATAATTAAGTGTGCCTTCTAAGTGATGGGCTTTCCGACCACGTGGTGTGGTGTGTTGGTCGAGCGGCCTAGTCTGGAACCCCTAGGTCTAACGTTCGATTCCCAGCTCCATCCTGTGGCCAACAGATTTGAGAGACTTTTGTTTGTTAATACGAGAGTTCGTGCGTCTGCGGTGCAGTGATTAGTCCGGCAAATCTGGGATACACTGCATGAATAGGTATGTGTGTGGTTATATTGACGTCTTCCCCATCAAAAAAAAGTGGTGAACCCTTTGTAATAAATGACTTCCTACCTTTCATTGTGTATCGTTCGTTTGTTGTCTATGACTGTATTGCTATTGCCCATAAAGCCCTTTATAATAAATGACTTCCCATCTTTCATTGTGTATCATTCTTTTGTTGTCGATGAATGTGTCGTTCGTTCTTGTTGAAATATTTATCGTTGAGCGTAATTTTGAGTGTTAACTTTTAAGCCTTTATCGTTGGCTATTTTGCTTTATTGCAGTAACGTGTTGCTAAAATTTGGTATCGAATCGTTACTTTTGAATTGTGGGTGGTAGCGTATCGCTATCCTTGGACATTATTTACTTTTGGTATATGTAGTATCGCAATTTGCTTGTAGTTGTTTTCTGCGGCGTTTCGTATATCGTTTATCATTGCTGTATTATCGTTGGTGATCGCGATTGGCAATGCAAGGGTTTGCGAGTGATAGCATTTTGCTATGTCAGCAGAACCAGCCGTAAGAGATATTTCATTTACATTAGTGATAACGCGGAGCCAGTAAGTTGGGATTGCTGTATAGCATGCCTGTTCCTTTTGCATGTTAAGACGTTTAGTAGCCGGCTTGAGGCCTGATCGCTATAGACGAAATTGGGTATGCGATGTTGGCCATTTTGGGGCCTGCTTGTGATGGTCGTTTAATGTTCGTGAAATGTAATTGAAAAAAAATGTGATTATGATAAAGGCACTTCATTCATTGCTGCGCTAGGGCAGTTGCAAGATACATTAGATAAAATAACAAAATAAAACCTAGTTGGTAATGGTGTTCCTACTGCCATGGAGCTCAGCGATAGTGAGGTGGTGCGCATGTGGCCTGGGTGCCTTTGCGTGTACTTGGGATAGTAGTGGAGGTGTTGGGCATTCCACAAGTGTGGTAGGGTTATGCCATCTGTTCCTCTCAGGTAGAAGATGGCGGGCCCAACTACCTCAATGATCTCATATGGCCCTTCCCATGTGGCCTTGAGCCCGATTGGAGTTGGCATCCTTTCCTTCATCACCCAGACTTCGACAGACAATAGGTGAGGCATTACCCTTGCGTTATAGTATCGGGCTATACGTTGCTTGTTATTGATGTTGCGAAGGTGTGCTCGCTCTCGGCTTTCTTCTAGGAGGTTAGAGTTGATGCTCAATCCCTCCGAGTTGGTGAGTGCATCGAAACATCTCTATCGCTTTGGATTTTTTGCTCAACAAGGGTCACTGCCTCGGTGCCGAACGACATGCAAAAGAGGGACTCATATTTGCCTCTATTGGAGTTGTTCTGATAGCCCAGAGGACCTCGGGTAGCTTTTCTGCCCATAGGCCCTTGGCGTCGTCCAGCCGCTTCTTCAGGTTTTGCTTGATGATTTTGTTCACAGCTTCCATTTGGCCGTTTGTCTCCGGGTAGGCTGGTGAAGTGTAATGGATCTTTGTACCGTACTGGCCCACAAACTCTCTCAGTGTATCGTTGTCGAATTGTGCCCCGTTGTCTGTGATGATCGTTTTCGGGATACCAATCGGCAAAAGATGTTTTTCCAAAGAAAATTGATGACTTTGGCAACCATTATGGTAGCAAGTGCTTCGGCTTCTGCCCATTTTGTGTTGTAATCTACGGCAATGATAGAAAATTTTAACTGGCCAAGAGCTGTGGGAAATTTACCATTGAAATCGAGTCCCCACTAGCAGTACGCCCAAGAGGCGATGATGATGGAGAGTGGTACCGATGGTGCGAAAGGGGAGTTGGCCAATTGGTAGCACTTGAGGCAGGCACTGGCGAAACACTTTGCATCTTCTTCGAAATTAGGCCAGTAATACCCTGTAAGGAGTGCCTTGAAGGCTAAGTTCGTAGTCCCCGCATGATTTCCACAGACCCTACTGTGTAATGACAGTAGAACTCGCTGTCCTTCCTTCAGGGAGATACACTTCAGCATGGGGATGACCTTTCTTTTCTGTATAACTTTCCTTCTCGGACCGTGCACAATGTCACCCCTGCAGAGTCTGGTGGCTATAGCCCTATCTGTTAGTTCGATACCCTTTGAAAGGTAATCAAAGAATGGGTCATCCATGAGGGTGGCCGTTGGCTCTCTATGGTGAATATCTCTGGTAATGGCCTGTCGATACTTAGTTTTTCCAGGACTTCCATTTTGAGGTTTCCGATATCGCTGTCAGGTGGCGATGTTTCTAGTCTGGCGACAGCGTCTGCTTTGGTGTTCTGTGCCCGTGGGATCAGGGCAATATTATGGTGAGGGAGTTTGTTATTAGAGGACCAGTCGACATGAAGCGTTCACGTTGAGGTGGTGCTGGGTTCCGATTCCATCTCATTTGGGGACCCGCTATTCTCCAGAGGTATGAATTCCGTAATGAAGTTTGTAGCCGCCTACCCCTTGATGTGCTGTGCATGGCATGTAGTAGATCTCAAACTCGCATAGCTCGATGGACCATTTTACTAACCTTCCTGAGGATTCCGGTTTGTGGAGGACCTACTTCAAGGGTTGGTTGGTTAAGACATGAATGATGTGTGCCTGAAAGTATTGTCGTAACAGTCGAGCAGCAGTAAGGAGTGCGAGTGCGAACTTTTCTATATCAGAGTATCTAGACTCTGCATCGTTGAATCCTTTGCCAGTATAATATACTGGTAACTCATCACTACTCTCGCGTCTGACTAGGGTAGCACTGACCGCTATGATTGAGACTGCGAGGTAGATGTATAAGGTCTCCCCAAGGATGGGTTTGGAAAGAGTAGGTACTTACGCCAGGTAGTCTCGGATTCTATCGAAAGCCTTGTTGTGCTTGGATCCCCAGTCGATTTTTTCGGTGTGGTGAGTTTTAATGAGCTTGAAAAAGGGAGCGCATTTGTCGGTTAAGCGGGATATGAACCGGGCAAGAGCTTCAACCTTGTCCTTCAGGGACTGTACCTTAATTCTCGTCTTTGGCTGTGCCATATCGAGGATGGCTTTAACCTTCTCTGGATTTGCTTCAATGCCTCTCTCGCTAACCACGAAGCCCAGGAATTTTCAGCCAAGGACGCCGAACACACACTAAGTCGCATACCGTACTGGAGTAAGATGTTGGAGATGATTCTTAGGTTTTTGATGTGATCTTCGATAGTGATGCTTTTGACAAGCATATCATCGACATATACTTCCATTATCTTCCCGATGTGATCTGTGAACATGGCGTTAACTAGTCTTTGGTATGTGGCCCCAGTGTTTTTCAAACCGAATGGCATTACCTTGTAGTAATATAGTCCTTTGTCAGTGGTGAAGGATGTGTATTCTCCATGGTGATCTAGTTGTATCCCAAGAAGGCATCCATAAAGCTGATGAGCTTGTGGCCTGCGGTGGAATCGACAAGTTGGTCGATTCTTGGAGAGGAAAACTACCTTTTAGGCAAGCCTTGTTTAGATTGGTGTAGTCGACACACATTCACCACTTGCCATTGGGTTTCTTTACCATCACAAAGTTGGATAGCCATGTCGGGTAAGATACTTCCTTGATGAACCCAATATCTTAGAGCTTCTTGACTTTTGGCTGAATAGCCTTATATTTTTCTTTTGTGAAGACCTTTTTTTTTTTTTACCCGATGAGGGGAACGTTTGGGAAGATGGTGAGTTTGTGGGTCAGCAATTCTGGTGAATCCCTGGCATGTCATCGTATGACCATGCAAACACCTCCTGTCTGAACTTGGGGAACGCAATTAATTCTGTATGAAATTGTGGGTCCGTCTTGAGCCAATCGTGACCTCTCTTTCTGGGTTCGTATCAGATTTAGAGACTGACGTCAAGTCTTCCACGGCATATGGCCTTGACCCGTTTATCTTCCTTCTTTTTTACTGCATATATCGCAATCGTCCTGGGTCTTAGGGTCTTTTGGTCTTTTCTTGGGTTGTCAGGCTTGTCGGATGGGGAGGGCATGTCCGTGGTGAGGAGTACTTCTTGTCTGCCATGCCCTCTTGCGACAATCAGAGAATTACATTGTCTCGCTAACTCCTGATCGCCTCTAATGGTGAGGATGCCCCCTGGGGTGGGTATCTTCATCATTAGCATGTGTCATGCGATGAAGTACTGAAGTCCCCAGATGACATCTTGCCCTAGGATGGAAGAGGGGCAGTCAGCAATGATAAAGTGTGTTGTCATTGTTGCGATAGTGTTACCTCAGCCGAGTGTTATGTGCAAGTTATCGGACCCTAAAGACTACGTGACTTCTCTGGCAAAATTGATCAGAGGCTCATGATCCTGGGTGGGTTTCTTCTTGTCTCGGTTCAAACCTTCATAGCAACTACCGAACATGACGTTAACCATAGCGCCACTATCGACCAGGACCCTATGGCATCAATAGTGATCGATGACCATAGTGATCAAGAAAGGGTCGTTATGGTGTTTCCTTATTGTGTCCTCCTAACGGTTAAAAGTGATCAAGTCCCATTCCACCTGCTGGGTGTGGCATCCATGACTGAGTTACAATACTTCCTGTCCCCGAGGGCATTACCGTTTTGGCAGGTGAAGGGTCTCGGATCCCTCCTTGTATGGTTAGTATCTGCCCGTAGACTTCGATGGCATTAGCTCTCGTTACAAGAGTACACTATTATGAGAGCTTGCCGTTTTGGATAAGATGTTCGATGCATTTTTCAACGGCCAACATATGTTGGTGGGGTTGCCGGCCTCTTCGTGGTATATGTAGTATTTGCCATTATCTCGTGGCTTTTCTTTACCAGGTTTGCGTTTCGGGGGGCTTGGGATGATATCTTTGTGGTTGTTTCAAATGTCCTCGTATGAGGCGGTGAGAGTGGTGTAGATCTCGTACCTAGACGCTGTATCGAGCACCGACGTATGGTGTGTCGCTATACCGGCTGCTCCATGAGTTGTACTTTGGCTTTTCGGGGCTTTTGCCGTATTGCTTGTCTCTTTTATCATTTTAACCAGGCCGCTCCCGTGGAGTTCTGTCATTGTGTTAGGTAGGCTTGTCTCTATTGCTATCTCTGTTCCTGTTATCGGTGGTTTCGATGGGAGCTAAGGTACGTTGACTGACTTTGCACTGGTACTGGTATCGCGACCAAAGGTGTAATATTCGAACTGAGCAAAAGCAGTGGCAACATTGACTAGGTCATCATATGTCCTGGGGGGATTGGTGTTGATTTGTAGCAAGATGGATCCTGGTTAGAGGGCTTGCTTGAATGTTGATGCCGCTAGGGCCAGATCGAGAGAGCGGCACTGTGTGGCTTGCTTTTGCCCTCTTTGGACAAAGTCCTTCAGGCGCTCATTTAGCCTCTACTTGAGCCTAAATAGGTTAGGTGTTATGCGATACCTGCTGCTGCACAGGATTCGTCTGAGGAATTTTTCCCCGAGCTCCTTGAAGCTGTAGATGGAATTGGAGGCAAGGTTAAGGAACCAGCGTAAGGCCTCTTCTCTCAGGGTTTCTTCAAATGCATGGCAGGTCGTTACGTGTCTGTGTACTATGGCCCATGCAAGAGGGACTGGAAGACCTCTATGTTGTGGTATGGGTCTCAGGTGCCATTATATATTTTCAATCTTGAAGGGTTTTGCTTCCTTTAGGCGCTTCTCGGCCTACATCCAGGGTGTGAATGGTCCTATTTTCCCTTGGAATCCTGCCGTTATCGTCTGCAACCCGATCTGCTCTCTGTATTCTCAATTAGTGCCTATAGGGCGGCGATGGTCTCACTCATTTGGAGTAACAGACGCGTGTTGGGGTCGGGTAGAGGTATGGTTGCGTTGGTGGTTGTAGCTACATTAGTGCCTGACGTTCCCGCCATGTTAAGTGCAGGTTGGGGTGGTGGCGCTGTGCGTAGTTGGTTGGCGAAGAGAGGTGAGTTCAAGTAGATCTCTTATGGTCCTGTGCTTGTGATTCCTGGTGCAGGGCCCGAGAGGCTTCCAGGGGTTTGTCTATGGGCGGGACGAATGTGGCAGCTAGGTCGGTACCCCGGTCCGTGGTTAGGATGGCTCTAGGTGTCGGAACACCACATATGGTTGGTATCAGGGTCTGTTGTTGGCGAACCTTATCCAGTGCCTCGTTATTTGTGACTCTCCGTTGGAGTGCCTCGCAGAGAATGCTGTTCTGGTTTGCCATATCTTCAGCCTCTCAGCGGGCTGTTGTAGCCGCCGTTCTCTCGGTCTTAACTTGTGCACGTGTCTCTACAAGGTCGCTCATTGCGATCTCGTATGTTGTGGTGGCGTCGATTGTCACGACTGAGCGGGGTTTGGTGTTTGGGCTCAGAAACTCAAGCGTGTATTAGACCTCGCGGGTTGTCCCATCATGGGGCTGATCATTGTCGTGTGTATCGGGGGTGCTTGTAGCTATTAGTAGAATGTGTCGTTCTGCTAACAAGGAGCGAGGACCCTCCTTCTAGCACCAAATGTTTCAGCTATCTCGAGAGGAGTTCAATCCAGCTAAATCATGGGGTGTCTCGACCTGCCACTATCGCTATCGGTCTTGATTGTCTGTAAACAAACAAAGGTCAGAGGGACGACCTGGTGTGTCGACCTTCAACGCTCCGATGCCTAAGCTAGTATCGTTATAAGACAATGATAATGAAAAGCGATAGTAAACAGTTACCTCTTTCGATCATTGGAGATGACCTTCATGTAGTGGGTTCGTGGGAGCTTGGTTTCATTTCATTCGGTGTGGGACATTTGGGTTCCCAGGGTCCCTGACTAGGAGCTTTTCCTTGCTTTGTGATGGCTAGACGAGCCTTGTACTTCCGGTACTTGTGCTTGGGAGGTATATGTATACCAACACTCTAAATTATGTTTATGGAATAAAGTAAACAGATCTCAGTCATACCTGTGAATTTATTACTGTCTAGGTATATTTCCTTCAACATTGTTAAGTTTCCAATCTCTCTTGGTATGTTACCTGTAATTAATTCACTATTAATTAGATATATAACCGCATCATATACCTTGACAAGCTTGCTAATAAATCAGGGTCCCAAATTATTTGTTGCTAGGTATTTTAACTTGTACATACCTGAGACTTGGTTATATGTTAGATCAATTACTTAAACTACAGATAAGTTCAAGACGGCCGCTGGTATGGAACCTAAAAATTGATTACCATACAAATTAAATGTTTGAAGTTTGGATAAGGACCCGAACTATGAGGGAATGGTTCCCATAAACTTGTTATGTCCCAATCTAATCAACTTCAACCGGTGTAGGATAGCCAATTCCTGAGGCAAGATACCATGAAAACTGTTATTTCTGAGGCAAAATTCCACAAGAAATGAAACGTTTCCTAATTATGGAGGAATAGTGCCAGTGAGACCAAAATAAGACAAGTTCAAGACCGCCACTCTGTGGTGGCGAGCAGCACAAGTAATGCCAGCCCAGTTACAAACTAGGTGATGGTTGACCAATGATACTGGCTTTGAAAGCAAGAAGAGCAGACTGGTCTATGCTGATGTTGGTTTGTACATGTGCTGCCATGGTTATGCAGGTAGCCGCCATACAACAACAGTATTGCACCAAGAAGAACCAAGTAACTCACTCCATTAATTGTTTGAAAATATGTGTGTGTGTGTGTAGATGGAAGGTACAGAGATGAATATATTCTGTGTGGAATTGTTAACTGACACTGAGAATTGAAGCTAGAGTTACAAGAGGAACTAGGTTCAGATTGTTGAATTCACACACACACACACACAACTAGTTAACTAATTGATTAAGAAAGGTTAGCTGAGCATGAGATATCTACCGTGACTTTTCTGCATATGAAAACTCACAAGACGTGGAAAGATTTGACTAGTATATGGGTTGATGTGTCATAAATTATTAAGATATTAATGACCTGGAAATACGATTTAAATAAAGAAATTGCTTTAGTATAATGTTGGATTAATACATCAAGAGACTTAGTTTGATACTAGACTAGTTCGATAGATACAGTAGAATTAGAGTAGTTCCAAACTAGACTACTAAATTAACTAATTAAGAGAGATTACCTGAGCATGAGCTGTCTGCGGTGACTTTCCAGCATATGAAAACTCACAAGACGTGGAAAGACTTGACTAGTACGGAGGTTAATGGGTCGTCAATTATTAATATATTAATGTCCTGGAAATGAGATTCAAATAAAGAAATTGCTATAGTACATTAAAGAGACTTAGTTCGATACAAATGTAGACTAGTTTGATAAATACAGTAGAGTAGTTTCAAACTAGTCTACTAATGCATGAAGTAAATTAAATTTTAAATCAAAATAATCTACTTAATATATCACTAGTGTTGTAGTATAAATGTATAAATATCGTATATGTCTATATCATGTAACAAAATACGTAAAAGTATTTAGATAGGTACTTGAGTGTATAATCATAGGTACTTGAGTGTATGAAGACTTATGTAAACATGCTTTACCAAAGGGCAACAAGCATGGCATAAAATCATCATCAAGATGGTTATCATTTTGATTTTCTCTTTGAGCTTTCACACTTCAAATGTATTCCTATAAATACCCCTTTGTATGAGATGAATAAACACATTGAAATCTCCATTCGCTCTGAAATATTACTCTCCCTTTCTGTTTATCAATTCCTCTTGTTCTTAAACACGTTATCAGCACGAAGTTGCTCTAGAATTAGAATCGAAAATTAACGAAAGAAGAGTTCATTATCGATCGAAGTCATTTTTCCAAACCTACAAAAAATCCCCAAACCCTAGCTCAGATCAAAGCCCTTGATTCCAGGAGCCCGGAACCGGTCTCAGAATAGCCTGAACCGGCCGGAAAAAGCCTAAACAGGCCGCCGGAAGCAGAAAACCAAACCGGACCGCTGCCGAGACCTGCCGAGGTGCTGCCGAGAAGCTGCCGAGACCCTGCGCAGCAGCCGAGCAGCTGTCGACACATCTGTCGACAGATTTGCGGGGCGACTTTCCGACAATTTTTCCGGTGACTTTTTCGACACTTTTCCGGCGACTTTTCCGCCGAATTTTCTCAACTTTTTCCAACGATCCTTCCGGTCACCTCCGATAATTAATCCGGTCAAAAATTTCCGGCAACACTATTCCAAGGTATTCTTTACTAAAAGTCCCGTTTTTTGAGTTTTTATTTATTTTCTCTCCTTTTTACTTTTTCTCGGGAACTTACAATCAAAAGCGGAATTATAGAAATTCACGCCAAACGAACTAAGAGCGTTCGTAATCAATGAACTAAGAGTGTTCACAATGATTCTTGGAAATTAATTTCTTGGTAGCATAGCTTGGAAATCTTTTTTTTCGTGGAAGTTTTAACTCCGAAACTAATATTTTCTTCTTATCTTCAAGGATGTCGAATGAACCTAGACTCGATTTTCAAATCCTTGACTCAACAGGTTCGGATTACCATAGCTGGAAAACCGACGTTGAGAACCATCTCACATCAAAGGGGATATTGCCCATCATCCATGAACCAAACCCGGCCCTTGTGTTCCCTCGAACACCCAAGAGGCATGCACAAGCAATCATCTTGATGCGACGTCATATGGACAAAGCACTCAGACTAGAGTACATGTCCATCAAAGATGCAAAGGATTTATGGGAGGCACTACAAGAGCGCTTTAACAATATCCAAGATTCTCTCCTCCCTGACTTGAAGGTTCAGTGGAACGATGTACGCTTCTCAGACTTCAAGTCTATTGCTGAGTACAATTCAGAAGCTCTTCGTCTCAAATCCATGTTGAGGTTCTGTCAAAGACCCCTCACAGAAGAAAAGCTAATTGAGAAAACTCTCTCCACCTTCCCCGTTGCAGCAATTTTGCTATCAAAGCAGTATCGCACTGAAGTAAATGTTGGACGAATTACGAGGTTCAATGAACTCATAAATATTTTGTCGGTAGCCAAAAAGCACGACAACATTCTCGTAAAGAATTATAATTCAAGACCCATTGGAACCAAGAGCGTTCGTGAGGCAAATTATAATGCACCCAAGAGATGGCACAGGGAGCGGTACCCCAGCAATAGGGGACATGTGTACCCTAATAATAGAGGACATGAAGGACGAACATGTCCATATAACCGCCCCAATAGGGAAGGAAACCGCAACTTTAGAGCGGGCACACGTGATGGCAACTCCACACGTGGAAGAGGGAGATATGGCAACACCGGCCGTGGAAATAGCACCATGAGCCGTGGAGGTCGCACCATGCGTCGTGGTAGTATCAGTAACCCTCCTAGGGGATATCCACAACGTGCACAACCTGCACAACCTGCACCTCAAATGAAGGGAGGGAACCACAATGACATGTGTCATAGATGTGGATCAATCGAGCATTGGTTTAAATAATGTCATGCAAGTACCCAATTAGCTGCACTCTACAAGGAGTACAGGGAAGCAAGAGAGTAAGAAGCTAACCTTGCCGAAGATGAAAATAGTGAAGATGTCAATCTCACTGTTGAGGACTTCAAAGCTGTAGATGAAGAGCACGAGGATGCCACAGACTTTGATTACAATAATCCTCTTTCTATTTTCCAAGAATGGCAAATGTGCCTTAGTCAATAAATAACAATTGTATTAAACTCCTTCTTATGTGGCGTACCTAATGAAGTATGATGTCTAGGAAAGCAATTGAGATCGGGGTATTTAAACGAGCCTCGCTCCACCAACATCTCTCTACTTTCCTGGTCATATTTCATTGGAATTACCAAACGGATTGAGTGATAGCAATTTGTCTAAAGTTTGATATTTGGAATAGACTTATGAATAACTTTGATGTAATCATTGGCTATTTTCCCTATTAATAAAGTATCGCATTCAATGTCATGGACATGTGTTAATATTCCGAACTTTATTCCTTTCAGTATGTTTTCCGGAGAATTGGAATGCCTTCTTGATAGTGGCACCACACATACGATATTGCGACATAGGAAATTATTTTTATGGATGACACCTAGTCGATCCTCAGTAACTACGATGGCAGGACCATCACAATTGATTCATGGTCGAGGACCAGCTCAATTTTTGTTACCAAATGGCACAAATGTTAATGTCGCCAAAGCTCTATATGCTCCAAGGGCCGGAAGGACCCTATTAAGCTTTAAAGACATAAGAGCCAATGATTTTCATGTGGAAACACATTGTGAGAATGGATAAGAGTTCCTTTGCATCACCTCTAAAAACTACGGAAATACCCGAGTTTTAGAGAAACTTATGTGTCGCTCTAGTGGATTGTATGCAACCACTATTAGAGTCATTGAATCCAACCATGTCATGAATGACAATTTATGGGAGCCTGACATATACAAGCTTTGGCACGACCGTTTGGGATATCCAGGTCGTGACATGATGCTCCGTATATTAAAAACTTCACACAGACATCCATTCTTCAAAACGAAAAGAAATACGAACCAAACATTGGTCCAAAGAGTTACTTCTAAAATATATCATTCGTTTTGCAAAGCTTGCTCTTTAGCAAAGGTAGGATCAAGACCATCCTATGCAAAGGACACTAAACAAAATATACCATTCTTACAAAGAATACAAGGTGATATTTGTGGACCTATCCAACCAACTTGCGGACCATTTAGATATTTTATGGTGTTGGTTGATGCATCGACACGTTGGTCACATGTCATGCTCTTAACCACAAGAAATGCTGCATTTGCTAAACTCCTAGCACAAATCATTAAATTAAGGGCTCACCACCCTGATCATCCTATTAAGTCAATTCGTCTTGACAATGCTGGAGAATTTACATCAAGAACCTTTGATGATTATTGCATGTCCATTGGGATTGAGGTCGAACATCCTGTCCCTCATGTACACACCCAAAATGGACTCGCCGAAGCTGCCATTAAAAGACTTCAAATGGTTGCTAGGGCATTGGTTATGCGCACCAATCTCCCTATTTCTGCTTGGGGCTATGCAATATTACATGCAGCTGTGCTTATTCGTCTGAGACCCACTGCCACCCAACCCTTTTCTGCGTCCCAACTGGTGACTGGGTATGAGCCTAATATCTCACACTTACGCATATTTGGGTGTGCAGTCTATGTGCCAATTGCGCCGCCACAGGGCACCAAAATGGGTCCTCAAAGACGCTTAGGCCTTTATGTTGGATATGATACTCCAAGCATTATCCGCTATATAGAACCCTTGACAGGTGATCTATTTACCGCTAGATTTGCGGATTGTCACTTTGATGAGACAGTCTTCCCGTCATTAGGGGGAGACAAGAACATTAATGTTCAACAGAAAAGACAGGAATTGTCGTGGTCTGTCCCCATTTTGTCTCATCTTGATCCCCGAACCACACAGTCTGAAATAGAAGTGCGGAGGATTCTCGATCTTCAGAACGTACTAGAATCAATGCCTGATGCGTTTTCTGATATCGCTAAAGTGACAAAATCACACATACCTGCTGCAAACGTACCTGCAACGATTGATGTTCCTAAAACTAAAGGACATGACATCCCCTCTATGGGTGATGCAGTGGCTAGACCCATGGCTCCTGCTAGAAAGCGCGGGAGGCCTATAGGTTCGATGGATTCTCGCCCAAGAAAGAAAGCGAGCTTGACACAAATTAATCCGTTAATCATCGATATAAATAATCCATCTCATGAAAAAATTCCGGATTATGGTTATGTCCAAGAGACATCATTGGAGGACGCTCCAATAGTAGAACCAATTCCAGAGAATAGAGAGATCTCCATGAATTACACTAGTATACATGTAATTATGGACAGAAATTCTATGGCTATTGATGATGCGTTTGCATATCATATTGCAAAAGGAATTATAGAATACGATGATATCGAACCTCGCTCCGTTGAAGAATGTCAACGAAGAGCAGATTGGTCCAAATGGAAAAAAGCGATCCAGACTGAATTGGATTCACTAACAAAGAGACAGGTATTTGGGTCTATATCACTGACACCACCAAATATAAAACCTGTTGGCCATAAATGGCTCTTTGTTAGAAAGCGTAATGAGAAAAATGAGGTTGTTAGATACAAAGCCCGCCTTGTGGCGCAAGGTTTCTCACAACGTCCTGGAATCGACTACGAGGAGACATACTCTCCCGTAATGGACGTTATAACGTTCCGCTACCTTGTCAGTTTGGTAGTTTCCGAAAAACTTGACATGCAGCTCATAGATGTGGTTACAGCATATCTCTATGGGGATCTAGATTCAGAGATATATATGAAGGTTCCAGATGGACTTCAATTACCCAAATCAAGTGGCTCTAAACCACGGAGCGCGTTTTCAATAAAATTAAGACGCTCACTATATGGATTGAAACAATCCGGACGGATGTGGTATAACCGTCTAAGTGACTACTTGATTGGGAAGAGATATGTTAACAATGAAATATGCCCTTGCGTGTTCATTAAGAGAACAAGATCCGGATTTGCAATTGTAGCAGTTTATGTTGATGACATGAACTAATTGGAACTCTAGATGAGTTAAGAGAAACTGCTACATATTTGAAATCTGAATTTGAGATGAAAGATCTCGGGAAAACACGGTTTTGTCTCGGAATAGAACTCGAGCACCGTAATGATGAGATTATGATCCATCAATCAGCATATACTCAAAAGTTACTAAGGCGCTTTAATGAAGATAAAGCAAAGCCTGTGAGTACTCCCATGATCAACCGTAGTCTTGAGCCCATGAAAGATCCGTTTCGTCCAAGGGATGAGGATGAAGATTTATTAGAAGCTGAAATACCATACCTAAGTGCGATAGGCTCATTATTGTATTTAGCTCAATGCACAAGATCGGATATCTCATTTGCAGTAAACTTGTTAGCTCGACGCAGTTCTGCGCCAACACGCCGCCATTGGATTGGTATAAAGACAATCCTTCGATACCTAAAAGGTACGATCGATATGGGCTTGTTCTATCCCTACAGAGAGAAAAGAAATGTGAGCGCCGGCAACACTATCCATAGTGACCAACGTTCTCCTCCTCCCCTCCATCAAAATGATGTTCTGATGGGTTTTGCTGATGCAGGGTATCTCTCTGACCCTCACAAAGGTCGCTCCCAAACAGGTTATGTCTTTACCATGGGAAACATAGCGATATCTTGGAGATCTACAAAACAGACTCTTGTTGCTACTTCCTCAAATCATGCAGAAATAATTGCACTACATGAAGCCGTGCGTGAGTGCATATGGCTAAGGTCTATAAATAGACACATTCGAGGAACTTGTGGTTTGAAATTCACCACAAATGAACCTACATGCATTTACGAGGACAATGCAGCTTGTATTGAGCAAATGAAATTAGGTTTCATCAAAGGCGACAATACCAAGCATATATCGCCGAAATTCTTCTACAATCAGCAACAGCAAACACTTCTAAATATTGAAGTAAATCAAATCCGATCAGAAGATAATGTAGCTGACTTATTTACTAAGTCACTACCAAAATCCCCTTTCGAGAAACATGTAAGGAGCATCGGATTGAGGAGGATATCTGAACTCCCACGATCTTCAAGAGGAGTCTAAATCAGGGGGAGTATCCAGAAACATACTTCACACTCAGCGCGTGTTGTGCTCTTTTTCCCTTTCGACCAAGGTTGTTTTTTCCCACAGGGTTTTATTACTTGGCAAGGTTTTTAACGAGGCAACTTCGATGCGCACCATCTACACAATACTATTGAACATGAAATATCCAAGGGGGAGTGTTGTAGTATAAATGTATAAATATCGTATATGTCTATATCATGTAACAAAATACGTAAAAGTATTTAAATAGGTACTTGAGTCTATAATCATAGGTACTTGAGTGTATGAAGACTTATGTAAGCATGCTTTACCAAAGGGCAACAAGCATGGCAGAAAATCATCATCAAGATGGTTATCATTTTGATTTTCTCTTTGAGCTTTCACAATTCAAATGTATTCCTATAAATACCCCTTTGTATGAGATGAATAAACACATTGAAATCTCCATTCTCTCTGAAATATTACTCTCCCTTTCTGTTTATCAATTACTCTTGTTCTTAAACAACTAGATTGATATACCATAAACAAACCCTAAAAAATATGTGAAAGTGTTAATGGACCATTAGAGATACAATGCAATGTTAATCATGTGGTTCCGGCATCCACGCACTTAATGTTTCTTTGTCTTTTCCTTAAGTGTGGCCCTTTTAATTGTATTATAATACCCTGAAAATTCATTATTGATTTATGATGATTTTCTGGAGATTATTGAATAGATTGTTAGGACGATTATGTGGTTCAGGGTGAAGTAGAAGTACTTCGGACGGTTAAGTGCTTGGAATGTTTTTATTTCCCCAGGGGGGGTTTCAAAATGTTGACTTTTTATTCGTTGGGTTTCTCTAAAAACTTCCCTTAGGAAAGTTGTCTAGCTCGTCGATACGAGTTTGTGTATATGTGGAATGTAAAAATCAGAGTTCGTATGGGAAAGTTATTTGCGATTGAAGATTTGGGAAAAATTTTATAAATAGGAAAGAAAAAGTTTGAGAGTTTTTCATAAATCCCAGAATTTCGTATTTTTCCATTTTCCTCCCCCGGCTTCTCTCTGCTCTCTTTCCTCAGACCCGACGAAGTTCGGCCAACCCGACCCAGACCCATCGCGGTTTTGGCGACATACGACGACAAACCCGGCTCAAATATACTCGCCCAGTCCTCCTCCATTGATCCTTGGAAGCAGTTTCACCGGTAGAGCGCCCCAGATGGAAATCAAAAGCTAGAATAATCACAGCATATCAACCGTGTCAGACTTTCCATTTTCTGGTGACCCCTATGCCTATCTTTCCCGGTTATGGAATCTCATCTTCCTCTAGATCACGCCTATACCCGCCGTGAAGGACGATTCTGAGTGAAAGATAAAGGTTTGAAGATCAGCGGTGCATAATGAATCTGGAGCTTGATCAGGTGATAGATATTGATTGATCTTGCAAGCTTGATCTAGGACGATCTATACCGATCTAGGCTTAGCTCCAGGTATCAAAGTTGCTCAACTCTTCAAGATGAACATTTTTGAACGGCTAGATTGTTGTGGTTTTAAGTTTTGGCCTGTGTTAATTGTGGTGGTTGTGCTACGACCTGTGGCAGTGTTTTCAGCTATGCCATGGGCAGTTTCTGGTTTTATTTATCACATACTCGTTGATACGAGCATTTTGATATTTAATACGTAATTTTCGGAGTTCGTATGAATGTGTTAGGGTTTTTACCTTTTTCGACTTTAGATCCATGAGGATACGGCAGTTCGATCCACTTGTAGTTTTTGACATATTAATTGTAGGAGTGTTCCAGAGACTTTGGTGGTCTCTTAAGAAGTTTTGCCTCGATTGACGTATTATTCGATTTATAGTTCTTATGTTTCAAATTTAAATGCTCATATACTTTGTGTCGTATTGAATGTGACCTTGATGTGATTAGGTGATTGAGTGGAGTTTGGGTGAGATTGTGCTTATATTAGTTTTTGCGTGAAGACGCAGCAGGATATGAAGGTGTGTAAATCTCACATTGTTTTGGATGTTAAATTAGTTGAGTGATAGTTAGTAGAATAAATTGTTAGCTGTAAAATCAAATAAATATTTGTTTTGAAATAGCTTAACTTGATCATCAACGGTTCATGGGTAAGTAAAAACAAGGATTTGTTACAAATGATTTTCGGTTGAGTAGATTGAAAATATATTTGATATGGTTGGATGAAGTGAAAAGCTCTGTTTTATGTGACTTGATCCCTATTGGATTGCATGGTGATTTTAAACAAAATAAATGATTTTGAGAAAAGAAGTGGTTGTGTTGTTTGATTTCCGTTTTGAAAGGAATATGTTAGATTTGTGATATTGTTGAGGTGTGAAAGTATTATTTTGAAAAGATTTCGGTATGGTTCTAAGAATGGTGAAACTTGTGTTTGAGAATGTGATTAAATGTGTTGTGTGGTGTAATAAGACCTATGTTGTGGAACCAGTGTGGCGATCTATATGACGTTCATTATCAAAATGATATGGATTATTGTTGAGTGATTGATGTTTGGGATTGTTGATGTGGTGATTGTAATAAAAAGGATATGGAATATTGTTGAATGATTGATGTTTGAGATTGTTGATGTGGTGTTTGGTGTTGTTAGTAGATGAATGGTATTGATTTTTAGTTTATTGCCATTATTGACTTGCTTGTCTCCTTTTGTAATCTCCTGAACTAAATTACATGCAGTGATTACTATTTTCTGAATTGATTGGTTTTAATGTAGTCTCTTGAACTAAACTATATGTAGGGATTATTATGACTTCTATTGATCGTTTTAATGTAATCACCGGAACTAAACGATATGCTAGGATTACTATGATTTGCTTGATGTGCTTTTGATCCCTTGAACTAATTCACATGCAGGGATTACTTTTTACTTGAATTTGATTTATGATTCAGATGAGATAAAAGGAGCATGATTTTAGATTATTGGAGTTTTTTGTCACGTCCCGTATCCCAATTTACCGGTTTACTTGTCACTTGGACGGTAAACGACATTTTCTTTCACTTTTTACTTTGTTTCGATACTTTTAGTGACCCTAAAAAATTGACTTTTTGTTTAGGTCAAAATTTGAGAAAATTGTTTTCACAGAAGTCGTAGAGGATGTTAAACAGAGTTTGTAGATATGTGGTTCGTAAAAATCGGAGTTTGTATGCGAAAATTATAAGCGAAATACAAAAGTTACTATAAATGGTAGGTGGTATAAATTCAATTTTTTGTAGTGGGCGGGTAACTCTCTCTCTCTCTCTCTCTCTCTCTCTCTCTCTCTCTCTTCTCCCTGCTCTCTCTCTCTCTCTTCAGCCTCATCTCTGCAACTTCCTCCTCCGGCCACCTGGGATCTTGTGGCCGACACCGTTAGACTCCTTTGCCCGAACCCAATCTCCTCACGGTGGTAGACCACTGCCTCGTGGCCAGAAAATGATGGGACAAGGCCGAGAAGCTCATGGCCCCGTTTGTAGTCAACGCCAATTTCTTCTAATTCCGACCACCACAGACGATCAAGTTAGGTTCTTTTGAAGCGCCTTGGGATGTAGATGATGCTCCCCGAATATTTTGCAGCGATTTGAAGCATGAAGGAAGAATCGAAGGTTTGAAGTTCTGGGTCACTATTCACAAATCGGGTTCAACCTTCTCCTTAATTTTTAAGGTACTTCTACTCATTTTCTGACTTTGTCACAGTTGAGAAAGTTGTTGGGTTTGTTGAGAAGGTGCTGCTGCCAATATTTGGTGGCCATTGGAACTGTGGGAAGCAGTGGCGGCGTGTAGGGCAGCTTTTTAATTGCGATTTCTGGCTAGTTAAATCCTATAAATGTCGTAGAACTTATATTTGAAGTTTAGTGAAGTTTGGATGGATATCGAAGAAGATTGAAGGAGTTGAGATTATGAGATTTGGGATTGAATTTTAATTATCGTAAAATTATTTTGTCTGGTAATTATTTATGTACGAATAATTGTGTACATGATGAGTTACCGACTCATCGCTCGACGAGGATCCTTACGCGTGGATACCACGTTAGCCATATACCGTGAGTGGACTTTTATTTTAAGAAATGATGCATGCATTTACTTTATCAAATTAATGCCTTACTATTCAGCATGAAAATTATCGAGCATATTATATTAATTTCGGATTATCACATTGTTATTTGGTGAATGCTTCTAGCATGATTTTTGTGTATTATTTTCTATGCTCGATTTGGATAACATGGTTATTATTTGTTTTTCGATAATACATTTTCTGAGGTGATTTCCTGAAATTAAGTTAATTTCTTTTGTCGATTTGAATTTCCTATATTTACTTTCCGAAATGGGATTTCGAGTGAGAATAATTATGAATTATAATTTGATCTTACGAATTGTTACATTTTCAAATTAATTTGACGTGTGGGACACATCGTTTTATTCGTTTATTTTGAGATCTCATGATGTTATTTACGGAATTTGGGGGATTTTTATGGATTTACTGTCTTCGAATGATTTAGTTCGATTTATTTAGTTGTCCTCCTAACGTAGGTGTAGTCGAGCATCATTAGTACTCCTCCCTGCTTACTATGTGTTTATGGGTGAGTTGAGCATCGAGCTTGGGAGGCTCCCTTCATTGCATGGTGATATTTTCTTCCCCACATCCTTCTGTTACTTGACGAGAGGGACTAGTCCGATCTTGTTTGACTAGCGGGGCTAGTCTTGTTTTTCTTGAGTCTCAGAGTTTCAATCTTTTTTTGGATTGTTTGTGACTAGCGGGGCTAGTCGGTTTTCTTGAGCTAAACATCAGTTAGTTTGTTTTCCTTAATTATCGCATGCATCGGGTTTTTAAGAATAAACGTGGGAAAGTATAAACTCCTTTTGTTTTACTCACGCTAACATGTTTTTAAATTACTTTTCCCTGGGCCTTTCAGTTTCTTTTTCCCAGTTTGTAGAGTTGCTGGTTCGGCATTGCAGGATTCGAGACATAACATCTGCTGCTATTGTTTTCATATTGTAGGTTAATCGTTGAACCTACTTGTATCAAGAATTCTTTTTCTATTTTAGATTGCTCCGATAACCAGTGGGACAAATGTTGTAAACTTTGGGAGTTGTATTTGTGTAATTGGTTTTATGTTGTATGGCTCGGATTTCAGTTGGTTTTTGTGAAGTTGTTGTGATTTGGGGAGCAAGGCGGCTCCAGAAGAATAAGGATCGCTTAGTAGAAGTATGAATGTGTTTCTACAGGTTTTGAGTAGTCCATTTTAGGGGTGACTCTACTGATTTTTTGGTAGAGTTATTCCTAAGGTGGGCCCCACAGGCCCACCTCAGATTTCAGGGTAAAATTCGGGGCAGGTCCTGTCATTTTTAATGTTTTAAAACGCTTATTGAGTTTGATTGTTAGTTGTACATGTGTGAAATTTAATTGCATCAGTTGAGAGTCAGAACATGTGAGTTTTAAAATGTGAATTAACGTACATGAGAATGACATGGTAGGATATGAACTTGATGTTTTGTCCTGATAATTGTTTAACGTTTTCGTTAGGGTAACATGGTGTAAGCATGTGTTTCTTCCTTGCTGTTTTGAGTTTACTCAAGCGAGCTTTCATAAGCTTATATGATTTGTTATTTCAACTCGGTGCACTATTCAATGGTGTATGGGTCTATCCTGCATGTTAGGGTGAACGTGGTGAAGTTGTGGTCCTTTGCCGTTGCAGTTGCGAGTGTAGAAGTTTATTTGTTATGTGCACTTGTTAGTCTTCCATTGTGTAGTGAGGTTGGTGGGGTTATTTATGTTAATGTCTAAGAATTCACCGGTGGCTGAAGCTGGTTGACACTGGTCTGATGGGCGGACCTCTACTTGTGATACTCTTGTTCATTTCGTTACTTGTCAAATGAAATATAAAGGGGCGGGCGTCAAAGGGAGACCGCGGTGGGCGGTCTTCTCTTCTCCAATGCCTAAGTTAGTCAATGTATTTATGTTGATAGGATAACAGTAGGTAAATAGTAAATGCGTAATTAATGAGAAGAGAGGAGTGAACCTTTTATAGGTGGGGAAGAGACTGACCTCTTCCGTGTTTTCGATGTGGGACTGATATGCTTCAGTTCCCAGCTTCTGGAGTTTCTGATGCTATTTTGCCGCGAGGCATCAGCAGTGATCCAGGGGTGAGCCGGGGCTGAGGCGATAACCTGTTTGGCGGTGCTTCCGTAGGCCACACCATTGATAGTTATTGGTATCGCTGGCGGTAGTGTGAACGTGGTTTATTATAGTTAATTATGCTTGGCAAATGCCTGTGTAAGTACAAGTCCCCCAAGTCCTCAATCAAGGAAGGCAATCTTGGTTGGGGAGTTGCCTAGCGGTTTAAAGCGTTACTTCAGCTAGACTTACCACAAGCATAATTAGCGTCAGTGTGTTGTCAAACATGGACTTACAGAGCAAAAGCTTTATATCTTTTTGGATGGGCCCCTGCTAGGCCCCCTAAGGAGTCCCCCACTCCCCGGCCAAGATAGACCTCCGTTTGGTCAATGTATTATTTGTTAAAGGGAGCTGCGTTGAGCAGAGGGTGTTGATTAGTGAGCCCAATCTTTGATACCCTAGGGTCAGGGGTAGACATGCCTGATCAGGGCAGTCAAAGACTTTGTTGACGTGTCCCTTTACTTGTCCTAGAAGAGTGTGGTGACCCGAGAGAGGGTCCCACAACGCCGCAACCTCGAGCCAATGGGAAATCGACAAGTCACAAATGACATCTCAATGACTCATCAACCCGAAACCGCAAGGCCTTTTGGAAAATTCATTCTAGCAACCGAACAACTTTTCAAAGCGGAATTTAAAATGGGCTAAAGGATTTGAGCTTGCAATAGGAGCCCAATTTGGAAAACAAATCACTAAGTAACAACCAGTATGAGAGACGTGCCCCAGGGTTACAGGTCTCTCAAAGTTTTGTAAATAAGCGAGTAGGAAACAATTATAAAGTAAATAGTTAAGGGACTACAAAATCCGGTAAGAGACTAAGACCTTAATTTCATAAAGTAAAGAGAAATACACCAAGCTGGGCCATGTGTCTCCCCTGTACGCTTCCCGACCACATGCTCGAAACCCACACATTGTTGTAAGGGTGAGATTTCGTCCTCGCATGCCTAGTAAGGCCTGATCCAACCATGCTAGGTTTTAAAATAATATACTTAAAAATATTTCATACATAATATTGTGCACGTTTAGCGAAAATACTTTAGAAAGTGGCAACCACAAACATGTGTTTTCTTTTACAAAACATATGCAGCATGCTTCACACAACTTGGAGCTCCGAGATATTTACCTGCCGGCTAAACTAAAACAAATTGGTGACTGGCCCGGTTCATCATCTTTCAAGAACAGGTCAACTACTCTGTAGCCCTTGTGACTATAAGTAGCGAAAGTGTCCATTTCATGGCCTTGAGTCTCCTGTGACTGGTTCATTGTCAGTACTCACCCTTCCTCAACAAACATAGGAGCACAGCCTCCTCCGAAGGATCATGGTTATCAACATCGTGGGATCCCTAGGAATCTACGCATCTGGGTCTGATTCACTTTCAGGTCACAAGTACAAACATACATGGGTACAATATCTCAACATGCAAGTCTAGCCTCAGTTTTCGCAATAAGCAATTATCAGTTATGAAAACACAGGTATCACGAGGCATCGATTAATAAACAACCAAAACATATTTGCAGGCAACATATTATTATACTAGAGTATTCCATGTATATCGAAAAGCCTCTAACAAGGAAGGGATAGCTCGCCCTACCTAGAATTGGAGTGCTCGCCCAAAGTTTGCTTCGTTTCTGACTTTCGATGCTTTTCCAATTTCATATACACACGCTCGAGTCCTTTATAATAAAATTAAACCAATAAGTAACTTGACGTCATTAACTTAATCAATCAAGCACCTCAGGCATTCACTTAATTTCCTTAAAGTCCATCGAATTATCCTTTAACATAAAAATCTACTATCCATTCCCAAATAATCTGAATGATATTGCATTTGAACCATTTGGGATATGGTGATTATACTTAGCACTTCGACTTCATTTCTTTAACCTTTTTACTTTAGAAAAACAAATCACAATTACCATTCCCAATGGATTACGATTTTTAGGATATGGTAGCTTCAAAGTACTTGTAATTTACTTCATTTATCGAGATCCAATGTTCTAAATTCACTAAACTGCATAAAGCTCACCAAGTTAACCTTTCTTTGGCTACCTTGTATTTACGACAAATCCGCAGTTATAACAATTCCGTCTCCTTAATTAAACACAGACGTATCACAAGTAACTTTAGTGATTACGAATTCACCACAGATGCTATACCAAATGTTTAAACCACCGTATCACCATTTTCATTCTTTTCCATTCATGAGGCACCAAAACCACTTTCGGCTAATTTTAACAACTTCACCTTCTAAAATAACTCCAACATACCCATTTACAACAATCAGAAACAGAACACCATCAATTTCACCCTTCAGAATAATCAGGCCCTTACGTAACATTATTCTTTTCCAATTCAGAGACCAATTCGTCGATGCAGCAATTCACCACCACAATCGTTTTAACACCTAAGGCACCAAAGGATTAACAACCAACCACTAACCAATCTTGAAATCAAATCAGAGTCTTCTTTTAAACCTGACCATTTCCTATTCAAATCGAAACTGACCCAACCATTCCTTCTTCTCCTACTTCTTAAAAAACACAGATTCCACAGACAGATTTAGGGATTGCATTTCACGTCAAACCAGAAGCTCCAATCAAAGGGAAATATGAAGATTACCCAATAAAGGCGGTCTGAAGCGCGAACAGCCTTGACCAGCGGAGCAAGAACTTCCTCACGCACCTATGGTGGCGCGTGGATGGATGAGGTGGCTCTGGTCGGAGTTAGAAATCGGGGCCCTGGGGTTTTGGTGTTTGACAAGGCGCTGATTCTATTCTTGAAGGTGGTTTCGCTCGATTTGGACGGGAGGTTGGAGAACAGAAAAGCACAAACTCAGGGCCTCCAGCGTTGGCACCTAAGGCGTCGCCCGGCGTCAAGTTGCCAGTGAAGCTTCAACACCTTGACCATCGGCTCAGGCTAAGGGGGCTGGTGAAGGCGGTGAGCTGAAGAAATGACCGGAGACTGGTGGTAGTGGAGGAGCAGCAGCGTCTCAAATTTGAGGAGAGCGGGTGGAGATCCGAGCTGATGCATGACGGTGTTGGGCTCGGGTTTTGATCGAAATTGGGGGCTGGTTCGAGGGGTGATGGCGGTAACGTGAGGTGGTGACAGGAAGTTGGGTTTCCTGGCGATGGCAAAGAGAAGGGGAACGGAAGAGAAAGGTTGGGTCGATGCATGGCTTCGATTTCTCTTGGGTTTAGGTCGCATTTTCCTGCTGCGTTGATGGGTGGCAGCGGTTTTGTGAGATAATGGCCAGAGATGGGGTTTCCGGTGATGGCAAAGAGAGGATGAGAGAAAGAGTGAACGAGAGGTGGGAGAGAGAGAAAGGATGCGGCCGAGAAGGAGAGAGGAAGAGAATGGGATTTTTGGGTTTTCTACTTGTTAACTTTCTATTTATACTCAAGTGAGCGAAATTCTCATTTTTGCCTTGCCACGAATTATGAGGCTCTCTTAGCTGATTGCTTTCGATTTTCGGCTCGTAACATTTTCTTTTATTCGTTTTTCGTCGGAAACTTCCTCTTCGTTCTAAGCCCAAAACTCGATCTCATAAAAATCCAAAATCCAAAAATTCAAAACTTTGTTACAACTCAATTTATCGTCTTTGAAAGTTCAACAAACGGTTACCTCTCTAAACTTCTGTAACCTGCTTGGCCCAAATAAAAGAATTCCAGCCCAAACTTAAATCATAAGGCTCAATAGGTGGTCTCGACACCAAAACTATTTCCGAAATCGATTTCTTCACTTAAATCATCTTGCGAAAATCTTATTGGCGAAAGATTACCTTCCAAAATTAAATAAAATTTTTGGGGGCTCATGAGGAGTATGTCTTGATTGCAACACCACGTGACGGTCGTTGTCAGAGTGAGGCGTTACCTCGGGAATCGCTACTGGCGAAGTTTCCTCCACTGATAGTAAGTGGTAAGGAGTGTCGTGGGAACCTTGCTTGTGGGATAGAGAAGTTCCGCTAGCGATATTATACTTAGCGGAGACAGTCTTGCTTGCGAGGTGAAAGAGAGAAGTTCTGCTATCGGAGTTACGCTTAACGGAGAATGTCTCATTTGCAAGGTGAAAGGGAGAAGTTCGCGCGTAGAGTTACACTTAGCAGAGACTGTCTCACTTCCAAGGTGAAAGGGAGAAGTTCCGCTAGCAGAGTTGCGCTTAATAGAGACTGTCTCTCTTGCAAGGTGAAAGGGAGAAGTTCCGCTAGCGGAGTTGCGTTTAGCAAAGACTGTTTCCCTTGACGGTTGATATACCTACTTTTTGAACGGTTGCATCGGATGGACGCTTCGTCTGACAGCTGTCGACACGTGGCGGTCATGCATTGGGTTGGCGTGTTTGAGTACGCCTGTTTAGCATGCTGGTGTCTTCCCCATTAATGAGAGTAATTATAGTTTTTGTACTTGAGGTGACGCTTTGATTAATCTGGATAGTGGGTGAAATCGTGGGACACGCGTACGGTGCTCATTTGATGTTGTTTTTCCAGTTGACATAAAAGATAGGGAAACCACAGTGGTTTTGGCATCTTCTGCACTTCAAAACCTAAGTCGTCGTGTTTAAGCTTCTGCTATCTGAGAGTTCGAGGATTTCGTTCTGCAAATCGAGTGAAGGCGTTGCTTGGTGAAGAAAAGATTGGTTAGAGTGAAGACAGACATCCCCAAGCGCATCAGACTTCGCATTTCTCAAGTTGGTGATCTGAGCCTCGTGCCTATTTTGCGGTTTCTTGTTTCTGTTAGTTTCTTCTTTTGTTGTTTGGAGTAATTGCTTCTATGTTTTTTATATATCTGAGGGTCTAAGAGGGTTTCGGGGAGTGATTTAGGGGCTTGTGGCAGAGGTTTGAATGTTATGGATTTGCTAGATGGTCAAATCTGGGTTTGAATGTGTATATGCCATGTTCTTGTTTTGGTATTTTCTTGGTTTTTGGGTATAGTTGTTCTTGGTGTTCTTGACTGAAATCTGACGTATGGATGGTTTAGATCGGTTTGGAACTGACTGACTTGGGTTTTAGGGTGTTTGTGATGGCTAGCGCCGTAGAGATCTCGAGCAATGAGGATTCCGGGTCTAATGTGTCGCTCAGCAATTCCGATAGGATATTTATTGATTTGTTACGTCCGTGTACCCCTGTAAGAACCTTACTGCCGAAACCGTTAGAAATCGAACAATTACAAACCATACCTTGGGAAGTGGCCATCGCACGCGGTGGGCACCAGAGTTCGACGGGACGAGAAGAGACTGTCGCCTGTAACCAACGTGAGGAGAGGCTAGCTAGCAGTAGTGTGGCTAGTGGTTCCGCTAACGATGGAGAGGCAGGAGGGGAAGAGATAGAGTCCTCCTAGGCACTTAGTGATGGTACCCCGGTTGACTAGAAGGAGGGGTCCAATGAGCGTGTCCACTATCAACAAGCTGAAGTAGGTGTTTCGCCTCCTTGGAGTGGTGAAATTACGTCTGCCTATGAGGGAGGAGACGGCAGCATTTTTGTCTACTAGTGGTGCTGTTGTGCACGAGGCAGTGTTCTGTCAAGGTGTAACGTTTCCGTTGCTACCCAACCTTCAGATTCTGCTATGCGAGTTCAATCTCGCCTTCGGGCAAATTTGCCCTAACATGTGGAGGCTGCTGAACTCCTTCTGGAGGTTGTCTGGGTGTGAGGGGCCTACCGTGGTGGAGCTATTACACTTCTACAAATTGGTTTAAGTGAAGCGCTAATGCTGTAGCAGACAGGTGAACCTTACTCGTCGCCAGGGGGCGCTTAAGTTGATTGGAAATTTGAAGGATTCGATGTCTCCCTCGCGGTCGACCTTCTGCGTTGAGACATTTGGGTTGGAATTCCAGCCTACCCGAGGTTGCCCTTGCTTCCGCTAACCAATTTGATGCGTGTTTCTCCCTTTTTTTTTTTTTTTTTACAATGGCCAGGTTTTTTTTTTGTGCAGCGGGCCTGCGGTTCACTTGACCCACGATGAGCGGTGTCGTGTTGCAAGAATTACCGGGTGTTGGAAGAATCGCAAACTTCTTGATCTCCGCTTGCTCACCGGTTGGGAATTGTTAGTTGACCTTAGGTTGACTCGTGCTTTGGGCAAGTGCCTGCCGCCAACTGTTTTTTTTTTTTTTTTGTGAAACTTGTGAGGCGTTAACATGCCTTGTGTAGGTGTAGATTATGTTCCTGGCAACAAGGCCAGTCGTGACGCATTCTAGAAAGCCATGGATCGCGCAAAACTAAACAACTTCCTTGAGGGTATGTATGTCGCTGGGCGGAATGCCAAGTAGACGGTCGTGGACCCTCAGACTTTGGCACTGAGTGAAACAGATGGACCCTAAGACTTTGGCACTGACCCTCAGACTTTGGCACCGAAGTCAATCGTCGAGGGTGACGTTCAGGGTCACGTTACCGGGAAGAGACGTCAGAACGATGTGGAAGGAAGTGATCAAGAGGATGACGTGTGCCTATCGGGGTGCGCCAGCATTCAAAGAAAATGAGGCCTGCCCCACAAACAGTTGATGCCGCTACCGTTGAGGCTTCCTTTAAGCAGGTTAGACTCATTTGTTGCCTACGCGGAATTCCTAACTGACCCGGAGCGGGAGTTCCTGATCCATCTCTGTGAGCGGCTTGGACTTCAGAACGATGTGGAAGGAAGTGATCAAGAGGATGACGTGGTGCCTATATGAGGCCTGCCCCACAAACAGTTGATGCCGCTACCGTGGAGGCTTCCTTTAAGCAGGCTAGACTCATTTGCTGCCTACGTGGAATTCCTAACTGACCCTGAGCGGGAGTTCCTGTTCCAACTCTGTGAGCAGCTTGGGTTCGGTGGGCTAGACTGGATTACCCACCAGACCATAGTTCAACAGTCGCTAGGGAATTCCGTGGAACTTCAGCTGAGAGATGAAGTAGAGGGTTTTCGGCGGGAGCTGGAGTAGACGACTAAGAAGTTGGCAGACACTGAGGGCCTTCGTGCAAAGGCGGAAGTGAACTTGGCGGACGTCCGTGGTAAGCTGAAAGTCATTATCGATAGAGATGTGGAGTAGAACAACTAGGTTACACAACTCGAAAAAGATATGGCCTTGCTTCGGGAGCAACTGCAGGCCAAGACTCGGAGCGCTGACATTTTTGAGCGGGATTCAGCTGCCAAAGCCACGGAAGTGAAGAAACTGGAGGTGGATATTGCTCAGCCGGGCACTAAGAGGAGCCATGCTGAGGCTGCCGTTGTGGAGGCTTATAAGCAGTCGCCGGCGTAAAAGCAAGCCTTGACAGATATGGCGAAGGCTGGTGCCGCCGCCAACTTAGAATTACTGAACTAGAAGGGTGCCATCGACTGGTTAAAGCATCTCAGCCCACTGCTAAGTCTGGTGTACAAGATCATCCTGCAATCGGTGTGGCCGCCAATCAGCCAGAGGGTGCCCGCTCAAGCTAGGTGAAAGTGGTGAAAATCCGGTAAATATTCCTCCGCGGACTCCGGTTACTACAGCATTCGATGTGTCCCGCGCTAATTTTATGGCGGTGTTCACCCGGGTGGATGGTACCATCGAGATACCGAGTCCAAATGTCAACGAGTCTGATCAGATGAGCCGATTGACAGTCCAACAGCTGCTAGTTGAAGGTGCCGGTTGAAGGTAAAGACGTTTAATGAACTGCCTTTTTTTTTTTTGCTTGAAATTTTCCAAGTGTTACCGCTGAATGCTTTGTGTGATGAATGTTTATACACCGTTAGAGTTTTGACTAGAGCTTTTTTTAATCAATGAAACATTAAAGGAATTAAAATTGTTCCAAGTGCATGTTGTACCGAACGTGGCCCGCTGAAAGTTGTTGGCATTGCCAATTAACTTATTTTTGCTGTGGAGAACAATGGTTTGAATAATTTCTCGTTTCATTGATAGCTTAGAGATCAACGTTTACAAAAGAGGGAAAGTACTCGTTGGGTAGCTTCCCTTAGCTAAATATTGTGCAAAAATTTAGCTAAGTCAAGATGTTCATGGGTCAGCGGTATGACTATTTGTAGTAGTACCGAAGGTGCTTGGTATTCCAAGGGTGGGCCATTGTGATGACATCCTTGTCCATTAAGTAGAAAGTGTTGGGGTTGATGACTTCTACTATTTTGTACGGTCCTTCCCAAGTGGGGTGGAGCGCTTTCGATGGTGGAATAACTTCTTCATTACCCAGGCCCCCAGTTAGAGGTTCCGGGCCTTGACTCTGGCGTTGTAGAAACGCGATACCCGCTACTTGTTTTGTAAGTTGTGCAAATGAGCTTTGTGGCGCTTTTCCTCAAGGAGATCCTTGTCAAGGTTGATGCCTTCATCGTTGGTCTCGAGGCAGTAGCTTTCGACCCTAGCGGTAGGTTGGGTGACTTCTATGGGTAGGACGGCCTCAGTTCCGAACATTATACAAAATGGTGTTTCACCATTACAGGATGTCGGGGTTATCCTGATGACCCACAAAACTTCTAGTAGCTTCTCCGCCCATGAACCCTTGGCATCGTCAAGTTTCTTTTTGAGCAGCTTCATGATTATCTTGTTTGCCGCCTCAACCTGGCTGTTAGTCTGAGGGTGGGCTACAGATGCAAAGCTTATCTTGGTACCCAAGTTGGTGGTGAAAGATATGATCTCCTTGTTGTTGAATTGTGTCCCGTTATCTGTGATGAGGTATAGGGGATGCCGTAGCGGCAGTAGATGTTTTTCCACAGGAAATGGGTTACATTAGCGGTAGTGATTGCTGTCAGCGGTTCTACCTCTATCCATTTGCTGTTGTAATCAATGGAAATAATGATGTACTTGAATTGGCCCTTAGCAGTTGGCAATTTGCCTACTAGGTCAAGGCCCTACGTGGAGTGAATCCATGGGCCTACGATAATGGAGAGGGGATCCGCAGGGGCATGGGGGAGATCTACGTATTGCTGGTAATTGTGGCAGGATTTGGAGATGTCTCTAGCGTCGATGGCGAGCATGGGCCAAAGTACCCCTGCCACATGGTGCAGTTCGCCAAGGATCTGTCGCCTGAGTGATTGGTCAGACACCGTAGGTTGGGATGGGTGAACCCCTGGCGGTAAAGCTTGTCCTTCTGTATGTTGCAGCGGGTTGCTCTCCGCCTAAGTTACTGTGCCACGATCTTGTCATCTAGCAGTGTATCATTGCGTTTGTATTCGATTATCTCATCCATCCAGCTGGGATTAACCTCAATATTGAATATTTCTGCTAGGGTCTTGGTAATGCTTGGTTTATCAAGGCATTCCACCCTTGTGTCTGTCAGACTTTGGTGTGGTTGAGCGGTTGCCAATCTTGCTAGGGAGTTAGCCTTGGTGTTCTTCTTCCTGGAGATCTGTGTGATGGTGTGGAATTTGAATTTCCAGATGAGGGTTTTGACATACCCCAAGTATGCCGCTAGCGGTTTGTCTTTAGCTTGGAAGCTGTCGTTGACTTGGTTAACTACTAGCTTGGGGTCGCTGAATATATTGACGTTTTCAGCGCCAGAGTCGATGGCTAGGAACAAGCCTGCAATGAGCGTCTCATACTCTGCCATATTGTTTAAAGCTGTGAAGTTGAAGCTCAATGCGTACTCTACATGCAGTCCCCCTAGTCCTGTCAAGATGATGCCGGCGCCGGAGGCCTTGGCGAAGGCGAATCCGTCTATATATAGGTTCTATTCTGATAGTTGCTGAGGTGCTAGTTCCTCACTGGTTGTTACCTCTATGGTGCCCGCTTCTGTCTGAAGGGTGGGCGCTTCCTGACGTTTAGTAAGCTCAGCGATGAACTCAACTACCGCTTGGCCTTTCATAGCGGTCTGTGGCTTGTAGTCAATGTCAAACTCGCTAAGCTCGATGGCCTATTTGCTAAGGCGCCTAGAGTCTTCAAGGTTCTGCATCACCTGCTTCAGCGGTTGGTTTGTTAAGACATAGATTGTGTGGGCTTGGAAGTACTGGTGGTAGCGGCGACGATTAGTGCGAGAGCGAGCTATTCTAGGGGGTATATCTTGTTTCTGCACCATTCATGCCGCTGCCGGTGTAGAATACTAGGAGCTCATCTTGCCTCTCCCTTCGTACAATTGCACAACTTTCCGTTGATGGAGATACTGCCAGATACAGGAATGGATAGAAGAGGGATAGCCTCCAGATACTCCTTTAGACTCTGGAATGCTGCCTCACAATCCGTGGTCCGGTAAATTACTTTCTTATAGGTCCCCTTCATGGCCTTGAAGAATGGGAGGCACTTATCTGTGAGCTTGGATATAAAACGAGATAGACCGGTGAGCTTGCCCTGGAGACTCTGAACATGCACCTTCCACACTGGGGATTTCATGTCTAGGATGGCTTGTACCTTGTTAAGGTTAGCCTCGATGCCTTGCTCGCTGATGATATAGCCTAGAAATTTGCTGGCGGTGATGCCGAAAAAACACTTCTTTGGGCTAAGGCGCATGCCATATGCTAGGAGAGTGGCGAATATGATGCTGAAGTTTGCCACATGTCAGCTGGCCTTGATGCTCTTGACGAGCATGTCGTCCACGTAGACCTTTATTATTTTTTTGAGGTGCTCGGCGAACATGGCGTTCATCAGCTGCTGGTACATTGCTCCGGAGTTTTTCAATCCGAAAGGCATGACATTGTAACAGTATTGGCCTTTGTCAGTTGTGAAGGTAGTGCATTCTTGGTTGCCGGGATGCATTTTGATTTGATTATGTCCAGAGAAGGCATCCATCATGCTGAGCCGTTGCATCGACCAACTGGTCAATACGGGACAGTGGGAAGCTATCCTTGGGGCATGCCTTGTTGAGACCTTTGAAGTCCACACACATCCGCAAACTTGCCATTAGGCTTTTTAACCATGACCAGGTTGGAAATCCATTGGGGGTAATTAACTTGGCGAATAAACCCAATGCCCTGTAGCTTTTTGACCTCCTCCCTTATTGCTCGGTAGCTTTCTTCGTCAAAGGCCCTTCTCTTCTCTTTTGCTTGGCTGGATAGAAAGATGGTTTGATGCTCAACTTATGGGTGATGATCTCAGGGAAGATGCCTGGCATGTCGGCATAGGACCATGCAAAGACAGCGACGTTATCCCGTAGAAATTGTGTGAGTTATGCTGCCATCTCTAGGGCTAGTTGAGCACCGATACAGACTGTCTGCTCAGGGTGCTCGTCAAAGATGCTGATAACTCATAAGGATGTCTCTGGATTAACAGGCTTCTTCTTCACATATTTTTCCTCGCCGTCTCTGGGGTCTTTAATTGCCTCTGTCAAAGGTATATGATTTCCCACTGTTAAGATTTCATGGTGGCGCGCTGATAGTGCCACAGTTGTTTAATAGCACTCTCACACTAGCTGTTGGCTTCCCTTCACACAGCCCGTGCCATTGGGCGTGGGGAACTTCATGAGTAGCATGTGTCCGGCGATGATGCACTTTATCTTGTTGAGCGTTGGTCGACTAATGATGGCATTGTATGAACTGAAGCAGTCGACAATAATAAACTCCATATCTATCTCCGCTGTGCATGGGCTAGCGCCGATAGTCAGGCGCATGTAGTCAGAACCTAGTGGTTGTGTGACGTCGCCAGAGAAGCTGAGCAGGGGCTCGTGGTCTTGGAGTAGTTTCCTGTTCTGCTGGAGTTTGCTGTAGAAGCCATTGAAGATTACGTTGACAGCGGATCCACTGTCAACGAAGACTTTTCCCAAGGACCATTTACCGAGTATGACGTCGATCCTTAGAAAAGGTGATGGGTTCCTACCCAGATTTTTGCTGTTTAGTGGACCTTTCGTAGCAGATGTTACAAACTTTTTTGGGGTAGTTAGAGCGTGGATAGCACTTGTTTGCCGTATATGACATGCCGGTGATAAGGGCCCCGCCATCGATGGTGTTAATGCGGCCGATAGTTTCGATGTTGGCGACCACTGGTAGTGGCTGGTGCACTTTGAATTGTTCCAACTTACCATGACGGTATAAAGTCTCCACTGCCATTTTCAGAGTGTTGTAATTATTGGTGTTGTGACCGCTGTCCTAGTGGTACTTGCACCACTTGCTGGTGTTTCTCGGCTTCTCCACCTTTGGGTACTTCCTCAGTGGTGGTGGTGGGATTTTTTCTTTACATTGATCGTATATTTCTTCATACAAGACCTTGAGGACCGTGAACACCGCATACCGCTAGGAGGACTCCCGTGTGCTTGTTACGGTTATCTCCTTCAGATGAGTGGTTGCCCTTGTGGTAGTGCTGATCTTTTTGCCACTTGCTCTGATATATAGTTGCCTTGTTGCCATTCTCTCTTTTTGTCAGTGGGCAGTGTAGAAGAGGTTTTGTTGGTGGTTTCTTGTTGACTGTGGGAAGGTTGAGTAGACTTTGCTGGCGTTGGTGGAGGTCATGGGGTTTCTCCGTATGTAATGAATTTTTCCTGGGCGTGGAGGACGGCCTGGTTCATGACGTAGTCGTATGCGTCATTTGAATAGTTGTAGTTTAGATGGTACAAGAATGGCCCCTTCAAGGGTCCTTGCTTAAAGGCTGCCAACGCCATTGTTTTTTCAAGGTCGCGGCACAGGGATGCCGCTGCTCTCCACCTAGTGACGAAGGCCTTTAGTGTTTCATCGACACCCTGCTTGACGTTGAATAATTGGCTTGTGCTGTGGTGTTCGGCGGCTAACAGGATGAATCTTGATAAGAAAGCATTTGAAAGGGCATGAAATGAGTCAATTGATCCTAGCGGGCACTCAAAGAACCAGCTCATCACCTCACTATCTAACGTCTCGTTGAACAAGTGACAGAAGGTGGCGTCGTCGAATCCCTTATTGTTGGTGATCTTCTTAAAGATATCCATGTGGACAAAAGGGTCGGTCAGGCCGCTGTATTGTGGCATCTTTAGTGTTTTTGCATGTGCTGGCTTGATGGCATGCAAGATTCGGGTGGTGAATGGCCCTGGCCTTGGCGCAAACAATGGATTTTGAGTTAGCGCTGGGGCACCTGCCTTTGCCCGGATTAGCCTTTGCTCCAGCTGCTACATTCTTTCCAAAATCAAGGCGGTTGTGTCGGCAGCAAGCCCTGCCTGGAGGTTGCGTTGAGTCAGTTCCCGCCTGGGCACAGGTGGATTGCCCTCGGTTCTGGCCCTGGTGGCCGAGCGGTTGATGCGCGGTTGTGACTCCATTTCTTGCTCTATTAGTTGTGGTGGGGGAGGTGGACCCATTTCCAATAGCTCTAGTGGGTTCAGCGGTACCTGCATCTGCAAGGCCGGTGACTGTACCAATCTTCCAGTGTTAAGTCGACTACACCTAGTGCTCTGCGATTGCTCGCTTTGGGTAGGATTAGCGTTTGCCTCCAACGCCCTCCTTCGTTTGTCGAAGCTGGACATCAGCGTGGCCACCTATTTCTGGGCTTCGGCATTTTCCCTACGCTCCTATTCGCACTCCCTGTTGGCCTTGTGGATATCCACCAATACCAGCTCATAAATAGCAGCGAGGTCCTGGCCCGAAGGTTGGCGACTGCTGCCTGGTTAAGTCTCCGCTGTATTTTCAGTTTACAGGATCTGGGGCTCCACGCTGGGGTTGACCCGAGGGGTGAATAGTGTAATATTGACGTTGGCAGTTGGGTTAACGTCGGCTGCTGGATTGGTGGGTTAGGGGTTGACGGATTGGTCAGCTTGCTCTTCAGCGTTTCCCCTCTACCTTTAGTGCTAGTGTTTGTTGTGACGGGATGACCTTTTGTTCAAAGGTTCCCACAGACGGCACTAATGTTAATGTCTAAGAATTAGCAGTAGCTGAACCTTAGTTAACGCTGGTCTGATGGGCGGATCGCTACTTGTGATACTCTTGTTGATTCTGTTATCTATCAAACGAAATACAAAGGGCGTCAAAGGGAGACCGCGGTGGGCGGTCTTCTTTTCTCCGATGCCTAAGTTAGTCAATGTATTTGTGTTGACAGGATAACAGTAGGTAAGTATTCAATGCATAATTAATGAGGAGAGAGGAATGAACCTTTTATAGGTGGGGAAGAGGCTGATCTCTTCCATGTTTTCGATGTGGAACTGATATGCTTCAGTTCCCAGCTTCTGGAGCTTCTGATGCTATTTTGGCGTGGCGCGTGGGGGCGCGACAGCGATGAGCTGGGGCTGAGTCGATAGCTGTCTGGCGGTGCTTCTGTAGGCCACACCATTGATAGTTATTGGTATCGCTAGCGGTAGTGTGAGGGTGGCTCATTATAGCTAATTATGCTTGGCAAATGCCTGTGTAAGTACAATTTGAATATTGAATTGATATTTCAGTTTAATTTGTAAACTTGGTGTAACGTAATATATGACTTTAAAAAACGGGTGTGTATTGAAATTGTGGGTTCATGACATCTTTACATGCTATTCTTTAAAGAAATTTTTTCTAGTATTTTGTATTGATATCTGAACCATCACGCCCTGAGTATTTGTAATTCTTATTTATTTATAAATTGTGCTTGAAACGTAACATATATGGTATCATAGATATAAACTTGTCTGACCGTCGATCACTAATCTAATAAACTAGTTGATCGAATAGGTTGTCAAAGAAAAAAAGGAGTGGATAATTTGAAATTCCAAATCTAAAATTTTATGTAACTTTGGCCTTGGAACCTTTTCAAAAAAAAAAAAAAACTTCAGCCTTGGAACTTTTTGTAACACTCTAGAATTACTCTTGCAGTCTCTCAGGAGATGCACCGTGTAACATGTGTATGTATCTCTTGCAGCTTAAGATTGATATATAAACTTTGAGCCGTAATACTAATAACTATCGTTATGTACTTGTTAGACATTAGAAAATTATATACAAAAAAACTAATAAAAGAAAATATAACTTAAAAATGCACTATAAACTTTTGTGATAAAACCCAACACAATATTGGTCTCTACTATAAATTAGTGTCGAGTTATGAGCTATGTTTGTAACTATTTAACATGGCATTAGAGCGAATCTCTCTCCAATCAATCACATTATAGACCTGAATTGAGTTCCTAAATTTAGGACTCTTAAAAGTTGCATCAGCTCTTGTAAAGTTTTTATTTTATTTTATTTTTATGAGTCTCTTCAGAGGATAATTATTCAAAAATAAAAGAAACGATACAAAGATGAGGACCAAAACAAACCCTTTTTCTTTTTCTTTAGAAAGAAGGCCAATACGGCTGCCTTTAAGGTTTGATCATTAATGAAACTGCAGAGTACATGAGGGGAAATGAAACTTGACCCCAAATTACAATCAGCATAAAGAGAACTACTCGAGAGAATAACAAGAGTCTCAACAAAAAATATGTATTCTACCATGCACCAATTAGCGAAGAGTGCACTTCTGGCTACTCTGTTCCATTTACAGAGGTAGTGACATATTGGAAAGTAAATGCTTACTCAAAGCCGTAATATACAAATAAGATTAACTTTCTCACTATGTTACCACCGGAAAACGCGTCCGGTGACATTTGGTTTTATCCTACCATTAAGAGGTTGCGATCATTTGGGAACTCGCTACCTTACTAGGGAAGACAAGACACACAAGGTGTGCAGTCCAGGATAGAGCCCACATCGCCCTATGTTGACACGGTAGGGACTTATTGCCGGCATAAAGCCACGTCTAATTAAAACAACAAAATAACAAAAATAAAATGTAAATTACTTAATCCATAAAGAAAATAAAAACAACATTTACAGAAATCGAAAATTAGGAAGACCTAAAAAGTCTCTATTACAAAACCCATGAATGAATGGTGGTGCCAAATCCCACCAAATTAGACCATTTGACGAACAACTAAAATTAGCATGAGCATCTGCAGCTTGATTACCTTCTTTGAAATTAATAATTATTGGACTCGAAAATGCATTAGCTCCGATATATAATTTCATAGCTCTGTAGCCCTCACTACATATTTTTGGAATGAAAAAAAAATTTCACTTGGCACTTCACTTACTTGGAATAAGAAGGGAAATAAAATGAATGATTCTAATGTATGAGTTTTCCTACGTTTACGAACATATATAGGTATTGAATTAGGTGTGGGTCTCACCTTATTGTTATGAATCGAGTCATGAATAACCCGGAATTTTATAACCAATATGGGGTATGGTCTAGGAATGAAAGTCTCAGGAATGCATTTTTTCTATCCAAAATATCCTTACGTATTTTCAATAACCTCAAATTACCCATAACCTTAGAAATATATATACCTCTCTGATGAACATTAATTTTTGTAAGGGGGTATTTTAGTAATAAAACTAGTTTTAATTCCGATTCATGTACATAATTAGAGCAATTTCCATTTAGTTGATGGACTGCCATACAATCAATTACCTATGCTCCCCCAAACACTAACACAACAATTTAAGAAACATCCAAAAGCAACAGCATCAATCTCGTACACTTAACCAGCTCCATGATCTTAAGCTCTTCGGAGGGCAACAGCAGACAGCATAATCAACACAGTGAAGAAAACAACTGCAACGAATGCTGAAACCACAGCCCCACTAGATTGCCGGCAGAAATCACCGAACTGTTGGCATATAGCAAGCCAATTTGCATCGGAGTTCCCATTGTGGGCCAAGTAAACTATGGCAGCCGCAGCCGCGGCACTTGAAGTGTTCAGAGTAAGCGCCAGCTACCACAAATGAACAACTTATATGTCAACATATAGACCTTAAAAAAAAGCATATATATGGGCGCGAAACGCCTATATAGAAAAAATTATTTGTAGCACATTTGCAGATGATATATGGATAAGAAGTGTACTCATTTGCATGGTTATATCGCACTTATACAAGAGAATAGTTCACATTTTAGTTTGTGACTATATATGATCCTTGTAGGGTTACTGGTACATTAGTTGAAATGCTGATCGATATAACTAATAGGTTAGAAATAGAGTTAGCTTACGGTGTCGAAAATAAGCAAGAGAAGCCTCGGAGCAACTAATAGTGGACGGATAATGGTTGCTATGGAGAAGGGCAAAGAGAGGACCAGGTAGCCACTCACTATGGCCATTGCTATCACGAAAAACCTGCAAATTTGTAAATTTAGATCATATTGTGGAATACTTTTTGTGCAACAAGTATTTATGATTTCAATAGATAATTAAGAGGCAAACATGCACGTACGTGAAAGTGGGCAAGTCGTCATAACCAGCTTGAAATTGAAAGAACTGTGTGAAGAAAGGAAGAGTCTGCTCGCTGGATGCCATGGTGACGGTGGCGCCTAGAGCAGCTGCCGTGGCACCTAGCCGTAGAATGAAGTCGATTACAGCAACCCCCTTCTTCATCCCAGCTCCCTTGTCATGATCATGCTTAGGATCAGCAGCGAGTACCCTCATCACATGATATGCTTCTCCTTTGGCAGCAACCTGCTTACTTTTCGATGATGACTCTGGCTGAATGTTGATTACAGTTGAATCACTTCTCGATCTATACATCTTGATTCAATCACTTGAGTAAATTACACTTAACTAAGCTTGAATGTATGATGAGAGCTGAATGAGAAGAGATATAGAAATGATCGAGAAGCTAATTGTGATTGAACTTGGTGATAGGTTGGGCTTTATAGATGGAGGAAGTAAGAACTAAGAAGTATATATAAAGCAAGGTTTGTAGTATATTAATAAGGGAATTAGAGAAGTCGTTGCTAACTTTATCCATCAATTAGTGGAGAACTGTGATAGGTAGATCTTAGCATGCAGTAGTTATATATGATCAAATTCAATACATTAATTTATGTATAATGCATTCTGTTTTTGTTGATAATGTGATTTTCAACCAAAAAGTATTGCTCTTTAACTGGTTTCATGGCTGCAGGTGACTTTCTGGAAGTCAAAGGGTCATACTTAAGTGAGACCGATGGAACTAACCATGTTACGATTAGAATATTATTACGTTAACTGAACCACACAAATATCTGTATATATTTTTTTGGCCATGTGCTTTAGGTATACGTACGTTGCGCAAGCATTTGTAGAATTTGAATGTTATTGGGACCAGGTTATGGGTAAGTCTGCAATCTGCTAAGTGCTAACTAAACCATCATTATAAACAATTGATCTAAGTCACGGCTCGGCTCCTACGGTTTGTATCTGCTCCAGCATGGCTCAGCTTTTTTTTTTTCCTCTCTTTTTCTTAAACTTAAACTTGGCTTCAGACCCAAAACAAAAAACTTATAAGGATCTGCTTGAACGATTTTCTAAATCTTTTTATCGGATCGACTTCAATGGGCTTGTTTAGTTGAAACTTTTTATTTCTCAGACTACCAGCAGATTATAAACGATGGTTAATTATTATAGATAATCAACATTATACAATTCACTGGGGAATTATTAGGTGATCCAAGCCAATAAAATCACTCCAATTTTGTGAGAACCATCTAAGGAGGTGAAAAATAAAAGAAAAATTAAATTAAAAGACCAATGAAAAACAAATACAAATCGTATGGGCCACAACATCAATCTGAACCACCACATGTACTATGGTCCAGGACCACCTAATATCTCAACAACTCACTGGTTTTTTTTTTTTTTTGGAAATAATATCATGTTGATATATTAATACTTAGGTCAAGAATGACAATTGCATATCCTCCCTCTACCATCTATGAGTAGATAAAAAGTTTATGGTAAACCACAGTGATACATAGATTAGATCCGATCAATTGACGGTACCCATACTCACTTATTTAAGCAAGCCTACACACTATGAAATAACATAATAAATAAGCAAACCTAAGGGTAAGAACTCTTAGTTGCCCTAAAAACAATAGTTAATAGAGTTCCCTAAACAAACAAATTATTGAGAAATAGATGAAGTAAAAAAATAGTAATAAGGCCTAAGCAAAACCCTGGCCCAATGAATCGAGCCCGTGTGTGATGAGCAGGGAAGCCAAACCTCCTTCCTCTCACTAGAAAAACTTATGCTGTCGTCAAGCCGCCTCACTCACCGACCTGCCCGCACCCGAGCTACTAGCTACCGACCCGCCTGCCATCATTAACGACCAGACGAAACACAACCAAGATAAAACAGCAGCTGAGCCACGACGTTCTGCCATCTAACAGCAGAAGAATCCACACAAGCATCAATTGGGCTTCTCCACAACGTATCGTACTGCCTCCAATCATCGACAAGTAAGGAGATCTGACTGGTTCCCTTCACCTCCAGTGCAAAGACTAGACTAGTTCAAACACAAGTTAAACTAACATGAACGTGTGGAAAAAAAAATTAAGAATCAGTGGTATGGAAATTCAAAAACATTTAAACCGCATTATTTAATTACTACAAAAACATCATCAGATGACCGATATATTCTATCATGTGATAAAAGTCATAACTATTATGCAGTAGCTTTCTGACTAATGGCCCTATGAAACGACAAACATTCTCTGTTGTCCAAAACCCTGCCATGTCAAACTACATAAAATTTCTCATATTGTATTGTTTGATGTAATCAAAATAGGCCTCATCATGGGCCGGGCTAGGGCCAGCCCTACCCTAAATTTTAGGGCTTAGGATAGGGTCGGGCCGGGCTTTGACCAAGTCAACAAAATATAGGGCCGGATAGGGCTGGACCGGGGCTTCAATACGTAAGCCCTTACCCGCCCTTAAGGCCCATTCCGCAAGGGCCAAAAGGGCCGGGCCGGGCCGGCCCTTTTCAAATAGGGCGGGTCGGGCCTTCGTTTAACTCACATAAACTGAAACTAATCAAGTAGTAGACTTGAAATTGAATTGAAATTGCACAGAGCCACTGAGGCTACAAAAAATGACCCAATGTTTGACACTTTGATATGAAAACCGATCATGACTTCATGACTTCATCAATTCACAAGAAATATGTCGGGAAAAGAAATAAATGTTTCCTCAAAAACTCAGAAAACCAACCATTTAGCCCTTCTCTCTCTCAACCCAAAGAGAAAACCACAAACATCACTCAAAACCTCAAATTTGAACCGTAACTAATGATAACATATACTGATAATAGAGGAACATCAAGCAAATAAATTCCTCCATCACTCACATCAATCAAATCCAAGCCCAACTCATCACCCAAAACCTCCACTCAATCACCACCGTCGCCTCCACCTTCATCACCACCTGTAAAACCCTGGGCCTGCTCCGCTTGGCCCACCTCCACTTACTCACCCAGCTCCCAAACCCACATGTCTTCACCTGCAACTCCCACATCAGAGCCTTCTCTCACTCCCACATCCCTCTCTCTATATACACCCACATGCGCAGAACCTCCATTCCTCCCAACCACTTTGTGTAAAGGTTGTAGATGTCTCTGAAGGCTTCAAACAGAGAGAGAGAGATTCAAACCCAGAAGGCCAGAACAAACAAAAATCAACAATCAAGTCCTCACCTTCTGAGTCGGCCCCAATCTTAACACCTTTAAATTAACCCATATACTCCATCTACTCCTCGATCTGAGGTCCAACTCGCATCGGACACTGTCAACATCACAGCGACACAGCCTCAGGCCCTCAGCTCACGTCACAAGCTCGCGTTGCCGACTGGGTCTACAAGTCTCGATCTGAGGTCCAACTCATTACAAGCCTATCGGAACAAGTCTGGATCTGAGGTCCGACTCGTCGTAAGCCTACCGGAACAAGTCTCAATCTGCAGCAGAAAAGATAGGTTTACTGGTCTCGACTCTGAAGGAGTAGTCGCAAGTCTCTACTGGTCCAAAACCGCCGGATGTGGTGGCTGGCGGCGGAGAAGTACGGTTTGCTATCTGGACTCTGAAGGAACAAAGGGTTTGAGAGAGAGAGACTGTGTGAGAGAGGCGGCCATGAGTCTTTGAGAGAGACTCGATTAGGTCGATAGTTTGGTCGATAGTGGGATACGTTTTCAGTTTTCAGTTTTTCTTTTCACGTCTAGCACCTAGGGTTTGACTTGAGCCCTTGAGTTGGACTTCGACATTTGGGTTGGGGCGTTGGGCCTTAAACAGCCGCAATAGATTTAAGAGGCCCATTTTGTTATATGACAGATTGAAAGATTTTGCATCAAAACTTCTATAGTTTTTATACACATGTAATATAGGTTGTAATAGAAAATGTGCAAATTTATTATATTAATTTTAGGGCCGGGTTTGGGCCGGGCATTTAGGGTCGAGCCGGGCCTAGCCCTTAAGGGCTCAATCGGGCCGGGCCGTAGGGTAGGGCCGGGTTTTATTTGTATGACCCATACCCTACCCTATTTTAAAAGGGTCGGGCCGGACCGCCCTAATAGAAGGGCCGGGCCGGGCTACGGTCCTATGGGCCGGGCCGGGCTACGGTCCTATGGGCCGGCCGGGCTTAGGGCCCAAGGGCCATTTGATGAGGCCTAAATCAAAATATAAACTTTTTGGCGGGATCAACTGTGCCACTACATGAGAAAATAGCATAAGTTAGAAATTTTAGTGTGACAACCTAAAATTCGTCGCAAAAGATTGGTAACTACGAGAAAATTTCATTTGTCACACATTATTCCATCGGTGACAACCAATTTATCTCATAAAGTAAGTATTTGCGAGAAATTGACAATTGTCGCCCATATGACATTATGCAACACTCAATTCCTCGCCAGATATCAATTAAGCGACAATTTCTACCAACTATTAGCTAATGTTTGTGTGACAATTTTAACTTTCCCGCAAAAGATTAATTAGGTGACGATTTCTGCGAATTGTTGTTTAATGTTTGTGTGACAACTAGATTTTTGTCGCTGAAAACTGATTTAACGACAACTTCTGTAAGTTGTCATCAGTTAATATTTATGTGAGAATCTTAACTACCTCGCTGAAATTAATAGAGCGACAACTTTAATGGGTTGTCACTTAATGTTAATGTGACAACTTGAACTTCCTCATTGACTAATTAGGCGACGACTTCTACTAGTTGTCAGTTAATGTTATATGATAATTTTAATTTTATCACAAAAGACCACTTAGGCGACGACTTCTGTAGATTTCTGCTTCATGATTATGTGGCAACTTGAACTTGCTCACTGAAAAGCAATTAGGTGACAACTTCTACGAGTTGTCGGTTAATGTTTATGTGACAACTTTAATTTTCTTGCAAAAGGCCAATTCAGCGACAAACTGTTGAGGTTATCACTTAATGTTTATGTGACAATTTGAAATTCCTCGCTAAAAATCAATTAGACAATGACTTCTATAGTTGTCGGTTAATGTTTATGTAATAACTTTAATTTTCTTGCAAAAGACTAATTAGGTGACGATTTCTACAAGTTGTTGCTTAATGTTTGTGTGACAACTTGAATTCCCTTACTAAATTAGACGATGACTTGTATGAGTTTTCGGTTTATGTGACAACTTTAATTTTCTCACAAAATACGATTTCTTCGAGTTGTCGCTTGGTGATAAATCACAGAAGAAAAATATCTTATCTTCCACAATTTCTGTGAAATTTCTCTTATATCGTCAAATATCTCCAATAAATATTAGGTATTTGAGAATATCCCGATAAAATGAAGAAATATCTGTAAAATGTGAGAAGAGAAAAAAAAATCAAAAAGTTATTTGATTATTCATAGAGAAAACATACATAATGAAATATGGAGGTTATGTGGGGGTGCAAAATTTACGAACGATTTCTACTCAGGAAATGGTCTAGTAGAGAGGCAATGCAATCTGTTTGGAAAAAATGCCTAGCGGTGAAATCTCTTAAGACGGATTTGCGTGAGGCGAAATTCCTTTAAGGAGAAGGATTTGGGTGAGGCAAAATACCCTCAAGGTGAATCCGTGTGAGGAGAAATCCCCTCAAGACAAATATGGGTGAGGAGTAATCCCCTCAAGGGGAATCTGAGTAAGGAAAAATCTTCTCAATGTGAATTTAAGTGAGGAATAATCCTCTTGAGAGAAATCTGGCTAAGGAGAAATCCCCACAATTATATGAAGATTTCAAAGGAATTTTTTTTTTGTTTTCATTTCCATTTCTCCAACTGTTACTGCTTTTCTCCACAATTAACTTGTTATTCTCCACCATTTGATTTAGATCCAATGGCAGTCAAGCACAAGTGCACAACATAGCAAAGAATCAATTGGATAGTGTAAGTAACAAGCTTGTGGAAATTAAAGAATAATCTCACTAAAAGACAAAAGAAAATAGGTCGATCACATCACATCTTCAAAGAGTAACATTTCCCTATAACTTTATTTTAATCTTTTAGATTTGTACTAGCTAAATAGCCCGCGCGATGCTGCGGTTTTGTCTTGCTAAATTTCACACATTCATAGTCTTTAGAAACATTGAACATTTACATACTTTGAAATAGTGCATTGACATATGCTTGATAGAGTTTTGCATCTATACTTGAAAGAAGATGAGGAGCAGGCATTTTGTGGAATCTGCAGATCTGCTCTTCTTGGTTAATATCCTTAAACTCTTCTTGGAATTCCTCTAGATTTGCAAACTGCATGAAAAGGTATGAAATAGGTAGCATTCTCGAGCTAACCGTCTGTCTCTTCCTACCACATACAAAGGAAGCAAAGTTAACATTAAGTACCATGGTGGGAGAAAATGTAGGAAAAAAAGAAGAAGAGGGTTTTAGTAATACTCTGTCAAACCTTATGTTTAAAAATGTAATCAATATCCAATGGGGCTGTATGCACCATTCCTTAATGCTGGTATATAAAGATTTTGGTATGGCAATGCACATGCTGGCTGCGCTAGTATATAAAGGTTACTTTTAATGCTGGAATTAAATATCTTCTAGTGATTTGTCCATGAATGGCAATGTAGATGCTGATTGAGCTAGTAATCCAATGTTAAACAGCGACAAGCGTGGCCCGTGGTCCATCATTATACCGATACTGTCCCAACTTAACCACCCATTGAGTGTTGGGTTTTAATAATAAAAGGTCTCGGTACAATTGGGTAAGAGTCACCCACTTATAAATTATATTTTATTTGTCACTTTTTCGATGTGGGATCTTTCCTCTCCAACACGCCCTCTCACGTGTAACATAACTCTAAGTCTGCATGTGAAATTAATTAATCAAATTTTCACATTGGAAATTGAGACACAAGTCTCACATCGGAGACTTGGTCAATACAATCCAAGGCCCACATTGGACACTTGGTAATTTCGATGGCAATACAAGGAACCCCAATTTGGATTCATGATACGTGCCTACGTGAAGACGCAATTGAAGAATGACCCGCTCTGATACCATGTTAAACAGCGACAAGCGTGGTCCGTGGCCCACCATTGTACCGATATTGTCCCAACTTAACCACTCATTAGGTGTTGGGTTTTAATCACAAAAGGCCTCAGTACAATTGGATAAGAACCACCCACTTATAAGTTATATTTTATTTGTCACTTTTCCAATGTAGAATCTTTCCTCTCCAACATCCATCAGACAGATCTACTAGTAGTTTTCTGTTGTTTTTTGGTTCTGATCTTATTAGTTATGCTGCGAAAGAGGTTAGTGGCAGAGTTATCCACCAAGCTGAGTACAGGGGACTTGCTGAACCAGTTATAGTGCACATGAATTCTTATGGAGCATAAAACCAGGCGACTGGTAGCTAAATTATGTAACTCTCTATTTTATGTAATTAGATCATTTAAAGAGATTCAAGTATTCATTCTTAACTCTACTTCTCTACTTTATCTAGTCTCTTAGTTAATACTCCGATTACTCGACTAATCATATTAAAAACTTAAATTCAGATAGGACATCATGCCTCTATGCACTTTTCCTCACAACTCTTAGGGTCGAGATCAATTATAAGCAGTTGCAAAACAACCTGATTTTACATGTTTCATCATTTTTTATTTTATTTTATTTTATCTCATTTAGGATTTTAGATAATGAAATACTAAACAAATAAGCTTTTTGTAATCACATTTATGCAAATCTTTAATTAAACATGACTCTGATTACCGGCCTATGAACTACAAACCTGATTACCGATAAAAGAGTACTTTTCTGGCAGTAGTACAAAGTCAGTGTGCAAGTGTGGAAGAGCGAGATGGAGAAGAAGGATGCGGGGCTATGATGATGTTGAGACGCATATAGCAGGAAATTTTTTTTTTTGAAAAAAAAAAAAACAAAAACAAAACCTAAGGATTGATGTCTATCTGTTTTGGGGGCAAATCTGGAAAATCACTGTTTTACTATTCATGCAACAGCATCAAATGCATTTTACTTTAATATATATATATGGGGTACCAAACCAGTGTTTTAATAGCTGTTCCTTTTTTTTTTAACAGAATAAGATCGATTTTACGAAATAAGACTTTTACTAGGAATCTACCCTTGCTTAAATTACCAGACTATATATAGTTTATATGCCACAAACTCACTCTCAAATTAAATTTGTTGAATAATACCCGGCGGCGGTGGTGTCTTCCGGAGTCTAAAATCATAAATTTTAAACTCTAAAGATACAAAATACTGAGTTTGAATGAAAATTATTTAAAAAGTGACCAATTGCGTTGCATATATAAGAAGCGACAACCGTGTAATTTCATCACTTTTGACAATCAGTAAAACACATCAGGCAACAGCTAATTGTGATAACCCAAAGTCATCGCATTTTCTATTAAGCGAGAAATTTAGACTTTTACGACAACTTTGGGTTGTCACCGATGACATTTTCTCTTGCAGTGCGGTCTTTAAGTAATTTCAAAGACAACTATCTGTTGTGTAATTGGACAATCTACAACATATTTGATAGATATTTAATGGTTCAAGTGACTTTGGAAAACATTATTTGCTTTATTGTGTGGTTAAGGTGCTGTTATTTTAATCATCAATTGTATAATTTGTTGTGTAATGATATTATGCAAAACAACTTTTTATCTGCATATGTTATTACAATGTCTTTTGCACAATATAGTTCGTCTTTCTTTTGCATGTAGGACTATAGCATTTTGCATATATATGATGATTTAAATAATTAACGACCCTAGATGAGTTCTTTGAGATAGATATTTTAAGTTAGTTCCAACAAAAAAATTTTGGGTTTGATTATGTTGTCCCTTGATTTTTATAAACAATATATTATAGTACTCAATGTTTTTTTGTTATTAAATTAAAAAAGTAATTTATTGATCATATACGATTAGAATCGTACAAAAGGACATCCAGAATGAAGTCTAGAGCATGAATAAACCTTTCAGTTTGAACATCTAAATCAAAACTATGGCTAGCCAATCTGTGAGCTACTCTATTGAAGTTCTAAGTGCATGCGAGAAATACACCTGAGGAGAGTGACTCAGTAGCAGCTTGATATCTTCAACAATACTCACCATAATTAGCCTAGCTAATGAATGAACCATCCACATTCAATTTCAAAAAAGTACTTTCTGAAGGGAACCAATATTTCACTTTCTGAACCCCCACCGTAGAACCATTATCACAAGAAGAGTTCACTTGTGAATACTATTCATAATTACCCATAGCAGCAGAGGTTAAAGCTAAACTAGATTTCTCTGAATTATTCCATTGCTTATCATTCCTATTCTTCCAAATACTCTACAACAAGACTAACATTGACCGAAGTTACTTGCAGTTAGAACTTTAACCTACTCAAGAAGCCATTCTTTAAAATGAAAGGAGAAGGGAGTTGAACCTAAGAGTAGAAAGGATAATCAACAAGGATGAATTTCGCTATATGACATTCACAGAAGACGTGGCTCAAAGTTTCAAAAGGATGATGACAAATCAAACAGCGGACATTACATGTGTATCCCTTCATCATTAACTTGGCTCTAGTTGAAAGAATGCCATCATAAGCTCTTCAAGCAAAAATGGAGACCTTACCAGGAACTTTTGCATTCCATAAGGCCCTCCACAACTCTGAGAAATGATCACCTTCAGATGTTAAGGAAGGAATGTTGCCAAGAACGAAGTCTCTGGCCACTCTATAACCATTCTTAACAGAATAGAGACCTTTCTTCTCAAGCTTCAAATACAATCGATCAGATGGTCTTCTAACACTAGGAGGAATGCAAGCGACCTGTTCCACAATATGAGGAGGAAAAATAGAACGAAGCAAGTCTAAATTCCAAGTAAAAGAGGCTGCATGAATTAACTATAACACTAACTCCACATGACAACCAGTAGGTTTTCTTAGAGAACTATATGAAACATTTCGGATCCAATTATCACCTCAAATACGTACTTAAGTCCCCGTTCCAAGTTTCCACAATAGTCCAATTCTAAATATTGGCTTAGTATCCAAAATGCTTCACCAAGCGAATGAAGGCCTATCTCCCATATCAGTGGTCAAAAAAGTACCATCCAGAAAATAAATGGATTTGAATAATCGGGCAATGAGAGAATGTGGATCAGTTACTAACCTCCATCCTGGTTTAGCTAACATAGCTAAATTACAGGCATACAAATTTTCAAACCCCATTCCTCCTTCAGCTTTATTAAGACACATGCGATTCCCTGACCACCGATGAATATTTCTTTTTTCATTAGTACTTCCCCAAAAAAATTGAGCACAAAGATGGTAAAGATCATCATAGACACCCTTAGAAAGCATATAGCAATTCATGACATACATGGCAACAGTTTGAGCCACAGCTTTTATCAGAATCTATTTCCTTGCTGCACTAAGGACTTTTGCACACCAATTAATTAGCTTTTTTGTGAGCCTCTCTTTCAAGTACTCAAAAATAGCTGACTTTGATCTCCTAACGTGAATTGGTAACCCTAAGTACTGATCATGATCTTCAACACACTGCACCCCCAAGATATCTGTCAAAGTGCTTTTTACCTCTTCCTGGACATTTTTACTAAACACTTCCTGGACATTTTTACTAAACACAACCCTGCTCTTGTGAATATTAATTTGCTGCCTCAACGCTTTTGCATAACTATCCAGGATATACTTGAATAGTTTGCATTTTCTTTCGGTAGCCTCACCAAAACAAAAACTTGTTAGAACCTATTGGAAGATGATCCCACATTGAAGATGTTTCCACAAGTAACATATTGAATGGACAAACTCAAAGGGAAGGCCCATTGGATCGGAGGCAAGCTCATTTCAATTGGATATATTGTAAATGGGGGGTGAAATTTGCATTACCAAATTTGCAAACCACACCCCCTTTTATTTTTTTAATAATATTTCATCTTAAATCTTTTAGCACTTCTTAAAATACCCTCAAAAGTCAGATTTTCTTTTTCTTCTTCTTGGGTCTTCTCCTCTCTCTCTCTCTCTCTCTCTCTCTCTCTCTCGTGTTCTCTTCTCCAAAATCACGACAACACTCTTCCTTTTCTGTCTTTCTTTTCCAGACAACGTCAGTCTCTTTTCCATTGAAACACTCACAACCATTGGAATCCCAGTGTCTCCATTCTCCTCCTCATCATCATCATTGTCCTCAGCGGAAGAAAAATTAGGAATATCGACAGCCACTTTAATGATTTCTCCATCAAATTCTCCTTTGAGCATTATGGTCTGCTCTCCGGCATTGTCTACTATTTCAAAAGTAAACCCATCTGCAACCTCCCCTACCTAGTACGTGTCACGTTACACAAATTCAATACTCAATTACTAATTACGTAAAACTTGATTCAATGAAAATCTTAATTCAATATAGAACAGCAGTACTTCAATTTGGGGAAAACTATTGCAAACCCATTACTCAATCACTAATTATTCAAAACTCAATTCATTCAGAACCCACTTAAAAATTAAAACAAATGAAAACAAAGATCGCTAATTTATACCAGAAATGAAATTTGGGGAAAATAAACACAAACTGAAATTAGGCACGAACCTGATAATTTTGTATGTCCTCTTCGGCGACCTTGATCTCAGACTCAAGAGCTCGAACCACCTTGTCGTCGGCAGCCGATTTCATGGAGGTGGCGGTGGCCATGGATAAACGTCGAAATGGAAAGGAGCATTCTCGGGTGATGTCACTGCCGAAATTAGGGACGGTGGAGAATCGATTGTGAAGGCAAAAAGCAACCCAATTTTTTCAATCTCCAAATTTCGAAAGGATTTCGAAAAGCAATAAGGACTCCAAATTTATCAGCAAACATATTACCCACAAATCATAAAGAAAGAAACTTGTGCAATTTGATATGAGCCAAAAGAGGAGGAACAGAAAGAACGATTGAATTCAAAAGAGAAAACCAAAGTTAAACATGAAATTAGAGCAGTGAGATAGTAAAGAGAAAAGTTGGGATTGTGACCGGGTTCGGAAAGACGAAGGTTTGAGGTTGGTCAATTTTCAATGGAGAAGAGACTCTGTCGTTGTCTGGAGAAGAAAGAGAGGAGGAAGAGTGTTGTGAACGAGCAAGAGAGAGAGAGAAGACCCAAAAAGAAAATATGACTTTTGAGGGTATTTTAGGAAGTGTAATAAGATTTGCGATGAAATATTATTAAAAAAAAATAGAGTGTGCTTTGCAAATTTAGGTGTGCAAATTTCACCCCCTACTATAAATATATATATTTAATATATCAAAGATAGGGCATTGGGCCGAAATTTAAATTCCAATAAAACAGTTTTCCTTTTTATAAATTTGGATAAAGACAATTTTGGGTAAAACTGATCCAAAACGGTTGTAATTGTTCAAATCAAATTCAAATTGAACGAACAATTGCGTCTTCTTGTCCGTTCTCTATAAAAATGGCGTGAAGGTTCATTGCAGAATATAACATCAGTTTTCGACATCTCTACTTCTACAAACACTTTGGAGAAACACAAGTGAAGTTTGCCAGGTTTCAAGGCATCCGTGCAAGGCCTTGAAACGAGAACTGTATCTTGCAGGGCAGACGTCTACAATCAACCACAGCATCGATGTATGGACGAAGTTCTGTCTAAGGATATTGCGCTGCATATTCAAGCCTCTCTCATAAGATCAAGTCAGTGAATTCTTACCTACTTATTTGTATTTATTTACATATTGATTTATATACATATATATATATATATGGGTTAAATACTGCTTACTTCATATACTTATAGGGTTTCATCGTTTCAGTCCCTAAGCTTCAAATTTCACCAAAAAAGTCTATAAACTCTCAATTTCCTCTCAATTAGTCCCTGCCGTCAAGTATCCGTCAAAAACTCCGTTATCTTCCTCTAAAAAGTCTATTATTCCCTCAATTACTTATAAAAAAAAAATTATCTTCCTCTTTTTTTTTTTTTTTACCTATTCTTCTTCCGGTTCTCTCGCCTCCTTCTGTTCATCTCCTCATCAAGATGGTTCCAATCCACAAATCATCAAGAGGTGAAATGAAAAAAAGAAATAAAAGAGAGAGAAAAAAATTTTAAAAAAAAACTAAGTGAGGGCATAATAGACATTTACAGCAACTTTAACATAAAATTTTGACGACAAGGATCAATTGAGAGGAAATTGAGAGTTTAGAGACTTTTTAGGTGAAATTCGAAGGTCAGCGACTGAAACGATGAAACCCTATAAGTATAGGAAGTAAACTGTATTTAATCCTATATATATATATATATATATTTGTCTATATATTTCTGTCATAGTATTCTGTTGATTGTAAATTTTCCAGTGACTAAGATTGATCAGGGGTTGTCAATCCCCATATGTAATAACAAAACTATGGTCAGCAAATAATAAATGGTGAATAACAGGTGCCGTTGGTTTCATAACCTCGAAGAGAACCATTCTGTATTGACTCTGAAATCAAAAATGACAAACCCTCATCAAAAATGATAAATACGTAAGGAGAGAGATGATTACCCTGCTAATACCTCGAGTTGGGACAATGTATTCTGTCGGATCCCCATTGAAAAGAATTGAATAACTCACATAAGAACATAACACAATATCAATCCAAGTTCTAGCAAGACCCATTTTCACTATTATTGCCTCTAAAAAAACTCCATTATTTTATTAAAAAACTGGTAGCATTACAAAAAAAGGTACCATGAAATGACATGACAAAATCATTTCCCAAACATAATACATAGTACTGCGTATACTTACTTATGCTCGGTATAGGATTCTCTTTTTCCTTCTTAACCACCTATTGTTAATTCAAATACACGTTACCACTACACAATTAAAAGTTTGTCACTACAAAATCAATTGTAAACATCATGTCACTATACAAATTATGCCGCCACTATATATTTGAACGAGAAGTTGTCAAAACAAAATCATAAGATCTTAATTCAAAGACCCTACCATGACAATGAGAGGCGACATCTAATACAGGTTCCCAAAAATATGTACGGCCGTATGCGATTGTACTGATACGTTATTGTTTATTTTGTGGATTTATGATCTTCAACCAACTTTTTTTTTTTTTTTTGTACAATATAAGTTGTGAATCAAGTATTGGTCTAATGTTTTAAGCCTACAAGGTTCTCAAACGGGTCACCAAACCCGATGCAATTGACTTTATAATACTGTCAAAAAGATTAGGAGTATACAATAGAACAAATTGTAATTTTGTCCCAGCCTTTATACTAATTTCCGCTTCAGAAATTGATAAAAACCAAATACGAGTGCAAACTATCTCATTTAGTATAGTTCAACAACCAAGTGTATGGGACAACGAGAAGCAAGTGAAAAGGGGCAGATCGTGTAAAATTATATGAACGACATTGTGCTTTCTCAATGTTTATGGAAAAATTAGGACATCTACTTCATTTCTTTTTCAAAACGCCACCAATTGCATATATGACCGACTCTAAATATTATTGCAATGCAGTTTTTTTCTCTCTATTTAACTAATGAAAGACTTTTTATACAACTTAAACTAGAAAAAACCGGTAACTCAATCACTTTATTGCTTAGAATCGTATTTTGAAACTCTCTTCTTTCATTTTCTTGTGTAAAATTTCACATATACATGCCTGTTATAGTATAATCTAAACCTACTTACTACTAATCTATATATTCTAGTATAATATAAACCTACTACTAATCTATATATTTAGAAGCATAATTTGTGCTTTTATTATTTTCTAAGTCAGTCAAGATGATATTCATACATGTTTCTATAATCAGCTGATGACCTTCATTGTGACAATTCATGTTAATTTGCAATATTCAAATCTAGATAACGTTCATGAACCAAATCAGGGTAACATGCCTGAATCCTAGAAAATGACCTAGTATAAATTGATGTAGAAAAAGTTGTCATTGCAAAATGTTCTGATAAAGTTGGGTACCATATCATTCTTCAGAGCCATTGTTGTGGCTCACTCTTGCATGCATTGAATTGAAAGAAAATGAAAGCATGTTGCAGATGTTAACTCTCAAGAGTCTCAAACACAACATGCTATTAGTTCATGTCATGAACAAAACTTCACCTATCAAATCAATGATATACCAAACGAATGTAAGTTTCTCATTCCATGCCCTCAATCAAACCCCGCCAACAACCTATTGCATTCAGTGTTCAAACTACCCAGCCAGTTCAAGGTCAAGTGAAAATTTGTCGAAGATTTTACATCTGCATTATCTTCTTCATTTCGCTTCAATTTAAGTAATTCTGTTAACTTCGAGAATTAAAGTGAGTTGTAACATAAATCATTAATTTTTCAGTTTGGTTTTCCATTCCAACCACGTCACCAAATATGTTGAATCAGACTTTAAAGCTTCAAATTATATTATCAGATGACAAAGGAACAACAAGCAAACTTATAGGCTTTTCTTTGTGGTGCTCTCTAGGTTATAATCCAGAAACTTAGCAATGCTGATGATTTGGAAACCAAGTCCATTATATTGAGACAGACCAGATAATCACTACTACAAAAACTGCATCACACAACACATATCAGACAACAGAACGGAAATCTGCTGTTGTGTGTTAACATAAACTCTATTGTACAATGGTACAAATATATTTCTGTTGTATGAATGTAAGCAAATTGAAAACCTTTTTTTTTAGAAAAATATTGCACAACAGAGTTATGCTTTTTCTGTGGTGTAAACGGAAGTCTGATTTCCTTCCATTCTGAGCTGATAATTCCCTCTCAGAACAAGCTCACCGATATGGAATTTGAACTCTACATACAATGGTCTTTTCTTATCCGTTGTATGATTGAATGTTGTATGAAATATGACAAATCCTACTAGGTGTACCATGTGCAAGATGCACAAATTTGTACAACAGATTGTTATAGATCTGTTGTCTGATCATGGAACTTCGTTGCAGAGTGCGGCAAAGTTTCACTCAAATCAAACATGGTAGGCATAGGCGGCAAATTTTCCCTCCTCTTGCTTGTCTAAATTTTTATCTATATAAATATTCATACAACAGATTTTTAATAATACGTTGTCTTACAGACTTGCGCACGTTTCAATAAACTTTTCTCTATGTCTTCCCTGACTCTCTCGCCCTCTCTCTCAATACTCTCTTGTCCCTTTCACTTTTTCCTTTCCCTCACACCTCCGCCGCCTTCCTCTCCAATAAGACGTCGTCGCTAGCCCAGCCTTCTCTCACCTCCTCCTCTGCTCCTAAGTCCGCCTACCCCAACTTCCCTGCTAACCTGGTCATTGCGCGCACCCCATCCCTCGCCTCCGTGTCCAAAGTAGGCCACCACCTCTCCATGAAAGCATGTGTCGAAGCCCCTCAAGCTGTCACCGAAGATACAGGCCCTGTGGGCGTGGGTAAGTGAGAGAGAGCGATGAAAGAAGAACAATAACTGAAGAACACAACCCTCGTCGTCAGGCCAAAGTAGGCCACCACCACCACTAGCCAATTCCACGCAACCGCCTAGCCCCCGCCTAAAACCATTCCAATTTCCATCGCTCCCAAAACCTAGGGTTTTGATTTTTAAATTTCCCAAATTTTCAAATTAGGGCTCTTAAATTTTCACCTGAAATGCATAAATGGCAGCTTCAGGAGAAGCTATCTCACCCCGATTCCACTTTATCAAGGCTCTAATCCAACCCTATGTGATTATCAATCCTTATTTCAATTTGGCAGAGGATCTATTATTGGAATCTATTCTATTGTGGTTTTTGTGTCTTGATATGATGTTTTCGATGTGATGTTGTTGCTGTTCAGCTTAGATATGTGTTAGTTCCATTTTGATCCAGGCCCTGCAGAATCGACTTTGGGATTTTGGGGTTTTCAGCGAGACGACGCAATCTCTCACTCTCTCACTCTCCTTTTAATCGGACAATTGTGCATATCTAGCCATGACTGCTTAGACCCAGAAAGAGCTCCTTGTCGTCCATCACAAATAGTAAATCATCAATGTAAGCTTTAACTCTTCTGTCAAGGTTAAATGATTATATGGTTTTTTTTTTAGTGTAGAATTGAATAATTGTTTATCAAAGTTTATAGATTTGTAGGTGGGTATTACTAAATGAGTTAGGATCTGAAAGTGTGTTTTAGCAAGATCTGTAAGTATTTGATATAGGAATTACTAAATGAGTTAAGATGATTTGGTTCTACCTATTAGATCTTTTCTTAGCCTATGAAATGGTAGCTATTATTTTGATATCAACTGATGTCATGATTTTGGATTACTGTATAGGGTCACAACATTATTTTGATATCAAATCACCAAACTGAAGCAGATCCAGCTGTCATTGCCTTGTTGCTTGAAACAACAACCCACATCTTGCTAAGAAAATGGTGAATTGATATGATCTTGTTTTTTTTTTTTTTTAAGTCCAAAATGAAAAATTTTCTTTGATTAGGTGATTGACGGATTTTATTTGAGTGGGCTATTTCGGCGTTAATTATAATTATAATTATAATTATATTGAAGACGCAGCGGGAATTTCGAGGTGAGTAAAACTCACATGGTTCATATTATGAACCGAGCGTTTTAAATTTATTTATTTTTAGTAATTGTGTGAAAAATATTTGCGGATTAAATATTTGTTTTAAAATTTCATGGACTTGAATCACCACGGTCTATAGGTAAGTAAAATGAATTTTAATTATACAAATGAATTTCATGATTTTCTTGTGTGAACTATAGATGGTATTAGTGGTCATTCCTGAGTGGATGATTATATATATATATTTACGTGGAAAATATATATTGTTGAACGATGATATGATTGAGTGAATTGATGAATTGATTATATTTCAATTGTGTAATTCCATAATAATATGATGTATCTTGGTTGGGTTGATTTCAGTATGTGATATTATATGTTGTGCTCATTATGAGTTTAGAGTCGACGTAATGACTGGTGTGGGGTAATCGGACGCTCTAATTCTGGGTGGATGATGGGATACGATTGGTTGAGTATGTGGAATTATTGAACGTTCTAAATATGTATATAGGTATACATATTGATGAAATACGATAATGATAAATATGTCGGATGTCATAACCTAGGCCAGGTGACGGGCTACGATTCAGTTAGAGCTCTAGTCTGTCAAGTATCGTATTTTTATAAATACGATGTTGAGAGTTGTGTAGAAAGATATGTGTTGGGGTTTATCTTGATTTATTGAATTGGTGTTGATTGAGATTGTTAGTACTTGTGGATGTGGAAATTGTTTAGTGTTGTTGTGTGTGGGAATAATTATGAATTGAATTAAACAATAGTTCTTTCCTTTTACTCATACGAATTTTCATAAGCTTACAGGGTTTTGTGTTGTTGCAATCCCGGTACACTATTCAAATGGTGTAGCGGATATTCCTGCAGGTCAGGATAACCAGGGAGGTGACCGAGCTGCTTAGGTGTTACAGCAGTTTTTGTTATTTCATTTAGTTGTGAGGTGTGTATGCTCATTGAGAGCTTTACATTTGATTTTGGATTTGAGTTATAATAATTAACCGAGATTAAATTCGGTTTGATTTTATTTCGTGTGGTGAGGATGTTATGAAAAGAAATTTTCAGGATGATTATTTTGAGTTTGTAGTATTTTTCATGTTTCGGATTTTGAATTGTTATTCTAAAATAGCGGGACGTGACAATTATTTTTGTGCAAATATTTCAGGTAAAGAACTGATAATAATCAAACAATAGTGAATTACATTACGTTGTGTGAATATGCATATATCGTTAATTACACAACAAATCACTTTTAATCATACAACGGTATCTATAAAATTTTGTCGTCACATTAGTACTCACACAACAGAACAAATAGGTATCAGTTGTTCAATGTTAAATCACACAATGGTATAAGAATAATGTGTTGTATGACTTGTGAAGAATTCAACACTGAGCCTCACACATACAACAGTTGTTGGTTGTTAATCAATATTTCTATAACTATCACACCACAGTTACTTTATGATACCTGTTGTGTAAAGGAACAACCAACAACAATTGCCATATTTTTCTGTTGTATGATAAGTTAACCAACAACAGTATGATATTACTCTCGTTGTCTAAGTGTCATTTTTCTATTGTGTTAGAAGTTAACCAACAACAGTATGATATTACTCTCGGTGCAACGGTTATAGCTGAAGCGTTGTGTCTATGATATACACACAACGGTGTTTCACCGTTGTTAGAGTGTGCTCATCACACAACACCGAGATAGACGACAGACATGGTCCAAGTCACACAACAAATTTTCACCGTTGTGTGATGCACTTTTTGTAGTAGTGAATGTTTTTGTTTCTTAATGTCTTTGCTTGCCAAAGTTCTACAGTCCATGAGGAAGAAATGCTTGCTATTCTTTCCATGCTTGTGGTAAAAAAAAAAAATCTGTGCTGGTTCTGCTGGCTGTTTGTTTCACTATTGGAATTGCCATTCAGACTAAAAATCCAGTGAATTTATCACCTAGTATGGAGAGAAGAAAGGATGGTACTAGATGTAATCAAGGTTCAATGGATGAGTTTCCTCGGAAAGATGAAGCATACTCTGCAGGACTTGATCTTATACCTGACAACTTTTTCATTTGCAGCAGTCTGATGCTAGGTTCGCTCCCATATATCAAAGCCTACAATCTCAATACAAGGCTTTTTCTCTCATTTTCTTGATTTTCTTCTTCAAGCTTTCATGGTATCATAGCAACTTATCTCACATGTACATGCTTCACGACCACACAAGCTCAACGTCACCCAATATAAATTCTCAATGTGTATGGCTTGAAAATTCGCCACACGTTCAATAGCGTATTGAGAATATGAATCACATATGAGAGAATATGAACCTTACCTTACCTATGGCTTTATAAGAATTTAGGTCAATTCCATCTGATGTCAATTGATTTCGGATGTAAAGTCCAAATTACTTTATCAAAATGGGTTTTATTTTAATCATCAGTTGTATAATTGTTTCTATTGTCTAATGATATCACTGCAAAACAGCTTTTTATCCGCATGTATGTGTTATAGTGTCTTTTGCACAATACAGTTTATCTTTCTTTTGTTAGTTCCAACAAAAAAAATCAGGTTTGATTATGTTGTCTATTGATTTTTTACACAATATTTAATGTCATCGAAAGCCTTTTTTTTTTTTAAGAAGAAACAATTATTTTCATTAAAAAATTGGTAACATTACAAAAGAACATGCCATGAAATGACCCGAAAAATTAATTTCCCAAACATAATATATACATACTAGATATGCTTACTTATGCCTGGATGCCAAAAGAAATACAGTAAAATAAATAATATAGAGCATAATAAAATAAAACCCTTGTACCCCATTTAACAATGTGGTCACTGTAACTCCTGAAAAAGCTATATGGGAACTCCTTAGGAACCGGAAGGATCCATTTATTCAAATAGAATGAACCAAAGCAAGGCTAGAATCCACAAACCCAACATCCAACCTAGCTGACCAACGAACAAACCCAAGACCAAATTTGGACAGAAATCCAGACCCAAAACATGCATGTATGCACCTCAATCCCAACTAGCAATCCGAGAAACAACACTCGATTTGCACCAACGCAACAACTCAGTCCACCATATAACTCGTAAACCACCCTAGTACAACCGAGCGAAACTACCGGTAACTGAGGACCACCTACCCAAATCTTCATCAGCCCCAAATTCAAACCAAACCATAGACCCAACCTTCACACTACTACACTAGGTCCAGATCTGTGCTCAAGTTCAAAATAAAAACAAAACATTGTAGCAAGCCAGTAAAAACGTTTAACAATAGAGGAGAATTGATAATACGCCAAATCTACACTTATCATAGATAATGGGGGAAAATCCGCAAATGGTACATGAACTATGGTCCAATGCACATTTTGGTACCTAAACTTTCAAAACTACCCTAATGGTACCTGAACTATTGCTCCGTTTCTCCATATGATACTTCCGTCAAATGTGCCGTTAACTTTGTCTACGTGACTCATTCTTATTGGATGACATTCATCTCCAAAAAAATAAAAAAATTATAGGCAAAGTTAACGGCACATTTGACGGAAGTATCATATGAAGAAACGAAGCAATAGTTCAGGTACCATTAGGGTAGTTTTGAAAGTTTAGGTACCAAAATGTGCATTAGACCATAGTCAGGTACCATTTGAGGAATTTTCTCTAGATAATGTTCTTGAACCAAATCCAAGTAATTTGCATGAATCTTAGGAAATGATCTAGTATAAATTTATGTAGAAAGACTTATCATTGCAAAATGTTAGGATAAAGTTGGGTACCATAACATTCTTCAAAGCTATTGTTGTGGCTCCCTCTTGCATGAATGGAATTGAAGGAAAATGAAAGCATGTTGCAGATCTTAACTCTCAAGAGTCTCAAACAAAAAGTGCTATTAGTTCAGGTCATGAACAAAACTTCACCTATCGAATCAATGATTTACTAGAGGAATGTCAATTTCTCATTCCATGCCCTCAATCAAACCCCATCAACAACCTATTGCATGCAGCTTTCAAACTATCCATCTGATTCAAGGTCAATTGAAAATTTAAAGAAGAGTTTACGTTGGCGTCATCTTCGTCATTTCGCTCTAATTTAATTAATTGTGTTAACTTTGAGAATTAAAGTGAGTTGCAACATAAATCATAATTTAAGCCATAGAAGCCTTTGCAATTGCGTCAAGCTCGTTGACTGTTGGGCCACGCTGGAGCCTGACCTTTCTGGGTCACCACCTGGGTCAGTTATCTGACCTGGGCCGTGACCTGGGATAATAGCAAATAAGGCTTCATTTTGCCTGTAAAGAGTGGATTTGGGTATTTTCTTCAATCTAAGTCACTTGCTGAGTTGGCGACCAGGCAATGAGGACCTAGCGGACTTGCTCTATGCCGAAAAAAAGGAGTTTCATGGGTTTATGGGGCCAATAAGGGCAAAATTGTAAAAGCGACAGCATTTTGGGTTTAGTGAACCAATGTGGAACCTACGTTTTAGAGGTCAACTTTTGAGAAAAATTTAGAGGACTTTTGTCCTTATGAGTTTAGGGCCCAAAAACATGTTAACCAATAATTATCATATTTGTTGAAATAATATATTATTAGTTTCATATTTGAATATGAGTTGACAAGTTTATTTTATTTTATTCTTATTATATGGAGGGGAATCGAACTTCTAATCTCACCTAATCCTAACGTACAATTTCCTACCCTTCCTCACCACTTTTAAACCAAATGAAACAAGATAACTAGGGCAACCTAACATGCAACATTATCTTAAGATTAAGACCAAAGCAACCAATAACCTGACAATACTAGGGAAAAGTCCGGAACGAAACCAAGAACTAACCCTGAATATCCCTAGCCAGCCCAACAAGAAGGAAGCCCATGCAAAGGCCAGCACTCCACCCTTTAACTCGACCCTTTCCAAGAGCAACCAGGATGCCAGCCGCTGCCTACCACCTCCACTTGCACAGCCTGGACACCAGCCTCCGCCTACTTCAGACACCTGCACACCTTGCACTCGATCCAGACCAGACGAAAGACGAACAACTACCCTCTGCCAGCCAACCAAACCAAATCCAGCAGACACCTGACCGCGAGGACCACGACAAGCCCAACCACTCCTGAGAAAACCACTTCCTCCACCACACACACCTCATCGTGCACAACCTCTCTTACGCCACCAACACACAAGCCTCAACCTATGGATCTGCGGCAAACCAAATGGAATCGATCCATCCATCATGCCAATGAGCTGAGGCGCTTGTTTCTTCCCAACTGCCACCTCCCACCCCAATACTGATAGCAAATTGGTGCTGAGTCTAGGAAGACCCATCCGACGACAACTCCGTGGAGATGCACCATCGGACGGAACAAGAGAAAATGGTTGTGGCTGGTCCAAGAGAGAGAGAGAGAGAGAGAGAGATGAAACTAATGTTGTTCTCCCAATCAATGCTAGCTTGCTTCTTGTTCCACCAGTTACGTTGACCACAAATGCTTATTTGACAAATTATTTAATGGTGATACAACTAACAAATAATTTGCTTTTGTTACATAGTTGTTGTGCTTAACCCATATTTACACTCAACCTAAGTTTGTATAATGGAACTTCAGCAATATTCAACCTTTTATGGCAAACCCTAGTCTCTCTCTAGCGGCACTTCTCTTTGTTCTCTATTGAAACCAAAAAAATTTCACATATCCAACTACATTGAGACCTGTGCCATCGAAGGATATATATTAGTGCTTTATTTGTAAAAATAAAAAAAATAAAAACCTCTATTCAAAAGGAAACAAGAAAAACGAAACAAAAAAATAGAAAAAAGACTACTGAGTAAAAGGTTAATAGCCCATGTTACATTCTTCTATTGAGAAGATGATTGTAATACACACAAGGTTGTTGGAATTTGACTACAACTCATATAAAGCAATTCTCTGGATAAGATTAAAGTTGTCCTATCAGTGTTTCAATCTACAACAAACACAAGGAGTTCTTTTGTACTCAATCTTGTTAGTAGTGCACTATATAAGAAGGCCATGCTAACGTAGAAGAGAGGAAAATGACCTAGAAAGGCCCTTGCGACAACAAAGCAGAAGAAACATTCATCCAAAGGTTCGAATCTTGCTGAATAGTTCCCTTTTGTTTTTATGTGGGTCTTGTTCTGTTCTCTTGATGAAGGCTATCAAGGCTCTTGAGTGGCAACAAAGAATCAAATTGCCAAAGGCCTTTACAGTAATCTTGGAATTTTCTTTGTTACTGTAGCAATTCTTGGAGCTAGTCTAATGAAGGTCCTTATTTTTTAGCAGCTAACGGGCACGGACGGGCCGAAATTGTGGTAATCCCGATCCTAGGCCCAGAATTGAAGTTCGGGATGGGCTGGTATGGTTTAGGACATTTTGAGAATTGATCCTGACAAGCCTGAACCCAATCGATAACGGGCCGGGACCGGGCCCAATCCAGGACATAATTGAGAGGAAAAAAAAAAAGACAGGTTTCCTGAGTTTGCAAACTAGTGAAATTTCCCACCAGTTTGCATTTCTACTTTTCCATTACTTCAACACTGCATTCAAATGATCATTCTAAGAGAACAAGCAAGAGTGCAATTCCCTACAACACTTCATCATTCCATAATCCAACAAGCTGATCTCATTCAATAAATCAAGCAAAAGATTAACAACACTAAAAGCTAAAAGCCTAAAACTGAAGGAAAAAAAAAAACAAATCCGCATAGTGCATAGTTCCACACTTGCAATTGCATACCAAACTACCAAAGTACCAAATGTGCAAGCTGCAGCTAAAAGCTAAACAAGAAGAAAACATGAACAAATCTGCATAGTGCATAGTTGCATACCAATGTACCAAACCTATAAGGCTACAAGACGCAGCTAAAAACTAAAGTGCTAAATAAGAAGAAAAATGACCAAATGTCCAAATCTGCATATTGCAATATTACATACCAAATGGGCAAATTACCAAACCTGCAGGCTGCATGTAAAAGCCAAAAAAAAAGAAAAGATTCACAGAAGACTAAATCTGCTTCGTGCATACCAAGGTACCAAACTACCAAAGAAACAAACCTACAAGCTGCCTAAAACAGAATCAACTAATATATGCAACTATGCAAGCACATAATTGCATCAATCCATTACAGTCCACAATTTAACACTTCAATTCCAAATTGTAAAAAATTAAGTTCTTAAACACTTAAACCATCACTGAAAATGTGCACACAACTAAATGAAATCTTCAAAGTTCAAACATCTATCACATTACCAGCTACCCAAAGCTTTCCCTTGCCTTTTGCTCTTGGAATTGGAGTTGGACACACATTGGTTTTGCTAGATGCAGTGCATTCATGATCTATAAAAAAAAAAAAAAAGAGTTAGTAATGCCTATGCACTGAAAATAGTCAAACACATGTAAAAACTAAAAAGTAGATACCTTACTCAACTTCTTCATAAAACTCAAGGTTTTCAAATGAGCAATCATCAACAATCTCTGCAACATCATCACCTGGCAACTAGTTCTACATGCAAATCAGCCCCTCCACCGTCTTAGGAGTTAATGAGCTCTTAAAACGGTCAATAACTTTACCTCATGTTGAAAAACAAGACTCTAAGGCCATTGTGGAGGCCTGAATTCCAAGAACATCCCTTGCTATTGTTGCCAAGACTAGAAACTTGCAGCCATTTATCTTCCACCAGCACAGGATGTCAAAGCAATCTTCATCATCAGTTGGGTCCAAAGGAGCATCCAAGTATTGATCCACTTCATGTGCTATGATTGCCTCACTGTTTTCTTGAACAACCTTCTTCCAATTATTGAGCAGTTGGCCTCTAACTCCTCCTCTGCTGTGGCTGCTTCTACTTGTAAGTGTACTAGATGAAGAGCTTAGAAATTACTGCCTTTGCAGGTGTCTACCCCCATCTACAACCAGGTCATACTAAGACAAAAAAGACAGAAATTAATATATATTTGAAACCAAGTAAGAACTTCAATTCAAATAATGGAACTAGTATAATATCTTATCATAGAGAGGAAGTAAAAGGGTTTTAATTTCCAAGGTTCTTCTCTGCACCTCATCATCATGTAAACCTTTAGTTTGAAATATGTGAGTCACATTCTTCAACTTGAACCTTGCATCTAATACAAGGCCAATAATGACCATGAGATTGAATTCATGAAATGAACCATAGTACTTGAACCATCTAGATCTCATGTTGGCTGTCATATCTATCTGTTGATACCCAAAAAATCAATATTCATGCACAATAAAATTCAAGGCCCACTACAAAAGTAGAGATGACATTAATACGCAAACTTACACATTATGGGCTTTAATAGCTTAAAGCCCGTTATGCTAGAAACAATTCCTGTTCGCGTATTTAACTTTCGGTTCTTCTTACCAAGCGTAATACCATGCTCGTGGACCCAAACCACAATCATGCTTTTGGGGCTTGTAAAATTGGGTGTGGTGTGGAAGGTTACGGAAATACATGAGGCCCATTATCGATTTCGATTGTTGGAGATTTTGGACTTGGGGACCAAAATCCAGACCCGACAATCTAAAAATCCTTACATGGACATACAAAGATGAGAGAATCCAAACTCATAAGCTTAAACACAATTATTGCCATAACCATAAAACTAATAGCTTTTCAGCCGCACAAACAATAATACTTACTTCTACCCCGCAGTAACTCATCTTCTTCTATACCAAACATAAAGTCTCAATCACATTTCCTCTTTTATTTGTTCTTAGTTTTAGCTTGCCATCTGATCTTCCAAAAGTAGGGTGCAACTCTCCCAATGAGATACAGCCACATAACAACTCTTCCCTATAAATCTGCTACTCAAAGCCCATAATTCAAGCAAACTAGTACAACCACACCACCCCTTAGTCATTTGGTTATTGCCTTGTTCTTCGGATTTGACCTTAACATCTTAGTTCTCTTTCAAAGTCCAACAACTTTCTCCTATGAACCTGTATTTTGGCCTCACCTCCTCCAGCCTATAAATTAAGGCTTCTAGTTGCTGCAAAGGCATCATACAACCTCTAAGGAATACAACCCACAAGCTCCAAGCCACAGAGAATACATCCTCTAAACAACACATCTTTCAAGCAAGCCTCAAGCAACAAGCCAAGCATTCCCAACCTCCAATCCAAAACCATTTTCAAGCTCTAACTGATCTGTATACCTATAAGCCATCCCCAAAAATTCATTCCTTCTTCACTGCAGTAGGCAATACGTAGCAAACCTCTTACCGCAGCAACTCTCTCATCTTCTGCAACTCATGTGTTTCTAGCTCCCACACCACATGCCTTCTTGCAAGCCTTTTTATGTAATTTTATTCATCTATCAAAGCTATATAGAGTTTCTGCTACATATCACTAGAAGCATGCCACTGCAACAGACCACCGCAGCAAACCAACATTACCGCGGGGAACTTAAGGAAAGATGCTACAAAGCTTCTTGAAGCTTTGGACCCAGTTCCTGAACTCAGAAGGGGTAAACAGAGAAGATCAACCCAATCAAGCAATCCTAGCAGCCTCTGTACAAATCCACCTTAACACCATCAAAATTTTCTCAGTTTCTAATCCAGTAGCCATCTCAGGTGCTAAAAACATGTTGTCTATGTTTTTTTTCCATGGTAATCACATCATGGAGAGTTGTGTGCACAGTGGGGTGCAATGATGCACTAACCCTCAATGTGACATCATAGAACAGTCCTAGAAACTCCACAAACACCTCAGCCTTCTCCCAATCTTTCACTTCTGGAGGTCCAACCCTATTTCTCTTGTTCTTGCTTGGTACAAGATTTCCATCTTCATCATATTCTTCATCTTGTTCCTTGAAGTAGTTTGCAAAATTGCTATCTTCATCTGGTTCCTTGAAGTAGTTTGCAGAATTGCTATCACTGTAAATGCTTTCTTGAACTTCAAAGCTGCTTCCATCATTAGATAGGTGTTGTTCCACCTAGTTGGGAAATCCAAACACACAAGTCCCTTACAGGGAAGCTTTCTCTCTCCACAGTCTTCTTAAAAATATCAAATCTGTTTGGAGAAGATCTCACAAACTTCACTGCATTCCTAATTGCTAAGACAGACTTTTGCAACCTCTTTAAGCCATGCCCCACTATTAAGTTTGTAATGTGAGCAATGCATCTCACTAAGATGCAGATTTGTTCATTTTAGACACAAGACACTCTAAAGCAGACTTGTTTGCAGAGGCATTATCAACTGTAATGCACATGACTTTCTTAATTCGCCACTGCACTAAACATGACTCAATAAGCTTCCCCATTGTTACCCCTTGATGATTTTGAATCACACAGAAATTAATAACCCTCCTGTGTATTTTCCAATCTATGTCAATGAAATGGGCATGCACCATGTAATTGACATTTTGAACATTAGTCCAAGTATCGGTGGTTAGACACAACCTATACTTCCTCACAGTCGTCTTTAAATCCTTGTTTGAAGTATCGTACATACTTAGAAAGGACTTACCAATTTCCTTCTAAAGGGAACATCGAAAAGAGGACAGACATTAACACAAAATCTATTAAAGCATTTCTTCTCCGAAAAACTAAAAGGAAGCTCATCAATGACAATCATCTCTACACAAGCTTCTAAATAATCATCTTGATGATAAGTTACTATGGTTAGTCTATTGCCCTTAAATTTATCACCAACAAGATTTTTCTGTGACTTATCCATATTAGGAGGATAATATCTACAATTCTGGTTAATGTGCCTAATCATATGAGAAGTCCCATTCATAGAACTTTCAACCGCAAAATCACCAACCTTTCCCCTAGGATAGTAAATACAATGAGCTCTCTTATGAACTATCTAAATGTCTTTTCCCTCAGCATCTTTAGCATGTTCAATCTTATCATACTCTTTAAAATGCTCCCAAACAAAGCTACACTTTATACCTGATTTTTTAGAAGGAGCCTAACTTACAGATGCAGCAACTTCACTTCCAGAAGTTGACTTGCAGCAGGTTGACATGCTTCTTGTTCAAGAGTTGGATTTGCAACTTTGGTTTGACTTGTAGCTTCGAGCAGTGCAGGAAAAAGATGGTGACGTGGCTGTTGAAGAATCCTCAAGACCAGAAGCATCGGGTTGAGGTCAAGCTATTTTCTTCCCTCTAGCCATCAGCTTCTTGAAGCTACACGATGGTGTTGAATTGAAACTAATGACTCAGAACTTCCCGAATCGGTGATGTTTACGTGCTAAATTGATGAGAGGTGAATTGCCAAATTGGGGATTTAGGGTTCTAAGCTTGGAATCGAGTGAGTAGTGAGTAGTAACTGACTGAAGGGATAAGAATTGGGGATTAGTTTATCATTAGGATCTGCCTATCTTGTGTGCTCGAGTGCATATTAAGACTATACACTCAAAAATGAACTAATCATATGCCATATAAATGAAAAAGTAAGAAAACAAAATAAATTAAATAGAACGGGCCGGGCCTTTACGGGATTCCAACAAGTCGAACTGAAGCCCGTCCTTTTTTAACAGAACGGATAGGAACGAGACCAAACAATAAATTTTGAAGTTTCTAAACCGTTCCGTCCTGCCAATTTTAGGTGCGGTCCCCGTTCGGGTACGATTTTCCGGTTTTAGGTGCCCAGCCCTAGTAGCACCCACATATATAACTGTCTGTTCCCATAACATCACTCGCTAGTGATTCAAGACCTCACTACCTGTAAAAATCCCTTTTGGATTGTTATGGTTCTTCGATTACTATGGTTCTATGGTTACTTTGTTTACTCTGGGTACTTTGGATAAATGGTTAGTCTTATTACTATGGTTACTCTGGATACTCTACTTACTATAGTTACGCTTGGTTGCTATTTTTACTCTTGTTACTACACCGATTTCACAAACGAAAGTTACCAGAACCAAACATGAACCTTGTACACTATTCCACAACCAAAGTCCATAACCTTCCCTGTTCTCTGTCAATCGTCAAGCCAAACAACCTGCCCTAAATTTCATTTCTTCTTTCCAAGCACCAATTCACTCTCTATCAACCACCACAGCCAAATAGCCTATCCTAAATTCCATATTTTCTTTTCAAAACCAATTCAGATAACACAAAATCGGTGCAAAGAAACTAAAAGAAATTAACAAAGGACTCACCCTCGAAATTAAGGCTTTGGAATTTGTGACAGTTTATGACACTCCAGCTGCTGTCCTTATTTTATACCTGCATAAAAAGGTTTCGTCAAAGCCCTAAAGTTGTTGCAGTTGGTGACAATGGGGTGCAATGTCTCTTCTTGTTCACAAAGAACGAGAGGCATTGTTCCTCTATATCAAAACAAATCCAGAAGCTAAGGTTTGAAGAATATGTATATGGCACAAAGCAAAAAGAAGAAAGAAAGAAAAATGAATGTGACGGTGGCGTTGCAAACCATGTGAGAAAGTTTAATTAAGCTTTGCATAAAACAAAAGGCGTAATTGACAATTGCATTAAAAAACAATATTGATAAAAGCAAAGGTGATGCTTTCGTAATGGGCTTGTGAACACAAAAGAAGCAAAATCAATCCAGTCAAAAAAAAAAAAAAGCAAAATCAATGAAAGCAAGTTTTGTTTCTTTGCAAATAAAAGAAGAGGTTTTCACATTTAGTTCGAAATCACCATAATGAAAGCAATATTGGAGTTCAGAGGCAATGATTACCAGGCCACGACGAAAGGCTAGGTGTGGTTACCTATTTAAACACCTGCAATCAAAAGAGGGAAATTGGAAGCAAGAGTTCAAATGATTTAAGCCTCAAAATTGGGCGAGTGAAGCAAATTTGGTCTCACCCACATATTGAAAGAGACTTTCAATGTGCTAAGCAAGAAGGAAAAATTTCAAGAATGGTATATGAAATATCGGCCCCGCCAAAGTTTGGTTCATCATGTTTCAAAGAATTAGGATCTGTACATGAAGTTGCAATCTCAACCCAAAATTGGTACATGTCGTTACATCCTCTATTAGTCAGTGTAATTTTGGTCAAATTTGTAAGAGCAAATATGTCTCTTCAGGGATTGATAAAAAAAAAATCACAGAAAAGAAGAAGAAGGAGAAAATCAAATTTAGGTACTCAGATTTGAGTTTAGAAAGGGAGGGAGGAAGAAGAAGGAGGAGGAGGAGGAGGAGGAGGAGGAGGAGAAAATTAGATTTAGGTGCCCAAATCAAACCTTGATATCAGGGAGGGAGAGAGGAGGGAGGAGGAAGAAGAAGAAGAAGGAGGAAGGAAGAGGGAGAAGGAGAAGGGGTACCCAGATTTGGGTGTCCGAATTAGAGAGAGAAATGAAAACTCAAAATTACCCTTTGAAAATTGAATAATTGCATAAGTTTCAACAGTGTATGGACGCCATGTACTAAAAGTGTATCGGGATTGCAACTTCATGTATCAATCTTAATTCTTTGAAACATGATGTACAGAACTTCGGAGGGGCCGATATGTAATGTACAATTCTTAAAATTTTTCCAAGCAAGAATTAAATGAAGAGGTACCATTTGGGGGAAAAAATTATATGGACCAAAATTACATTTTGCAATAGTTCGGGTATCATTTTGAGTTTTTATTCAAAAAATATAGCACGTATGCAACTTTAACGAAAAATTTAACGGAGATACTATATTTGGTAACGGCGTAATACTTCAAGCACCATTTGGGGAAAAAAAATATTTAAAAATACTATTAACAATAATTTATTTAGTGTTTAAGTAAATCCAAATTTTGTGTCTGGCGCAAACACTAGGTTACTTACCCTATTTACCCTAGTGATAATAGGGTTTTGTATTAGAGATAATCTCAGAGAATCTCAGGAGATATCCAATCAATGTACCATTATTTTCCATGTACAATTATGATACTATGCCTTGTAATCCTCTACATAAAGAGACCCATATTATTAATGAAAGCACAGCAATTTCTCTCCCACAATATCTAAATCCCTAAAGCACGTTATCGGCACGAAGCCTTAACCCTGAAACCCTAAATTCATAGCCTTCAAATCCCAGAAACCTCTAGCCCACCTTGACGCCCCAAATCCCAGGAGTCCAAAACCAGTGGCGCCACTTCCAGAACCGGCTAGAAAACCACCGAACTGGCCACAAGAAGAAACAAGAGCTTCCCTGCCTGGTTCATACCTTTCCAGCCCACCTCTTACTATTATCTTTCACCATCGTTGGAGTTTCAACCCCATAATCTGAGAACCAGAAAACAATTTCCCAGAACCGGTGTAAAAGCACGTGAACCAGCCACTAGACTGCTACTGCAGCTTAAACTGCCAGAGAGAAGAAAAAAAGAAGAAAGAAAAAAGAAAGAAGCGGGCCCACAAAGATGAAAAGAAGGAGGCGGCCCACTGACATAGCCCAGAAGTAGTTCACAGGCCCATTGACGTCAGCCCTTGCCACGTCAGCTCCGGCGACTTTTTCCAGCGACTTTTTCAGGCCAATTTTTCCGGCGACCTATTTCGAGGTGATTTTTACTAAAAGATCCATTTTTGAAGTTTTTATTCTTTTTCTTGGGGACTTGCAACCTCCATTCTTCTAACCCCCCCCTTTCTTATTCATAGGGGAGATTAAAAAGCCGAACTGTAGGGGTTCGTGCTCACACCAAGCTTGGAGCTTGTAGAGTCCTCCAACTTAGACTTTGTTGAGATGCTATGATCGACCACAAATACATCATTGTTTCGATCTAATCCAATCCCTCTTTGAAATGGATTTCTTGGAAGCGATAATGCTCAGAAATCCCTTTTTTGCTCCGAAACTAACCCTAATTTCTTGTTCTTTTTCAGCATGAGTAACCTGAACAAATTGGATGTCACTCCATTGGGAACAACTGGCTCTGGATATCACAAGTGGGTTCGTGATGTCCGCCAAAATCTCAAGGCTGATGGAATCCTGGATAGATTCTCGAACCTAGTCAGGACATGCTAACTGTTAAGCATGCTTAAGCTTTGGAAGCAAATAAAGTAGCCTTAGAGGCAAATAAGGTGAAAGCTATAATCCTAACGACTTGTTATATGGATGATTCGGTCCAGTATGAGTATATGAATGAAGAGGACCCCAGAAGGCTGTGGGTCTCACTCGAAGAAAGATTTGGCAACGTTCATAACTCCCTGCTTCCTGAACTAAAAGTGAGATGGAATAGCCTCCACTTCTGTGATTTCAAGTCCGATACTAATTTCAACTCGGAAGCACTTCACATTAAATCCTTGATGAAATTTTGTGGAAAAGATATAACATATGTGATGTTGATTGAGAAGACTCTCTCTCTGCCTTCCCCGTTTTTGCATTGAAAGTTGTTAAGAACAATCGAATCGATGTTACTACAGGACGGAGCACAAGGTTTCATGAGCTCATTAGAGCTATGAATATCACTGAAAAACATGACAACATCCTTGTGAAGAACTATAATTTGAGATCTATGGAAACAGAGCATATTCTGGAGTCCAATTATAGTCACGCCCCTAAGAGAGGGCGCCAAGAGCGAAACCCTAATCTTAGGGATACTTCTGGACGTTCTGGTCCATATGATCGCTCTACTAAGGAAGGTAATCACCAAAATAGGTGAACACGGAACTGAAGAAGTCAACGTGGTAAAAGAGAGGGAGGCAATGCCTCTGGCCATGTTGGTGGCACCACTAACACTAAGAGCCATCCTTATGAAGCTTTCAGAGCACCTCAATCAATGGAGTCTGAACACAGAGATGTATGATCCCGACGTTGAGTGTCCGGTCATTGGGCATACATTTGTAGAGCTCATGGAAATATTGTCACCATCTACAAAGCATATTATAAAGCAAGAGAAGCTCGCTATATGAAACAAGAAGATCAAGAAGATGATCTAGAGTGAAAGGTTGAAGACTTCAAATCTGGGTGGGATCAATAGATCACCAATTCTGTTTAAGTCTTTATTTTTCCAAGAGATATAATACGTAATCGCCATATATTTTGTACTAAATGTCATTGGTTTAGTTTCTCTTCAAAGTAGACTCATCCAAAGTGAGTATGATGTCTAGGAAAGTTTTGAGATAAGTGATACTTAATCAACGTTTGCTCCACCGACATCTCTCTACTCGCCTGTCATATTTATTTTTTGAGTTACCAAAAGAAGTCAAACAACTACCTTTGTTTTGCATTAGCTAGAATTTGGATTAGATTCTCTTAATGGTTAAGAAACAATGATGTTTTCTGTTGGCTTATGAATAAAATTTCGAGTTCTTTTCATTATGACTCCATTTAGATTATGAACATATGACTTTGTGAGTACGATGGCTAGGCCATCAGTATTAGTTCAAGGACATAGAATAGCCCAAGTTTCCCTTACCAAACGACACCTCATTTACTGTCATAGAAACTCTCTACACTCCTAGGGAGAATCGAACTCTATTGAGCTATTCAAGCTAATGGATTCCATGCTGCAATCTGGTGATGCTGCAATCACCAACTTTGCAAAATACCGTTTCAGACTCTCAAGTCTATCAAAATTCTCATTGATTGCTTCTAAGGCCTCTCGCTCTTTTTACAAAGCCCGTTCCTTAGGGAAATTAGGACTGAGACTGTCCTATGCAAAGGATATGAAAATACTTATTCTGTTCTTACATAGAATTCGTGGGGATTTTGTGGACTGATTCAACCAACTTGCGGACGTTTAAATATTTCACGATGTTGGTTGACACGCAAACATGCTGGTTACGTGGTATGCCATTGTCCACCTGTAACTGTTGTTTATACTACACTTCTAGCACATATCATATGACAATGGGCTCACCCCCGGGTCATCAAATTCAGTCGATTGGAACTTGACAGTGCTAGAGAGTTTACATCGAAGACTTTTGATGGTTATTTGGGACTAATGTTGGACATCATATTCCCATGCACACACCCAATGGTCTTGTTGAAACTACTATGATGGTATCCGGACATTGGTAATACACACCAATCTCCTGATATCTGCTTGGTGTGATGCAATATTACATGTAGCTATGCTAATTTGTCAACGACCCACCACCACTCAATCTACCTCTGCATTATAGCTAGTGACTGTTGTTCATGTTTAATATTCAGCGGTAGCTAAACTATGATCAACGCAGGTCCGACGGGTGGACCGTTGCTTGGTATTGTCAGTATTTCCGCTACCTGTCAAATGAAATACAAAGAGGGCGTCTGAGGGAGACCTCGTCAGGCGGTCTTCTGTTCTCCGATGCCTAAGTTAGTTAATGTATTTGTGTTGGCATAATAACAGTAGACAAGTAGTAGATGCGTAATTAATGAGGAGAGAAGAGAGAACCTTTTATAGGTGGGGAGGAGAAGATCATTAATGAGGAGAGAAGAGAGAACCTTTTATAGGTGGGGAGGGAGCTGATCTTCTCCATGTTTTCGAGGTGGGACTGATATGCTTCAGTTCCCAGTTTCTGGAGCTTCTGATGCTGTGTTGGCGTGGCGCGTCAGTGGTGATCTGGGGGTAAGCTGGGGCGTAGGCAGTAGCCTACTTTACTGTGTTCCCATAGGTGACTCTTATGGCGGGAGCTGGTATTTCTGGGGATAGTATGAGCGTGGCTTATTATAGCTAATTATACTAGGCAAATGCTCATGTAAGTACAAGTCTCCTAAGTCCCCAGTCAAGGAGGACCATCTTGGTTGGGGAGTTGCCTAGCGGTTTGAAGCGTTGCTCCCGCTACATTTGCAAAGCATAATTAGCGTCAGTGCGTTGTCAACCATGGACTTATTGAGCAAACGCTTTATACCCTTTCGGGTGGGTCCCTGCTAGGCCCCCCAGGGAGTCCCCCACTCCTCGGCTAAGAAAGACCTCCGTTTGGTCTGTGTATTGTTTGTTGAGGGGATATATGTTGAACATAGGGTGTTGGGTAGTGAGCCCAAACTTTGATACCCAAGTGGCGGGGGTCAACGTACCTGATCAGGGCCATCGAAAACTGTTGACGTGTCCCCGTATTTGTCCTAGAGGACCATGGTTTTACTGCAACGCCACGTGGCGGTCGTTGTACATATGAGGCGTAGCCTGAAGAATCGGATGTGGCGGGAATACCTTCGCCAAGGGTAAGGGGGTGGTAGCGTCGCAGGGCTAATGTTTGCGAGACATTTGCTAGCGGTATTATGTTAGCGGCGACTGTCGATTCCCATATGAGAGGGAGAAGTTCCGCTACCAGTATTGCGCGTAGCGGAGACTCGCTTGCAGGCTTAGTGGGAGAAGTTCCGCTAAGGGTGTTGCGCATAGCGGAGGCTCGCTTTCAAGATGAGAAAAGTTCCGCGAGTGGTGTTACGCGTAGCGGAGATTTGCTTGAAAGATAAGGAGAGAAGTTGCTGCGCATAGCGGAGGCTAGCTTTCAAGATAAGGAGAAAAGTTCCGCTAGCAGTGTTGCGCGTAGCGGAGGCTCGCTTTCATGATAAGGAGAGAAGTTCCGCTAGCGGTGTTATGCGTAGCGGAGATTTGCCTAAAGGATAAGGAGATATGGGTTCCCTCTGGCGGAGGGACACTGAACCTGGACGATTGGTATACTCGCCCCGTTTGATGGCTTTTACCACATGGTGGTCATGCGTCGGCCTAACGTTTGGGATTGTGAGTTCTGAGCACGCTCGTCTCTTCGTCATTAATGCGAGTAATTATCGACTCAGTCTCCGAGGCGACGTCTCGGTTTTTTCGAAAACTGAATGCGATCATGGGACATGTGTGCAGCTGGAGAGTGAAGTCTCTTTTTGGTGAACGGCCTAGATTTGATTGATGTTGACATTAAAAGGGGGGGAAACCAGAGGTTGTTGCCATTATCTCTTCTTCAAACTTTCTCATCATCCTCAAGCTCTGTTCTCTGGCTTTCGAGCGGTGACTTTTGCCACTCAAGCGAGAGATCGGTGTTTTGGTGCAAGGGATCCCCGGAAGTGAAGGCGTAGAGTTCGAACGCTCCTGAATTTTCACACCAGTAGGTTAGTGATTCTGAGCCTTTTCAGTTTTTTTTTTTTTTTTCTGTTTTGCTCTGCCACTTTCTGGGTTTTCGATTTGAGTGGTTTTTTTGTGCTTCGCTGGTGTGCTCTAAGGGTGTAAAACTCTTTTTTTTTTTTTTTTGGGGGGGGGGGGTCTGTTTTGGTGTTTTTGACAGAGATGAGGTTTAGGGATTTTTGCTAAATGGTCGAATCTAGGTTAGTGTGGATTGGTGTTCGTGTTTTGGTCAAATCTGGGTAACTCTTCTTGACGTTCCTGGATGAAAATTATCGTAGGGATAACTTAGATCTTGTGTGAACTAACTGGTTTGGGTTTTAGGGTTTGTGATGGCTAGAGTCATAGAGATTTCGAGCAGTGAGGATTCCGGGTTTGACGTGTCGTTCAGTGAGGCTGATTGGATATTTATTGATTCATTACGTCTGTCTGCCCTTGCAGGAACCTCACTGTTGGAACCGCTAGACATCGAACCCTTATAAACCATACCTGGGGACGTGGCCATGGCTCGAGGTGGGCAATCGGAGAGTTTTAGGTCCAGGGAGGATGATGACAGACGCGAGCGGCTTGATGAGAGACTAGCGAGCAATAGCGCAACTAGTGGTTCCGCTGATCAGGGAGACGTCAGTGGAGTCTGCCCGGTTCCTGTCTGACGGAACTGCGGTTGATGAGGCTGGAGGGGGGATGACCAAGGGCACCGTTAGCGCTTGAAAAGAGCGTTCGACCTACCTGGAGTGGTGAAGTTGCGCCCGCCAGCCGCTAATGAGAGAGCATCCATTTTGCCGGCGGGGTACGCTGCTGTTCATGAGGCCATCTTCCTCCAAGGTATGACTCTTCCGCTACTCCCCAATCTGCAGATTTTGGTTTGCGAGTTTAGCATTGCCTTCTGGCAAATTTGCCCCAACATGTGGCGGTTGCTGATGGCGCTGAACTCATTATGGCGCCTGTCCGGTTGTGAGGGACCAACTGTGGCGGAGGTGCTACATTTCTTTGAGTTGGTGTACGTGAGGCGCCGAGGTTGTAGCGGCCAAGTGAATTTGAGTAGGCGACAAGTGACACCCAAGTTAATTTAGAACATGAAGGATTCCATGTCGCACTAGCGGGGGACCTTCTGCGTTGCCACCGACGGGTGGGAATACTAGGCAAAGCCAAATGTGGAGCCGCCGACCTTTCATATTAAGTCGGAGTTTCAGCCCATCAGAGGTTGTCGTCGACCTCCACCACTCCAGATTTTGACTCTGCTTGTTTGACTCTTATAATTCTAATCGCCTCACTTTTTTTTGTAGCGGGCTTGTGTTACAACCTGACTCCAGAGGAAGAGTGCCGCGTGGCGAGGATTAGAAGGTGTTGGCAGAACCACAACCTACTTGACCTTAGGCTTCTCACTGGTTGGGAATTGTTGGTCGCTCAAGAGTTGACCCGCGACCTTGGTAGGTAACTTTCGGTGATTTGTGTTCTAGTCCAGTTTACGGCGGGCTAACTTGTTATTTGTTTTTGGTAGAATCTCGTCCGGGAAATGGAAGGCGCCAAGACGCTTTTGCCAAGGCAATGGACCATGCTGAGATGAATGATTTTTTGGAGACTATGTACGCTGAAGGGTTGGTGGCCCAGAAGGCTGCGGTCGACCCGGAGACACTGGTGCTGAGCCAGTCCAAGGTGCCTGTGGTGTTACCGATGCCTCACCACTCCCATCTTGGTGCCGATGATTTGCCAGCCATTCAGGCGGGGGCTGCGGTCGATCGCGGCGTTGCTGGTAGGAGGGCGGCTCCAGCATCCTCTGCGCAAACGAGGGAGAGAGTGGCCGCCACCCGGCGTGGGTCCCAAAAAGAGAAAACAGTGGCCACGAAGGTACCGATTACGATTGCGGGGTTGGAGCTTCAACCGGCCTCAAGGTCTGTTGCCACTGGTGCTACGCAAGTGTTGCAAAAGAAGCGACGTCAGAATGACGAGGTGGAAGTGGCTGAGACCATAGGGGCCCTCCAACAGAAGAAGTCAAAGCAGGTTGTGCCAGAGGCAGCCGTCTCCGCTGGAAGGGAGACTCGAACGAGTGACCTGGATTCGTTCGCCGTCTATACCGAATTTTTGACAGACCTTGAGCGGGAGTATTTGTATCACCACTGTGAGAGGTTGGGATTCGGCTGCCTAGAGGAGATTGTTCGTTCCAGCGCCCTTAATCAATCACCCTTCAGCTCTGCCTTTGGGCACTTGTCTGTTGGGTTGCATCAGTTGTTTCTGTCGGCGTCGAGTGAGCCCCGCACTGAGCGACAGCTGAGGGAGGATATTGGCGGTCTCCAAGGGGAGTTGGTGGGAGCCTAAGAGAGATTGGCGGAGGCTGAGCGTGGCAAGCTGTCTGTCGCCGTTGAGTGTGACCTCGAGCTGAATAACGACGTCTCTAAGCTGCAGCAGGACATGGCTCTGCTGAAGGATAAACTGGCGGCTAAGGTTAAGAAGATTGAGATCCTTCAGCGGGACTCTGCAGCTAAATCCGCCGAGGTGAGGAGGTTAGCGGATGAGGCCGCCGCTGTGGAGGCGTTCAAGCAGTCCGTTGAATATAAATGTGTAATGGGCATTCAAGCAGGCCGCCGCTAACCTGGAGCTGCAGAAGCAGAAGGGTGCTATCAGCTGGGTGAAGGCGTCCCAGCCTGCCAGGCCGTCAGTGCAGACAGCGCCTCCTGCAAGTGGTGTGACTCCTTCTTTGGCTGAGCGTGTTTGTTCAGGAAGTGGAGAGAGCGGTGAACATCCGGTGGACGACTCTCAGCGGACTCCACCTCCTACGCTGTCTAAGGTTTCGTGTGCCGGTTTTCTGGTTGCACATACTCGTCCGGATGGTACCATCGTGACTCCCAGTCCGACTGCTCGTGGGTCTGACCAGACAAGTCATATGTCGGAGGACCGCAGCTGGCAGGCGAGGATTGCTCTGCAGCTTCCCAGAACCAGTGAAGACCAGCAATTTCTTTGTAGTGCTGCTGAGGCTGTTTTGTTTTGTAATTTTTTGGCGCCGTTAAGGCTCTTTTGTAATTTTGGAAACATCTTTGGGCGGGGAATCCCGATCCCTAATAAATTCAACTGGTTATTTGATTTCGAGATTTTTGCTGTAGTACTCGTCGTTGATTTATGTTGGTTGCATCCCGCCAAACTATTAGAGCCTTGACCTGTGTTAATCAATTGAAACATTAAAGGAATTAGGGTTAAATACTATATAGTCCTTGAGTTTTTGACCATAAAACACTTCAGTCTCTGACCTTCTAATTTCACACGTTTAGTCTGTATTTCAAAATTTCAGACCAATAGGTCCTTGCTGTCTAAAAGTCGTGGTGAAATGTCTATTATGCCCTCAGTTCTTTTTTTTATAATAAATTTATTCCTTTCTCTCTTTTTTAATTCTTTTTTCTTTATTTTATTTATTATTATTTTTTTCAAACATAAAGAAAGAAAGAAAGGGAAAAAAAATCCTTTTCCAAAAAAATAAAATAATTAATTAATTAAAAAAAAGAACTGAGGGCATAATAGACATTTCGCCGCAACTTTTAGACGGCAATGACCTATTGGTCTGAAATTTTGAAGTACAGGGACTAAACGTGTGAAATTAGAAGGTCAGGGACTAAAGTGTTTTTCGAGCAAAAGTACAAGGAGTAAACAGTATTTAACCCAAGGAATTAAAATTGTTCCAAGTGCACGAGGTAGCAGACGTGGTCCGCCGAATGTGGTTGGCGTTGCCAGTTAATTCTTGTGCATGGGCTTGGCAACAATGGTTTGAATAATTCCTCGTTTCATTGGTAACTGACAGATCAACGTTTACAAAAGTGGGGTTGTACCCGTTGGGTAGCTTCCCTCAGCTAAATATTGAACAAAATTTTAGCTAAGTCAAGATGCTCTTGGGTAGTGGTATGACTATTTGTAGTAATATTGCAGGTGTTCAATATTCCAAAGGTGGGTCGTTGTGACGCCATCCTTGTCCATTAAATAGAAGGTGCCGGGGCTAACGACTTCCGTAATATTGTGTGGACCTTCCCAAGTTGGGCAGAGGGCCGTTGGCAGTGGGATGACCTCCTTCATTACCCAGTACCCTAGTTGGAGGTTCCGGGCCTTGACCCTGGTGTTGTAGAAACACGATACCCGCTGTTTGTTTTGTATATTGTGCAAATGGGCCTTGTGTCGTTTTTCCTCTAGGAGGTCCTTGTCTAGGCTAACGCCTTCGCCGTTGGTCTCAGGGTAGTAACCTTCAACTCTAGTGGTGGGTTGAGTGACCTCAATAGGTAGGACAGCTTCTGTTCCGAACATCATGCAGAATGGTGTTTCACCAGTGGCGAAAGTTAGGGTAGTCCTGATGGCCCACAGGACTTCAGACAGTTTTTCCGCCCATAAACCTTTGGCATCATCGAGTTTCTTTTTTAGCAGCTTTTTGATGATCTTGTTTGCTGCCTCGACCTGGCCATTGGTTTGGGGGTGAGCGACATATGCAAAACTCATTCAGGTGCCCAAGTTGGCGGTGAAGGATATGAGCTCCTTGTTGTTGAACTGCATGCCATTGTCTGTGATGATTGTATGGGGGACGCCATAGCTGCAGTAGATGTTCTTCCAGAGGAAGTGAATTAACTTGGCTGTAGTGATTGCTGTCAGAGGTTCCGCCTCTATCCACTTGATATTGTAGTCGATGGTGACGATGATGTATTTGAACTGTCCTTTTGCGGTTGGGAACTTTCCTATTAAGTCCAGGGCCCAAGTTGAGTGAATCCATAGGCCAATGATGATTGAAAGGGGTTCTGCCGGGGTGTGTGAGAGGTCAGCATATTGTTGACATTTGTGGCAGGACTTCGATATCTTTCTGGCATCGTTGCTGAGCATAGGCCAAAAGTAGCCCTATCGCATTGTGCGGTTGGCCAGGGATCTGGCGCCCAAGTGGTTTCCACATTCCCTGCTGTGTATTTTTGCAAGTACGACCTTTCCTTCCTCTGGGGTTAGACACCGGAGGTTAGGGTGAGCTAAACCCTAGTAGTAGAGTTTGCCATTCTGGATGTTGTAGCGGGTTGCTCTCCGCTGGAGTTGTCATGCTTCGACTTTATCCACTGGTAGAGTCCCATTGGGTTTATATTCGATGATTTCATCCATCCAACTGGGGCTGACTTCAATGTTAAAAATCTCCGCTAGGGTTTTCGTGATGCTTGGTCTGTCAAGAATCTCCACCCTTGTGTCCGCCGGGCTTTGGTGTGGTTGAGCGGTTGCCAGTCTTGCCAATGAATCAGCCTTGGCGTTCTTTTCCCTGGGGATCTGTGTAATGGTGTGGAAGTTGAATTTTTTGAAAAGCGTCCTGACGTATCCCAAGTATGCCACTAGCTGTTGATCTTTGGATTGGAAACTATCGTTGACTTGGTTAATGACTAGCTGGGAGTCGCTGAATATGTTGACGCCGTCAGCCCCAGAATTGATGGCAAGGAGTAAGCCGGTAATGAGTGCTTCGTACTCCACCATGTTGTTAGGGGCTTTGAAATTGAACTTTAATGCATATTCCACGTTCAGTCCCCCCAGCCCCGTCAAGATGACGTCTGCACCTCTAGCCTTTGCGCAAGCGGTGCGGTCGACGTGTAGGTTCCAGTCTGAGTGCTGGGGGGCTGGATCGTCAGCGGTTATCATTTCTGCGCCGGGCTCAGCCTCTCTGCCATTTTCAACCTGGCGCTCCGTGAGTTCAGCAATGAAGTCAGCCACCGCCTGGCCTTTCACGGCGGTCCTAGGCTTGTAGTCAATGTCAAACTCGCTAAGCTCGATCGCCCATTTGCTAAGGCGCCCCGAGTGTTCAGGGTTCTGCATTACCTGTCTTAGCGGCTGATTTTTTAGGATATGGATTGTGTGGGCCTGAAAGTATTGGCGGAGGAGTCTGGCGACGACGATGAGTGCGAGAGCAAGCTGCTCCAATGGGGGATATCTTGTTTCTGTCCCGTTCATGCCTCTGCCAGAGTAGAATACGGGGAGCTCCTCATGACAGTCCCGTCGGACAATGGCACATCTTACCGCTAATTGTGATACCGCTAGGTATATATACAATGTCTCCCCTTGTATAAGAATAAAAAGGAGTGGGATCGCTGCCAGGTACTCTTTCAAGCTTTGGAATGCAGCCTCACAGTCCGTGTTCCAGTCGATGACCTTCTTGTGGGTTGTCTTCAGAACTTTGAAGAATGGGAGACATCTATCAGACCTTCTTGTGCTTCTTCCACTCTGGAGCCTTTATGTTGAGGATGGCTTGCACCTTGTCAGGATTGGCTTCTATGCCCCGTTCACTAACTATGTAACCAAGAAATTTGTTGGCGGTGACGCCAAAGAAATATTTTTCTGGGTTGAGGCGTATGCCATAAGCCAAGAGAATGGTGAATATGATTCTGAGGTTTGCCACGTGTTTGCTAGCCTTGATGCTTTTTACCAACATGTCATCCACGTAGACCTCAATGATTCTCCCCAGATGTTCGGGGAACATGGCATTCATCAACCGCTGGTAACTTACCCCGACGTTCTTTAGACCGAAAGGCACGACATTGTAGCAGTATAACCCTTGTCGATGGTGAAGGAGGTGCACTCTTAATCTGGTTATAGCCGGAGAATGCGTCCATCATGCTGAGTAGCTCGTGTCCAGCCGTTACATCGACCAGCTGGTCTATGCAAGGTAACGGGAAGTTGTCCTTGGGGCAGGCCTTATTGAGGCTCTTGAAGTCGACACACATCCTCCATTTTCTGCTAGGCTTTTTAACCATGACCAAGTTGGATATCCACTTGGGGTAATTGACTTGGCGGATGAATCCAATATTCTGGAGCTTGGCAACTACTTCCCCTATTGCACGATACATTTCCTCCTCAAAGTCCCTTCTCCGCTGCTTGATAGGGTAGGAGGATGGTTTGATGCTCAATTTGTGTGTTATAATTTCAGGGGAGATGCCTGGCATGTCAGTGTAGGACCCTGCAAAGACGGCTGCGTTGTCATGCAGAAATTGGGTGAGCTCATCCTCTATTGCTTGGTCAAGCTGAGCACCGATGTGGACTGTCCGCTCAGAGTGTTCGTCTGAGATGCTGATGACCCTCAAGGAGGTTTCTGGGTTGACAAGCTCTTTTTTGACATATTTATTCTCATCCTCCCTAGTGTCCTTAAAGATGTTTGGTGCTGGTGCATGGTTTCCCACAGTTAAGATCTCATGACGGCGCACCGAGCATGCCACGGTTGTGGAATAACATTCCCGTGCCAGGTGTTGGCTTCCCTTGACACAGCATGTCTAGTTGGGCATAGGAAACTTTATGAGAAGCATATATACGGCTATGATGCACTTGAGCTTGTTGAGTTGGTCGACCAATAATGGCATTATATGAGCTGAAGCAGTCTACAATGATGAACTCTGTGTGTATTTCTGCCGTTCGTGGGCTAGTGCCAATAACTAGTCGCATGTAGTCAGAACCCAATGGTTGTGTGACGTCACCTGAGAAACTAAGCAGTGGCTCATGATCCTGTAGCAATTTCCTATTCTGTAGGAGTTTACTATAACAACCTTTGAAGATGACATTTACAGCGGACTCTTCCTACTGACCATTTGCCAAGTATGGCGTCGATTAAGAATGGATCATCGTGGGGCAAATGTACTCCGCGCTCCTCTTCCTCTAAGAAGGTAATGGGTTCCCAACCAGCCTTTGGAAGTTTAGCAAACCTCTCATAGCAGATGTTGCAAATTTCGTTGGGGTGGTTAGCAAGTGCATAACGCTTCTTTGCCCTATGAGACATGTTGGTGATTGGGGCACCACCGTGGATCGTGTTGATGCTTTCCCACCGTTGGGTACTTTCTTGGGGGTGGTGGCGGTATCTGATCTTTGCACTGGTTAAATATATCCTCTTATGATGTCGTGAGGACTGTAAACACTGCATGCCGCTGGGAAGGCTCCGTCTGTTTATTTCGGTTATCCCCCTGAGATGAGCGGTTGCCCCTATTGTAATGTTGGTCCCTCTACCGCTTGCTCTGGTAGTTGCCTTGTTACCACTCTCTCTTCCTGTCATTTGGTGGCGTAGCGGTGGTCTTGCTAGCGATTTCTCGATGGCTGGCGGAAGGCTAGGCTGCCTTTACAGGTGTAGGTGGTGGTGGTGGGCTCTCTCCATACGTGATGAATTCCGCCTGTGCATGGATGACAGCCTCGCTCATGACATGTTCGTAAGCGGCATTTGGATGAATGTAATTGAGGTGATAGAGGAATGGCCCTTTGAGGAGTCCCTGCTTGAAGGCTGCCAGTGCCATTGTCTTATCAAGACCGCGGCACTGAGACGTTGCCGCCCACCATCTCGTGACAAACGCCTTCAATGATTCCTCGGTCCCCTGCTTGAGGTCGAACATTTGAGTTGTATTGTGATGTCCGGCGGCCAACAGGATAAACCGAGCAAGGAAAGCATTTGATAGTCCTTAAAATGAGTCGATGGATCCTGGCAGGCATTCAAAGAACCAGCTCATTGCCTCACCGTCCAATGTTTCGCTGAACAAGTGGCAGAGGGCCCCGTCATCAAATCCCTTGTTGTTGGTGACCTTTTTGAAGGTGTCCATATGGACGAATGGGTCAGACGTGCCACTGTAATGTGACATCTTTAGTGTCTTTGTGTGTGCTGGTCTGACGGCCTGTAGGATCCTGGCGGTGAATGACCCTGGTCTGGATGTGAAAAGTGGATTTGGTATTGGTGTTGGGACACCTGCCTCCGCCAGGATTAGCCTCTGTTCTAATTGCTGCATCCTTTCCAATATTAGGGCGGTGGCATCTCCAGCTGGCCCTGCTTGGAGGTTCTGCCAGATTGACCCTTGTCTGGCGGCAGGTGGCTTGCCTTCGGTCCTAGCTCTTACTGCCGAGAGGTTGGTATTTGGTTGTGATTCCGCTTCTTGCTCCATAATTAGGCGGGGCAGAGGAGGTGGGCCCCTTAATTCTGGCGGGTTCAGCGGTACTTGCATCTATATGATTGGTACAGGTATAATTCCGCCGGTGTTGGGTCGATTGCATCTAGTGCTCTGTGACTGTTCGCTTTGTGCTGTATTAGCTTTGGCCTCCAGCGCCTTTTTCAATTCGTCGAACCTCGACATTAGCGTGACCACTTGTTTTTGGGCTTCTGCCTTCTCCCGACACTCTCGTTCTCGCTCCCTGTTTTCTTTGTGGAGGTCTATCAGTGCCAGCTCGTACATAGCGGCAAGGTTCTTGACCGTTGGGCGACTGCTGCCCGGCTGGGCCTCTGCTGCAGTTTGGGTCTGTTGGACCTGGGATGAGCCCTGGGGACCCATACTAGGGTTGGTTGGAGTATTGAATAGTGCTCGGTTAATGTTGACTGCTGGGTCAACACTAGCCATGGGGTTGGCAGGGTTAGGGTTGGCGGACTGGTCCGCTTGCTCTTCGACGTTTTCCCCACTACCGTTAGCCATGGTGGTGGTGGGTTGACTTTTTGTTCAAAAGATTCCCACAAACGGCGCCAATGTTAATGTTTAATATTCAGCGGTAGCTAAACTCTGATCAATGCAGGTCCGGCAGGCGGACCGTTACTTGGTATTATCAGTATTCCCGCTACCTGTCAAATGAAATACAAAGAGGGCGTCTGAGGGAGACTGCGTCGGGCGGTCTTCTCTTCTCCGATGCCTAAGTTAGTCAATGTATTTGTGTTGGCACGATAACAGTAGACAAGTAGTAAATGTGTAATTAATTAGGAGAGAAGAGAGAACCTTTTATAGGTGGGGAGAGAGCTGAACTTCTCCATGTTTTCGATGTGGGACTGATATACTTCAGTTCCCAGTTTCTGGAGCTTCTGATGCTGTGTTAGCATGGCGAGTCAGTGCTGATCTTGGGGTAAGCCGGGGCATAGGCAGTAGCCTGCTTTGCTGTGTTCCCATAAGTGACTCTTATAGCGGGAGCTGGTATTTCTGACGATAGTCTGAGTGTGGCTCATTATAGCTAATTATGCTAGGCAAATGCTCATGTAAGTACAACTGGGTCCCAGTATCTCATACTTACGCATATTTGAGTGTGCTATTTATGTGCCAATTACGCCACCACAGCGCACTATGATGGGCCCTTACAGACAAATGGGCAACTAAATTGGATTTGAGACTCAAACAATTGTCCGTTACTTAATGCCCTTGCTAGGTGATCTCCTTACCACTAGATTTGTGGAGTGTCTCTTTGATGAGACAGTCATCCCGTCGTTAGGGGGAGATAAGAACACGGATGTTCAACAGAAATGACAGAAATTTTTGTGATTTGTCCCCACTATGTATCATCTCGATCCCTATTAAGTAATGAGATCACACATATTTGTTGTAAACATGCGCAAGGATGGACATCCTACGAGAAGACGTAGCGCCACCCCACACGGAGGTAAGCATGGCGCCAATGCCATAGAGAGTGGAACTCTGGCTTTACAAGCCATAGCCCCAGGAGCGCTGGGATGCGTAGGAGGGTCGTGGGTTCGAAGTATACTTTGGTACAACCCAATCCTTAGATCATCGACACAGAAAATCCGTCTCATAAGAATCTTCCAGATTATGGTTATCGTTGGGGGACGCCTCAACGTCATAACCTATTCCTGAGAATATAGAGCTCTTTCGATACTCGAGATGTATGATTGATATAGACTTGTTCTATCCCTACTGAGAGACGATGGATTCGGACCCGTCATATGTCAAGAATGCCATCAACAGTGGTCTGCGTTAGGGGCGGGCAGAAACCGAATAGGGAGGAGAAAACTGGCCTAACCGAGCCAGAAAATAGGTTGCTGTTACCGAATCGGAAGTAGTGAAGAAAAATGTAGTCAATAGGACCGGACTGGATGGAACCAGGTCGGAATCGGGCTCTTCCTTGTATCGACCGGAATAATAGACCGAATTTTAATATAACATATTATTTTTTATTAATTTTAATAGGTGTCAAATTATGATTGGTTCTAAAAAGGTGTCATGTGACCTTGACCTCTGATCACAAGAAACCCTAACCTAATGCGACCCACACTCTCATTCACACACTCACCTCGCCGTTTTCGACTTTTCTCTCGACTCTCACTACGCTCTCTCTCTCTCTCTCTCCCTACACTAAATCATACACAAAGCAGCAAAATACTCCTCATCTCTCACCCTTTTTCCTCATCTCTCTCTACATCTAGTCTCACTTTGTTGTCGTTTTGATTGGGGTTTGGGGGGCTCTCGAATTATTTTGCTGCAGATGGACTAGGTAGTGAAATTTTGCTTTTTGCTTCAATTTTTTTTTTGTTTTATGTTTCGATCTATGAAATTAGGACGCTAAGAATTTTATCTGGGATAATGTTTGGCTGCTTGCTGTTGTTGTTCTATTTATATATGAAATTAGGTTTTCAATTTTAGGAGAGATGTTGTTTGGTCTAGAATAATGTTTTGAGTTTTGTGAGAGATGATGTTCGCTGGGTTTTGTGAGTTTTATTTCGAGCTTAGTCTGAAATTAGGGTTTCGAGTTTTGTGAGAGATGATGTTTGCTGGGTTTTGTGAGTTTTGTTTTGAAATTAGGGTTTCGATTTATTACAGAAACTTGTTGTTTGATATTGTTTGCTGGGATATTGTTTGCTATTGTTGTTCATAATGTTCATAATCTTGTTCATATTGTATTTTCTTGTTGTTTTGTTCATAATGTTGTTTGTTGTCGTTGTTGTTTGTTGTTGTTGTTGTTCATATTGTTTGATCTGTTGTTGTTGATAATGTTGTTTGCTTGTTGTTGCTCAGAAAGTAATCTCTACAAATATATAATGTTTGGTAGTCCATGTGCTCCTGTAAACCTTTTGGTCTTGTCTGTAGTCTGCTTTGGTCTTAATTGTGCTATGTGTTCTACCTATCCGCCCTCTATGTATTTTATTGTAGCTTTCATAAAATTGTGTTCTTTATGAATGAACTACACTTTTTATTGATCAATAAATGATCAAGGGCTTTCATAAAACTATAGATGTTTTATAATGTTTGCTGGAAGCTTATGTTGCTGTAAATATGGTTGTTCAATAACTTTTGCTAGAAATTTATGTTGCTGTAACTATGGATGTTTAATCATTTTTCTGTTCTTTTTTCAGTTTATGGAAGGAACGTCACAGACCCTGGATCCCACACCCAATCCGAGTAAGTCATCTCATACTAATGAAGCCTTGCATCTTCTCATGCCTCCACCACATTCTATAGCACCAACTAGTACATCTAGTACTCTTACTAGTGACGCTCCAGTAAGTCAAGCTGAAGAAATTGTGAAGAGGAAAAAACAGTCAGCAGCTTGGGATCACTTTGTGAAGATGAAGAATCCGGATGGGTCAAAGATGGAGAAACCAAGAGCAAAGTGCAAGTACTGCCCCCAGACCTATGCCTATGATTCCAAATCCAATGGGACAAAATCAATGAGGACTCACATGTGGTACTAGTGCAAGAAGTGTCCATTTTACGTCCAGCAAAAAAGCTGAGATTCCTTTCTTTCGAATCTGCTGGAAAAGGTGGTAATTAAATATCTATAGCTTATGATCCCATGAGTTGTAGAAGAGCATGTGCTAGGATGATTATGAAGGATGAATTACCTTTTAGTCATGTAGATGGGCAGGGGTTTCGGGAATTCATGAAAATTGCTCAGCCAAAGTTTGCTGTTCCTAGTCGTAGGACAATCTGTAAAGATATTTGGGACCGGTACCAATTTAAGAAGGAAAAGATAACAGAGTTTCTAGCTAGGAATAGTCTGAGGGTTTCACTTACCACTGATACTTGGACTTCGGTCGAGCATATCAATTACCTAGTACTCACTGCCCATTTCATAAATGACACTTGGACTTTGCATAAAAGAAATATAAATTTTTGTGTAATTCCAAACCACAAGGGAAAGACTATAGGGAAATTGGTAGAGTCTTGCTTGATTAATTAGGGAATCGAGAGGGTTTTTAGCATTGAAGTTGATAATTCTTTGAGTAATCAAGTTGCACTTGAATACATGAAGGAGAAGATTGGAAATTGGAAGTGTTTAGTGCTAGGTAGGAGTTTTCTACATGTTAGGTGTTGCTGCCATATCTTGAATCTGATTGTGAATGATGGGATGGAGGAGCTTGATTCCTCCATTGATGCAATTAGAAATGTTGTTAAGTTCATTAGAAGTTCACCTGCTAGACTTGAAAAGTTTAGGAAGTGTGCATCTAGAGAGAAGGTTGAACATAAAAAGTGGTATAGTGCCTTTAGATGTCTGCACACGGTGGAACTCCACATAATTCATGCTTGACATTGCTGTTAAGTATAAGCAAGCCTTCTCTAGGCTTGAAGATGAGGATCAGCAATATGAGAATTATTTTATGGAGAAAGTTGGGGAAAGCAAGAGGGTTGGGTCGCCTAAGAATGAGGATTGGGAGAAAGCTGCAAGGTTAGTGGAGTTCCTTAACATCTTTTACGATGCAACCTTGCATTTTAGTGGGACCAAGGTAGAAAATTCAAATCAACCTGTTCAGTGGATTTATACCATAATCAATGAATTAGAGGAATGTGCAGCTAGTGATGATCCTTTGATGGTTAGCATAGGGTCCTCCATGAAGAAAAAAATCAACAAGAATTGGTTGAAGTTGGAGGACATTAACACGGCCTTGCTGTTTTCTGTTTTCCTGCATCCAAGATACAAATTATTGTATCTTGAATATTTTTTCCAAAACTGCATCCGGACAGTAGCATGGTGCAATTCATGTTCGATGAGGCGAGGAGGTGCCTCTTGCAGCTCTACTTGGAGTATCATCAATCTGATCTGATGGCTGCCCAAGCCTCAAATGATATAACATAGCGTCATTTTGACCAGCAAGCTTTAGTTAGGGGAGAGGACTCATATGCTACATCATTAAGTAAGTTTATGAAGCTTAGGTAGGAGAAAGAGGTGGTGGAGATCAAGAATGATGTCAACAAGTATTTGCTTGAAGCTGCAGAAGACCCAGCGAGCACAAATTTCCAACTTTTAGGTTGGTGGAAGGAGAATGCAGTTAAGTACCTTTCTGTCAAAGATTGCAAAGGATATCTTTGCTGATCCAGCTTCAACGGTGGCTTCGGAGTCGGCTTTTAGCCTAAGGAAAAGGGTTGTAGACCTATTTCGAGCTTCATTAACTCCTAATATGATTGAAGGGCTGGTTTGTCTCAATGATTGGTTAAGGGGTGGAGCTTTAATGAGTACAAGGAGCCTACTGAGTAGGAGTTGGAGTTGTACGGTGAGTTTGAAAAGCTTGAATCAGGTAACTTTCTTTTGTTCTTTGTTACTTTGCTCAGTTTGTTATAAAATCAGATTGTTGGCTGATTAGTTTTTGTGTTAACTGTGAATATGTTGCTGATTTGCGTGTTAAACTGTTGTGAATATGTTGCTGGTTTGTGTGTTAAACTGATTTGAATATGTTCTTTTAATTTGTAGGATCTGTCGTAACAGCAGTTGAGGATAATGAAGCATGAATGATGGTTAAAGCTGTGAGGGCAATGTTGTTTTAGTGTTTGGTGCACACTTGCAGATCTGCATTTCTAGGCTTTCATGAACTCTTTTTCACTTTTGGAGATCAAGAACTTTTTCTTTCAAGTTTTAAATTTGAAACTCTTTTATGGTTGAATTCCGGTCTGTAATGAACTATGTATTGAGTTGTTTCTAGACTTTGCGATGTGTTGAACTTTCCTTTATGATTTGTGAAGTTCTTGTAATGAACTATTGAACTAGGTTTCAGGGTTTTTAGACTTCACAGTTCACACTATCTTGTATTGAAAGTTCAGCCTAGTTTATGGTTGTTTCCAGGTAATTTTGGCCATTTAGGCCAAACTTTTGCTTGAAACTGTTCAATTTATTGTATTAATAGATTTATGATCAGGAAAAATTTGGCCGTAAATAAATTTAAAAAAAAAGCCTAACTTAGACCGAACCCGAACTAAATTTTCAGCCTACCAAATATTTCGGCCCGCTCCATTTAGAAACAGTTTTCAGCCCAGTTTTTTGCCCAACGAACTGAAACGGGTCGAACTCTGATTGGGCCCAAAACCAAGCCAGGTCGACCCGAGCCCACCCCTAGTCTGCGTTCCCTCTCTCCATCCCAAAATGACATTAGTGTTTTGGAAGGTTTTGCTGATGTTGGGTATCTTTCTTACCCACACAAAGGACATTCCCAAAATGATTAAGTGTTCACCATGGGTAAAGACCGTGATATTTTAGAAGTCTACAGAACAGACCCTAGTCAATATATCTTTAAACCATGCAGAGATTATTGCTCTTAACGAAGTGGTTCGTGAATGTATATAGGTTGGATCCATAATCATGCATGTTCAAACAATTGTAGTTTGAAGTCTACCACAGATAAGCCTACGAGCATTTATGAGGATAATGCTACTTGTTTTGAACAAATGAATCAAGGTTACATCAAAAGCAACAACACCAAGCATAATCAGCAACAATAGACTCTCTCAAGATCAAAGTGAACTAGGTTCGATGTAATACCCGCAATTTTCATTTTAAATTCGAGTAATTGTATTGAACGATTATTGTGCGATTTCACGAATATTATTCGATAATAATTCACTTTTAGAATTATCGAAGTTTCGAAACGATTATTTTTAACGAAAAGCTTGAAATTCTCGGTTTGAGAAATCGACTTTTTCTACGTGCGAAATTTGGGGAAACTTCCTTCGCAAAAGTTGTAGAGCTCGTCGATACGAGTCCGTGCGTATGCGGAACACACTGTCCGGATTTTTTTTGAATTAGTTATAGAATTTAGAAATTATTTCTATTTTGGTATAAATAGGAAAAAACCCTAGCTATTTTCAGAAGCTTTCCATTTTGGTCCGGCCTCCTTCCATTTTCGGAAGGCACTGTTCATCGTCTCCTTCCTCTGTTCCTCGACCGAAAACGACCGAGAGAGAGAGCAAAGTTCACCATAATCGTTCTCCCTCCACAGACCACCTCTCGACCTCAAACCAAGTCCCAGGCGTTCGTCTCGAGCTGCTCTACCTCCTGGATGGCGTCGCTTCCACCGGCAAGGCCTCCAGCTCTGGCGAAACCGTCCGAAACAATCGGACCCGAAAACAAACCAAAACAAGCTCCCTGCGTTTTCGACCTCCAAACCAAGTGAAACTCGTTCCTCTACATCGACTCAACCTCCTAAAGCTCCCAAAAACAGCTTTACAAGGCGGCGCGGCACGTGGCGGCGGCTGGAGGCCAGCCCCGATCGGATCGAATGAAACTTTCGATCCAAATATCTCGAGCTATACACGATCGTTTCTTGTGATTCTTGGCTTGTTGAGTTCGCAAGGAAGTTCTGAACAAGTTTCCAGAGGGGATCGAGGTGTGAGGTTGCATTTTTTACGTCGGTTTCAAGCTCGCCGGTTTCTGAAAATTTCCGACCGCCGACTGTAATTGATACTTTTCGATCCCTTCCCGACATTTTTTGGTCTTGTGCTAGTTATGAAAGTTGCTCAGAATGATGAAACGAAGGGGACAAGCTCGGCCCCGACACCATTGGTGGTGGTCGGCGACGGCTCTGTCCCTAACACCGGCGGCCCTTTCCGGCCACCTTCGAATGTCTAAAATTTGGTTTCTGTCCATTTTATGATTCTATGTTTCAATACGATCATTTCGGCATATCATACGTATTTTTCTGATATCGTATGAATTAGTTATGAATTTTGTGATTTCGATCGTTAGATTTTTGATCTGTGAAATTAGGATCGCTCGATAAACTTGTAAATCTGATATGATGATCATACGACTGTCCCAGAGGCTTTGTGTGGTCATGGGCGAAGATCCGACCGTTGGATCTTCGTATATGTGCAAAACGGTAATAAGGGGAGCGATTCGTGAGAATCCGCTAGTCGGATTTTATTGTAAATTAGAATCCGGCCGTTAAATGGTAGTTCAATTATGTGTTGGAATTATTGGCTAAATTCGAATCACATTTGATTAGGTGATTGACGGATTGTATTTGAGTGGGCTATTTCGGCGTTAATTATATTTGTATTGAAGACGCAGCAGGAGTATCGAGGTGAGTAAAACTCACGTGGTTCAAATTACCAACCGAGTGTTTAAGTTTATTTATTTTTGGTAATTGTGTGAAAAATATTGCGGATTTAATATTTGTTTTAAAATTACATGGACTTGAATCACCACGGTCCATAGGTAAGTAAAAAATGAAATTTTAATTATACAAATGAATTTCACGATTTTCTTGTGTGAACTATAGATGGTATTAGTGTTCATTCCTGAGTGGATGATTACGTATATATATATATATATATTTACGTGGAAAATATATATTGATGAGTGGATTGTTGAGTGATGACATGATTGAGTTGAATCGATGAATTGATTATATTTCAATTGTGTAATTTCATAATAATATTGTGTATCTTGGTTGAGTTGATTTCAGTATGAGATGTTACATGTTGTGCTCAGTTATGGGTTTAGGTCAACGTAGTGACCGGTGTGGGGTAATCGGACGCTCTAATCCTGGGTGGATGATGAGATACGATTGGTTGAGTATGTGGAATTATCGGACGTTCTAAATATGTATATAAGTATACATATTGATGAAATACGATAATGATAAATATGTCGGATGCCATAACCTAGGTCAGGTGACGGGCTACGATTCAGTTAGAGCTCTAGTCTGTCAAGTACCGTATTTTTTATAAATACGATGTTGAGGTGTTGTGAGAAAGATGAGAGTTGGGGTTGTCTTAATATATTGAAATGGTATTTGATTGAGATTGTTAGTACTTCGTGGTTGTGGGAATGGTTGAGTATTGACTTGAGTAGAATTGATTATGATTAAATTAAACAACAGTCTTTTCTTTTACTCATACGAGCTTTCATAAGCTTACCGGGTTTTGTGTTGTTGCAATCCCGGTACACTATTCAAATGGTGTAGCGGATATTCCTGCAGGTCAGGATAACCAGGGAGGTGACCGAGCTGCTTAGGTGTTACAGCAGTTATTGTTATTTCATTAGTTGTGAGGTGTGTATGCTCATTTAGAGCTTTACAGATCATTTTGGATTGGGTTGTAATAATTAACCGAGACTAAATTCGGTTTGATTTTGTTTCGTGTGGTGAGGTTGTTAAGAAAAGAAATTTTCAGGATGATTATTTTAGTTTGTGGTAATTTTCGTGTTTCGGATTTTGAATGTTTATTCTAAAATTCGGGGTGTGACAATCTGAGGATAGTCTGGCAAACTTGCTCACTAAGTCATTGCCTAAATTCCACTTTCGAGAAATATGTTGGTAGCGTCGTTTGCGGAAGTTATCCGAACTCCCATGACTGTAGTCATCAGAGGGCGATGCAGACATAAGGGGGAGATGTTTACATGTATGGTCTCGAAATGTGAAGGGTGTGTTGTGATCTTTTTCCCCCTCGATCGAGGTTAGTTTTGTCCCACATGGTTTTTGTTACTCAGCAAAATTTTTAATGACGCAACGAGATGAGCATCATTTTTGGGAGACACAAGGGGGAGTGTTTAAGTAAATCCAGATTTTATGTCTCGCTCAAACACTAGGTTACTTGCTCTAGTGGTAATAGGGTTTTGTATTAGAGATAAGGGAATATTTTGCAAACAGTACACCAAATAAAGGCCACTAATAAAACTTATACATAATTTTCCAAACTGATCATTTTGGTACACAGACTTCCGAGCCCGACCTACTTTGTAGACACACCGTCACTAACGCCGTGTCAACCTCTACCACTTGGCTTTTTTTAGGGGTAAAATCGTCTGTACGGATTTTCCCTCCAATTCCTTCCTTTTTGCTGCCTCCATACAATGATATCCATGTTTCTCGCTAAAAATCCTCTATAAGGCAACCAATTTTTGACCTACCATAGAAAGGTCAGGGGAAAGTGGAAAAATAAAGTAATCTGCAGGAAATAAGGGTATCCATACCAAAAAACCAAAACCAACACAAAACCGTCCAAATCAAAGTACTTAATTAAGATAGATAACATTGGTTCAAACTACATCAATACCATTATGGCAGCCAAATTGTACGTTCAAACCAAAAACCCCCTGTTACACTGGGTTTTTGAACCCTGAACAACTGTCGATGTAGATGCAGATGCAGAAACAGATATTCATTAAGTCTAGGTGAGTTCCTAGGTGTCTTTCTCCCTGCAATTCTCCTGAATCTCTTTCCCGAGCTACCAGATATTGCTGTTGATATCTTATTCCTTGGTTCAGTCTACAAAATAGTGAATATACAAGCTAATGAACTGCATCCGACGTATAAAAATATGCAAAGTCCCAACCAAGATAAAAAAGCACAGAAATACATAATTACAAATAGCTTACCTATGCAGCTGGATGTACCACATTGTTGTTGTTTTGAGAAAGCAGAGTATTCCTATCATCACCTCCTTGCTCAACACTCACATTCACATTCACATTGAGATTGGCATTCTGATTGTCATTCACCATGCTTTGCAGAACTGATGATGCTTGAGAAAACACAGGCTCTGCATTATCATAATTTGATCCTTCATTTGGCAGTTCTGTATCTTCTGGAATGTTGTGTTGAGGTGGGTTTTCTTCAGCTATATGTGGTTGAACATTAGGAACTGCAACTTCCTTAGAAACATTATCCTCTGCAATTTCAGGGTCAGCTTCTTGGTTCACACCCTGCATGAATCCATTTAAAACCATACAGTGATGCAACATATATAAGTGTCAGGGTTTTTCTGAAGAAGTGAAGGAGCAGGAGAAGAAGAGAAGAAGAGGAAGAACATACTTTCGGCTAAGAGAGAAGAGATAGGGGAGTTATGATTAAAAAGATAAAAAGAAATCTTTCTCTTGTCTCCCACTCTCACTATCTCCCACAACTGTTTTTTTGTCTCCCAATTTCACTGGGAAGAATTCCCATGCCACATTCTCTTTCTTTTTTTTCTTTTTTTTTTTGTCTCCCACTCTCACTTGAGAAGATTCCCATGCCACATTCTTTTTCTTTTTCTTTTTTTTTTTTGTCAAAGAAGAATTCCCTGCACACTACAGTTACAGTTGTTGCACGCCTTTGCCTGCCTCCATTTACTCGAAACCCAATCAAACTCTTCTCTTAAAAAAACAAAAAAGAAAGATTGCTCATCCATCAAACCAAGAATATCTGAAGTAGTTTGCCATAACTTTTCACCCTCTTTCTAGATTAAAATCCGTATTGGATCCTCTAACTTTATTTTGATTCCCTTTGCCCTCATTGTTTCAGAAGCTTTTGAGCTCTCAGAGCTCGTAGCAGACAAAGGGATAAGGGAAAGAGAAATGCTTTGAAACCCTTAAATATCAAAGGGTTTTGGAGTTAAAACCCAATTCTACCCTCCATTCTAAATGTAATACCCGCAATTTTCATTTTAAATTCGAGTAATTGTGTTGACAGTTTATAATGCGATTTCACGAATTTTATTCGATAATAATTCACTTTTAGAATTATCGAAGTTTCGAAACGTTTATTTTTAACGAAAAGCTCGAAATGCTCGGTATGTGAAATCGACTTTTTCTACGTACAAAATTTGGAGAAACTTCCTTCATGAAAGTTGTAGAGCTCGTCGATACGAGTCTGTACACGTGCGGAACACGAAGATCAGATTTTTTCTGAATTAGTTATCGAATTTAGAAGATTTTTTGAAACGGGTATATATAGATAAAACCCTAGAATTTTTTTGGGAAGTTTCCTTTTCGGTCCGGCCTCCATTTCTGTTTTTGGAAAGCACTGTAGCTTTCTCTCTCTCTCTCTCTCTCTCTCTCTCTCTCTCTCTCTCTCTCTCTCTCTCTCTCTCTCTCTCTCTCTCTCTCTCGCGTCGTCTCCTCCTCTCGGCCGAAACGGAAGCAAAAACAGGGCAAGCTGTCACGCCCCGAATTCTATGAATAACAATTCATAATCCGAAACATAAAAATTTTTCTTTTCTTAACACACTCACCACACGAAATAAAATCAAACCGACTTAGTCTCGGTTAATTATTACAACACAAATCCAAAATGTAATGTAAAGCTCTAAATGAGCATACACACACACCTCACGACTAAATAAATAACAAAACTGCTGTAACACCTAAGCAGCTCGGTCACCTCCCTGGTTATCCTGACCTGCAGGAATATCCGCTACACCATTGAATAGTGTACCGGGATTGCAACAACACAAAACCCGGTAAGCTTATGAAAGCTTGTATGAGTAAAAGAATGAACTGTTACTTAATTTAAACTCATTTATTCCCACACACCGCAACACTCAATTATTTCCACATATACAAATAATAACAATCTCAATCAACACTAATTCAATATAACAAGTCAACTCCACTCACTACTTTCCCCACAACTCTCCTCATCGTATTTATAAAAATACGGTACTTGACAGACTAGAGCTCTAACTGAATCGTAGCCCGTCACCTGGCCTAGGTTATGGCATCCGACATGTTAATCTATTATTGTATTTCATCAATATGTATACCTATATACATATTTAGAACGTCCAATAATTCCACATACTCAACCAATCGTATCCCATCATCCACACTAGGATTAGAGCGTCCGATTACGCACACCGGTCATTATGTTAACCCTAAACCCATAAATGAACCCAACATATAACATCACATACTGAAATCAACCCAATCCAAGATACATCATATTACTATGGAATTACACAATTGTAATGAAATCAATTCATCAATTCAACTCAATCATATAATAAATCAAACAATCCACTCATCAATATATATTTTCCACGTAAATATATATATACGTAATCATCCACTCAGGAATGACCACTAATACCATCTATAGTTCACACAAGAAAATTATAAAATTCATTTATATAGTTAAAATTCATTTTTACTTACCTATGGACCGTGGTAATTCAAGTCCATGAAATTTTAAAACAAATATTTAATCCGCAAATATTTTTCACACAATTACCCAAAAATAAATAAATTAAAATGCTTGGTTCGTAATATGAATCACGTGAGTTTTACTCACCTCGAACTCCTGCTGCGTCTTCAATATATATATAACTCACAATAATCCAATGCTCGTCAACTCAAGCCGTCAAGTACCTAATCAAGTACGGTCTTACTTAGCAACGAAGTATGAAATAAACCTAATTGATGATCCAACGGTCGGATTTCTAAAATAAAGATAATCCAACGGTCGGATTCTAAAATAAAGATAATCCAACGGTTAGATCCTCACGGATTGCCCATGGAAACATCCTATCAAAATTATACGACAATCCGATGGACGGATCTTCGTTAATCGCCTCCCGAATCACTATTTTATAATTATACGAAGATCCAAAAGTCGGATTTTCTCCCGTGACCACAAAAAGTCATCGGGACAGTCATATGAACATCATATTAAAATTTGAAGTAAAACCGATGGTCTGATCTTCGTAAATCTCAAACCGAAGGTAAATTGTAAAACCGTAAATAGTAACGTTAAAACAGAAATTGACTATTTATCAACTTTTTCTAACATGACCAAGTTATATCTCAAAACGCTCGTATGGATGCATAGATCATCGTCCAGATAATAAAAACTCAAAATTCGGTCCGACGCGCCTTCACACGCGGCGGTCAAACGGTGGTCAACGCGGCGGTCAACGCAGGTCAACCACCTCTGATGCAAAAGTCGTCAACTACAAACTTCTTCAAAATGAAATTTTGAACAACTTTAATACCTGACGTTTTCGGAGATGAGGTCTGGATCGTCCTAGATCGGGCTTTGAAGTTGGATTAATCTCGGCCCTCTGATCAGTCTCCAGATCGAATCAGGGACGTCGAAATCTTCAACTCTTGATCTACCACTCTACACTCAAAATGATGCAAGCTATATATGGGGAAGATCAGAAGGAAGAGCACGTCACGAAAATGGGGACGATCGGCCCGTGCACCGCCGGAAAAATGGTTTTCCGGCCGGGTCGGGTTTGCGTTTCGGAGAGGTGCTTCGATCCAGGCCTAGGAGCGGCGACTGGGCTTGGAGACGGCGGGGATCGACCAGGCGTGAGGCGGCGAAGCGGGAGGGGGCCGGGTCCGGCAGCGGCGCGGTAGGGAGGCCCGACTTCTAGTCGGGTTGGGTCACCGGGTCTGAATGCACAGTGACCAGACCGAGAGAGAGACGGGGGACTGATGTGCAAAAATGAGATTTTTTCGTCCTTCACAACAAACTCAGATTTTTCCACTATTTATAGAAAAATTTCGATTTTCAAATATTTATAACTTAATCATACGAACTCCGAATAATACGTTCCACATATGCACGGACTCGTATCGACGAGCTCTACAACTTTCATGAAGGAAGTTTTCCCAAATTTTGAACGTATAAAAAGTCGATTTTCACAACCCCCTAAATAACGTTCGTTTTTGAAAATAAAATCATTCGGAACCAATTTTCTCAACCCACGACAATCCAAATAATCCCAAATATCACAATTCAATTAATATAACAATTATTGAATTACATAAATTTATTGTATGAAAATCTGGGTCTTCACACAAGCTCTCTCCACCTCATCCGGCCACCCCACGACCTCAAACCTCCTCCAAGAGCTTCGTCTCAACCTTGCGCAGCTGCCAGAGGCAGCCTTGCGCCGCAACACCGCCGGCAGCGGCGGCAGCACGGCCTGAACCGAAAAGGGTCGTTTTCGGTTCGATCTTGATATCTCGAGCTACACACCACCATTTCACTTGATTCTTGGCTCATTGAGCTCGCCTCAACTTCCTCTACAAGCACCAAGAAGGACCGGAACTAGGTCGAACGTTTTCACGTTCGTCGGAGCTCAACCCCGTACGGATCGAAACAACCAACTTTCGATCCAAATATCTCGAGCTATACACGATCGTTTCTTGTGATTCTTGGCTTGTTGAGTTCGCAAGGAAGTTTTGAACAAGTTTCCAGAAGGAATCGAGGCGTGAGGTTGCAGTTTTCACGTCGGTTTTCAAGCTCGCCGGTTTCTGGAATTTTTCCGACCGCCGACTGTAATTGGTACTTTTCGATCCCTTTCCATCATTTTTTGGTCTTGTGCTAGTTATGAAAGTTGCTCAGAATGATGAAACGAAGGGGACAAGCTCGGCCCCGACACCATTGGTGGTGGTCGGTGGTGGCTCTGTCCCTAACTCTGGCGGCCCTATCTGGCCACCTCCGGAGGTCTAAAAATTGGTTTCTGTCCATTTTATGATTCTATGTTTCAATACGATCATTTTGGCATATTATACGTATTTTTCAGATATCGGATGAATTAGTTATGAATTTTATGATTTCGATCGATTTCGATCGTTAGATTTTTGATCTGTGAAATTAGGACCGTCCGATGAACTTGTAAATTTGATATGATGATCATATGACTATCCCAGAGGCTTTGTGTGGTCATGGGCGAAGATCCGACTGTTGGATCTTCGTATATGTGCAAAACGGTAATTAGGGGAGCGATTCGTGAGAAACCACTCGTCGGATTTTAATGTAAATTAGAATCCGGCCATTAAATGGTAGTTAAATTATGTGTTGAAATTATTGGCTAAATTCGAATCACATTTGATTAGGTGATTGACAGATTTTATTTGAGTGGGCTATTTCGGCGTTAATTATATTGTATTGAAGACGTAGCGGGAATTTCGAGGTGAGTAAAACTCACATGGTTCATATTACGAACCGAGCATTTTATATTTAATTATTTTTGGTAATTGTGTGAAAAATATTTGCGGATTAAATATTTGTTTTAAAATTTCATGGACTTGAATCACCACGGTCCATAGATAAGTAAAATGAATTTTTAATTATACCAATGAATTTCATGATTTTCTTGTGTGAACTATAGATGGTATTAGTGGTCATTCCTGAGTGGATGATTACGTGTATATATATATATATATATATATTTACGTGGAAAATATATATTGATGAGTGGATTGTTGAGTGATGTTATGATTGAATCGAATTGATGAATTGATTATATTTCAATTGTGTAATTCCATAATAATATGGTGTATCTTGGTTGGGTTGATTTCAGTATGTGATATTATATGTTGTGCTCATTTATGAGTTTAGGGTCGACGTAGGACCGGTGTGGGGTAATCGGACGTTCTAATCCTGGATGGATGATGGGATACGATTGGTTGAGTATGTGGAATTATCGGACGACTAAATATGTATGTAGGTATACATATTGATGATATACGATAATGATAAATATGTCGGATGCCATAACCTAGGCCAGGTGACGGGCTACGATTCAGTTAGAGCTCTAGTCTGTCAAGTACCGTATTTTTTATAAATACGATGTTGAGGGTTGTGAAGAAAGATGTCAGTTGGGGTTTGTCTTGATATATTGAATTGGTGTTGATTGAGATTGTTAGTACTTGCAGATGTGGAAATTGTTGAGTGTTGTTGTGTGTGAGAATAATTATGAATTAAATTAAACAATAGTTCCTTCCTTTTACTCATACAAGCTTTCATAAGCTTATCGGGTTTTGTGTTGTTGCAATCCCGGTACACTATTCAAATGGTGTAGCGGATATTCCTGCAGGTCAGGAAAATCAGGGAGGTGACCGAGCTGCTTAGGTGTTACAGCAGTTTTGTTATTTCATTTAGTGGTGAGGTGTGTATGCTCATTTAGAGCTTTATAGTTCATTTTGGATTTGAGTTGTAATAATTAACCGAGACTAAATTCGGTTTTGATTTTATTTCGTGTGGTGAGGTTGTTAAGAAAAAAATTTTCAGGATGATTATTTGAGTTTGTAGTAATTTCATGTTTCGGATTTTGAATTTTTATTCTAAAATTCGGGGCGTGACACTAAAGTTAATGGTAGACATTGAAACGGCGTTAGTGAATGTGTGTCTACAAAGTGGGTCGGACTCGGGAGTCTGTGTACCAAAATGATAGATTTGGAAAACTATATATAAGTTTTATTAGTGGTCTTTACTTGGTGTACTGTTTGTAAAATTTTCCCTAGAGATAATCTCGAAGAATCTTAGGAGATATCCAATCAATGTACGATTACTTTCCATGTACAACTCTGATATTGTACCTTGTAATCCTCTATATAAAGATGCTCATATTATCTGAAAGCACAGCAATTTCTCTCCCAACTTCTAATTCCCTAAAACATTTAGTGTTTTTACCCAAATAAAATAATTTACCATTTTTAGATTTAAGACGAGTAAAATAGTCTCTTTCCCAAAATGATGTGAAAAACAATCAATAATTTGTGAGTAATATATATGGAGTAGGGGAAATTATTAAGTGGTCCTAGACTACCACGTGGCACTGCCATATAGTGATCCAAGCCAATAACATCACTCAAATTTCGTGAGAATCATGTAGTGGTGAAAAAAAAATTAAATTAAGAGACCAATCAGAAACAAACACAAATCATATGGCCAAATAATATCAACTCGGACCACCACGTGTACCATGGTCCGGGACCACTTAATAATTTTCCTTGGAGTAGCACATCAAATTAAGATAAAACAAATCTTAGACGTTGATGAGGCCTGAAATCATTTTCCTTGAAAAGAAAAGAAAAGGAAAAGGCAAGCCCCAACTTCTAGCATGGAATTCCTTCTAGCAAGCACATGTATGAATATAAGTGGAGGCCGTGAGCTTTAATTAGAGGCTAGCATTTTTCTTTTTCTTTTTTATATTGGAAATTGGAAGCTAGCTTTGTACGAATATAAAATGGAAAAAGGAAACAGACAAAGGTGCATTTCCCGTTTATAATTGGCTAATTCACTTATTCATACCGATGATACATCTGGTCCATTACACACGCACATGCATACACGCAATACTAACTAAAGTAGCTAGAAATTGACATAGAGCTGTACTAGAGTCAGTGTCAGTTTTCCGTGCGCATGTGAGCGATTAGTAACCGTAAATGCCTGTGAAACTAACGGTAAGTTTCACACATTAACAACTAGAAACGTCTCATGCATCCACGATTCTATGTCCAACTGACCGTGACATTGTTCTTATTACGGACTAATATTCCACTCATAAAACTAGTATAAAAGGTCTTAGCCAGTGTACATAAGTCGATCATTAGACAGCATTGATGGCAACCTTCATCCCGGACTCGCAGTGGCCTGGAAAGCTGCATATGAAGTAGTTCTGTCCTCTCGCGAGCTTCACCCGATCCTTCCCCGATGTAAGCACCTTGGCACCTCTTGGAGTTGTGCAGCTGCTATAACCACCCTTCCCCACAGCTACCACATTGTGAAGTGTAGAGTCATAGTTGAAAACTGCAACACACATATTTTTAACAAATTGATCAGTTAAAGAGGGCTGCAAAGAATGACACAGCTAAGTTGATTAATCAAAAACTTGAAACCTAAACAATATAGTTAGTTTAACTTACTTAGAACATCACCGGCTCTAAATTGCTTGCCGTTGGGCCATTTATCAGTCTTGAAGCTCCACCCACCGGAGTCTCCAACTGTATAGGTAGCTGCATCAACATATTCCAACTGAACCGCCATGAGGCATAGTAGCAGTAGCACTGCAACCACCTGCATAATATTATATCTGGCACTGCCTCTTCCCTGAGAGTTCATCTCTTTCAAAGTGAAGCAAATCTGATCGATAACTGCTAAAGAGAACTCAATGCTGGCCTGCTAGCTGGTTGAAGATGAGTGATGAATGAGAATATCAAAGCAAGAAGTTCTGCCTCTATAACTTATACGGGGGTGTCTATAATTAATAATGCAATGGAGACAGAGAGCTACTTGCTCGAATATGATTGAACGAGGGCACAAGACACGTGCAATCTAAAGGGAAGTTATTGGTTAATCAAAAACCAAACTGTTGACTGCATATTCACGTGCAGTGCTTGCTTTCTTGGTAGCTATGTCACCCGTGAGTGCTTGGTTGGAGTGTAGGGCCATGTACACTGTCTTGGTTCCCTTTGCTTATTAGATATGGCCATATGAGATTGAATCCATGATTGATCCCCTCCCTAGATTTGGGAATGATGGCGGAGCCGGTTGATAGCTCAAGCTTGAATTAGGCCATTAGGGCAGAAACTTGAAAGCTTCCGAGGGAGGCAGATTTTTGATTTCCAAAAGTGTGTGTGTCGAAAGTCTTGTGTTTACACAAGGCATTCTATAGTGCTCTCGAGTAGACATGGTAAGTATCACATAAACTGCGGTTACTCTTAAGATATGGTTTAGTGCTTAGTAAAATGTGGCAGTGTGTCCTTTGTTTTTTTTTTTTTTTTTTTGGAGGGAAGAGGAAGATATATTCTTGTGATCAAAAGATCATGCAACCATACAAGGTCAAACTTGAAGGATTCAAATATCCCTCATATTACATCATATGTTCAGTTTATTCAAAATGACAAAAACCCAAAAAGGAAATCCAAAACTAACATCTCAAAAAAGAAAATGCAGAAAAAAAATAAAACCATACTTCTATACAATCCTAAATCAAAACCACCGTCTTGACGCCTAATACTTTCATGGTGTACATCTCCCATTAGTGCCAAACAAAATTAGATTCCTAATTGCCCTAGCAAATTAATTGTATGCGAAACACCATTAGACTAATGATGTCATTCTCACTATTCAAATATCCACTTTTCTTTTTTAATGAGTAATTTTATATACACATCAATCTACTTAATACATGCAAAATCCTAGAAAATTTTTACCCAACTTTCCCTCAAATTTCTCTCTTGCCACTCCTCATTTAGAGGAAAAAAAAAAATTGTACAGAGATATGAAAGTCATGATCGATCACCACCCAGATGAATCAGTTCCGACACTCTTTGCGATGATTGATCCAATCAAAGGGAAAAAAGAGAGTCAAGACTAAACCTATCTTTTGGAGTAAATAGGCAGCGATCGAAGACTTATGCCACAGCCCACAAGGGGTATATGATTAATGGAGCCATAATTAATTAGCTCAAATGTATGTTATTTGATGTATTCACAAATTGATCAACTTAAATGGCAGACATGAACCAAAGGAAACCAACGCTTGCCGTATTAGGGCTCATAAGTTCTCAAGGAAGCAACCCTTCCCCGCAAAAAATAATAAATAAAATTGGGAGTTCTAAATGGCATATGTTTTGCAAAGTAGTAAATATATATGTCGACAATGTCATACTTAATAATGACAGATAAAAAATGAATAAATAAAAAATAGAGTTGGTTTCAAGTCTTCAATGGCAAACCATGCGTCACATCAATTGCATAAACTATTTATGAATCAGTAACAACGGTATGTTTAGGATTTCAACATGTCTCCTTTGGCATCTACTCTCTAGCATATCTATTTCTACAATTACTAGGAAATTAATTAAATTGATATATGTTAGAAGAAAAAATGGAATCCTAAGAAGACTTTCAAGGCTCTGATTGCAGAAGAGGAAATATAGGCCAAAGAACACAAATAATAGAACTAATTTTCCAAAATCTGGTATGGAAACTATGAATATGGCTAAAATTAATGGTCAAGAGGAAAATATGCAGCTTCCAGCAGGTGCATGACCACTTAAAAACTAAGAAATTGGCATGAAATACATATGCAGATGATGATGATGATGAAAATCAATGCATATGTCCAGAAATGTATACATACAACTATAGATATCATCTCCACTGTGGAAAATAGGTAAGAATTAAAGAACTGCAACTACAACTACAGCTAGCATTTCCTTTGGAATAGGGTTTCCATTTGTACAAGTTATCCTTCAATGGTGTCCCAGCTGCCATTAACTCGAATACATGCATTGATTGAAGTGAGACAAACAGTATGAAATCAAGTACTTTTATTATCCTTGACCATAAGGACAAAAGACTGGATTCTTAAATCCTCAAGCCTAGAGAATATATATTTTGATTCTTGCAACTACGTAATAGGATTCAGTTTTCCTAAATACAAGTAGAAACTAATTTCATAATATATTATTTCTAGCATCCTAACTAAACATTTGCATCCGTCTAAAATAACTAAAATAGTTTACTTTAAGAATAAAATATATAGAAGATTAATTTAATTAATGTCCTTTTCTTGATGCACGATCAAGAAACTAGCTAGAGATCCCCACACCAAGAAAATCTATGAAGGGAACTTCCTTGTTATGCTCGATGGATGAATCATGATGAGGATGAGGATGGTCTTCAAATGTAGTAGATGATGCAGCCCTCAGGTACTCTTTCTTCAATATCATCCTGCTTCCATGCTGCTCATGACTATCTCCAAGAGGACTACTACTACTGAGGTAGCCAAAAGGATTAATTGGAACATTAACCCTCCTGGGATTTGGCAGCCCGAAAGTACTGCTACTGCCGGAACCTCTATACCTGCCATACACGAATGCCGGACCTGAATATTGCCCATTAATGCGATGAACAAAAAGATGATCCGAATTACCCTTCAAGCACTCCGAAACTTTGTAATTAGACATTTCAGAACCTTTCAAGAAGCCCGGTGAAGATGTCGAGTTGGGAATTGATAATGAACTTGTCATTGAAGCAAAGTTCCAATTATGAGAAGAAGAGCTTTTAGGCCTTGATGAGTCCATGAACGACATTGCCCTACCTTTACCAGGGTTCCTGAATTCAAACACAGCACTAGTAGTATTACAGTTCTGATTGTGGTCGAACCCAGTTGATGATTTCAATTTCCTTGAATCAAAAGTGTTGGAAATTGATGAGGACGTGTTCGATATAGAGTCACTAGAGATTAAGAAATCTTGGTAGCTTCTCTTGTTCCCACCACAAATTAGCTTAGATTGCTCTCTTTGCCTTCTGGCCATGATAACATGCCAGTGATTCTTCACGGCATTATCAGTCCGACCTGGAAACAGTCTTGCTATCATTGCCCACTTGTTTCCGTGAATCCGATGAGCCGCTAGAAGCCTCTCTTCTTCTTCTTCACTAAACGGCCTTCTGTTGATTCTTGGGTCTAGTTGATTAAACCACCTCAACCTACAACTTTTCCCTATCAAAAAATAAATAAACAAAATAATTAGAGAATGCTTCTGAAAAAAGTGTGTGTGTGTGTGTCTATATATATATATATATATATATATATATATATATATATATATATATATATATATATATCATTTCCTCGATTAGCTTCCAATAAAAATTACAGATGACAATGTTCAAATTCATTAAGAGCTAAAAAGATGTTCAGGGTGGTTCATACAGATCGAATATTAGGTTGGAAAATTGAGATCAGAATTGAAAATAAATTCAACATAAGTGTAAGTTGTATATAAACTATTCTGCAATCCAAAAGAATATACAAACTATTCTCTAGCTTACATCCAACTTCTATCGTTTGCCAACTACTCACATAATTAACCACTTCTATTTTGTGATATTGTAAAGGACAAATTCTCCGGAAACACAGGAACCGCCCATCAAGAATTGAGAGATCGAGAGAGAGAGAGAGAGAGTACCTGATCTTCCTTGAAGCTTCTCTGCTATGGAATTCCAGTTCTGGGCACCGTACTGTTCGACGAGTTGCCGGAGTCTTTCATCTTCTGCGGGCCTCCAGTGTCCTCTTGGGCAAGACGTCGACTTTGACTCATCTGCAGAGCCAGCAGGAGAAGCTCCATAATCATCCATGGCAAATTAAACTTTTTCTTGACACTTGTTGGAAGTACTTGTCTAATTAACCAACTATATATACAAGACCACAGTAAAGGTATCCCACACGAAGAATATATAGAAGACCGAGGAAAAATTATGAAGATCCAATAAGAAAGAGGCCGAGGGGTCGGTTTAGGGTTATGGATAGGCAGTCACTTTTGTTGGTTTTACACGACACATTAAGCTAATTAACCTATAAATATGTATATGAAACCTGTTACTGTAGATCCAAAATGACCCTATCTTTCTTGCTTTCTTTCTTTGTTGTTTATATTTATGTCATTGGCCAAGACACCTTCTACGACATATTCCCAACTGTTTCTCTCTCCCTCTCTCACACGCACAAAAACAACACCTATAATTATTGATTTTATCTTTATACTTAAGCCATTTGCATGTACTACATTATTAGTTATATAATCAGACCTAAAAATCTGGGCAGCTTATAGTTTTGCTTAACGGGAGGCTTCTCCTTGTACTACGTACTGCTTGAAAATGGCTCTGTTAATAACGATATTGTATCAATAAATGATCGATTATGTATTGTACGTATTCACATAAACGTATTGTACTGGTGGTTAAAAAAATGAAATCCACATCAGTAAAAATGATGCTAAGTAATCTCAATCCTTTATCTCAGAAACAAAAACAAAAACAAAAACAAAAAAAAAAAAAAAAAGAGAAGTAATCTCAATCCTTACTTCCTTAGTGCCACTATTAATCTTGACATTAATTCAATTATTTCAAAATGCAATTCTAGGACAAAACAAATAAGGGTAATAAGTAATAACCTTATGTTAATTTGGTACACAGTTTTAGAAAGTATAAAGGTCCATGTCCATGTGAACGTTATTTACTGCAATTTATTAAACGTTGCTGTTTTAGCCCATGATGCTTCTCATTGGAGGCAGTTTATATGGTAGATGGACAGGTAAAACCATATTAAATAAATGTAAAGGGAAGTTGGTAGCTCTCCAATTTGGTAATATTCAAGCTGGCATACCCAGAAGTGGCTAGAATAAATTGATATTACTAGTAATTAGTTTGTTAAAGCATTAGCAATTAGTTTGTAATGCAGCTTATATGTACTTAAAAAGATAGTTTGTTCAATTGTATTAAGTCTTGATATGAAGAAGAGTCATGTGCATAGTGATTGATACAGTCATATATACTTTTGTTGGTACAGTCATATATACTTACTACAGGATGTGTACTCATATTAAGTTACAAATTTAGTATATTTGCTTTGCTTTTTAGGTTGGCATTTAAGATATACCCCAGTTGGTCAGCCTCATATGATTCTAGCAATTCAACATTAAGCTGACTGAGTGCTCTAAGCCCATAAGATCACGTCTATATAATAACCGGAACCTTCCACTAATTTTGATCTGCATGAAGATATTACAGTTTCATCAAAGCATGAAACAAGAAAAATAAAAAGATACCATGCCATGATTGCTATCGTATCCAATTGATAGAATAAGATTTAAAGTGCTTCGCTCGATCTGCTAGGGTTTCTAGCAAAGGGCATGCCAACATCTAGCAAGGTCGACTTTCCATTCGGCAGTCGATGAAGTGCTTTCTTCTACTAGTGTTGGACTTGTTTGGGATGACACGGTGGCTCGCCTGCTTCTTATCCGTATGAGGCGTAGACAAATTTTTCAGCTAACTCTTGATGGTGCGGTCCTTGCTTTGCGTCTATAGTAAGTTGGCAGCGTTGTGATTACATGTTGGATGTCTAATTGTCAGGCGATAGTGATAGTATCTTCTTTCTGTCATTAAGGTGGAGAGCCGAACCAAAAATTCCCTTTCTTTACCACCGATCAAATCATTGTTCGAGCATTTTAACGTCGCATATCTAGTTAAATGGAGGGTGGTGGAATTGGTAGGTTTCAATTGCCTCAGAGTCAAGCGACCTTCAAAGAAAGGGTATACTTGTAACCGAAACCGAAACAGGTTGGTCAAGTAGAAGGCATTATACCCAAGAAAGAGAATACTTCGGATCATGTTTGGACAAAACGTAAGATATTTGTCGATAAATAGAGGTACATCTTGTTCAATTACCTTTGCTTGGTTCATTTAGGATTACAAAATTCTTCTATACAACGGGAGTGCGCGCAAGTGACTCAGCATCTATTAGGTGATCTCATGCCTTAATATTTATAGTCAATATTTTTTTGAATAACCAAAAAATGCACTTGATAAGCTAGAGTGCTGTTGGCAACTACGGGTTTTCGTACTATGTTTTACTTCCATGATTCGGTTCGTTCTTTACGGTGGCAGTTGGTCCTTGGCTAATGATGGTTGGCTCTTTGTAAAAACCCACTGGATTAGGGTTTAGCCTCGGTTTCAGTCGTTGGGTCATCTCAGCTTACTTGGATCGGATCATATCCCTGGAGCCAATCCTTTTTAAGTAATTTCGCCGTAGTCTGTCCTACTCTAAGTTCTCTTTTTTTTTTACTTTCTCGATTCAAGGATCGACACCTTATGATATTCGTACGCAAACCTTGAATATGAAATTGCTTGGATGGTGTGTCTTTGGGTTTTACCTTGTAGGGTTGGTCTTCATGTGTAATTTTGCTTCATTAATGAAGTTGGCATTAACGCTAAAAATAATATTAAGTGACAATTATCCATTCGAGATTAGCCGTTAACTGTGATTCCCTAACAATCATGTCGTAGCTCCAACAGTAATCTTGAATCTTAAAGATCTGCTCTAAGTTGTGACACAATGTTGATGGAAGCTCTTCCGTTGGCCTTGACATGTTGTGTGCAACTCCCCAAAGCTAGGATTGCACCGTAGGTTGAGAAAGAAAACTCTCTTAACATCCCTTAAACTACTCAATTGAAAGTGACTAATATATAGATTACCTAAAATTTCTTCATAATAAAAAAATCATCTAAAATGGTTAATATGGTAAAATAAAAACGTAATAAATACATAAATATGAAAAATCTAAAGAAGTGGGTGACAAGGAAACTTTCACGTTTTTTTTTCCTTCACTAATAACACGTGCATTGTACGGATATGACATTAGTGTCAACAACAAAAATTCACATTGTCCCATTACTTTCATATTAAACAAGAGATAATAAAAAATATATATACGTTTGTTATTTATTTTTATTTTTTTAAACACTTACTTTTTATATTGCTTCGTCAATTACGATTACAATAGCTCATATTCACTAACATTCAGTACTGCATACATGAGCTAGAAGTAAATAAAGCCAATAGTGGTTTTTGACCTGAATCTAAGGAAGATTGGGCTTTCAGGGATTCCTACACCATTAAGTCATTAACTAGACCAGTTACAAAAGAAGTGAAGCACAATTCAAGAGAATGAAAAATAACTATTATAATAAAAAAAATTATATGCACCGATAGTATAAATAACTCAACACCTATTATGTGATCTTAAAACTTAATATTTGTAGTCAACTTTTTTTTAATAACTAAAAAATCTACTTGATGGTATCCAGTCGTCCATTCTTATTGATGTAAGTGTACGGTCGGTACTCTGAATCTCTTCCTCAATTACAAATAAATAAAGATTACAATAAAAGGCACTAATATTCTTGCATGCTTGTACGCATGGGCGAAAAGTTGTACTCAGTTACCTATTACAGTACAGTTGTTAGTGTCATTATCAAGAAAACACGGTTAAAATTTACAGTTTGGGGTTTTTATGGTTTTAGGATTTGGTATTGCGTTTGTATTTTTTTGTTTTGATAATTTAATGAATTTTGAGTTGGGTATGATTAATATTTTAAATTGGATATTAATTTTACCTAGTTTAAATTGATCATAAGAATGACGAACCTAAGGGATTATAGTGTGGTTCTGAAGTTAACAGGTAAGTTTTATAGGATTACTCTAAAAATAGATAGCTCAAATAATGTAATTAATTAATTGATACTAGCCTTTCTTCACATATGCTCTGCATATGTAAATATATATTTTTTCTTCATAAAATAAAAAAGAAGACCGTTATTGCAAAGAGAAGATAGTGGCAGAAAAAAGTGGGTTGTGGGTTTGTTTTTTTATAATAAAATTCAATTTTATAGATGTCATAATTGTCCTTGTAATTTAATTAATGCTCAAAGTTTTTTAATCTCTAGGGTCATTCCTGTCAAAATTTTTGATTTCGGTTAACAAACCCTCTTCTCTTAATAATAGTATAGATAATATATGGGTCAAATAAGTAATCGGTTCAGTAGTATCTATCATATAGTAAATCACATGCATGTTATGTTGCCAAACTATGGCCAGACATGAGTAGAGACAGAGATGCAATTGTCTCAATTTCAAAATATTCAATTTTTTCACCAAAATTTTTTTTTTGAAATTCTATATCTTATATCTTATATATATAAGTAAGCCCTCACATAAGGAAATGGTTAAATCTTTGAACTACCATATATGCCCTCACATAATATAGATATTAAAAAACAATTATTTCTATATGAGGATGAGACTATATCATATTTGAAAAAAATTACAATATCTCCCATGAAAAAATGAGAAGCTTCGCCAAAATCAGGACAGAAATTGTTGTAACTTTTTTAATTTAAAAAAAAAAAATCCAATTGACATGTGAGAAACACATGTTAAGGAGATAGTATAATATAAAGTCTTCAATGTAATTTGTGTTACAAGCATGTTGAAGTGCAACCCCACTGTAAGCACTTGTACTTTTAGTAGGTCACAAGCTTGAGTTTTTAATTCTCGTATGTGGCTTATCTTTTAACTTTCAAGCGTAAAATTTCAAGTACAAGCCCAAGCGCTTAGGTATGAAGTTCTGCTTGCTCTTTCTTTTTTTTTCCTTCTGTGTTTGTCATTTTCCTTTCATATTTATTTGCGATGTTTTTCCTGTAAAATTAACTAGACAAAGGCTCAACTAGGTTGAGGCTAGTAATGGCGTGCAAGTACAACATGGAGAAAAGTCTGGGTAAGCCGTCTGCCTTTCTCCATTCTTTGTTCCCCGCAGATGACAAGTCAAATAAAAACTTTGAAACATTTAGAGAAAACGTCTATACCTAATGATTCTATATTGTTTCTTAGTTGATTGAGATTTGACATCCCACGAAATGAAAACACCTCTCTTCCATCTAAAATATGTTTGAAAGTATAGCTAGCTTATGTATTAACATCAATAATAACCAATTGCACACTAAACACCAAATCCATGTCCTAGTGACAATTAATGGTGGATATACCAATCCAATAATACAATTCTTTTCGTATTTTATGTATTGTATTTGATAGGGCAAATTACGTTTCACTATCCTCTAGTTGTTTCTTTTGACAAAACCATGCCTATAGTTTTGACAATTCATTATCTTGTATTTGCTAATTTATTTCAACTCAACCTACCGTTAGTTTTATAATTAATGTGTCTGTTAATTGGAAACATGGCACTGATGTAGCATATATATGTCATTTGTAGAAAATATAATCTTTAGTCAGCCAAAAAACATAATCTTCTGTAGAAAATATATTTACCTTTGTCCTCGGTCCTATATTTAACCTAGTTGGATGTGGGGAGCATGCAAAGATAGGAATGATGGTAGAAGACTATATGATCACCTTATACAAGGTGCTTGCGAAATCTAATTTTAGTAGGAGAGACAGATATTAAGATACATTAAATTAAATAAATAAATGATGAACATATTGTGCGCAAAATTATATTAGTTTCCTATAGCGGTACGTAGGCGAGTTCAAATGTAGCCCGTGGACTAGCACGAAACGAAACCAACCTAATCTACTCTGCATGGAGCCACTTTACTTTTATATAAGGTATCGATACAATGAACTCTATTATATAATTCATTTAAAACAACCACAGACCAGCAGTATGGTGCCATAAGTTCTTCAGGTTTAACACTTCAAACATTACTTGATTACAATATCTTATGATGAATGATAAAGTCTTATCATAGAGTCTGCTAAAAATGGAGTTCTTTCATTTGCTGAGTGTTTATACTCGAATGTAATTACTAAGATAGAAATTAAGAGACACAGTACTGTATACGAAAGCTAAGTAAACAAATATGCATAATTGTGGTTAAGCAGTCAAGTAGTTATTAATATATATCTAGATCACACAGGTGTAATGTGATTGTTGATAGTCTTGGTAGAAAATGATACGGTTAGAGAACTTCCAAATTAGTAAGTCTATAAGGGCCCATCATAGGAGCTTTAATCACATCAGTATTACTTGATTGTATATATCATGAGGTATTATATAATCTTCACCAAAGCTGCTTCTCAACGTCCTCAATCAATTAAGCACAAACCAACTGTTGTGAAAAGTCATCTTATGCTGTTCTGAGGTGCATATACCAACTCGATCATATAGCTCGCTCGCTCTCTCTCTCTCTCTCTCTCTCTCTCTCTCTCTCTCTCTCTCTCTCTCTCTCTCTCTCTCTCTAAGCTCTCCAGGAAGCATATAGGGAAGGTTTTGCAAGAGCTTTCAAACAGTAAATGCAAAGCATTTCAGTTACTTGCACAGACAAACATCCATTTCCTTCAGATGTCTTTATATGAAAACCATCATGTACCTTTTTCTCTTACCTTCCAAAGAAACCCATATAAGCAACCCAATCTTCGATATACAATCTTCCCAACCCACACCCTTCATATACAATTATTATATCAGCAGCCATTGATGAAAAAAACTCACCAAACTACTTTGACTACTATTCAGACATCAAACTCTCTTTAATACACACACACACACACGCATCCACGTAATACAATCATCTTTTTTGTTCTTCAATGAATACATTTGTTACATGATATGTCATCATATTAATGCATGTTTGCTTTCATTAAATTTTCACAGCATGTATGTACGTGCTTTCAGAAATAAAATGGGATTTTTTTTAGGACAACGGAAGATGAATTCATTGATGAAAATCTATCACAAAAATTAACAAAGAAGAAAACCCTAGCTATCACAAAATTACGTACCAGCTGAATCAGAAGAACAATATCAGCTGTATCTTTTTCCAGTTCTTACTTAACTATTAAAATTTACTTCCAAGGTACCATTTAATTAGGGTTCATATTATTTAATTAATTACTCTTTTTTTGTAGTAAAATTAGGTCAGCCCTTTATTGAAATTGAAAGATTACAACGAAACGATGTCAAAAAAAATCAAGAAAGAAATAAACAGTACGAAAGGAATAAGATGCTAAAATTGCATTTGAAATACAAGAATTAAAAATACAAGAGCAACAACGTCAAAACATATCGCTGATTTTACATCACGGATTGCAGCCGTATAGTGAATTGATAACTTTCTTGAACCAAGTAATGATGGAAGTACGTGTCTGTTAATTCTGTTTATTAATTAAATTAGCAAACGTGGTCACTTATACGGATTATGTATAAATTAATCATATCTATGAGAAGTCTTAAACGGCAACGAAATTCTCAGACATGCATGCAGCCAATTCAGAGAGTTCGATCTTCAATAGTGTGACGTGTTTTCCAAAACAACATAAACTGAAGTAACCCACAAGAATTTGCAATATTAGTTCAGTCCCCTATAGTTTCTTAGCTTGTTGTTTCATGCATACACACATGCTTATGCAATTGCAATAACCAACCCCTATTAAAACCCCACTAAAGTAATGTGTTTTGTTTGGAGTCAAGTACAGTTAGTTGGCTTTAAGGGTGATTAAGTCTCATCTCAACTAACCACACAACGATATTTCTCCACTGCAGATTGTTATATCTCTGAATATTAAACATTATTCATAAGTTAGATTGCGACGTAATTAATATCGATAATGACAGTTTAGCTACCTTAATGTTGTGGACACTTTTTATCTTATCTGCGCTCATGAATTCTCCCTAGACTTTGTCTACGGTGCATGTCTAATCTTGTCTATTCTTGACTCTTAGTCATCTGCAAAACTCCACCACAAAATTAGCACCCAAATGAAAGGTTTATATCAGTCTTGCTTTATTAAACATTTAAACCTGCCTCTGCTATTGCCAGATGTTTATTAATCATGTGCTATGTAATCAGAAATATTTCCAATGAACTGAAGTTAGGTCTAAATTAATTAATGTAGTTTACACTATTGCGCAGCCTTTCGATTGAGCAATATTTGTTGAGAGTTTGCTGCATCGTCTAATATTTACCAAAAATAAGCAGGAAGATGATGCACTTAAATCAGTAATGTTAAAAGTTGCAGGAACATGTAGCTTTGTGGCATGTTTTTTGCAAGGCTATACTAACAATTTTTTTGGTCACTACTCGGGATATAGATGACATCCTACCTACTAACCTAATTAAATTTATAATTTACGGAACGATTATGCGACAAATTATAAATAATCATGCACAGCCCAGTTTACTAGTTGAGATTTCAATCTTTCTCTCTCTCTCTCTCTCTAATATATACACACACACATATATAGGTGTCTGTATCTCATGATTATTATATTACAAAGGACGTTTCTTTTTAGTTGTAATCTTATACAACGTAACCCCTTATCTACTCTGTTTCGTAACGATTACTTTGAGTGTTATATTTTCTGAATGTTTTGATACATTTAATATCAATAAGCAGATTAGTACTACTGTTTGTTAATAGATGTGCGGAAGGAGAGAAACCCTAGATTGATTCCATGGTGTTCAGTTAACGTCCAAAACATTACCGTGCAGCGTTATCTATATGCTACTTAGAGCATTTTTAGCAGACTCTCTATTTTGGCTTCTTAGCTATTTTGGAGAGCATGTTTAGCTTTTTATATATTTTAGCAGCTGCACCAGATTCCTCAGTGACTCTCCATTATAATTTTTAGCTATCTCGCTCCTAAATATAGAGAGCGAGATGAGGCTCTCTATAATTGAAAATATTCATTTTGAGTTATTTTATGTAATTTATAAATACATTTAAACTATTTAATCTTCATTTAAAAAATAATATAAACTCAAAATTAGCTAAAATAGAGAGCTACTAATGGACTTATTTCTAAAGTGACTAGCTAAAATGATTTTTTAAGCTATTTTAACTAAAATTTGACTCAAAAATGAAGATACTCTTGACCATATGTATGAGGTTGTTTGCTAAATAAGCTACAACAAGGGAACGGAGAGAGAGCACATAATTGATCATTCCCTTCTATGGTGACGGCTAACGATTCGCAACATGCACTTAATTGTTTGCTAAATGCTTTTTGTTACAATCAGCCGCGGATCCAAATTAAGGAGTCACGTACGTACATAATGGAGGTCAGTGTAGATCAAGCCGCCACCAAGGTTTGGGCGAGTGGTGGTGCAAGTGATTGACGTTCAACGCCTTCAAAGGGTTTTTGGCACGTAAATGTCCCATACATCCCTTGATTCAGCCTGATAAGGTTGCAACTTGGATCGTGAAGACACCGCCTATGCACGGTGCCTACAGCCTAAAAATTATAAGAGTCCGGGGTCTAAGTGTCTAACCATGTTGCCTCCACGTCTCTAGCCATTTATTAATTGTATGTTCCCGGGGAAACATTGAATGATAATCAAGCTCAGCCGTACAATTTCACGACCTGTAATGCTTTGTGGACGTTGCTTTGCAGTCTGATGCTTTGCTTAATAACCACAAATGTTGTTCATCCTTTAGGGTTAGCTCCATCTTACTTTCTTTTTGTTGGTCATGTAGGCTCTATCCTACTTGAGCTGAATAAACACTCTTCTTAGGCTGGGAAATTATGCGTGGAGATGGTTGATCCACTAGCAGTATCTAATGAGACAAAGAAACACGGTCATCCCGGGGGGGCTAAAAATCTTATGATGAAAGCTACTGAACTCGATCCTGATTCCTGAAGAACACCTGCTGGTCGCCCCCTAGCTGGTCTCCAGCTATTGGATGCCTTTCATAAAATTGAAGAATTAATGTTAAATATATTGTATAAGCTAGGTCTCAACTGAAAGGTCCATCAACACTACATATTCTGGTTTGTGGGGCCTTCAAATCTAGAGTACAGAATTGATATTTGCAAAATCTGCTCTATTAGAATATCCAACCTTTTCCTTTTTCTACAACTTTGAACATCAGACCTTCAGACCACAAAAGACAAAAATGGAAAAAGATTGGGAGAAACATACCATGTAAATCTAAGTTGCTTTTGGGCTCAAGACTCACCTTTATTATTCAGGGCTGAAGGCCCATATATAGTGCAGTAATAAATAAAATGGGAATCAATATTTGAACAAGTATCCTTTTTCTTTTTCTTTTTGAAACGGAACAAGTATCCTTTTTAATCATATCAATTCATATCATGCCATGTGAATTTAATATTTATACAACTCAACCCTCTCTAGATAAATTTAAGCTTATTCACGTAGGGAGTAGTCAAATGTGAATATTTGATAAACTAGATAGAGATGAGGAGAAATTGTGAAATGTGGTTCGGAGAAAGCTTCAAATTTGGTGCGATTACCAGTTTATTAGGCATCCAGTTTCTAGTTTGAGACATCCTCAAAGTAGTATTCTGAGCCGATAAAGTCATCTTCAAACATATTTTGAAATATGTGAATTTTATGGTAGATGCAATTGGTGTTGTTAGTAACTCCATGGAGATTTGTTTGGGATACTAATTTCTATTGCTCCACCTTTTCATTTTAATAATTAGGTTGGATTAAAGGTTTTTCGTTATAACATTAAGCCAAGTTTGGTGAATGAGCTCATTAATTTTGATTTCAATTAATGCATTTTTCACGATTTAACCGTTTATGTTTTGTAATATATGTAAAGATAAACTCTAATAAAAAGTTGACCAAAACAAAAATCGTTCAACTATCCGATTGAATATATATAATTCCAACATTGTAAAAGTCATGGGTTCGATTCTCACTGACATATGTAAGGGTCGGGTGAGGCGAAAGTTTTTTTTTTTTTAAATATATATATATATATATATATATATATATAGAGAGAGAGAGAGAGAGAGAAAACAGTTCTAACAGTAATTACTACTATTATAATGAATCGCCATTTGCTTCATATAAATAAAATAATTAAATATTCTCAAATTTGATCAAATTTTTGAGGAGGTGACCTTTAGACTATTTTGTAAAACACGAACCATTAGACTATAAAATTACAAAATGAAAATAAAGTAATCCTAATAAGCGGTGAAACCAAAAATTATTCTATGTCATGTTTTTTGAGATTTTGAAACATTTGCCAAAAATCAAGTTTTAGTATGAGAAATTTTAAATACACACCCCAAACTACTTAATACACATCCCTATTATTTTATATTTTAAATCAGATTTTATAGGTAGATTAAATGACCAAAATAGACATCTATGTATTAGAAGAAAAATATAATGATTATCATATCTTCCTTATATGATTCTATAATTATAAACACAATAATACATGCATCCTCATTTAAAACAAGAATAAAGTCAGAAACCATCTAATTTAAATTTTCCTTAAATAAATTGTAATTTTAAACCAAATAATTTAGAATTTCAAAATCAATAGCATTGAATGTTTTTGAAACAAATCGCTTTACTCCCATTTTTAGTTTTTTTTTCTAAGAGTGCGTATGAATGAGAAAATTATAAAATCCGTAGAAATTTATAAATGATGGAATTTATAACTCCATCAATCTAAAATTCCATTAATTTCAATTTCTATTGTTTGGTTGTATCTATTTAGGGTTTGAAATGTGTAATGAATTAAGAAAGTTTAAAACAAATAAAAAAATAAAATGAAAAAAAGCCTTGTTTTGGAAATAAAAATTGAATACTACAAAAAAATTCGTAAATGACACCTATTTTGGTGGAAATTGAGGTGGAGAATTTAAATAATGAATTCATTCATTTTTTTCCACAGAGAAATTTAAAATTTTCAATATGATAATGTCAAACGAGGGAATTGACTTTTAGAAATTATGAAATCCTCACTTTCAATTAAATTCCATCATTTTTTCTCTCATCCAAACACACTCTAAAAGTTATGATTAGAAAATTTATTATCTAATATAAAACATCACAAATATAAAACTTTGTAATTGTTAATTTGTTTGACCATCCAATGACAATTTCGTAGTTCCGCCATTGTGGAGAAACTACTGATACAGTTTTGGTTGAATGTTCGACTCAAAATTGTATACTTGATCAATATGGTGTTTGGTGGATGAGAATTCAAATAATACAAAACCTTATTTCTAAGAATCTATTTGAAGGGAACAATAATGAATCCTTATGGATTTCCCAATAACTAACACAAGTAATTAATATGGTCAATTATAAAACACTAATATGTTAGAATATACTAATCAAATTAAATAGTAGCCTTAATGTAGTTAAATAATAGTGTATTTCATGGTTTTTTAGGTTAAGGATATTTTAGATAATTTTGGTTGTGTATTTAATAAAATATTATAATGAAAAATTAAATGGTAGGTGTATTGAGTAAGGAGTGTGTATTAAGTAATTAGAGGTGTGTATTTAAAACTTCTCTTTTAGTGTGTGTGTGTGTGTGTGTATAGATCTATATCTATACTATTATTAAGAGAAGAAGAAGTTTTGTTAGCAAAAACTGAAAATTTTGACAGATTTAATCTTGAAAGATTAAAAAAATTTGAGAATAAATTAAATGGAAAATGATCTACGGTACCTTAACTTTTTATCCGTATAACTTTTGGTACTTAAACTTCAAAACCTGAGGTTCTTTGTCGGACCGAAGATTGGTACATATTCTCCTTTACGGAACTTGCCTGCAGGCAATTTTGAATTTAAAATGATCAATTTACCCTTTCTTGTTTCTTACTTTTTTTTTTAAATTATAATATATATATATATATATATATATTTTTTTTTTTTTTATACAGTGAATGCGACGGTGGTACTAGGCTGGATCGAAAAGTGGCCACGGGAGGACATGGGCGGTGGCCGCGGTGCTGGGTTGGACCGAAAAGCGGCCATGGGGGAGCATGGGCGGCAGCGGTGGTTCTAGGCTAGACCGGAAAGTGGCCACAGCATCAAAATCCTTGTCGGATCCAGGTCCATTGCCACCCCCATCTTCGACCATCATTCCTCGCACCATGATTCCAGTTTCCACCCCAACAACTTTATCAACCCCTAGTCCTTGAACAATTTCCATCACAGTCAAACCCATTCTCCTTTTTCACCCAACAGAAATCATGCTATCAATTATCAATTTGATACATGACAATTCCAATCTCTCACCATCAATATGAATTGCAACAATAGCCTCAATGAATTCAGCAAAACAAGAAAACAACTGAAGCATGAAATGGTAACAGTTCATTTGAAAGGCAATACACACAATTTCATCCGAATTATAGAAGCCAACCCAAATCATCAAATTCCAAACCTCTTCTTATCTTTCTGTGTTTCTTTCCCCATTTGCTACTCTGGATTTTCTTCCCCAATTCGATTCCAATCTCATCCCACCTAGTTAACTTGAAACTAAAGAAAACTCAAACCCATTCCTTCTTTCTGAAAATCATATAATGCTTCTCTGATGAAAACCCCATTTCTTAACCATTCTTCCTCTCTTTTTCGGTCCGGCCCAGCACCGCCGCTGCCACCCATGTCATCCACCAGCCTCCAAGAGGACATGGGCGGCAGTTCCATCTTTTTGCATATATGATTTACAGAAGCGGGGGGAAGAAGAAGAAGAAGAAGTAGCTAAAGAGAGAGAGGATTCGAAGCTAAAAATCTGTTAGAGAAAGCAAAGAGGAAGAACCTGCCTACACATTCTCTTTCTTGCTGGACTAGAATCGATTTCGAAGAAGAGCCAATGCTTAGGGTGGAAAAAAAATGAAAGGACCAAAATGCTTTTCTAAAATTGACGGCTGCCAAGTTTCGTAACGGATGTAACGACAATATGTACCAATCATCGGTCGGACAAAGAACCTTACCTTATGTATCAAAGTGATATTTTTTAAAGTTCAGGTACCAAAAGTTATAAAGGAAAAATTTAGGTACTGTACGGATAATTTTCTCTAAATTAAACTACAAGAATAAATAGGATAATTATAAAATAGATATTTATTAAGAAAATTAAAAAGAAATGATTGCATAACCCCACTTTTCTCTCTGCAATAACTACTATTGAATTTATTTTTTCTGCAATAACTATCCACTTTTTTTTTTTTTGTAACATTGAAATTTTTTTTGTACACATGCAGAACATGTGATTGCAGACTAGTATATACATATCCTATCCAGAACGAAGCTTCACTTTGAAATTAAAATATGCATTTAGAGTTTAAGATCACTTTTCGGTTGCATATCCACATCTCGACCGTTCAGTTTTAAGGTACTAATGTATAGATCATCTCTGCAAATTTTCAGCCAAACTGATAATTGTTAAGATATTGATAACTACCTTAAAACTAGTATGGTTTAGGTTGGACAGATTCAGTTCGTCCATTAGTTTAAGCAAGTTAGATACTTTAACAATCATCAATTTGGCTGAAAATTTACAGAGATGATCTATACATTAGTACCTAAAAATAAACGGTCGAGATGTGAATATGCCACCGAAAAATGATCTTAAGGTCTAAATGCACACTTTAATTTTAAAGCGAAACTTCGCTATATATATATATATAGACGAAGCATCTACCAAATTGTTCATGTATCTGGACGGGAATCAAACTTTGGATAAGATCGCGGAAGAATGATTACAATTGAACTCAAAAAATTAATTTAATACAAGTTGGCTAATCTTTCTCAAATACCCCAATCACTCCACTAATTCCTAACCATGATTGATGACATCTGTGATTCTTTTCCCATTCAAGATTAAATTAATTATTAATATCTTTTATTCCTGTGCTTCTTGCTCTTATTATTCATGTGCCAACTGACTTAGTAGGCACATGTTGCAGTATGCCAAAAAAAAAAAAAATCCAAAAGAAGAAAAAGTTCAAGAAAATTACTTGAGATCAACAAACTGACTAATATCAAACCTTAATGGTAATGTCTTTAATTCTGCAGTTTCTGTTACGTCTGTGGTTAAAGGAAAGAGCCTAGGGTTGGGTGGCACATGGCCAAATTAAGGAGGCTAAAAGTTGCAGCTTCTTTGTTGAAGAAGCTTTGCACGGGGGTTGTCCATAGTTAAGTCCCGTTGTCAAATGCAATGGTTCTGTATTATGTTTCATTTATGAAACACAAACTGCCATGTTCTATCAGTCAATTTGGAGATGGTATATGACACAATTCGTCATTTTAAGTCTCAGCCCCCCTTATAGGCTTGCATGGCTTCTTGTTCTTATTGCCACGAGACCATTTTAACTTGTATCGCTAGATGAAGTTGTTGTGGAGGACTAGGTTTTCAATGACCCTAGGAAAGAGGCTTATGAGGTCACAATTGCGATATGCACAATGCTATAAGAGAACACCCACTTGGAATAAATGAGTTCTTAGTGTATATCTATAAACTAAACTAGAGTACAATGTATCGAATCAGAGGCGGCCCTGAGGGTGTGCAGGTAGTGCCGCCGCACAAGGCCTCCGAAAATGGGAGGCCTCCGACTTCGAGTTTCAAAAATATATATATATATATATATATATATATAATAGCGAATATCATATATTTAGTTCCTCAAGAAACCTGTCAACTTTCTGTAGTTCAGTTGGTAGGTTGGCAAAGGTGCACGGGGGGCCTTCATTCCCTTGTCACGAGTTCGAGTCTCAGACTCTGTCTTTTACTCTTCCTTTCTTCTTTTTCCTTCCTTTTTTTTTTTTTTTTTTAACTTTCTCTGTCCCTGTTTATTTTTCCTTTTCTCTCTCTCCTTTTTAATTTTCCTTTCTTCTTTTTTCTTCCTTTTTTTGTTTTTTGTTTTTTACTTTCTTATTTTATGATACCCATTCTTTTTTTTTTTAAGTCATCATGCAATGAACATAAGGTCTTAGTCAAATTTTCGCACTAGGCCTCTAATTCTCAGGACCAGCCCTGTATCGAATGATTTGTTGTCACATGTGACTCAATGTATTATATTTCGCTTACTGTTGAAGCCTATCAAGTTGAAAGTAACAAATTTATGAGGCAACTATCCATGAGTGAGAAAAACACGTGTTGTTTTAAAAACATATCGTGTGAGGTCGGAAGACTTCATATACCGTTAATGTAAAGACACATTTCATATAATAGAAGACTAATCTATCCACTTCATGTGGTAGTAAATCAATATACCACCAATCTAATATAGAACTCTTCGGTATATTTCTATAATCTAATATTATAAAAAGTTAGTCTCTATCAGTACTTCCGATGAGTTATCATATCGATAAATTAATATATTCATTTCTAAAAAGGTCATAATCTAATGATGTGTTATTGTACAAAACTAATCTATTATTCCATGAAACTTCTATACTTATATGTATGCATGACTAGTCTGGATAAACTTCAGAGCAGCGATAAACAGGACCTGTAAAACCTTTGACTTTGTCACAGAACTCAGAAGCGCTGTAATTCCATTTCCAGGAATATCAATCCCACCACGACTGCACGTTCAATTATAAATTATGTATGTTTCGGGTGTTTCATCATCATCCTCATCGTCATCGTCACCGTCACCGTCACCAAGCACAACCAAAACTTTGGTCCCATTTTTCAACCATTACCGTACAAACCTCACTGTTCTCACAGCTATGACCACCAGTTCAACTGTCCAAGTAGTACTTTTTATCCAACTCCCTCGACTTTTTCTGCAAGACCCAATCTGCCACCGTCTATTCATTCATTGGAACGCAAATTGTACAGTCAGGATTGACTGGCTAGAGTGAAAAAAGACACCGATAATGGGGGGAGCGACACATTTGTACTGTCAACAACCTTAGTCAAAGGACAAGTTGGTATAAACATGCAGACTGAACAAAACTGAGAATCTGAAGAAAAGAGAAGTTTCCTTGACGGGAATTGTTGGGTGGAACTCGGTTTCTCACTGCTTTTTTCCATGAGGTTGGAAATTTCTTCAAGATATGCTTTTTGGTCAGATTCTTGATATGGGTTGCTGCATATCCATCTAAATACCACATAGTTTGTTTTGAATCTTTTAATATTTAAGTTTCTCTCAACTGGGTCTCTCTTCTTTTGTTAATTATTTGTTCTCGGTGATTTCTATTTTGTTGTCTACTTGTTTGTTGCTTCTCAACCTACCTAAACTCACACACTGATAATATTTTATAACTGAGGAGTTGATTTGGCTTTTTCTCTTGTCTTTCATCACAAGGTCAAATCCTAAAGCTCTCTCTCTTCCTCCAAAGTCCAAACCAAATTCTCAGCTTCATCTTCATCTGGGTTCTCTTCTGAATTTTACAGGACATCATCACTGCTTGCTCATGTGATCTTTGATCCTCTTCATATTTCAGAATCAGGTATATCTCTCTTTTCTTCTTCTGTTCACTTTCTTAGTTTCTTTCTCATATGAACTCAATTGTGATGATGAATTGTGGTTGCTTATTCTATTTACAGAAAGTGTGTGAAATCAATGAATTAGTTAGGCATGGATCTTTCTCATGCATGTCTGTAATCTCAAGAAGAAGCACAATTGACTCTTTTTTTCTTGTTTGGATTCTCTTGACAAGGTTTTCATATGCATGTTTCCGGATTGTTGAACTTGTTGCCTCAAAGTGACTATTGAAAACTAGATAGTTGGCGCTGGTGTTCCATTTTAGGCCTGTGTATTGGTCATACCTTCTTTTCTGGCAAAGAGAATTTAATGGAAACTTGTGGAAAATAACTCCAACTACATGCCTTTAAACAAGTTTTCAAGAAATTATAAGTTGGAATTTCATTAACGCTTTAAAGGAAGTCAAAAGTTTCTCACCCACCTAGTTTTTTGGCCAACCCTTAAATCTATATGGAAATTTGGTGAAAGTCATCAGTAACAGGTATGTTTCACCAATTAAGCAATTGTGTTTTTAATTTCCTTGAGTTGGTGAGCTACTAGGATTTCTTTCCAATTTAACATCATAGGATCACTTCATCCAACAAAATCACAACGTGTGGGCTTCTTCATTATTTGATTCTTCAATCACTATTGTTCTACTGAACCCTATTCACTCCTGCTCTGTGTTAACTTCTATAGTGGATATGTTGATATGCTCCTAGTGGTAATAATGTTGTTCAGAAAATGCACATGGTTTCTGCAATTACTAGTTGCTTGGTATAGTGTTACAAACTACATCAGTTATATGTAATGATGAGTTTGCTCATTGGATAGAACTCTCTCTCTCTCTTTTTGAAAAAGACACATACTTCCGCATATGGATTATTAATCTAGATGTATTATGTCCATCAAGGTCTGCTGAACTGTTTCTTTGTGTTACTTATCTGTAACAATCTAGTTTCTTGCTAAAGTTCCAATCTAAGAGTTTGAAAGTAATTTACCATCCAATGTGTGATGTATTGTGATACAGATCTAAATTCTATAATATAAAGTCTTCCTCAACAACTGAAGAAGTAAAAGAAAACCATGTCTTTAGTCAGGCCAGTGGAGCTGTCTGCCACGTCCTACAGAAAATCCAAACTCTACTCTCTGAAGGGAAGCAATGACACTAACACCCAAACATTTGGTGATGATAAGAATAATACCATGTATACGACTGATTCTTACTCCACCGAGAGTTATGAGTTCCTAGACTCCCCAAGTGAAGGTGTTGCGCATCCATCTAGCTCTAGCATTTCTGGAAGTTCATTTAGTGAGCAGGGTGCCTCATTTTATCCACGCAGAGCTGGATCTGTTTCCTCCTTGATCACTCAAAATCCATCTAGTACTTCTTTCATGTCCACGAGGCTTCATGATGCTTACCAAACCAACATTGACTCAGATTACTTAGAGAGTCAAAGCCCGGAGGCTGTTAGCTTTGATGATGGTAAGATGAGATTGAAGCTTCAAGAATTGGAGAGAGCACTGCTTGAGGACAACGATGCTGAAGATGATGAGGAGATGATTGGAAATGGTCAAAGCATGGAAATTGACAGTGAATGGACTGAACCAATCCAGAATGCATTGCTCCATGACTCACCCAAGGAGTCTTCATCATCTGATTCTTATCTAAGCAGCATCAGCAGCAACAAAGAAATATCACGATTATCTCCTCGAACACCTAAGCAGCTGCTCTTTGACTGTGCTGGTGCACTTTCAGAGGGAAACATCGAAGAAGCATCAACCATGATAAATGAGCTTCGGCAGCTGGTCTCAATTCAGGGAGAACCTTCTCAGAGAATTGCAGCATATATGGTGGAAGGCCTTGCAGCTCGCATGGCTTCCTCAGGAAAATATCTCTATAGAGCTTTGAAATGCAAGGAACCCCCATCCTCTTATCGCCTTGCAGCCATGCAAGTACTTTTTGAGGTGTGCCCTTGCTTTAAATTTGGATTCATGGCAGCAAATGGAGCCATTATAGAAGCTACGAAAGATGAAAAGAGAGTCCATGTAATAGATTTTGACATAAACCAGGGGAATCAGTACATAACACTCATACAAGCACTTGCTGAACTGCCTGGTAAGCCACCACACTTGAGGCTAACGGGGGTTGATGACCCTGAGTCAGTTCAGCGTCCTGTTGGGGGCCTTAATACCATTGGGCAAAGGCTAGAGCAGCTAGCAGAAGGACTTGGTGTTTCATTCGAGTTTCAAGCAGTTGCCTCAAAGACTTCAATCGTCAGTCCTTCGATGCTGGACTGTAGGCCAGGGGAAGCACTCATTGTAAATTTTGCTTTTCAGCTTCACCACATGCCCGATGAGAGTGTCTCGATGGTAAACCAGAGAGACCAGCTTCTCCGACTGGCCAAGAGCTTGAGGCCAAAACTCGTCACAGTTGTGGAACAAGATGTGAACACCAATACTACCCCATTCTTCCCAAGATTTGTTGAAGCCTACAATTATTACTCTGCTGTTTTTGATTCCCTTGAAGCAGCTATACCAAGAGAGAGCCAGGATAGGATGAATGTTGAAAAGCAGTGCCTTGCACGAGACATAGTAAACATCGTTGCATGCGAAGGAGAGGAAAGAATAGAGCGGTATGAGGTTGCAGGGAAGTGGAGAGCCAGGATGGCCATGGCTGGGTTTACTTCAACTCCTATGAGTAGAAGTGTTGGTGATTTGATTCGTGACCTTATCAAAATGTATTGTGACAGGTACAAGATAAAGGAAGAAATGGGTGCACTTCATTTTGGATGGGAAGACAAAAGCTTGATTGTTGCTTCAGCATGGAGGTGATGGTGAATATGCATTTATCATTAGGCTCCAAGTACTGCTATGCTTTCATTCAGACTTGACTTGTAATTTTGTGTGGGAACAAGACTTGATACTGATAAATGTATTCCGAGTTAAATAAATAAGGACTAGGACTATCTAACATTGGTGTAAGAAGCCTATGCTTGTAATAGAATATATATTTGTACTTTTCTGTTATTGATTACTTCATTACTTGATTCAAAACCCAAATCCTGCAGAACCTAAATTTTAGAGTTTTCTTGGTATTTTGATTCCCAGGTTGCCCATATCATAATAGACAAGCACTTTTACGTTGTCAAATTGGGTGGAGAAACTTTATCTTGGGTTGGGGAGAGTATTCGATACACGGAAATTGGGTGGAGAAACTTTATCTTGGGTTGGGGAGAGTATTCGATACACGGTACACGCACCGCTGAATCTGAGTGATAGATGACGGATCTCACATATGAACAGCTGAGATTACATAGTATATATAGACCTGCACTGACGTGTATAGAAGCTGAGATTACATAGTATATATAGACCTGCACTGACGTGTATAGAAGCTGAGATTACATAGTATATATAGACCTGCACTGACGTGTATAGAAGAATTTTCGCTCGGGTTGTCCTACAAACTATTTTGTTATAAATTATTTCAGTTAATAGAATATTTTTCATCTGATATAAATCGAACAGCTTTTACATAAATTGTTAAATACGTTCAAACAATAAAGTTTATTACATCAAAACTACGAACTGTATAAATGACAAGGTTATAAAATGCACTTGGGACGACAAATTAACATCCCATACTCAACTCTTCACACCCACAAAACATAAAGCCACCTCAGCTTGGGCCTTGAGCTCCGCTAAGACCTTTACAATGCTATCCCGACACATCGTGGTTTCCTCACGCTCCGAAAGCATTTTGTTTAATCTTCATCCATGAACAAGAACAGTAAACTGGGTCAGACATGAATCAACTGCAGTTTGTCAACTTGGAATGCAACAATCAAACTTCACACTATTTCCAACCCAATGATAAATACATAATGTGATAAGAAGCCTGCACAATATAAAAATTTTCAAGAACCAAAAAACGATACATAACTAGCTGACAGCCTTATACCCCTAAAAGGCTACTGAAACTGGAAGAAGACTAATACCCCTAAAAGCTACTGAAACAGAATCCATGAAGGAAAGATAACATCCATCATGATTATCAAGGTGTAATGTAGCACATACCTATCTACAGTTGCTATATCTCCATGACCGGTACAAATGATAAGCATGGCATTAGTGGGTAGTGCAGCATAGAGAGTACGTATTCTAGTGTCCACGCGGATAAGAATTTCCTTTAGTTCAGACGTCAAACTCCATCTAATACCCTTTTTATCTCCAGACTTCTTATGGCATGTAAGCAAGCTTATCATCTGAGCAAGTCTTGCATCTAATTTCTCAGCATCCTCTGCTTGATTCTTTAAAAAGCGATATAATTCTGAGAATTGCGTCCAGACAAACTGCACTTTCTCGTTCCTTGCCTACAACCAATAGCAGAGGTAAACAAGCCTGTACACATTTGTACCAAATAAAGATTCGAAAAATAAGTGAATACAGCATTTGCAGTGTACCTCCTTTACAGCTTTAGATAGAACTTCCTCATCAGAGGCCACAGGAAATGCATGGGATGATTCAGAGGCATAGCGCTTCACAATGGTAACATCATCAATGATAGAGGTGGTCTTTCCATTATCACTCAAAACTTTTAGCAGCTTTTTCCGGAAAACTGATGGTGCTGTACCGAAGTCAGGTCCTGATACAACAAACGAAGCATGGATATACAATATGACAAATAATTTCCAGACATTAACGGATGCAAAAGCATCTATCTACTTTTTACAAATAAATAAAAAATTCTCAGAAAAAGGTGCCAAATTCTGAAATTGGGTTTTGGTTTCTAGTTTTCATATAAAATGGAAGGAAATGTATGCTCACCATAACAACATACAAGTCTTTTGGGAAAAGTGGTGAGGTCGACATGGGCACACTACTGTACAATAAAAGGCCTTAGTGATGCCAATTCATAGACATCTCAAACTCTCTGGCGGGCTATGTATAGTCAGTTACAAACTACACCCTTTGATCTCCACAAACATCCATAAAATTCACTAGTCAATGGTACAATATATGCACAAGACTTACCATGTCTAATCTTTAAAAGCGCCAGTTCCATAGCAGCTCTTGCATCTTCAGTACTGTCATGACCATTCCCTGACTGCTGGATCTCTTTAGAAAGATATCTCTTGGCAAGAACTCTAAGAGCAGATTTGTAAGATCGTTGACCAGGGTGCTTGTACAATACTGCTGTATCAATCACAAGATTGTGAGCAATTTTCAATGCTAATAAGTCATTCTCCAACGAATGGCCAACTAGGACGGTCTCTTTGTAAACCAGCTTTAGGAAGTCCTCCTGCGTATAGAAAGCAACCGCTATAACGCAAATACGCAATATAACATTAAATAATCAAATTAAGCAAACTAGTATGTGAACCCACAACCATGTAAGTACATGACTGCATGCATGTGTACATTAGGCAGAGCAAGACCCAAGTAATGAACCTGAATATCTTTGAGGCTTGTAGTCACCCCATCTAACATCTCTGGTGTGATTCCACTAAACCTGCACAGGAAGTCTCTTGTCAATGTTTTTAACTTTTTTCTTTTTTCCTTACTGATTAGAAAGTATCTTCTCATTCATACTACATTAATCAAACAGTAGACCTGCAATTAACCTATTACTGGTAGAATGACAATAAGTGGGCTTCTGAGGATGAACATATACATGATGATAGACTAATAGATGCACGTATAACCAAAAGAACACTAAGAAGCGAACCAAAGCTAACATATAAAGAAATGCCCAGTTTTCTAAAAAATTATAGTTGTGGGATAATGCATGTAATAGAGGAGACCCTAAGGTCATATTTATATGGCTAGCCATATCACTAGGAGAAAAGCAAAGATGAGTATACTAAGAGTTTCTACAATGAGAGTGGAACTCTGAGGATATGAACTATTTGAATTAATAAATTAATAAGAAATTTTGGCTTCTCTCGGGAAAAAAAAAAAAAGGAGCATACTAAATCACATTCCTAAAGAAAATAGCATCTTACTCAAGTAAACATCAACCACAGGACATGGTGTCAGAACTCAAACAACTATATTAAAGGGTTAATGAAAACTTCAATGAAAACTTACCTGGTGTTATAATCTTTGATAGCATTTGTTGGTTTAACCAATTTATCAAGCACAACCTGAAAGTCATCAAAGGGAAAGTTAAAAAATTTATAGAAACAAAGCCATACATATATAACTAGAGAAAAAACACTTCAAAGACTAGGGTGACATTAATATTCAAAGCATTCGAAATTCAGATTCATATTTCCCAGTCAAATTTTCAGAAGACACAAGATCTCGATATCATGTCATACCAGGAATCCCAAAAAGCTTATATGCGGCATTTGCATTAAGTTAATACTTCATTCCAGAAAGGATAACAAGATGCTATCATCATACTAACAACAAGACATGTCCACATATCTGAGATAAAAGAGTAGACATATAAGATATCAGAGAAGAACGACTTGTTTCTACAAATTCAAAACCTTCTTATGTACAAATTATAAATTAGTTCATGGAATAAGAATGCAGTGTAAATTTAGAGTAGATTCCTTTCAAACTCATGCAACGTAACTTAGCGCTAGATACAAATGACAAAAATACCCCTATATATAAAACACTATCCAAACAAATCAGAAGCAGCTGAGTACACTGAAAACAAGCTGCAGAAATTTATGTAATTGAACCAACTAAAGAAAAAGAAAGGAAAATTCACCGGTGCCCCTGAACTTTGGCCATGTCCCGTATTAGTCTCTTCTAGACCCCATAATTTAAAAGTAATGTGTTTAGACGGTCCTATATTTCTAATTGCTATTGATTATCTTAACACAGGTAGTCAAATAAGTAGCAAAAGACCACTTCTAGGAAAGTTGACTCACCCTTTCCTTCCCACACCTTCCAGCAGACCCCAGTTATACAACCCTTCCTACCATTTTTTTTTTTTTTTTGGGGGGGGGGGGGGGGGGGGGGGTCGTCGGTCCTACTAAACCCTACAACCTTTAGGAGGCAGGTAACAGTAGCAAATAGCTAAGCAGGGCAAATGAAGGGGTCCAAACCCCAAATGACACGGGAGCAAACCATGGGCAAGACCAGCGGACTATGAACCAAATACGTATCAAGTGTTGCCCTATTAGACCCGAGATTTCTAGATTCAGATCTGTTATCAGCAGGAACCAATGCTGAATTGAGAATAAGAAAAGTTGCTGAAGCTCTAGCATCCCCACAATGTTTGCTCCTTCCCTATCATCATATATTTGCAAACGATAATCCAGCAATGGCCAAAAGTTATAAGTGAGTAGGGCAATTCTAGCACATTTGAGTGGGGACTAAAAATCACAAGGGGTACAAGAGGATGAAGAATGAAAGAGAATGTCTAATTAAATTAAAATGAGTAGCCACTCCTGCTTTCTACTTTTACTTTTACTTTTACTTTTTTTGAAGTCCTTGGGGAGGGGGAGATTTGGAATTGGGACCTCATCCAGCTTTGTAAAGAGAAACACATTTAGACCACATGCTACTTGAGTTCTATCAATTCAAAACTCTTGCATGTAAACTTTGTAAACTTACAGATGCTATTTTTTAATTAAGTAAAAGTTGAAAAATAAAAGGCATGAAACTCTTGCATCAAATCACATTAAACATCAATTCCTTTGACACAATGAGGGAAACAAAATACGAGAACTTACCTCTCCTTTTATGGTCACAAGCGTCACTCTCGTTAGCTCAAAACCCTCTTCTGTGACACACTGAGAAAACAAAATGGATCAACCAAGATAACATGAGAATACCAATACCAAGATAACATGAGAATGCATTGTTCCAATTAAAGCAGAGTGTTCATTCAAAAATAAACTTTAAGAATGTAAAAAGATAGAGCTTTGGATTTGGAACTTAGAGCTAAAATAAGTATGTGACCTCTCATGAATCATTACTACTAACACACTGTATTTCATATAAAAAAGCGCCATACAGAACTAAGCCTCTAATTCTTATTGCTTTTCCTATAATGCCCCTCCCCTTTTAAGAAGACACCAGGTGATGCCATCTCTCCTATAAGCCTCTACTATCCCTCCCATAATGCAACTCTCCAAAAAGAGAAAGCACCCTTAAAAGAAAGAACACCAACCCAACCCAATTAAGTTACCCTGAAAGATCACTAATAGGGCTTGAATTTTAAATTTTATAGACAACATAATGGAAGAAAAGGACAAACAGAAAGACCCAAATACAAGAAGTTATATTGACATTATCAAATGCTAGAATTAAATAACAAAGTACTTGAGGGTGAAAGAACATCATTTTTCCATCTATTTTTTTGTTCCGATATCCTTTATATTTCTAAATTTATGCAACCAAATCGAACTCAGCACTTATGGACTACATGGTACCTGATACTTAATTACAAAAAAGACCACTCAACAATACAAAAGCTACTATGCACAGATATGGGATACATGGATACAGTAAAACTCAATAAAATCAGATACTGTACATCATGAATATGTCAATTAAAAAAACATATCATAACTTTAAAGAAAAGCTAAATCACACTGGAATGATCATGTTCAATGGTTCAACAAAAACTCAAACACAAAAGATTTTAATCCATACCACACAAAACACAAAAAATAGATCAAGTAACCACACAAAGCAAAACACTATTGTGTATCACAGTACAAAAGTGGCATCTTCACTGGTGAATAACACCCCATATAGGAATCAGCTAATGAGTGAAGATAAATGGAAAAGATATGCTTCAACATTGAACTTCCCCATAAGCTAACAGTTATCTAGTACTTTACGGAAATAAACTGAAATGTGTCCTTATTTTCAAAAATTGATGTTGAAGGACTTACCATCTCACAGTCAAGTGCTAACATTTCATAAGGAGATGATCCAGAAGGAGCAGGAAGAGTAGAAAGAAAACCTGAAGTAAATTGAAGCAATATCCATTGTCTTTCAATTGTTTTGTTAAGAAACTAGCTTTAATTAAATAGAAGAAAAGAAACTTAAGAACTTAACCGCATTGTCATGTAACCTGGTTGATTGAAGACATATCCATTGTCTTCCAGTTGTTTTGTTGTAAGAGTGTAAAATGTAATTGGGAATGGTAGATCTTTCAGAAGTTCCACAGAGGATGGATCATCTGTACCACAGATACATTTTTTGGTATAACATCCACAAAGATTGGCAAATTGATTTCACAAAGAAATGCATATATACATGTTATAAATGAACAGATATTGCATTTAGCACATTCCATTAACAAGATCATCTATTCAGAGAAATTACATGCATGATTTGAGTGAGGAAATTACTTAATTGAGTGAAGGAATGATGATAATTGCCAATATAAAACTCAACCAGATGATAAAAACCAAATCAATATATGAAATGCAAAATCATTTTGGTATAGAGTTCTAGAAGATAACAGAAAAGGGGGAAGATTTCTAGAGTCTATCCCTACTAATGGAACTCATGTTATACCATGAACGCATGAATTTCAAAAGGGAAAGCTTTTGACATATGCAAGAATAAGCGATCTGTCTATATGAATAAGAAATTATTCTTTCTGGATGCCATTTTCCCATCAAAGAAACAGAAGTGGGGGAGCTTTCCAACTCTTGCATATTAGTATGAAATGAACCTCAGTACACTCGCAAGGGACACTTAGCAATTGAAAACAATGTACATGAAAACAATAGTGAGCAATATCACCAAAACAATACTAGCAGTACTGGAATGAGTGGTCTCAAAATAGTGACTAGACAAATGCAACAAGTAGGAAACCTGATAGGTATTCTATTTTCAGTTCATGCATATTACTGAAACCTTAGAAACCTACATAAGCTTTAACTGGTTGTGGCTTGCTATTCCACTCACAAGTTGGAATAGCATTCTCCTAGTAAAATATTATTGAAATCTAATTAATTCCCAGCTTTATCATGCAAATAAGAAAATTAAAGAGAACAGTGATTTCAGTATGAATGTTATGAGACAATGTTATAAACCTTGTTGAGTTTCCGGGTTAGATTTTGTCCTAGCTAGATCACTCTCTTCCCTCTTTCTTTTCAGTTTGCATGTTAGGAGCGCATCAATCGTCTGATTTTCATGTGACATATAGCTGGCATAGAACCCAAAAGAAATCAATAAAAAGTGCATAGCACAGGAAAATAGGAAATAAAGTCTTTGAAAGTCACAGGAACAAAGAAACTTCATCACCGACCTGAGTGCTAAAACAGGCCTTGGTTTTCCACAACATTTTTCGAGACCCTTAAGTAGTCGATGCTGTGATAAGTATAGCGCTGCATCTAGGCCTGGAACATAAAGCATAACCACTTTGGGAATGAGAGGCTTGTTCTGCAAAAAAGAAGAGTACTGTATAAAAAAAAGAACTCCAAGAATTTGTGTTTCTTTCTATTGTATGCTTGTTACGACCCATGGCCTAAACAAATAACAAATATATATGTATACATGGCAGGGTAACATTTCACAGTTTAATGAGCCACTTCCACCTATGTGATGGCATGACTAGGAGATTATCTATGGCTAAACTCTTTTTACGGCTTATCAACGGAATATAGCGATTTCAGAATGAATAGCAAAACAAGTCTTGTCCTATTTTTTGGCAATTGTTCTCAATATAGATTTATAGACAGGTAACATGCATATAGTGGAATGATCAAAATCACAGGAAAAAGAATCACTGCATTTATTTACCTTTACAAAAACCCATGACGGCATGAATCCATCAGCAAGCACCCAAGTCACTAGTTGTTGCACCTCCTGCATCGCAACACAAACTCCAGTCATTCTTTCGTTTCTCAATTGATAAAAAGTCAACTTGAAATCAGGTTCTAAACCACCACTCACAACAACCAAAAAAGAAAAAAAAACTAGTTCAAAAACTTTTCGTAAATTAGAATACGTACTTCGAAATTCAGAGTTGAAGTAGCTTCTGGAGTCTTAAATTCCACACCTGCTTTAGCCTGCACAAGGCATATAAGATTAACACAATGCACTAGAGTTCGGTAGAGACAAATGCACATAGTACAGATTGTTAACCATTTTCTGCTTCTCTTAGCAGTTGCAACCGAAAATCGAATCCAGATAGTTTCCAAGTTGCAGAAAGATAAAGCTAAATTTAAATTTGATTGAAATGAAAGCATAGAAAACCTAATAACGAATTCATGAAAGTACAGAAAAATAAATAAAAACTGAGAAAGAGGGGAAGAAAGAGTACTTGAGGCCCATAAACGTCATAGAAATTCGAGCTTTTGCCATTGGTTGAGTTTCTGTTTGAGTCGTCTTCCTCGAGAGCTACAACTTCTTCTTCGCATTTACCGTGGGACGAGGGCATGGTTTCTCTTCTCTGTGAACAAAGCTTAAAGGAAGAAGAGACTGGAGAAAACAGAGACAGAGAAAAGAGAGAGATGCATAAACCCTTTCCTTTGTATCTTATTGGGCTGACCCGAAACAATAGACCCGATAACCCGATTGGCAAAATTACTAAAAAGGGCTTCAAAAGCAAGAGAGAGAGAGAAGCTTTCATTTTGCTTTTGTTTATAGGGTTTCCCACAATTCAAATAGGGCTTCTTCTTCTTCTTCTTCTTCTTCTTCACACAGAGCAGAGAGAGAGAGAGAGAGAGAATGAATAAGGGAGGGTCTCGGTTGGTGTCGAAGGTGCAGCAGCCGATTGGGCAGAAGAGGCTGACGAACGTGGCGGTGGTGCGTCTCAAGAAGCGCGGCAATCGCTTCGAAATTGCTTGCTACAAGAACAAGGTCCTCTCATGGCGCTCCGGCGTGTAAGCTCTCTCCCTCTCTCTAAACCCTAGTTTCTTGTACATTTCTGAAATTATGATCCTATAGATGATTCACTGCTTTGGTCTTTCTGCTTATTTTCCTGAACTAGGTTAAGAAAAATATACAGTTGTTATGAATACGAGGAGTATTAAAGAAATTATGGAGATTTTATGTGTACAAGTATAACTGCAACAGAATGCTGAGTGAAGTTGTGATCGATAGTTTGGAATATAGATTTTTGTGAAGAAATGTTGTTTTTCAGTATCTTTATAGGAAAATGGCATTTTATAGAGTTAAAATATCTCAAGCAGCTGGTAATGGTTTTGTTTTGAGACAGAGAGAAAGATTTGGATGAGGTGTTGCAGTCAAAGACCGTGTACTCGAATGTTTCCAAAGGTGTTCTTGCCAAGACCAAGGATTTGGTAGCTGCGTTTGGGTCGGATGATCAGACCAAGATTTGTCTAGAGGTCAGAGAATTTAATTTGTTTGCATTTGTTCAGGTTCTGTTAGCTTTGTGAATACGATGTTGACTTGAGATATTTTTGTGTTGTAGATCTTGGATAAAGGGGAGCTTCAGGTCGCTGGGAAGGAGAGAGAATCTCAGTTGTCCAGTCAGTTTCGGGATATCGCTACTATTGTGATGCAGAAAACCTATAATCCAGAGACTCGGCGCCCTTACACTATCAGTTTGATTGAGAGGTTGATGCATGAAATTCATTTTGCTGTGGATCCACATAGTGGCTCAAAGAAGCAGGTGAGTAAATGTCTTCTTGGCTGTACCTTATGCAAGAACTAAAGTTGTGAATTCTCCCTGTTCTTTACACTGTTATAATAATGGAGTACTATATAGTTTCATACAGGAAAGATGAAGTCTGAAATGGTCTCTTAGTTTTATGTTGGTTGTTTAGTTATCTGTGGATTATATATGTGTCTATTTATGGGAGTGTTGATTCTCAAAGAATTTCATGATATGAATCTAAAAGTTGTATGTGAAAATGTAACTTTCATATGAATGTGACTTCAGAATTTTGTATCTAATTTGGATAAAACTGGCTCTTGTAAGCTTAATTGAATAAAATGTCAGTATATGAGTGATTTATGCTTTATCATCTTAATGTTTGTGAATATCGTGAATAATGTGGTATGTGCTTTACCATCTCCATGTTTAATTGAAAGGTACAACATTTATGATTCATGTTCCTATGACTGAAGGCTAATACTATTCTTCTGCAGGCTCTTGAAGTCATTCATGAGCTGCAAAAGCAGTTCCCGATCAAACGGTCTCCCATGAGGTTGCGACTCACGGTTCCTGAACAGGAAGTATCAGCACTCCTTGAGAAGCTTACAACTTGGAATGCTTCCATTGTTTCAAAAGATCCATCAGGAAATCAGCTATCCATTGTAAGTCCAATATTTCCTTGTTATGTGGAAAGTCATTTTTCAAAGTGCCATGGAAACTGATATCCTTTCAAGCTTGCTCTTAAGTAAGTTGCATGTATCTATGTTCTTTATTCACTACCAAACTAAGTTGCACACTTTTATGTTGTTTATGCACTACCAACGATTGTGGGAGTAGTTCCGAATTCTATATGCTGGTTATCGTGTGTTCTATTGTTTTGTAGGTCTGTGAACTGGACCCTGGTTTGTATCGGGACTGCGAGGGTTTGTTGATGACACTGCATGGAAAGTATGAAGTCCTTGCTCTCTCTGTGCATGCTGAGGGTGACACAGTTATTGATCAACATGAAGAATACGAGGACGAACCACCACGCTCACTCATTGAATCGGCCGGTTCTGAATCATCAAACAAGAAAGAAACTATTGCTTCTGACTTGCCAAAGAAGGATTCATCTGATCCAGTACTGCAACTGAGTGAGAAAATGCAAACACAGAGCATCTCTACTGGGAATGTGAAGGCCATAGGGGAAGGAAAACAAAGCAAATGCAGCACTTGCAATGCATTTTTTGGCGATTCCAAGCAGTTCAGGGATCACTTCAAGAGTGAGTGGCACAAGCATAATTTGAGACGCAAGAGCAAGCAACTTCCTCCTCTAACAGAAGACGAGTGCTTAGCTGACATTGACATGGATGACTCTAAGGCAGATTTGAAGGAATATTCTTTCTGAATGGGTTTCGGATGTTGAAATTTGAAAGCTTGAGACGGTTGGTTACACTCCTATGATTAGAGATAATGAATGCAAGTGTTTGTAAAGGTTTTTGCAGAATTATATACCCCTAGACTACAACTGAACTGTTAATCTAGGTATATCTATATCTTATTAAAACCCTATGAAGGTAGTTTTCTCTACAGACTGAAATTCCTGTACAACCGTTCATTGGCAAATATTCTCTCATGCATCAAATATACTAGAAAGCGTACCCGTGCTTTGCTGTGGGAATATAGTTGTTCAAAAAATGATAGAAGAATAATCAAACCCAACAAACAAAATTAGAAACATATGAAGAAGTTTGCCAAAAAATTCAGCCAAACTTTAGTGGGAAATGCTGTTATCTTACAAATAATAGAAGTGTTTGGTAAACTCTCGAGGAATTAGGTGTCTTGTTGGTCCTATGGCTTGGGTTAGAAGGTGGGATTTTAGGACGCTTCCTGAGAAGCTGCTTCCACCTTGATCTGGTGCAACAAATCTAACAGCAGCAGTCTGTTGTTCACAGTTGGTGCATTCTTCTGTAATGGGTGTAGGCTTAGTGTTATGTGATCATTTGGAGCTACCAGGCAAGTTCTAGTTGTTGATGTAAACACTGGTCTGTAAAGTATCAAGTTTTCCCAAATGTAATCTTCAAAAACTTGATGAACACTGTTTGGAAGGTGCAACAAATTCAATCAGTTCATGATGAACACAATTATTTGAAGCTTATAATCATATGAAATGTTACAGAACAAAGCTATTGGAATTGAGGAAAAAGGAAGATAAACATACCAAGTAAACCAGAACAAAAATGAGGGGTTTTTTCACTACTTTATGTTTCAAGTAAAACATACCAATTACTTGTGCTGCTTAAACTTAACATTGCAACGATCAGCATAGGCTTTGTACCTCTTAACTTAATGTTCGCTCCAAAGTAGAAGTACTCCTCTTTAGCCCTAGCCTCTCAAGTTCGGCTTCAAACATTGCCTCTATTTTACTCATCGACTCTGAACTCATAGACACTCTAACATCATACTTGTCCTTATTCTGTTCAGAATATTTGTTCTAAATCGAACATCAGTAACAATCATCATGTGATCTTCTAGTGTGCTTTCAGTCTGTAGTGTTTATTTGATCCAAACAAATAACCTACTAACATGAAAGAAAAAAAATCAGAATTACAGGAGAAGCTGAAAATGAATTAAAAAAGCATTTAGCTAATGTTCCCTCTTGAAAATTGCTACACATTGGTAAAGCTAAATATGTAGTAAAGCCCCTGAAATTCAAAAATTTTGAAGGGGGGAAAAAAGAGCCTGAATTTCAAAAATTTTGAAGAATTTCCGTTTTCCTCTTTGCATTAACCTGGATTTGCTAGATGAGTTCAAGTTCTGAAAAATATATATACAGAGCACGTAGTTTTGGCATGTTTTTGTTGAATAAAGTCTATAGTGGAGAATTAGGACCAGGTTTCTCTTCCTAACAGTAATTATAGTCATGAGTAGCGGTCCAAACTCTTCCACATTGTTTAGCATGGTCTATATTCAAGAGTTTGGACCAAAAAACCAAAAGTGAATACAGATGAGTCATCTAAACATAAAACCAAAATCACGCTTCTCCTCATACACATTTGTTCTAGGAATTTGCAGCAACAAAAACTTAAATACAGAAATTCAATTGGAGAGGGTATGATAAATCAAAGTCCCTCATTAGGACAACTGAAAAAATAGATCTATTCCAGATAATGGCTCAAACTAATTAGGAGAAACAAAACGTGATCACACCTATTGAAACGTAAAAGATGACTAAGAACCCGTGAAGCCATCAAAACACGGAAGGCAAGATTGGATCTTTATGGTCAATAGATGATTACACAGATTCGGAAGTAGGAATATGATCAGAAGGAAGCACATAAAATTCAAACCAAAATGTGAATTGATTCATTAATCACAGTAACTTTATTCAATCTCATACGTCTTTCACCAAAATCTAAACAAACGATACGACGAACGATCCAAAGCAATAAAGGTTGAAACTTGAAGGAGATAAACTAACCTCCGATCTCAGATGATGACGTGAGAATTTACCTCGCTCTCTCTCTCTCTCTCTCTCTCTCTCTCTCTCTCTCCCTCCGTGCGTGCAAAGCAAAGAAACACAACCGATTTCTCTCTCTCCCCCTGTCTCTCTCATCGATCGTTCTTGATAATTGATAAAGATGGTTTACAGGACTGTAGAAGAAAGAAGAAATCAAGTGGAGGTGATATATCAGGTCCGGACTCCACCAACAAAACTGTAAGTAAACCGAACAGAAAGGGCAAAAGCGTCTTTTCAAATTCCCAGTGAACAATCCTACAGTGCCACTCACGTTTAGTATATATATAGTAAATATCCATTTCTGCTGACCTTGTAAACTATGCTAGAACAGAGAAAATGCAAAAGCAGAGCATCTCTATAGGGAGTGTAAAGGCCACAGGTGGAGGTAAAAAAAACACATGCAGCAGATGTGAGGCAGTTTTAGAGTAAATCTTTTACTGCTGACTTCGTGTATTATAGTAAATCCAGGATTTTGAATTTGCGCATCAGATGGTGCATGAGAGCATCCTGATCAAGAAAAAGAAAAAAGGTTTCTTCCTGGACAAGTTAAGATAGTTGAGAGCCTTTGATAAACAGATCTAAAGCAGAGAGAGTACTGCGTGTATGAGCTATTACCGATTGTGGATACCATTCAGAACTACTCTATGAGCTATTATCTAGGAAAAGTACTGCATTTATGAGCCGATAGACTGATCACTTGATTCGTTACCATCACAATGATCCTCCGGAAGGCGGAAGCTGAAGTGTTTTAACTTGTGTAGAACATCTTCTCTCCAAATCTCCTCCCAAATTAAGATTGAAACAAGCACGCAGATCAAGTGACCCGAGATGAGGACAAGAGTCAAGGATCTTGGCCAAGCCATCATTAGTCACTGCATTCCCTAAAAGCTGGAGGTGGCGTAAACCGTGCATTGTTCCAGCTATGGCAAGTGCCTGTTCATTAGTATCCTCAAATTTAAACCATACCTGCCATCCGTCCTTATACTTGAATGATGTTAAGAGAGGGCAAGAGCGCCCTATTGCTTCTAGAGATTCGCGAGAGCAGGAGTTTGTGTGTGAAATTTCAAGGTCCTCCAGCAGCGGAAGTTTGGAAGCCACTTTACTTACTCCCTTGTTAGTTACTGAGCAACTATCCAAACGTAGACGTCTGATTCTAGGTGAACTATTGAAAAGTTTTAAATCAATGTCAGACATTACACAAACAGAGTATACACAGGAGAATTTCTAAACATGCTAGAGATTTCACTTTTATGCATATGTGAACCAAAAGATTTGACATAATAGTTTCAAATACATACCTATCAGTGATATACTCAAGAAGTGCATCATTGCCAAAGTTCTGGATGCTGATATCGACCAGATTACCACAGCTACAATCAATGGCTTGGCGGCACATTTTGTCCAACTGTTGGTGCACATAGGGACAACATTAAGAGCCATCGTGGTGCAAGTCGATTCTGCACCACATAAGAGGGTCCTTACTTATTTTGCGCCATGTCATGCAAACCTTCTGAGCAGTTTTCAAGATCTCAATTTCTCCAAGACGTGACAGTATCATTGCGGTAACATCATCAGGGAGCTCCGTCCAGCTTCGGATATTGGAGTTGTTAGCATTTTGACCACCCCATACGCCATAATCAGTTGTATATACCCAAGCATTATAAGGATTCGGATTGTGCAAAAACCCAGCACCATATCTATATCCATAAGGTGCTACAGAACTACTGCAATATGGATTATAATGCCCCAAACTTCCAGGATTATTATCAGACATATACCCTACACCGTATCTATACCCATTAGGAGCTACATTGTAGCGATCATACTGTTTCATGAGCCTGTTGTTATTCCTATTCTGAGGGTGAGCTCTCTTTACCTCCACAGACCTGTGATTCAAGTCATGAAACCTCTTCTGCAACACATCATGCACAGCCTCCTCTGACTCAAAAGTGATGAATCCAAACCCCCTAGGTTTGTGGTTTTCCTTATCATACATCACATCCCAATCTGTAATTTTACCAAACTTCTCAAAGTAGTTCTTGAATTCTTCATCTCTTAGATCATGTGGTAGACCTCCCACAAAAATCCTCTTGGTATTGTCAGTAAGTCCTTGAGCTTGGGCTTGTTTCACATCAATCTGCACAAATCATAGACAATCTAATTGAAACACCATAACCAAGGATATCTTTACCAATTGTGTTATTATAAAAGAGAAATCGGAAATTACCTTTTTACCAACGATATCATGCTTTCTTCCGAGCCTTCGTTAGACATGGATGGGTCAGTGAATGTCACAAATCAAAATTCGATTTAGTTACCAGAAGTTCTGTTCTGGACTCCAACAATCACGCACTACAAATATGTAAAAGTAGTTTCGTGAATTAATGTCCCTTGGATTCCGTAGAAAACAGAATAGAAATCAAAATTTGATCAGTGATGCAGTTGAAATAGAAGTCTATCACATGCAGGACTCGGGGTCTTTTTTTTTTTTTTTAAAAAAATAAAGGTTGGTGTTGCTGTCCTCAAGCCTTGATTAATGAAACTGTCGAATACAAGAGGGTACATTAAGCTACACCACTAATTACAATAAACATCTAGGGCTTGTTTGGATATAGGGATTTAAGAGTGTGGATTTGGATTTGAAACCCCCAAATCCAAATCTGCCTATTTGGCTTTTTATTTTGGGGTGAATTTGAATTTGAAAATCAGCTTCTTCAAATTTACATGGTAATTTTCTTAAGAACTTGAAATAACTATGAAGAGGTAGTTATTTGAAGTCACCCCTCTCCCTCTCTCTCTTTTAAGAAAACATGTCATCACCTCTGACTTTTCTCCTCCTTACTGAGACACCAACTTTCTCTCTCCTCTCCTCTCCTCTCACTACTATGAACGCCCCGATCTCTTATCGTAAAACGAGCCATCTGCCTTGATGAGGAGGAGAGTATGGATATGAGGAGGCCGAATCGGGTTATGGGTGAAAATTTTGAGTACGGGGCACTGGAATCGGAGTATGGATATGAATATGGTTGGGAAACCCGAGTACGAAGCGCCAGTCGGGTCGGGCTATGGCCGGAAGTCAAGTTACTAAGAGGATTAGAGTGCCGGATACGACCATGAACCGTGAGGAAGCTATAGGAGGCTCGGCTATGGGAAAGGGACCTGAGTTGAGAGTTCAGGTTATGGTGATGAACTGCAAAGGAGGCCTGGTGGTTATGGGGGAAAGGAGGAGAGTGAGATGAGGTCGACTGGGATGCCATGTTTAATTGCAAATCTAAAGCTTCACTTTAAATCTTCTCATATCTTCTTTAATCCAAACAATAGAATTTTAAATATAAAGATTTTAATTATGTAGATTTAAAATACGTTAGATTTGAAATGCAAATCCAAATCTAAATTTTGTTTCCAAACGCGGCCCTAGAGTATTTCCCGAAATAGTATCATGGAATCTCTAGAAAACACATATATTCTACCAAGCACCAACTAGCAAATAGTACCTATTGGCTATTCCATTTGCTTTGACATAGCGGTGACATAACTGAAAGATAATTCGATATGTAACCTGATTACAATGTAGCATAATTACTATAAGCACAGTTTTCCTACTATGTTACTGCCGAAAAATAGATCTGACGACACTTAGTCTCACCCTGCTACTAGGCGGTAGTGACCATTAAATGAAATAAAACCTAATGGACCTAGGGTGAGAGGCCCCAGGCCCAAGTACCGCCAGGCCAATAACAGGCCAACACTTGGACTAAGGCCCTAAAGGCCCAATCATCGAACCCAGCCCAAGGCAGCTCATGCACAGGGAGGCCAGTCACCACCATCGCACCACCATAATCCCACACCTCGTGAGATCAATTCCAGAAAGGAGGTCAAAGCCCCTCCCACTGTCACCTCCCCAATCTCACCGTTGCCCTCTAGTATGTTGCCGCCGAAAAATAGATTTGACGACACTTAGTCTCACCCTGCTACTAGGCGGTAGTGACCATTTACTGAAATAAAACCTAATGGACCTAGGGTGAGGCCCCAAGCCCAAGTACCGCCAGGCCAATAACAGGACAACACTTGGACTAAGGCCCCAAAGGCCCAATCATCGAACCCAGCCCAAGGCAGCTCTTGCACAGGGAGGCCAGTCACCACCATCGCACCACCATAATCCCACACCTCATGAGACCAATTCCAGAAAGGAGGTCAAAGCCCCTCCCACTGTCACCCTCCCCAATCTCACTGCTGCCCTCCATAGGAACGATCATAGCCAGTGCTGCTATCAAGCAACCTATTTCAAGGTTCGAATCCACGCCACAACCAACCACTAGTGGATCTACAACAAGATCCGAACACATCCAAAATCTAGATCGGGTTTGCATCCCAACCATGAGCCCGGCCACCACCATCAGCCGCGAACCCCGCCATGTGCAGAATCCACCTTGATATGAAAGTAAGGAAGATAGGATCCTCTTAGGCCTCCTCTCCGATCACCAAAAACATCAAACTCTCGTTTAGCCTCACTCAATGCACGCCAGCGAGGCCAGAAGCTAGCACCGACATGCAGCTAGACAGGCACAATCAGCCACGACGTTCTCAAAGTTTCTCTCTAGGTTTTTCTATCCCAAGTTATGTAGATATTCTAGGTTCTCTTTCTTTAATACAAATAAAGTGATTTTTAATTCTAAACCTTTAAAATAATGAAACAGTTGGGCCACCTTGACTTAATGAAATCTTAATTGATGATATGCTTTGTTGTTATTGCAACTCATGTCTTCCTATTCCTCTTCGATGTCTTCTACTTCACCTTCAAGGTCCAGCTTTGGTTTATCCATGGGGATGTCTACTCTGGCTGTTCGCTGAACTTCTTTGCAATATATGCCACCAAGGATTCTTCCATAGCATCCCCATGTTGCGTGTCTAAAGCCTCTGGTTTAGGCTCTGCTTGGGGAGGTGCTTGCTTTTGTTTGGGTCCAGGTGTCTCTTCTTGTGTTTTAACCACAACACTCTTTAGATGTTTAGGCCTCTATTCCAGGCACTTACACTTTGTGCCCTTAACCCTCAGTCTCCCAAACACTGAAGGTTTCAGAGTAGCCTTTTCTTTAGTTATCCTACGAAACACAATTGGTTTCATTGTCAGTGTGGGCACAGGTTTCACTGCTGGCGAAGGTGTGACTGCTAATGGCCTCTTAGGAGACCTAGGCAAAATCAAAGCTTTCATTGCTAGTGCTTCCATCTCCCTCTTAATCTGCCTAGGGGTTCTTGTGAGCTGGGCTGATTTTACCAAACCTAGGTCTAAAGCCTCCAAGGTTCACTTCACTATACCAAAGCACCTCTGGAGTTCTCTCTTCTAAGATGGACTCATCTCCACCATCTTCCCATTCTCCTTAGTGGACTATTGCCCTTCTTTAATGACAGCAGTGGGCGCTAGTGGGATATAAGGCTTGGTAAGCACATCTTCATGCTTGGTTTGCTGCTCTGGTACCCTGCAATATTCTCTACATCCCTTAATCTTTTGAACAAGTTGGAATCCTTGGGTTGAGTAATGGACTCCTCTTGTTTGTCCTACTGTTTAGGAATGTGGGGCTGGAAGTTTTTCGACGGAGAACTAATTTTGACAGGTAAATTAAGTCCAAACCGGATGGTTTGTTCCACCACATCATGCAAAATTTTCTCAATGCAGCATTCTGTCTTGCATCTCGAGCATAGAACCACTGAAGAAGCCTTCGCTTGTTTCTTAGCAGGTTCCTCCTTTTCTTGTCCTCTAGTAGTAAGGCCAAGAGTCTCTTTTCGCTTGCCTTTCTTAGGCTAGGCCACATCTACCATATTAACCCTGGTATTAGGGAAGGGCTCCACATCCACTAGCATGGCAGCGCTCACCAGGGATTCACTTGAATCCTTCCACTGTTCAACTAAACCTGTATCCCAGTTCCTGCAAAAAACAAGAAGCTGGTGAGAACATCAACTATTGCTGAATAATATTACTTCTGTCATTTAAATCCTCAATTCTTTTAAACAGATTTCCAAAAACAATTTTGTTCCAAGATTTAACTTGGTTAATGAACTGGTTGCAAATCGTAAGATAATTAAGTAAAGGGTTATTTTCCATCCTTTGTTTCCAAATGTTTCCTATTGGAGGTTTAAAGTCTTTATGAGAGAGCCACATTGTTTCAAATTTGAAGGCTCTACCATTTCTCTTTTCCTTATGCTTCAAGGTTAGGAAAATTAGACCATGATCATGATCTTACAATTGGAAGATTTTCTAACTTTAAATTAGGATAATCATTCAGAAGTGCTGCATTTGCACAAGTTCTATTCGGTCTTTCAAAGGTGAAAGTATAATCTTTATGATTGTTAGTCCAAGTAAAGGGTAGTCCAACAGCATTCAAAGAGAAGCGTATTCTCGTCCGGCGGCAAGATCCCATTGTCGGAGGTGGCCTTGGCCATGCTGAGGATGTGCGGTTCGGGCTGCCGGACGGGTGTTTTGCTCTCTATTGCAGGCCTAAGACTTTCTGGGAGTTTCGAGTTTGGAGATTGCAGCAAAGGTCGGTGTGTGTATCCAAATGTTTTGCTTCGTGGCTATGGTGGTTAGCTGGCATTGATTCTGGGACCAGGTTTTTCGGTGCCTATCCGAACTTCGGCGATGACTTCGAAGGGAGCTGTGGTGGCTTGAGACGGAGATGTCTGAATCCTTTGGGTTCAGATATGTTTCGGTTATACCTGATTTCGTCAATCTGCGGATGGGGGCGTCAAGGAAAGGTGCTGGAGATGTTGCTAGTTTTGGTGGCGGCGATCATGGCGCTGACGGTGGGCTGACTGGCTACGAAGTGAGTGTCTGGGCATGCACTGGACCAGTCTGTTGGGTCTTTGGGCTTTAGGACTGTTGTTGCATGGGTCTTTACTTTGTCTTATGGGCTAAGTGTTTAGACCTAGGGCTATAGATTGTTAGTAGTTTTTTTACTTTCAATAACCCTTTTTAGGGACTATGCTTGTTAGTTTTCTTACGAGCGCTAATGAGTATAAGTTTATTCGGCCTATTACTATGTCCTAGATTATCGTAGTTAATAGGCTTGCTTTATTAAGTGAGCAATGGATGTCTAATGAATGGTCTAGCACTATGTATCATGTGTTACCTCCACAACCTCTTGTCTATCTTTGAATGGTAGCGGAGGGGTATGTAATATTCATTCTGGTTTGAGATTTAAGTAATGCAATCATTGATGGATTGATTAAAAAAAAATAAAAAAATAAACAGCATTCAAAGAGAAAAGATTTTCCTTATTCAGGAAGTTAATAAAATTCAGCATGTAGTTAGTCACCACTTGGTTTCCACCAAATTTTTCCTCCAGGCTAGTAATTATATTATATTGAAATCTCCGATTAAGAGCCACTTTTCATTATTTGGAGGGTTCAATTTAGAAAGCTCCTCCCAAAGTTGGGTCTGTTTCTCCTTTTGAGGATGAGCATAAATAAAAGTTACATACCAGAAAGCATTTGTTGTAAGATCGGAGATTATGCAGTGAATGAACCTTTCATGGGGTTGAATTATATTAATTTTAACCATTCTAGTTTTCCAAAAAAGTACCATATATACAACCACATTGACCATTTGCAGAAATAACAAAGCAATCATCATAAGGTAACTTCTTCATTTTATTTAAGATAGTATCAGATGTTCTTGTATCCATGATACAGAGCACATCTGGGTCAAAGGAAGAAGCACAATACAGAGATTGTGCAACAAAACCAAACCATGAACTACCCCTGCTATTCCAACTTAGAATCTTCATGGTTTCTGCATCTTAGGAGATGAGGCGCTGTCCTCAGCTTCAGCATCAATATCAGCCATGCTATGGTCCTCATCCATATCCCTAGTCCTCTTCCTAGAGCCAGAGCTTATCCCAGAACTATCAGCCTTATACACCAAAGCCCTCTTTCCATTGATCATTTTGATCTCAAACTCATTCAGGTTTTCATCACCTCCCACGGAGCCTTACTCGAGTTATATGTCAAGGGTGAAGGCTTACCAACTGTTAGAACTTATAAAACTATACCACAAACACTCGTCAGGTGAACAAGCAGAGTTTTATTTTCTACTTATCCAGTAACTTACACTTGACAATTGAACGTGGAGACGAATGATCCAGTTATGCATAAAACCAATCACCAACAATATCATTACACGAAAATAACAAGTCTTGGGGTATATCCTAGATCAGACAAGAAGACAAGAAGCCAATAAGAAACAGAACACCAGTAATCCACCTCTGCATATTCCCTGCGGAACCAACCAAATAAAAATTCGATAACTATTCATTATGTGGGCAGAGAAGTACTACATTTCTCACATACAGTTATAAAGTTTAGGAAAGATAATGCAAGAAAAATGAAATATTATGTACCTATTGGGAAGGAGGAAAGAATACTAGGACAAGCTCTCGTAAGACAACCCAGAAGATGTTTTGTAATGATGGTCAATTATGCGGATGTGTTGTACCTTTGGACGATCCACACCGCCTTCTCGTATGGACTCTATAAGCTTCCTTGTAACAGACTCCAGATACAATTTTTCGAGATGAGTAAGGTATTCAAGACCATGCGGCAATGTCTTCAATTTCTTGCAGCTTCGAAGTCCCAGGTATTGGAGATTTGGCATCACCCCTTTTTCTACACTTACCTTATTCAATACTCGGAAATTGAACAACTCCAAATGTGTAAGCTTTGCAAAGCCTCTACTGAAACTCATCTCTTTCCCAACATAAGCATTATCAAGGAGAATACGTTCCAGACAGGGAAGTGCCTCAATGTGAGGCAGTAAATCTTCTTCAAGTCTACACCAAAGCAGCTCTATATGTGTGAGGCACTGCAATGAACAAAACCAACATGGTATGCTTTCCAGTTTACCACGTAATAAAAGGGACTCAAGATACGGAGGAGGTGAAGCAAGTGCGTCAATTCGAAGAATTCCATCCGATCTATCACTTACCGATAAATTCAACCAGACCAGGATCTTCATCTTCTGAATTGAGGCACAGAGCTCTATTTCATCACTTTCTTTTACATTTGTAATGCCAAGCATCCTAAGTTGGGTCATTTTTCTCAGAAGTCTGATCATGTTTTTATCTGACTGAACAAAAAATAAATCTTGCAACTTCTTGAACATAGAAATATGTGATGATGCTCTAATCCCACTAGCACATATGAAGGTCTCAAATCCAGTATCATTGAAATGTCCCATATACAGATGGCGCAGGTTTATCAACTCTGAACTTCCACTAGGAAGTATCGTTATGTTTGTGTCACTGATGTCCAAGGTTTGAAGGTTGTGGAGCCTTCCAATGTCTTTTGGAAGCCTTTTAATCCGAGTTCCTCTAAGATTCAAATATCTTAAATTGAATAAGTACACTAGATTGTTTGGAAGCTTATCAATTGGTACATTTTCCAAATCTAGAACCCTCAACAAGTAGAACCCAGAAGACCATGTATTTGATAACAATGGAGAACGTAAGCCAGAAGGAAACACAAGAAATGTACGAAGCTGCAACATACCTGTGCACAATTCAATTTCTCCTTCAGTTGTATGAATTGCCAAACGGCGAACTCTAGTTTCTTCCATTACTCCTCTCCTATCAAATACAACGCCAAACTTTTCTCTTTCTGAAGTTGAGAGTGCAATCTCCCGCATCAGATCATGCATCAGACACTGTTCTGGGATTCTAGATTGAGAATCCTTCTTTACAAATTGTAACATGCTGCGAAAAGTTAGCTCTATAAGATACCTCTCTGCAAGGTCTTCTAGTGTGACCCCATTGACATGTTCAATAAACCCTTCAGCTATCCACAATCTAACAAGCCTGTATCTTTCGATCAAATGATCTTCTGGGAAAAGGGAACAATATAAGAAACAATGCTTCAAACGGTATGGCAAATCATTGTAACTAAGCAACAAGATGCTCTTCACCGGTTCAAGAAAGTGATCGTTTGTAAGATGCCAATTTAAGTTGTTGCGCACTTCTCTCCACTCAGCAGATGATTTCTTTGAAGACATAAGACCACCTAGAGTCACGATAGCCAACACTTTGCCACTACTTCACAAGCTAATGTTTCAAGATCTGTTGGACAACACTTATTATGATAAGTTAAGAATGCTTTCCGACTGAAGAGCTCCCAGGCATCATTGTTCTCCAAGGGTTGAATGCGATGAACAAGGCTTTCAACTCCAAAAGATTGGAATGCTACATCATCGTTTCGAGTTGTTAACAGGATTCGACTTCCAAGTTGTCTATCTTGAAGTAATACCCTTGTTTCTCTCAAAAGTTGGATATTCCACACATCATCCAAAACAACTATGTATCTTTTGAATTCCAAGTAGTTCACCAGTATCTCTAGCAATTCCTTGTAGCTCATGGAATTCAAACTTCCAGGGACTATTTCCTTCCTTGACTGGTGAAATCCCTTGATCAAGCTTCGAAACAAGTCTTCAATCACATAAGTTTGTGAAACGGTAATCCATGCATAACATTCGAAATGCTTCTTTACAGTATCATCGGTGAAGATCTTGGCAACTAGAGTTGTCTTTCCTGATCCTCCCATCCCGACCACAGAAACAACAATTTGGTGTTTTACCTCATTCATCAGCCATCCTATTAACAGTTTCTTCTTGTCTTCAAATCCTTGTCTTCAAATCCTACAAGTTCATCTTCTGTAATGAAAAGAGATGACTCTGCTTGGTTCTGCACCCGATTGTGAATAGCATTGGAACCTGTTCCTTCCACACGACTAATACCATATCTCTTTTTTCTTTCTGGAATCTCTTTGATGGTTTTTGTGATTTTCTGCAACTTTTTGGCAATTTGACGCCTGTACCAAAGATATTCTGGAATTTGAATGCATTTGCGAAGCCACCTTATGAAACGACCCCTGCATTGAAATCTGGTTGGAATGTGAATGGTTTTGCGAAGCCACCTTGCAAACCGACCCCTGTACCAATTCTTTGGAATAAGAATGGTTTTGCATAGCAACCTTGCAAGTCGACCTCCATGTCACTGCTCATGCATGCCGTACAGGAATTCATCAATAATATCTTCAACATCATAGACAGAGTTTCTAATGCTTGCTACCCATTCCTTCTCTCCTTCTGTGTCTATTTTCTTTCCCTCAGCATCCTCTAGGAAAGATTTCATGCTTCTCAGCTCCTGCTTAATCTCATCCACTTGATCACAAACACCTGCGATGGAGGATGCTTCCTTCTCAAGAACTTCCTCAATTTTACCAATCAAGAACTCTGTTGCAGCTGAGGCCATATTGGCTTCTATGGTATATATCTGCCTAATTAATCACAGAATCATATCTGAAATCAGAGTCTATTGGCATTGAATGGAACAATGGATCAACATTCAATCATAGCATATTGTAGCATTTCAATAAGAATTTAGTCACAGAATTGCTGATGGCAAATGGCAAATTACTGCATTGCATTACTTTATTAGATATGTGGGTGCTTAAATAATATATATATATATATGTATGTATGTATGTATGTATGTATGTAGGTATGTATGTCTGAATCATCAGCGTATTATATGATACTTGCCTATTATAAAAAATTGTGACTGTACTCTTTAGTATCCGGAAAGTCCACTCTGTGATTACTTACTTTACTGTTGGAATTATTCTGTCACTAAGTTGAAGACTTCTGACCAAAAAAAAAAAAAAAAATCAGCATTTTTTTGTTTTTCCTTTTGCTGAACACACTAAAATACTAGTAATCAAAGTTCACAGTTCTAATCATTACCAGCCAGTATCAGTTGTGATGGTAAGGTGAATCCATGTACCTCAATTAGGAACCTCCATGGTTTCTAATGAGGAAAGACTAGCATGATAGGGCCTGGTTTTGGCGTTGCAAGGCTTAAGATTGTACAGTTTAAGAATAAGATTAAGTTTGTTTCAGCATTCTGAGCAGGACTGGGGCTGGTTCAGTTGAAATCTTCCAAGTTGTAAATTCATCCTAGGTTAGAGCTCAGAGGAGTGAAATGATTAGCCTAGCCTGACTTGTATGTACTGTATCACTTTTTATATATTCAGATATCAAAAGACATATCCAGTTCAAAAGAAGGTGATGAGATTGAAGCCACGGACAAAATTGTTACATAACCTGATAACCCAAGATGCATGACTCTTTTAAAGCATTTATCAAAAGAAAATGGCTCTTTTAAAGCAGATAATCACAGAATATTTTGAGCCAAAATGAAAACAAGATCTTTCATTGTTTCTTGCCAGGTAAACTGAGGTTAAAAAAAAAAAATGATTCTGCAAAAGACATATGGTATATCAAATAAAATTAACAACCTTACTGAACAACAACGATCACATACAAGCCAGCTATGATCAGAAACCAGAATACGACTCCATTGACATGCTGCTTCCTTAATATGGTCTTATTTCTGAAAGTTTGATTGGTTTTTGATTTGGTAGTTTTGCTCCTGAAAGAGGGTAAATCAAACCAGGATTGGTTTGCCCATTTGGTGGTTATCTGAGCCTAAAGAAATGAACAAAGTCAGTCAATGGTATCCTTCACCAGAAAAGTCCAAATAAACTGTTGCAAACAAGTTGCCCACTTGCTACTTAATTAGTTTGTGCATTAGATTTATATATGATATACCTATCTTTATCACTCACATAAATCCAAGAAGACCAAAATCACCAAATCAACTGTTTCTTTCTAATTTGTGTGTCTACTCTTCAATCTTCATATAGAAAATCAACAAGTTCTGGTGAATACATGCAACTAAAATTTAATATTTTGAGTTAGGCTTTTAGGCACATATACCGTTAGCCTTAACCATGGTTACATGCTAATCATCAAATTATTAGTGACGTTTTCAAACATTGTCAACAATATGATATAATAATGTGGATAACATATACGCTAAGTGGCAGTAAATTTATATTTAAGCCATTGAAGCTTCAGAAGAAAAAATTTCACTATTATCTGGAGATAAAATAACTGAGTTCTGAAGCGCATGAGCTCACCCCAGGCAAAAATTGAACTGCCTTCATCACTCCATAGCCTGAGTGGTTTTGATTTGGTTGGACTCATCCGAATCCCCAGTACTTTCAGGTGGAACAGTATCCTTCTTTCGATACCTTCGAAATCTCAGATGGCAGTACACAAGCATGTTCACCGCTAGCCAGTGTTCATGAATCATGAAAATCCTGTCTGGCTTCTCCTCAATCTCAGGATGAATGCCCATTTTACTAAATTTTGCATAATCAGAACCGTTCTACAATTATGAAAAACATGACTATTACAATGAAAGTCAAAATGGTAGAATAAAAGCATTAGGACAATACTAGAATTAACAAGTTTATGCACCTCGATTTTACCATGCCACCATTACTCAGACATCAAAAGTATTCTTGTAGTGATTCCACCTTGATCCTTCCCAGTTAGTTCTTTCCGGGGTTTCCATTTGGCTTCAAGGGCATTCGACTTATTTCCCACTTGTGCTTTATCATAGTCTGTTCCTGCCACTTTGCAACCAGACTTTCCCCATCCAAGCTTACTAAAGGGAGTATCAGGATGATATACTGCCTCTACCTCCATGACACGGGTCACAGGAAACAGCTACATGGTAAACATTAATTACTGTTACAAGTTACAACTAGATTAACCACTTGATTCCTTAAAGGGACACATAAAAACACCAAATAACTCAACTCCAGTTGGTGCATGTAGTTTACTTTTAGGTATAAACTTTCAGTCGGCTTCTAGATGCTTTTTGTCTAGTCAGGACGGTCAGGTTCACAATCATACTAGATTCAAGTAGGAGGCTTAACTTGGTTAGGATTGCTTCTGAATTTACTTTTTAAGCTGAAGCTAGACTCAACTCTTGTGCTTGAGAAAACTGGGATCACTTAATGTTGAAATCAAGCATGGCAGTGATCAGCCTAAGAAGATTTGTATATTAGTAAAAGTAATCATCCATTAATTCTTCTCATTGCAGTACAGCTCCAAGCCTCGAAGAGGCAAACAGAGAAACAAGGTAGCCAAACCAAACAGTTTGGAAAAGAAAAGAGAGAAACAAAGCAAAAGAACAACCAAAAACCTAAAGGCAGCCCAAAGAAAAACCAAAAGAAGGGGAACTCGCACAAAACAGGGAGGAAAAACAAAACAAAAAATATCTTTAAAAGAGCAAGTCCTCAATATATAACCAGTGGAGACCAGACCTACATGATACTGCAATAATATCTAAACAAGCCAAGATGAAAACAAAATCTAGCAGCTAAGAATAACTCCAGCCGCCATCAGTAATTTGTACTAGAAGTTATTCAAGAAGGAAAAGTATTTGTCATAGAGTTGGGTTCCAAGGAATTAGATGAGTACTTTCTTCGAATCAGTAAAATGGCCACTTCTCTGGCCCACTTACCTATAATCAGAAACCAACTTCAAAATAATAAATAAAAGATCTACTTATAACTTTCAATCTTTTTCACCCATATTGTACTAAGCCATGTTATCCTTGTACTAAAGCCATAGTACACTTCTTAACTTCGTTCCTAAATTTTTTTTGTCTATAATATGCATTCTGGAGAATAAACTAGCAGAGTCAATGAACAATTTGCTAAAGCATTGCAGAAATATGGGATTTTAGTAAAACCAAAGCATCCAAATCTCAAATTTCCAATTTTTCTATTGCACAAAGAACAATACTCACTATGCTATCTGCTGCAATAAGAGCAATACAAGTCATAAGTGCAAGCCTTGCACCTGTTCTCTTCTAATCTTCTTTAAATGGTTCCACTTGATCAAGTCAACTAACGATATCAACTGGACGAGCCTACACAGAATGGCAGCTTAGGAAACTTTCATCCATAAAGAACCACATTTGGTACAGTACCCAGCATCAGCATTTTATCTGATCAAAAGTCAGGATTAAAGTTCATTGGCATGCTTCCTATTGCTTAGTGATTTAAGAAAAGAGGAGGTTGGCTTGTTGTATAACAGAGCAAATAAATTGAATTTCCATAGTACAATTTGTAGATACACAATTCAAGGGAGACAAGATGATTAAGTGTAGAATATACATGAGATCTCCATAGCTTTGATGACGTAACCTTCATTCTCATCAGGTTATCTTCTTAATGTACTGAACTTCTGAAGCAGCTTTGATAAAATATCTTCTTATTGTAATTGACTTCTTGGGGGTGAAATCAAATATTTTGATAAGCCTATTATGAAAGCAGATATAGTGTCAAATGGGAGATCTTTCTGAAAGAAAACGGGTTAAGAATTTCAAACATTTGTGGACCTTGATGAAGATGTAAAGAGGGCTGATTGCAACGGGAGTTTGGGACCAACACATATCAAAAATTCCAACATAAATAGTTTATGCATCACATATAGCTTCATCACTGAGAAAAATGCAAGTAGACCAAATCAGTTTTGCTTTCTAGTTTGTATCTCTTATTTTCAAATACTAGTATGACCACGATTAAGTGTGTGCACAAGACAAGTGGTCCACCACAGACACTAAAACATGAACAACAAAGCATATGCGAAGACATAGACTACTACAGTACTAACTGCTGATTTCAAGGGCTCCACCCAAGCCCGGATATAATTCAGAGAGATCCATGACTTCCTATAATCCCTCCAACCAAACTTCCCCATAAAGCAATACCACACAGTAGTCCCTTCACAGATTTTCCCTTTCTCCACCACCAATCACCTTATGCCTTTCATGCAAGAGAGAAAAGTATCAAGCCCAAATTACCCAACTCAGATTCAGATTGCCGAACAACCTCAACACAGCAATTGTATCTCTGCAAAGATTAGTTGAAGGATGATATTCATATGAGTTTTAAAACAAATAGTTTTTTTATTTTTTATTTTTTAACTTCTAACATATGTCATTCATCAAAGGTCAAAAGTAGTGCATCCACAAAAACTGATGTACATGAATACATCAACTTTGAATAGAAGGGGTATTATAAGATTACCCTCTGAAGTATCGTACCACTGTAATGTCCCTTCAGAAATTCAGGTTATGTTAAATGGCTACGTCTGGTATCCCAAACCATCTAGAACAGATGCAAGATCATGATTTGATTACCATATCAGAATATAACACCATAACAATGCCCCACCTTGAATCCCCTTCAAAGGAAGACAATGGAATACACCCAGGATAAAATGGAGGAGTTGCATATCCTATGCAGATGAAAAACTTGATCAAACATGATGGATGGTAGGAGATGTGGAAGCAAAATCTAAAAAACAATTTATTTTCCTAATCGATTTCCAAAAATAACAAAAGGTAGAGCAAACGGCACAAAATCTCACTCAGTAATATCAAAGAAAAGCGTAGCCTCATCCCAAGGATCATTTATTTCAAACTTGTATTCTTGCATCCGAATAGGCCAATATGGACAAACCACATTTACAAAAATCAACAAGCCAAGCAACATCACAAAAAGTAAAAAAATGCAGGGTATAAACAAAAGTCAAGGTCACAATCATCAGCCCAACAGAAAACCACAGGTGCAAACGAAAGGAATACTTCTTAATACAGCCGTTTTTTTTATATATATAAACTTTTGGGTGTAATTTTTCAGTCGTCTTCTAGATTCTCTTTATCCAGTCAGGATAGTTGGGTTTACAGTGAGACTAGGTTCAAGTAGGAAGCTTAACTTGGTTGGGATTGCTTCTGTAGTTACTTATCTAAGCTGAAGCTAGACCTAACTATTGTGCTTGAGAGGGGCTCATTTAATTAGCAATTTTCCACATATTTGACAAGACCTTCCTGAGGTGGTAGGGCAGGGGTCTTATAACCTACTGTATTGCACTAAGCAATGTTATACCTTATTTGGTAAAAGACACTGTACATTTTTTTGGTTCTTCAGGTTTTCCTATAATATACCTTCTGGAGAATTAAAGAGCAGAGTCAAAGACCAATTTCCATCTTTTCTATTGTACAGAGTACAAAACTGTCACACAACCATTATCCTATCAATTGTACAAAAGAACACATATCAAAAAATTGTTTATGCATCACAATTAGCTTCGATACTCAGAAAAATTCAAGAAGACCAAATCAATTTTTCTTTCTAACTTGTAATCCTGTTCCAATACTGTATGACTACAATTAAGTGCTTATACAAGACCAGTACTCCACCATACTGTAACGAAACAACAAAACCTGTCCTAAAACATAGAGTACTACAGTACTACTTACAGCTGATTTCCAATCTACAACTATTTAAGAAATCAGAACATCTCCTACCTCAGATAAACCAGAAGCCAAAGTGAAGATCAGAATCTAATTCTACCCACAGTAGCTTTTTCCCAACCCTGATAAACTTCCAAAAGTTTCATCATACTCCTTCCAACCAAGTTACCCCATAATGTGCAATCACGCAGTAGCCCCCTCACACATTTTCCCTTTCTCCACCACCAAACCCCTTATGCCTTTAATACAAGAGAGAAATGTATCCAGCCCAAATTACCAAACTAAGATTCACTTTGCTGAACAACCGCAGCACAGATTGTATCTTCACATAGATTAGTGGACAGATGGTATTCAAATGAATTTTAACACAACAGGGATTTTTTAAAACATTCTAGCATTTAACAGTTCATCAGAGGTCAAAAGTCAACAAAAACTAAAGTACATAACTACATGAACTATCAAAATAAGGGGTTCAATAAAATTACCCTTTGAAGTATCATGCCACTGTAATGTCCCTTCAGAATTTTAATCGACAAGGGATGCAAGATCATGGTATGATTCCCAAATGAGAATAGTGTGTTACTTTTTCCTATAACACCATAACAATTGCCCAACTTTAATCCCCGTAAAAGGAAAGACAATGGAATACTATGAAATCCACCCACACGATAAAATGGAAGAGTGCAAATTCCTATGCAGATGAAAATTTTGACCAAATATGATGGATGGTGAGAGGTGTGAAGCCAAATCTACGAAACTGTTTATTTTCCTCGTCGATTTTCAAAGAACACAAAAAGTAGAGGAAAGGGCACCAAAATCTCAATCAGTGATATCAAAGCAAAGCTTAGCCTCATCCCAAGGACCAGCTATTTCAAACTTGTATTCTTGCATCCGGATCAGCCAATATGGACAAACCACAGTGACAAAAATCAACAATCCTAACAACATGACAAAAAGTAACAAATGCAGGGTATAAACAAAAGCCAATGTCGCAATCATCAGCCCAAAAGAAAACCAGAGGTGCAAACGAAAGGAATACTTCTTAATACAGTAAGTAACCAACGGAGCGAAAAGGAACACTTGCAAAGAGAAAAGCATGATTGCGAAAACAAGCAGCCTGGACCGGAGGCACGAAGCAATGAACACCGAGGCCACAACAGAAGCATTCAAAGAGATGCAACTTGTCAATGTGGGGTTGTGCAGAGCCCCGGGAGCCCTGACTGTAGACCCAAAGTAGTCATGGAGGAACAAATGTAGCACAAGTAGTGCAACCGTAACGGCCCAAATGGAATTGGAGCTAATGGAAGTGGTGAGTGTTTGGTATATAGGAGCTAAAACATACAAACCACTAATGAAAAACGAAATGTTGAGCAAGTAACGCAGGAACAGATTGAATGAGAGCATTTCTTTAGTTAAAAGCAGAACAAGGAATCCCAATCCGAGAAGGGTGACGTCAAGAAGCAAGAGTGAGTTTTCATTGAGGATTGATCTGAGGGTGTAGGTCCAGACCAAACCCACAAGAGCAACAATGCAGAGGTACTGGGATATCGAAACAGAATCCAACATGACTTTGAGAATGTCCCTTTTGACAACATTGGCATTCATCACCATTTCTTCGAGAAATGAATCGTCCGTGTGATTGTCATCAAACCCTGATTGCATGCCTCCATATGCAACTTTTCGCCATCTGGGTCGAGTGGGAGAGGTGATCACTTCACTCTCCATCACAATCCGGAAATCCCAAATCAAAAATAAGACGTTGGTTTTCAGCAAAATCAAGGCAGAGAGAGAGAGAGGACCAACAATATGAAACACAACATGCAGAGTGACCTATCCCCCAATTTGGTTGTGATGAAACTATGACAGTTTTTCAGGGACTTTGTTTTACGATCCAATCTCCAACGGGAAAATCTGAGAGAAGACCATAAAAGGGGGGAAAGGCTGTTATGGAAGGAAGAGAATAATCTGCGCTGTTTTCATTCCTTTATTATAGCAACTGACAACAGCAAAATACCAATTCTTCTTTAGTTTGGCTCATCTGGCTCTAGTTTTGCCACTTTGGGCTCTGGCTTTCTGGTCAGTTTGCCACATGTATTTAACACGTGCAAGGATAAACATTGGGGACAAAAGACTTACAATTCATGTAGCTGTCAATTTCGATATTACCCGATAATTTAATTACGAAACGGGTTGAACTCACTCAACAAAAAAAGAGCGGTTTATCCTACTGATTATTTGGAATGACTGATATTGTAAAGATTACAGATTTAAATCTCACTGACATCATGAGATGGATGAGGCAGGAAAAGAAAAATTGTTGATTCTACCCATGTTAATGTGTTAGATACGAAATGAACTCATTGGTCGTGTTTTTTTTTAGATTCGATCAAATTCGCACATACATCACCCCTAAAAATAAGTAATTTAAAGAATATTTAGGTGGTGAAGCTATGTAATATTAAAAATAACAATAGCCTTAAAACAAAGATCTGCCCAATTATCAGTGTGTTGTGATTTAAGGAGGTGATGGGAGGCATATAGAGAATATAATGAGGGGAAAACCGAAAATTTGCTGGGTTCAAATATCAATATGCGAGGCCTGGATTAAACCACTGCTTTCAGACCAAAAATTTGAACCATCCTTGTAGAAAACGGTTAATATATTTTAGCATATTGTGTGTCTGAAGAAATGAAGGATCTGATTACTAAATGGATGATAAGAAAATGAGAGTTCGTAATTGTTCTGTTTCAGCTTATATCATCACTGTAGCAAAAAGGAATGTTAACTTAGAGATTAAATTGTTTCCAATATAGCATTTAAACCATCAATGTCAGGGCTGTAAGTTAGTTTCCTATTTCAAATAAGTAAACAAGTTTAAATTCTTCAGGATCTAGATGACTTCAATTATTTTAAACATATCAGCATTCAGTACCAGTATTCCTTCCAATGCCATCCAAGACCTGAATCAAGCAATTAGCATAAATGTAAGTCCCATTAAGTACTTTGCAGCCATCGCAAAAATATCGAATTGAAAACTGAGTCAACCTTATAAGGACAATGAAGCACAAAGAACACTGATATACAAAAACATAAAAATGACCAAATGAAAAGATGTGGGAGATGAGTTTTGGCATAAAACCAAGTAACTCAGCGGCATATCTATTCAAATTCTACTGAAAAGAATAGGAAAGTTGTTTCTTTTCTTTTTCTCCATTAGATTATGGAATTAGTTCAAGCAAAAGAGTTCCAGAACAAAAGCTATCAAGAACTGGCATATAGAAATTTTATGGTCATGAGAAGTTACAGATCGAATAATGTAGATATGCAAACCCAAAAAGTATACCTAGTTGAAATCTTGTGTGCTTTATTAATGCTCTTTGCCTAATTGACTAGGGAAAAAAAATTCCAAAGATGCTTATACACCTAAAATCAGTTTCAAACCAAAGTAGAATATATGAATATGAGTAGACACAGTGACAACCTTCCATGACATTACTTTAATGTCATGTCATGGAAGATTTTTGAGTGAAAGATGACCATTGGGTATGGTTTCAGAAGGAACTAAACGGTTTTGAGCTGGAAGAGTTTGATTCAGTGTGAGTAAAGTTTGAAGATGTGTCTGTGCATTTTTCAGGGGGAGATATAGGGGCTGGAAGTTTGAAAGTTCTAGGTCATTGCAAGCCATAGAAGCAATGTGTGTAGCCATTCTAATAACTCATATTCTTAAACTTATGATAAGATTTAGAAAGCAAAGGTTTCTCCTCAGGTCCAAGTTGCCACATTAGTAAAATTCATTTACTTCACAAAAGAAAAAAAGCAATCAGCATTAACACGGATCAACAGAAGTAATAATGAAGACTGAGACCAACCCTGTATTTGATCATATCATGTAAAATCAAAACACAACCATGAGAAATCTCAGCCCTTCACATCCTTCACATACTGTTAGCTTTGTCTATCAAAAAGAAGAAAGTAACCAAGTCAACTCCACGCTATTTATTATCTCAACCTAAACAAAACAAAACACAAAGGCCTACTAATTGAAGTTTGAGCTGTGCAAAACCTGCAGTGATCTTGTAGCCACTGATGTTAGAGAAGAGGAGCTCTGGAAGTAGACCACAATCGGAGTTTGGGACAAATGAGGGCTACTGTAGTAGAGTTACAATTGCACAACACCCTTCTTTCAGAACAATAAGAAAAATTATTAGGCACAATTACCATTTAAGTTTACTAAATTCTATTGTTTATTACAGGTTATTATTGTAATTGAAGTTGTTTGTCACAAAACATATAATTTTTTTTTAAAAAAAAAAAATTATTAGCCGATAATAAGTATGGTAATAGTTATGGTGACCAAAGATAACGTGTCAAAACGTATACTTGAGATATAGATAGTTGTGACTGACAGTATTTTCAGTTATAACGTTAATTCAGCAAATGTATTATGAACTTATGATAGATATCATTACTATTTTTCTTTTTTACACAAAATGGTAAACATAGCCACAAGAAATTTCCTCTGTGTAAAGAGCCATCATATTGTTACAAGGACGTCATGTTTCAAAAGCATACTCACTGCATATGTAGTATCATGAACAGCAAGCAAATACAATAATGCCATACCATTTTTCTCTAAATTCCTCAAAGTTGGGAAGGAGATCTCGAATTCTTGATATATGACCTGCCTCATATTTCTTTTGTTGGGGATCAGAAGTAAGCTACCTGCACCTGCCACAGAAGTGACGGTTACTACGTAAGTGTCTAAAGATATTAAGGCTAACTCTTTGAAAACAAAGAAAAGAAACTATTGACTGTCTGCAACAGAGCATTTGGAGTACCATAAACATCTAGCAGTGCCTAAATAAAATATCAATCTAAAATTAACACTTAATAAACTACCAACCAGGGCAAGAACACTGCTACATAATATGATTTTCTCATATGGTTGTCTCCACCTGTGCATCTCACCTATTTCACCTTTTAACTTTCTTTTCTTTTTTTCCTAAAATGATGGTTACCTTCAACATGATATCGTCTACTTCCTCCAATCGTTGTACTTCCTCTAGTACTTCCCCCAGCTTCAATAGATTCTGTGTGTAGAAAATCTATAGTACTTTCAATTTTTTTCACTTTTACCTAACAAACTCAAAGTGGTTAAAAAAAAAAAAAAAAAAAAACTGAAACCTATAAAACTCGAGAATATCAAAGGCATTCACAACCTTCATCCACCACGTTACTAATCACAGATGTGTCTATTCAATATTATTCACCGTTCTCCTACACCACTAAAATACTCAAACGGTCAAAACTTAAAGTGCCATGCATTGCACGATTATGCAAATATAACACATTAAATGCCAAACAGTACTATCTTTGATACTTACAATCAAATAGAGCAAGTAAAACTGGAAGGCTTTACTTTCTAATGATTGCCTTCAGAGTTAACTTATCATTTATCACTAAAAAGGTGTTACCTACATTGAAGAAAAAGAGTTAAAAATGCACAATAAAAACTGTAACTAGTCCGGAAAACAAATCCAAGCAGTTGCTGCAAAGGACTGAGTACTAAGTAACCTACTAGTATTGTGTTTCCAAGCTACAGATGCATGACTTAAAAGCTCCCTTGAGAGGTTTGATTATGTTTAGGTCGTATCATGGTTAACTAAAATCTATGCACCAAAAAATACAAACAAAACTAACCTGTTCAAACTTCTCCAGAGTACGAGTCAACTACAATGTTCTGGCCTAGAGTTATGACAGTAGCAAGGGATGTAGTTATCCTCTTAAATTTTGCTTTCACGACCGTAATATTGCAATTCCTTCTTAATACAAAGATGTGGTCACTATCATCAGCAACATTGCAATTTGCAAATTCTATACCCTGAAGCACAGTATATTTTTCTTTCATCACTGGGGAAGAGTTATGAGTATAGTGATGAAAGTAACTGATGTCAATCATAAGACCAATATGCCAGCTACTTGACATGGACTCTAAGTCAAATAAAAAGTGAACCAAAAATGAACTAATTGCCTCAGTTTCAGCTGGGATATATGTGCTTCAAAATTCAAGGAAACCAAAAGATCATAGATGCATCAGTTTTGTAGCTTGCCATGAATTTCACGCCACAATAAATCCGAGCTTTCAACAATGCGCTTACTTTCATAAACTATATATTGCCAATGTTCATGCTTGGGTTGTGGCCTCAGCGATTCAATGAGAGGATGCATAGCATGAGATTTACCGTACAACTCCCTTGCTGGCTGAACATGATTCCACCAAAAATCTGAGAGAGCATATTTCAACATATCCCAGTATGCTGCATCTCGGTATAACCTGAACAGGCTACTTCCATTAGGCGTCCAAACATATAAATCCATCCATTCCCTGTCAACTATTTCCATTAAACCTTGAGCCTGTGGAATACAGTGAAGAGGAATTCGGGACCAAGGGAAAGCCTTGTTCATATCTCCATCAAAAAACGGGCATTTAACCTCCAGCACTCCTCGTCGAGGCAATCCATACAGCATGTTATCAACCACCCCATCTGGTGAAGCTGCTAGCCAGTCATCTCCTGGATTTACATTTCCATAGACTTGAAACTCCGGAAACGAGACTGAATTTCCCGTTATCAACTTGTATCTTTCAAGTGCTTCCTCTTCTTTAATATTATTCCAACAGGTAGCCAGGTTACCAGAAAAGGGCTCAGTTGCTCCAATTTTCTCTAACCAAAGCCCGACTCTTCGGCGATTCCAAAAACCAATAGCCGCAGCAAAAGTGCTTGCAGTCAGTTTCTGTTTTCTGAGTCCTTGCCAATTCTTGAACCAATGCTGAAGACCAGGTGAATTGAGAACTGAATAACTCTCAGACGAAGAAAATCTCTGAGCGTAATGAGAATGGCTGAGAATTTGTCTTCGGGTGCCTAGCATACTAGGACCCAGAGATCTTCAGCAGCTGTAGTTTCTCCAATTAGTACAATCTACTGCAAGAAACCCTTGTATTTTATAACCAGGTGAAGCAAGAAGCATCTTTTTCACTGCCCAAGAACAGAAAAACCAAAGAAGTACCAACTGTTACACATTTCTTCAATGGGTCTGAGAAAGTTGATCAAAAATGAAAAATCCATCCCAACTAATTGTGCAAATGTCAAAAATTGCAAGAACAGTAATTGGTTCAAAACAAACACCCCATAACCCAGAGTCCTTACATGGCATAGGAAATTATGTTCTTCATAAGAAACATGCAAAAATGGATTCAAACCAACTTTACAGAATCATGTAGACACAGTTTCTATAGGAACATAATAGTCTAATTCCATAATAGACAAGCACGGTGAAATAGAAGCAACTCAAAGCAATGGTGTTCATTGGGTTAAAGGCATGATGACATTGTTGGGCTGCAACCCAAACATCAAACGCAAAGCAAAATGCTTTGCCTTTCTGTGCAATCCACAGGAAATAAAGAATAGTGGTGAACTACCTGAGCAGAAAAGCAGAGACTGACAAAAGTTGATGGAAGATGAAGGGTGTGGAGATTGATAGACGAATGGGTTCTGGGTAATTGCAGAGACTTGGGAAAGTCGATATGGGTTTTAGGGACGGAGCTGCCGAGGAACCTAAGGGTTTTAGTTTCCGAAGAAGGGTTTTAGAACATTTTGGTTTAAATTTTCTTTTTCATTTTAATAGCCTAAATACTCCTTCAGTTTTTAACTTTTTACGAAATAGTCATTCTACCCTTTAAAAAAAAAAACCTCTTAAATTTGCCCCATATTTTTGAAGAAATATGTCAAATATCCCAAACCACTCTACATTCTAGTAAGAAATGAACACAAATAAATTTACGGTCATTGAGATTTTATACTAAATTTAGTCATGCTATAAATCTTTTTGTTAAAATTTGTCACGTGATTAACCTGTTAAAAGCTATCACGTGTTAGTTTATAGATCATGCAGTCAATCACGTGATTTGAAAATGATAAAATTAGTCTTGAAAATAGATATGTGATCAATCACCTAATGATTTTTAACACATAACCAGATAATAATCAAAGAGCATATAAGGTTTAAATAGAGTGATTACAGTGATATTCTTAGAAGTGAGTAAGTTAAAACTCCATTTTGGATTACTTATAATAATCATAGAAACCACTTTCAAACGTCGTTTGTCAAGGAAAGTTAGAATATTTTTTTTCCTAATTATAGAAACGATTTTTGATCATTTTTAAAGAAGCATTTATGATGTGCTTTTCACTTCACCAGTTTTTTTTTTTTTTTTTATTTCTACATATTTCTAACAACGTCGTTTTCAATGGAAGCGTTTCATGACAAAAGCACTCGAAGAAAAACAATCACAAATAAACAATTAGTATCGCACAAGTAAAAATTAAGTCACTATTTGTGATTTTACAAATCTCTAAAGACCCGAAACAAAAAAAAGGTTTGTGAAGGTAAAAGTACCAAATTTGGAGGGTAAACCTGTGAATACTAGGGCTGAGTATACGTCGATTGGGTTTTACTTTCATCAACAGTGGGTGGGGTCTGGTTCTGATCGTAAAGATAGAGCAAAGTTTCAACAACTCCAGCCCGTATTGCAAAAAGTTCCAAGCTTTCCTATTCTCTGCTGCTTAAAGCAACAGTCTTTTCAACTCTCAATTAGTCTCTGATCAAAAACTCAAACACCCAATTCCCAGAAAGCAATAGCAATGGCGACCCTGGTCGCAATGCCCAGGATGAGACTCAAATTCACATCTTTCCCTCCATTTCTGGGCCAATCCTACAGGCCCAGAAGACTCTCACTCTTCAATGGAAGAAGGACCTTTTCAGTCTCGGCTTCTTCAACCCCAGACCAAGTACGTGTCCGCTTTGCTCCTTCTCCTACTGGGAATCTCCACGTTGGCGGAGCCAGAACCGCCCTCTTCAATTACCTCTTTGCCAGGTTCCTAATCTTATTTGTGTGTTCTGTTCAAGCCAAACATGAGTTTGGGGGTTTAAGTGTTATGTGTTTTGGTTCAGGTCCAATGGAGGGAAGTTTGTATTGAGAATTGAAGACACTGACTTGGAGAGGTCTACTAAGGAATCCGAGGAGGCTGTGTTGCAGGATCTCTCTTGGCTTGGTCTTGATTGGGATGAAGGTACTACCATGTTTTATGCTCTTTTATATATGTGAATGCATTTGTGTGTTGCTTTAGATTGTTTGCATAGGGCAATGACTTGGTAGTAATGGCTTAGTCTGAGGTGGTAGTGAGGTAAAGTTTTCGACTTTGGGGCATTTGGTAGTGTTTATTCCTGTTAGTCTTGGTGCATTTGGTGTATCTTGCCAAGTCTCCAACTGGGTTTTTTATTTTATTTTTGGTGAATGCTGCAGGGCCCGGTGTTGATGGAGATTATGGGCCGTATCGGCAATCAGAAAGAAATTCTTTGTACAAGCAATATGCTGAGAAGCTTTTAGAGTCTGGTTATGTCTACCGCTGCTTTTGCTCTAGTGAGGTGATTTTCTTTAATATTTGAATTTTGATTCATGTCTACTGCTGAATTTTGGAAGGGTTAAAAGACTGCCTTAAAGCAAAGTTGTGATTGTAGTAGGTTTTAGAATGGATATAAATAGGAGATTTGTCCTTCCTCGTATTATTAGATGCATACTGTGTCATGAAACCTTGGAGAGTTTGCTTTTCCTAATTCCTCTTATTTCAATCGATTTTGTAATTTTGACTTTCATTGGCTAAACAAAATCAGGTTGATTTTGAACACCATTCATTTGTCAGTTTTATGTGCTTTTTTATTTGAATCCTTGGCACCTTTTTCTGTGGAAATGACCAATAAACAATATGTTTCATGTTTTCTTGGCGGTTTTTAAGCATTGTAATGAGTCACTGTTATTTGTTCATTCTGCATTGCTGATTGCTGCTAAGCAAAAAACTGTTGTAATTCTGCATACCTAACCTTATTCTCTCCAGGAACTAGAAAAAATGAAGGAGATTGCAAAGCTGAAGCAACTGCCTCCAGTGTACTCAGGAAAGTGGGCCAGTGCAACTGATGTAGAAGTACAAGAAGAGCTGGAAAAAGGAACTCCTTACACATATAGGTTTCGTGTTCCAAAGGAAGGAAGTCTGAAAATCAATGATCTCATTAGAGGGGAGGTAAGTGTAGTTCATTATTTAGATATATGAATATTATACATGTATTGGGAGGCATAGAAACCCCAAGTAGGGTAAAGTATGCTGCTTACAAATTTAAGTGTTCACCAATTAACTACAATCACCATCAAATAGGTAATTAGTTTTCTAGGATGTTTACTTTTTATAGTATCTTGAAGGTCAGTTGGAACTTGGACACTCTTGGAGATTTTGTAGTTATGAGAAGCAATGGGCAACCGGTGTACAATTTTTGTGTCACAGTTGATGATGCTACCATGGCTATCTCACATGTTATTAGGTAATAATACCCACTTTAACATTTGGGAATGCTCTCCTTTATATATATATATATAGAAAAATCATATATTAGTCCGGCTACACTAAGGACGTCCTTAGTTTTTCTTAGGTACGGATTTCCGGTTTTAACCCACTTTCCGATCACATTTTCACATCTTAACCGTTCAGTTTTTAGGTCCTAATGTATAGATCACCTCTGAAAATTTTCAGCCAATTTGGTGATCGTTAAGGCATCCAAAACTGCAATTTACCATTATAAATACGAACGGTTCCGGTTCGACAGATTCGGTTCGTTCGTGTAAATTACAGTTTTGGATGTCTTAACGATCACCAAATTGGCTGAAATTTTGCAGGGGGATCTATACATTAGGCTCTAAAAACTGAACGGTTAAGATGTGAAAATATGATCGGAAAGTGGGTGAAAACACCAAATCCGCACCTAAGAAAAACTAAGGACATCCTTACCTGAGAAAAATCATATATATATATATATATATATATATTTGGCTCATCTGTTATGTTATGCCATTTGATTCTCTGAAAACTTGCATTCAGAGCAGAGGAGCATTTACCAAATACTCTAAGGCAAGCGTTAATATATAAGGTAACTTTTTAGACTTGTGTCATGTTTTTCCATGTTTTTGGGATTGTATCTTTCAACAACATTTATTGAGGTGATTTTGTTGTCTAAACTCCATTCTTACACAGGCACTAGGATTTCCAATGCCTTACTTTGCACATGTATCCTTAATTCTTGCACCTGATCGAAGTAAGTTATCAAAAAGGCATGGAGCAACTTCAGTGGGCCAGGTAGTTATTTCTTCATTATGCTCACTTTTAATTCATTGCTAAAGGTTGGAGACAAGATGTTTCAGCCTTGGTTTCCCTGAAGGCCAACCCCAGTTTCTTCTTATTACTTTTTACTTTTTTCTTTTTCTTTTTTATACTGGTTTTCCTTATTCTAAGAGACTCGCTGGGAATATTAATAGGTATTATTGTAATCTAAATATCGAATTACTATAACTTTACAGTTTAGGGAGATGGGCTATCTACCACAGGCAATGGTGAACTACTTGGCACTGTTAGGTTGGGGCGATGGCACTGAAAATGAATTTTTCACCCTGGAGCAGCTAGGTTAGCGAATTCCTTTGAATCCTCTCTATTTCACCATGTTTCTGTCTCATCCTCAAAAACATGCTGCTCAGCTTATGTGCTTTCATGTTCATTACGTTTGGATATCTTGATCCTTTGTTGAATTAATTCTTACTTGAATATTTGATGTAATTTACAGTTGAAAAATTTTCGATTGGTCGTGTCAACAAAAGCGGTGCCATTTTCGACAATACTAAGTTAAGGTAATTTGGCTCAGATCTATTATGTGTCTTCATGTTCTTTAGTTATCTCTTAGGCCAAGCATCCCTTCTGTTGGAGAAGTAGATAAATGAGCACCTTGCAGATGCATGGTCATTTTGCTTAATGTGCATCATAACTTTTGAGAATTAGGCTTCTCATTGAATTCTCAAATGAATGGCTCTCCTGTTGCATTGCTGAGGTTTTGAAATTAAATTTCGAATTGACATATACGTACACATTACAAACCAAAGGTGGATGAACGGTCAACATTTACAAGCACTTCCATCAGAGGAGTTGAAAAAGCGTATTGGTGAGCAATGGAAAAGTGCTGGTATCCTTACAGAATCAGAGGGTTCATTTGTAGAAGTAAGACTCATCTCTTCTGCACTTCCTTTTGTAGGTTATTTAGTACATAACTTTCCAGAAACAGTGTTCATATTCATCGTATTTAATAAGATAAAATCATATTATCCTTTGCATTTCCGTGGTTGATACTTCTCTTAAGAGTAGCTTATGCTCTCCCGGACTGATCTGCTGTATTCTGATAGCTCTGTAACAGAGAGAGAATGCATAGGTCTTCAGGGATAGCTCTCAGTTTACCCTTGTTGGATTTAATTTTACCTCTTTTAGTCTCTCAATTCTATTTCTATTATAATATTCTATTACTATCCAAAGTGAAGCATTTTGTACCACATTTTGTAGGATGCAGTTGAGCTTCTTAAGGATGGGATTTATTTGGTACCAGAAGCAGATAAAGGACTATCAGACTTGCTATCATATCCTTTACACGCCACTTTAACCAGGTGATTTGACTTTTTTGTGCATTTAAAAATCTGGTTTGATATGTTTATCATCTTTGAATCAACTTTTGCTTGGCCACTCCAGAACTTTGATATCTTTCCTTGACTTTTAGGATGACCATTTATTTCTCTCTTGAGTTATGGGGTTCATTATAATATATTTCGGGATTAAATACCTTGAATTGATGGAAAATGGCATTGAGTGCTCTTTTTGAACTCATGACATGCAAGAAACAGAAAGCTTGAGTTCAACAACCGTAGTTGTCGTATTTTTTTTTTTTTTGGGTCAATAGTAGTTGTCGTCTTCTGGGATTTATTATGTCTTGTATATGTATGTATATGGGCAACGTGGTCTGAATATGGAGTATTTCATTAAAGGGGCTGAATATTCCCAAGTTAGTACATTTAGATTTTTCCACTTGTAGATGTATATGTCTTACTGTGATTGGACTTACCTTTGAGTTCATGTTTGAAGTAGGGGATAGTTGTTGGCTACTGATGTTAACAGAAATACTGTAAAATATCACTGAGTTTGCCTCTGCTGACTGCAGTTGGGAAGCCAAACCTCTCTTAGAAGACAACCTTTCTGAGTTTTCAGCCAGTTTCATAGCTGCTTATGACAATGGTGAACTCCTTGCTGCACTTGAAGAAGGCCATGCTGGTTGGAAGAACTGGGTGAAGAGCTTTGGCAAATCACTTAAGCGGAAGGTGGCCTCTCTCATCTTCAACATTTCGCGAACTCTTTTTTCTTTTTCTTTCCATTCACAGAAAATGAACTGAAAAGTTTGTTCATCAAAATCCTAATGGCAGGGAAAATCACTCTTCATGCCCCTCCGAGTGCTGTTAACAGGAAAGTTTCACGGCCCAGATATGGGGGCTAGCGTGCTTTTACTGCACAAAGCTGGAAAAGATGGTGTAGTTACTCCTCAAACTGGGTTCGTGACACTGGATGAGAGGTTCAACAAATTGCGACAAGTTGACTGGGAAGCATTAACCAAGGATCAGCCTCTCCTGGAGACTGCTGAGGCAGTATCAAATTGAGAGTCAACAGTTTTGACCGGCTTTTTTTTTCCCCTCAACACTGATATGAGCTGTTACACTATAAATCATATATTTCATCTGTTTTATTACTTCTTTGTTTCTTTTACCGTCAACACATGAAGATTTTAGCGTAATAGATGTATCCGTTTTTTTTATTGGTAAATATACTAATGTGTACTATCATGCGAAACATAAACTTGCCTTTCCTGAATCCAACAGGTTCCTTCTATCGCCCTCAATGTGTGTAATTTCAAATATTCTTCCACACCTGTTTATGTTCAGCAGACTTCAAGTGGGCATATTACATCGTTCCAACCCATTGTTCTTTTTTGTTCTCTTATGTTCTTGTTTGGTTCTTCTGTTTGGAATGGAACATAATGTATAACTCTCTGATTTAAAATGTCTAATAAGATCTTCGTGGTTGCAACAGTTAGTCAATCTTAATCTTTACCAACATTGTGTTCAATTTCCATCTAAAGAGGTAACTATAGGGATTAAGATTAACCAATGTCGCGAATCACAAGGGTATCCACTACAAACCATAGTAATTAACTGTAAATCGTAACATTTGGCTTTACTCAATCACAAAAATTGGACAGAATTGTATTTTGATCTAAGATCGAAACATTTCAAATCAAAAGGGTGTTTATTAGACATTTTAGGTGACATTTGAGTACCATTTCCAAGACCAAATCATTGGGAATGTCGGTAGTTACGAATTTTGTTTAGCTAAGCTGATGATTCTTGTGTCATTGAGAAAAAAATTGTGGGAGATATTTTTGGTGAGTCCCAGTATAAGGGATGAGAAGTCTATGGTCCACCAGTAAGGATCAAGAAAGCCTAGTAATTTACACTTTGGTCCTTCATTTGGATCTTTTCTTGCATTGAAAATTTGAGAGTTGGGACAAATTTCTTGAGGACACCAGGTGGGGCATATTGACAGTTCAGTACACAAATATTATCCACATACATCCCAGCACACTAAGCACCTTACAATCTTGTGTCATAATATCCACTCTTCCAACGTAGTTAAATTTACAACCTTGCAAAATAGGAAATCATCAAAAGAGGAAAAACTTGCATCAAGTCTTGCACAAAAAAATTGGCATCACAAAACAAAAGGGTGTACAGCCTCTTTTTCAACAACCAATTCACTATACAAAAGTGTGTGGTAGCAGCAAGATAAAGATAGAATGGCTTTGGAAAACTGCTTGCAACTAAGCACAGTGTGCACTACTAGGGTTGGTGCTGCACAATGCTACCAACCATTTTCTTCTAAAGAGAAGCTTATTGTGCCAACTTGTAATGGATTGAAGAAGTCTGGTTTGAAGTTCTCCTCAACTTCATCCTTCGTCGCCTGTCCGAAAAGCACTAGATTCCAGAAATCCGGCTTTGTTTGCAAAGCTCGTGAAGCTGTGGATCAGGGTAAAATCAGCTGCACAATCTCTGGTCTTATTGTTATTTTTGATTAACTGCTACTGTGCTATCACTAATGCAATAGTATACTTAGTAATCAAGTAATTTCTAGAGCTGCATATATAGGGTCAAAATTCAGCAAAGCTGAAGAACTAATAGTGCTCTGAATGCTTGGTATTCATCTGTAGAATGGAATGCATTATGATATAAATTCATGTTAGGTAGGTCAAGTCTTTTCAAGTAATCAAGTGGATTATGCAAAACTGTTTTTCATTTTTTCCTCTGTTTATAATCAAATTGCAATTGCTAGTTACGTATCTGGTGGGGGTTTGTAGCTCCAATGATAAAAGAGTATACACCCCCAACAAGCAAGGTTAGATTTCTAACATTTCCCACTTGTACGGAAAACAAATCCTTAATTTGCGCTAGTCAAGGTTCTTGGTACATCTTATTTTAGAAGGAAAGGAAGTGCAGCAGAGTTACGCTAATGTATAAGGAGCACTAGCATAATACCACTATAACATCATTACTCTCTCTATGCGGTGCCAATTGGTTTTGTTTTAATTTAATTAATTTTGAGTTGGATGCTCTATCTTCAGTTTTGAAAGTAAGATAGAAGTTATTGTTGCGCTAATGTTTCTTTGTTTTCGATTTTCTAACTGCTTGATTCTCAAAAATAGCTTCATCACATGCACATCAAATCGTAGAGTTAACCAAATCATGCGAATCGTGCAGTTCAAGTGGTGACAGATTCAAGCTGGAACAACCTTGTCATTGCAAGTGAGAACCCAGTTCTGGTGGAGTTTTGGGCACCATGGTGTGGACCATGCCGGATGATTGCTCCGGTGATCGACGAGTTGGCAAAAGAATATGCTGGGAAGATAAGCTGCTTCAAGCTCAACACTGATGACAGCCCCAACACTGCCACACAATATGGCATAAGGAGTATTCCAACTGTGCTCTTCTTCAAAGGTGGAGAGAAGAAAGAGAGTGTTATTGGTGCGGTGCCCAAGTCCACCTTGTCCGCTACAATAGAAAAATATGTAGATCTTTAAAGAGGGAAATGATGTATACAGACTTATAGTGTAAGCCACCATGCTTGTGCTCACGAAGCTATTCATTGTTAATCTTCAGACTGCTGCTCATTTCCAATTGATAAAATTTGTCTTGGTCTTGCTTTTAACTTTCCAATTTCCATGACTAGTTTAGTCTCTTTTCAGTCACAGCTAAACTTTTCAAAGAAGCAGTTCAACTTAAACCGTCCTCCCTCAAAATTCAACTCCCCCTAATTAATTTTTACACCGAAAATCATGTGTGCCGTATATCATAGAAGGTCCACCTTATGTCCTGTGCCTCCTTTGCTCAGTTGAGCTTCTGTGAAGAACATTTAATCACAACCAAAAGATTTTAAAATAAGCAGTTCCATATTATACATGCCGACTCTCAATGAAAATACTACCATTTAAGGGAATCATACTGCATAACTAACGTGCCCAGTTGAAAAACAAAGTTTCAGTTTTTCTAATTTTACATGTATACTGAAAACCCCTATTGTAACCGCAAATAAATAACAATGCATACCCCATCGAAATAGGTCAGAAGTACAACTCTAGGAGGAGGAGAAATCAAAAATTACTACTATGAAACGATGTGTAATATACCACGATGACGAGATTTTCAAAGAAAACAAAGGGCCCCAAAAAAAAAAGGAAAAAAAAAAAAAAGAAAAAAGAATATGAACTACAACTGAAACCACAAGAAACTCAGCCCCATCAGCCACACAACCAGCACCCAAATTTCCTTTTTATATATAAATCACAGATTAGTACAAGTGGGAGCGATGGCCCTGTTAACTATTTCATTTCATCCACGCACTGCAATCTTCAGAGGGCCAAAGGCAATTCTGCCATTTCTCATGCTGCACAAGCAGCTAGATCGAGAACCAATGGAACAAACACCAATATGACCGATACAGCCTTTTAAGGGGAATGTTTCCAATCAAATTGAAGATTATTATACCCATTAACCGCTCCAAGCCCACTAAGTAGATGGCTCCCTATATCCTGTTGATGATGCATACTTTGTTCTCGAGCCATTGATGCCATTCCAACCCTCCCATTCATAACAGAATTATTTCCCATTGCAGCTCTTATTCCATTAGCCATGGCAGGCTGACCAAGCCCACCCATACTACCAAATCCACCACCCCCCATACCTGAGTTACTGTTGCCCATGACATTCCCCGACAGACAGTTGCCACCGTTCATACCTGTGTTGTTGCTACTAGACAAAATCCCATTCATGTTTTTCACATCGTTTCCCAGAGAACCCACACCAACCATACTACCTGAGCCATTAAGCTGGTTGGACATCATCATGTCATGTAAAATTTTCTGGACAGAGCTCTGGGAATCACTTGGATCAGCCTCACTGGAAAGGGCTGGCTGTTGCATGGATACATTTGCGGGTGAATTTGCTGCACTCATGTGATTGGTAGCTGTCAAGGCACCATGAGATGTTTGGGATGGATTGTTCGATGAGGGTGTTGGTGACTGGAATGGAGAAGGGTTTGCTTGAGCCTGAGGGATTGTACTAGAAGAACCAGGGGATGGAATCTGAACAGAACTTCCTCCATAGGGACTGTTTGCATTATTCATCGAACTCTGTTGCCTGGAATTCATGGAATTTTGATGGAGGAGACCCACAATGGTGCTTGCAGAGGTAGAGGTGGATGCTGTGTTCACGTTATTTACACTAGCCATACCACTAGGTCCATTACCAACAGCAAGTTGCATATTGGCCTGGACAGAGCTTGCGTCATTTGACTTCTGGCCCACCGTTTGCTGTTGCTGCTGCATTTGTTCGTCAGACTGCTGTGCTTGATTGTGAAACCCAGATGACGCACTCGTCCTTCGAGGAAACTTGGCTAAGCTCTCTGAAAATAGAATTAACATGAATAGATGTGAAATCCAAACCCAAATATTATAATGATTCCAACTAAAATATAATGAATTTGTAAAATTTCCACAATTTGAAGGGGCTTCCCTAACATTTATTTCTACTGCCAATGTAGTGCAACAAAACATGTATGCATACAGGAAAGAGTCTAAGATGGTTGATATAACAAATCAGAAAGCAGGACACTATATTAAAAAAGAATTAGCCCAATCACTGTCTAGACCCAACAATTAAACAGTCAAGTCTATTAACTACATGGTCCAAAATGGCTGGACTAAATGGCAGATGGATCAGCTAGATCCAGATTAAACCAATTCAAAATTCTATGTATGATTTGCAGGCTATACACTATGCATACTGAATCATAACCCAAAAGAAATATACACTACTAAGGTATTTTGGACCACATTCATTTAGATACCCCAGTCATAAGGGGGATAGTGCTTAAATACCAATTATCACATTTTTGTTTTCTAATCTACAGCAGTTGTCCAAACATACATAGGGTTTTAAAGCATCTCAGATTGTTTTAACCCAAGTACGTAACTGAGACGGGCAAAATTATATCTTGGTTATTAGTTAAAATAAAAAGTTCAAGCATACCCATAGGTCCAGTTCCCGTCTCTCGGCTGTAATCAATCAAGTCCTTCATACTATTAACCACTTCTGATATCTGAATTGCACCAAAGGAAAAAAAAAAAAAAAAAACATAAGCAAATGGTCAAATCGCAAGGAAACTGGGTCACACGGCCATTAAAGCAGCACCATAAATAAGGATCAAAATTTGTTGAAATTCATCTGTTACATTTCATAAGGAATAAGAAACAAGAATATGGTAATATGTTTTTTTTTTTTTTAACACATACAAATCTCTGGCACAAAGACTACAACTCCAGCACTCAGATTGTGGTTAATATAACTTCTCATCAAAACGCAAGGCAAACACAATCAGTGTACACTTGTAACAACCTAGAGTATATTAATGGCTTTATTTGTATCAGCAGCAATAGCTATGCCCTCATTATACCACAATACTTCAGATCTTAAATTCCCAAGCCAACCCACCAGAAAACGATTTGATTAATGACAAAGAGAACTAATGCCAAGAAGATTCTATGACAGATATCAGACGTTCAATAACCACTTGTAGAAAAAACACATAGGTCCCATGAGTAGAAGGCAGAAAAACAATGCAGAGAATAGAGAACCATTGAATAAAATAAATTTTCATCAGAGAAGGACCTTCTGTGTTTGTATCACCAATATTGGTGCAGTGAGCAATGTATGAACACATACAACCTATTGAAGGAAGCTAACGTCAAATGAAAAATATAATTTTAAGAAAAGTTGACAAATTAACATATAATAAAAACCAAGACTCAATTATTTCAGTTGGATAACATAAAGGTTGTAAAACGAGAAGAAGAAAATTGCGGCCGCATCGTATGAAAAATACAACCATGTCCTTATAAAAGCCAAAGATGATGCTTTAAATTTGCAGTGATAAAATATAAAACTCATCAAACCAGGGAATCTAATACACAAGGACCATCATGATGCAAATCAGCCATGCTGGGAAATTGAAATTACCTGTAGACATCTCACGTATCTCTTTGTATAGCCTAAATCATTTACTAATGGCACTTCCAGAGTTTTTGCCAACTGCCGAGCTGACGATACAAACCTAAGCCAGAATTACACACAAAAAGTTAATCAATTATCAAAAATTAAAGACGAATCAATCACCAATGTTGCATTATACCACACAATCCAAATAAGCAAGCAGTTTAAACTATTTCACCTGTAATAGATTGATATAAAAAAATAAATGAATAAACCAATCCATCCCAAGCATAAGTAAAACATTAACATGAGGACTTTAGAAACCACACCACCCCCCCCACCCCGCGGCCGCGGTTATGTCATGAAGCACCATGTAATTGCAAAATATACATAGTAGTAGTGGTCACTGATCATGACCAAAGAACTTGATCAATCTACATGTGATGAGGGGTGAGTGTCTGATTTTTACGCGTGGTACGCGAACTACTAAATAGAGAGATGCAGAGAGTCCATAACATCCCCAACCCAACCCCAACACCACAAAAAAACCACCCTCACACACACACCACCAAACCAAAAAACAAAAAAGAAAAAAGAAAAATTCACTCGCTAAAAACAAAACATGACGGGCAAAGTTTTATTCAAAAAAGAAAAAACACACTTAAAGCTCAAATATACAGAAACATGGAGACAGGGATCAAGGACCTACATATTACAATTATTTTGTATGTCTGGAATAGATAAATTAGATGATGCATTTTGAGTGGCAGCCTGGTATTTCTGAGCTGCAGCCCCAAGTTGACTAACCTGCAGATGACAAGTAAACATTTCAGATGCACAATACGATATGCGTGGAAAATATACTCAAACTAGTCTAAAAAACAACAGATAGGATTACCAATAAATATGCTAGCTAGCAAAATCCATACTTAAATCCAAACATATATTGTAGGACCTGACAACTTTTACACGTTCTTTACTAGTTCAAAACAGTTGCAATCTTCTAACTGAAAATATGAATGAGGATATTTGTCAATAAGAACCAACCTCATTATAAATCAATTCAGTTGCATTCAAAACTTTACACTTAATTTTGGATATGAAGCAATTGGTATCGTCAACATATCTCCCCCAGCTCTGAAGTCAGATTCAAGTTGAATCATTTTACAAAAATCACCCAACCCATTGACAACCGTAGCGATAAAGAATTCAGCAAAAGCATCTACCTTCTCATTCACACATTTCAAATAACATTGAATTAACAATTCCTACTTCATTCAAACAATGTATATATCCTAGCATAAGACAGCTTCAAAATAGATGAATTTGGAAATGTTTATATTTGTCAATGAAGGGGACAGAAGCTTGCAAGTATCAAACCAAAGTGTGATGCAAATGCAAGTTACTTCAATGCAGATATCAGAAGAACGTCTCACCTAACTATTAGCAAAAATTGATGTCTAGTGATTTTTTAATATTTATAACTCAACCAACCCATCATCTACTAGAATTTGTTTTTTTTTTTTTCAAGAAAAAAGATGGAAAAAGAAAAATATCTCCATGAATCAGCTATCATAGAGAAAAGCACCAAGTAGACATTTGATAGTAACCTGAGGTATCAGTAATCTTCGAGGGATAAGCTCTTCATGGCGCCTAGCACAAAACTCCCAAGAGCATATCTGCGAAAAGAATGAATGCAGAGAAAGGAGGATGAATACCTAGGGAACATATAGGGTAAATGATAACATGAAAACATTTGTTTATGTGCAACCTTCAAGTCTGGAGAGAACACGATTCGAAGTTGACCATCCCGAACAACACGAAGCTGCTCAAAAACACTTTCTTGTATTGCTTTGGCATAGTCCAGCACAATCTGACCAGATGAATTATGATACTCACGAGGCATATCAACATACAGAAGTTCCTCCAAGGTCCCACTTTCATACTTGATTTTAAAAAGCCGGGGAAGAACCTCAACAGTTGCTTCTGAAAGTATGGTAAGAATAAGTTAGATACCAGCTGAAAAGAGAGTATCCCATGAAAAAAAAAGCTGGAACAGTTTTAACTTTCACATCAAATATAGATCTTTTGTCAAGCCGAAACTTCAGAAATGTTAAAAATGTAGACCATGACAAGACACTCAAAAAGACAGAAAATTTAAAACACGAAATAGGATAACATACCAAAGCCCCGCCCAGGCTTGCGATTGCATATCTCACAATGCCATACATCCTGCAAAGTTTCAAGAGATTGCTAATGATTGGTCATATCAATGATCATTGACAATTTGATATAAACTGAATCAAAATGTTTATCAGCTAGATATGGACCTACTAAAAGCACATGCATGATTGAAGTGATTTGAAAACGAGACAGATACACTATAGCAAACGCATAACAACATTTTGGTTCTTTTGCAATAACCTCATAGTACTAGTTAAGACGCCATGTAAGATGGGTACACCAAATTAAAGCATCCTGGCAACAGACCTGAGGGAAAACACCAGTTGTCTGCCGGCCACTTCCATACATAGAAACACACCACTTCTTCTTGGCATGAGGTACAAAATACTCGGCAACAAATTTTCTCCAGAATTCAATATTGTTGTCCTATATGAAAAGTACGCATCATCACTAACCATAATAGTCACACAGAACAGACTAACAAATCAATGTGATATGGGTATCTTACTTCAGGCCTATGTTGTTGCTGATACATATAATGTGTCAAGCGCCGTGCACACATTCCAGGTTCATACACTGGTTTCGCAGGAGATCTCATAGGGAGATTCTGTTGCGGAAATTGTTGCTGTACTTGGGGCCGTTGCTGAGGCATTGCTTTTAAGAGTTGCTGTTGCTGGTGTTGTTGTTGTTGTAGCTGCAAGAATCTCTGCTGATGCAGAAGGGCAGCAGCTTGAGGAGAGTGCCTTGACATGTTGAGTAACTGCTGTTGCTGCTGTTGCTGCTGTTGTTGCTGTTGTTGATGCAAATACAATGACTGATCATTATGTTGGGGTTCCAATTTTACAGGCGGCAAGCTTCTCATGGTCTGAAGTTGTTGAGGTTCCAATTTCACTGAACCAAGACTTCTCAAAGACTGCAACTGCTGCTGCTGCTGTCCATGTTGATCATTTGTCAACTGGGGCTCCAACTTGACTGTTCCAACACCAGTTAAGCTCCCTCGAATCGCCTGAAATTGCTGTTGCTGCTGCTGCTGTGTGTTGTGAGGGGCAGAGAACTGTTGCATTTGCTGCTGACTATGCTGAAAATTCTGATTCTCAAGTTGTTGCTGTTGTTGATCTGGCAACAGTTGATTACCAGAAGCGTTTGAAAATTGTTGACCCTGACCTTGACCTTGACCAGATGTTCCAGGATTAGCCATGTTTGATGCATTATAAGATGAAGGAGCATTAAAACCCATTCCATTGCCAACATTAGAAAGTGGATCGGACTCAGCCCCAGTATCAATACCTCCACGATGGCTGCTACCAGGACCAGAAAGCCCTGAATTCGGAATCCCATTTCCAAAAGACTGATTCAGGAGAGAAGACACATTGGCTACATTTCCAAGCATATTCATGTTACCAAATTGAGTACGCGGTGAAACAAGTGAGGGAAAAGCTGACTGAGAAGGTAGTGGACCATTTTGACCTCCAAGCATTCCAGAATTTGAACGCAAAAGCGAAGGTGAAACAGACTGGGCACCACCAATTGGATTGGGCGGCCCCGAAGGTACCATACTTCCAAAATGACAATCTAAAAATACTTCTGACAAGTAAAACTATCTAAAACAGCACGAATTCAACAAAACCTAGATTACATAACAAGACGCAAAACTGCGGGAATGGAGCTCAATTCAGATTGCACTGTTCCCTAACGTGGAAGGCCACAGGCTTCAGGGTACTTATTGTGCACCAAGAGAAAAGGGTGAGCATCGTGTCTCGGCTTATCATATTGAGTCTTACCAAACACAAACCAAACACCAAAGAAAGGTAAAACCAAGGAGCAGACTTTGATTCTGCACATTCTAGACTCCCACTATCTCGACGAAAAAAGCAGTCTCCCACAGGCTTCCGCATCAATCTCTGTTCAAAACATCAACTTTCAGATCCATCATAACCTCACCCGTTGAAATAAAAGCAAAAACAACAAACAAATCCAACTCTCTCTACCAAACCCACAAATGAAATCTCAAAAATTTCTCACTCTATTAACCAAAACTTCCCCCAATCAAAACCCTGAAAAAATCCAAATCACCAAAACTCACAAATTGAACACAAAACCCACAAAAAAATCAACAAAATTGAGCAAACCCCCAATACCGATTAGCCTCAATTCCACGCCCAAAACCCCAAAACCAATCGACCCAACTCCGTCAAACAAAACCAGTAACAGCAGCAAGAAATGCCGAAAGCATTGAGGGGCTTCGATCGGACCCCAAGCCCCTCAAATCAACAATCCAAGAGCTTCAAACCAGTAAATGAAAACCCAAAACCAACAAGAAACCAAAAAAAAAAAAAAAAAAAAGCGGCTAGTAGTACTCACCAGCAGTAGAGCTCTGAAGAGTGAGAGAAGAGAGAGAGAGAGTTGCCCAAAAAGCCAGAAATGGATTCTAATACAGTGACGCGGCGTTCCTCTTTTATATTCGCTTCGTCTTGTTCAATTTCAATTTCAATTTCAATTTCCTTGCTTGCTCGTTTAGGGTTTCTCTCAGAGTCTGTATTATCTGTGGAGCACAAGCTCGGTGGTTAAAGCTTAGAGAGAGAAAGATAGAGAGACTTCTAGAGAGAGAAAGAGAGAGCTTGTAGAGAGAGAGTGTGGCCTGGCGGACGTCAAAATTGTATTGGATTCGATTGAATTTTCTTCATTCTTTACCTTTTTCTCTTTCTTCTTTCTTCTTTCTTCTTTCTTCTTCTCTCTCTCTCTCTGAAACCAAGTCAAATGGTATTCTTACCACTCTTCCTCCTCTCCTTCACTCTTATGCTATGTGGATGTTATGTGTACATGTCTGAATGACTCACATCATCATCATCATCATCATACCATGATCGATGGGATGAAATGACATTTGATAAGGATTTAATTACCGGATTGGCCCTAACTTGGTTTGTTGGTCGATGGTCATTTTTGAATCATCCAAGCGTATAAAGAAATGTTTTTATTGTGTAAAGAATAAAAAGGCAAAAAAAAAAAGGTTTTCTGAGTTTGAACCATTTTCATCATCGGATTTAAATTCAAATGTTCTGTCGGGTCAAATTGTTGAACTCTCCTATACAAACACGTGTACACCAACAATTTTGTTCAGGTGGAACGCGGACGTCAATCGAAACTAATTTTGGTTTCATATATAGATTAGCATTAGTAAGACCCAGGCAAGAAAACAAAAGGAGTTGGAATCGCTTTTAGTCAATAAGCTGAAATTGAGCTTTTGACGGATAGGACATTTACCATATTCTTTTGAACCATCCAACGGTATAAGGAAATGTTTTTATTGTCTAAAAAATAAAAAATAAAAAGATTTTTTGAGTTTAAGTTCGATTCATTTTCATTATCAGATTTAAATTTCAATGTTTGTGGGGTCAATTATTGAAACTATATGAACATGTGTCCATCGGACAAACAATTTTGTTCCCTGGACTGTGGACGTCAATCAAAAAATAAATCCGATTTCATATTTAGCATCAATTTAACACTCTCACAAGGAAAAAAAGAGCTAGGATCAATTCTGGTCAATAAGCTAAAATTAGAGCTTTTGATGAATAGGACATTTTCCATCCTATCATTTTCTATGTCCACCCTACATTCGATTTTTTTTCCTACTTTGAAAATTCCACTAATACTTCTCAATAAAAACTATAAAAAAAAAAAAGAGTTAAAACTTGAAACAAGAAATTGAAACAAAACCTAAAATTGACCATAAAACCAGTTAGTCAAACCACAAAATACTGATCGATACAAAATCACCATACATGACATTCACTAGACAAACATATAAGAGAATCATCAATAATTACAGTAGAGGTGTGGCTATTGCAGCCCTACCAATACCTTTCCACACCCTATATCAACTTTTTTGTCATAGATTACCAATTATATCCTTTCAGAGCACTTTCTAATTTCTATCTTGCTCGATCTTTAGCTTTTTTAGAGAGCATGTTTAGCTTTTTATCAGTTTTAATAGCTGCACCAGCTCCTAAGTGGCTCTCTATTTTAACTTTTAGCTATCTCGCTCTTAAATATAGAGAGCAAGATGAGACTCTATTATTTTTGTAAATTTAAAACCTTCATTCTAAGTTATTATGTGTAATTTATGAATGAATTTAAACTATTTTTTATTCATTTAATAAATAACATTAATTCAAAACTAGCTAACGAGAGAACTAATGTATACGTTTTTCTGAACTGGCTAACTAAAATGACTTTTTAGCTACTCTAGCTAAAAATTGCTAGCATTATTAAATATGCTCTCAATATAATTAGCAAAACTAAACAAAATAGCAGCAAGAGAAAAAAGAAAGAAAAAAAAACAAAAAACTCGTCAACATCACCACCGTCTTCAGCCCCTTTCCGCCTCTCTCCCTTGAATCTACTTGGGTTTAGAATTGCAATCTTCTACTTCTTATTTATCTTCTTCTTCTTTTTTTCCACTGTATTTTTTTTGTTTTGCCACACTCGTTCTTTTGTAAAAGTAGAAAAATTAGACCTCTTTATGCTTAGATGTTTCTCTTGCTGGTTTGATTTAAAAGTTTCAATTTGTTCTAAGGCATGCTTGTCAACCCCATGCTCATCCAAATTGGATCAATATATAGAATAAAAAAACAAAAAGATTAAGAAGAGGGGAATAAGGTGATGACAGATTGACCAGATGGGTTGGGTTGCGCAACAAAGGAGGATCGCTGCCGTGTTGATCCATACTTAGTGGGATATCGATGATAATGTAGCGCTTTTGAGTTACAACGATCAAGGACATTATTAGAATATTTTGTTCAAAATAATGTTATAGTTAGGGTGAGCTACAGAAATGGTGGTAATAGTCATACCCTAATATTTGAACCTTGAATAAATAAAATAAAAAATTGTCCCTTGATATCTCCTCTCTTTGTTTTTTTTTAATTGAAATTCATGCATAGAGAACTTGCAATTAAGGAGCTCTTAGTGGCCTTATTAAACCTTGCCATAAGCACGACCAGGAAAAGTACCACATTCCATTAGAAAACAACTCCACAGTAGCCTCTGTAAGACCCCGAAAATTCGTTATTAATTTCTTGATGGTTTTATGGAATTGATAAAGTGTTCTTTCATACAAGCAATATGTGTGAGTGGGTTCATTTATCGTTTTGGAGAATAACTTTCGGGAAACAATATAGTGTGGGAAACAATATTTTCTATTGTTTTGAAACGTGTTTGAGGATTTGGAGTCACAGAGTGTGATTTCTCCTTTGAGTTTGGGTAACATTTTCAGGTTCAGTGTGACCATTTTAAATGTTTTGATATGACGACTGGTGATCTGAGGATTTGAGAGTCACAGGTTGTGATTTCTTCTTTTGAGATTTTGGTAATATTTTGGGTCCAGTGTGACTAGTTTGATGTTTTGATCTAAGGGTCAGGCTGGCCTAAGGATCCGGGGTCACAGGTTGTGACCTCAGGCAATATATCAGGAATCACACCTCTGGCCGGGTGAATGGTTATGATTAGTTAGAGCTCTAGTCTATCTACTAACGTGTCCAGGTTGGACCAGAGTTTCATGTTGATTTGTTAGGTTAACATTTCCTATGATTTTGTCACAGTATGACTTGTGTCGTTTCTTTTGGGAAAAAAATATTGGGGTTTTAAGGAATCATGGTGTGTGTTTCTTTTCCTTGAGTTGAAAGGTTTTCTTCGGGATTTGTTTGTGTTGCTTCCTTAAATTGAATCGGTGGATTCCTCGTGATTTGGTGTGAGTTATTTTCTTCAAGTTAAAAGGTGTTTCTCATTATTCATGTGAGTTGTTAACTTCCTTAATTATTTTCCTTTTTCATTCTATTGTTTGATTTTAACGTAATCTCATGAACTAAACTATGCAGGGATTACTATGATTTCTATTGTTTTGATCTAAGGGTCAGGTTGGCCTAAGGATCCGGGGTCGCAGGTTGTGACCTCAGGCAATATATCAGGAATCACGCCTCTGGCCGGGTGAGTGGTTACAATTAGTTAGAGCTCTAGTCTATCTACTAACGTGTCCAGGTTGGACTGGAGTTTCATATTAATTTGTTAGGTTAACATTTTCTATGATTTTGTCACGGTGTGACTTGTGTTGTTTCTTTTGGGAAAAGAATATTAGAGTTTTAAGGAATCATGGTGTGTGTTTCTTTTCCTTGAGTTGAAAGGTTTTCTTTAGGATTTGTTTGTGTTGCTTCCTTAAATTGAATCGGTGGATTCCTCGTGATTTGGTGTGAGTTATTTTCTTCAAGTTAAAATGTGTTTCTCATTATTCATGTGAGTTGTTGACTTCCTTAATTATTTTCCTTTTTCATTCTATTGTTTGATTTTAACGTAATCTCCTGAATTAAACTATGCAGGGATTACTATGATTTATATTGTTTGATTTTAATGTAATCTCCTGAACTAAAATACACGCAGGGATTACTACGATTTTGGATTGTGTGATTTTGATGATCTCCTGAACTAATTTTATGTGCAGAGATTATTGGTTTTATTTAGTTTATTTGTGAGTGCAGTTGTGGTTGAGATTCATAGTGAGTTGAGAAATGTTTTATCATGTCTTATTGCTTCTTGTCGAGATGAAAGAAGAGTGAATTCTTTGTTTGTTGTTGAGATCTTAAATGATTTAGGTTGTCACGGTGGTGACTTGCGTTTTCCTTAAAAGAAAATTATTTTGATTTTGGAAATAGTCATTGTGTTGATTTGTTGTTCTTGAATAGAAAATGAGAGTTTGTGGTTATTTTGGTTTACTCATACGAACTTACAAAAGCTTATTGAGTTTGTTATTTCAACCCGATGCACTATTCCATGGTGTAGGAATTATTGTGCAGGTTAGAATATCGAGTAGCCGCTGTCGAAGCTGAGGTTTTGTTGCTGTCGTAGCTTGGATGTAGAAGTACTTTTGGTTTTAGTTTTCCACTGTGTAATGTGATGAGTGTGTTTACTCATTGAATTGTCATTCAGTTTAATTTGTAAACTCTTTTGTAATGTAATATATGACTCTAAAGAACGAGTTGGTATTGACATGGTGAGCTCGGTTGGTTTTGTTGTATAGTTTAAATGAATAATTTTCTATGTGTTTTCTTGTGCTTGTTAGATTATCGCGTTTCGGATTCGAATCTCTTTATTCGAAATTCAGGGCATAACGGCCTCATTCATCTCTCTTCTTTTTTGATCAAATAAACAACTCAATTACAACAACTAATCTGTTGTGAGTCGAACTCACTACCTCTCACTTACAGATGGGGGACTTATGCAACTACACCAAATGGTACTGGGCATTTCGGTAAAAAATAATATCACACCTCTCTTTTATTTATCTTTTGTCTAAAAAAAAAACTGAAAATTATCTTTGAGGTAGTTTCTTTGTCACACAAATAAGAAATTGTATCATAATGAGGATAATTATGTTCCTACAAATAATCCACCTATAAAAATAGGAAGTCAAAGCCTTAATTATTTTTCATGTGAGGGTGCGATCATTTCTTAATATATTTTTTTGTCTTGATTTGGTAAGTACTGAATTTGTGGAACATCCCACATTTTCTTAAAATGGGGGAGGTCATGTTAATTACAATAAGATATGTGATTCATTTCTAGCTTGTTCATGGTTGGCTAGTTAAAGAAATAAAACATGTTAGAGCTTTTTGTGTTTTCAACTTGAAGAACTTCTGAGAATTTTTTATTGAGAAAATTTTACAAACAGCACCATAAACAAAGTCAATTTATCACTTTGGTACATCACATTTAAAAAGTATCATATCGGTACCTCAACATTTAAACTTAATAAAATTTTCTTAGCCTCCATCTATAACGGTGTCAACTCTATTACCACATAGGCTAACTCCTGGACTTTTTATCATTTCATTTTCTCTATCTTTTTTTTTTTCATCTTCTTCCCTTCTTAATCATGAAACACAATCTCTCTCTCTCTCTCTCTCTCTCTCTCTCTCTCTCTCTCTCTCAATCCCCAACGTCAGTTGGTAATTGACTGTAAAACGTTCTTAATAGAGGTTCAGAAACAACTAGAGGTCAATACTTTAAGTAAGAAGAATTAGAAATGAATGCAATTTTATTTGTCATTTAATATCCATAACATAGCATCATCTGGTAATTGCAGTATTCTACTTGAACCAGTCATCTACTCCTTTTTTTCTGCAGTATCAATTATTAGTAACCACATGCTTACCACAGTCAATCTTTAACAACCAGATATAAAGTTAACTCGCAATTGCAGCCAAAGAATATTCTAGGGTAATCTTCCCCGACCAATCTCATAGAATTCAGAGTGTGCTTTCTCGGCAACAACACATAACTTGTCATAGCATCGTCTCTGACTCATCTTTCTCTATCGAGAGCAAGATCCCTACGCCATTGAATAAGCAGCAACTGGGTTACAATAGAGGGGCTCATCATCATCAAGGTAGCAAACACTAGCAACCTCAGTCAGATAAAGATGGTGAGGAAGACAGAGAATTTAGCATGGGTTACAGAGGAGGGATGAAGGGAGGGAGAAGGAGAGAGAGCAGCTGCTTGCTCCAATTGGGAATTAGGAATTGATCGAGTGAGATGAATTTCAGCTTTGGGGTTGGATTGAGAATCTAGGTTTTGGATTAAATTGATTAAAAATGAGAATTTGGACATTTTGGAGTTAAATTTGATGGAAATGTATGGAGAAGAGAATTGAGAATTGGGGTATTGGGTGGTGGTGGTTGTGTTGGTGAGGGGACTAAGTGGTGGATGATGACTGTGGTGGGCGGTTGAGAAAAATGATAATTGTTGGGTCGAAGAAAAAAAATTTTTGTTCATAATGGTGAGATGAAAATATCCCTATACAAGCATGTACTAAAAGTGATTTAGATTTTAATGTTAGAGTACTAATAAGATATTTTTTGATTGATGTACCAAAGTGATGAATTGCTTATAATTGAGCTACTATTTGTAAAATTTTTCCTTTCTTATTTAACTAATCATGAGACGGCATGAGTTAGGATCTTACTTGGTAGGCTAATATAGTTTAGAGAGTACGTTTAACATGTGGTGGGGATATTATTATCCGTATATTTTTCAGTGGGAGACAACATAAGTGTATTCAAGTGAAAAATAGCATCTGTGACGATTGAATAACTAAACTAATTTCTCACCTAAGAAATATGTTATTCCTCTAGCTAATAGGATTCTCTTGACAAACTATTGAATTGGTAAGCTTTTGAAAGCTCGTATGAGTAAAAAGAAAAAACGATTGTTTAATTAAATCATATTTATTTTCACCCAAGTCAACACTCAACAATTTCCACATCCACAAGAAACCAACAATCTCAAATCATCACCAAATCAACAAATCGACACAAAACCCTAACTCACATATTTCTTCTCAAAACCTCGAAATCATATTTATAAAAATACAGTATTTGACAGACTAGAGCTCTAACTGAATCGTAGCCCGTCACCTGGCCCAGGTTATGATATCCGACATATTTATCTTTATCGTATTTCATTAATATGTATACGTATATATATATTTAGAACGTCTGATACTCGTACTTACTCAACCAATCGTATCTCATCATCCACCTAGGATTAGAGCGTCCGATTCCCCTATACCGGTCACTACGTTGACCCTAAATCCATAAATGAGCACAACAATATATTTTCACACAATAAAATCAACTCATCCAAGATACACAATATTATTATGAAAATTTAAGCATTCGAAATATAATCTACATCATCATTCCAACTCAATCACATCATCACACATCAACACACCACCTATATATATATATTCCACGTAAATATATATATATATATATATATATATATATATATACGTAATCATCCACTCATGGATGACTACTAATACAATCTATAGTTCACACAAGAAAAACGTGAAATTCATTTGTATAGTTAAAATTCATTTTACTTACCCATGGACCGTAGTTGATCAAATCCATATGATTTTAAAAACAAATATTTAATCCATAAATGTTTTTCACACAATTACAAAAATAAATAAATTAAAGCACTCGGTTCGTAATATGAACCACGGTTTTACTCACCTCGAATCTCCCGCTGCGTCTTCAATTAAAATACAAATCCCACCGAAACAGCTCACCCAAGTACAATGTAATAACCACAATTTCTATTTTAATTTCGTGTAATTGTGTTGAACGATTATTGTACGATTTCATGAATGTTGCTCGATAATATTTCATTTTTTTAATTATCGAAGGTTCAAAACGATTATCTTAACGAAAAGCTCGAAATGCTCAATTCATGAAATCGACTTTTTATACATGCAAAATTTGGGAAAACTTCCTTCATGAAAGTTGTAGAGCTCGTTAATACGAGTCCGTAAATATGCGGAACTCATTGATCAGATTCTTTTTTATATTAGTTATGGAATTTAGAAAATATTTCTATTTTGGGTATAAATAGAAAAAAAAACCCTAGTTATTTTCGGAAGGTTCCCATTTTGGTCCGGCCTCCCTTTTATTTTCGGAAATCACTGTTCATCATCTTCAACCTCTTGCTCTCTTCGTCCGAAACCCAGCCATGAACTTCTCCGATCGATAGCTCGCTCCACCGGCCACCAAACGGCGTCGCACCACCACCTTTGGCTTCGCCTCGAGCTGCTCTACCAACTGGACGTCGTCGCTTCCTCCGTCACGGTCTCACGGTCAGGCAAAACCCCTCGAACCTGTTGCACCCAAAAACGAACCAAATCGTCCTCCTTGTGTTTTCGGCCACCAGACCACGTGAAACGTCTCCCTCTACATCGACTCGACCTCCTGAAACTCCCAGAGGCAACTTCACACGGCGGCATGGCCTGTGGTGGCGGCTAGAAGTCAGCCTCGATCGGATCGAACGGAACTTTTGATCCTAATATCTCGAGCTGTAGACCTCTATTTCTTATGATTCTTGGCGTGGTGAGTTCGCCAGGAAGTTCTGAACAAGTTTCCAAAATAGATCGAGGCCTGAAGTTGCAGTTTTTACGTCGAAATCAAGCTCGCCGGTTTCTGGGTATTTTCCGACCATCGACTGTGTGTGGTAAATTTCGACCTCTTCCCATTATTTTCTGGTCTTGTGCTAGTTAGGAAAGTTGCTCAAATTGATGAAACGAAGGGGAGAAGCTCGGCCCCGACACCATTGGTGGTGGTCGGTGACGGCTCTGCCCCAAACTCCGGCGGCCCTTTCCGGCCACCTCAAGAGGTCTAAAATATAGTTTCTGTACATTTTAAGATTCTACATTTCAATACGATCATTTTGGCATATTATAGGCATTTTTCGGATATCGTATGATTTAATTATGAATTTTTAGATTTCGATAATTAGATTTGTGAATGTGAAGTTAGGACCGTCGATGGACTTGTAGTTTTGATATGATGATCATATGACTGTCTCAGTGACCTTGTGTGGTCATGGGTGAAGATCTGACCATTTGATCTTTGTATAAGTGCAAAACGGTGATTAGAGAGGCGATTTGTGAGAATCCGTCTGTTGGATTTTCTTATAAATTAGAATCCGGCCGTTAAATGGTAGTGTAGTTATGTTTTGGAATTACTGGCTAAATTCAAATCACATTTGATTAGGTGATTGACGGGTTATACTTAGGTGAGCTGTTTCGGTGTGGGTTGGTATTTTTAATTGAAGACGCAACGGGAGTCTCGAGGTGAGTAAAACTCACGTGGTTCATATTACGAACCGCATGCTTTAAATTATTTATTTTTGTAATTGTGTGAAAAATATTTATAGATTAAATAATTGTTTTTAAAATCACATGGACTTGATCAACTACGGTCCATAGATAAGTAAAATGAATTTTAATTATACAAATGAATATCACGATTTTCTTGTGTGAACTATTGATGGTATTAGTAGTCATTCATGAGAGGATGATTACGTATATATATTTACGTAGAATATATCTATTGGTTGGTGTGATGATATGATGATTTGGATTATATTTCAAATGCTTAAATTTCATAATAATATTATGCATGTTGGATGAGTTGATTTCATTGTGTGAAAACATATTGTTGTACTCATTATCGGTTTAGGGTGAACGTAGTGACCGGTATGGGGGAATCAGACGCTCTTATTCGAGGTGGATGATGGGATATGATTGGTTGGGTATGTACAATTATCGGACGTTCTAAATATCTATATAAGTATACATATTGATGAAATACGATAAAGATAAATATGTCGGATGCCATAACCTAGGCCAGGTGACGGGTAAGATTCAGTTAGAGCTCTAGTCTGTCAATACCGTATTTTTATAAATACGATTTCTGGGTTTTTGAGAAGAAATATGTGAATTAAGATTTTGTGTTTGATTTGTGATTTGGTGATTGATTTGAGATTGTTGGTTTCTTGTGGATGTGGAAATTGTTGAGTGTTGACTTGGGTGAAAATAGATATGATTCAATTAAACAACCGTTATTTCTTTTTACTCATACGAGCTTTCAAAAGCTTACCGGGTTTTGTGTTGTTGCAATCCCAGAACACTATTCAAATGGTGTAGCGGATATTCCTGCATGTCAGGATAACCAGGGAGGTGACCGTGCTGTTTAGGTGTTGCAGCATTTATTTTTATTTAATTTGAGTTATGAGGTTTGTATGCTCATTTAGAGCTTTACAATTTATTTTGTAAGTGAGTTGTAATAATTAACCGAGACTAAATTTGGTTTTTGAAATTAAATTGTGTGGTGAGGTTGTTAAGGAAAAGAAATTTTCAAGATGGTTATTTTAAGTTGTAGTAATTCATATTTCGGATTTTGAATTTTTAATCTAAAATTTGGGGTGTGACAGTTGGTATAAGAGCGTAAGGTACATATTTAGTGATATGTCAATACTTTCTGGGTGATGACCCGTCTGCAGCGGATCCCCATCGTGTGCTCTTCGGTATTGACAATGTCATTGAGTATGTGAGGGCGTTAGGTTGGCTAGGAACGTTAGCATGTCTTAAGAACTTTAGGCGTTGTCTTATATGCTTAGTTACTTGGTTAATATGGACTTGCATTTGACTTATGCTATGTTTAAGTATTATGCATGTATTAATTAAGTATACCTTGCTTATTAGGTGATGGAGGTTGAGGGGAACGAAGCTAGAGGTCGACGTAGAGGCAAACTTCGTGGTAGGGGTAGAGGCCGAGGTAGGAGTAGGGCCCCTTCGGTCGATGATGCATATAAAGAGGAGGTAGAGGCACCTTATGAGGATCAGCATATTCCGCCAGTGGGCATGGTTGATGATCCTGCTCGCTTGTTAGTACTGGAGAAGGAAATTACCCGCTTGGTAGCAACAAAGTTTGGAGGAGGCACTGATCATATCGTCGCGGACCGATGGATTGAGGATTTGCAGATCTATTTTGATCTGTTTGATTGCAGTGAGATTGATAAGAAGAAACTAGTCGCTTTCATGCTAAAGGATGAGGCTAGGGTGAGGTGGAACGTCACACAGAGGAGTATTGAGTTGTCTACCTTGACATTGGATGGCTTCGAGATGCTGTTCAGGGAGAAGTACTTTCCAGCAGCTGTGAAGGAAAGGTTGGAACGAGAATTCCTCTCATTTGTACAGGGGACGATGATCGTGATCGAGTACGATGCAGAGTTCTCTAGGCTATAGAAGTATGTGAAGCAGATGGATGATGAAGACTTGGCCAAGAAGTTTCAGAGAGGGTTGAGCCATTCGATTGAGCGTGATGTGACCATCTTAGAACTGAAGACCAAGAGAGATCTTGGCTAAGGCATATATCATTGAGCAGCAGAACCTGATTCATTGAGAGAAAGAGTCTGCTGAGAGAGACTTCCAGGGCAAGGGAAAGGCCATAGCAGGAAGCAGTAAGTCCAGAGACTTCAAGGGCGGTTTCTGGAAGAAACAGAGAACTCAGTTCCAACATCAGGCTCCAGCTAGAGCAGCAGTAGCTCCTCCCATTCAGGCTATGCCTATTAAGCAGATAGCACTAGCAGCTCCGGTGAAGTTCTTTAACTGTGGCGAGCCGGGCCACATCTCTCGTGCGTGCACGAAACCACGGGGTAGGGTATGCTGCAGTTGTGGACAGACAGGGCACCAGGCCAGGAAGTATCCCTGAAATATGGGTAGAGTGCAGGGAAACCAGCAGAGGCAGCTACCGCCTGCACCTGCTAGAGTCTCTGCCATTAGTCAGGCAGGCACGGGAGTGGAAGGTACTTTATCTGTTTATCACTATCTTGCTAGAGTACTGTTTGATACAGGAGCCTCACACTCATTCATATCTAGTTCGATTGTGGACGTGTGGGTTTGATTACTATACCTCTCACTAGATCATTATGTGTTACATCACCTCTCGGTGTGTCTCTTGAGCTTAGCATGTCTTGTGATGATTGCCCTATTGGGATTGGTGGCAGAGAGTTCTCTACATCTTTGATTGTTATTTCGGATCACACGTATGATATGATTTTGGGTATGGATTGGTTGAGCCCGAACCATGCAGTGATTGATTGCTTTAGGATGATTGTGTCCTTCCATGTTCCTAGATAACCAGTATTCCACTACTGTTGTCTGAAGTCTGACATCACCATGAGGGCAGGGATTTTGGCCCATATTGAATCAGGGAGTAGTACTTCAAGGATTACAGGAATTCCTGTAGTTTCAGAGTATGTTGACGTGTTTAAGGAGATCCCTGGGTTACCTCCGAAAAGGGTAATGGACTTCTCCATTGATGTGATACTAGGTACTTCACCTGTATCGAAGGCACCCTATCGAATGACACCAGCTGAACTTCAGGAGTTGAAGGTTCATATTAAGGGATTACTTGCGCAAGGGTTCATTCAGGCTACTGTGTCTCCCTGGGGCGCACCAGTGTTATTCGTGAAGATGAAGGATAATTCACTTCGGTTATGTGTAGATTATCGACAGCTGAACAAGGTGACCATCAAGAACAGGTACCCTTCACCCAGGATTGATGACTTGTTCGATTAGCTTAGGGAGGCTACTGTGTTCTCAAAGATTGATTTGAGATCTGGATATCACCAGTTAAGGGTGAAGGATGAAGATATTCCAAAGACAACGTTCAGGACTAGGTATGGACATTTTGAGTTCCTTGTCATGCCTTTTGGACTCACGAATGCACCTGCAGCATTCATGGACTTAATGAGCCGCACGTTTAGTCCCTACTTGGATCAATTTGTGGTAGTGTTCATTGATAACATCTTGATTTATTCAAGGTCGTCAGATGAGCATGAGAAGCATTTGCAGATTGTGCTACAGACGTTGAGAGAGAAGAAATTATTTGCCAAGTTTGAGAAGTGCGATTTCTGGCAGAGTGAAATCAAGTTCCTTGGTCATGTGGTCTTGAAGGATAGAGTTTCTCTGGATCCTTCAAAGGTTGAAGCAGTGATGAGTTGGAGTCACCCTACTCCGGTTACAGAAATCCGTAGCTTCCTTAGAATGGCAGGGTATTACAGGCGTTTCATTGAAGGGTTTTCTGGTATTGCTTCGGCTTTGACCGAATTAACAAGGAAAGACACTCAGTTCGTATAGTCGGATGAGTGTGAGAAGGCTTTCAATGAGCTGAAGACTAGATTGACTACAGCTCCGGTGTTGACTATTCCTACTAGTGGTGGTGGCTTAGTCATTTACAGCGATGCATCACATCAGGGTTTGGGGTGTGTGTTGATGCAGAATGGTAGTGTTGTTGCTTAAGCTTCAAGACAGTAAGGTACATGAGCGGAATTACCCCACTCATGATCTAGAGCTAGCAGCAGAGGTGTTTGCCTTGAAGATTTGGAGGCACTATCTTTATGGTGAGAAATTTGAACTCATTTCTGATCATAAGAGTTTGAAGTATCTATTCTCCCAGAAGGAATTGAACATGAGGGAAAGAAGATGGATGAAGCTCATCAAGGACTATGATTTCACCTTGGAGTACCATCCCGGAAAGGTGAATGTAGTGGCGGATGCTTTGAGTAGGAAACCTCGAGTAATCATGGCATCGATTATGGTGCGAGAGTGGCGCATGTTAGAAGCTGCATCAGAGTTTGACCTTATGCCGGTAGGAGCAAGACATGGGATCTTTCTCGGTAGTATCACCTTACAGCCCACCTTGATCTTTAGGATCATTCAGGGTCAAACACTTGATGAGTTTGCTCATGCGAGAATTGCTGAGATGTCTGCTGATCCTAATGTGGAGGTTCCTTCCGAGTGGATGATTGGGGCAGATTGAGGGTTGAGATTTCGAGGGAGATTGTATGTACCGAGTATTGATAACCTCATAGGAGAGATCATGTGGGAAGCACATAGGTCTCGATACACTATACATCCAGGGGGTACTAAAATGTATATGGATCTACGAAGGCAGTTTTGGTGGTATGGAATGAAGAGGGATGTGACAGAACATGTGTCGAAGTGTCTTACATGTCAGCAAGTGAAGACAGAGCATCAGAGACATGCAGGAATGTTGAATCCCTTGCCGATTCCTGTTTGGAAATGGGAAGATATCTCCATGGATTTTGTGATTGGGTCCAGGCAAAGTTATGACTCAATTTAGGTGATTGTTGATCGGTTGACTAAGTCAGCACATTTTCTTCCCGTGGCAAAAACGTACTCAGGGGATGCTTTGTGTAAGTTGTATGCGAACGAAATAGTGAGGCCTCATGGAGTGCATGTGACAATTGTCTCTGATCGTGATGCTCATTTCACTTCAGAATTCTGGTGTAGGTTTCATAAGGCATTTGGTACATCTCTTGCTATGAGCACTGCATTTCACCCACACACAGATGGGCAGACTGAGAGAGTGAACCATGGAAGATATGCTTAGAGCTTGTGTCCTGAACTTTAAGGGAAGTTAGGCGGATCATTTGCCTTTGGTAGAGTTTGCCTACAACAACAACTATCACTCCAGTATCGGTATGGCCCCATACGAGGCTCTTTATGGTAGCCTATGTAGGACTCCTATCTGTTGGGCGAAAGCAGGAGATAAAGGGTTCATCGGTCCCGAGATTGTACAGGAAACTACAGAGAATGTTACTACTATTCGGGACAGAATCCGAACCGCCCATAATAGACAGAAGAGTTTTGCTGACTTGAGATGAGACCTTTGGAGTTTGAGACAGGCGATCATGTGTTCTTGAAGGTCTCACCTATGAAAGGTGTGGTGAGATTTAGCAAGAAGGGAAAACTGGCACCGAGGTATGTTGGACCCTTTGAAATTCTGGAAAGGGTTGGAAACTTGGCGTATCGACTTGCTTTACCGATTAGCATATCGGGTGTGCACAATGTCTTCCATGTGTCTATGCTCAGGAAGTATGTCGGAGACGAGTCTCACGTGATCGATCATGGGGTGATCGAGGTAAACACATATGTGACATTTGTAGTGAACCTGTTCGTATTTTGGATAGGTCCACGAAGAAGCTTCGTAGGATGGAGGTTGAACTTGTGAAGGTGTTGTAGAGTCATCATGACGAGGGTGATACGTCTTAAGAGATAGAGTCTGACATGAGAGTGAGGTATCCACAGCTCTTTGGGGAATTGGATCCTTAAATTTCGGGACGAAATTCCTTTAAGGGGGTAGATTGTAATAACCGCAATTTTCATTTTAATTTCGTGATATTGTGTTGAACGATTATTGTACGATTTCACGAATGTTGCTCGATAATATTTCATTTTTTGAATTATCGAAGGTTCGAAACAATTATCTTAATGAAAAGCTCAAAATACTCGATTCAAGAAATCGACTTTTTATACTTGCAAAATTTGGGAAAACTTCCTTCATGAAAGTTGTAGAGCTCGTCGATACGAGTCCGTACATATGCGGAGCACATTGATCGGATTGTTTTTGAATTAGTTATGGAATTTAGAAAATATTTCTATTTTGGGTATAAATAGAAAAAAAAACCCTAGTTATTTTCGGAAGGTTTCCATTTTGGTCCGGCCTCCCTTTTATTTTCGGAAATCACTGTTCATCATCTTCAACCTCTCGCTCTCTTCGTCCGAAACCCAGCCAAGAACTTCTCCGATCGATACCTCACTCCACCATCCACCAAACGGTGTCGCACCACCTGCCTTGGCTTCGCCTCTAGCTGCTTTACCTACTGGACGTGGTCGCTTCCTCTGTTACGGCCTCACGGTCCGGCAAAACCCCTCGAACCAGTCGCACCCGAAACGGACCAATCCGTCCTCCTTGTGTTTTCGGCCACCAAACCACGTGAAACTTCTCCCTCTACATCGACTCGACCTCCTGAAACTCCCAGAGGCAACTTCACACGGAGGCGTGGCCTGTGGTGGCGGCTGGAAGCCAGCCCCGATTGGATTGAACTGAACTTTTGATCCGAATATCTCGAGCCGTAGACCTCCGTTTCTTATGATTCTTGGCGTGGTGAGTTCGGCATGAAGTTCTGAACAAGTTTCCAGAAGAGATCGAGGCGTGAAGTTGCAGTTTTTACGTCCAAATCAAGCTCGCCCGTTTCTAGGTATTTTCCGGCCACCGACTGTGTTTGGTAAATTTCGACCTCTTCCCGTTATTTTTTGGTCTTGTGCTAGACTGCTAGTTAGGAAAGTTGCTTAAAATGATGAAACGAATGGGAGAAGCTCGGCCCCGACACCATTGGTAGTGGTCGGCAGCGGATCTGCCCCAAACTCCGGAGGTCTAAAATATAGTTTCTGTACATTTTAAGATTCTACATTTCAATACGATCATTTTAGCATATTATACGTATTTTTCAGATATCGTATGATTTAGTGATGAATTTTAAGATTTCGATAATTAAATTTGAGATCTTTGAAGTTAGGACCGTCCGATGGACTTGTAGTTTTGATATGATGACCATATGACTGTCCCAGTGGCCTTGTGTGGTCATGGACGAAGATCCGACCGTTGGATCTTCGTATAAGTGCAAAACGGTGATTAGGGAGGCGATTCGTGAGAATCTGTCCTTCGGATTTTCTTATAAATAAGAATCCGGCAGTTAAATGGTAGTGTAGTTATGTTTTAGAATTATTGGCTAAATTCAAATCACATTTGATTCGGTGATTGGCGGGTTATACTTGGGTGACCTGTTTCGGTGTGGGTTGGTATTTTTAATTGAAGACGCAGCGGGAGTCTCGAGGTGAGTAAAACTCACGTGGTTCATATTACGAACCGAATGCTTTAAATTATTTATTTTTGTAATTGTATGAAAAATATTTATGGATTAAATAATTGTTTTTAAAATCACATGGACTTGATCAACTACAGTCCATAGGTAAGTAAAATGAATTTTAATTATACAAATGAATTTCACGATTTTCTTGTGTGAACTATAGATGGTATTAGTGGTCATTCCTGAGAGGATGATTACGTATATATATATATATATATATATATATATATATTTACGTGGAATATATATATTGGTTGGTGTGATGATATGATGATTTAGATTATATTTCAAATGCTTAAATTTCATAATATTATTGTGCATGTTGGATGAGTTGATTTCATTGTGTGAAAACATATTGTTGTACTCATTATGGATTTAGGGTGAACGTAGTGACCGGTATGGGGGAATCAGACGCTCTTATTCGAGGTGGATGATGGGATATGATTGGTTGGGTATGTACAATTATCGGACGTTCTAAATATGTATATAAGTATACATATTGATGAAATACGATAAAGATAAATATGTCGGATGCCATAACCTAGGCCAGGTGACGGGTAAGATTCAGTTAGAGCTCTAGTCTGTCAATACCGTATTTTTATAAATACGATTTCTTGGTTTTTGAGAAGAAATATGTGAATTAAGATTTTGTGTTTGATTTGTGATTTGGTGATTGATTTGAGATTGTTGGTTTCTTGTGGATGTGGAAATTGTTGAGTGTTGACTTGGGTGAAAATAGATATGATTCAATTAAACAACCGTTATTTCTTTTTACTCATACGAGCTTTCAAAAGCTTACCGGGTTTTGTGTTGTTGCAATCCCGGTACACTATTCAAATGATGTAGCGGATATTCCTGCAGGTCAGGATAACCAGGGAGGTGACCTGCAGGATCTATTCTCACAAATCGCCTCCCTAATCACCGTTTTGCAATTATACGAAGATCCAACGGTCGGATTTTCACTCATGACTACACAAAGCCACTAGGACAGTCATATGATCATCATATCAAAACTACAAGTCCATCAGACGGTCCTAAATTCACAGATCACAAATCTAACGATCAAAATAGTTCGAAATCTAAAAATTCATAACTAAATCATACGATATCCAAAATGATCGTATTGAAACGTAGAATCTTAAAATATACAGAAACTATATTTTAGACCCCCGAAGGTGGCCAGAAAGGGCTGCCGGAGTTAGTGGCAAAGCCTGCCGCCGACCACCACCAATGGTGTCGGGCCAAGCTTCTCCCATTCGTTTCATCATTTTGAGCAACTTTCATGACTAGCACGAGATCAGAAAATAATAGGAAGAGGTCGAAATGTACCAAAAACAGTCGAGGTGGCCGGAAATTTTCCAGAAACCGGTGATGCTCCGATCTATGTAAAAACTCCCACAACTCAGCTCGATCCCTTCTTGAGACTTCTTCAGGAACTCAATGCGACTTCACCAAGCCAAGAATCACAAGAAATGGTCGTCTGTAACTCTAGATATCCGGATTTGAAGGTGGTTTTCGATCTAAATCGAGGTGAGCTCCGACGAACGTAAAATCGTTCTACCCAGGTCCGGTCCTTCTTGGTGCTTGATCAGCAAGTCGATGCGAGTCCAATGATCCCAGAATCACGTGGAATGGTGACCTATAACTCGAGATATCGAGATCGAAACAAAATCGAGCTTTAATGGCTACCGAGCTCCCGCCGCCGCTGCCGGCTGTGTCACGGCGCAAGGTTGCCTCTGGCAGCTGCGCAAGGTCGGGGCGAAGGTAGGGAAAGTGGTCAGAGGCCTTGAGTAGGACGGTGGTGTGAGAGAGAGCACGATGAAGTCGTGCAGTATTTTGGTTGCTTCGGCCGAGAGAGAGAGAGAGAGAGCCGGTTTGCGGCTTCCCAAAATATATATATTCCCAAATGAATGCCATAATTAATTCATAAAAAATCCGATATTTATGTTCCATATATGTACGGACTTGTTTCGTCGAGCTCTACAACTTTCATGAAGGAAGTTTTCCCAAATTCTGTACGTATGAAAAGTCGATTTCTCAAATCGAACATTTCGAGCTTTTTGTTAAAACGTAAAGTTTCGGAACTTCGATAATTCAAAAAATGAAATACTTCGAGTCTAAAATTCGTGCAAAGTACATTAATAATTCCACACAATCATACGAACTAAAAACGAAATTTGCGGTTATAACAATCTACCCCCCTTAAAGGAATTTGGTCCCGAAATTTAAGGATCCAATTCCCCAAAGAGCTGTGGATACCTCACTCTCATGTCAGACTCTATCTCCTATGACGCATCACCCTCGTCATGATGACTCCACAACACCTTCACAAGTCAACTGCCTTCCTATGAAGCCTCTTCGTAGATCTATCCAAGATACGAACAGATTCCACCACAAAGGTCACATTCGTGTTCACACTGATAGTATTATGATCAATCACGTGGGACTCATCTCGTACATACTTCCTGAGCATAGACACATGAAAGACATTGTGGACACTACAAATGCTAACAGGTAAAGCAAGATGATATGCCAAGTTCCCAACCCTTTCCAGAATCTCAAAGGTTCCCATATACCTTGGCACGAGTTTTCCTTTCTTGCCAAATCTCACTACACCTTTCATAGGTGAGACTTTTAAGAACACATGGTCGCCTGCCTCAAACTTTACAGACCTCCTCTTCAAGTCAGCATAACTCTTCTGTCTATTCTAAGAGGTCAGGATCCTGTCTTGAATAGTAGTGACCTCTCTGTAGTCTCCTGAAAAAGTGCAGGACCCAAAAGTCCTTTCTCCCCAACTTCCGCCCAACAGATAGGAGTCCTACCTGGCCTACCGTAAAGAGCCTCATATGGTGCCATACCAATACTCGAGTGATAGCTATTCTTGTAAGCGAACTCTACCAATGGTGGATGATCCGCCCAACTTCCTTTGAAGTCCAGAACACAAGCTCTAAGCATATCCTCCATCACCTGATTCAATCTCTCTGTCTGCCCATCTATTTGTGGGTGAAATGCAGTGCTCATAGCTAAGGACGTGCCAAAAGCCTTATGGAATCTACGCCAAAATTCCGATGTGAAACGAGCGTCCCGATCAGAGACAATAGTAACAGGCACACCATGAAGCCTCACTATCTCATTCACATACAACTTACACAACGCATCCCCTGAGTAAGTTTTCACCATAGGAAGGAAATGTGCTGACTTAGTGAACCGGTCAACAATCACCCAAATCGAGTCATAACTTTGCCTGGACCTACGCAATCCGGTCACAAAGTCCATGGAGATATCTTCCCATTTCCATATCGGTATTGATAAAGGTTGCAGCATCCCTGCGGGTCTCTGATGCTTTGCCTTCACTTACTGACATGTAAGGCACTTCGACATATGTTCTACCACATCCCCCTTCATTCTATACCACCAAAACTACCTTCGTAGATCCATATACATTTTAGTACCCCCTAGATGTATAGTGTATCGAGATCTATGTGCTTCCTGCATGACCTCTTCCCTGAGGTTATCAACACATGGTACATACAATCTCCCTCGAAATCTCAACCCTCCATCTGCCCCAATCATCCACTAGGAATGACCCTCTATATCAGGATCAGCAGTCGTCTCAGCAATCCTCGCCTGAGCAAACTCATCAAGTGTTTGACCCTAAATGATCCTAGAGATCAAGGTGGGCTGTAAGGTGATACTACCGAGAAAGAATCCATTTCCCGCTCCTGCGGGTATAAGGTCAAACTCTGATGCAGCTTCTAACATGCGCCACTCTCGCACCATAATCAATGCCATGATTACTCGAGGTTTCCTACTCAAAGCATCCGCCACTACATTCTCCTTTTCGGGATGGTACTCCAAGGTGAAATCATAGTCCTTGATGAGCTTCATCCATCTTCTCTGCCTCATGTTCAATTCTTTCTGGGAGAATAGATACTTCAAACTCTTATGATCAGAAAAGAGTTCAAATTTCTCACCATAAAGATAGTGCCTCCAAATCTTCAAGGCAAACACCACTGCTGCTAGCTCTAGATCATGAGTGGGGTAATTCCGCTTATGTACCTTCAATTGTCTAGAACCATAAGCAACAACGCTACCATTCTGCATCAACACACACCCCAAACCCTGATGAGATCTCTAGATCATGAGTGGGGTAATTTCGCTTATGTACCTTCAATTATCTAGAACCATAAGCAACAACGCTACCATTCTGCATCAACACACACCCCAAACCCTGATGAGATGCATCACTGTAAATGACTAACCCACCACCACTAGTAGGAATAATAAACACCGGAGTTGTAGTCAATTTAGTCTTCAGCTCATTGAAAACCTTCTCACAATCATCCGACCATACGAACTGAGTGTCTTTCCTTGTCAATTGGTCAAATCAGAAGCAATACCAGAAAACCATTCAATGAAACGCCTGTAATACCCTGCCAATCCAAGGAAGCTACGGATTTCTGTAACCGTAGTAGGGCGACTCCAACTCATCACTGCTTCAACCGTCGAAGGATCTAGAGAAACTCTATCATTTGAGACCACATGACCAAGGAACTTGACTTCACTCTGCCAGAAATCGCACTTCTTAAACTTGGCAAATAATTTCTTCTCTCTCAACGTCTGTAGCACAATCTGCAAATGCTTCTCATGCTCATCTGACGACCTTGAATAAATCAAGATGTCGTCAATGAATACTACCACAAACTGATCCAAGTAGGGACTGAACGTGCGGTTCATCAAGTCCATGAATGCTGCAGGTACATTCGTGAGACCAAAAGGCATGACAAGGAACTCAAAATGTCCATACCTAGTCCTTAACTGGTGATATTCAGATCTCAAAAAAATATTTGAGAACACAGTAGCCTCCCTAAGTTGATCGAACAAGTCATCAATCCTGGGTAAAGGGTACCTGTTCTTGATGGTCACCTTGTTCAGCTGTCGATAATCCACACATAACCGAAGTGAATTATTCTTCTTCTTCACGAATAACACTGGTGTGCCCCAGGGAGACACACTAGCCTGAATGAACCCTTGAGCAAGTAATCCCTTAATCTGAACCTTCAACTCCTGAAGTTCAGCTGGTGCCATTCGATAGGGTGCCTTCGATACAGGTGAAGTACCTGGTATCACATCAATGGAGAAGTCCATTACCCTTTTCGGAGGTAACCCAGGGATCTCCTGAAACACGTCAGCATACTCTGAAACTACAGGAATCCCTGTAATCCTTGAAGTACTACTCCCTGATTCAATATGGGCCAAAATCCCTGCCCTCATGGTGATGTCAGACTTCAGACAACGGTAGTGGAATACTAGTTATCTAGGAACATGGAAGGACACAATCATCCTAAAGCAATCAATCACAACATGGTTCAGGCTCAACCATCCATACCCCAAATCACATCATATGTGTGATCCGGAATCACAATCAAAGATGCAGAGAACTCTCTGCCACCAATCCCAATAGGGCAATCATCACAAATCATGCTAAGCTCAAGAGACACACTGAGAGGTGATGCAACACATAATGATCTAGTAAGAGGCATAGCAATCAAACCCAACACATCCACAACCGAACTAGATATGAAGGAGTGTGAAGCTCATGTATCAAACAGTACTCTAGCAAGATAGTGATAAACAGATAAAGTACCTTCCACCCCCGTGCCTGCCTGACCAATAGTAAAGACTCTAGCAGGTGTAGGCGGTAGCTGTCTCTGCTGATTTCCCTGCACTCTACCCTGATTCCGGGTACAGTCCTTGGCCTGGTGCCCTGTCTGTCCATAGCCTGTAGCATACCCTACCCCATGGTTTCGTGCACGCATGAAAGATGTGGCTCGGCTCGCCACAGTTAAAGCACTTCACCTGAGCTGTTGGTGTTATCTGCCTAATAGGCATAGCCTAAATGGGAGGAGCTACTGCTGCCCTTATTGGGGCATGATGCTGGAACTGAGTCTTCTGTTTCTTCCAGAAACCGCCCCTGAAGTCTCTGGACCTACCGCTTCCTGCTATTGCCTTTCCCTTACCCTGGAAGTCTCTCTCAGCAGACTCATTCTCTACGAATCAGGTTCTGCTGCTAAATGATCTGTGCCTTAGCCAAGATCTCTCTCTTCGTCTTCAGCTCTAAGATGGCCACATCGCGCTCAATCGAATGGCTCAACCCTCGCTGAAACTTCTTAGTCAAGTCTTCGTCATCCATCTGCTTCATATACTTGTACAGCCTGGAGAACTCCGCATCGTACTCGATCACGGTCATCTTCCCCTATACAAGTGCGAGGAATTCCTGTTCCAACATTTCCTTCACAACTGCTGGAAAGTACTTCTCTCTGAACAGCCTCTCGAAGCCATCCCATGTCAAGGTAGATACCTCAATACTCCTCTGTGTGACATTCCACCACACTCTAGCCATATTCTTCAGCATAAAAGCGGCTAGCTTCCTCTTATCAATCTCACTGCAGTCAAACAGATCAAAGTAGGTCTACAAATCCTTAATCCATCGATCTGAAATCATATGATCACTGCCCCCTCCAAACTTGGTTGCTCCCAAGCGGATAATTTCCTTTGCTAGCACTAACAAGCGAGCAGGATCATCAACCATGCCCACGAGCGGAATATGCTGATCCTCATAAGGTGCCTCTACCTCCACCTCATATGCATCATTGACCGGAGGGGCCCTACCCCTACCTCGGCCTCTACCCCTACCACGAGGTCTGCCTCTACCTCGACCTCTAGCATCGTTCCCCTCAATCTCCATTACCTAATAAGAAGGGCATACTTGGTTAATAAACGTATAACACTTAAACATAGCATAAGTCAAATGCAAGTCCATATTAACCAAGTAACTAAGCATACAAGACAGCGCCTAAAATTCTTATGACAAGCTAACGTTCCTAGCCAACCTAACGCTCTCACATACCCAATGACATTGTCAATACCAAAGAGCACACGATGGGGATCCGCTGCAGACGGGCCATCAGTCGGAAAGTATTGACATATCACCAAATATGTACCTTACGCTCTGATACTAAACTACCACGCCCCAAATTTTAGAATAAAATTTTAAAATCTGAAACATGAATTACCACAACTCGAAATAATCATCCTAAAAATTTCTTTTTCTTAACAACCTCACCACACAATTTAATCTCAAAACCCGAATTTAGTCTCGGATAATTATTACAACTCACTCACAAATTAAATTGTAAAGCTCTAAATAAGCATAACAAACCTCACAAACTTAAATGAAATCAAATAAATGCTGCAACTCCTAAATAGCACGATCACCTCCCTGGTTATCCTGACCTGCAGGAATATCCGCTACACCATTTGAATAGTGTATAGGGATTGCAACAACACAAAACCCGATAAGCTTTTGAAAGCTCGTATGAGTAAAAAGAAAAAACGGTTGTTTAATTAAATCATATTTATTCTCACCCAAGTCAAATCAATAATTTCCACGTCCACAAGAAACCAACAATCTCAAATCAATCACCAAATCAACAAATCGACACAAAACCCTAACTCACATCTTTCTTCTCAAAACCCCCAAATTGTATTCATAAAAACACAGTATTTGACAGACTAGAGCTCTAACTGAATTGTGGTCTGTCACCTGGCCCAGGTTATGGCATCCGACATATTTATCTTTATCGTATTTCATTAATATGTATACGTATATACATATTTAGAACGTCCGATACTCGTACTTACTCAACCAATCGTATCCCATCATCCACCTAGGATTAGAGCGTCCGATTCCCCTATACCGGTCACTACGTTGACCCTAAATCCATAAATGAGCACAACAATATATTTTCACACAATGAAATCAACGCATCCAAGATACACAATATTATTATGAAAATTTATGTCACGCCCCGAATTTTAGAATAACAATTCAAAATCCGAAACAGGAAAATACTACAACTCAAAATAATCATCCTGAAAATTTCTTTTCTTAACATACTCGCCACACGAAATAAAATCAAACCGAATTTAGTCTCGGTCAATTATTACAACTCAAATCCAAAATGTAATGTAAAGCTCTAAATGAGCATACACACCTCACAACTAAATAAATAACAAAACTGCTGTAACACCTAAGCAGCTCGATCACCTCCCTGGTTATCCTGACCTGCAGGAATATCCGCTACACCATTGAATAGTGTACCGGGATTGCAACAACACAAAACCCGGTAAGCTTATGAAAGCTTGTATGAGTAAAAGAAAGAACTGTTACTTAATTTAATCTCATTTATTCCACATATGCATGTACTAACAATCTCAATCAACACCAATTCAATATATCAAGACAATCCAACTCACAACTCCCATCACAACTCTCATCATCGTATTTATAAAAATACGATATTTGACAGACTAGAGCCCTAATTGAATCGTAGCCCGTCACCTGGCCTAGGTTATGGCATCCGACATATTTATCATTATTGTATTTCATCAATATGTATACCTATATACATATTTAGAACGTCCAATAATTCCACCTACTCAACCAATCGTATCCCATCATCCACACAGGATTAGAGCTTCCGATTACCCCACACCGGTCATTACGTCGACCCTAAACCCATAAATGAGCACAACATATAAAATCACATACTGAAATCAACCCAACCAAGATACACCATATTATTATGGAATTACACAACTGAAATAAAATCAATTCATCAATTCTACTCAATCATATCATCACTCAACAATCCACTCATCAATATATATTTTCCACGTAAATATATATATACGTAATCATCCACTCAGGAATGACCACTAATACCATCTATAGTTCACACAAGAAAATCATGAAATTCATTTGTATAATTAAAATTCATTTTACTTACATATGGACCGTTGTGATTCAAGTCTATGAAATTTTAAAACAAATATTTAATCCTCAAATATTTTTCACACAATTACCATAAATAAATAAATTCAAAACATTCGGTTCGTAATATGAACCACGTGAGTTTTACTCACCTCGTAATTCCCGCTGCGTCTTCAATATAATTATAATTATAATTACGCCGAATAGCCCACTCAAATAAAATCCGTCAATCACCTAATCAAATGTGATTCGAATTTAGCCAACAATTTCAACACATAATTTAACTACCATTTAACGGCCGGATTCTAATTTACATTAAAATCCGTCGAGCGGTTTCTCACGAATCGCTCCCCTAATTACCGTTTTTCACATATACGAAGATCCAACGGTCGGATCTTCGCCCATGACCACACAAAGCCTCTGGGAAAATCATATGATCATCATAACAAATTTACAAGTTCATCCGACGGTCATAATTTCACAGATAAAAAATCTAACGATCGAAATCGATCGAAATCACAAAATTCATAACTAATTCATACGATATCTGAAAAATGCGTATAATATTCCGAAATGATCGTATCGAAACATAGAATCATAAAATGGACAGAAACCAAATTTTAAACCTCCGGAGGTGGCCGGAAAAGGCTGCCGGAATTAGGGACAAAGCCGCCACCGACCACCGCCAATGGTGTCGGGGCCGAGCTTGCCCCCTTCGTTTCATCATTCTGAGCAACTTTCATAACTAGCACAAGACCTAAAAATGACGGGAAGGGATCGAAATTACCTATTTACAGTCGGCGGCCGGAAAAAATGCAGAAACAGGCGAGCTTGAAAACCGACGTGAAAACTACAACCTCAGGCCCCGATCCCTTCTGGAAACTTGTTCAGAACTTCCTTGCGAACTCAACAAGCCAAGAATCACAAGAAACAATCGTGTATAGCTCGAGATATCTTGATCGAAAGTTTCGGTGTTTCGATCCGTTCGGGTCGAGCTCCGACGAACGTGAAAACGTTCGACCCAGTTCCGGTCCTTCTTGGTGCTTGTAGAGGAAGTTGAGGCGAGCTCAATGAGCCAAGAATCAAGTGAAATGGTGGAGTGTAGCTCGAGATAGCAAGCTCGAACCGAAAATGGTGGTTTTCGGTTTGGGCCTTGCCGCCGCCGCTACAGGCCGCGCCGCCTTGTATAACTGCCTCTGGGAGCTAGAGCAGCTCGAGACGAACACCTGGGACTTGGTTTGAGGTCGAGAGGTGGTCTGTGGAGGGAGAACAATTAAGGAGAAGTTTTGCTCTTCTTTTCGGTCGAGAGAGACGGATGCGAGAGCTGAGAGAGAGAAAGCTCAGTTTTTTTCCAGAAAAAGAAAGAAGAAGAGAAAGAGAGGCCGGTGGGAAATTAGGGTTTCCCCAAAAAAATTTCTATATATACATGTTTCGGAAAACTTCGTAATTCGATAACTAATTCAAAAAAAATTCGATCTTCGTGTTCCGCACGTGTACGGACTCGTATCGACTAGCTCTACAACTTTCATGAAGAAGTTTCTCCAAATTTCGTACGTAGAAAAAGTCGATTTCTCAAACCGAGTATTTCGAGCTTTTCGTTAAAAATAATTGTTTCGAAACTTCGATTAATGTAAAAGTGAATTATTATCGAACAATAATCGTTAAATCGTATAATAATCACTCAACACAATTACTCGAATTTAAAATGAAAATTGCGGGTATTACAATTTAAGCATTCGAAATATAATCTACATCATCATTCCAACTCAATCACATCATCACACATCAACACACCACCCATATATATATTCCACGTAAATATATATATACGTAATCATCCATTCAGGGATGACCACTAATACCATCTATAGTTCACATAAGAAAAACGTGAAATTCATTTGTATAATTAAAATTCATTTTACTTACCTATGGACAGTAGTTGATCAAATCCATGTGATTTTAAAAACAAATATTTAATCCATAAATGTTTTTCACACAATTACAAAAATAAATAAATTAAAGCACTCAGTTAGTAATATGAACTACGTGAGTTTTACTCACCTCGAAACTCCTGCTGCGTCTTCAATTAAAATACAAATCCTACCAAAACAGCTCACCCAAGTATAACCCGTCAATCACCTAATCAAATGTGACTTGAATTTAGCCAATAATTCTAAAACATACTTAAACTACCATTCTACGGTCGGATTCTAAATTATAAGAAAATCTGACGGACGGATTCTCATGAATCGCCTCCCGAATCACCGTTTTGCAATTATACGAATGTCCAACAGTCGATCTTCACCCATTACCACACAAAGCTACTGGGACAATCATATGATCATCATATCAAATCTACAAGTCCATCAGATGGTCCTAAATTCACAGATCACAAATCTAACGATTGAAATTGATCGAAATCTAAAAATTCATAACTAAATCTTACGATATCCGAAAAATACGTATAATATGCCAAAATGATCATATTGAAACGTAGAATCTTAAAATGTACAGAAACTATATTTAGACCCTCGAAGGTGACCAGAAAGGGTCGCCGGAGTTAGTGGCAGAGCCGCCGCCGACCACCACAAATGGTGTCTCGGCTGAGCTTCTCCCTTTCGTTTCATCACTTTGAGCAATTTTCATAACTAGCACGAGATCAGAAAATAATAGGAAGAGGTCGAAATATACCAAAAACAGTCGAGGTGACTGGTATTTTCCAGAAACCGGTGATGCTCCGATCCACGTAAAAACTCCCACAACTCAGCTCGGTCCCTTCTTGAGACTTCTTCAGGAAATCAATGCGAGTTAACCAAGCCAAGAATCACAAGAAATGATCGTCTGTAACTCGAGATATCCAGATTTGAAGGTGGTTTTCGATCTAAATCGAGGTGAGCTCCGACGAACGTAAAATCGTTCTACCTAGGTCCGGTCCTTCTTGGTGCTTGATCAGGAAGTTGATGCGAGTCCAATGGTGACCTGTAGCTCGAGATATCGAGATCGAAACAAAATCTAGCTTTAATGGCTACCGAGCTCCCGTCGCCACTGCCGCCCTTGTCGCGGCGCAAGGCTGCCTCTGGCAGCTGCGCAAGGTCGGGGTAAAGGTAGGGAAAATGGTCTGAGGCCTTGAGGTGTCCGGTGGCGTGAGAGAGAGCACGGTGAAGCCGTGCTCTGTTTTGGTTGCTTCGGCCGCGCGCGCACGAGAGAGAGAGAGAGAGAGAGAGAGCCGGTTTGCGGCTTCCGAAAATAGAAACCCTATTTTCAGAAATTTTCCCAAAATATATATACCAAAATGGAAATATCTTGTAAATGCCATAATTAATTCATAAAAAATCCGATCTTTGTGTTCCACATATGCACGGACTTGTATAGTCGAGCTCTACAACTTTCATGAAGGAAGTTTTCCCAAATTCTGTACGTATAAAAAGTCGATTTCTCAAATCGAACATTTCCAGCTTTTTGTTAAAACGTAAAGTTTCGGAACTTCGATAATTCAAAAAATGAGATACTTCGAGTCTAAAATTCGTGCAAAGTACATTAATAATTCCACACAATCATACGAACTAAAAATGAAATTTGCGGTTATTAATTACAATATCAATGGCTTTGTACAATCCATCATGAATTGGCCTCGCTATTGCAAGATACCCATTAATCAGTCTACCAACACCAACCAAGGTTCGATGCCCCAAGATAAAATTGTCTATACCCATTGCGTTCTTCTGAACAACATTGAAATCCTAGTTACTCTTTTCATGTATCACAAACCGATCCACAATGGTGGGAGTGGAAATACAATGAGGAAGTAGCCAGAGAAGAAGTGTTTTGGTGAAGAATGGAGAGATGGTTGCCCAAAGCAAATTTTTGAGTGCCCGGATTAGATTTGGACTAGAAAAAAAACAAATAATTCAATTTATCCAATTACTTTTTATTATTTGTTAGTTGACTAACACCGTAATCTCTTTAACGGTTCCAGGTGCTTATGTTCGGTCAGGGTGTGGACATCAGGTATCAATCTGATATTTTTTAAAATTGAAGTATCGAAGTTACTAATGAAACGAACGTCGGATACGGTTCACATTTTTTTCCCTTGTAAATTATGCTAGGTAATTTATAACTATCTTTATTATTTCTACATATTATGTGGTCTTCACTTGAAGATAAAATTGTGATTTTTTAAATCAAATATATGAGGTCAAAAAATATGGAGCACTATTTTTTTTTTTTTGATCAAGAATAATTTCATTCATAAACTGCAACTACAACACAAGCACAGTACCCAACCACTGGTGTGTTTTCGATTTGATTCCACTCGAGTGCTTAGATACAAAGATCAAAACTCTAAGAGCTCTTTGTTCCTTGTTTTCATAAAATGAGGTCTAAGGCCTTTTAAAAAAAAATAATAATAAAAAATAAAAGAAGAAAGAAAAAGAAGGTCTAAGCTAGTAGCTCCTTAAAATTGAAATGCCTCTGGCCATAGGTGACGGAATACCCTCATCGATGGGGTACTGCCATGTGGTGCTTGGCTCTGAATCTGAATTATTTCCAATGATGAATGCAACCCACAAATCAACCATCGATCTCCAGCCCACTCATATCAAACTGACATAAATAACCATCAAAAGACATAGAAATTTTGAGAAGCCGATACCATAGAGGCATTAAATTTAACATATCATGCAGAAGCATGCCCAACTCATTCATATATCGATCAGAATTGACAGAAACGGAGATTAAAATATGCTTCTGCTGTTGTGTTGAGGGGACTCGTAATCATAATTCAAACTGTCCAAAATAAGGTCAATATACATTCATCTTCATCTTAGACTGGAGTTTGATCTCGATCTTAGGGAGTACTGGAGATCCATCTATGTTGGTACAATGGTACGCATGCAATAAGTTGGTATAGAAAGTTCAGGGTGATAGAGATAATCAAGGCTACTGAAGGTTAATTGAGGGAGGTGATCCAAATTACGAACATTAAGAATATAGTGGACGTGAGAGCAAGCTACAGGAAAGATTTTGAGGCTTTGATTCTTTTTTATGGAATTGAGGCTTTGATTCTTTTTTATGAAATTGAGGCTTTGATTTGATGTAATAGGATTTGGTTGTTTAGTGTATAAATCACAGTGACATGTACGTCAAAACTCATATATGCACCAAATCACAATGGCATTTACGTAACTCGTTGGGAAATTTGGATTGATATAGTAGCAGTTGTTAAGTGTTAATACGTGTTAAAATGCTTGTCAATGGCCATTTAGTTTATTACATAGTTATTTCTTTTATGGGTGAGAAGTCTTGAGTTCTATTCTTGGACGACTAGTTGTCTTGGCACAATTCTCCTTTTCTATTAAGGCTCTAAGGGTTGAATACAAGCGATGTCTTTTTGTATAGGGGTTAATTGCTTAGGGGATTTCTTATGTTGCTCCAAAAAGAGTTGTAGGTTGTTATTTGTAATTTTAGTTCTTAATATGTTGTCGTCTTCTCATAAAATAAAATACTACGTACAAAGCAAGGTTTGAAATTTTGTTTTCCATTGAAATTTTGGTAATGTAGACTATGAAAATCTTGATAGAAATTTTAAGTGTTGGGTTAAATGTCGATAAATATTGGCATATTGGACGCAAAAACTAGTTTCAAAGATATCTCGAATTTTACTCAAAGATTAGTAAGTTCAAATCATGAAAATTTTGACCAAAATTCAAAGGGTGTTTGTTAATGTTTTGCGAAATAGTTTCTTTGTTTCTTGTATACAGAAATATATATAAAACGCATTTGGTAGGTTGTATTAAAAAAGTAAATTTTAAAACGAAGAACTTTTGTCTACATTTCGGCAAACCAAAAGATTATTGTTTTTGGAAAACCCTACCACTGCCTCATTGATAGACCAACGACCTTGCCAACCGACCAGCGCAATCTCCCCGACCAACTGACTAGCATCACCGACCAACTAACCGACAACCTTAGTGACCAACGACCTCAATGCCTAATCGATCAGCGACCTCGCTAACAAACTGATCGATTAGCGATCTCTCCAGCTAACAGGTAAACTCTGTCGACCAATTGACTTGCGATCTCAATGACCGGCTTGCGACCTCATCGACCAACACACAAATCCTACCTCCTCCTTACGACGATTCCACAACCACCTAATTGACATTCTTGCCAATGGAATGATTATCTCACTAATAAACGGCATAATGTCAATCAACATGAGACCTCACCAATCATGGTTGTATCACTAGTGACCATCATCGCCTGAGTTGCGTCTTCATTTCTCAAATTTAAGCTGTTAAACACGATTCTCATAATTTTTTATTTTTACAATTTATTTTCAAATAAATTAATAAATTTTACCACATGCACTCTCAAATCTTCAAAACGGAAAGTCCAATCCACTATTTCATTTTACAAAAAAAATTTCCAAAATTCAGTTTGTAAACGTTATCAATCAAGGCCGTGTTTTCATTAAGTTTAAACCTTTGTTGTTGTAGAGAGAAAATCTACTGAAAGCTACGGATGATGTCGTATAGTCCCGCCCGCCCACCCCCCACAGAAAAAAAAAAAAAAAAAAAAAAAAACAGTAACTGATGAGGGAGTATATCCGTAACTTTTTACAGAAGCCTTCACAATAAGATCAAAAACCTTTAAAAAGATTAAACGAGGATACGTTCGTCATTTTGACTCGACCTTTCCTTAATTTGACGTAAATGACGACAGGTAGAGCTAGACTGCAAGAAACCCTAAAACCAGCGTACAAATATAAACTTGCTGTCACTTATCACAAAAGTCATGCATTCACATAATATATTACATGCCATGTCCTCATTTCCATAACATGTACATAACACGTGTATCAAGTACATGCATCATGGGATTGGATGGTAGTGACCCTTATGCATGAGTTGACGCCGTTATATCGAGCGGAAAAAGGCAAGGCCAATATAACGGCCGTTTAAAGCTAAATATCAAGCTTATTAGCTGACAGTTGGATCCTTAAGGGGTTCTAAAGAAGATTCTTTCTCTTACACCACCCTATTATCCCCTCAAATTATATTCTAATGTGATACTTGTTTGAGGTCCACTCCGCTACATGTTATACCACAGTATTGTACCTGCGTCCTCCACGTGTATGTGGCTTGGGACTATCTCTCATTTCCTTCATGATAATCATACCAATTTGACGGCTAGATGAGGAGGTCCCGCTCTATCGTGCGGCTGGGTTTTTGTTAATTCCGTGGGCTGCGATGCAGAGAAGACTAAAGGCGTTCTACGAAACGGAAGACAGCTAAAACAAAGTAAAATCCAACATTTTATTTATTAAAAAATCACAAAGAGCAACCTAATATTTTTTGGGTGAATAGTATGTCTTTTTTTTTAATCATTTTCATATCGGTAAATAATAAAATAAAAATCACAAAAAAAACATTTTATTACCGTATTTTCGATAAATAATTTAAATGTATTTATAAATTATATAAAATAATTCAAAAAAAATGTTTTAAATTATAAAAAGTCTCATCTCTCTATCTATATTTAGAAGGCGAGATAGCTAAAAATTATAATTGAGAGCCAGTTAGAAGTCTGACACAGCTAGTAAAATATATAAAAAACTAAACATGCTTTTTAAAAGAGTTAAAAAATTAAAATAAAGAGTTTGTTAAAAGTGCTCTACACTTCCTAAACTGCCTTAATTCACAATACTATGGTGTCATAAAATAATCAAGCATGACTTTTCTAGATCGGAGCAATTCTCTCCCTCATTCTATATAGTTTACCAAAATTTTTGATGGGGAACCCAAGAGTCGAGAAAGAGCGATTATACTCCAATTAAAACAAGCAAAGTCATCCATGTCATTTTATTAGAACATTAACATTGCTTTTGTAAGGAAAACAATGAGTCTAGGTTGATGAATATTGACCTTACATCTTCATTTAATCGATGATATATACTAGTCATAGTTGATATTGGTGATATAATGACCTTACTCTATATTACTCCCGAATGTTGCCGGAAACAGAACCCGCTGCGGTGGCCAAAACCATGAAAACATTAATTCTTCAATACTCGATTGAAATCGAAAGTAAAAAACACCAACACGTAGCATGAAGTGTAGATCAATTTCCTCTCATAATATATTATTGATAACGGCTGGAGTCGCCGGGATTTACAAAAAAACCACAGGAGAAGTTTTAAGATTTCGAGCTTTGTATCGTCGCTGTCCATCGCCAAATGGATGATCTGGAACCAGGAGGACGTCGATGCTGAAGAGTCGAACCAAATGCCGGCGGTCCGCCGTCAGGAGATGACAGAAAGAGGAAGAAACAGTCGGGTCGGGTTCAATCAGTTCTTTGGGCCTCCAATTAGTTGGGTGCAGTGTGAATTGAAGAAGACCGCTTACTGAGGAAGGAAGAGGTGGATGAGACGAAGCGACCTGGGATAGTGGCATTGCCGGAAAACATCGGATGGAGACATAATTTTAGGGTCGGAGTGGGGCTCGTTTGAGGACGAGGCAAGAGGGAGAGGCATCCCCAAAAATGCTAGGTTATGTCCTTATGTACTCACGATCGAAAAGGACGATACTACCCCTACCAAAATCTCCGAGAAACTCCGTAATATAAAATCCACTTCCGTAGACCTTACTTATTCAACTTAGGCACTTAGCTATGATTTTTGCATGCTACATATTTATGGACTCAGTTTAACGTACTCTATAACGTTCACAAAAAAAAAAAGTAAACGAAAAAAGATGATAAACTTTTGGAGCCACTAATAGTTCAAAACGAAGGTAAAAAGTAAAGATAATTATTGTTTACCGTCTAAAAGATTAATAAATTGATAAATTAGGCACGAGGCATAACACCAAAGGTGTTCAGGAATTGATGTCTATGTAGTCCACTTCTTTTATGTCTTATGGACATTAGTTTACAGGTCAACCAATGCACTAGTTGTCCTACAACAAATCCATTTTTTTTTCTGTTGGAAGTCTCACAATTAATTTAGACCAATATTAAATCTCATTGAATCTAAAGGAATACAGAAAGTACTAAAAAAATGTGTAAAAAATTGTGTGTCCCTTAATCCGAACTCATATATATGTGTGTGTGTGTGAGATCCGGATCATGGGACACCATATTTTACACATCTTGTGATCCATTGAATTAAAATGTTCAGTGATCTGGATTTGTTGTTTGAATGATTTCAACACAACATAGATTGATTGAAAAATGGCATGGCATTTTTTGTTTAATCAGATTAAACTGTTCTTTATTAAAAGAAAGTACAAAATAAAAATGTTAAGAATACTATTTTTATCACAACTGTACACGATTAAAAAGAAAATAAAGACAGAAGAATAGTAGAAGAACAAGGACGCCAAAGGCCAAAAAGTACCTCGTCTTCTCCGACTCCAAGCTCTCATCTCCTTCCTCTCAATTAATTTGCTAATTGGAACAAAATAATACTTATAACAAGAACACAAGTTTGGAGTGAAACCTGAGAACTCACTATGAGAGAGATTCAAATGTTTCCAAGTTTTTTATTTCTGCAAACTATGGTTGTATCTCTCCTCTCAGTAGATTATGACTAAGATCGAGAACCTGAAGATACTGTAAACGGCCCATCTCTAGTTCAATAACTTTGAGCACCCATTCAGTTTCTTAGGAACTGATCTTGTGAGATTGTTTGCTACTAAGTTGAGATGTTCAAGATTGGAAGGTCTTCCAATTTTCAAATGAATACTTCCTGAAAGTTTATTACCACCCAGGTTGAGGATGAATGGTGATACTAGTCTCCCCAATTCTTTTGGAGCATTCCCAACTACATAATTCGAGAGAGGTGCGGAAGCAATTCCCTAAGATAAGGAGGAATTCCTCCGAAATTCTTGTTATAAGAGATTTTCAAGCTTCGCAGACTTTGGCATTGCACTCGCTTCTGAGAAATTTCCCCATCAACAGTGTTATAACTCAAATCAATGTAGTTCAATGGTGGGTGAACTCCAAGATCTTCAGATATATTTCCTGTTAACTTGTTTCTATTAAGCCTCATTATGTATAAGCTGGAGCAGTTCTTGAAACTTTTTGGAGAAGAACACAAGTTTAGAGTGGAACAAGAACGTTCGACTATGATTCTGTTCAGCACAAGCGGGTGTGATGTGAAACCTGTTAATAAGACCCTAGATCTAGAAACACAATTACAGAGAGAATTTAAAGAAACTGAAATGAGAAGTTGATGTATATTTTCATAATCAAAGGAAGAGGAGATTCCAGTACGTATATAGTGATCCATCTGAGACTGAAGGGAAGGAACTAGACAGGTGTCCAGTTCATGACTACCAACCTGCCAACTCATAAGCATAAAGGACTAAACAACCAGCAAAGTTAAAATATAAGAAATTACAATAAAAGATGGATAATCACTAGGCTCTTATCACCTGTTTTAATGATTTTAAGGATGGAGATGAGAGGGCATCTTTGTTTGCTAATTGGTAAACACGTAACGACTAAGGTTTTGCTCCGCGAAACTCGGATCGATCGGTGTCTAAAGGTTGCAATTTTCTTCTTGTCTGGCGGCACTCATGGTCGGAGTTTGGTCTGCCTTGCCTATCAGGGGCTGCTGCCGGATGTAAATTTGAATACTATATGCCTGGGGCTCCTTGGAGAGGTTTTAACTCGGGTTTTGGGCTAGAGGGGTTTGGCAACAAGTCCCGGACGCCATATTCCTTGCAGTGGTTGTGTGTACAAGCGCGTCTTCCAGATCCGGGCGGGGTTGAAGGATGCTAGGTTGGAGGGCACAACGGAGTGGTGAAGCTGGCTCGTGGAGGCGCTGCTGGACGTGGGGATCGGGAAGACGTAGCGGCGTGAGGCGTTGGCGGCTTAAGGCGAGGCTGCTTGGGGCGTGGAGGCTTAAGGTGAGGCGGCGTGGGCGGGATGGCTTTGGGTCGCGGCAGAGGGACTGATGGAACTGCACCGGAATTGTACATCCGGCTAGTGGAGAGGAAGATGAAGTTTGGGCTGCAGGCTCAAGCCGATCTTTTCTGGGCCTGAAGTTGGGCCTCTTTTCTTGGGGCTGACCTCTTGGGCTGGGTGGAAATTTTTTATGTTTTAGTTAGTCTAGTTACAATAATTCCCTTTGTTTTAGGGAACTCTATTACCTTTGTTTTTAGGGTAACTATAAGTTTTTAGTTTTAGGCTTGTTTATTTACTATGTTATTTCATAGTCTATAGGAATGCTTAGATAAGTGAGCACAGATATCGTCAAATGATCGGACATAATCTATGTATCGCTATGGTTTTCCACGAACTCTTTATCTACTCAGATATGATAGAGGGAGGATACGCAATGGTCTTTTCTAGCATGAGTATTAATATATATCGACATGATATTCTTCAAAAAAAAAAAAAAGGATGGAGATGAGAGCTTCGAGTTGGAGAATATGATGTTTTTTCCGGCGTTTGGTGTCCTTGTTGTTTTGCTATGTTTTTTTTTTTCTTTTCTTTTGATTATGTATAATTCTGATAAGAACATTATTCCTAAAATTTTGATTTTACTTTTTTTCTTTTAATAAAGAAGAATTTACTTTAATTTTAAATTAAAAATATTAATGCCATGTCATTTTCCACATCACTTGGTGTTGTGTTGAAATCATTCAAGCAACTAATCTAGACCATTGAATGTTTTTAAATCTAATGGCTCAGAAAATTATATATGGGGGAAAATTTCATTTTACCTACATGATCTTTACACCCTAAATCGCTTGTGCCGCTACACTTTTAATTCCACCACAGGTGCCCATGCACTTATCAATTTCATTCAATCTTCTACAACTCTTAGTTTTTTTTGGCAACTATTATGTGGTATATTTTGAAATTCTCAACACTTACTATATAATTTACATGCTATGTTAGTGAATCATCATCATACAAGGGAATGTACTAGAGCTAAGTTTTCAATGTACAAAATACTTAATAGAAAAACTGATAATTGGACAAGATTGAGTAAAACTGTAGAAACTCAATTGGGACAATCAAGAGCTTTGTTAGGGCATTTAGTTGCACCAAAAGACGAGAAGTCCTAGAATCAAGGTTCCCAAACTAGCCAATATGGCAATCGAAATTGGTATTGTAACTAACCATGTTCTAAACTAGTGTCCTAGTCATAAATTAGAGAAGTGATTATGTCCCCTAATTTGTTCTAGACATGCTCATCTACACATTCAAGAGTTAATCAAGCTCTTAAACATGCATCTAATCCAAATATTATAGAATAGAACGTATGCCAAACACGAAATTGAAAACCATCAAATCAAAACATATTTATTACATTAAATCCATGTTAGGATTCAAACTCTAGTTTCCTAATAGACTACTCAAAACCCATCAACAAATCAACAATAATATACATTAATTATAATAAATTAAAGAGAGTAAGGTAAAGAGAAGTGAGAAGTTACATGACAAGTCACAATTGCTATGAACCAAATATGACAAGTCTTAATTTATGGCTTCTCACTTTTGCCCAAATTCAAATCTTGATGCTCCTTGATAAATTGATGAAGATTTTGCTGATGAGGATATGAGTGAAAAGATGAATATCTAAATGGAAGCGGCTGCTGCTGCTTTGTGTATAGAAAAGAATGGTGTGGTTGGTCTTGCTTTCGGTGCTCCCCCTCTCTCTAAGAGAATGTGGTCATATATATACGAGCAGTCTTTGTCTGTTTGTGAGAGCAAGAAAAGATCAGGTTTGGTGGTTAATTAGACGAAGACCACGTGTGTTGATGGCTTTGGTAAGAAAGGGCATGAATGCCACGTGTCAAGAGACTAATGGCCCGAACATAAACTTAGGCAACCAGCCGATAATTCCTAGCGTGCTGCACGCATTGTGTGTTAGTTAACTAACCAATTAAGCTTAATTAAGCCGTCCACGAGTTTGTTCTTTTGACAAAAGTTTCGAATTGCTATAATTTCGTCCAATTTTCTTTCATTTGCGTAACTCTGCTTATTTTCTATAAAATAAATAAAAATTGATTAATTACATATTAATTAACTTGAGGATTAGTTAATTTCTCATGTTTTAGATACAATTACATGCATAGAAATACGTGTAATCACTAAGGCGTAGGAGGGCGAAAGACCCAAACTAAGGCGTGAAAAACACTGCTTCAGGCGCCTAAAGCACACGTCTAGAGAAGAGAAGAGAGACAAAAAAAAAGGGCCAGGACTTACATGCTTCATCTTTCTGCCATGTTTAGGATTCCCTTGTGCATGTTGATGCTGCATGAGCTCAGCAAAGAAGTCTTTTATTCTGGTAGATGTCATATTCTTAAGAGCTAAAATCATTTTACCACCCTGAATTTTACACCTAAAATTATTTGTGTCCTCAAGCTTCTAATTTGATCACATATGCCCTTATACTCTCCAATATGATCAACCAAAGCCATTAGTAAACTAATTCATCAATTTCATCATAAATTGCTGATGATGGGAGTCCACTTAGGGTCAGTTTTTAGCTTTGAACATGTAAATGGTGTGTTTCTTGCATGATTGAAGGCCAAAATCTAATTTGAGTAGGCAACACTATATGAAGAAATCGATGATTGGTTAAGGATTGGCTATAATCAATCACATTGGAGAGTACAAGGGCACAAGCGATCATATTAGAAGTTTAGGGACACAAATGATTTTAGGTGTAAGTTCAGGATGGTAAAATAATTTTAGCTCTATTCTTAACTACAAGTTCTACTTCTCCTAAAATAGCTCTATTCTTAACTACAAGTTCTACTTCTCCTAAAATGGCAAAGTAAACACAACAGGATCCACCCTTCCCAATCTTTCTGGTATCATCAAAGTTATTCATAGCCTCTTTGATCTCCTCATAGTATATATAACCAGTCTCTCATTCTCAAAAGTTTCTGCAAAAAGAAGATATTGATGTGAGTGAACTAGTTGAGGCAATGCTATAAGATTGAGTTAAGATTTTCCCTTTATCTTCCATTTCCTTTTAAAAAAACTGTTGCTTTAGTGAGGACAGTTTCTTTGCATTTGAGTTCACAAAGTGCACATCATCACCCGTGAGTGTTTAGAGAATTGGAAAGAAAAGATCTTCATATATAGCTAGTGTTATTAGTTGAATAGGACTCTATCAAATCCTAACAAATAAGAAGTTTAAATATATTAGAATCCTTATTAAAATCAAAATACTTTCCTATAAAACAGTATTGTTCTAATATAGGTATACACATGTCTTGTTCTTTTTTATGTTTTTTTTTTTATGTAAGGCTTACGTCTTATGCCTTAACAAGGCCCTCTTGAAAGTTCCTCAGGTTGCACCGTAGCTTTTTAAAACATTGATTAGTACTCCACAACACCAAAGTAATTTAACATTTCAATTTAATTGAATATTCCAATTGTAAGTTTTTATCAATATAGATAACGTAGAAATTTTTTTTTAAATAAGGTGTTATAATAATGATGATAGAATTCGCCCTTAAGAGCACATCAAAAGAGGTACTGCCTAAGCAATTGTGGCTACTCAGCTGATGATAGCATTACATAAAAACAAAAAATACAAATCATGAAAATTAGTAACATAAAAAAGCATGTCATAACACTGCATATCACCAGTGACGGAGCCAGAATTTTAAGCTTACTGGGTCACACATTATTAATATCAAAACATAAAAAGTCTCTAAATGAAATTTCTATCTATTAAAATGATGAATGTTCTCGACTAGATTTCATATTTTAAATCGTTTCAAAACAATCTCCTTATCTATTCTAGTAAAATGTGTTTCTCAATAAATGAAGTCAAACAATCAAGTATCAACTCTTAACAAGATCTGATTTTTCTTTTGAATGTGTTAAATAAAGAAAATCTTTTATAATTAATTAATCCATCCATAATTTCAAAAATACCAAAAATTATAGACTAACTAAGTAACTAACCTTAAATAATTAAAACAGAAGTCTAAGTAACTATTCTTAAATAACTAGATTAAAAAAATGATAGTTTATGTTCCAAAAAATAACCTGGACTGTTCTTGGGTCTAGGGTTTGAATCTTTTTGCCTATCCAGCGCTCGAGGTCAATGGGGTTCTCTTCGCCGATGATGGGCCACTGCCGGACGGGTGTTTGAAGGCTAGTTGCTCGGGGAGCTATGAGAGAGGGGTGTCGGCTTAAGGTTTGGCTGATGGTTTTGACAGCGAGTATCGAACGACTTCTTGGGCGCGGGGGGCATCTGTACACGGTGGGTAGCGCTTCATTGAGGATGAAAGGGCTGGATGGTGGTGCGGGGTGCTGGATCGACATGGTGTAGCTTGGGCACAACATGGATGTGGCGGCGCGGCTGGCTTTGTAAACATGGTGGAGCAGTTGCAGCGTGGTTGTGATGGCGTGGTTTGAGGTGATTCTTGGTGTCAAAATAAAAAAGGTAGGGTATGTGGCATAAAAGTGGAGAATCTATTCTCTTTTGTCCTAAAAAAAATCTTGGAGATGTGCGACGCAGGTTGCGGCGTTGGGATGCAGCCGAGAGGTCTGGTGGGTCTGCACCATATCCACCACTACAAAAAAAAAATTGCAATGGCCACGGCGCATCCCCGTCGCAATAGCCTCATTTGCCGTTGCAAAAAAAACATTCGCGACGGCAAAGCTTCTGACGCCGTTGGTGGCGTTGCCAATACCTTTAGCGACGACATTTGCGCCGTCACAAGAGCATTACGACAGCAAATGCTTTGCCGTTGCAAGAATTTTTAGACGGAAATTTACCGTCGCAACTATCAATGGCGACGCCACCAATCGCGACTGAAATTTTTTGCCGTCACGAAAGCCTTTTGCGATGGCGAAAATGCCGTCGCAAAAGTATTTATTTTGAATATAAAAAAATCTGGCATGCATTTGCAAGCCAGATTATTATTATTATTATTTTTGGGTTGAAACCTGTACAGAAGAAAATAAAGCTTATACAAAAGCCAAAGTTACATTTTAATTATTTCTCATGAATGTTAACAAAATGAATGAAGCTGATACAAAAATTTATTGCTGCCTCCTAAAACTATCTGACTATCATGGCAGTAGTCACTGCCCTATCTAGCAGTTTATCAGACAAGTTCACTGCCCTATCATTGTACGCTTTCTGGGAAGAAAAGTATGATGCAAAGCAAGCATGCCAATTTTGAAGTTCGGCTTCAAGCTTGAAAGTAGCAAGCTGGTGCGAGTCATTGCAGACCATTCCAATGGCGGGGCGGCTAAGCGATCTCACTCTAGACATGATTTTGTTTTGACTTTCATGCAATTCCAACAGGTGATTATCCGCCAATTTCTGATGAAGCTGCAATGTTGGAGATATGAAGGTTGCAACAAATTTCAAATATTGCCAATGCTTCTCACAGCTTCCCAACAAAACATAAATGACAGTAGCTGTCTTACAGCAGCTCGATAAGTTGTGGCTGCAGCTCGTCATCTCTCATTTTTCCGATCCTATGTGTGCAAACCGTAGATGTTCCAAAATAGAAACAAAAATTAGAACAAGATCACACATGTAACAACAAAAAGTACCTCTCTAACAAAATCTCTTTTCAGTTGGTAGTTGGCAGCTTCTAAGAACACCTTCCCAGACAACCTCCTAGCTAACACACACAAAATGAAAAATAATTAAATAAAAGATATAAACAGAAATTAAAATCAAGAACACCTTTAGAAATGGAAACAGTGCTTATAATTGGGATGATTACTAAGAACGTACAGCATGCCTTAACTTTCCAAGAATAGCACATCCTCATAAGAGTATAGTATAGCTATCACAACTCTCGATCAGATAAATGCATCAATTCTTAACAAAGTGAAGGAAAAAAAAAAAAAAGGCCGGTCTAGTTAATTAGATTAACTCCAGGCATAATTCTTAATCTAGCCATGTTAATGTGTACATGAATTTGTTTCGCATATATTTATGCAATTCCAGGACAAGAAACTTCATACCTTAGAAGGTGCACCAAGATGAGGTCTAATAGCTCCAGAAGAAGGTTGATCACCTGCTGCTGATTTGATCTTTGTTATTTGATGTCATAGATCCTTTATTGGAGCTCTCAGTAAAATTACCGGTCATTGCTCTACCCGGTTCAAAAGATTCACTCTTGATTGGAAAATGGATCTTGTGGATTTAGAAGTGGAAATTTAACCGAGAGAGGAACTTCAACAGGGGTGAGACCTCTAATAGCAGCTTCATATATCTAAAATATGTAATTAAGTTTGGTTCACTACAAATAAGCACCCTGAAACAGAGAGGAAGCAAATTTTTGCACAAAATATGCCCCTTCTTTTCCAAGTTAGAGACCCCATGGTAGCCACGCATCTCAGACGGAATTAACAGTTTCTGCATTAACCAAAACCAGCACACACACAGTTTATCCTTCAAATCAAACAGCAGCCATATAGTTTATCCTTCAAATCCAACTACTTCAACACACCCTATCTCATGCACAAAACCATAATTTGTCAAAAGATAATGAAGAGAATAAAGGGACACGTCACCTTCTTCTCTCTTTCATCAAATTGATTGAAAACAAATGACAAGGGTATCAATTAAACTTTGAATACCTAGCAGACTGCTTCCAACTGATACAGTCATGAAATCAACATTAAATGGAAATCAAATTATCAAACCCATTTATAACTACCCAATCAGTATCATTACCTTAATTAAAATCAACATCAAGTGATCAAGATCAAAAATTCAAAAGGAAATTGAACCCATCTGAAATTGAACCCGTTTCTAACTACCCAATCACTCAATCAGTATCATTACCTTAATTAAAATCAAGATCAAGATCAAAAGATAATCAAAGCCATTTGAAATTGAACCCATCAGAAACTCAGAAGAAGACGAGGAGGACTGGAGGAGGCAACGAGCCGAGGAGAAGAAGAAGACCGAGAGGGAGAGAGAAATAATGAGATACCTGGAGGCGGAGCTCGGAGACCGGACAGGTGGAAACGGGTTGCTGGTAGCTGGTTAAAGCCTTGTAGGTTGCTCGTTGTTGTTCCGTGTTCGGGACTCGGGAGTGCTCCATGTCTCCAACCCCGAGTTCGACGGTGGCCGGTGGGCCTTGAAAGGCTGGAGGTGGAGCTCGGAGACCGGAGATGGGTTGCTGGTTACAGCCTTGCAGGTTGCTGCGTTCTGTGAAATGGATCGGAGATGGGTTAGAGAGAGAGAGAGAGGGTTGCGGTAAAGAACAAAGATCGAGGGAATTGTGTTAGGGCTTTTTTATTAGAAAATAGATTTACTAAGCGAATTGGGATGCATAGTTTATTCTATCGTGCGACGGTACCCTAGACGTAGGAGCAAAGTAGTGAAACTTTGCGACGGCTAATGTTCACCGAAGTAGAATATTAGAGTTTGGCTACCCCTATTGCCACGGCGCAGCAACTCAGTCGCAAGTTCTGCCACGGCGTAACTTTGCCGTAGAGAAAAGCCAATTTTTTGCGACGGCAAAAGAACGCCGACGCAAACTGGTGAAGCCATTGTAATTTTTTTTTTTTTTTTTTGTAGTGCGGGTGCAGCCAGTGAGGCTGAGATTGAATTTGGGCTTGGGTCAAGCCATTCTTAGGTGGGTCTTAAGTTGGGCCTCTTTCTTTGAGCTGCCTTTTGGGTTGGTAATTTGCTATAATCTATTTATGTTTTTAGTTAGTCTAAATTCATTAATTTCCTTTTCTCTTAGGAAGCTAGTGCACTTTGTGCACACTCTATGTACCTCTAGCGTTCTGGAGTAGTACTAAAGGAGGACTCCCGCTAGGTTTATGTTCATGGCATGTCTAATGAGTGACTCTATTTCTATATACCACTATGGGTAACATCACTATATTCTTGTCTGTCTATAGATGGCAGCGGAATGGTATGTAATGGCCTATTCTGCCTTTAGATGAATTAATATATTGACACCCGGCTTTGGGTTTGATAAAAAAAAAAAACTAATCTTAAATAACTAAAACAAAAATACTAAACAAAAGTATTAAATAATTAAAATAAAAGTCTGAGTAACTAAAACAAAAGCCTTAAATAATTAAAACAGAAGTCTAAGTAACTAATCTTAAATAACTAAAACAAAAATACTAAACAAAAGTATTAAATAACTAAAACAAAAGCCTTAAATAATTAAAACAAAAATCTAAGTAACTAAAACAAAAACACTGAGAGTAGTGAGAATCGAATCCTAAAACTCTTTCAGGGCATAACAAAGCCATATCGCTATGCTATAATGACAACTTGTGAACTTAAGTGAGTATATATTATTTATATGTAAAAAAATCTAGTAGGTCCTGTGACCCACTGTGCCCCATGTGGCTCCATGTATATCACTAAGTCAATTATTGTATGAACTACACGGTCTAATACTAGTGAAAGACCGTCGTTGCCACGTTGTAGCCTCAAAGAACTGGTGAAGTCCAGACACGCTACACTTTTTCAATTTAAGCAATGAGATCCAGACACGCTACACTTGGCGGCAAGTTGTAGCTAATTAAAATCTCCAATCTTGATTGTCCACTATTAGTCCTAACCTTCGTAGTAACAATGTCGCGAGGATTAGTTGGAACAGTTATTTTGAATACTATGTTGTTGATCACTTTGGAGTTCAGGGATTGGTTATGTTTAGCCTAGATGTGGGTGCCTTGATCGAGACTCTAGTAAAATTTATTTGTAGCATGTAGGATGCGACATGAAAACACTTTTCCACCGATGTCAGTTGCGGATCTTTTCAGACCATGATTGCTTTCCGCTCCAATCATTTTAAAAGTTTCCGTACAGTTCAAAAGATAAACAATATTAATGCTCTCATTTATGTTCGATCTTTTCAATGAACTAAAAACAATATTAATGCCCCCATTTATATTCGGTCTTTTTAAAAATACTTCTAATTTTACGAAAATATTGCATAATGTTGAAATAAAATGTTACTTTTCATTATAAAGTAAGGGCACCATGTCCTTAATAAACGTGTCCTATATACACAACCGATTTATGTAGAAAAGAACCCATGGGCATAGGGCCATTGTGTGGATTTACATACAGCCTATGGTAGCTGCTTCCTCTTGGTCATATGGGATCGAAAAGCACGTGACGTTTTTTGAAAAGGTGTCATTAATTCGGTCAGTCAATCTCTCTTTCCAACGTAACTTTCAGTCGAAGTTTTGCAGTGTGTACTGGGTTTGGGTTAAGACCCTGTGTGGTTAGGTGCGTGGTACTGTAATTAAAACAAATCCAACTGCAGCTCAAAACGCATGAGAAAAGCACCATTCTACGCATAGAGGAGCATGGAAAGCATTTCGTACTCATATATTGAGACAAAGTGTGGTTGCCAAATGTACAAATCTTTCTCAAAACGCACATGCCTTCATCACGTTCTTTTATGTTTTGCTGGCACACACCAACTCTCTCTCGCTCTCTCTCTCAATCTCTCTCTGTTGAGCTTGGTGTGGTCTAGGCTGTGTTCTTATAACAATGGAAAACCATGGTTCTGCTAAGCTGAACAGGACGACTTCTTTGGACTCTGAGCCTAAAACCCTCACGAAGGAGCAGTACGACTTGGCCAGAGTACGTATGCCAAACCCTACTGAGCCTTTTCTTGCTTGTATGTTTATGTATGAATAGATATTCTAATTCCTTTCATTTCTTTTGTTCTACAGGCAGCTGCTGCTTTGCACGCATTTGAGCAAAGGAACACCACCGTAAGTACTTCCACGTACGCCCCCACCCAAGATTAATAAGGGAATGTGGGATTTCATATTTATTTTGGGATGACAATTAATATTTGGATTATTTATATGGACCAATTTCTCTAAATTAAAACCATTGAAATTGTTATTCAATTAAGAACATAAATAAAAATAAATAAAAAATAAAAGTTTACCTTTGAAAAGAACTCATGATTTTGTCATTTGAAATTTATCTGGAATAGATTTCTATTAATGTTGAGAAAATAATTATTTTAATTTTTTTTTCTAATGGGTAATATAGGGGATTTCAAAGACAGAGGAAAATCCGATCTCAAGCTTGATGAAGGATCAAGTAGGTACTAAGAGCTGTGGAGTGAAGTTTCCTGCATAAGTTCCGCAGCATAACCAGTACTGCCTCTACAATTGAGTTCAAGCTGTTGAAATGTACTATTTGGATCGTGCAGTAGCACTAGTTGAGAATAACAACTTAGTAGCAATGGAATAAAGATGCATGTAGGGGCATCCGAAGTTGTTTGTATAACTAGTTTTTGTAAACCTTAAGAATGGAATGAAATATTTGGGATAAATACGTGTTTTGTCTCTGTAACATCTTTAATCAATTACTCAATCTGGTTTTTATCTGTGTTTAAAGTTTGTTTCTGTAATGCCAATAAGATTGGCTCAAGGATGAGAGAGGGTGGGACAATTACATTAATTAAGATTAGACAACATTAAGAGCTCGGTGTCCTCGAATATAACAAAAAAAAAAAAAAATTGTTCCAGTATTTATCTTTCACAGCCAATGTGAAATGCAAGTAAACTGAAATGACAAAATTTTCTACTTTAAAGAACTATACAAGTATATATGTGTACCACTTAATACTATATTGATAAAAATGACTGCATTGCGTAACTGAGATAATGTAAGTCCAAATTGTATTCAGAACATAATTAAAGACCAATTGGAATAAATGAGTGAAACACAGACCAAAAAATGGGGGTACTGAAAATATCATATTAGGAATCACTTTAGTTCATGGTACTTCTTGTGCCGATCAATTAATATACAGGGCAGTACTGGGGTTTAGGAAACAAATTTCATTGGTTAATTGTTTGCAGATCGATCAGTCTAATTTAGAAAACAAAGATTCAGGAGGTTCTCAGTCTTGAACTTCAAGACAGAAGATTAATGATGAGAAATCAGTTGTTACTTTTGAGTCTAATGTTGCAACACATGCATCTCAAGCCGGCATTCAATCCTGCTAGGATTACGAATGCTGCCTTTCCTTGAAGATGGATATGGCAGTCAGCAGTAAAAAGATTTTTAAGTTTATATCATGATTGTTTGGATAAATCACTTGGGGTAAGTTGGCAAATGTAAATGTTTTTTGAAGATCGGTAAGGCATTTCTGATCAAAGCAATAGCCCAGGAACTACCAATTTCTTGAGTGTGTTTTAAGCTTCTAGTTGGGTGTACAGAAAGCTTCTTCAGTCAAAAATGACAAGGTTTTTGTTCGGGATAGGTAGGAGGGAAAAAACCGGTGCCATTGGACAGAGGATATGGGATGGTGGATTGTGATTTAGATATTTGGAAACGTTTAATCAAGCTTTCCTGGTAAAGACATATCAGAGGCTTATACGTACCAGCCATTGTCTCTTGTTGTTATTTACTACAACCAAAATACTTCCCAAGCTTGTGATTGCGAGGCTGGGTACTTTAGCTTCACTCATTTGGTGTGGTAATTTGGCACAATGAGATGTAGGAGATTGGAACACCATGGACTGCAAAAGGATGTTTGCTGTTGGAGATGCTTTTGATTTGTTTAGTAGTTTCCTTCTCAAATATTGTAAAATTGTCTATGGCTTTATGTCATAAAAAAACAAATGTGCCAGCATATATTTTTTTTCCTTTTACTTCACAACATTGTACATTTTTTTTTTTGAAAGGCACAACATTGTACATTTGTGAGAAGCAAACGATGAGAGCTTTTACTATCATGGTCTATTTTCAGCCATTAAAAAAAAAAATGAGTGCAGTAAAGAAACCTGTGAGAAAAGAAATGAAAATTCAAGAAACATAAAAACCACAAAATACGTACATGCACATCAGTTTAGTAGGAACAACATTATGCATATCGAGTTGCACCTTTTCAAAAATAATAATGGCAACCGTGAGAGCAAAATGGCCGTACTTTACACATTTTTTCACAGTTTTTTGAGGTAAAGAATTCATAAATTAATATGACTCTTGATCATGATAAAAAAGAATAGTACAAAATAGACTATTCATCTACTCTTAATAGAAATTGAAAGCTCCGAGTACTCTTAACATATATTTTCACACTTTAGCCCACAATTCCATGATTTATTTGGGTTTTTATCATAAATGGGGTCAGAACTTTCTCGGACCAAATAGAACTATACATGAACTTTTAAGGTGATCAAATATGTACTTGAATTTCCAAAACCATCTCACTAAGGTGCTTCCATCTATATTCCGTTATTTCTCCATTAAGTGTTTGGGTAAATTAGACATTTCATTCAAATTGATCACTAATTTATTTTTATTGTTATGCTTCGTTTTTCCAAAATACTTTGTTGTATAATCACTTTTTTTTTTCTTTTGGTTTCTTAATTTTATTTTGTAAAAATTAATAGCAATTCTGGGCTAATTTTTGAAGAACAATAAAAATTATTCAAGAAAACATTATGTTGGAATGTTAGATATTGTTTTTATTTAACGGGAGACAAAATTGAAGGTAAAATTTGATGGACAATTTCACATGAATAGTGTTGGGGGGAAGAGTTTGAAAGAAAATAAGAAAGCAAGAAAGGAAATGTGTTTGTCCATGTGAAAACCCAAATTTTCATATAATAAATTTATGTAATTCAATAATTGTTATATTAATTGAATTATGATATTTAAGATTATTTGGAATGTCGTGGTTTGAGAAAATTGGTTTCGAATGATTTTATTTTCGAAAACGAACGTTATTTAGGGGGTCGTGAAAATCGACTTTTTATACGTTCAAAATTTGGGAAAACTTCCTTCATGAAAGTTGTAGAGCTCGTCGATACGAGTTCGTGCATATGTGGAACGTATTATTCGGAGTTAGTATGAATAAGTTATGAATATTTGAAAATTAAACATTTTCCATAAATAGAATGAAAAAGCAGAGTTTTTCATTAAGGACAAAAAAAATTACGTTTTTGCACATCAGCCCCTCCCCCCCCCCCGGTCTCTCTCTCACGCGACTTCGTTATTGTGCTTGCAGACCCATTGGCCCGACCAGGCTGGAACGGAGCCTTCCCGACCTCGCCGCCGCCGGACCCGGCTCCCTTTGGCATCGCCGCCTCGCGCCCAGTCGTTCCCTGCCCTCCATTTCGCCAGCCGTTGCCTATAGCTTCGGATCGAAGCTACCTCAGTCACCGAAAGGTGACCCGGCCGGATCTCCACTTTTCCGACATCATCTCAACCGATCGACCCCATTTTCGTGACGTCCTCTTCCTCCTGATCATCCCCATATGTGGCTTGCATCACGATTTTGAGTGTAGAGTGGTAAATCAAGAGTTGAAGGTTTCGATGTCCCTGATTCAATCTGGAATCTGATCGAGTGGCCGAGATTAATCCAAATTCAAAGCCCGATCTAGGACGATCTAGACCTCATCTGGAAAAAAGTCAGGTATTAAAGTTGTTCACAAATTCATTTTGAAGAAGTTTGTAGTTGACGACTTTTGCATCTGAGGTGGTTGCCCGGCGTTGACCGCCGCGTGTAGCGGCGCGTCGGACCAAATTTTGAGTTTATATTATCTGGACGATGATCTATGCATCCATACGAGCGTTTTGATATATAACATGGTCATGTTAGAAAAAGTTGATAAATAGTCAATTTAAGTTTTGACGTTACTATTTACGGTTTTATAGTTTACCTTCGGTTTACGATTTATGGAGATCAGACTATCGTTTACTTCAAATTTTAATATGATGTTCATATGACTGTCCCGATAACCTTGTGTGATCACGGGCGAAGATCCGACAGTTGGATCTTCGTATAATTGTAAAACAGTGATTTGGGAGGCGATTAGTAAAGATCCGTCTGTCGGATTTTCGTATAATTTTGATAGGATGTTTCCAAGGGCGATCTGTGAGGATCTAACCGTTGGATCATTGTTTAAATTCAATCCGACCGTTGGATCGTCTTTATTTTAGAATCCGACCGTTGGATTGTCTTTATTTAGAAATCCGACCGTTAGATCATCATTTAGGTTTATTTCGTGCTTCGTTGCTAAGTAAAGACCGTATTTGATTAGGTACTTGACGGCTTGAGTTGACGAGCATTTGGATTATTGTGAGTTATATTTTATTTAAAGACGCAACAAGAATTTCGAGGTGAGTAAAACTCACGTAGTTCATATTACGAACCGAGTACTTAAATTATTTATTTTTGTAATTGTGTGGAAAATATTTGTGGATTAAATATTGTTTTTAAAATCATATGGACTTGATCAACTACGGTCCATAGGTAAGTAAAATGAATTTTAACTATACAAATGAATTTCATTATTTTCTTGTGTGAACTATAGATGGTATTAGTGGTCATTCTGAGTGGATGATTACGTGTATATATATATATATATATATATTTACGTGGAATATATATTGATTGGTGTGATTTTGAGTGATGATATGATTGAGCTGGAATGATAATTTGGATTATATTTCAAATGCTTTAATTTCATAATAATATTATGTATGTTGGATGAGTTGATATAATTATGTGAAAACATACTGTTGTACTTATTGTAGATTTAGGGTCAACGTAGTGACCTGTATGAGGGAATCGGATGCTCTAATCCTAGGTGGATGATGGGATACGATTATTTAAGTATGTACAATTATCGGACGTTCTAAATATCTATATAAGTATACATATTGATGAAATACGATAAAGATAAATATATTGGATGCCATAACCTAGGCCAGGTGACGGGCTACGATTCAGTTAGAGCTCTAGTCTGTCAAATACCGTATTTTTATAAATACGATGTTGGAGTTTTGTGAAGAAATATGTGAATTAGGGTTTGGTGTTGAGTTGTTGATTGATTGAGAGTATTGTTTTCTTGTGGATGTAGAAATTGTTGCGTGTTGACTTGGGTAGAAATAAATATGATTTAATTAAGTAACCGTTATTTCTTTTACTCATACGAGCTTTCATAAGCTTACCGGGTTTTGTATTGTTGCAATCCCGGTACACTATTCAAATGGTGTAGCGGATATTCCTGCAGATCAGGATAACCAGGGAGGTGACCGAGCTGCTTAGGTGTTACTGCAGTTATTTTTATTTCATTGAGTTGTGAGGTGTGTATGCTCATTTAGAGCTTTACAATTCATTTTGTATTTGAGTTGTAATAATTAACTGAGACAAAATTCGGTTTTGATTTTATTTCGTGTGGTGAGGTTGTTAAGAAAAGAAATTTTCAGGATAATTATTTTAAGTTGTAGTAATTCATGTTTCGGATTTTGAATTTTTATTCTAAAATTCGGGACGTGACAGTCTATGTCAGATAAGGTTATGACAGTCATTTTAGTGGCTAATTTGAGTGAAATGTCTGATTTAGCCTAGCACTGAGTAGAGAAATAGCGGAACATAGAAGAAAGCATCTTAATGATATGGTTTTGGAAGTCTACATACCTATTTAATCACTATGAAATTCTAGGTACCATTTTGTCTGGTTCAAAAAGTTCAAACCCCTCCTATAATAAAACCCATATTATTTCATCATCTACATGTAAACTTCAAAATTATTATCTACATCTTGTCTATGCTGTCTCAAAACAAGCAACTCTTGGTGTCACGCCCCGAATTTCAGAATAACAATTCAAAATCCGAAACATGAAAATACTACAAACTCAAAATAATCATCCTGAAAATTTTTCTTTTCTTAACATACTCACCACACGAAATAAAATCAAACCGAATTTAGTCTCGGTTAATTATTACAACTCAAATCCAAACTGTAATGTAAAGCTCTAAATGAGCATACACACACCTCACAACTAGATAAATAACAAAACTGCTGTAACACCTAAGCAGCTCGTTCACCTCCCTGGTTATCCTGACCTGCAGGAATATCCGCTACACCATTGAATAGTGTACCGGGATTGCAATAACACAAAACCCGGTAAGCTTATAAAAGCTCGTATGAGTAAAAGAAGGAACTGTTACTTAATTTAATCTAATTTATTCCCACACACAGCAACACTCTATAATTTCAACATATACAAATAATAACAATCTCAATCAACACCAACTCAATATATCAAGACAACCCAACTCACAACTTTCTCCACAACTCTCATCATCGTATTTATAAAAATACGGTACTTGACAGACTAGAGCTCTAACTGAATCGTAGCCCGTCACCTGGCCTAGGTTATGGCATCTGACATATTTATCAATTATTTTATTTCATCAATATGTATTCCTATATACATATTTAGAACGTCCAATAATTCCATATACTCAACCAATCGTATCCCATCATCCACACTAGGATTAGAGCGTCCGATTACCCACACCGGTCATTACGTCGACCCTAAACCCATAAATGAACACAACATATAATATCACATACTGAAAACATCCCAACCAAGATACATCATATTATTATGGAATTACACAATTGTAATAAAATCAACTCATCAATTCAACTCAATCATATCATCAATCAACAATCCACTCATCAATATATATTTTTCACGTAAATATATATATACGTAATCATCCACTCAGGAATGACCACTAATACCATCTATAGTTCACACAAGAAAATTATGAAATTCATTTGTATAGTTAAAATTCATTTAACTTACCTATGGACCGTGGTGATTCAAGTCCATGAAATTTTAAAACAAATATTTAATCCGCAAATATATTTTCACACAATTACCAAAAATAAATAAATTAAAATGCTCGGTTCGTAATATGAACCACGTGAGTTTTACTCACCTCGAAACTCCCGCTGCGTCTTCAATATAATTATAATTTATAATTAACGCCGAATAACCCACTCAAATAAAATCCGTCAATCACCTAATCAAATGTGATTCGAATTTAGCCAACAATTTCAACACATAATTTAACTACTAATTAACGGCCAGATTCTAATTTACATTAAAATCCGACGAGCGGTTTCTCACGAATCGCTCCCCTAATTACCGTTTTTCACATATACGAAGATCCAACGGTCGGATCTTCGCCCATGACCACACAAAGCCTCTGGGACAGTCATATGATCATCATAACAAATTTACAAGTTCATCCGACGGTCATAATTTCACAGATCAAAAATCTAACGACCGAAATCGATCGAAATCACAAAATTCATAACTAATTCATACGATATCCTAAAAATACGTATAATACGCCGAATTGATCGTATCGAAACATGGAATCATAAAATGGATAGAAACCAAATTTTAGACCTCCGGAGTTGGCCGGAAAAGGCCGCCGGAGTTAGGGACAGAGCCGCCACCGACCACCGCCAATGGTGTCGGGGCCGAGCTTGTCCCCTTCGTTTCATCATTCTGAGCAACTTTCATAACTAGCACAAGACCTAAAAATGACGGGAAGGCATCGAAATTACCGATTTACAGTCGGCGGCCGGAAAAAATGCAGAAACCGGTGAGCTTGAAAACCGACGTGAAAACTGCAACCTCAGGCCCCGATCCCTTCTGGAAACTTGTTCAGAACTTCCTTGCGAACTCAACAAGCCAAGAATCACAAGAAACGATTGTGTATAGCTCGAGATATCTTGATCGAAAGTTTCGGTATTTCGATCCGTTCGGGTCGAGCTCCGACGAACGTGAAAACGTTCGACCCAGTTCCGGTCCTTCTTGGTGCTTGTAGAGGAAGTTGAGGCGAGCTCAATGAGACAAGAATCAAGTGAAATGGTGAAGTGTAGCTCGAGATATCAAGCTCGAACCGAAATCGGTAGTTTTCGGTTCGGGCCGTGCCGCCGCCGCCACAGGCCGCGCCGCCTTGTAAAACTGCCTCCGGGAGCTAGAGCAGCTCGAGACGAACGCCTGAGACTTGGTTTGAGGTCGAGAGGTGGTCTGTGGAGGGAGAACAATTAAGGAGAAGTTTTCTCTCCTTTTCGGACGATTTTGGTCGAGGAACGGAGGTTAGGGACGATGAATAGTGTTTTTCAGAAAATGCAAGGAGGCCGGACCAAATTTTAGTTTTCTGAAAAATTAGCTAGGGTTTTTTCCTATTTATACTAGTTTCGGAAAAACTTCTTAAATCGATAACTAATTCAGAAAAAATCCGATCTTTGTGTTCCGCACGTGTACGAACTCGTATCGACGAGCTCTACAACTTTCATGAAGGAAGTTTCTCCAAATTTTGTACGTAGAAAAAGTCGATTACTCGAATCGAGCATTTCGAGCTTTTCGTTAAAATAAACGTTTCGAAACTTCGATAATTGTAAAAATGAATTATTATCGAACATAAATCGTGAAATCGCATAATAATCATTCGATACAATTACTCGAATTTAAAATGGAAATTGCAGGTATTACACTTGGTATTTAGAAATAAAGAAAATATTTGTCACCGCCGCTTTGGTATCCTTAACTCTCTAAATAACTCAGTAGTGATATCAAATGACACAACTATGACATAGTCCTCATGACTATATGCCAACCAATGCAGACCATCATCGACAAGAACAAAAGTATCTCTAAACTAAAAATAGGAAGGAGCAACAGGCGGTGCTTACACTCATCTTTATCACATGGATTGGTTGACGAAATAATTCTCAAAACCTTCTAGTCATGGGGACTGGAAACCGTATTTTACCATATATATCGTTGGAAGGCCGGACAGTAATAGGACTTAGCAAAATCTCAAACTTTTTATTGAAAGGGCTCCCAGAATGTTAGTATTTAATCAAACAAGAACGATGCAAAGACAGGTAAAAAAAAACACAGAGAGAGAGAGGAGTACCAGTAGCTGTTTATTTGGCGCAGGAACCGAACTTCAAGAGGCTGAAAATATAAATATATATTTACAATATATCTAAGCCCAAAAGCGTCATCTCTCATCCAATGGGCCTTCTCTTTGACTTTGTCCAGTAGATGTGGCTTTGTGTAAACATATATAGAGAGAGCAGACATGAGCCTTGTCTCCCATGTGGGATCACTATCCCATTCCATTCCAATGGGTTCTAACAAAAAACTTCTCCATCCACGATCCACCACTCAGTATGCTCATGTCCTTTTGCACAATAAACTTTGTTTTGTATTTCTCCCCGCTTTCATCTTTTAAAATTATTGTTGCATCATGCAGTGGCAATGCAATAGTAAAATTAAGTGCAAAGGAGGTTTTAGCAGTGATTATTGACGCTTTAAAGGTTGCTCCGGCTCGCAATTAGATTCACATTTGGCTTGAAACTGAGTCATCCCTTGTGGTGCATTATTTTAATAAGCCAGTTCTAATTCCTTGGCGTCTGAGAATAGCATGGCTTAATTGTCTATTTATTATCCGTAATATGCAGATTTGGGTCACTCATATTTATCATGAAGGTAACAGAGCAGAAGACAAATGGGCAAACTATGGTGCTTCTCATGAGGGTTTCATTTGGTGGAATGCACTACCATCTTTTCTAGAGAGTGATTACAGGAGAGACTTGTAGTCTATCCCTTCGTATAGGTTCTAGTTCCCATTTGTTGGTTTGTTGATGATGTTGTTCTTTATTTATGCTTTATTGTTTCAGTTTGTACGTGAAGAGGCTTGTCTCTTCCATAATCGTCTATTTGGTTGAGTTTTGGTTGTTGTCCCCCAATCTTCTGTACTTTTGATTTTCATCTATTAATAAAATAAATCAAGGGAAGGGGCGGTGGGCTCCAAGAGAGTAGCAAACGATCCTTCACTTTCGAGCTTGAGGGTGAGCCTTGTGTCCTACAATGTCTGCTTCTTAGGAGTTAATATCGCCTAATCTTTTTTTTCTTGAAAAAAAAAAAATGCAAAGGTTCAGTCTTGTTTATCCAGCAGTCCAAGTCTAATGCTTCTAAACTTGCTAAAATGCTTTTAGTTTTGACCCACTTACGAACAATTAAAAAGCCCCTGGTAAGATTTGATGGCCGCATAGCCTTCACAAAGATGGGGCATTCCACTCCTGTTTTTGCTTTTGATCTCTTGGACTTGGCTTTTAACTGAAGAATCTTCAGGATTGTGAACATTCTCGAACATGGTTCTCTTCCATTTACAGCTAGGAAATCAATCAATCAAAGACATTAAACTCGATACTTCAGGTACTAAAGTATACGAGCTAATTAACTAAAGATTTTGGTAAATATATCTACCATTGAGGCCTCTGATGGTCACTAGGAACTTTCTGTCAAAAATCATAAAACTTCATTCAATTCTTTTAATTGAACATGATATTACCATTAAAATCATCAAATACTAGGATATGAGCTATGACACGTACACAGCGTAATACACACTTTAATTGAACATAATATTATCATCAAATTTTCTTTGGCTTGAACAATTTATGGGTTTCCCACTTTCCCACATGATCAAATAGAGTAAAAACGAAGACTGATTGAACTAATTAATTGAACAAAGGTGTTATGAAAAGCGTTGTGACTCGGTCGCTGGGTGTCATGGGTTGGACTGAAAGGGCTTGTGCAACTCATGAACCCATTTTTCTGGGTCTCCAACAGCATCCTCTGCTCTACCTGCCATTGATGAACAAACTACCATTGAGCATTTACACAACTAAACTTGATAAAATTGCTCACGATAAGATAACACGACATGAGCACGAAAAATAAAGAGTGAAATTGTGGTCAATGAAGAGAAGAAATTTGCAAAAGGTAAAAATGCCGTCTTCTTCGTCTTGGTCTGAGAAATGCTCGAAGCATTGGTCCTCCACATTCGTCTTTTATGTTTTTGAGTTTTTTTTTTTTGAGTGATTCCAGTAAGACCTCTAAATTTGCTATTTAGACCTCTCTTAATTTTTTGTAAAAGTTTATTTCCTGTTTTACCCTCTATTAAAAAACAAGAAACAACTTTAACTGTTAGTAGCATATTGGAAGAAACCTCCATTTCTGAACCTTTACTTTTGCTTCACCTCACTAATGCCATCTTTTCTTCCACGAGACCTAAAAGAACAACATGAAGCCATCTTTGCCAACTTATTGAAGTACCCAAACCTTCTTTCAGCAACAAAGGAAAGACATCAAATGATTCAAAACTACAAGATCCAGTAGATAAATAACTCAACAAGGAACTATACCAGGAACCAATTGGTGCCCATAGTGTAAGACATCAATAAAAACTTCAATTCGTTTCAAAGCTAGGGACTAAGGTTGTCCCTAAACCCTTAACCCCGCTATGAGATGTAGATGTACGACAAAAAACTAACCCTAAACCCGCTCTGAAATTTCGTCAGATCCTATCCAGAACGATGCCTCGCTCTGAAATTTCAGAGTAAGGTTAGGGTTTATGGTCACTTTTCGGTTGCACATCCATATCTCAACCGTTCAGTTTTTAAGTGCTAATGTATAGATCATTTCTGCAAAATTTCAGCCAAATTGATGGTCGTTAAGGCATTGATAAGTGTCTTAAAGCTAGTACAGTTCAGGTTGGACAAATTCAGTTTGTCTATTATTTTAAGCGAGTTTGATACCTTAAAGATCATCAATTTGACTGAAATTGTGCAGAGATGATCTATACATTAGTACCTAAAAATTGAATAGTCGAGATGTAGATGTACGACAAAAAACTGACCCTAAACCCTAACCCCGCTGTGAAATTTCAGAGTGAAGCCTCGCTCTGGATAGGATATATATAACCATGCCATTAAAGGATCCCTTTTTTTGGTCTTTTATAGGGATAGGCATTTGACAAACTTTTCGATTATATTTCGACATCTCAGCCGCTCAGTTTTTAGGTTCTAATGTTAAATCATTTCTGCAAATTTCCAGCCAAATCGGTGATTGTTAAGATATCCAAGACTGTAATTTACAGGAACGGACCCAATTTGTCGAACCGGAACCATTCGTGTTTATAATGGTAAATTATAGTTTTAGATGCCTTAACGATCATCAAATTGGTTGAAAATTTGCAGAAGTGATCTATACATTAGGACGTAAAAATTGAACAGTTGAAATGTGAAAATATGATCGAAAAGTTGGTCTAATGCCCTATCCCTAGAAAAGACCCAAAAAAAGGGTCCCTCACTAGAAGGGCACTGTATATGTATATACAGGATTTTTCTTAGGTAAAGATATCCTTACCTAAGCTTATGGAACAGATTTCCAGTTTTTGGCCACTTTTTGATCTCATATTCATATCTTAACTGTTCAGTTTTTAGGTTCTATTGTATAGATCACTTTTACAAATTTTTAGCCAAATTGATAATCTTTAAGGCATTCAAAACTGCAATTTACACGAATGAACATAATCTATCGAACCAGAACCGTTCGAGTTCATTGTTGTAAATTGCAGTTTTGAATGCCTTAATGATCATCAATTTGGCCAAAATTTTGCAGAGATGATCTATACATTAAAACCTAAAAACTGAAAGGTTAAAATATGAATATGTGATAAAAAAAAAGTGGTCAAAAAGATCTGCACCTAAGCTTAGGTAAGGACATCCTTAACCAAGAAGGACTGATATATATATATATATATGATTTTTCTCAGGTGCGGACGTCTGCACAGAAATTTTGGTACGGATTTTCGGTTTTCACCCACTTTCAGATCACATATTTTGATCTTAACCGTTCAATTTTTAGGTCCTAATGTATAGATCATCTCTGCAAAATTTCAACCAATTTGGTGATAGTGAATGCATCCAGAACTGCAATTTACACGAACGAACCAAATCTGTCGAACCAGAACCGTTTGTGTACATTGTTGTAATTTGCAGTTTTAGATGCCTTAATGATCACCAAATTGGCTGAAATTTTGCAGAGGTGATCTATACATTAGGACCTAAAAACTGAACAGTTAAGATGTGAAAATGTGATAGGAAAGTGGAGGAAAACGAGAAATCCTTACCATCCGCGCGGTACTTACCTCCGCACCGTAGCCGGACTATATATATACATATATAAGTATAGTAGATGATTTGGGATTGTGGTTCTTGCTATTATTCTATACATGTTCACTCATATTCTTCAAATCATAACTTTCATTGAAACTGAAAAACTATTGCAGTTGTTCCATGAATACATACATATGTATATGCAGTGTAATTCATATTTACAATTATTTTTTTGTTTATAAAAGTCTACTAGTCGCATCCATCGTAGAGCCATGGAAGTAGCTTGGAAGAACACGACTGGAGAGGAGGCTAGGAGTCAATTCTTTTGCTGCTAATCAAAGAATTATTAATTTCTTTTATAAATGATATATTTGTTCAAGTAAATCCAGAATATGTGTTTGACTCAAATTCTAGGTTGCTTGACCTAATGGTAATAGGGTTAGAATTAGAGATAATATCAGAAAATTTTGGAGATATCCAATCAATGTAATATTACGTTTCCTTGTATGACTCTGATTCTATGCTCTGTAATCCTCTATATAAAGAGACCCCTATTATCGATGAAAGGACAACTTATTCTCTCCCAATTTCAGTTTTCCTTGAACACGTTATCAACACGAAACCCTAACCTTGAAACCCTAATTTCGTATCACTCAAACCCGTGCAACCCCCGCCGCACACCTTGAAGGCCCCAATGCTAGGAACTCAGAATCGGTTGGAAAAATACTGAACTAGCCCCCAGAATGAGCAAAAGTTCCTTGCCCGGTTTGCGGTGTTCCAGACATCCTTTCATTGTCAAACTTGGTCACCATTATCGCCCTGATCCCAGGCTCCAGGAACCGAAAACAGTACATCAGGAACCGGCCATAAAAGCACCGGACCGGCCAGTCAAATTTGCTGCACCACCGAGTCGGACCGGCCTGCCCAGTTTACTGTCCAGAGGCCCTTCCAGCCCAGCCAGCCCAGCCCAGCCTAGTGCCGATGTCACGTCGGCCCAGTCCCCTTCATGAGCCAGCCTACTTGTACATGGCTGGTGACGAGGCAGCAGCCCTGCCAGAGAACCCAAAGGAAGAAGTCACGAAAAAGAAAAGAGAGAGAAGAAAAAAATATAAAAGAAAGGTGGGTCGTGACCCATGATAGTGACCCGGCCCAGAGGAAAAAAAAAAAAAAAGGAGGCAAGCTAAGCTATTGACGAGGCCCAGCCAAAAAAAAAAAGAAAAAAGAAAAAAGGGAAGCAGACGCTCGGCTCAACAAAGAAAAAAAAAACAAGGGCAAGGCCCTGCGGCCTACTAAAGAAAGAGAAAAAGAGAGGGGGGGGGGGGGGGGGGAAGCAGCCCACTGGCCCGCTGACGTCACCATGCCCACTGACTCTCAGACCACCTCCTGCGACTTTCCGGCCACATCTGACAAATTTTCTCAGCGACCTCCAACGCCTTTTCAAGCTACTTTCCGGTGACTTTTTCCCGTCCGGTGACCTATTTTCGAGGTAATTTTTAGGGTTAAATACTGATTACTATCATGTAGTTTGGGTCCAAAATCAATTCAGTCCCTGAACTTCTAATTTCATCGAAAACACCCATGCACTTTCAATTTTGATTTAATAGGTTCAATTTGTTAGTTTTCTCATAATTGAATCATTTAACTTGTTGATGTGGCTCATATATGACCTATGTTTTATGATGTAGTATTGAGGTGGCTTGCATAGTCAATTTAGGAATGAGTCCCATAATTACAAACCTATCAAATAAATAGTTTTTCAACAAATAGTCTAACTATAACTTGAATCCATAACAGAATATTAATGAATTGGACCTATTAGATCAAAATTGAAAGTATAAGGGTGTTTTCGATGAAATTAGAAGTCCAGAGACTGAATTGATTTTGGACCTAAACCACAGGGCAGAAACCAGTATTTAGCCCTAATTTTACGAAAAGTTCCCGTTTTTTTAGTTTTTATTTTCTTTCTCGGGGACTTGCAACCTCCATTCTTCTACCTCCCTTTCTTCTTCATAAGAGAGACCAAAAGCTGAACTATGGGGGCTCGTGCTCACTCCAAGCTTGTAGCTTGTAGAGTCCTCCAAACTTAGAGTTTGTTGAGATGATATGATCGACTATAAACACATCACTATTTTGATCTATTCCAAACCCTCTTAGAATCAGATTTTTTGAAAGCGACTACGCTCAGAAATTTTATATGTTTTTGTGGTATCCTTTTTCAGTCCGAAACTAACATTTTTTCTTATTCTCTTTCAGGATGAGTAACCTGAACAAACTGGACTTCGTTCTATTGGGAATAACTGGCTCTGGGTATTATAAGTGGGTTCGTGATCTCCGCAACATCTCAAGGCCAATGGAATACTGGATACAATTCTCGAGCCTAGCCAAGACATGCTAACTATTGAGAAAGCTTAAGCCTTGGAAGCAAATAGAGCAGCCTTAGAGGCAAATAAGGAGAATGCAATCATCCTAATGACTCATCATATGGATGATTCGCTCTAGTATGAGTATATGAATGAAGAAGACCCCAGAAGACTGTGGGTCTCACTCAAAGAAAGATTTGGCAACGGTCGTGACTCCATGCTTCCTCAATTAGAAGTGAGATGGCATAGCCTACACTTCTATGATTTTAAGTCAGTTACTGACTACAACTCGGAAGCACTTCACATTAAATCCTTAATGGACTTCTGTGGAAAAGATATCACAGATGCGATGTTGATTGAGAGGACTCTCTCTACTTTCCCCGTCTCTGCATTAATTTTTGCTAAGAATTATCGAATCGATGTTACAGCAAGATGGATCACAAGGTTTCATAAGCTCATTAGAGTTATAAATGTCGCTGAAAAGGATGACAACATCCTTGTGAAGAACTATAATTCTAGATTCGTGGAAATAGAGCATATTCCGGAGTTCAATTATAGTCGCGCTCCTAAGAAATGGCGCCAAGAGAGAAACCCTAATCTTAGGGATACTTCTGGATGTTCTAGTCTATATAATCGCTCTACTAAGGAAGGTAACAGCCAAAATTGGCGAATATGGAACCGAAGAGGTCAATGTGAAAAGATAGAGGAAGGCAACACCTCTGGCCATGTTGGTGGCGCCACCAACACTAAGTGCCATCCTTATGACACTTTCCGCACCTCAATCAATGGAGTCTGAGCACAGAGATGTATATTCCCAATGTGGAGTGTCCTTTCATTAGGCACACATTGGTACAGATCGTAGAGATATTGTCACCGCCTACAAAGCATATTGTGAAGCAAGAGAAGCCGGAAAAAAAAAATCAAGAAGATGATCTAGAGTGAAGGGTTGAAGACTTCAAATCTAGCTGGGATCAATAGATCTCCAATTCTGTTTAAGTCTTTATTTTTCCAAGAGATGTAATAGGTAATTGCCATATACTTTGTAGTAAATGATATTGGTTTAGTTTTTCTTCACATGGGCTCATCCAAAAGGAGTGTGATTTCTAGGAAGGTTTTGAGATAAGTGGTACTTAAGTAAGCTTTACTCCACCGACATCTCTCTACTCATCTGGTCATATTTATTTTGGAGTTAACGAAAGAAGTTAAACGACTACCATTGTGTTACATTAGCTAGTACTTGGATTAGATTCTCTTAATGGTTAAGAAACAATGATGTACTCTGTTGGCTTATGAATAAAATTTTGAGTTCTTTTCATTATGACTCAAATTTGATTCTGAGAATATTACTTTGCGACTATGATGGCTGGGCCATCAGTATTAGTTCAAGGACATGGAATAGCCCAAGTTCCCCTTGCCAAACAACACCTCGATTACTGTCATAGAAACTCTCTACACTTCTAAGGAAAATCACACCCTATGAAGAGCCAATAGATTCCATGCGAAAACGCATATAGAGAATTAAAATGAGTTCCTTTGCAATACAAAGATGCGAATAAAAATGATTGCGAACAAAGGTACATCTTAGTGAAGTTTAACAAAGTACATCTTAATGAAGTTTATGTGTCTCTCTAGTGGAATTTATGTCACTATTCGAGCTATTAAATCCAATAAAGTTATGTGAGAAATCTTTTGGATTTAGACACATAATGGTTTTGTCATGACAAGATAGGTCATCCTAGTCATGATATGATGATCCGTCTACTAAAGTCTTCACACAAACATCCATTCTTTGGAGCAAAACGAAGAAAGAATCAAAGATTGATTCCCAGACTTAGTGTAACAGCTGCTGCAGCCGCCTCTGGTACCGCTGCTGTCCACCGCCACCCTAGGGCAGCCTCTATCCCCCGTGACAAAGCTATAGATGGCACCACCCATGGCCAGGGCCCCATGGATGCCACTTCCCATGGTCCTAACGCCATGATGGGTGATGTAGTCACAATTTTGCTTTGAATAGCGCTTCAGACGCTCAAGCCTAACCAAAATCTTCATTGGTTGCTTCTAATCCCTCTAGCTCGTTTTATAAAGCCTATTCCATAGGGATATTAGGACTAAGACCGTCCTATGCAAAGGATATGAGAATACTCATTCCGTTCTTACATAGAATCTGTGGGGATTCTATGGACTCATTCAACCAACTTGTGGAAGTTTAAATATTTCATGACGTTGGTTGACACGCAAACACGCTGGTCACGTGGTGTGCCATTGTCCACCTGTAAATACTACTTATACTACACTCTTAGCACATATCATATGACAACAGACTCCCCAAATCATCATATTCAGTCAATTGGACTTGACAATGCTAGAGTTTAAATTGAAGATTTTCGGTGGTTATTGCATCGTGACTGATATTGGACATCCTATTCCCATAAACATACCCAATGGTCTGGTGAAAACGACTACGATGGTAGCCCGGACATTGGTAATGCGTACCAATCTCCTTATATCCGCTTGGGGTGATGCAATATCGCATGCAGCTATGCTAATTCTTCTACGACCCACCGTCACTCAATCTACCCCTGCATTACAGCTAGTAATTAGGTACTATATGGTACTTATACAAATTTGAGTGTGCTATTTGTGTGCCAATTGCACCACCACAGCGCACTATGGTGGGTCCTTACAGAAAATGGGTAACTAAGTTGGATTTGAGACTTCAGCAATCGTCTGTCACTTAATGCCCTAACTAGGCGATCTCCTTACCGCTAAATTTGCGAATGTCACTTTGATGAGACAGTCTTTTCGTCGTTAGGGGGAGATAAGAACACGAATATTCAGCTGGAACGACATGAATTGTCTTGATCTATCCCCACTATGTCTCATCTCAATCCCCACTAAAGTGACGAGATCACACAAATATACTACAAACATACCTGCAAGGACGTGTGTCCCTACGAGAGGATGTAGCGCCACCCTACACGGAGGTAGGCATGGCGCCAACACTATAGAGAGTGGCACTCTAGTGTTACAGGCCATAGCCCCAGATAGGATGCGTGAGAGGCCCGTGGGTTCGAATGATACTTTGGCACAATTCAATCCTTTGATCATCGACACCCAAAATCCGTCTCATGAAAATCTTTCAGATTAAGATTATCTTTACGGGGTGCCTCAACGTCAGAACCTATTCCTGAGAATATAGAGCTCTTTGAAAATTACATTAGTGTACATAAGATGTGGGATAGAAACTCCATCATTATCGATGGTGTATTCACGCTTTTTATTGCACATGAGTTTATTGAGTCTGATGATGTCGAACCATGCTCTGTTGATGAATGAATGCCAACGTAGAGAAATTTGGCCTAAATGGAAAAATGTGATCTAGGTTAAGTTGGATTCTCTAACGAAGAGGAAAGTTTTCGAGCGAGTGATGCCAACACCTCCTGACATAAAACCTATTGACTAATGGGTCTTCGATTAGAAAGCATGATAAGAAAAAGAGATGGCGATCTCGCCTTATGGTGCAAAGCTTCTAAAAAAATCCCTAGAATCGACTACGATGAGACATATTCTCTCTTAATGGATGTCATTGCACTCCACTACCTTATCAGTTTGGTAGTTTCCGAATAACGGAACATGCAGCTTGCAAATGTGGTCACTACGTATCTCTATGGGGATCTAGATATGAAATATACAATAAGATTCATGGTAAACTTCAGTTACACAAGTCAAGTGGCTCTAGACCACGGAGCGTATTTACAATGAGGTTGAAACGATCACTAAAGTGACTACTTGATTGGGAAGGGATATGTAAATGCATGCACGTTTCCATAGCAAGTTCCGGATTCTATCGCGGTTCCTCTTCATTGGAAGCCCTTAAAGAGTTAAGAGAAACCGTTGAATACTTGAATACTTGAAATCCCCTATATTCCAATAGGATCTTGGGAGAACACGATTATGTCTCGGTTTGGAACTTCAAGATCATGTTGATAGATGCTTAGGAATTTTGACAAGGTCAAGCCTTCAAGCACCCCATGATCGTCTGTAGTCTTGATCCTCAAAAGGATCATCTTCGTCCAAAGAATGATGACGAAGATGTGCTAGAGGCAGAAGTGCCTTACTTAATTACAATAGGCGTATTATTGTACTTAGCTCAATGTACAAGACCAGATACCTCATCTGCCATGAACTTGTTAGCTAGATATAGCTCGTGCCAACGCGACATTATTAGATTGATGTAAAAGATATCTTTCGGTACTTGAGATGTACGATTGATATGGGCTTGTTCTATCCCTATAGAGAGACGATGGATTCGGACCCCTCATATGTCAAGAACGCCACCAATAGTGGTCTACCTTCCCTCTCCCCATCCCAAAAAGACATAAGTGTTTTGGAAGGTTTTTGCTAATACTGGGTACCTCTCTAACCCACACAAAGCTCATTCCCAAACTGGTTAAGTGTTCACTATGGGTAAGACCGCGATATCTTGAAGGTCTACAGAACATACCTTAGTCACAGTATCTTCGAACCATGCAAAGATTATTGCTCTTCCCAAAGTAGTTCGTGAATGTATATGGATTGGATCCATAATTACGGATGCTCAAGCAATTGTGGTTTGAAGTTTACCACAGATGAGCCTACGAGCATTGAGGATAATGCTGCTTGTTTTGAACAAATGTTACAAGGCTACATCAAAAGTGACAACACCAAGCATAATCAGCAACAACAGACTCTCCTCAAGATTAAAGTGAACTAGGTACAATCTGAGGACAATGTGGCAGACTTGCTCACTAAGTCTATACCTAAATTTCACTTTCGAGAAACATGTTGGTAGCATGTTTGCGGAAGTTATCCGAACTCCCATGACCGTAGTCATCAGGGAGAGATGCAGACATCAAAGGGAGATGTCTACATGTATGGTCTCGAAAAGTGAACGGTGTGTTGTGCTCTTTTTTCCCTTAGACAGAGGTCATTTTTGTCCCACTGGGTTTTTGTTACTCGGCAAGGTTTTTAATGAGGCAACGAGTGGAGCACCACGTTTGGGTGACACAAGCCCCACCACGTTTGGGCGACACAAGGGGGAGTGTTCAAGTAAATCCATAATATGTGTATGGCCCAAACTCTAGGTGACTTGACCTAGTAGTAATAGAGTTAGAATTAGAGATAATATAGGAGAATTTTGGAGATATTCAATCAATGTAATATTACATTTCCTTGTACAACTCTGATTCTATGCCTTGTAATCCTCTATATAAAGATGCTCCTATTATCAATGAAAGGACGACTCAATTCTCTCCCAATTTTCAATACTAACATTTTTTTGATAATGATAAAACTATAAGAGGGAAACATATATTGCTGGAAATTATTACGTCTAAAATGATTATGTGGCACTTAGCATGCCATTTGGTATTGATATTTGGTATAATTTTTTGGTGTCTCAAGCATTTTCGTCTGTAATTATACTTTTGTACAAGGAAGAAACAATTCCCCAACACTTGGTGACGGTTTGACACTAGTTTGTTATTCGACACTCTGCATTTGTGTCGTGAATATGAATTTGTTGAACAACAAATTCCAAAGGAGTCTAAAAACGTACCCTGAAAAAAAGTACCCATCGCTGATTATGAAGAGCCCTTTAATTTTCTTTGGAGGTACAATTTTTTCTTTTCTTTTCTTTTGGCAAGCCCTTTAATTTGATCTCAGCCCAACCATTTTCTCATGTATGTACATATACAAAACATGTTTTCCTTCCATCTGATCGAACATCACCTAGCCAATTATTTGAGCTGTTGGGTTCATACTTCAATCTCAGATTTGAAAACAAGTTTCAATGTTTACAGAAGCTACACATTGCTGATTATGAAAAGCTTAGATTGGACAAAAGCAAACCTTGCATGCATGTTGATGAATCTCAACGTGGAAACAGATTTTCTCATGATCTTTGCAATTTGGGAAAATTGAGATTATCCTCTTCTCCTATGATGACTCATGGTTTTTAGTAGGGGCAAAGTTGGAAATAAAATTTTACAAAAATTATGGGAGGTCTCGATAGTAAATTGAGAGATCTGAATAGAACCACTTTTTTTATCAAATCTTTATTGGGAAAAAACGAAAGGGAAAAAAAAAACTAAATCCTTTTGTAAATTATTTTTGATTAATTACAATTTTTTTCTTTCTAAAATGAATATGGGTTTTAGAAAGGGGTATTTTTATTTGAAACTAGCAAATTTCTTAATATACCCGGAAATTAAAAGAAATTCTTGTATCTTCCCATTGTGCCCTCGTTATATTACACCCAGCATACACAAACCCACAACGCCACGAGTATAGCGGTTGCTATTGTTTACCGACGACGACCTGGAGCAAAGAAACCACCTAGATAGAGGGTTACTTTGAACTGAAAATGGCTTCCATCGAGATCTTAGCATCTAGAGTTTGCTCAGGCTAAAAGAGTCTGCTGTTTTACTGCGTTGTCGTGAAGATTGCCTGCATATGGTGGAGTCTGTTCTGGAAGTAGCAGCACAAGAATATGTAGAGAAAAGAGATGTTCATGCACCAGAGATTAAGTTGACCACACTGTCTATCTTCCATCTGCTCCCACCCATCATAATCCCCATGTTAATTCCTATTCTGGAGGTTGTTGCATAATGGGAAGAATTGCATGGTGTTTTACCCCAAGTTATGAGTCCCTAGCGTGGTCTTTGACGAAAGGATCCATTGTTCAGTTGTTTATTTGTAAGCGTCACTAGTTTCCTCTTGTAAGTTAATTGCTAGCTGGTGAAGAAGAAGACCCACATGGGTTGGAGACTTGGAGTTTCATCTTAATCGAATTCAGGGACTTTAATCAAGTATAATAAGCAAGGAGATAAGAGGAAAAGAAAAACTCAAAAAGGTTAAAAGAGTATTTCTAATTTTCTTGTTCTCTAAATAACTTTTGTCCATGGTGTATTTAGATATTTGCTGGGTATATTTAAAAAGCCCTTGAGGTTAGTCTAGGTGTTGTGCGAGAATGGGAAATAGGGATAGGATTAGCTAGATTACGGATTCAACCTCTTTCTAATGTCATGGAAAAAAAAGAAGTAACTATAGCGCTATTGTTGCTGGACTATTCTTTTGTCAATGAGAAGTACAGGGTTAAAGTGCATTGGCTTAACAGTAATAGTTAAATACTGTGTACTATCGCAAAAAAAAGGTCGATATAAAATCGATGGTGGGAAAAGGATTATTTTGATGATTAGAAACACGAAATTAAACAATTGGCGTCGAATAAAGTTATGTATGTTTGAGGTCTTTTGGTAAGGTACAAAACCAATTTTGAGACCTGGGAGACTAAAGCGAGGTGAATATGACATTGTGTAATGTGTATCTCTACGTAGAGATAGGTGACTTGACCATTTAGTAACTTTATGGAGCTAGAGAATGAGTTTGTGTTGTGAGATGAGATTTGAGAGGGATCTTTGGCTTTGATCAATGTGGAGCTGACGAGCTCGAATTGTGAGATGACATTCAAAAGATGACTCAAAACTCCCCAAATTGAAGATTGCTAGAAAAAAATGATCGAATATAGTCTCCTTAGTACCATTTGTTCTAGTATCAGCAGTATCTTGTTTGTAAGTGGAAAGTTTTGAGTTGTGTGCATTCTTAGTTGTTATGTGATACATATGTATATATATTAAGTGACTTGGATTAGAGCCACATTTGTGGTCTATATTAAAATTTAAAGGGGGAAAAAATTAATCTATGGTCTTGGACCACGATATATGTGGTGATCTGAATTAATGTCATTGGTCCATATGATATGTACATGTTCTTGATTGTTTCCCTAAATCAACGACATATTAACGTAGTGGTACATCAAAGGTAAACCAACTTCCTCTAGCAGTTAGTAGACCAACTCCTTAAATCATAGACTAGCTCAAGATCAAGCTGAGTTAGTTTATCAATACATGGAGTAAGTTTATCTCTCTATCCAATTAATCTACTTGATGTAACGATACAATAGTATGCCGTAGACGAAATCAATTAATCTACTTGATGTAACGATACAATAGAATGGCGTAGACGAAATCCATGAGAATGAGTTAAGCTTGGAACTTTCATATTAGGAGCTCCTCTCTATTCAATTATATATTGTAGTTTAGAAGTTTCATTTTCCAAACTTCCCTATACTTCATTATGTGCTTACTTTCTAAGCAGAATATGACTCGAACTTAAGCTTTCAGAACATTACTTGCCACTCCAATACCCTATTACTATTGATGCATGATATAATTATATATAGCTAGTATATTAAAACTCAAATATTTTGTAAAAAGATTTTAATATTGTACCAAATATTAGCAAATGACTAATAGACTGCAGTGCTATTAGCTATATATATATATATATATATATATATGATTTTTCTCAGGTAAGGATGTCCTTAGTTTTTCTTAGGTGCGGATTTGGTATTTTCACCCACTTTCCGATCATATTTTCACATCTTAACCGTTCAGTTTTTAGAGCCTAATGTATAGATCCCTCCTGAAAAATTTCAGCCAATTTGGTGATCGTTAAGACATCCAAAACTGTAATTTACACGAACGGACCGAATCTGTCGAACCGGAACCGTTCGTATTTATAATGGTAAATTGCAGTTTTGGATGTCTTAACGATCACCAAATTGGCTGACAATTTTCAGAGGTGATTTATACATTAGGACCAAAAAACTGAACGGTTAAGATGTGAAAATGTGATCGGAAAGTGGGTTAAAACCGGAAATCCGTACCTAAGAAAAACTAAGGAAGTCCTTAGCCAAGAAGGACTGTATATATATATATATATATATATATATATATATATATGTATATATATGCATAAATTGCATATTACAACCCGTTATAATATGTAGCTTTCCTACATATAAGCAATTTATACAAGCAAAAAACTAAATTCCTCAAAACCATAAGGTCTTGTTACTTCTGTGTCTACCTGGGTCATATCCTAAACCAGCACACCAGTTGTTGAAGAAGAAGAAGTCTTCCATCATCATTCACAGTACAGGTGAACTTCTTATCAGTTACTTCTAACATCTTCAACCTAGCAACAGGTCCTAGATTATAGACTTAACTTCAATAGGGTAAAGGCAGCATTCACTTCACTCAAAGATCAGAAATCGTATGAATTAGTTACCGCATTTTGAAGAAATTTCCAATTCGGGTATATAAGGAAAAAACCCTAGTTTATTTTTTTGGAAACCTTCCATTTTCATCCGGCCTCCATTTTTGGAAACCGGCACTGTTCACACACACTCTCTCTCGTGTCCGTATCGAGCCCAAAACAGGCCAAGGAATCACTGAGCTCTCTCTTGCTTCACAGGACATCTCAAGGCACCAGACTACTTCTCCCACCTTCGTCCCGACCTTGCGCAACTACCAGTGGCAGCCTTGAGCCGCAGCACTGCCGGAGGTAGCGGCGGGAGCCCGGTGTCCATTTAAGGCCGATTTGGTCGATCTCGACATCTCTAGCTACATGTCACCATTTCTTGTGATTCTTAACTCATTGGACTCGCCTCGACTTATTGATCAAGCACCAAGAAGGACCAAACCTGGGTAGATCGATTTCACGTTCGTTGATTTAGATCGAAAACCACTTTCAAATCCGGATATCTCGAGTTTTAGACCACCATTTCTTGTGATTCTTGGCTCGGTGAACTCACCTTGAGTTTTGAAGAAGTCTCAAGAAGGGATCGAGTCGAATTGTGGAAGTTTTTACGTCGAACGGAGCAACCACCGGTTTCTAGAAATTTTCGGACCACCGCTGCAAACTTTGGTAATTTTCGACCTCTTCTCGTTACTTTCTGATCTTGAGCTAGTTATGAAAAATGATCAGCATGATGAGATAAGAAGAGTAGCCCGGCCCCGACACCATTGGTGGTGGTCGGCGGCGGCTCTACCACTAATTCCGACGGCCTTTCCGGTCACCTCTGGGGGTCAAAAATATAGTTTCTGTGTATTTTTAGATTCTATATTCCAATAGGATCATTTCAATATATAATATGTATTTTTTGGATATCGTATGATTTAGTTATGAATTTTTACGTTTCGATCGATTTCGATAGTTCGATTTGTGATATGTGAAGTTAGGACCGTCCGATTGACTTGTAGTTTTGATATGATGATCGTATCACTGTCCCAGTTGGCTTGTGTGGTAGTGGGCTAAGATCCGACTATTAGATTTTCGTATAATTGTGAAATAGTGATTTGAGAGGCGATTCGTGAGAATCTGACCGTCGGATTTTCATTAAATTGGAATCCGACCGTTGGATTGTCGTTTAAATATGTTTCAGAATTATGGGCTAAATTCAAATCATATTTGATTAGGTGATTGACGGTTTTTACTTGGGTGAGCGGTTTGGGAGTTAATTGTGTTAATTTGAAGACGCAGCGGGTTTTTACTCACGTGGTTCATATTACGAACCAAATACTTTTAAATTAATTTATTTTGTCGTAATTGTGTTTTTTAAAATCACATGGACTTGATCAACTACGGTCCATAGGTAAGTAAAATAAATTTTTTAAGTATAAAAATGAATTTCAAGATTTTCTTGTGTGAACTATAGATGGTATTAGTGGTCATTCCTGAGTGGGTGATTATGTGTGTGTGTGTGTGTATATATATTTACGTGATTATATACGAATTGGTATGACATTGAAGAGTGTGGAATTGTGATGATTTAGTTTTATTATGATTAAAATGTGACTTACCATATTCATGTGTTATATATATATATATATATATATCTGGATGGTGTGGTATTGAGTGATGAAATAATGTTTAATCTATTGGAATATTATTTCGAGCAATTACTATATGAGAATATGTACTAGTGATTTTGTGGTGATATACAACGTGTATGAGTGAGTTCGTTATCGTTTTTGGATGTGACTTTTCGGGAAACAATATGTTATGAGAAATTGTATTTCTATTGTTCTGAAAGGTGTTTGAAGATTTGGGAGTCACAGATTGTGATTTCTCCTTTTTATGATTTGAGTAACATTTTCGATCCAGTATGACTCGTTTCAAATGTTTTGATCTAAGGGCTAAGTTGGCCTAAGGATCCGGGGTTACAAGTTGTGACCTCAGGCAAAATATCGTAATTACGCCTTTGGCCGGGTTAGTGATTGCAATCAGTTAGAGCTTTAGTTTGTCTGCCAATGTGTCCAGGTTGGACCGGATTTTCACATTGATTGTTGGGTTGACATTTCCTACGATTTTGTCACGATGAGACTAGTAAGAGTCATTTTGGTAAAAGGTGTTGAGTTTTGGATGAGTTTAATAGAGTGAGTTGATAATGTTGTAATTAATTTTTCTGCTGACTTCTTTTGTTTAAATTCTATTCTTTTTCGTTTCCGTTTATGTTATTTAATATCTCCATTTATTTTCCTTGTTTATTTCTTCCGTTGATTTCCCTTTTATTTCTCTTTTTCATTTTATTGTTTGATTTTAATGTAATCTCTGAACTAAATTATATGCAGGGATTACTATGATTTTTGATTGCATGCAATTGGTTATTTCCTGCATTAACTTTTATTTTATGTTTTATTTGGTTAATGGTGGAGGACAATGATGGGTGAGACTCGTAGAAAGTTGAGAAATAATATTATATATTGTGGGAATAAATGCATCTTGTTAAGAGGAGAGATGAGTGTTTCATCTGATTGGTTGAGATTCAATTGATTTGAGTTGTCAGGGTGTGACTTGTATATCCTTTGATTTTAGATATGCTCATTGTGTTGGTTCTTTGTATTGAGTTAGTCACCGTATTGTATAAATACGACTTCGGGGTCTTGAGAAGAAAGATATGAGTTTAGATCCCGTAGTTATTTTTTATGATTTGGTGATTGATTATTGAGATTGTGGTTATTTATTGTTGTTGAAATTGTTGGGTGTTGACTTTGGTGAAAAGAAATACGATTTAATAAAACAACCGTTCCTTCTTTTCTAACTCACACGAGCTTTCAGAAAGCTTACCGGGTTTTGTGTTGTTGCAATCCGGTACACTATTCAAATGATGTAGCGGGTGAACCTAAAGGTCAGGAGAATTAGGAAGATAATCGAGCAGCTTAGAGTAGCTGCACTTGTGTTAATTTGTTTTCTTTTATGAGGTGTGTTATGCTCATTTGAGCTTACTTTTTACTTTAAAGAGAGCGTGTTGTAAAATTTAAATCCGAGGAATTATTTCGGAATTTGAAATTCAATTCGTGTGGTGTGTTTATTAAGAAAAAAATTCAAAATGATTATTGTTGAGTTGTAATAATTCATGTCTCGGATTTTGAATGATTATTCAAAAATTTAGAGCGTGACATTGATTGAAAAAAAAAAAAAAAACATAATATTAATTGGAATCAAAAGCAAAATCATTTTCACGCACTCGCTTGGTGTTTGACATTGGACTTGAGGGACTCTCGAAGAATTTTTCCTTCAAATTCATGTCGAACATGTAGCTTTAGTTGCCTTTCCTCTCTTGAATACTAAGCCTGAGAGCCTTACCAATCACCACCTTGTCTTTTTGCACGTATGCACAATTTACAGAAAGACGTTACGAATCTATAATTTTTTTGATTGAATCACTTAAATCTAGGGACGTGTTTCGGATCGGATTAGAAAAAAGATGCTGGAATTCCCACATATAAAGTTTGGAGGGATATTTCTGTTCCAATTTCGAATTTAGAATTTTGATTTCTTTTTTCAAATTAGGAATTCTTTTAATTTTTTAAAGTATCACATATTCGGATAATAAACAATTTTTTGACATTTCTGAAAATATAAAAGGTAGTTTGTAAAACATTAGTGTTATAGTATTGAGCGAAACATGAGGACACATAGCAGCTAGTAGTGGGAAAGGTAGAACTGAAAGGTAAATGGAAAAGATAACTAGCATCCTTCTTCTCAAAATTGTTATTCTACATTTTTTTTTTTTTTGAGATAAATAGATACTATCATTGATAGAGACCAGAAAATGAGTATTACATCAATTCCAAGGCTCGGATCATGTCTCTAGACGAAGTAAACAAAGACCTGATAAACACTGATCATTAAGTCTACTAAGCTCCTTTTTTTAAAACGTTCCTACAAGTAGAAAAACAACCTTAATAACTAGATAATTGAATTCAACATGTCGGCTACATCAATCAAACAAAAAACACTAAATCTTATTCTTGCCCTTAGAGTTAGGGCAAACAGAATCACTTTCCATAAGATAGGTTAAGCACAAGGGCACCAACCCTATGATTTTGCACAACTCGAGATTTCTTATTCTTGCTTCCAAGAGGCCATCCGACCTTCTTCTTTGGCTGAGCCCTAGTTTCCAACCATAAATCCCGAAAGTTTCACAAAGCCCAGAGCTGCTGCTTCCATAACTGGAATACATTTTCCCAACAAGGAACGTAGTTTCTTTGGATATGGGGTTGCTATACCATCTATCTTCCTCTTTCTTGCCACTGATGATGTTGGCACTTTAGCCTCCACAAATTTTGTGTTTCCAAAATCTTTACCCTTTTCTTCCACTCTTTTGATAACAACACTGCACTTCTTGGAAGAGAGAGGGAACTCCACATTACCAAACAGAGCAAAGGACAATATTCCTTGATGTTCTAGACCTCTATATAGCTTATGTTTCATCCTGTTCATCTCCATCAAAATAACTCAAGTATTTCACATCTTCCTCCTCTGCCATCTTATCAAATGCCTTCTTTAAATCCAAAGCTGTGTCCACCATAAGGTAAATGGAATTTCACCTTGTTGGAACATCCAAAATGTAATTTTTTTTTTATATTCTAACTTTTCCTTATACACACAATTCTTAACTACATCTGTTCTAGCTTGGGAACTCCTTACATAGCTAACAACATTCCTAATTGAAACTATGACCTCTCCATTATATGCAAACCAGATCTCAAAATTAAATTCACAATGTGAAATAAACATCTCACATGCATGAACTTGCCTTCATAGATTTGCTTTTTATCCCAACTTAACATCTGCTTCCTAACATAATCAATAGCATGCTTATTTGCAGTTGCATTGTCTACACTAATTGTCAAAACTCTATCAATGGTCCACTCAATCAAGGCATTCTCTAAGATTTTACCTATGGTAGTGCCATTGTGGTTTGGAATTACACAAAACTTTAAGACTCTTCTATACATTTTCCAACCACAGATTAAATGGGTTGTGATGACCATGTAGTTAATGTTTTGACAACTAGTCAATGTGTCTGTGGGATTGTTATTTACTCTTCAACTCATTCTTTTTTGCTTCATACATCCTCAAAAAATCTTCACAGACCTTCCTATATGGTACCTAACTTAGGAATAGCTACATCACAAAAGTGCCTAAACCCAGCCCTTTCAATGAACATAAGCTCATCCATCATTATCATTCTGGTTGCAGCATCTTCACATGCCTCATGTGTCTAAGTCCAACTAGTTAAACTCTTTTTACCATTCACCACATCAGTACTTAAGACTTGTTGTCCCTCTTCTAAATCAATTCTACCTAGATAACCCATAAAATCTGCTCATTGTGTTTTCTAAGTGAACTAGTGCCAATATCTCTAGAATCACATGCTAGATGGGTAGGGTAATACTTACATTCTACTCATTTTGTGCTCCTAACTACATGTTCCTGCCCATTGATCACCTCAATAAGTGGCTAATCAAACTTGGTGAAGTGCTTCCAAACCCTTGAAAACTACTAAAACTTTTTGTTCTCCCTATTCCTTTTTTAAACTCTCAGAGCAGTTTTTATCTTCTTCCCTCTTGAAGCAGCTTCTTGTGCAACAGTTGCTTGTTCTTCTTCATCTTCTAAAGTCGGAGTTGTACTTGCAGCAACTAGCTCATAACCAACTGTTTGACTTGAATCGGAGGTCATTGATGAATAGAGGAATCAAAGACTGGAATTGAAGAAGCGAAGGGTTTGAATGAAAAACTTGGAGCAGCTTGATGGATTTAGGTTGTTACTAAGGGATTATGAAGAATTGAGGAAGAATTGGAGGAGAGAATTTGAAATTTAGATTTTAGAACATAAAAAATGAGAGAGGGATACATGGGAAGTGTTCGGGTTTGTAGAAGTGATCTACACATGAGGACCTCAAAAATAAACGGTTGAGATGCCGAAATATAATCGAAAAGTTTGTCTAATGCATATCCCTAGAAAAGACCAAAAAAAGGGATCCCTTAGTGGAAGGGCCCTATATATATATATATATATATATATATATATATATTACTAACACGTTGATTCCTCGGTTCTTTGATGTCTTCCATTAGTGGAACCAAAACCGAACCACAATATATACTGTTTTAAAAAATTTGCACTTCTTAAGTCTTAAAACTGCACCGAACCATCAATTTAGTTTCAATTCGAGACGGTTCTTCAGTTCCTTGGGTCTAAAGTCCCAGTCATATTTTCTAACTACTCGTATGAGTGTGTCATTGTTGTACTGCTTGCTAAAATTCAATATTTGGATGACTTCTTTTGATTAAAAAGAAAACTATTATATCATTTATTCTTTAGTACTGTGTTTAATTGTCATGAACTAATTAACTGATGGCAGTATAACTCCATAATGTTTTTGAAAAATAAGTATTAGATTTTCTTGTCGTGAAAGTCCTACAGAACTCATCGTAATGAAAAGTACATTTCTATATGGAATCTCGTAATTAATCAAAACTATAAAACATCACAAATGGTGTATGAACTTTAGGCATTTTGACACCTTGATATACCAACTTTCATAACTATCAAAATGGTGTATCAAGTTTGCTCCAATCTTTCATTTTGGTTTACGCCGTTAAACTTTCCGTTATCTTACAAAAAAAAAACTGACAAAACTAAAGAAAAGATAACGAAATTTTTTTTTTTTTTGCAAACATAACGGAAAATTTAATGGCGTACACCAAAATGAAATATTGGAGCAAACTTGATACATCATTCTGATAGTTATGAAGGTTGGTACACCAAAGTGTCAAAATGCCTAAAGTTCATACACTATATGTGAAGATATCCCATGTTTTTAAGGCAATATGAAGTGTTCCTCAAGGTTTTGCTAAATATGTATTTACGTGTGAGCTAGCCAACAATACGCGTTTTCAGAACGAAGTTGATATGAAAACGTTTCCTGAAAGTATCTGTTTATTCTCATTTTACATATGTTGAGTAATTGACCCGTACATGCACACTGGTGAATCGATCTAACGGGTGCCTTACAATCATCCCTTCTAAAAAGTTATGTGGAACCTTTAGAAGCTTAAATAGCAGCTCCATCTATGTACCTATTTGGATGCCCTGAAACTTTTGACATGTGGAAAAGATGTAGAACAAGTGAGGGACATGCAAAGAGGCTAAGACAAATATTAGTCGGTGAACTGCCTCAAACGGGCCTAATATAGGACGAACAACAGAAGCAGACCAGCTCTGCTTCTTCAATTTCTCTACCCCAAAATGGTTTAGGGAAATCACAGCTTAATGCTTAGTCATCATAATGATAGATGCATCTCATTTCGGCATCTAACTTTAAGAGCTCGAGTTGCATGGTGTTTGTTAAAATTAAGCAACTGCAACTGATAAAAGATATTAAGAAAGTAAATTAAGGGTGTGCAAAGAAGTTGAAATAAAGTGTTTGAAGGAATTTCAAACCGATTAACCTACTGGATTTTTGCAAATGTACATGATAAGCAAGCTAATTTGTCAAATTGTGGTCTCTCCTCGGTCGCATGTTCTAGGGAATCTGAATCATGACAGATCTCAAATAGCACAGAGCAAATTGGCATACTGATCACCGTCCATAATGATACGCATGTACTCGGGTCCTTGTCCATCTCTTATTACGCGTATTTGAAATGGAAACGACAAGTTTTCGCTACATTTTAATACTTCACACACACACAACGCCCCCCCCCATTATAGCATCAGAAAGTACTGATCATCTCAGCCACGACGGAATTACTGAAACATCTTGCTAGCTGATGCAACAGTATGCATCTGTATTTTGTTTGTATTAATTCCTTCCAATCCCATCACTATCGGATTGGGTTTTTGTCATTACAAATTTGAAAACAAGAATCAAACTATACGACAACAACGTGTAAGTGAAGGACTAGCTAAGCCAATGAATCCCTAAGGGTCAGTGTCACCCCTCTTTGGACCATGTGGACGCAACTGCACGGCAATCCCAACGGCCACCGTTCACCATTATTGTTCAAAGGGACTAGTGCTTAAGAGTTTCCATCTCCAAGAATGAGCTAAATGATTTGAGCTAAATGTGGTTCACCCAAATTGGGTTACTTTCAGTTCTTAAAGCTTTGACGTGGAAAAGATTGCGCGTTTGTTTGTGTTTCAATCGCTCATATATTGTCGAAAGAACTTTAAATTTCTTATCTAGTTTGAATCGATATTCAAGGTTCTTATAAAATCGTTGGATCAACTTGATCAAACACGAAACAACAAAATAAGAAGAAGAAAAAAAAAATTCAGCAAAAGTAATATTCGTCTTTGTTTCTCATGAAAGCAGTACGTAAGCATGATTGAATTGAAAAGCAATACCAATAATCCCACATTTTGTCTGTATACGGTCAATTCCATCAAACTCTGAAATTGACATTGCCATTAGTACTCAGTCAAATCATGAGTCGAGAAACATGAACTAAAAAACAAGCCTAACTAGCTACACCAACAAGTGGGAAATGCAGGCAATTTCTGATGCCATGCCTCGTCTTAGACACCGTTAACGCCGTTTGCTTGCTTCGATTGGTGAGGGCCGTGAGGCTTTTCGAGGCCAAGCTCCACATTGTCTTCAGCAGTAGGCTGCTGCTTCTTGGTGTCGCCGCCCTTGTTGTCATGGTATATGAAGTACAAGATGAGCTGCAACGCCCCCAGAGCACACCCAAACCCATTTGGCACCTGCACACACCACAACACTCATCTCAATCATATATTTCCCAAAGAGGGTTTTGGTTTCTTTCTTCAATTCTTGACCTCAAGATTTTGGAATATGGTAAATTCTACCCAAATCTCAACTTCTTTCACTTTTTCACTTTAATAAATCAAATCAGAAAGGACGTTAACGAAGTACACTTACAGCCACAAAAGGGTCATGGCCCAGCAGCCCATAGACGAACCAGGAAGTGCCACACAAGAACACGAACAGTGACAAGAAGAACGGCATAAACTCCACACTCTTCGTTTTCACCACAGTCCTCTGCACAATTACCATTTAACGGTTCATTCACTACAGTCGCTTTCCAAACTTACAGCAACAGACTAGGGGTTAATCAATTATAAAAAATAAAAAATAAAAAAAACTTACCATGATTGCGAGAGGCGAGCCGTACATGACTATGGAGAAGATGGTGGTGGCGAGGCCACACAAGAGCTTCCTGCCACTGCCGTGTAGGGCAAAGACGGAAACCAAGGCGACGGCGGAGAACACAGCCAGCACAAAAGTGAAGAGCCCCATAATCTTGGCCTTCTCTCTCTTGGGAGTAGCAAAGAAGATGAAGATCAACACGTAGATGGCTTCGATTACTGCACCGGTGCCGTTAATGGTGGTCACCAGAATGTTGTTCGCGGACACAAACGGCAGCCCGTACCTGTTTGAACAAACCATTCACATCATCAGGGCCAGTTTCTAATTACGCAAAACTACACGGGGCAGAAGTCTAATTTCGCAAAAATAATATATATAATCTGTCACACACAGAAACCCTGACGCTGAGAGACGACGAAGAAGCCGGGGATGAAAACGTCATTTTATCTGGTTTTAGTAACTAACGGACACGAAATCCGAAGCGGCAGAAGGGCAAAAAGGTAAAAGTAATAGGCGGTTGGAGGGGGGAGAGAGAGAGAGAGAGAGAGAGAGCAGTACCAAGCGGAGAGGAGGCAGTTGAGGAAAGTCATCACGTAAGGAATGCCTGAAAACTGCTCTGTGTTTCTCTTCTTTATAATCCTCATGAATGTAATCCTATCAAAACCAGAAACCGTTCACAGAATTCAGCATCAAATAGCTTCAAGAAAACCAGAGAAAGAGAGAGAGAGAGAAGCTTACGTCGGCGCCAAGAAGAGGAAGAGAGCGGTGGCATTACCTGCAGAACAAGAAGGAAGAGGGAAGTTGTTAGTTAAAACGCAGAAAAGTTGTTAGTTAAAAACGCAGAAAGCAAAAACCAGAGGAAGTGAGAGGGAGGAAGATCGATGCGCGCACCGAAGATTCCGAACAAGAACTTGAGGACGTCCATGGAGGCAGGTGAGGGGAGAGAAGAGATAGGAGAGAGTTGGAGAGAAAATGGAGAATGGGGGTGGTGTGTGGAGGTTTTGATTTCACAGAAGGGGCGTGGGAGGAGGGCGTTTATATAGAGGGGAAAAGATACTAGTGAGTGGAGTCTGTTGAGGTAAATATTGGATGGGTCTTATTTGGCAAACAAACTATCACCATCGTACAGTATAGCGCGTCAGGACTCTAACAGTACAGCTATTTTTATTAGTACAAGTTGCTAGTTTTTGAGTTATGCTTAGTAAAGTAGGTTAAATTTTTCAAGTTAAATTAACCTGAACGGTTGCGAAATTGAGTTTTAGTTTAATTCTTCTCTCCTCTACTCTACTCTACTCTACTCTCCTCTCCTGTCTAGTGTTGGAGATTTTAATTTTAATTTGATTCTCTCTCTTTTTTTTTTGTTTTTTTTTTAATGAAAGAAAGCCCTGAATTCCATAAAACTAATATTACATACCATGGAAGAGACCGGTGGTAGATATAAGATCCTTACTCGATCTCCTCTGTAATAAAAATCATAGTTACGGGTCCATCAATGACATTCGTGAGCCAAGTAGGCTCAACCCATAACTAACCTAATCACTCATTTTCTTAGAGTATCGTTACATAACGACACCAATTCTGAGTCGCAACAAATTCTTGTAGCCAACAATAAGAACAACCGAGTCATCTTCCTCTGCACTATGTCCCAAAACAAATTTCGAGTCCGCTATATTGATAATCGATGTAAGTACGTATCGCGGGATTTTTTAGTAAAATAGTGAAAAGATCAAGTAAAATTCACACCGCTAAATAAATGGGTCTTACGGATGTGATTATTTTATGGATAACTTATTATGATTGTATCGCTTAGCCAAGTTCAGAACATGTATGATCATGAAGGTTGTCCCCTCAACTAACAATTTGGATTCTATCCTTCTAGAGAAGTTGCGTGTAGCCTTGGGTCCTTAGGGCATCTCCAATAAAATAGCTAAATTCAATTTTTAGCTATATATAAGTATTTTTGAAGGAAAACTCAACTCCAACAGACTAACTATAGCTAAGTTAAATTTAGCTTTACCTAAAATGTCTAGCTATATTTAGCTAGACAATCAAGAATTTTAGCTAGTTATATTTCTCTCTCCTATTTTGTCCACATGTCAATTTATAGTATATGAATTACAAATAGCTACTACTGCTGGAGCAACATTGTTAAATCAATAGTTATATTTCTTAATTTTAGCTAAACTTAACTAAAAAGTGACTTCTATTGTTGGAGATGCTATTAGTTCATCATTTTATTATTGCAACTAATTTCAAGGTCTGTACTTTTTGATGCGTGTATTTTATCATTGTTATATGATTGGTAGTTGAATATATGCATTTGCTTCAGTAGTGATTAATTTTTTTCATGCCACGTACACAAAAAAAAGTACCCTATTTTGAAAAGAAAAAAAAGGAACAATGTAACTAATTAAAAACTTAACATTAAAGAAATTAAATAAAAGGGAAAGTTGGAGTAGAGGAGAAGAAACTTGTGGATAGTTCGATCGGCTGAGTGATTCATGATCTTAATAGATGCTTCATTATATAATGACTGTTTGCCTCAAAACAATGATATAGAGCAATAGATCAAAAGATGAGCGTTCGAGTGTAAACTTATGCATTGCACCATTCATATGTCGCAATGAAGGCCCCTCCCAACTGGCTCCATCTCCAATCCTAGCTAGCTAGACACAACTAATGAAGAATCTACTCAATCTAGGAGTGGATCATTTCCAAACTATGTTTATGTGCACAACAACAACAACAAAATATGTGAAAATAGATTCCCAACACAATTTGAGGGAAAATGGATGTTTATGTTAAGGAGAAAAATATCATATGCTGAAAAGTAACTTGATTGAGTCAATTATTACAAAAGGTCAAATATTACAAACTAAAAAAAAAAAAAGGAAAAGACAAATTGGTTAGGGCTATTATTTGTTTTCCAAAAATTGCTACTAAAGCCACACAATTGGTAAGATTTATTATTAAAAATAATTATAATAAAATGACTAGGGCGTACATGTATTGCTATTTGAATCCTGAGGTAATCTCTATACCCGCCTTTCTTGCTAACTCCACTTCTTTTAGTTGATACGCAATACAAAAATGTAGTCAATGTGCAAACACGAATTTTCCTTGGTCACAGTTCGCACTTACTCAAATAAGGTAAGGTATGAGTCATGCAAATGAAACTCGGCCCAATCCTTCGACCCGTCCCGGCTCTTTAAGCTATAATAATTTTCTACTTTTTCTATTTTTTAAATATGTTTCTCTTTTTTCTATAACATACAACTTATTTCGTAAGTTTTATTTTCTTTAGTTTTTGTTTCCTTTGTTAAACAACAATTAATTTTAGGAGATAGTTAATTGAATATAACCATGCAGCTTAACTAATATTTATAATGTTATAAGTTAATTCCAATATATATATATATATGTTTTGTATATATATATATATATATATATATATGTATGTGTGTGTGTGTGTGTATATATATATTGGAATTAACTTATAACATTGAGTTTTGTATATCAACAAAAAAACAATGAGTTTTGTATTACCTGTATAGGGTGGTTCTATTTATTCCTCCCATAATAGTATTTGGACCTCTTTGGATACTTTTCACCATCAAAAATCCAATTTTGCCCCTATATCTTTTCTCTCTACACCTCCTCTCATTTGTGAAAATGATTCAGTAGCAAACAAAGAAGATGATGCCCAATTTCAGATAGTTGCAGAGAGACATCAACTTGACAAAGATAAATACGGGGACGTTAAGAATTTTGCAACCAAGATTTTGCAACAAAGGATAACACCAGTTGAGACGAATGGGATAATATTGAAGACTGAGTTGATTAAAACAGCTTGCTCAATTGATCTTTTCCATATGATTGCTAGAGCGGTGGAGCCTCATAAAATTGTTTGGGTGGCCCTTTAGAATTGGGTACTGTGCATAAAGGCTTATTGCAATGTAATGTCTAGTATTTGATTGCATATATTATTTGTGTACATGTGCTTTTTTTTCCTTCTAATTTTAGTGAATCAAAAGAAAGAGAGGTTAGATAGAGAGAGAAGAGGGTAGAGACGATCTGGGGATGTAGAGAAACTATACCAGACGCATGGATGAAAGAAACTAGATATGAGAGACGCAAACTAAGAATTTTTTTTTTTTTTAAATCTCAAGAGGGTCAAAATAGGATTTGTAAATGCTTAAAAATAAGATGAGGTCCAAATGCTAATATAGGAGGTAAGAATAAATACTCTTACCTATATAACCATTGAGCCCCATTTTGAGAAAGAGAAAAAAAATAATGTATTTCTTTTTGTTAAACAAAATAAAGCCCATTTCGTCCCTATTCGGAAGGCCGGCCCGACCTGGTCCTTTCTGCCCTAGCGGCTAGGGCCTTTCAGACAGGTAAGGGTTAGCATATTTAAGCCCCCGTCCGACCCTATTCGGTCATAAATTTTGATAACTTTGACTAGGCCCGACCGACCCTAAGCCCTAAAATTTAGGGTAGGGCCGGCTCTAGCCCGTCCCATAATGACCCCTACTCATACTCATCATTGTACCTAAAAAAAAATAAAAAAATCAACAAAGCTAGAAGACCAAACGGAGGGGTAATAGTAAAACCAGTACTGGTTGAATTAGGACAATGCCAAAGAAAGAGGTTGGCGCCGATCACTTCATAAAAGCTCATCCCAATTTAGATGGTCATGGCGATGTCGTCGTCATCTTCGATGTTCGATTGGTTTTGTTTAGAATTAAGTAAAGAAATAAGAAAACCAAAAGGAAAGTTAGAAAAGAGATATGCTCATTGATTACTCTTTGTTAGTTTTTTTTTTAAATAATAATAATTATAATTATAATAATGAAATATGCTCATTTTGGAATTGATTTTGAAAATTTTCTGCTAGGCAAATAGGCTCATGAATTGGTTTCTATGTTCAAAACCTTAAGTTGTAAAACCGTGAATTAGATTCCAAGTGGGACGAGATAGATTTGAGGACCTAAGTTATTTTTACAAGAGGGGCAAAATAAGATAGAGGAAGTTCAAAATACGGTGAACCACTTTTTTAGGTATCATATGTATCTCACCTTATATGACAACTGAAGCGGCATATTCACGTCGTTTAATAAAATTCTGTAATTGGGCTCACATCGATTACACATAAAGTATGATGCAAGTGATACCTCCAAAAGATGGTTCATCTAGCATTACTCAACACTAATATAAAAAGTCTGAAATAACTATTAGACTAGAATTTATAAATAAAAAATAATAATAAATAAATAAATAAAGAAGTTGTATAATGAAGTTGGGGAGTTGGCCAAATACATGCGTAACCACAAAATATGATCACATATTTTAATATACATTTTTATCAATTCTCTCTATTTTAGGTGCTTTAGAATTTTGTATTAGTTTTTGAATAATAAAAAGATAATTTAGATGTATTTATAAATTACACATAATAACTTAAAATGAGTGATTTAAATCAATAAAAATAATAGAGAGTTTTATCTTATTCAATATTTAGGACCAGAATAACCAAAACAATAAAATGAAGCCAAAACAGCTGGGGCAATTGATAAAATGGATGAAAGACTAAACATGTTTTCCAAAACAGATAGAGCGGGTTGGCCGTGTAGAGATCTTCTCAAAGCTTTGTCAGAGACATTAGGTGCGCAAGGGCATAGGCACATTAGGGCCAGAAGGGTCAAATGACCTTCTCAGCTTTTGAAAATAGTCACGGATTGGTTGAAATTTTAGATGTTTCTATGTAAATATATATTTTAATATGTGATTTGACCCTTCTGACAGCCAAAAAACTTTACTTTAACAGTTTTGGCCCATCACCAAGTAGTACCCACGTGCAACTTGGACTTGCAAGACTCCAACATTCTTTTAATTTCTACTACAATCAATTAATCAATGATTACCTCATATTTATTTAGTTTTCTTTTAATTTTTTTCCCTTTATCCTAGTCATATTTTTATGCTGTTAACTATATTTCCCAAAGAATTCATCTTTTGTCTTTATCAATTTTCTCTCATACGAACGGCAAGACTTGAAATCAACTAGAGAGTAAGATTTGTTACCTTGTTAATAAATCACTTCAATTAAAGAAATTTCTTTAATTCATTACAATGTTTAAATCTTTTTTATAGATTATTCAATTTAATTTATTCTACCATGAAGATCATAAATAGTGATTTCCAAAACCAATGGAAGATATGTGGATGAGTGGCAGTATCATTGCATACATTGGAAAAGATATATTTGCTTGTATTGATGATGAAACCACCGTGTATAGAGTTCAAAATAATTAAGAGCAATCGTCGCAAACAATTATAATTGGTTTGAAGATATCTGCTATGTTTGAGTATATTAATAATTTATGATTTTCTTTTATCAAAAGAATAATATATAAACTAGTATATTTAAATTATTTTTTTTAACAATAACATATGTGATTTTATGTTATTTGATAAAATTATATTTTTGTTTAGTATAATCATTATGATTTGAAAAACGACCCTCCTAATTCATATTTCTGGCTACGCCACTACTGGGTGGCATGGGATATTGTACGATGATGCCTATATTCTGGCTTTGGGAATTGACGGTAGTGGCAGTAGTGGTTGGGCACCTAAACCCTACAAATCTCAAGAGTATGACAATATTTTCGTTGTTAGTAGTTATCTTATTGCAAAATGAAAAATATAGTCTCTAAAAATAATGACTTTATGAGTTAAGGATTCTTCACAATTTTTATGAAAATGTGGTTAAAAAAACGTTCAATAAAAGGCAACCCTTAATTAAGTCCTTCTATAATCTGAACCACCAAACAGAAAAAAGACTAAAAATAGAAGTTGAAACAAAATTTGGCACTGAAACCACATGCATGCATCTAAAATATTATTGACGTATATATATAGTGTTATCAATTTCCATTGCGCAGGTTGTCAAATTCATCGTATCATAATGCAAATACAAAATTTGTTGGGTGCAGCTTACACTAAATCTTGTCTAGCTGATGCTGTCTTTGACTCGTTTAAGACCTTAATTAGGTCACAATTAGTGGGATGAGGAACCAAATTGACTCACTATTTCAGGCTCATTGTACGGAGCATTTTATTACAAGCAACTAGCAAGTGTCCTCATCTGAAGTCTCAAAGTCTTAAACTCTATGAAAAAAGAATAATCCCTATATGCAGTGTTTGTCTTATTGAGAATTGCACGTAAAATTAAACTTAATTAGCTAGCATTGACCCTTCTTCCATGTACCACGTAGCTCGTGCTCCCTGAGGACTAAAAACCGAAAGGGCTCAATGAAAAAAAAGAAAGAACAAATGAAAGCAGGTTAAAATGTTTATGGATTCCAATTTTTTTTTTTTTTTAACTTATGAAGGATAATTAGGAAGGATTTTGTCAAAAGGACAAAACACTAAAATAAGAGTGAGCTGAGAGAGAACGTGAATTAATGTGATAGAATCTTCCATGCAGATAATAATAGCATATAATCCAAACAAGTTAAAGTCTAGGACCATTTCTATAATCAACTTTGGAATCATAATATTAGGATTAATTTTAGTTTACCCTCCTAAGGTTTGGGGATTATGTCACCTCCTCTACTTTCAATTTTGAATTTTTAACTCCAAGCTTTCCAATTTCAGTCAATCGTGTCCAATTTCTCTGATTCTGTCCAAATTAGACATTAACTCTGACGACCTGACCCACTTTGAGGACTAAAATGGTTATTTCAAGACAAACAACCAAAAACTCTCTCTCTCTCTCTCTCTCTCTCTCTCTCTCTCTCCCTCCCTCCCTCCCCCTGCAAACCATTTTAATAACCATCTCTCTCTTTTGTAAACCCATGACATATATTCCCAAATAAACCCAAAACATAGCACATGCATAAGCCCATCAAAACCCCCCCAAAATTCCTACCCCAAATCCCACATGCAATATCAAAATCAACCAAACCCAATTCACCTACCTCTTTCCCGACCCGACTCCACTCACCGCCGCACCAATCCCAATGCCGACGCAGCTCCGCGCACCTAATCTCCAGCAAATTTGGTGGGCTCTTAAACCCCACCATGTACTCCCCCACAACACTCATCACCACCCCGGGCCACCATGCGTCCAACTTAAACATGTCAACAACGTCGTTTACCTCAAACCGCAGGCGGCGACGGCTGGAACAAACCCAACTCGATTCCCTCAGCCAACGGCTTCGAAGGGTTGTCTTCGTCGACAAAAGTTTCATACTCTACTAGCAACTCCGGCTTCCGATTTCGAAGGGAGAATGAGGACTGGTTCAGATTTGGGTCCAGGACATGAGCAAGAAACCATGCACCTTGTTTGGTGCCCACCTCAACTTTCGAGCCGCGGCTAAAAATCCCACATAGAAGACAACTGATCTCCTCCTTCGGGTTCTTCATTTCACTGGAATTTGAAATTTTTTTTCCTACTGTAGCAAAAGACGGTCAGTGTGAAGTCCACTGTGATCTTTGCAGAAGAGAGAGAAAGAGAGAGAGAGAGAGAGAGAGAGAGATTTGGAGAAGAGGGAGTTGAAGAAGAGAGGGGGGGGGGGATTTGGAGAAGAGAGAGAAACCCTGAAAGTGAGAGTTTTTTTTTGGGTCTTGAAATGACCATTTTAGCCCTCAAAGTGGGTCAGATTGTCATAGTTAACGTTCAATTTAGACAGAATCGAAGAAATTGGATACAACTAACTGAAATTGGAAAGCTTGGGGGGTAAAAATTAAAAATTAAAAATAGAGGGGTGACATGATAACACCTCCAAATCTCAAGGGGGTAAACTGAAATTAATCCATAATATTATGATTTATGAGTGAGCTCTGCATAGGAATAATAATGTTAGGAATTGGTAATCTCCCTTATGATTAGGAAATTCCAAAGATATAAATGGCAAAGCTCCTCCGTTCATTTAATTTGACATCACATATTTTTTGAAATTTGTAATAGTTTTGCACCTGTGTCACTCTGACAGTCATTTTGACCGTGACGTTGTGAAATCAAATTCAAAATGATATAAAATTACAATGCTACCTTTCAATTGTTGAGCAACAGTGCAAATTGTGTGCATAGTCAACTCCTCCAAAAATATATACCTACAAATATGTACAAATTCTATAATTGTTGCCTTGCAAATATTAGGTTTATAGCCGGTTTGAGATGTTAGTATTCAGTGGTTGCGTTAACAGTTAAAGTAACAAAAATTTGAAATTGTTTCTATTTCAAAACATGTATGTTACATTATGTTAAATTTAGAAAGATACAGTAGATTAAAAAAATTAATCCAAAATAGAAGAAAGAAATTTTGTCTTCCCCTTGATGGAAAGGAATGTACGTAGTAATCATGTATAAAACGAACCAAAAACCTACTTAACAATAAGTAGGCTGAAAAAAAACTTATATCTTGAGTAACTCGATCAAACCATAAAAGAAGCAGCTTATTTTCCAAAAAGCAATTTAATCCAAAACAACTAGGGCTTAAGCAGAAATTAATCAGAATGGGATGCAGTAGAAGACAGTCTAATCTATCTCGTCCCGTGCGAAGAAGATCATGCAACTAGTACATCAAATCTTCTTTTGAAAAAAACAGTACTTATGCATACTCTTTAATTGTTCTTGTGGCCACAAGCATTGTGTGCTTGCTACATGCCAAGCACTTATTGGAAATGCCATACCTACTCATATGAAAGTGATCTTCTGGCATAGGTGCCCGCCTCCAGAAATATTACCCCTAAGAAACTAAGCAGATTAGGTCATTCCAATTTGCCTTTTATTTTTCGCCAAAATTGTGACTTCATCACTTGGTTTGCAAACGAGAATATTTTGATACAAGGACAAGTCAATACTAGAACCACTCTTTTGGTCTGGTCCTCATTTGAAACCATTTAAACAAAATGGTGTTTAGATATGTGTATTGGCTTAATTGAATATAATTGTACAAGGGAAAGATATATACACTCATCAGTGCTCTATTCTAGGAAAGCTGTAAATACGAATAACTAGGATCCTACAATCAATCCTAAATTGTGTAGAGAATGATGCACGATCCATCATTCTCTCCAACATATCTGCTGTCACTTGAATGCAGACTAATGACATATTTCTTTCCTTTAATACTCCCCCTCAAGTTGGAGTGTGGATGTCAATGACACCCAACTTGCTGAGATGTGCGTGGAAGGCTGGTGCACGCAAAGGCTTTGTGAGCAAGTCTGCAACTTGATCTCCAGTTTGCACATAAGCAGTCTTGACCTCACCTTTGTTGATTCTTTCGCAAACCGTATGACAATCTAACTCAATATGCTTTGTTCGCTCATGATACACTGGATTTGCTGCAATGTGTAGCGCTGCCTAATTGTCACAAAATAATTTTGCTGCTTCAGGATGGTGCACATGTAAGTCTTTCAATAGGTACCTGAACCAACTGAGTTCACAAGCAGTTGCAGCCATCGAACGATACTCTGCTTCTGCTGAGGATCTTGATACTGTGGCTTGCTTTTTACTTTTCCATGACACAAGTGACTTGCCAAGGAAAATGCAGTAACCCGTCACTGACCTTCGTGTTGTAGGACATCTTGCCCAGTCTGCATCGCAATATGCAGTCAAATGGAGAGAACTGTGTGCAGAGAACAATAATCCTTGGCCCGGGACTCCCTTGAGATATTGTAGAAGCCGATGGGTTGTTTTAAGATGATGCAACTTAGGCTCCTGCATAAATTGACTGAGTGTGTTCACCGCATAAGTAATCTCTGGCCTAGTGATTGTAAGATAAATTAACTTCCCAATTAATCTCCGGTATCGAGTAGGATCCTTGAGGGCATCACTCCCTTTTTCGGTTAGCACCAAATCAGGCTCCATAGGTATCTTTGCAGGTTTCACTCCAAGTAACCCAGCCTCCTCCAATATGTCCAATGTATACTTACGTTGACAAACTGAAATTCCAGCTTTGGATCGTGCAACTTCTATACCAAGAAAGTATTTGAGTGGTCCAAGATCTTTAATCTTGAAACAACTGTTGAGAAACTTCTTGAGATCACTAATGGCCTTCTCATTGTTCCCTGTAATAACCATATCATCAACATAAAGTAGTATCACAGTAATGGAATTCTCATGGACTTGTGTAAATAAGGAATAATCGGCACGGGACTGCTGGAAACCAATTTCTTGAATGGCAGAAGAGAACCGTTGGAACCAGCTGCGGGATGCTTGTTTAAGACCATAAAGGGATTTGTGAAGTCGACAAACCACGTTCTCCCCCTGTCGACGATAACCCGGAGGGGGCAACATGTAGACCTCCTCAATAAGCTCACCATGTAGGAAGGCATTTTGCACATCCATTTGGTGTAAAGGCCAATCGCGCACTGCAGCAACAGCCAATAGACACCGAACAGTAATCAATTTCGCAACAGGGGCAAAGGTATCTTTGTAATCAATGCCTTCTCGTTGAGTAAACCCCTTTGCAACTAGCCGAGCCTTGTATCGTTCGATGGTGCCGTCGGCATGGTATTTGATCTTGAAGACCCATTTGCAACCAATGGGATGATGACCAGAAGGTAGAGAGACCATGGACCATGTATGATTTTCTTCAAGTGCCCGAATTTCAGAATTCATTGCCTCAACCCATTGAGGGTCATGAAAAGCCTGCTCATAGTTTGCTGGTTCAACCAATTGAGAGACATTATGCACAAAAGAACGATAACCAGTTGATAACCCAGAGTAGGATACGTACCGATGGAGTGGATAGCGAGTGCCGGACGTGGAGGAAGGGAGAGCAGCTGGGTCAAGCAAAACGGAGTGATTGGTTTTGTAATCTTGAAGGTATGGTGGTGGCTGTTTGGAACGATGGGACCGTCGTGGGGCTGGCTGAGGCGGGGGAAGAGGCACAGAAGCTGCCGGCTGAAGCAGGGAGGGCGAAAGCCGGGCTAGAATCTGAGAGTCGTTCGGTGGGCTAACGAACTCGAGGCTGGAATCTGGTAGTGGGTTGGTGAACTCGGGGCCGGAATCTGGGATGGGATCGATGGGCGGACCCGGCGGCAGAGAGCCCGGTGGTGAAGGAATCAGTGAGGGAGGCTCGGAGGGGGTAGCGTCTGGTATCGAAGAGGGAAGGGAGAGATTGGGGTCGGGAGATGAGGCAGAAGGAAGGGACGTGGGCTGAGTAGTAGTTTGAGAAGGAATGGGCTGAGAGGATTGGGCCGGGTCGAGAATAGGAGTGGGTAAAACTGGGTAATCTTCTTGTTCCTCAAGTGGTAATGTAGTTAGAGGCAGCATATATTCATGGAAAATCACGTCCCGGGAAGTGAACAATTGTTTGCTTTCAAGGTCATAGAGACGGTAGCCCTTTTGGCCATGGGGGTACCCAAGAAAAATACATCGACGTGCACGGGAAGCAAATTTATGAGATGGAGTGAGGTTGGTTGCGTAACACAAGCAACCGAAGACCCGAAGATGTGAATAAGTTGGAGGTGTGCCATGCAAGAGTTCAGATGGAGATTTATTAGAAAGTAGGGGTGTGGGAAGACGGTTTATGAGATAACAAGCGGTTTGAACACTCTCACCCCAAAATTTTAGTGGTAAATTTGCTTGAAACCGAAGAGCACGACCAACATTCAAAAGATGGCGATGTTTGCGCTCGACAACCCCATTTTGTTGGGGGGTATAGACGCAAGTATGTTGGAAAATGGTGCCATGCTCATCAAAGAAAGCACGCATGGATGTGAACTCTCCCCCATTGTCGGCACGGAGTATTTTAATGTCACGATGGAATTGTGTTTTTACCCAAGAAAAGAATGATTTCAAGAGTGTTTGAGTGTTGGATTTGAAACTCATAAGATGAACCCAGGTAAAACGTGTGAAATCATCAACAATGGTTAGAAAATAACGAGCCCCAGAATGTGTGTGAGTTTTGTGTGGTCCCCAAATATCACAATGAATCAAATCAAATGGTGCAGTTGTTTTTATTGAACTTGAAGGAAAGGATAAACGAGTTTGCTTTGCTAAGGGGCAAATATCACAAACATGCTTAGGATTAAACATAATTTCTGGAATAACTTGAGATAGAAAATGGACAGGTGCAGAAGATGGGTGCCCAAGACGTTGATGCCAAAGATCCGAGGTGCGGGTGATATGGCTGGCTAGGTGTGGATTTTGGGTTGGTGTGAGGTAATAGAGCCCATTAAAATGCTTGCCCAGGCCAATCGTCCTCTTCGTATCCACGTCCTGCACAACACAAAAATCTGGGTAAAATATCACAATACATTTCAAGGCTCGGGTCAATTTACTCACAGAAATCAAATTCACACGAAACTTTGGCACATGTAGGACCCCATCAAGAGATAAATATTTAGACAATTTAATAGATCCAATGCTTTCAATGGCAGCCTGCCCTCCATTAGGTAATCCAACAAAATCATGGGATGCCTTAATATTATTGTGAGTGGGTGAGAGATGAGATACATGGTCCGTTGCTCCACTATCCACAATCCAATATAAAGTTGAATGAGAGTCATGTTGTATGTCATTGGAATTGGGTGTGAATATACCTGTCGCATTTGCGAATGGTTGATCATTACCATTTTTATTGTGAAGCAAAGCCATGATCTGCTTGTATTCTTCAGCGGTGAAAGTTGGGCTCTCATTGGCTAGTTCTGTCTTTACCTCCACATTGTGGGCAGCCGGCCTCTTGTTTCTAGGCTTCACATTCTTTCCATGCCATTTGTGGCCAACTGGAAACCCTTTCAGATAGTAGCATCGATCCACTAAATGATTCTCCTCTTCACAATATGTGCACTTTAGCGGTTTGCGAAAGAAAGGAGTCTTTGGTGTACCTGATGTGCGTGCAGCTTGCATAGCATGAGAAATCGGTGGGTGTTCACGACGGGTTGCCGCTTCCATCTGCCTCTCATGTTGGAGAATGAGGCCATGAACTTTCTTTGTGTCCGGGAGAGGGTTCATCATCAGGATTGAGCCACGAATGTTAGAGTAAGATTCGTTCAGCCCCATTAAAAACTGCATAACCTTTTCTTTTTCTTCTCGATTGGCCAACGTTTTGGCACCATCACAGTTACACATGATGGGTTCTTGATAGGAGGCTAGTTCATCCCAAAGAGCCTTGAGTTTGGTGTAGTGTATAGAAACCGAGTGAGAGCCTTGGCGGCATTCAGCGATTTCTTGTCGAATCTCATAAATCCTGGAATCATTTCCTTGTGAAAATCTGTCCTCAAGATCACTCCATACTGCTGCTGCCGTATCTGAAAAAATCACACTGCGAGCGATGTCGGGCTGGATTGAATGAAGAATCCAGGTCAACACCATGTCATTGCAACGTTTCCACATAGGAAATTTGGGGTTTGTAGCTGGAAGCGGCTGTATTGTTCCATCAATCAATCCTAGTTTGTTCTTGGCGCTGAGGCTGAGACGCATTGAGCGACTCCACTATCCATAGTTGTGTCCATCAAGTAGTGTGTTAACCAAGACGAGTCCTGGTGTATCAGAATGGTGTAAGACCAAGGGGTCAGGAATCTCCTCCATGGTTTTGGATGAAGACTCGTTTTTGGTTTCTGTGTTTTCAAGAATTTCGACCATGGTGTTAGTGTGGTGATGTTTTGGTGTTTGATTGTAGCGGAAGGATGTGGGCTAGAGACACCAGAATCGTTGCTCTGATACCATAAACAAAATGGTGTTTAGATATGTGTATTGGCTTAATTGAATATAATTGTACAAGGGAAAGATATATACACTCATCAGTGCTCTATTCTAGGAAAGCTGTAAATACAAATAACTAGGATCCTACAATCAATCCTAAATTGTGTAGAGAATGATGCACGATCCATCATTCTCTCCAACATATCTGCTGTCACTTGAATGCAGACTAATGACATATTTCTTTCCTTTAATACCATTACTTCATGCATGATGTATTCCATATCAAATTACAACACTGCGATGAATTGTATTATCGTAGTTTTGATTACTTATTCTTCCATCACTATAATTTACCATGATGAAACCCAAACGTTTCATATTCTGTTTAGTGTATGTTTAGACAATTCTTTGTATTTATCATGGTGCTTAAACGAGAATACAAACGGGAGCAATTCAAGAAGTTGTTCCTTCTCACTCTTAGGGGCGAACATCATGAGGATCAACAGGTTCATGGCTTCCATAGCTGCACCAATCCCATTGATGCTTGATATGAAAATGTTGTTTGGTGACACATAGGGCAAGCAATACCTGTTTTTTTTTTCTTGCTATGATCAAATTGACCAGCTATTATTATTAATTGGAAAAACTATATATGCCAAGAAAACAATAATGAATTGTAGAAACTAGCTAGAAACCCTAGACGCTGTACAGAAATTGAGCCAAATTGAATCCTATTTTACGTAAAATATAAAATGATAAAATATACACAAACACGATCCGCTAATTTAAAACAAATGCTCGATCAATTGCAAGTAATAGACCATTACACTTTGGACGGAGACAAAAGAAGGAGATACTCGATCAACTATTCCATGCTTATAGGTAAGAAAATTAAAGATTAGCATGCATTGACGACAGTGTTAAGAAAAGTGAAGGGTTATATACCAAGCAGAAAGGCGCTTGAAAAAAGTGATCTGATACGAAATGCTTGAGAGCTGCTCTGTAAACTTGTTCTTTATGATTTGTTTTACTTGACTCCTAATAATACACCAAAATATATTAATCAGTATCTAAATTAGTACGTTAAAGTTTCATAAATCTAACAGTGCTGCTTACATTGGCGACACAAGAAGAAGAATGTAGTGATGACATTTCCTGTATAAAATAATAAAAAATAAAAGAAGCGCAGGAACACAAAGATCAGAAAGCCAATTGAAATTAACAGAAATTGAACAAAGAGTGAGAAGAAACATTTGTTTTGAAAACCCACCAAAGACTAGTCTGAACATGAGCTTGGGAATATTCATAGTTGTTGATCGATTGACTACACAGTACTGGAGCCATGACTATCACATAGAGTTTCACAGGCCATTTATAAGCTTATTACTCAAAACAAAAATAAAAATAATAATTAAGTAACCTACTTACGTACTAATAAATATTCCATATTTTAGGGAAAGGATAACCAAGAATTGAGAGATTCCCATGCCATGGTGATCGTCTAGCGAGAATTATGACTTAGCTTCACGCAACCAAAGTCTGTACGCTCATGTCTTAAGTACCTTCATGTCTACGTATCGAGTTTAAGATATGCTCTTAGTTTTCTCGACTGTATCCCTGTATATAACCTAAAACTAATTCCCAATAAGTATACTAAGTATACTAACTACATATTTAGACCAGAAATGGAAGACCTAAAATATGAACGGCTGTTATTTTTGAAATGAGTACTTACAGATCAATCACACTTTTGTCATCTGGGATAATACCAGGAAAGAGGCTAGGCCTCCATAAATCAGTTGCCAAGAACAATTTGTATATGATATCATAAGATTTTGTGTGTGTGTGGTGGGGGGAGGGGGGATCAGGGCATTAGGTATCACATCTCAAATGCGTGGGTTGGTTCCGTAACTATTACCAAAATAATTTTTTTTTTCTTCCCATAAGACGATGACCCCATTCCAAGATCACATCACCCCTTTATTTTTGCTAACAATCCAATATTCTAGTTAGTTGTGGTTGGATAATACACGGCGGGATTTCAGTTTGGAGAAGAGCAAATTCAGGCACATCATCTACTCATGCAAGGTGCGTGCTAGAACTAGGAGCATCGATCTTCTTAATTCCAAAACAAGAGGTTGTGAATGGCAAGTCAATGAAATCCATTGTCATCAATGTCTTTTAAATAAATTTCACAATTAGTCGATGGCCATGGATGAGACTTTTTCAATAAATAATCTATGTGTAAAATATCTAAAAAGCAATCAAATAAAAAAAATTTAACAAATAGAATGATAAGCAGCTATACATACCAGAACTACAGCAGCCATAAACAACGCACGCAAGTGTACTCCGGTCAATGTGGCCGGTGGTGGTGGATGCAATCTACTCCTTGGCCTATGAGGTCGATCGATTCGCTGAGGCACATGTCAAGCGTGGTATGTGAACAGTTGCATTGGAGACATTTCTATCATCTATAGCCATGCCCAAAAGCTCCAAAGGAACTTGATGCTGTCATTGTTAATCGCATCCACTATCCTCAATAATAGAGGAATGGGTACGTGATTGTCATAATTAATAAATGATAGTCATAACCCTAATTCACTATCATCTTCCTTCTTATGTAATCTTCCATAGTTAATAGTTATTGTCATAACCCTAATTCTGAGCATAAAATAAATAGGAAGAGAAGAAAAGATCAGATGATTTGAGAAGGAGGTCTGGGTGGAATACGATCTGTGTTCTTAAATTTTTACTTTTCATTTCTTTCTGTAATATTTTCAATTTTATTATAGGTTAAAAAATATTAGTTTTTCTAATTTATGAGGGCAAAATTGAAACTTTGTGGGTAAAAAATTGAATATAGGATGAGCTAAGCATTTGATAAGATGGTAAAATATCTAAATAAGACTACTATACCGTGTAACAAGTTTCATTTATCAATTATAAATTAAATAACAAGGGTAGAAGAAAGTATTTATTTTAGTCCACGTGACAAACACAGATAATTTGGATACAAAGTAAATTTTCAAATAAATCGTAATTGATGAATCGAACATGTAACGTGGTAAAATTGTTACATAAATGTAAATTTTTCCATCTTTCCTTAGTCATTGCATTGTTGGGCGCCTCACAATATCGACTTCTCTCACTTTTGAAATGTAACTGGTATACGTACAACGCGTTTTCAAATAACATAACCCTGCACTCCTGCACTGAATTGAATGCCTAAGAGCACATGCTAGACAATGTCGTCAGGAGATACTGACCCTACAACTGCCGTGAAAACTCTCGAACTCAAAATTGTGAGGCAGCCCTAGGGTTTCCTCTCGCCCCCAAAAGTATTTTGTTTAGATTATTGGCGTTTTTGATGTCGCCTATTCTCTAATGATTGCGCTGTACATGTAATAGCTAAATCTTTCAAGATGTCACCCAAACTCCCAAAGGCCAAAGAGACAGGTCAGTAACACGTCAAATACAAAAGGCCCTTTATTTTAGACATCCCTCATGACATGCAAAGATCAATAGTTAATCTTTCATTGTGATCCTAATCTATTCCTCATGAAGTATATAACCCGAACATTTTTTTTTTTTATGACAAAGTATCCCGAACTTTTGTTCAAACTTATTTATAAAACAAATAAAGGCACTTTGTTGACATATAGCTAGACTGCATCCGAAGATGCCCAGGTGGAAAACTTAGGTCGGTCCATCTTCGAATCATGTCTGTGCTTGGACCTGTAGCATGGAATGGTGGCTCGATCTCTACTGAAAATATATGAAGGAGGAAATCAACTACCTAGCTAGTTAGGCATAGTACGTAGCTAGCTTCTAGTTCAAAGTTGGGACTCTTGTAGAAGTTAGTCCACTATCATGATGTGATTTTGAGCTGAACAAATGAATAACATGCATTTACATTTGATGACGTGAAATATATATATATATATATTTATATATACACTACCTACCTTTGGCATGGATAATTAAAGTAGTTATATATTATAACTTAATTAGAATTAATGGCCGAGAATGAATTGAGACTCAAAATACCCGAAATGGCACGGGTACTTCTTTCCGATTTTAAGTCGAAAACTCCAATGCCCCAATTGATGTGATAATTTAGATTGGAGACATCAATTGTAGGCTCACGTCAATTTGGTTTCAGGGGGACATGTACATCCATGCAAACCCTTCCTCATATTGACAACCTCCAGACTCTGATAAATTAGGCTTAAATTCCTTTTTTTTTTCTTTGCAATACAATCTATACTGGATCAAGTAAATAATGTTAGATACAATGAATTCAAACGAAACGAATGAAAAATATGCCCACAATTATGTTCATATCATATGGCAGGGGGAGTTGGGGACCATTAGTTTAAGTATATTGAGACCCCAGACAAGGTTCAAATCATATAGGATAACTGAGGCTTCTGGTATTGATGAAGGTATTGAAGGCTACATTGCCCTAAAGGGAAAGGAAGCAGGACTCTGTTAGCCTAATTTTTCTCACCGGTTTTAAGTGCATCCACCAATGTCTTGTCGGCATCTTAGTTAGCTACGACCACATGTAGAAATATTCGAATTCGAAGCATTTGTGATCCTAGCTAGCTATTACAGGATAGGAACGGATCGATTTAATTTCATGGCCAATACAATCCAATTATTTTGATATAGTTATGGACGCAACTACACATTAATAATTGATAAGCTAAAGGTTTATTTCTTTGTTGCAAATTCTTTTGGATAGTTAGCCGCACGTTTCTTGCAGCGGTGCCCTAGGAGATAAGTTAAGTGGTGCATGCATGAAATTAATGTTTCAAACATGCATGCCAGTCAAACATGATTTGTTTTTCCCTCTTCCTTATATTTGAGGCAAATGTGTTCATAAATGCTGGATCTTTCGAGTAGCATGCAGCAAAATTGCAATTGCATAGTTTGCTTTCAATTTAGATGAAAAGCTTGAGACAAATGAGGAACATTTTGAGTGTTTGGGAACAAGGGTAATTAAATAGCAATGGGGAAATATCATATCATCTTTCAATGGTGATCCAATTAACACAGTAGAATGCATCTTGCAACTAGTAGCTCTTAAAACCTCAATACTTTTAAACCCTTGAAGTAGCCATTGTGAAGGATGGTGGAAAAATGGGTTAGGATTAGGCTTAATCCCCTCCAATGTAACAAGAAAAGAAAAGAATCCTTTAAAGGAGGGAAAATAGATTCACTTATTGGCAAGTGAATGCTAAAGAGATCATTGAAATAGGGTGTCCCTATGACTTTGCCCGACTTTGCCCGACTTTGCGACCAATATATCTTTATTTTTGAGGGGCATTCGTGGTGCAATTTCGATTGTACTTATCCCCTATCAGGTTGCCTGGTATATGCGACTTTAGAAAAGGTATTGCCGAGCATGGTGCATGGCTGTTTCCTCTACTCACAAGGATTCTTGTTGATGCCCAATGATCTTCAATATATCACGATTCTTTCATTTGATATGCATGAATAAGATTGATGTATTTTCTCAATTTTCAGCGCACATTATTATATGGTGATAGCAACAAACTACAGATATTGACCGTAGAAATTATTTGATGAGGATCAAGACAACAATCAAATAATTCTTATAAGAACAGTAATGGGACAAGATTGCCAACTTTACAGGCAAAAAGAATCATCCAAGTCCGTCTAATTTCATTATCACCGAAAGACGTTCGAGTCTTGTGGGCTGGCATAAGTCTACACATACCTTACAAAAACAGTTATTCTTTCTCACTGTTCCAGATTTTGTAGGTTCATATTATTAGAGATTAATTTGCCACCATATATGTAAAATCTTGGCTCTTGCACAGTGCATGAATATATGACAACGACCAATATAAAACAAAAGGCTGAGAGAAAGTGTAAAGATTTTTGCATGAATCAACTCTGCGAACATAACAAATGGAATTGATGGCATCGCATTCAATTGGAGTACCTATAGATGAGGCTGAAATTTTATCAACCATTTCCATTATTTCACGTCATCGATCAACAGATTGCGTAACGAATTTGGCTTATCGTATATGATCACAACTCAGACAATGGATGAGATCCATCATACCGACTAGCCTCACATCATGTCCACGTACAAGTATTTCGTTTTAATCTCATTTTTCTTTTCAAGTTACACGGGAGGGGATTCAATTTCTAACCTAGCTTTAGGCCTAATTTGGGATTTCTTCGCTTTTACAAAAATCAGCTTTTTTCTATAGTTTTAGGTTTTAAGATGTTTGGTAAACTAAAAAAACACGGCTTTAATTAAAAAATATGCGTAATTGACGGTAGCTTTTAGAAGCAACCTCTGCTGTCAGTCACAGTAAAAGCGTCTTTTTTTTTTTTTGAAGTCATAACAATTCAAACTAGCCTTTTGACTTGTAAATTGACCAGATTTGGAGCGAATCGACCTAAATTCAAATCCGTTTATTAATATGAAAAAATTCAACTTGACCGGATCGTTAATAGCTCAATCCAAAGCCGTATCCGGCGGATTAACTATTTGAAGAAAAAAAATTGAGCTCTGACATATTCTAGATTGTTGTTGTCACAATAAATTCAAAAAATTTGTACATTATTCATATTTCATAGTGATTATATAGAAAGCAAAGTACTCAAATGTTTTAAATTGGGGATGTACCTCAATTGGTAGAGCGTATGGATTGCATTCATAAGGTGCGGGGTTAAATTCCTGCATCTCCAAATAATTTTTTTTCTTCAGTTCCTTGCATCTCTAAATATCTATTGTTTTGTGTTGATGTACCAAAGAAAAAAAAAAACGTAAACCTTGACGATAAAAATGTATTTCGAGTGACAAATGGTGCAATATTTAATTTTTTTTCAGAATCGAGTTTTGACATATTCTAGATTGTTTTTTTTTTTTTTTTTTTTTTGAGAAGAGACATATTCTAGATGGTTGATGTCACAATAAGTCAAAAAATTGTACATTAATTATTCATATTTCGTAGTGATTTCATAGAAATAAAAGTACTTAAATTAGGGATGTAGCTCAATTGGTAGAGCGTGTGGATTGCATTCATAAGGTATGAGGTTCAATTTCTTGCATCTCCAAAAACCTTTTATTTTGTATTGACATACCAAAAAATAAATAAATAAATCTTGAAGAACAAAAATATATTTTGAGTGGCAAATGGTGCAATATTTTTTTTATTATTGAAAAAATTGAGCTCTGACATATTCTAATTTGTTTTTTAAATACACACCCATAACAACATACTTAATGCACACTCCCTACTCAATACATCACCCATTTAATTTCTAATTATAATATTTTACTAAATTCACAACCCAAAGTACCTAAAATATCCTTAATCTCAAAAACCATGAAATATTCTTTAGTATATATTAGTAAATTGACATTTTCTAAATGGTCATATTAATTAGTTGTGTTTGTTACTGAGAAGTATATAAAAATTTATTAGATTCCCTTCAAATATATGCCTAGAAATATGTTTTGTATTATTTGAGTTCTCATCCCCTAAACCATGTTGATCAAGTATAAAATGTTGAATATTCAACCAAGACTATATCAGTAGTTTTTCACAGTAGCGGTGTCGAAACTATGAAGTTGTTATTGGAGGGCCAAACAAATCAACAATTACAAAGTTTTCTACATGGGATATTTTGTAGTAGAAAATAAATGGACTAATCATAACATTAGAACAAAAAAATAAAAAATAAGTAAAAATGGGAGGAAAGTGATCTGTTTTAAAAATATTTAATGCATTTGTAATATTTTAATTAAAACTTAGGATTAAATACTGATTACTACCCTGTAGTTTGAGTCAAAAATCAATTTAGTCATTGAACTTCTAATTTCATCAAAAACACTCCTACACTTTCAATTTTGATGATCTAATAGGTCCAATTTGTTAGTCTTCCGACAAATGAGTCATTTAACTTATTGACGTGACTTATATATGGCCTATGTTTTAGGATGTAGTGTTGAGGTGGCTTGCATAGTCAGGAGTGAGTCCCACTATTAGAAATCTATCAAATAAATAGTTTTTCAACAAATAATCCAACTATAACTTGAAATCATAACAGAATATTAATGAATTAGACCTATTAGATCAAAATTGAAAGTATAAGGGTGTTTTGATGAAATTAGAAGTTCATAAATTGAATTGAATTTGGACCTAAACTATAGGGTCGTAACCAATATTTAGCCCTACAATTTATTTAAGAAAAAATCCAAAAATTAAATTAGATGGTTTCTAACATTATTCTTGTATTAAATGAGGAGGTCATGTATAGTAATTTGTTGTGTTCTTGTGTTTATCTAACTATTTGTACGTAATTATAGAATAAAATAAGGAAAATATGACTATTTTTTCCCTTCTAATGAAAAGATGTATGTTTTTGTCATTTAACCTACCTATAAAATTTTATTTGAAATATAAAATATTAGGGATGTGTATTAAGTAGTTAGGAGTATGTATTTAAAATTTCTCAGAGATCAAAGTATTCAAATATTTCTTTAGGAGTCTGTAGGGTTTTTTGCATTTTAGTTTATTGCTTTAGTTTTTGCTGGTAGTTTTCCTTGTTTGGATTTTTAGTTCTTTGGATTTCCTTTTGGTTTTAGTTCTTTGATGAGCTTGCATTGTAATATGAGGGGTGTTTGTACCCTTCATGCTTGACCGAGTGAGGTCGTTATATTTTACATCAATGGATTAGTCTTTCGTTACCCTAAAAACAGTATTCAAATATTTCAAATTAGGGATGTAGCTCAATTGGTAAAGGGCGTAGAGCGTCTAGATTGCACTCATGCAACTTCCACGGGTTATCCTAATAAAATTGAGAAAATGATCATTTACCCAATTTTGGGGTTAATTAACATTACTTACCTAAACACTCTAAAAGATTATCCACTTACACAATATTTTATATATATTGTGCCCTAATACCCGATTAAATGTTTTTTTATTGCTTTTTATTTATTAGGACAATTTTTCCCTCTCCTTCTTTGTCACTTAGAGAGAGAAGTCATCAGAGACCTCGCCGGACTACAAAGCCGGCGACTGGAATCCCGAATCCGACATCCGATTTTATTGCCTCCTAATAATACCGAGTAATCATATTATTGCCCCTCAGTAATCATATTACTGCCCCTCAATAATCGTATTATCGCCATCTAATAATCATTTGTGTCGCACTATTACCACCCAAAAACGATTCAAAACAAACAAACAAACTTGAAACAAAATCAAATCTCAGACTTGAAGCAATACTAATTATTAAACATGATCACTGAGCAATTCACAAAGCAAAACCAATTGTTTCTTTGCAATTGGATCTCCGCGCCAAATTGAGACAGCCAGAAGAGCTGAAAAGAGATAAATCGAGGGAAAGCTCCGTGAGTGAAGGAACGGCGAGGCTGTCGCAGATCACCGGAAAAGCTTGAATGGAGAAGAAGAACTGGAACAAGTGGAGAAGAAAGACGGTGTCGTGAATCCTCGCCACTGGCCGCCGCAGCTCGACCTGGAGCTTCTGTCCTTCAAGAGCTCCTCCCCTCCTCCTCCTTCGCTGCCGTCCAGTCTCCGGCACCCAACTCCGCTACCAACTCCTGCTACAGGATCACCATCCCTAATCGCCTAGTCAATCGCTGTCGGCGGAGATGGTAGTGAACTCAGGATATGGAGTCCTTGATCAGAATCCCTTGGCTGCGGTCCAAAACCTCGATCGACTCCAAGGATTAGAGGATGGCTTCGTTCACTGAAGCCTCGTCCCAAATTTGGGACTTGATTGTTCGGAGACGGGATTAGAGACATGAGGAGGGAACAGAAAGAGAGAGAGAGAGAGAGAGAGAGAGAGAGAGAGAGAGAGAGAGAGAGAGAGAGAGAGAGTGTGTGTGTGTGTGTGTGTGTGTGTGTGTGTGTGTGTGTGTGTGTGTGTGTGTGTGTGTGTGTGTGTGTGTGTGTGTGTGTGTGTGTGTGTGTGTGTGTGTGTGTGTGTGTGTGTGTGACGATTATGGAGGCCTAGGGCTCGACGATGGAGTAGGTAGTAGTGATGGCTGAGAAATGCCCATTGGTAGCTGGCAGTGATAGAAGCTACGAGGCCTAAGGCTCTACGACGGTGGTCTGGGTGAGGAGGCGGGTGTGTGTGAGAGAGATAGAGAGAGTAATTTATTAATTAAAATAAGGTTAAAACTGTCAATAAATGTTAGATTGGGTAAATAGGACTAAAAAAATCTTAATGGAGTAATTGTGCAATTTTTAGGTCAAATTGGATAAATGGTCACTGCCCCAATAAAATTTAATTTCTTGGTAGACTTCTTATAAGAATTACTCTATTTTAGGGTTCAATTTCTTACGTCTCCAAATAATTTTTCTTTCTTTATCTAAATTAAAAAATATCCCAGTCTTTTTTTTTCAATATAATTTTAAGACCGAAAAGTGAAGTAAGTTACACAATCAACATGATTTTCTCTCGTCTCTCTCTCGTCTTCCTCGTCGTAAAACCGCCACCCAACCCACCACCTTGATCACAACCAAATTTATCTTTCATCCTTGTTCTACGTTTGAATTAGATGTTGAACCATTCGGATCATTTTCCCAACATAGAGGCCATGCAATTACCTTTTTTTGGAATTCCAATTGCGATAAGCATCCTTGCCATCTCATGGCTATTCGATCAATCTTAGCGTTTTCTTTCTTTTGGTTCTACGCAATTGTTTGGCAGATTGTCGGTTCTATTAATGTGGACAATCTTCTTGGGTATGGTATTAATCTTGCCAATTGAGTATTGGCTCTTATGTACAATTTTACTGTGACTTACACTTTGTTTCTTGTCCTTTGCATTTTTTGTGTTGTTTGTTTGGTTTTGCTTGATAGTGTAATTTTCTAGTTAATCCAATGATGCTTTAACATAATCGATCTTCACAAGAACTTCTATGTTTTGCGTGTTGAGGTTTTCTGGTTCTTTGCTCAATGGATGGAAGTTATTTTGTTGTAGGCAACGATCCACCTTTTGGCTTTTTAGATAAACTTATGCAGTATCTTGAGCCCTTTTAGTGCTTTGGCACTCTGCAGTTTATGCCTCTTGGCATCTTTCCTCAAATTAATTCTAATACTTTCCAGAATTTTATGAGTTACTCAAGATGGATTTCTCATGTTCTACACTTCGGTAACCAATCGGAGGTATTTTATGTTTGTCATTTGTCAAATTAAATATTTTCTATCATTCTTTTCAGTGCTTCAGATTTGGTACATACTTTGTCTTGTGTTTTGTTATTTTTCTTGATTATATAGGTTTCTTTGTGTCTATACTTTGCTTTGGGTTTTCCTTTGTTTTGCTATTCACAGGATTTGGCGTATTGATTCTAATGACTTCTTTTTTCTTTCTTTGCATGATACATTGGTGAAAAATGAGAAATTGAGGTAGCGTGATGCCTAGTTCGTAGGTTAGAGATAATGTTGCTGTGGAAATCACATTGGGATGGCGAAAGCGGTTGCAAACATGCTTGTTCTCCAAATCAAGAGCAGTTGGATGCTACCTGTCTAATTGGAAGCAGTTATCTAAAACTAATTGGAGATGATTATATAGAATAACTGCATGATGATTATATAAATAACTGCATGTTGACAGGATATGAAGGCAGTTTCCTTTGTGGATAAGTCCAAACATAGTGTTTGGTCACGGTTTTTCTCCTTAGAGACTTTTTAGGAGTAGATATTTTTTAGAAGTGAAGATATTTTTCCATTTCTTCATTAAATGGGTATATGTGTTTTTATTTGACATGAGTATTTGGACAGCGCACCTCGATATCTGTAAGACTGCGCTTATGATTCTCAAACTTCATGTCTGTAGATGAACCACAATGGTTATTTACTATACTTATAACTGTTGTATTCCTAGGGTTAACCTCTAATAATAATAAATTTTGTTTCGACAAAAAGAAAAATATAAGACCCCGTTGGGATAATATGAACCCCGACTTATTCTGAGATGGTTTAAATCTCATCGCCTCTACCCCGAAAATATAAATGGAATTCCCCATTTCTCACCATTTAATTTAACTGGCCCCGAGGGTTACCAAGACATGCACACAAGTATCACAACCCTTTTTTGCCTCCCTCGTTGCAACTTTCAAGATGCAAAGACGCCTCCACAAGTGAGAAGGAGGGTTGAATAGGAGAGAAGTGAGACGTGACATAGTTTGGGACATGGGTGAGGTTGCCTACCGACTACCGCTGTCATTGTCTTGCCCATAACCTCACTAAACAACAATTTCAACAGAAAAAATAAATAAATAAAAAATGAAGTGTCCCTCTTCTCTTCCACATATTCGAACATGAATGCCTGCATCTCCTAAGTCCCTCCTCATTAAGTACGACAGAAATTATAACATGCTTTACTTAAAGTGGAACTCACCAACTTTGTGGCACCATAAATGGGTATAGGAGTTATCCAAAGATAACGGTCATCATTTATTTGCAACATCAAGCACAGTGTTCATCCACATTTAGGGACCAGAATATAATAGCCTATATGTATGCTAACTTAATTCTAAGATTCCATTAGACAGTATCATTTTGCGTAAGTGCCCCTTTTCTTTCATTGATCAGAAAAGGAAAAGATCCTGACAACGAGGAATTGAGGTGATCGGCGTGTTAGGGATACCTGAAAAATACAGAAGTAATGCAGTGGAACAGAATCTATATATATAACAGAGCCAGTAAATCTATCTTAAAGCACTAACACGGGATCAATAACTTCAGAAAAGCTACTTCACCCTGCTGACATGGCAGCTTTTTGAAGGTACTTCATGCTTTGCTTTACTAACAAAGCTGTTCGTCGATCTGGTGGCACTATGAAAGAAGTAATGAATATCAATAACACGAATGAATAATGGACACGAAAGACTATCACTTCTTTCTGAAATAGTTGAATTATATCACATTCAGACTATCCTCAATATTATTGTAATGCTGCGTAACCTGCATTACAATAATATTGAGGATAATCTGTGCACACCAGATTTTGACTTCTCAGGGATCCAGAAAATACAGTAGTGTATCAGAGCCCGCAAGCTATCTGAAAACACTAAAACAGCACTAATCACTTCAAAGCTACCTTACGGTATATGTATTTCATGGTATATATATTAATATAAATATATATAATAGATATATATTTTATGGTATACTTTACTTTTTTACTGTTCCAGCAGATATGGCAGTTCTGTAAAGGTCGTGTTTTGCTGCACCACGACAACATATTCTGAATGCGTGGCACTAATTAATGAAACAAGTACCGGTCATAACAAATATAAGCAAGTAATGCTAATACATCACATCCTTCCATACTGCTGGAAACACATCATATTGCATAATTAATGAAACAAGTAATGAATATAACCAAGTCATGCTAATGCATGATTATGCATCACATCCTTCCACAGTAGTGGAAACACATCATAAGCAGCATAAGCAGTTTGACCTGCGTTACAATGAGATTCAGTATAGTCTGTTGATAATTCTATTCTACAGCTCATAAGACAAATCACTCATGAAAAGAAAAACCATCAATTTTGACCAAATATGCACACTAGAATAAATATGTTATAAGCCTGTAAGCTATCTTGTATTTGCGCAAGCAAGGAAGAATGTCCACCTATTGCAAATCAGTACATTAATCTTGACATTGTTGATTATTATGCTTCATTTATTTTCTCTAAAAACCTAAGTGTGGATAATTTAAAGTTAGAAAATAGGATTCGGTGGAGTGAAACATCACATCTTGCCAGAAGTATAAAGCAAATGCAATTTTGCCACCCAAAGAACCTACTTAATTTGGAATGAAGCTTTACATAAAGTAAAGAACATAGGCATCCTTGACCTTTTCTTTTTGTTTGAAGACCATTGTGACTCTGAACGCAAAAATATAAAACTGATTAGCAAAGCAGATATCTACTGAGTTTAGAAATGTTCTACCAGACTACCCAAATTTTGGAGACTTAAAAATTTAAGACATCTATTGTCATTTGTCACTCCATCAAATAAATGTTAGACAAATACGGTATAAAAACTTGCACGTTAACCCAAGCTTCTCTACTTACCACAATATAAAACAATAAAAATAAGACACCTATTTGCAGTCTAATGTATACACATCAACGTTGGAACTAAATAATTATTGCAATGACACCAAAAGAAAGCCCTGCAAACCTGAGGAAAATTAGAGTTTCTCCAACATTAATTTGATAGACAAAAACAATTTGCATATCAATCACCATCTTATACAGAACAGAACGAGAGAGAGGGAGGGAGAAAAATATACAATTGATGTATATCCCAAAACTAATTCATGAACATCTGAACTTACTTGTTCACAATTGCACAAAGTGTTCACCGTTATTTTATCTGGTGGCCGGCTCAGAAGGAGGGATTTTGTAAGCGGCCAAGCATTAGTACAGTAATGATCAGCCGCTCCACAAAACTTATTAATATTCAATCTAAAGCTATTGCAGTACCACTGCTCCCAAGGCTGTGGACCATGGTAGACGTCTCATTGATGAAAGAACACACTGCCTGTTAGCTTCATTATCATCTACAGAAAAGGAGCCCAGAATGTAACTGTAAGATACTAAGATCACTATTTCCTTTAATCTTTTGACAAAAGAATTCTATTCCAACACTTTCTTTCACTAGTCAGTGTGACACTAGCCATAATAGAAAATAAAAATAAAAAATAAAAAATTCTCGTAAGAGTAAAACAGAAGAACCTTACCCTTCCACTGCTTCAACACTTTCTTCTGTGAAGATATATTTGCCTTATCGGAGCGTTGCTTCCAATCACTGACAAAAGAATTTGTTCCAATACCTGTTCTTTCACAAGACATGTTTCTTGCTTCTACACGAAGTTGATGTCTTTCATAATGTCTATCTTCAAATCTGATCTTCAGAAGATTGGGCCTGAAATGCTTGGGGCATTCACATACAGTGCCACTCCTATATATCATTAATATTTCTTCCCATACAGCATAGGGTGGATCATTGTGTACGAGACCATTGTCATATGTTTATAGTCCATCAGAAACTGCTAACACCTGTTCATTTAAACAATTCAAAACTCCATAAATTTCTTTTCTTTCCTCATGTCTTGTATCGTGGGCAAGAAACTCATCTATCTTGTTCCCCATTTGGATTGAGCTACAACCAGGAACCTTTTCTATCCCCTGTTGTCTCATAACTTGCCGACAGATCAGCACATCTTTCCACTGTCCGACTGAAGCACTCAAATTGGAAACTAGAGTTAAATAGCTGGGATTTTCCGGTTCCTGCTCTATAATCCGCCTGGTTACAGACTCCATCAGATCTTTATTTCCATGAATCTTACAGGAACCCAGTGGACTGGCCCAAATTACAGCATTTGGCTCCAAATGCATGTTTTCTACAAACCTGAGTGCTTCTTCCAACTTCCCGGCTCGACCTAGAAGATCAACTATGCACCCATAATGCTCTATTCGGGGCTTGATGTCAAACTCGTGTTCCATCTGATAAAAAATTATTTTGCCCTCATCTACCAGCCCTCCATGAGTGCAAGCTGATAGAACAGCAATGAAAATCACATCATCTGGTTTAGGTCCTCTTAAACACATTGTTTCAAAGAGAGTTAATGCTTCCCTGCACCACCCATTAACAGCTAGACCTGAAACCATTGTCGTCCATGTAATTATACATCTTTGTTCCATCTTATCAAAAACAGCTTTTGCATTTTCTACATCTCCACACTTTGCATACATGTCTATTAGAGCATTTCCTAAAGGCACACACATGTCAAACTTGTTTCTCTTAATATAAGACTCGATCCATTTTCCATGTTCAAAAGAACCCAAGTGAGTACATGCCGATAGTACACTGATCAAAGTACTCTGATCAGGCCTGCACTTGCCATCTATCAACATCTTGCGGAAAACAGAAAGAGCTTGATCAAACATGTGGTTATGAACATAACCTGCCATCATAGCATTCCACGATACAACATTTTTAACCGGCATCTGACTGAACATGTTCCTGGCTGATTCAACATCTCCAGTGGCGGTGTATCCAGACACCATGGCGGTCCAAGAAACCACTGTTTTCTCCGGCATTTGTTCAAACAGACACCGAGCTGAGCTCATATCACCCAGCCGTATATACGCAGTTATTAATGAATTCCAGGAAACATCATTTCTTTCTGGCATTTCCTCAAAAACCGAATGCGCCAACTCCATGTTTCCGGCCTTGGAAAGACCAGAAACAACAGAGTTCCATGTCACAATGTTCTTCTTCGGCACCGAATGAAACAACCTCATTGCGGGCTCTATCCTACCACGAGTCATGTAAGCAGCAATCATGGAATTCCAAGAAACCACATCTCTCTCAGCCATTTCATCAAACACCTGGCGTGCGGAACCAAACTCAAAACCGCCAGCACATTTACCATAGAAATCCAAAAGGGTGTTCTGAACAAAGACGCTGGAGCCGAAACCAAGCTTGACGATGTCGCCATGAACCACTTTCCCATCATCAAGGGCCTCAAAAGATTCAAAACACCTAAGAAGAAAAGTGAAAGTATAACTATTCGTCACAATCCTTAACGTCTTCATTTGATCGTAGACTCGCAATGCGTCTACTCGGGTCTTTCCTATAGAGCATTTTATTATTGTGTTGTAAGCCACAACATTGGGGGAGCAAGAAGTGTGGAAAATGGAATAAGCGTAATGAAGAAAACCCAGTTGTGAGGAGAGAGTGAGGAGCTTGGGAAGCAAAAAGCTGCTGTGTTGTAATCCATGGATGAATATCTGAAGGTGGGTCTGTTTCAGTTGTTTCAGAGACTTGCAGTCCTGCAAGATTTTCAGCAGTTTTTGATCCATTGTGGTTGGGTCTGTTTCCTCAAAACACGGTTATATATTCTCGTTGGAGATCAAGAATACCAATAGGTCTTGAATCTCTTGATACTGATATTGGTATTGTATTTGGTGTTACATGTGTACATTTAACTTATGATCATGTGCATGTTTTCCTTCTTGGGCATCTGCCACCATAGGCTAAAGGCTAAATATATTTAGCCTATCAAAAAGGGAATATTCCCTCTAAGATGTTTATTTAGCTTATTAATAAAAAGTAGTGCTATTATCGTAAGCTAAAATGTATAAGTTAAAAATTAAATATTATTATATCCAACGGCTATAATTTGAAAATGATAAAAAACGGCTCTTTTCTAATTAATGATATAATGATAGTTGTAAATAACGGCTATAAACGTCTATAATTTGAAAATGACAAAAAAAAAAGGGTTATTAATTTAATGATTACACATTTATTTTAAAAATCTTAAATATATCAAATATTAGACTTATATTGAAGATCTCAACTATATATTAACAATGATATAATTTTTAGTATTTAGTGACATTGTAAATAACCCATGTATATAGGAAAAATGATCTTTCATAAATACTAAATTCATATTCTCAAAGAAAAAAAAAAAAAAATTCAGTGGAGCCCATCATTTGGCTTACCAAATTTGAGTCCAAATTTAGCCTACAAAATTTGGACACGCCAAATTTTTTTCTTGGTTTTTGAGAAATAGCCTATGGTGGGAGGATGTCATAGGCCATAAATAAGAATATAGCTTATCTACCAACCATAAATAAGAATATAGCTTACCATGGTAGATGCTCTTAGGTATCAATTTTTGGGTTTAATGTAAAAGAAAGTTCAACTTATTAGAAATTTTATTTGATAATATGATTATGTTACTGATAAAATGATAGTGGTATCCAAAAAAAATGTGTTGACGGATAATAGTGTCACTAGCTTATTCATGCTTCTAGAAATTGCAAAACTATAGTTCATTTGTTTTTTTTTTTTTTTAAATTTGTTGTTGGTCATCTCCTCACTACAAAACAGTAAAGTATTTTACCATTATAAGCATGATGAGCCAAAGAGAAAAGTCATACGTATAGAGCTTTGGCTTTGACCCTGCCATGCTGGTTTTAGATGACTACGGTGGTATCTTTGTGGCTTCAGTTTCATCAATAATGGAGGTCAATCTCACCTATAGTGAAGAAGGCTACTCTATCGGTGGAAATGCATCTATGAGTTTTGATTGATGAGCGTCTCAACAATGCAGGTCATGCCTCTATGAGCTTTGATTGATCGATGAGGATATCGCCCAAGGCAAAGGGTCTTTTGGAGGGTAGCAAAGATAGGAAGACGATAATGGACACAACCATGAAGATGATAGTGAAGAAGGCTACTCTATCGGTGGAAAGCCTCATGCGTCCATTCCAAACTAAGGTATGGTCACAAATTGACCCAAACTAAGACATTGTTAAAAAAAAACATATACCACTCGAGAAACATGAAATATTTATAGTGGAACAAAAAAAAAAACATATATATTTATTCTATCTCTGATGACGTAATTTAATCAAAAAAAACTTGTTGGTACGGTAGCAAAAGGCAACCCCACATAACAAGAGCAGGCCCCGCTAGAGGAGCTCTCATTTCCGCACGTGAACGGGTGCGATCCTCCAGGCCGAGTCGGCCAAACAGCTGGCATGGACCCAGCAACCTTCAATGTTTAAATAAGGAGGACCTTGCCTCCATACTTGGGGTACCGTTCATTTCTCATTCTTCCCAATTCCAGAAATGGCTTCCGCATTGTTACCTTCTAACTTGAGTGTCAGAGGAGCGAAGTTTGGATAACTCCAGACTTCTTTTTGACGATCTTTCCTTATGTTTGCAAAATTTGGCGGAAGCAACACTCAGCGTAGAATACCCGTCAACCTAGTGTCCACAGCGAAGTCGTACATTAGTAGAAATTGTTGTGCTAAATGAAAAGGACACAATATATAAGGTAAATTATCATTAGGTACAAAATTAACATGTTTCATTCCCACTACTAATCCGAATAGAGTTCGTCTCAGTTTATCCTTCTCGCTTCGAGAAAACAGCAGAGCGTTTTAGGGTTGGGGAAAACACAACAAAGGTTGCAGCTTGTCCGGCGGTTTCCCCACGTTGACTGTGACTCCCTGCATCATGGATGAGTGGCGGGTGTTGCCTGACGGCTTCTTGGGGTCTGTAAGGTCCCGTTATTGTTTTCTTTTTGTTGGTTTGGGCTGTGGACGAGTCTCCACTCCTCTCAGGCGGTAGCGCAGCTGTGGATTGACGCAGGTGTGAAGCAGGTGGCCAGAAGATAGAATATGGTGATGGTATGTCACGGATCGTATGGCGCTGGTTACTTCTCTGAGGTAGGTCGATACGCGTAGTCTGCAGCGGTGGGTTCGGGCTCTTATGCTGATGAACACAGGCTGTTGGAGTTTTTTCGCTTTGAGGTTGCAGGGCACAGTGATTCCTTACTGATTCTTGGTGGTGTGGGTTAGTAGGGATCTTATATTAGGCATGGATCTAACCGACAACAGTCAGGAGATTTAATGTGGCTTCTTGCATGGTTTGGGTTTCTTCGGCGTGACGAGCTTGAAGGGTTAGTCTTGCGGTGGTGCTCTACAGGCAGGGCACCTAGGGAGAAGGAAGACGAATGTGACTGCTCTTTTTGTTTTTGTTTAGAGTTGTGTTTTTGGTTAAGTTTTTTTGGTCATCAGTATCTCCCTACTCTTTTGAGCTAGAGTTAGGTCAAATTGCAGTGTCATGGATTTGGTGTTTATTGTCGGTTTTATTTTATGATCAATGTTCTGACAAGCGATCCTTACACGTGGTCTGCTATCATTGGGACATGTTATAGAAAAATGCGTTGGTTTTTACGTGGTTGTGTATGAGGTGTTATCGAGATTCTTGGAATTCTTTGTAGCTCGAGACGCTGGACAACATAGTTAGTTAAGGGTTGGGCATTTTTGGCTCATGGAGGTCATTCATGATTACAAAATCATAACTACTTCAGTTTTTAGAGAAGAGAGTGAGAAGTTCATGTCCACCATCGGTCATTCTTCTGTTATGTAACTTTGGTTATATTCAATAAAGAATTTTTATAATAATGTTTAATTCCAATGAGAACAAACATTTCAGGTTTTCCTAACAACATTTTATCTGAATCATTACTTTAGAGCCCAATTGGTCCAAAACCGTTTTCTAATGAGGAGTCCTTTGATTTAATATTTACGATTTTTCTTATTCAAAACAATATTATTTAGGGTTAAAACTCCAAATAGTACCTAAATTATTGTGAAAGATATTTTTTGATACCTACGAATTTTTTTTACATCAAATAGGTACCTAAAATATTGTGCCGTTACTAAATATAGTACATACGTTAACTTTTCCGTTAAAGTTGTCTACATGGCATGTATTTTTTGAATAAAAACTCCAATAGTACCCAAATTATTGTAAAATGTATTTTTTGGTACCTATATATATATATTATTTTTTTTACTTCAAATGGTACCTCAAATACATATTGATCACAAATTTAAGATAAAACTCCAAGTATTGTGCCGTTACCAAATCTAGTATCTATGTTAATTTTTCCATTAAAGTTGCCTATGTGGCATGTATTTTTTGAATAAAAACTCCAAATGGTACCGAAACTATTGTAAAATGTATTTTTTTATACCTATAATTTTTTTTTTTTTTTTACCTCAAATGGTACCTCAAATACATATTGATCATAAATTTAAGATAAAACTCCAAATACATTTTTGAGGTACCATTTGGTGTAAAAAAAAAAATCGTAGATACTAAAAAATACCTTTCGCAATAGTCATTTAGAGTTTTTATCAAAAGAAATACATGCCATGTATGCGACTTTAACGGAAAAGTTAACGTATGTACTATATTTGGTAATAGCACAATACTTCAGGTACTATTTGAAGTAAAAAGAAAATCATAGGTACCAAAAAATACATTTTCCAATAGTTCAGGTATCATTTAGGCTGTGTTTGTTTCACAGATTTTGAGTATTGGAAAATGAATGTCATTCCTTTCCTGTGTTTGGGAGTGGCAATGGAAGGGAAGATGCTTCCCAACGGAAAGGAAAAAGAGGTGGAAAATGATTTCCCCCAACCCACCCCGGATCCACTTTCCCAATGAGGAAAACAGGTAAAATGGTTCCAAAGCCAAAACCATCCCTTACATCAACAAGATTAAGACGTATCAATCAACTCATGTAACCATGGAGGTCCAACCTCTTTATAATACTAAAATTGTACTATCTTCAAGGCTGACATGGATAACCATGAGCAACCTGATTTCCTTTCTTCCGAACATGTTTTCAACACACTAATTCAAAACTTTTCATCAACAACCTCTATTCTTCCATTACGACACCAATAGGGTTGTTATTAACATAGAATAGTGTTTAACTGTTATAATCTCAATCCTCAAATTAAATGCATAATTTAAATACACATACATATTTTATCAATACACACCCCTTAATTTTTTTTTTCAAATTTTTCCCTGTTTACCCTTCTTCTCTCATCCTTCTCCTCCTCTCTCTTTCCACGTCAAATCACTAGAGATGCTGCTCTTTCTGTAAATTCTTAAGGTCTTGCTATACTCATACTGGACCAATATTACATAAGCACAACAAATAATTGGGAAAAAAAAAACTGATTTTAGCAGCTATAATTGAAACATAGAAAAAGCGCGATACTTATGCTTTTTTCTTTGTCTCATGTTGACTTTGAATTAGTATCTGGGTTTGAAGCGATATTAATCTCTAAGTGAGCAAAGAAAAAGAATTGATGCATCTAATCTCCACATATGGTAGAAGTTGATTCCAACAGTGCTACTTTTAATTTCCAAACCATATCCATGATCATTTGAAATCCTAAATTTATTTTTTGTTCTTCAATCTTCAACTTTTGTTTGTAACAAACAAATTTGTAATGGGGTTTTCAATTCTTATTAATTTGGATTTATCCTCTCTTAGTCCAGTCCATCTATCTCTCTCCTGGCCTTCTCTATCTTCATTGCACGCTTGCTGTAGAATAGATCATACTTGAATGTTGGGGATGATGATAGTTGGAAGGGTGAAATAGGGATTAAATATTTTACAACAATAAAATTACTCAAATTAAATCTAATGATGAGTAATACAAAATCTTTGGTCACTTGATGTACGCGTGAATGCTAGTCGTCATGAATTGTGAGACATTGCTTTTACGATTTTGCCCTCTCTATCCCACACAAAATAGTCTTTCCATCCCTCCTGGTTCTCTCAATCTCATCTCGTTCTCAACGCTCCATACGTCGTTTGCTCCAGATTTCGGAAAAATAAGACGCTTGCTTGCTCAGTTGCTCTACCCTCTACTCTCTCAAGTCTCATTTCGACAAAGGACTAAGGACTGAGAGGTAAGACTTGCATGTAGCTCTCTCTCTCTCTCTCTCTCTCTCTCTATTTCATATTTCTGATATCTTTCATCTCTTGCACTCTAGATTTGTTTACTTCTCTTTGTGTCTCTCTATTAAGTAACTGGGATTGATCTTAATCTGTTTTCTGAGTTTGGGTACTTCTCCTCTCTCTATTAAGTACTGGGACGGATCAATTTCTCTGCAAAAGAAAACAATAGACCTCTCCAGAATGTCTCCTAAATTTTGGGAACTTATTCTAAATGGCTATATATTTTATTTGTGTACATGAATCATGATACTAGTACTCGTGATTTGAAACGTTAGTCTTACATTCCTGTATTTAGTAATATTGAGACACTAGTAAGATATGCTCACTGTTTCAATTATCTTTGAATTAGGAAATGTGAAGCAAATGTGTGATAAGACTTTTTGTTGTTAATGTAGCATACAGTCTTGGAAGTTCAAAATTGTGGCAAGGAGAGACTTTGGCAGTTCGTCCCACCAGGAACGAAATCCTGGCTCTGCCTGTGCTTATTCGGAATCACCTCTCTCAAGGATCACCTACACAAGCTCTCCTAGTCTACACCCAAATTCGACGGCAAGGCATCTACTGTTGGGGTGTGCTCCCCTTGATTCTCAAGGCTTGTGCTTCTCTTTCATCAATAAACCATGGGAAATCGATGCACGCAGAGTGTGTCAAGGCTGGTGTGCATTGTGATGTATTGGTTGGCACCTCATTAGTTGACATGTATGCGAAATGCGGGGACATTTTTGAGTCCCGGAAAGTGTTTGATTATATGCCTGAGAGGAATGTGGTAAGTTGGAATGCCATGATTGGTGGGTACTGGAGAAATGGGGATGCAGCAACTGCATTGGTTTTGTTTGAGAAGATGTCAATGCGGACGTATGTGACTTGGGCTGAGATGATCACCGGGTTTGCAAGGACTGGAGATACTGTTAGTGCTAGGCGGTTCTTTGATCAGGTTCCACTGGAGTTGAAGAATGTGATTACGTGGACTGTGATGGTTGATGGCTATTGTAGCAACGGGGAGATGGAGATGGCGAGGGAAGTTTTCGAGGCAATGCCCCAGCGCAATCACTTTGTTTGGTCATCAATGATTTCTGGGTATTGCAAGTTGGGCGATGTTAAGGAGGCTAAGATCGTTTTCGATAGAATCCCAGTCCGGAACTTGGTGAACTGGAATTCGATGATATCTGGATATGCGCAAAATGCGTTTTGCGAGGAAGCTTTGAAAGCATTTGAGAACATGCAAGCCGAAGGCTTTGAGCCAGATGAGTTTACTGTTGTGAGCGTTTTATCTGCATGTGCTCAGTCTGGGCTATTAGATGTTGGCAAGGATATACATAACATGTTGAGTCATAAAAGGATAAAGCTTAATCAGATTGTTCTCAATGCACTTGTAGACATGTATGCAAAATGTGGCGACTTGATCAATGCAAGGTTGATCTTTGATGAGATGACTGAGAGGAACAGTGCTTGTTGGAATGCTATGATTTCAAGCATGGCTATTCATGGACAGTGCAAGGAGGCTCTTGAATTGTTTAGCAGAATGGAGGATTCAAATGAAAATCCTGATGAGATAACCTTTCTTTCTGTTCTGTCAGCTTGTGCGCATGGAGGTTTAGTAGATGAAGGCATGGAACTTTTCTCGAAGATGCAGAAGAAATATGGTTTGGAAGCAGGAATTAAGCATTATGGGTGCTTAGTTGACCTTTTGGGACGGGCTGGAAGGTTAAGAGAGGCTTACGCTTTAGTCAAAAGTATGCCCATGAAACCCAATGACATGGTTTGGGGGGCTATGCTTGGAGCTTGCCGGATTTATATGGATATGGAAATGACAGAAAAGGTAGCAAAGGATATTAGCACCCAAAATTCAATCAATCAGTCAGGCGATAATTCACATTATGTGCTTCTGTCAAATATTTATGCTGCTTCTGATAGATGGGAGAAAGCTGAAAGGACGAGAATGGACTTGGTAAACGAAGGCTTTCAAAAGACACCTGCTCACAGTGCATTTATGCCTGCGGCGCATAGCACGGATGCCTTTTCGGGGTAAATCATGCTCTGTTGAGTAGACTGTAGACCGATTACTAGTTCCAATTAGTTGAGCTATGAGCACAACTCTACCATAAAACTGTTGGCAGAGCCATTAAGCACTATGATGGCATAAGAGAAAGGCTTCCATCCTGGTTTATACACCATGTAAAAGTACAATTAGATGGGATTTGCTGATGAAAGACATGGTGTGCAGAGAATTGAATTACGCAGAATGCCAGGCTCAACAGTCGTTTAATAAAAGCAAAAGTGAAGCAGTCAATTAGGGATGTATAGGCATTGAGTATAACTGGAATGGCACTACACAGACTCGCATTTTTTCCCTTGTATATTACAAGTATGAAAACAACACAACAATATAATTTTCCTATCTCGTCTTACAAAAATTCAGTTAGACTACACGAAAGGAGTCTGCTATCTTCTTCAAATCTTTGTAATGCCTCTTCCATTGAAGACCTACAAAATCCAAAGCAAGTTTAGTTACTGTCTCAAGTTATGGGTATCATTTAGTCATTTGTTTCATACTAAAGCATGTCAAGGTAGATGATACGCTTACCACTTCCAGTTACATTAAACAAGTACAAGCGATTCCCTGCTGCAGTTGCTGTGATCAGAGCATGAGGTGGCTCCAACTCATACTGGTAATATGTTCTTCCAGAATCTTGAACAACATTTATGCTCATTACCTTCCCTTCCACATTCTCCCCTATAACTTCGGGTCCAAATGCATTGATCACCGTCTCTGGACGGCCAATTTTTTCAATTGTTGCATCTCCATCAAGATCTGTGAATAACAACCAAAGTTAAGCTATCAATATCTAGAGATTGGGTTACATAGTAAAACAGGCATGCATCACATTGTGTCAAAACTCACTATCTGCAAATCTCAGAACAGGAGCAACAATGACCGACAGGCGTCCCTCCTTGGCGCTACCAAATCTCAGGTCGATCTCTGTACCACCAAGATCAGCTATTGATACTGGAACCTGTTCCATGGTAAAATAGACAGCTATATAAATTGTAAAATGAGGGCAGCTTCCAGACTCTAGTTTGAAAAGATGTGTGACAAGGAAAACTCAGATCTTTTATGTGGTTTAGCAGCACAAATATACAAATATATGCTTTTGACATGGTGGATAAGATAATCACCTCCTCCCAATCTTGAGGAACAGAGAAGAGATAAGGGATGATAGGGCTCCAACCAACACCGTGCCCTCCGGACTTCTCATCTGGTCTGCGGTATGTCCTCCAACCTGTCTAAGCAGACACTTACCCAATGAAGGAGACCATATACACTATAAAGCAAAAGCAAATGTAATTTGAAGGGTTCCAATTCTTTCAGTGAGTTTAATACATGCAGGGATTGAAGGGTACCAACCTTGTTCATCTGGTTCGGACAGACCGGGAACCCTTCCTGCTAGAAGACCCTGTTTAATCACGGCCAAACCCTCTCCTGGAAAACCCAACACCGCAGAAGAAACCAAAGAAGCTCCAGACAGCACCACTGATCTTCTCTTCAAAATCCCAGAGACTTTCTCAGCTTCTCCATTAACCAAACCGCTTTCTCTTGAACTCACTTCAGATTTTGTGCTGCAAGCTCCATGTTCGAGTGAAGATTGAACAAGCAAATTATGGGAAGGGATTGCTTTTGGCTGGTAAGTCCAGGCAAAGCTGCAACTGGTAAACAAGGCTGCTCTCATTTTCCTCTACCAACTTTGGAAGTACAACAGAAATGAGACTTGCTGTGGCAGGATTCAAGAGCAGAAGCTGTTGTGTTGGTTGTTCCTAGTAATTTAGGAACAAGAACTGAAGAAGTGTTTGTGAAAGAATGACATAATGTTGTAGACGTTTGAGGTTCTCGAGGCTTCCGCTTTTTGAGCATTTGTGGTGCACAAGTTTGCTTTCAAAATTTTCATTGCTTCAAAACTGAACACGTGGCACTTCATATCAGTTGTGGATTGTGATGGCTCCGGGTCAATTTGACTACTAAAACGAAAAACACCAGTCATTATTCACTGAAGACTATGAAAATTACGTACTTAGCTGACATATTTGTCGTCAAACTTTTTCGCTCATTCTCAGCAAATTCTTGATGGCCAGAGAATTTATCGAAAATGGAACCCAAATGAAATTAAAAAAAAAAAATTTTAAAAAAAAGTCGAGTTCTGCCTACAGAACCCCCATTAGATGAGCCTGATAACAATGTAATAAAAAAATAAAGCATTACATTAAATATCATGATAACGGTATAGGTTAAATATATTCTGCAACATCATTTTCTCAGAGATGTTCTACAATTACAACATGGGAAACCCTGGAAGTTATATCACTAAGAATAAAAAGAATATCAATAAACAATATACAACAAAAATTAGCACTATTGACAAAGAAAAAGATGAGTGCATATAAACTTTGGAAATGGAGAAAGAAATATAAAAGGAAACCCTAATGTTGCGTACTCAAGGCAAAGGCATTGGAGACCTCCAATCAGAAAACTTGACTAGGTCTCTATTAACAATCGATCCGTCGTGCAGCCAGAATGTTTCAGTTGATTGGTGAAACAACCTGACTTTTCTCTGAAGTTCCCAAAGAATTGCATGCATTGCAGAACATGAAGCTGATTCTGAAGCATAGGCCCATAAACATCTTACTAGTCTACCACGGCTTATCATTCCCTCTATGATTTCATCTGTGGGAAAGAAAAAGTCAATAACCAAGACACAGAACAAAAAATGTCGATATGGTGAAAACTAGAGCTTATTTCTTTGGAAAGATGGTATAGTATACAGTAACCAAAGCAAGATGTGTATGGAATTTTGCATTTCACCTGATATTGACTCTAGGTACTGCAAAAGCTCGGGACCTATTCGAGTTGAAGGCCATTTAATCGATATCTGGGTGTAATCAACAACATTCTGGAAAGGAAGTTCTACTTCATCCGATAATATCACTGGGACGCACTCCTGTAGCGGAACCACAAAAATTATTTCTACAGTACTGGTATAATATATGAATATATACACATGAGAGAGAGAGAGAGAGAGAGAGAGAGAGAGAGACCACAAAGAAAGACTCATAAAAACGAAGAGTCCAAGATGACTCCCCACGTGGAGCAAGGCAGAACTTGGCGTTGCGCAGGTGTTCGAAATAATCTATCTTTCCCAATTTATCAGGGCCACTGAACTTCAACTCTGGAGATTCCAACTGTTCAAAACATCAGTACACGAATTAAAGGTATTCCTACTTCATGAACTAACATTGAATGTGTCGAATGAGACAAAACCAAAATGATATAACATGGTATCAGCGATTTGATAAGAAAAAGGAATCCTACTTCATAAACTAGTACATATAATTATGAATATCAGCAACAGGAAAAGGACCAGGTCATTGACAAAATGCAAGTGCTGTAATTAAATCACAGCTTAACATCAATGCCTTTAATCTGAAGTAAAAACCCAAGCACCAACAGGATCGAAGAATGGTTAGAAATGAAATCGAAGGTCATATCTCTTGCCCTCTACAGTATCTGATATTCCAGCATAACAGTTTCAAACATTACAAAGAAAATGTTTTGTACTTATAAGTTACATCTATTGAGGCGCATCAATCATGCTCCTCTGCTTTGTAAGTTTTCAATAAGAAGCATCTTTTATTTGTCCACAGAAAACATCTAGTGCAAGTAAAACATCATAATAATCTTAAGCTTCATGATCAAACTGAACTCCACATTAAAGCTGGAATGTAGATGAAAATGATGAATGCCACAGATGAGATAATCTCCTTCAGTCACTTACAAGGAAATAAAGTATACCTTATCTGGAAATTTCTTAGAAAGCTCTATCAACTTAAGGCGGCCAGCCTTTCCTTGTGCACGACCTAAATAGTTAGCAAGATACTTCCGCTTCGATAGTGGCAAAGGGCGGACCAGGGTGGCACCATTTGTAGTCATCCCATCATCAACATTCCCAGGAATAATGATATCTTTCCACGTATTAAAGGCACTTGTATCTTTCTTATCAGTCCGATCACCCTGCACTAAGATATGAATTTACTACGTTTATGTCATTACCCCCTATAAACAATTATTTGTGCCAAACTAAATTCATACAGCAGAATGTGTTAAAATTTACATACAAAGGCCACTAACAAGGTAATTGAAATATGAAAAAACAAACTGTCCCAAAAACTTTAAAGCCATAAACAAATAACAAGAAGAAGAGAAAATGAACTGGCTGAAGTTCAAGATTTCATTTCCTTTCATTACATCGTTCAGGCACATCCTTCTTCTAATATAACATATAAAATACATAGGGGAAGAGAGGGAAATACTGCTTGTCTTGATAGTCTAATATGTTAATGTCATACTCAATCAGGAATCTGGACCAAGATCATTCTCCTCTTGTTCAAATATATGATCTAAAATCACAATCAGGTAACATAACATACAACACATCTAACTAGAGAACATTACCTTATCTACAAAATAGTAAAGTGTGTGTCTATGAGCGTCAATGACCTCTTTATCTCAAGTTATTGTTTTAGTTATACCATATTCTCTCAAGTTATTCTTTCAGTGTTTGAGATGGTAAAGTCCCTTGACTTGAAGTTATCTAGAATAAACTTTTTTCATTTTAAGAACTGTAATACTATCTCACATTATCCTAGTAACTACTATCTACAACTGTACAAAGATAGTATCTGCGTAAACCATTGCACTTTCAAATTTGTAAATAACTAAAGCAGAAAATACATGCTGGAATAAGTAAATACCTCGGGGGTAAGAATAATGGAACGATTGATGAATTTTGCCCACGACCTAAATAAATGAGCACCAGCTCCACTGCAGTGTAAAGCATGAAAGTGAGCTTAAATAACAAAAACTTCTGGCAAAGTTACGAGAAAGCATAATTCATGAAAAACAAAAATTACCTTGGAAATACAAAAATATGATCACGACCACCAGATCGCCTGAAATACGGCATTTGACTCAACACCTGTAATTATTGAACATGTAAGCATAACATAACAACCTATCAGCTATTAAGCAAAACACTGGATGCAAATGAAGAACAATAAACACCCGAGACTTATAGTCCAAACAAAACCGCAACGACTTTACCTTCACATATGTCTGGTTAATCTCTTTATCATTAAGACCACCCAACATTCGAACACATTTTGCATACGCCGGCACAAAAAACAGGTCTGCTTCCTCTTTCTTCCTCGTTCGGAATCTCGATTCTTGCAGTAGCCTGTGTATTTTCACCTAAATTTGAGAATCAAGCAAAATCAACACCCATGAATAAAATTTCTTCTAATCATTTCAAGATTTAATTTCTTTTCTTCATTTAACAACATCCTCAGCAAAACCTCAGACCTCGAAACCAATTATTCCACACAAATCTTGCTATGAAATGTAACAATTTTACCAATCAATCTTCAAATGAACTAAACAGTAAAAACAAACAACAATTCCTCCACAGTTGCAAAAGTAACTGATTCAAAAATTACCGCAATTGAAGTAGCAGATAACAAATGCTTACCTGAGTGCCCCATTGGCCTTTCAAGCAAGAGGTGGAGTCGATGGCGCCATCCCTTCCAGACATCAAGGCCTTGAGGCCGTCGATCTCGCGCTCGTCGTAGACGTAAATCTTGAGGTCGACGACTGGGCCATACCCTCGGTGGGGCCACAAGAGGTCTCCGCCATTGGTGACGTGGACGGAGCTCCGTGAAGCAGTGACGGGATCCGTGGGGGTGAAGGAGCAGGGGAGTGAGGAGCGGTCCAGGAGCTTGGTGAAGAAAACGGTGATGGCTACCAAGAGGAGGGCTCCGATCTGGTGCTTGCGGGTGCAGAGAGGCTGGTGGTGGTGGTGCTGCGCACTAAATGGTCGGGCTTTGTTGTTTACGCTTCCCAGCATGACTGCCGGTGAGGAAAACGGAATTAGAATGGGACGACGTCGACTAAGTATATATGTTACATACAAAACGTGATCTGGAAAAATATTTTACAAAGCAAAAGCGGACCTATATTTAAGTGAGCATGTTTACGCATATTAAGCCTACGACTACGTAATTTGATCTAGTTTGATACTTTCATGATTTTTAATTTAGTTAAAAAAATTTAAAATAATTTATTCATGAATATCTAAACATTTAATAGTTGATTTGTCAAAATGTATTGTAAAGTAGGTCTTATAACTATTAGTTCTCATTATAATGGTCAACTCCCGTTGCACTCGCGCGTCCGATTAGCTTGTTTCTTTTGAACACTTTAGCTCCATGAATATTCTAAACAATGACTCAGTGCATTGCACAGGTATAAAAGTTGCACTGAGTTTTCGAAACAAAAGGTATAAAGTTCTTTGAACATGAACATGCCTAGAATTGTTTTGAAACACACTTCCTGCTAGGTCTTTATTAATGTGAAAATGAAAATAAATTTTTTATAAATTTGTTGAAGGCTACCAAAATTAACTTTTTTATTCTCCACCATCACTGAACAATTAAATACGATACAAAATTTGGCTCAATATAACACAATCTGAAGGTCTGCCAAAATCTGAAGGTCTACCTGATTATAAGTTGTCTTCGCGTGAAGCTTGTTATCCCAATCGATCAATCTGCCTTACTAGAAGGTAAGTGGATGAAGCTAAACCAACACAAGACTAAAAAGTCTTACTAGAGGGCTCCGATCTGGTGCTTGCGGGTGCACAGAGGCTGGTGGAGGTGATGCACGCTAAATGGTCGAGCTTTGTTGTTGACGCTTCCCAGCATGACTTTCAGTAACGGTTCATCTACCGGTGAGGAAGACGGAATTAGAATGGGTCAACGTCAAGTAAATAAATGTAACATATAATGCGATCTAGAAGAATGTAAAATATCATAAAAGTAATAAGGGAACCTATATTTAACTAAGCATTTTTACACACGTTAGTGCCGTTTCATTAAGGGATCCTTTTCTTTACTCGTTTTAAGGGATTCTTTATGGGACCTACCTTTTTTTTTTTAATCATATATTGACATCTCGACCGTTCAATTCTTATAACTCCAAATGTAGATCACTTATGTAAATTTTCAGCCAAATTAATGACCATTTAGATATAAAACTAGATTACTCTAAAAAATAACTCGGTTGGCCCTCTCTTGATACTTTGGTACGCGCTCCACGCGCTGGAACCCTAGAAAGAAGTCTTCACTCATTTTCGTTCCTGTTCCGCTGCGCAGAGGCGCTGGGCCCTCACCGGTGTCTGATGTGTGCGGCCGGACGGGATCTTTGTTTCGTGGGCAAGTCTGATGTTCATAGGCTGAGGTCCAGAGGACTCTTTCTTCGTTTCTCTCGGTTAGGATGGGATCGCAGTGGGTAGCCAAGCTGGGGTAGGGACTTGCCTCTATCAGAGGATGGTGGGCCGATGTTGTTGGCTCAATGGGTTGTTTGTCGATGGCTTTGGCTTTTGTCTTGGGAGCCTGTCGTCGATCCATGGAGGATTTGTACTTGGGTGGACCATGTCTCGCTGAGACCGGCGGAGGGGAAGAGGGACGATGGTTGGGACGGCGTGGTTTCCAGATATGGACCCTGGTAATATGGTGTGTGGACGGTGCCGAAGATGGGTGATTTCAGCCAATGGTCCGACTGTAGTGGTAGCGCGATGGTCGTGGAAATCCGACACTGGTGGTGGCGCGGTGGGTATGGTGGCGGAGTGGTGGTGCAACTGCTATCTTGGGCCAAGGTAAATGGACTGAAAGTTTCCTTTACAGACTTGGGCTTCTGGGCCTGGACTTTGCTTTTGGGCCTTGTTTGGGCTTTTGTTGGTTTTATTAGGTTGTTTATTTCTCTAGTGTTAGCTTGTTTTATGTTTTCAATAAGTCTTCGTCCAAGTATGGTAGGCGAATGTAGGCTTGGTCCAGGTCTGCACACTCTATATGTCTTGTCTGGCCTAGTGAGACAGCTATCTGTTTTAAAATGGAAGCAACCTCCTAGTGGCAGGATGAAACGAAGTGCCGCCAGATATGATTTTGTGCGGCAACATAGTAGGAAAGCTGTGCTATTTGTTATGATACTTCTCCTTAGTAGATTTATCTTTCCATTATGTCACTACTTTGTCAAAGCAAATAGAGTAGCCAATGATGCACTCTTTGCTAACTGGTGCATGTTAGAATACATTACTTTTTGTAATTAGGGGTTCAGGCTCTATGTCCCCCTGTATTCTATGGTTTCATTAATCAAGGCTTAAGGGCAGCCGCACCGGCCATCTTTTCAAAAAGGCATAGAACTAGATTAAATCAATTGACGAACAAAATATGTCCAACCTAAATCGATCATGTTTATAATTGTAAATAACAGTTATGAATGCTTTAACGTTTATCAATTTAGCTGAAAATTTACAAAAATGATATACTAATATAGACCTAAAAACTGAATGGTCGAGAAGCCGATATGTGATCGATAAGTCTATTTCAATACACAAACAAGCATAGAGGTTTTGTGACCTATCCAAACTTGAACAATCAATATGATCACAATTACTAATTTAACTAGCAATAAAAGACAAGTCTCTAGCGTTCCACATATGTATTGAAAGAAACGGAAGTCTTACAGAGAGAATGAGATTGTTGATGTTGTCATTAGCCGGGTTAAAACTAGGAGTCCAGCTGCGAAGCACAAAAATCTGTCCTTGGACAACCAAAACAATATGCAAGTCTTCTTCTTCATAAACATAATCCTGAACCATTCATACCCAATCGGCTCGAGCTGCACATTGCCTATTATGCCTGCCCAACTGTAAAGGCATGAACCAAAAAAATAGCCTTTGGTAAATGCTCTCCAAACATTTTCCTCACCAAACAGAAACGCTTATATTTGTCCATGGACATAGTAGAGTTATGTTTCGGCATTTTGATAATAGTGGGGGTTTGCATCTAAAGTCACAGATTAGGCACCATGATGGATAATATCCAAACAAGGAGGAGATATAAAGAGATTTTGATTGGGCATGTGTGGTGGGGTACTGGACCCTTCATTAGACTGAACAGAGATCATAGAAGGTAGGATAAAGTTAGGATGCGCTTGGTTAGAGTTAAGACATGAAGGGCTGGATTAGGGTATGAAGGAGCGAAAGGGTTATTGTGGGGATAATTTTCAACCATACTTAAGCAGAGCACATACAAGATGAAGTTCAAAGCTTGATGAGACAGCTTAAGATTGAACAGAGTATTTATAGGTGGAGCGCTGCTGAACAGTCAATCACTGTCCTGGTAACCATCTAATAAAACTATGGTACAAGTAAGGTGATTATGGTAGTAGAGAAGACATAATTAGGGTTGGTGCATGAAATTGATAGACGAATAAGCAGATTAAGCCCAACACATCGCAGGAAACAGTAATTCTGAACATATTGAGGCTAGATGTTAGGAATCATAGTTCATCAATTGACAGCGGGCTAAGAATCTACCAAGCAAAGATTAAAATAACGCAAGTAGTGGGTTGGGAATAAGAGCCAAAGGGAGAACAAGTAGGTTAGAGGAGACGGATGTTGAATTAGGATAAGTAAATGTGCAATAGATGCATGTGAAAAAGAAGTTTGACAATTACAGAAGAGGTGACTGATTAAATTTTTTGGATTATGGCACAAGGAGGGGAAGATTCAGAAAAACCTTGATATTACCTAGACATATAGAAAGTGGAATTAATAGAAAGATCGGGACCGAAAGATCGTAGATCAGGGAGAAAGATGATCAAACATTATTTGATAACCAAGCAACTTAAAATATATCCCATTTTCTTCAAACCCTAGCAAAATAGTTGGTGGCACCATTTCTAGTAATAGTGTTGTGTGTTGTGTCATATTATGTGTTTTTAATGCTAAACCAGAGGCAAGCGGCAAATGCTTGTACCATACTTTATAACTACAATATGAAGAATACTCCATTAAAGCTTTGTACTAGTTAGTTTCTCACTGAAAAAGCAATTGGTCCCCCTTCCTGACTTCGCACTTCTCTAATTCCCACCCTTGATGCATCATAATCTACTTGAAACACCGTCTCAAAATTTGATAGAGAAAGGACTGGTGCTTCACATATTTTCTTCTTTAACATCTCAAAACTTTCTGTAGCTATCGGTGTCCAACAAATTTATGATTTGTCTTCAAGTAATCAGTAATAAGGGCAACCATGCTGCTGAAATTAGGAATGAACCGCCTATAAAATTAAGCTAGCCCATGAAACTTCTGACTTCGAGTATATTTTGAAGTATAGCCCAGTCAATTATTGTCTTTACCTTTGACGGATCCATAGAAATTCCTTGAGAAAACACCACATAACTAAGAAAAGTAACTACTTCCGTCATGAACATGCACTTTTTTAGATCAGCATACAGCTCCTCCTTCTGTAATATTTCATGAACTTTCCTTAAATGCTATTTGTGAGCATTGTGGGATCGGCTATGTCATCAAGTCAACCACAAAAAGTCTTGCACTTAAAGACTTTAGGATCTGATTCTTCACCCGTATGAAAATGCTAGGTGCACTGCATAAGCTGAATGGCATTACCATCCATTCATGCAGCCCTTCATAAGCTTTGAATGTCGTCTTCCATTCATCTCTAGGGTGATTTGGATTTGATGGTAGCCGCTGCACAAATCTATCCTGGAGAATATTTTAGACCCCCCTAAACGACTAGCAAATCATTAAGGCAAGGTATTGGATAGCGATATCGAATAGTAATCTGGTTGATTGCTCGACTATCCATGCACATCCGTCACGTTCCATCCTTCTTTGGAGTCAACATGGCTGGAACTGCTCAAGGGTTTAAACTTTCTTTGGTCAACCCTTTCTTTATTGTCTCAGCTACCTGCCTTCGTAATTCTTCGTGCTCTTTAGGACTCATTGTGTATGCTGCTTTATTTGGAAGACTAGCATTGGGAATGAGATCAATCTGGTGTTAAATATCCCTTAATGGTTGTAATACTTGAGGAAGATATTCTGTCAACCCATTTGCAAATTCTTTGATTAGAGGCAATAATTCTTTTCAGAATAGATGAAATAGAGTTACCATCTTTTGCAATCAAAGCATAGCATACTCCAGCTTCTTCAACTTCCTATAAGAAATTAGTGATTAAAAGCAAATTGTCTCGTTTCGCAGCCACCTTTTGTTCAGGAAAGTTGTCATCCTTCATTGGTGCTAATATTATTTTCAAATTATCCTTCCAAAAAGTAAATGTATTTTTTCTGCCATCGTGAATAACACCTCAATCATATTGCCATGGTCTTCCTAGAAGAACATGACAAGCATCTGTTACCACTATATCACCCCAAACTTCATCCAGAGATATTTATTTCTAATGGAGAATGATATAAGACAGCGATTGTCAACGATTACCTCATTACCCTCCTTGAACCAGGAGAGCTTGTAAGATTTTGGATGCTTCACTTGCTTCAATTGTAGCTTCTGTACAACTTCAGTTGAAACAACATTCTCGTAGCTACCTCCATCAATTAGCAATTTACAAACCTTACCTCCTATGGTGCATATGGTATGAAAGATATATTTGTCGCAACCAATCTTTTTCTATTTCTTGTTTGGGCATTAGTAAACTAAATAAGGAAAGCCTCACCAGTGTCTCCATAAACTAAGTCTTCGATGCACTCATCATCCACTTCTTCATTAAAGATGGGCTCTCCAATGTCATCATAAATTTCCCCTCCTTCAATCATGAGCTACTTATTTTTGTCCAAACAGCTACTAGACGCTCTTTTGCAGTCAGAAGACTTGTGATTAGGTTCTCCACACTTGAAACAACGAAGCTTGGATGCATTACTCTGATCTTGCTTGGCTGGTCCTGAAGTATTGGAATGATTTCCAATTTCTACATATGAATTTTAAGCCCTAAGCCCCTAATTGACCAGATTTTGCACGTTCCTGTCCATAAAATGCTGCTTGCTACTACACTAAGCTGGTAACAATTTTGGTATAAGGCCGAGCGCTAGATTTGCGCTGTTGTTTCTCAATGGCTACAACTTGTTAATTGGCTTCGCACACAGACCAAAAAATATAGAGATTAAGGACATCCTGCAAACTTTCTCTCAGACCTCTAATAAACCTTGCAACTAGCTGTTCTTCATCCTCATTTAGGTCATATCTGGCCACCAATAGATAGAACTTAGTGTATTAGTCCATTGTTCGATCACCTTGCTTCAAGTTTTGTAAACCCTAGTAGAGGGTACGAATATAATTAAATTGAATGAAATTCTCCTTGAGCTTTTTCTTCATCTTCTCACAGCTCCTAATCTTCTCGTCTTTCACTTTTCATCTTTAGCTCCCATCACCAAGCAGAGGCTCGTCCCATTAATTTGACAACTACCAACTTGACCTTCTTATCATCTGGCGCATCCTTGAGATTGAAGATCCTCTCAACAGTATTCAACCAGTCAATAAACTCTTTAGCTTGTAAGCCACCATAAAATTCTAGCATCTCAAGGTTGAAGTTCATCTCCAATTTTCGATCATCCCAAATAGATGGCTCCTGACATAGAGCGCAATCATGAAACCGGTTCTCAAAATCTGCATCTGAGTCATCACTTCCTTCAGTGAATCTTGAAGCCTCCAACTTAATTATCCATTGAGTTAGAAACTCAATTTGTCTCTTTGATTGCTCAACTTCAGTGATTGGATGTCTACCAGGCCCTCGCCCAGCCATGGGGCCTTTGATACGAACTGATGCAGGCTCTTAATAGGATATGAACTAGAGGCTTGAGTAAGAATAGCTAAAAGGATGAAATCTGAACACTTAAAGCTAGAATAAATGAAGTTTTGATAAAGCTGATTTATTGAACTTTCAGAATAGAAAACTTTCATTAGCTACAACCCTTTTAAATAGCCTAGAATCAACTGCTCATATTTAATGTTCCTGGACTCTAGAACCCTCTAGCTAAAGACTAGGCAAAACATAAGAATAAAGATAGATAATAAAGGTAATGATTGACACAAGAACAAACATAGCATTTAATAAAACTCTAGGCTCTAAGAGAACTCTAAGGGCATGTTTGTCTCATGAGATTGGATGCGAATGAACTGCCTTATCTAATAAAACAAGACTCATCCCATGTTTGGCTGAAACAAGGACTCTATTAAATGAAACTATGCAGTCCTCAAAATAACCCCAACATCTTACATAAAGACACCATAATTCATCAGACTGTGGAAGCAAGGCTTGTACAATGCTAAAATCTCATCTCATTCGTTCTTCGCTTTAGGCTCATCTCTCACTCACTAATTGCTCTTGCTTTAGTCTCCTTCAACTGCACTTGTTCAGGTTTAATTTATCTCCTTTCTCTTGCTCCCTCCCTTGCGTTGATCATTGTTCACTCTTCCCTTTAGTGGCGGAACCAGGATTTAAATCTTGGGGGAGTAGAGGGGGAAAAAAAAAACTACTCCAAACCCTAAACCTTCAGTTTGCACTAAACAACTAATAAATTCAAATGATTAGTGATCAAAGGAACCAAAAAAACATACAAGAAAGAAATTGATCACTGATTAAAACAACAAAGGTACAAACAAAGAAAAAAAAAATTGAAGGTTGTACTGTTACAAGTAAAATTGCAATGAAATTATATATTTGAAATCTTACCTTTTATTGGGTTGTTTTAATTATCAATTGAGAGAGAAAGATACCTTTATCAAATAGCAATGAGGTAGAGTAAAATCTATCTTAATTAAGTAAAGATAGAAGTTTTGCCTGATTTGTTTAAGGAAATCTCTAATTTGTGTTTGGCCCAAACTCTAGGTTACTTGACCTAGTGGTAATATGGTTATAGAAGAATTTAGAATCCTATTCAATATTGAATTACTTTCCTTGTATGATTGAGATTCTATGCATTGTAATCCTCTATATAAAGAGACCCCTATTATCAATGAGAATACACAGCGAATTTCTCTCAATTTCTGATTCCCTAAAACACATTATCAGCACGAAGCCCTAACCCTGAAAACCCTAATTTCGTAACCTTTAAAATCCTGCAACCACCGCCCCACATATCGTAGCCTTAGTCCTAAGGGGCCCAGAACAAGCGGCGGAACCACCGGAACCTGCCGGAATTGACCTAAACCGTCCATCGGAAAAACTGAACCGGCCTCTGTCCTACCGAGCCCTGTGCCTGCCCTCTGCAAATCTGCCGAGAGCCCTACACGTACCTGCCGAGAGCCCCGCACACCCGCCGACAGCCTTCCGTACACCTGCCGACAGCCTTATACACACCTGCTGAGAGCCCTGCGCACACCTGCCGAGAGCCCCGTACACCCGCCGACAGCCTTCCGCACACCTGCCGACAGCCTTCCACACACCTGTCGACACCTGCGCGCAGCCCCTGCAAGCCCTCGCCCACACCTGCCGACAACCTCGCACACCTGCTGACACCTATGCGCAGCCCCTGCAAGCCCTCGCCCACACCTACTGACAGCCTTCCGCACACCTGCAAGCCCTCGCCTACACCTGCCGAGCACCCCTGCAGCAGCCCTGAATGAGCCCTGCAGCAGCCCTACACAAACCTTGCAGCAGCGCCTGCAAGCCTTCGCAACTGCCCTGCACCGCCCTGCCTAGCTCTGGCCACCACCTCCGGCCACCAGTTTCCGACCACTTTTCCGGTGACCTCCGACGACCTTTTTCAGACCATCTTCAACAACTTTTCCGGTAAAGATTTCTGGCTATTTTTCAAGGTAAACTTTACTAAGTTCCTGTTTTTGAAGTTTTTCAATTTCTTCTTCTTTTCTCGGGGACTTCCAACATCCCTTCTTCTTCCCCCCCTTTCTTCTTCATAGGGGAGACTAAAAGCCGAACTGTGGGGGTTCGTGCTCACTCCAAGCTTGGAGCTCGTAGAGTCCTCCAAACATAGAGTTTGTTGAGAAGAAAACGATCGACCACATACATCGTTGTTTCGATCTAATCCAAAACCTCTCTTGGAATCAGATTTTCTTGGAAGCGACTACGCTCAGAAATCCTTAATTTCTTGGAAGCGACTACGCTCAGAAATTCTTATTGTTTTCATGGTAGCCTTTTATGCTCCGAAACTAACCATAATCTTGTGTTGTTTTTCAGGATGAGTTACCTGAATAAGTTGAACTTTATTCCACCAGAGACAACTGGCACAGGATACCATAGGTGGGTCCGAGATGTGCGCCAACATCTTAAGGCTGATGGACTTCTGGAAACCATCCAAGAGCCTAGTCAGAATGTGCTTTCTGTAAATCAAATTGATGCTTTCGAAGCAAATAAAGCCAAGGCCATAATTCTCATGACAAGGCACATGAATGATGCTTTCCAAAGTGAATACCTCAATGAGGAAGACCCCAGAAAACTATGGGTGGAACTTGAGCAGTGATTTGGCAACGTTCGTGACTCCCTGCTTCCTGATTTAGAAGTGAGATGGCATAGCCTTCGCTTCTGTGACTTCAAGTCCGTGCTTGATTATAACTCGGAAGCCCTTCGTATCAAGTCCTTGATGGAGTTCTATAGACAAGCCATAACTGATACGATGTTGATCGAGAAGACTCTCTCTACCTTCTCTGTCTCTGCCCTGATGATTTCAAAGAATTATCGGATTGATGTGAATGCAAGACGTATCACAAGGTGTTATGAGCTCATTAGTGCCATGAACGTAGCTGAGAAGCACGACAATATTCTTGTGAAGAACTATAATGCTAGACCTGTGGGAACTAAATCTATTTCGGAGTCTAATTATAGTCGCGCACCCAAGGGAGGACGCAAAGAGCGAAACCCTAAGAGTAGGGACAATTATGGACATTCAGGTCCAAATTCTCGCCCTAAAGAGGAAGGAAGAAATCACCAAGATAGGCGTGCACGGAACCGTGGAGGTCAACGTGTGAAGAGAGAGAGAGGTGGAGCCTCCGGCCATGGCGGTGACACCACCAAGAACAATGGTCGTCCAACTCGTGCATCAAATGCACTTCGATCAAGGGAGCTTGATCATAAAGATGTTTGTCTTCGATGTGGATCAAGTGGACATTGGGTAAAGAAGTGTAGTGCATCCCAGAACGTTGCAAACGCATACAAATGTATCTTGAAGCAAGGGAGGCCAACTACATGGAACAAGAAGATCAAGATGGAGATCTCAATCTAAGGGTGGAAGACTACAAAGATCAAGACCCAGAAACTGGGGATTTTGATTAAGTCTTTTTATTTTCCAAGAGATGTAGGCAATTGCCATATTATTTGTAGTAGATGTCAATGGTTTAATCTTTCTTCAAAGTAGGCGTACTCCTTGTAAATGTGATGTCTAGGAAGGTTATGAGATACGTGGTACTTAAGCGAGCTTTGCTCCACCGACATCTCTCTACTCACCTGGTTACATTTATATTGGAATTACCGAAAGGAGTTAGATGACTACCATTGTTTTGCATTCGCTAGTTTATTGGATTAGATTTTCTTTGGTCAAAGAGACAATGATGTAACTCCGTTGGCTTATGAATAAAATATCGAGTTCTTTTCATGACTCCATTTTGATTCTGAGCATATTACATTGTGACTATGATGGCTGGGCCATCAGTATTAACTCAAGGACATGGAATAACCCAAGTTCACTTTGCCAAATGTCACCTTGATTACTGTCACTCTCTACGCTCCTAGGGCAAATCGCACCTATGCATAGTCAACGAATACCATGCGAAAATGCATGTAGAGAACGGAAATGAGTTCCTTTACAATACCTCTAATGATTGCGAACAATGACGCATCTTAGAGAAGTTTATGTGTCTCTCTAGTGAACTCTATGTCACTATTCGAGCTATTAAAACCAATAAAGTTACGAGAGAAGATCTCTTCAATTTAGACACATATTGGCTTTGTTATGACAGGAAAGGTCATCCTAGTCATGATATGATGATCCGTCTACAAAAGACTTCACATGGACATCCTTTCTCTCGAGCTATACGAAGCATGAATCAAAAGTTGATTCTTCGACTTAGCAAGACCGCAACAACCGCAGCCTCTGGCGCTGCAGCTGTCTTGGGCCGTCATAAGGCAGCCAACATCCCTTGTGATAACGCCATAAATGGCGCCACCATGAGCATGACGCCATGGTTGTTCCTCCCAATGGCCATGACACCATACATACTAATTCCCATGGCTCCAACGCCATGATGGGAGATGTAGTCACACATTTTGTTTCTAATAGCGCTACAAACGCTCAGGCCAACCAAAATCCTCATTGGTTGCTTCCAAGGCCTCTCGCTCATTTTGCAAAGCCTGTTTCTTCGGGAAATTAGGACTAAGACCGTCCTATGTAAAGGATATGAAAATACTCATTATGTTCTTACATCGAATCCGTGGGGATTCTGTGGACTGATTCAACCAACTTGCGAACGTTTAAATATCTCATGATGTTGGTTGACACGCAAACACGCTGGTCACATGTTGTGCCATTGTCCACTTGTAAATGCTGCTTCTGCTACACTCCTAGGAAATACCATATGACAACGGGCTCACTCCCCTGATCATCCTATTCCATCAATTGGACTTGCGACGCTAGAGAGTTTACATCGAAAACTTTTGATGGATATTGCAATAGGATTGATGTTGGACATCACATTCTCATGAACACACCCAAATGGTTTCGCGAAAACGACTACGATGGTAGTCAAGACATTGGTAATGCGCACCAATCTCCCTATATCTGCTTGGGGTGATGCAATAACTCATGCAGCTATGCTAATTCGTCTACGACCTACCACCACTCAATCTATGTGTTACAACTAGTGCATGGGTGCAAGTATTTTGTACTTACGCACATTGAGTGAGTCATTTATGTGCCAATTGCGTCGCCACAACGCACTATAATAGGTCCTTACAAACGAATGAGAAAATTGGATTTGAGACTCCAACCATCGTCCGCCACTTAATGCCCTTGTTAGGCGATCTCCTTACCACTAGATTTGGCGATTGTCACTCTGCTGAGATAGTCTTTCGGTCGTTAGAGGGAGATAAGAACATGGATGTTTAACAGGAACGACAGGAATTGTCGTGGTCTGTCCCCACTATGTCTCATCTCGATCCCTACTAAAAGTGACGAGATCACACATATGCTGCAAATATGCCTGTAAGGAAGTACGTCCCTATAAGAGGACGTAGCGCCATCCTACACGGAGGTAGGCAGAGTGCCAACGCCAAAGAGAGTGGCACTCTGGTATTACAGGCCATGGCCCCAGCTAGGATGTGTGGGAGGCCCGTGGGTTCGAAGGATACTTTGGCACAACTCAATCCTTGGATCATCAAGACTCAAAATCCGTCTAATGAGTATCTTCCGAGTTATGGTTATCATTGGGGGATGCTTCGACGTCAGAACCTATTATTGATAATATAGAGCTCTATGAAACTTACACTAGTGTACATGAGACGTGGGATAGAAACTCCATCATAATTGATGATGTAGTTGCGCATTCCATTAAGCATGAGTTTGTTGAGTCTGATGATATTGAACCACTCTCCGTTGAAGCATGAATACCAACATAGAGAGATTTGGCCTAAATGGAAAGATGCGATCCAGGTTAAGTTGGATTCTCTAACGAAGAGGAAGGTTTTTGAGCCAGTGATGCCAACACCTCCTATCATAAAATTTGTTGACTAATAGGTCTTCATTAGAAAGCGTGTTGAGAAAAAGAGATGGTAATCTCGTCTAATGGCACAAGGCTTCTCACAAAAACGCCCTGGAATCGACTACGATGAGACATATTCTCTCATAATGAATGTTATTGCACTTCACTACCCTGTCAGTTTGGTAGTTTCCAAATAACTGATCATGCAGCTTATAAATATGGTCACTACGTATCTATACGGGGATCTAGATACAGAATATACATGAAGGTTCATGGTGAACTTCATCTACCCAAGTCAAGTGGCTCTAGAACACGGAGCGCGTTTACAATAAGATTGTAACGCTCACTAAAGTGACTACTTGATTGGGAAGGGATATGCCCGCGTATTTCCATAGTAAGTTTTGGATTCTATCGCGGTTCATATTGGACATGACCTTCATTGGATGCTCTTAAAGAGTTAAGGGAAACCGTTGAACACTTGAAATTCGAGTTTGAGATGAAAGATTTTGGGAGAACACGATTATGTCTCGGTTTGGAACTTGAGCATCGTGTCAATGGATGCTTAGGCATTTTGACAAGGTCAAGCCTTCAAGCACCCCCATGATCGTCTGTAGTCTTGATCCTGAAAGGATCCACTTTGTCCAAAGGATGATGGCGAAGATGTGCTAGAAGCAAAAGTGTCCCACTTAAGTGCAATACGCGCATTATTGTACTTAGCTCAATGCATAAGACCGGACATCTCATATGTTGTCAATTTGTTAGCTAGATATAGCTCTACGCCAACGCGACGCCATTGGATTGGTGTAAAAGATATCTTTCGATATTTGAGATGTACGATCAATATGGGTTTGTTCTATCCCTACAGAGAGATGATGGATTCGGACCCATCACACACCAGAAACGCCTCCAACGCTGGCTTGCGTTTCCTATCCCCACCCCAAAACAACATGATATTGTGTATCTCTCTGACCCACACAAAGGTCATTCACAAACTGGTTTAAGTGTTCACCATCGGTAAAGACCGTGATATCTTAGAGGTCTACAGAACATACCATAATCATTATATCTTCGAACAATACAGAGATTATTGCTCTTCATGAAGTGGTTCATGAATGTATATGGATTGGATCCATAATTACGCATGTTCGAACAGTTGTGGTTTGAAGTCTACCACAGATGAGACTACAAGCGTTTAGGATAGTGCTGCTTGTTTTGAACAAATGAGGCAAGGCTACATCAAAGTGACAACACCAAACATAATCAGCAACAACAAACTCTCCTCAAGATCAAAGTGAACTAGGTTCAATCTGAGGACAGTGCGGCAGGCTTGCTCACTAAGTCATTGCCTAAATTCCACTTTCGAGAAACATGTCGGTAGCATCGTTTGCGAAAGTTATCCGAATCCCCATGATCGTAGTCATCAGGGGGAGATGCAGACATCAGGCGGAGATGTCTATATGTATGGTCTCGAAACGTGAAGGGTGTGTTGTGCTCTTTTTCCCCTTCGATCGAGGTTATTTTTGTCCCATTAGGTTTTTGTTACTCGGCAAGGTTTGTAATGAGGCAACGAGAGAAGCACCACGTTTGGGCAACACAAGGGGGAGTGTTGGAAATCTCTAATTTGTGTTTGGCCCAAACTGACCTAGTGGTAATAGGGTTATAGAAGATTTAGAATCCTATTCAATGTAGAATTACTTTCCTTGTATGATTGAGATTCTATGCATTGTAATCCTCTATATAAAGAGGCCCCTATTATCAATGAGAATACACAACGAATTTCTCTCAATTTCTGATTCCCTAAAACATGATTAAATTTTTACTTTTTTACTTATCACATAGGACTATGAGAGTGGAGAGATTGTGGAGAATAAGGGGTCCACTATATAGTGTGAAAGAAATTATAATTACTTTTTTAATATTACACATATAAAATTGTATATATTTAAAAAAAAAAAGTGTGAGGTCAGAACCCCATAAGGATGAATGACGATTTCACCCATGCTTCCCTTCAATCCCTCTACCTTCTTCTTCTTTTATATCTACTGTAATTTTTTAATTTTATTGAAGACTATGGATTGATTATCTACTGTAAATTGTTTATGGATTATAATTATTTTACTGATTGATTAAGAATTTGGTGTTAGGGTAGCTTGATCTGCTAAGAATTGGTCAATTTCATGGCCGGTTTTTTCTTCTAAAAAACATTTGTGCTTTTACCTCTTTTTGTTTGTTCAATGATTTGATGATTCTGTGAAATATTAGATATGCATCGAAGACAAATTATGTTGCTCTTAGTGGTGGAATTGTGGCACCTAGAGACAATGTGTCCTTGCACTATGCTTGTGCTACTTATGTTTAGTTTGAGACGAAGACATGCTGAAACACATGCTCTAAATAATCGTTCATTTGTCATAAGTGAGACTCGTTTGAATTATCTAGATAGTTTTATAGGCAATAGTGACACCGAGTGTAAATAAATTAAGAATAGATAGAAAGACTTTTGGCCTATTGTGTGAACTGCTTCGGACAGATGGAAAGGTAAATAGTGATGGGTTGGTGTCTGCGGAGGAGTAAGTATGTGTGTTTTTATATACTTGTACATCATGTGAAGAATCATGCTATTAGAGGTAGATTTTTTTTCGATCTGGAGAGACTATTAGTAGATACTTCCATTATATACTAGAAGGTGTTTTAATATTGTGAGGTAGGTTGTTGAAGGTACCTGATCTGGTCCTTGCTGACTGTACAAATCATAGATGGAAGTGTTTTAAGGTTAGTTTATTGTAGGGACATCAGTTATGTTTTTACTACTATTTAAAGGCTGATATTGTTTGGCTCCAGTTTTTCTTGAGCTGGTCAACAGTCTCTTTTCTTGCATGGGCGTGCCAGCACCGTTCGGGTGCGGTCGTCGGAGGTATCCCTTGACCTGACTTCTTCTGAGCGATTGTGGACGAGGAGAGCACCAACCTCGTCGTGGGATTCTTCGTGCCTCGTGGCGAGGACTTTTGCTGAGCTTCTTCAAAATCATAATCGATACTCGATGTTGTAGATCAAGCAGATCGAAAACCACTAGAAAGTGAGGAGAACTTGCTAAAGTGTGACTCTAGCTTGGCTGGTTTGCGAGGGCGTTACCCTTGCTTGGCTGGTTCCGTAACCGTTGTGGTCGTGGTACTATAGTCGGCTCCCGAGGAGACTAGGACCAAAGCACTTTGACAGAGGGTTTGGTGGTACTGAAAGTCGGCTCCTAAGGAGACTAGAACTTGGAGTGTGATCACCGATAAGAGAAAGAGAAGGAGAGGAGTTGCTCTTAGAGAGGTTGCTTTAGAGAGAACTTAGATCATCTTATAGATGTTTTGATGAGTGAATTGGTGAGATGATCCTTATTGTAGCCTCTATATATAGGCTTCCAAGCAACACTATTTGGCCTTTAAACAAATCATAGTGGGCTAGGTTTGAGCACACAAACACTTAATGGATTTGTTAGGTGAGAGCACTAACACTTAGTGGATTTGTTTGGTGAAAGCACTAACACTTCTTTATTCCTTTAATTTTTATCTCCACTAAGAACTCATATTTAACCTTCGACTTCTTCATATGAAATGATCCACAATGAATGTATATTATTGTGGTAAAATTTCAGAATTTATTTCCATGTGGTTGGGCTGAAAATGCTACTGGACTCCTTACAGGTCCAGTTTTCCAGTTTTGCTTATGCAGAAAATTAGACTGATTGTTTGAAGGTTTTCCACTCTGAACTAGCTCTAGCACTCTTCATAAGAAATGATCATTGGGATGTCTAGAATGAATCTGGAAAGTTTCAACTCATTTGAAGTTCGGATGGTTAGTCTGCCGCCCCTCCTTCCTTGTTTAGCTCGGTTTCTCCTAGCCGAAGTAGGAAAATGTGCTAAAGTTGACTTTTCATTTCCACGCTTCCATAGTAGGCTTTATTTAGCCTCTAAATATATATTTCGAACTTGTTGACAATATATAGCTTGAGCCACTGACATTGGCTCGATTTCTTCAAGACGTGCCTTGTCAGACCAAAATGCTCATTTTCGGTCCAAACATTGCCCCCCAGACCTCGAAGTCAAATGTCTTCGTCTTGATTGAAGAGGTCTTGAACCTTTAAACAAATCATAGTGGGTTAGGTTTGAGCACACAAATACTTAGTGGATTTGTTTGGTGAAAGCACTAACACTTCTTTATTCTTTTAATTTTTATCTCCACTAACAACTCATATTTAACCTTCAACTTCTTCATATGAAATTATCCACAATAAATTTATATTATTGTGGTAAAATTTCAGAATTTATTTCCATATGGTTGGGCCGAAAATGCTACTAGACTCCTTACATGTCCAGCTTTCCAGTTTTGCTTCTGCAGAAAATTGGACTGATTTTTTGAAGGTTTTCCACTCTGAACGAGCTCTAGCACTCCTCATAAGAAATGATCCTTGGGATGTCTAGAATGAATCTGAAAGTTTCAACTCATTTGAAGTTCGGATGGTTAGTCTGTCGTCCCTCCTTCCTTGTTTAGCTCGGTTTCTCCTAGCCGAAGTAGGAAAATATGCTAAAGTTGACTTTTCATTTCCACGCTTTCATAGTAGGCTTTATTTAGCCTCTAAATATATATTTCGAACTTGTCGATAATATATAGCTTCAGCCACTGACATTGGCTCGATTTCTTCAAGACGTGCTTGTCAGGCCAAAATGCTCATTTTGGGTCCAAATAGATATCTATCTATACAGTTAATAAACTTTCATGAATTTTTTTAATAGAATTGCTTGGGGGCACTAGATGGAACTTACATTAGAGACTCGTATGCCTACAATTGACAAGCCAAGATACCACACAAGAAAAGGTGAAGTTGCTACAAATGTGTTAGATATTTGTTCTCTTGATTTGCAGTTCCTATTTGTCTTACGAGGGGAGGGATTGACATGCGACTCTAGAGTTCTTCATGATGCAATCACTAGGCCAAACAAATTAAGTGTTTCCACTGGTAATGCTATTGGCCAACAGCTTGTAGATTAAATTGAGATTGTTTATGTGCCTTTCGCACACTAATAATAATTTTCATTTTGGCTATTAGTTTATTATTACCTTGTAGATGGTGGTTACACAAATGGTGAGGGATTTCTTGCACCATATAGAGGAACAAGGTATTATTTGTCAGAATGAGATGAAGGAAATATGCCTAAGGAACATGAACAATATTTTAACATGAAGCATTCGAAGGCAAGAAACGTCATAAAACGTTGTTTTGGAATACTAAAAGGTAGGAAATGCTAAGGAGTCCATCATTTTATCCAATAAAGACATAATGTCACATAATTACGATTTGTTGTCTTTTACATAATTTGACTAGAAGAAAGATGCTCATTGATCCGCTGGAATATGCACTATTTGAATTAGATGCACAAATAAGGAAAGAAGTTAATGTGGTTCGTATGGTTGAAGCATCTAATCAATGGACTACTTGGAGGAATGACTTTGCTTTACAAATGCATAATGAATGACGAGAAGAAGGGCTGCAGAGGCTGCTGCAAGGGCATAAATTGTAGTTTCCACTTTAGTATGTATCTGAGTATCGAGGATCATTAATAATTTGTTGTGATTTGTAGATGAGGCATTAGCTTTTATTTTTCTACGTCATTGAGTTATAATTCCTATATAATTTTAACTGATTGTCATCAAAGTTGGTAGTCTTATCTCAAGTCTGTACATTGTTAATAATTACAAATTTACATTTTTATCAAATTTGTTCGTTACTTTATCTCAAGTCTGTATAATGAGAGATGTATGAGAAGATATGAACATAATTAAATAGATAAGGGATACACATGACTGCTTTTCTTTGCTTAGGGTCTATATGGCTTGGATGCTAATTGAATGCTTATGGCTTGGCCTTCAAACTCATAATATCATGAAAGTTTACATGCAAACAAGTGTCTGACACTATTTTTCTCATTGAGAGAAAGATAACTGCATTGAAGAAACCATTATGTGTTTCCTAGTCTAGATATATATAATGGATGCTTGGTGGGAACTAACTTGTACAAATAATGCTTATCAAATAATTATTATCCGCAACAGTTACTATTTAAGGGTCCTCTTTCAATGATTCTTTGGTTGTATTGTTGCTTAGGAAGTCTGTTGTGTTGCCAATTTCATATACATAAATGATTCTTGTTATAGATTTATGGAGTTAGTCAACTCCTATCAACAAGTTAAGTCTATTTTGCTAGTTTCATATCTAGAAGAACTCTCCAAGCACGTAAGTTTGCATGTTGTTTTCTATTTGCTCTGTAAATCAAGTTGTTTTGGTTTCCATAATAGATTGAGTCTTTGCAAGATAATATTCTCTATACCAACATGCTGCCGCAGCCTGCAATCCTAGTTCACATATTTCTTCTGCCTTCTAGTTCCTTCATTTTCAACAATTTCATTATTTGAGTTCGTCATTTCTAGTTGTTTATGTAATTAGTTTAGATAATCATATGTATGTTTCTTTGACCATGTCATGTTGATTTTTTCAGAAAATGGAAAGTGGTGATGAAAATATAGAACAAGGGAAGTTAAAGCGTGTATGGACCAGCTTTGAAGAAGAATCTTTGTTGAATGGTCTTAATGGTATTGTTGCTAGTGGACAACGCTGTGACACTAGAAGTTTCAAATCTGGTATGTTAAACAAAATAAAGAATGCTTTTGAATCTTTTTGTTCTAATTCCAATTTGAAGGCAAGTCCACATATTGAGTCATAGTTGAATAAACTTAAGAATGATTATAGCTTCATCTATGACACGATGCACAATAGTGGATTTGCATGTGATGATATAAAAAAGTGCATTGAAGTTAACGATAATGAAGTATGGGATATATATGACAGGACCCACTCCGGATAAATTCCCTAATTCCAAGATGGACCTGCGGGGCCCACTTTTCAAGAAAATTCTACAAAATTTCCCCTAAAAGTGGACAACTCAAAACCTGTTAAATAAAAGCAATTATCCTTCCAAACAAACTAATTTACTTCAAAGAGTTATCTTCGCAACCAACTTAAAAAAAAACCCACACTTAAATTTACAAATCATCCAAATAATCCAAACTCCCACAAGTTTCCGAAATCACACCATAAATACCATTTCTAAGGTTATCAGAGTAGTCTACAGACAAACAAGAAAGTATGATACAAGTAGGTTAACTGGTAACCTACAGATGATACACAGTAGTGGTAGTGCTAGCCTCAACTCTTAAGCTGATCCTCAGCACTGTGAACTGGGCATTTGAAACCGAAAAGCTCAAGGGAAAGTAGATAAAAACGTTAGTGTGAGTGGACAAAAATAAGTAATGGACTAAAAGAAATATATATCCTCCTTTCCCACCTTAAGTCCTTAAAAGAAAATCAAAGCATGCAACCAAAAAGGGTAAACATATACTTTTAGAACTTATAAGTCTCAAAGAAAATATACCAGCCCTGCTGGTTAAGACCGGACTAGCCCCGCTAGTTAAATAAGAATAAAAGTATGAGAAATAAGTCATCACCATACGAATGAGAGAGCCGATTAGGCTCGGGCCGGAGTGTCCCACACTCTTGAGCATTCCATGCTCTGCTCAACTCACCCCCAAACACAAAGTAAGGGGGAGGAGTACTAATAGGGTAGCTAGCAATAAAATATAACGACCCCGGGTATGGTGGTCCAAAACCACAAAACGAAAATCAGAAAGGCTTCTCAAATATTTCACAAAAATTATTTTTTTTACCAATGGCGTGACCCCGCACACCAATATCTGTCTTTCCTATTAAAATAAACGGTCAAAACAACTAAAAGAAATTCCCCGAAATTTCTTCAGAAGAATAACTAGGTTCAAATCTTTAACCAAAAATAAATCTCACTACAAAACTAATAAATCACAATTCAAAGCCCAAGTTATATAAATAATATTCGAAGCCAAAATATATGTTCAAGAATTTAATTGATAAGTAAAAAAAATAATCTCTTGCTTAAGGGAAATATTGTTGCATGCATTAACTTAAAAACAAACGTCCACTCACAGTATATGGCTAGGTCTGCCGTCGGTCCGAACTCTCCTCGTCGGAAGCCCTCTCACGTCCTGTACAATATGATATTCGTAAACTAATAATTACCAGAATGAAAGAAAAATAATTTTATGAAAATCAATAAATAAATCCCCAAAACCCATATCCTTAACTTCTCCAATTCTATTCCACATCCAACCAAACTTCATCAAAATTTCCCAATCGTCGATTCAGACTATATAACAATTATTAGGGAAATCCGATAATCGAATTCTCAATTAACATTAACGGAAATCCAAATCTTTAGAAATTCATAACCGATTCACAAATCCACCAATCCTCACCAAATTTCATATATTAGCTCTAGGATAATTATAAAATTTAAATAGCCAAAAATTAGAATTAAAAAGCTACCCTAGCCACCGCCACCGCCGCCTCCGCCAACTCCAATGGACACCAAAATTTGGCAGTAGGACCTCCTCAACAAACCCATTAATTCTTTCAACCGTGACTAAGTCAGAAAATGAGCGGAAGTACCTCAACAATTAAAGGAAAGATTGAATCCGAACCTTGAATAGTAACCCAGAATTTCAAATTTTGTATTCCTCCTCCATGCCTCAAATCGCTGCACAAGACTCTGGGTATAACATCTACGACCCAAGGCGCTTCCAAAGGACTCAACTTTGCCATCTGGGGTGGCCGGAATCGGGAGAAATAGGCATTGACTGCAACTGCTACAGTAAACTTTCAAGACTTGATGCATCGTTTTCCGGCCAAGCCACCGTGAGCCACCACCTGCCAGCGTCGAGAGGAGGTCGAGACGAGTCCGCAGCCACTGATTTCACTCAAATCCGTCGTCAGACGGAGAAGAAATCAAGAAAAGAAGAGGGGAGGCCGACGAGAGGAGGGAGAGGGAGAAGAGAGAAAGAGAGAGCGCGCAGGAGGGGAAGAAAAAGAGAGAAAAAAATTTACCCCGTGCACAGTAAAAAAATTTGAATTTATATTATCTACCATGAACAGTAAATTTAGTATTTAGCATACGAACTCCGATTTTTGCTTACCACATATGCACGCGCTCGGTTTAACGTCCGCTACAACTTTTGTGAAGAACATTTTCTCAAATTTTGATCCGAATAAAAAGTCAACTTTTAGGGCCACTAAAAGTACCGAAACCGAGTAAAAGTTATAAGTAGTTGTCGTTTCTCATCTATGCGATTAATAAATCGATCAGTTAGACCTGGAACGTAACAATGCCCGAAAAGGAGTGGATGCAACTCTCTGGGTCAACAGAGGGCAGTCCCTCATGAAGTGGTCCTGCTGTCCACACTCAAAGCACCCAACTGATTGATACTGACAATACTAAGCTGGCTGACTACCTGAAACCTTGTGCTGACTGCCTGAACCAGTCTTGTTCTGTCCAAACTGGCGTCCACTAGATTGTCCTTGTGTAAATCTCCTGCTATGCTATCCACATCTAAAGCAAGATCCTGTACTAGATCCACTACTCTGTCCACTGCCAACTGAAGATCCAGATCCCGAGGTGGAAGCAGCTCTCTTGGATGGACCCTGGCTGGGGCCACCCAAATCTCGAGGTCGAACACCAGATAGAAACACGGTCTCGAGTCTCAATGCAGTATTAACCACCTCGTGGTAAGTGTAGAATGGTACAGCCGTTAACTGTAGACGATAATCACCCCCAAGCCCCACAATAACCTAGAGATCTGCTCCTCCTCAGTGCCTACCAATTCTGGCACAAACTGGGACAGCTGGGTGAATCGCTGCTCAAACTCTGACACTGACTGGTCTCCTTTCTCTAGATGTAAGAACTCATACTTCATCCTGTCACAAATGGCCGTACCAAAATACCGATGATTGAAGTGTACCTTGAACTGTTCCTAAGTCATTGGGCCGACATTCCCTGGTTGGCTAACAATTCCATCCCTGTTAGTATTCACCACATGGGCCAAATAAGCCTGGCAGCCCTTATTCAGAAGCTTTTCAGCTGTTAAAGCCGAAATCAGATAAGAAGAAAGGATATTTCGATCACCCTGAAAAGTAATTATCGGCTTCCCTAGACTTCGAAATACTACCAACTTGCGGAAACAATCAATATTGGCCCTGTGAGTTGCTAAAAACTACATTCCCAATATTACATTGAACTCAACAAGGTCTAAAGGAATTAAGTCAGCTTCCAAATTAACACCATTGACCAATACGACACAATCTCGGAAGACCCACTCAATCTTAAGTTACGCTCCCGCAGGCAAGGATACGTACCACTCACCAATTAAAGGCGATGATGGCACATTAGCAAAACATGCAAATCTACTTGACATAAACGAATGTGAAGCACCAGGATCAATTAAAGTATAAGCAGGCTGACCAAAAACAAACAACGTACCAATAATAACATCAGGTGAATCGCGGCCCTCCTTGCTGAGTCATGACATGCAATCTAGCATGGGTCGTTGGACATCCTCTCTGACCCCTACCCTGCTGAGGGCTACCACGAGCTGCTGAACTGATGCGGGCACCTCTAGTAGAAGCACCGGCAGCACCAATAGAGGCACCAGCGGAAGACTGACCAGCTGCCCGAAAGATGATAAACGACAACTACTTATAACTTTTACTCGGTTTAGATACTTTTAGTGGCCCTAAAAGTTGACTTTTTGTTGGGGTCAAAATTTGAGAAAATGTTCTTCACAAAAGTTGTAGAGGCCATTAAACCGAGCGCGTGCATATGTGGTATGTAAAAATCAGAGTTCGTATGCGAAAGTTATTAGCGAGATACTAAATTTACTGTTCATAATAGATAGTATAAATTCAATTTTTTTACTGTGCACAGGGGTAAATTTAGTTTTTGGCTTATAACTTTCGCATACGAACTCTGATTTTTACATACCACATGTGCACACACTCGGTTTAACGCCCTAAACAACTTTCGTGAAGAACATTTTCTTAAATTTTGACCCGAACAAAAAGTCAACTTTTAGGGCCACTAAAAGTACCGAAACCGAGTAAAAGTTATAAGTAGTTGTCGTTTATAATCTATGAGATTAATAAATATGTGCAGGTAATGATTTAATTCATTGAGTTGATTTAAGATTAATGATTTCACTTCTTGAGTTTAATCAATTCATTTCTTTTTCTATCATAGCACAATAAAAAGGCAAAGGGATGGAGAAACAAAAAGTATACATTGTTTGATAGACTAGCTACCATCTTTGGAAATGATTGTGCTACTGTTACGATCCCCCAGATCATAGTCATGAAAAGACATCAAAGAGGAAAGGTAATGAGAGAAAACTAAACTTTCAATATTCTTCAGTGATCGTCCTACAGTACATTTCAGTACATGTCATAAAGTCTAATAAGCCCACAACATAATAATGACCTAGGGGTCGTCAACGGGCCGGGCCTGGCCTGGCAGGGCCTTACTAAATTTTTTAATAATGGCGGGTCAGGCCAGGCCGGGCTTTATTAAAAATCAAAGGATCTAAGCCCGTCCATATAAAGCGGGCCTTGCGGGATTTTTCGGGCTGGGTCTTGCGGGTTTTATTTATAAATTAATATTTAAAGACTCAAATATTTTTTTTTTAATCAAGCTGTGGAAATTCATTGGATAATGATCAAATACAACCAAAGATAATAGATCTATATTGTACCTACAAAAATCTATATTTATATATAGATACTAATTTATTGATAATTACATTTTTAAAGACACTAATTTTTTATAAATTTATATTTATACATCATACACTCTAAAGAGCAACATATAGCAATTCAAAGAAAATGAGAAAACCGACCCTTGGATGTGATTATTACAATAAATTATACGTGTGGTTAAAAATTTAGTCAATTTCACCGTAGTTTCGAACCCGATCGGATTAGTCAACCGTAGTCACTTGCATGTTTTCTTGGTTGACTGATGGCGTGATGACGGCAAAAAATGCTTATTTTTTTACATCACGTTTGTAAATATTTCATCGACGGATGTGAGTGGACATAAGATAAAAATTTCAATTTTAATTACAAATACATTGACCAATACCAATTTGCCTCTTAAAGTTGTATGACTTGTACATTGCATTTAAATTGTTGAGGTTCATTCTAAAGCAAACATGAAGTGGAAAATGAATTTGAAAAAACCAACCGTTTGATGGAAAGACTGTAATATTTTATGGTGGTTGTAAAAAATCCAGCCAATTTGGTTTTCGTTTTGAATTCGATCAACTAGGTCAAACCTAGTTACTCTTATAAACCTATATTTATATATCACACACTCCAAAGAGCAACCTCTATCAATTCAAAGAAAATGGGAAAACCGACCGTTGGATGTAATTATTACAATAAATTATGAGTGTGGTTAAAAATTGAGGCAATTTCACCATAGTTTCTAACCCGATCGGATTGATCAACTGTAGTCACTTGCATATTTTCTTGGTTAACCGATGGAGTGATGACAGCAAAATTTACTTATTTTTTTACATCACGTTTGTAAATATTTCATCGATGGATGTGCGTAGATATAAGATAAAAATTTTAATTTTAATTACAAATACATTGACCAATACCAATTTGCCTCTTAAAGTTGTATGACTTGTACATTGCATTTAAATTGTTGAGGTTCATTCTAAAGCAAACATGAAGTGGAAAATGAATTTAAAAAAACCAACCGTTTGATGGAGAGACTGTAATATTTTATGGTGGTTGTAAAAAATCCAGCCAATTTGGTTTTCGTTTTGAATTCGATCAACTAGGTCAAACCTAGTTACTCTTATAAACCTATATTTATATATCACACACTCCAAAAAGCAACCTCTATCAATTCAAAGAAAATGGGAAAACCGACCGTTGGATGTGATTATTACAATAAATTATGAGTGTGGTAAAAAATTTAGCCAATTTCAACATATTTTTGAATCGATCGAATTGGTCAACCGTCTTAACTTGTATGTTTTCTTGGTTGACCGATGACTTGACGAACGCAAAACATGTTTATTTTTTCACATCATGTCTGTAAATATCCTATCGATGGGTGTACGTGTACATAAGATAAAAATTTCAATTTTATTACAAAGATGTTGGCCTATATCAATTTGTCACCTAGAGTTATATGACTTGTACATTGCATTTAAATTATTGATGTCCATTCTAAAGCAACCATGAAGTGGAAGATGAATTTGGAGAAACCAACCGCTCAATGGAGAGATTGTAATGTTTTATAGTGCTTGTAAAAAATCCAGTCAATTTAGTTCTCGTTTCGAATTTGATCAACTAGGTCAAACTTAGTTACTATTATAAACCTATATTTATATATCATACACTCGAAAGAGCAACCTCTATAAATTCAAATAAAATGAAAAAACCAACCGTTGGATGTGATTATTACAACAAATTATGAGTGTGGTAAAAAAATTAGCTAATTTCATCATAGTTTCAAATCCAATCGAATTGATCAACCGTCGTCACTTGTTTTTTAGAATATATATGCACATATTTTCTATAAAAATATGAGAATTTCCACACACACACATACATATATATATATATATAAATATAAACACACACATACACACATCTATATCTATATCTATATATATATATAAACACACACACAGTGCACACACATATCTCTCTCTCTCTCTATATATATAAGCACACACACACATATCTATTATATATATATGTGTGTGTGTATATAAACATACACACATACACATATATATTAATATATATATATATATAAACATACACATATATATATATATATATATCTATATATATTTATATGCACAAACACACACACATATATATAATATATATAAAATAGTTTACGGGCTTTTACGGGCCAGGCCTAGGCGGGCTTTTACGGGCCGGGTCTAACGGGCTTTTGACGGGCCGGGCCTATGGGCCGAGCCGGGTTTTTTCGGGCTTTTTAGCGGGCCTCCATCGGCCTACCGAGGCGGGTTTTTGCGGGTTTTTTGATTGGCCGGGCTGGGCTTTTGGCCCTCCGGGCCAGCGGGCCTCCATTAGCCCACTTGATCCGCAAGCTTTTTGATGAGGCCTATAATGACCCATAAAACATGTAAGAGTCTAGCCCATAGGACAAAAAAATCATAGCAATCCCATCCCCTTAGAAGAAGGCATGTCCTCATGCCGAGAGTCCTGAGTGAATTTCCTTCACAAAAATCAACTATGCAGAAAATCTTGAAAATCATAACTGTCACGCCCCGAATTTTAGAATAACAATTCAAAATCCGAAACATGAATATACTACAACACAAAATAATCATCCTGAAAATTTTTCTTTTCTTAACATACTCACCACACAAAATAGAATCAAACCGAATGTAGTCTCGGTTAATTATTATAACTCAAATCCAAATGTAATGTAAAGCTCTAAATGAGCATACACACACATCACGACTAAATAAATAACATGACTGCTGTAACACCTAAGCAGCCCGGTCACCTCCCTGGTTATCCTGACCTGCAGGAATATCCGCTACACCATTGAATAGTGTACCGGGATTGCAACAACACAAAACCCGGTAAGCTTATGAAAGCTTGTATGAGTAAAAGAATGAACTGTTGCTTAATTTAATCTCATTTATTTCCATACACAGCAACACTCAATTATTTCCACATATACAAATAATAACAATCTCAATCAAACACAATTCATTATATCAAGACAACCCAACTCACAACTTTCCCCATAACTCTCATCATCGTATTTATAAAAATACGGTATTTGACAGACTAGAGCTCTAACTGAATCGTAGCCCGTCACCTGGCCTAGGTTATGGCATCCGACATATTTATCAATTATTGTATTTCATCAATATGTATATAGAGTATACCTATATACATATTTAGAACGTCCAATAATTCCACATACTCAACCAATCGTATCCCATCATCCACACTAGGATTAGAGCGTCCGATTTCCCACTCCAGTCATTACATCAACCCTAAACCCATAAATGAACACAACATGTAATTTCGCATACTGAAATCAACCCAACCAAGATACATCATATTATTATGGAATTACACAATTGTAATATAATCAACTCAATCAATTCCACTCAATCATATCATCAATCAAACAATCCACTCATCAATATATATTTTTCCACGTAAATATATATATACGTAATCATCCACTCAGGAATGACCACTAATACCATCTATAGTTCACACAAGAAAATTATGAAATTCATTTGTATAGTTAAAATTCATTTTACTTACCTATGGACCGTGGTGATTCAAGTCCATGAAATTTTAAAACAAATATTTAATCCGCAAATATTTTTCACACCATTACTAAAATAAACAAATTAAAATGCTCGGTTCGTAATATGAACCACGTGAGTTTTACTCACCTCGAAACTCCCACTGCGTCTTCAATATAATTATAAATTATAATTTATAATTAACGCCGAATAGCTCACGCAATTAAAATCCGTCAATCACCTAATCAAATGTGATTCGAATTTAGCCAACAATTTCAACTCATAATTTAACCACTAATTAAAGGTCAGATTCTAATTTACATTAAAATCCGACGAGCGGTTTTCTCACGAAATGCTCCCCTAATTACCGTTTTTCACATATACGAAGATCCAACGGTCGGATCTTCTCCCATGACCACACAAAGCCTCTGGGACAGTCATATGATCATCATAACAAATTTACAAGTTCATCCAACGATCATAATTTCACAGATCAAAAATCTAACGACCGAAATCGATCGAAATCACAAAATTCATAACTAATTCATACGATATCCGAAAAATACGTATAATACGCCGAAATGATCGTATCGAAACATAGAATCATAAAATGGACAGAAACCAAATTTTAGACCTCCGGAGATGGCCGGAAAAGGCAGCCGGAGTTAGGGACAGAGCCGCCACCGACCACCACCAATGGTGTCGGGGCCGAGCTTGTCCCCTTCGTTTCATCATTCTGAGCAACTTTCATAACTAGCACAAAACCTAAAAATGACCGGAAGACATCGAAATTACCGATTTACAGTCGGTGGCCGGAAAAAATGCAGAAACCGATGAGCTTGAAAACCGACGTGAAAACTGCAACCTCAGGCCCCGATCCCTTCTGGAAACTTGTTCAGAACTTCCTTGCGAACTCAACAAGCTTGGAATCACAAGAAACGATCGTGCATAGCTCGAGATATCTTGATCGAAAGTTTCGGTATTTCGATCCGTTCGGGTCGAGCTCTGACGAACGTGAAAACGTTCGACCCAGTTCCGGTCCTTCTTGGTGCTTGTAGAGGAAGTTGAGGCGAGCTCAATGAGACAAGAATCAAGTGAAATGATGGAGTGTAGCTCGAGATATCGAGATCGAACCGAAAATGGACGTTTTCGGTTCGGGCTTCGCCGCCGCCGCCACAGGCTGCGCCGCCGTGTGAGACTGCCTCCGGGAGCTAGAGCAGCTCGAGATGAACGCCTGGGACTTGGTTTGAGGTCGAGAGGTGGTCTGTGGAGGGAGAACAATTAAGGAGAAAATTTCCTCCTCTTCGGCCGGTTGCGTCTGTAAGAGAGAGAGAGAGAGAAACTGGTTTTTCCAGAAACGGAAGAAGAAGAAGAAAGAAGAAAAAAAAAGAAGAAAGAGGAACCGGTAGGGAAAAATTAGGGTTCCCAAAAAATTTTTCTATATATACTTGTTTCGGAAAACTTCGAAATTCGATAACTAATTCAGGAAAAATCCGATCTTCGTGTTCCGCACGTGTACGGACTCGTATCGACGAGCTCTACAACTTTCATGAAGGAAGTTTCTCCAAATTCGTACGTAGAAAAAGTCGATTTCTCAAACCGAGTATTTCAAGCTTTTCGTTAAAATAAGCTTTTCGAAACTTCGATAATTGTAAAAATGAATGATTATCGAACATAAATTGTGAAATCGCATAATAATCATTCGATACAATAACTCGAAATTAAAATGGAAATTGCGGGTATTACAATAATATTGTCAGAAGCAACCCCAAGAATGTTATACCAACAGCACCCATAAGTGAAGAGATGATAGATAAACTCAAAGTAGAAGATGAACAATGTGATACCCTAATGTAGGTTCGAAAAATCACTAGGCGCTAGTCAGGTGGTGGCCAGGGGACTGGCGTCCAGACGTTTAGGCGGGCGCTTAGGAGGTTTTTATTTTTAAAATTTTTATTTTATTTTGTATCATATAAATATATAAATAAGGATATATAAAAATGAAAAGAATAAATAATAAAATTGATTGATACTCAAAATAGTTGAAATACTCTAAAAACATTGGTAAAAGCGAGGATTGCTTGGCATGATTGACAAAATCCGTAATAATATCCGAGTATATTCATCACCCCACCTTTGACTTAGTCAATTAATATCACCAATGTTGCAAAACGTCTCAGTGGCAAGAAATATGATCTTGTAGCTATTGCATCTGATATCTGTAGAATTAAAAAACTTTTGTTTTTCCACCATTTTCGCAAACCGTGCCTTAATTTTATAAAAGAGAAAACCCAAATGCTTTACTCTCTCTCTCTCTCTCTCCTTCTCTCTCGCACCAAGCCTCTGATCTTCTTCATCTTAAAACCCAGATTTGCTTTCTAATTTCTTCAACGCAAAAGGGTGGCATCTCAGCATCTTTTATTTATGAAAGTAAATAGGTTGTGTATTATGGTTTTTGTGGGGACAAATTGAGAATGAAGTTTGGTAATTGATGGTTCATATGAATGGCTTTGTGAAATTGGAGGATAGATCCAGGGATATGGGTTGGGATGAGGTGAGTGATAAGTAGGGATTGATGGGCTTTGAGGAGTGTTGGTGAGTAACTGTGGATAAACACATAAAATTGATGATGGAATAAGTGGCCATTGATGATGGTTGCGGAAGGGTTGTGTTGCAGTGGTGGATAAGGGTTTGGATGTGTGAAGTTGGTCATCGTCTGAGTGGGTAGGACGAGACACCTTGAAGATGAAAATAGGCTCCCATTGAAGACCTACTGTAACACCCACCGGAGATACCACCGCCATACTCCGCCGGACTCACCGGAAACATACCCAGTTGCGAGCTCTGATACCAATTGTTACGATCCCCCAGATTGTAGTCGTGAAAAGATATCGAAGAGGAAAGGTAATGAGAGAAAAGTAAAGAAATAGAGGAAACTAATCTTTCAATATTCTTTCAATGATTGTCTACAATACATCTCAGTACCTATTTAATAGTCATAAAGTCTAATAAGCCCACAACACAATAATGGCCCATAAAACATGTAAAAGTATAGCCCATAAGACATACATATCCTAACAGCTACTCGAAATGCTATTGAAATCCCTACTGATATGATGAAGGAGCAAAGCAACAATGAAGATGATGTAGGCCTTGAGAATGATACAAGCCCCATGTCAATAAGCAAAGATAGCAGCGGACAATTTGGAAAAAGAATGCAATTGGTGACTGATAGCAGCAGAAAAAGAGAAAAAGAAATGATGAAGATAGAATCATGCTTGCATTGAATAAATTGTTTAAAGAATCTAGAGAAAAAGAATTGAATAAATTGCAATTAGTGACTGATGCCATAGTGAAACGTAATGAAGATCGATATGATATTGCTAAGGAACTTAAGAACATGGGATGTCTGAGACCAAATTGAGGAATTGAAAATCATTTTGAAAATCATGGGAAATCTCTCTATGTTCATGCCCTTACATGACGAAGTGAGAAAAGTGTAGTTGAAAACTTGCTTGCGGGCCATGCTAAAGGATCTACTTAGCTACTAACTAAAGATTTTTTTTTTTTTTTGGAAAAATCACAAGTTGCTGCCTTAACACATGTTGGAAGCCACTATTTGCTAAATTAAAACTCATTTTGTAATTGTCAGATTAGCACTCATGTCTATATACTTTATTAGCATTTGGAATGTCAAATGAGAGTTTAACTCTCATTGTGTTGTATTAATTAGGGCTGGGATTTTAGTCCGGAAACCCGAAACCCGACCCGGGACTGGCCCGAATGGTCCGAGCTTTAGAATTTATGTTATCTGTTTTGCATGGCCCGGCCCGAAATAAATATAATACGGTTCGGGCCCTGGCCGAAGAAATCAAAAAAAAAAAAAAGCCCAAAGGCCCGTGTTCTAACTTTCTCTATTAATATTTAATACTTAAGCTACTAAACCCTACTCTCTCTTCCTCTTTTCACTGCCGCACACACCCTTCTCCTTTCGTCTTCTTCCTTTTCTTCTCCTCTCCTCTCCTCCTCTTTTATTCTGTTCATACCTTCTTTTTCTTCTTCTAGCTATGATTTTCGTCACACTCTTCTCCTATTTCTATTTCCGCGTACCATAAATTTCGGTTCATGTGTTGATGTCAACAAAGTTGCAGACTTGCAGATCGGAAAGTTTAGTTTCCAGATCCATGCCATGTTGGGGAGAAGGTCAAGAAAATTAGGGGGTTCATGTTTTCAAGCAATTTGGGATATTTTCTTCATCTGTGTAAAGAGGGTTTACTAATTTGGTGGTTAACTAGTGGACATGGGATTTTGGTTTTTTTAGGGATTTTGGATTTTGATCAGTAGACTTGTATGTTTCGATTTCGACTGCAATTTGTTCAATATCTTGTGTTAATCTTCTATTTTCTTCTCAGAATTTTATTTAATTCGTGAGAAGTAAACTTTAAGATGTGTATGAAATATGTTGATTTGAAAGCCTGAGAAAAACCAGAGCATAAAGTATGGCGTCCCCCCTCTGATATTGAGGTTAAGCATTTGTATAGATTTGGGGCCGAAAACCCGGCCCGAAAAAAACTGGCTGGTCCTAACTCGATCCCAGAACTTGAAACCCACAATTTTAGCCCGGCCCGAAAAATTTCAGTTCGGGCTCAGGCCCTATAAATTTTGCACGGGTCGGGCCCGATTCCAGCCATAGTATTAATTGGTGGACTTGTCAGTGTGTAAAAATTAACTACTTTTATTTTGATTGTGGTGGCTTTTACTAATTTATGAACTTGCGGATGGTAAAATTTTATTCTTTAGACTTCATGTTGATGGTTATTGCTAGAAATTTGGATGAAATATCATGAATTCATGGTTTGAGATGCTGTAAGTGAATTTTTTTTTTGTCATTTTAAATTTATACATAAGCCCCTATAATTTTAATATAAAATATTTTATTAAAAGTGTAAGACTACATTAGAAATATTATCTCCTATTAACAAATAATATCTTACTCAAAAACGAAAATATTGTGGTATTCAAAATTAATTTAGTCCAATATACCATCAAACATGGGATATCATTATTGTGATTATTTTGCTCTTTAGTCCTATGCAGTATCAAACATGGGTCATGTATTAGTATAGCATAAGCTAGGTTAGAGGAGTCCTGGACTATTATAGGACATAAGGTGGGGCATAATAATCCTCGGAAACAAACATGCCCTTAGGTTTCTCTAAACTAATTACTGACTGCTTCAGGGAACTTGACTCTGATAAGCATGATAGACTGATCCAAAACTAATTCCATGGTTACATGGGCATATGACAATACAATTCTTCTCATTATTATTTCAAATGAATAGAAGTGACCAAACAAAAGCTCATAAAAGTATAAGAGAACACATTGATCACCAACCACAATCAAATTCCATAGACCTATCAGTCTTCAGCCTCTTTAGGCTGATTTTGGCACGAAATTACACAATTAGGCATGACTAAACCCAATTGCCAAAACCTTCACCAGAATTTAGTGAGAATGAAAATATATGTTAAAATCTCATCAAACCAGAAGAGCAATGTATTTGAAGTAAAAGAGTACCATATCCACTGGTGGACGCACGTAGAGGCGAGTAGGGGCTATGGTCCCCAATGGGCTTTTCTTTTTGTTGAACTGAGTCTCTTATTTTAATATGTTTTCATTGTTTTGCCTCCCGTTAGTCGTATCTCACATCTCATTCAGTCTTGACTTTTCAAGTTTGTAAATTTATGTTAATTGTATAATAAATATGCATATAGTAATCAGTTTAGAAAAATCATGACAAATAGCCCAGTTTTCAAGAGCTCATCAACATCGAGGAGGAGGGCGCGTTTGGTTACAAGGTGATGCTGTTTGGTCTAAAGAATGTATGGGCGACGTACCAGCGAGCCATAACTGCGCTGTTTCATGATATGATTCACAAGGAAATGAAGCTCTATGTCGATGACATGATCGCGAGGTTTGTTTTTGAGATATTTTAATCTCAGAGTCTGAGATTATTACTGTGTTCTTTGTTGAACTCAAACTCATTGAAAAACTAGTTCAGAATTGGAAAAGTACATGCCAAGATATGTTGGAGGTTGGCGGCAACTGCTATTTTTGGGAAACAAAGTTTCAGGCTTAAGAATTGTATCATTGGTTGTATGAAGCCACCTAATATCATATTGTGGCTTGTAATAACATACATTCTCATATTTTACTGATCTAAAAGATTTGGTTATTATTTAGTTTGCATGAAATTCAAAGACAACTAATGTTAATTTTGATTTATTGTTGCTTGATGTATGCTTGTTCTCTAAGGAAATGTTAGCAATGTTTTTTTTTTATCTTTTATATATATATTTTTCTATATCAGGAGAATTGAATGTAAATATTTTGTATTTTAGAGAAATGTACTAATTGAAAATCGATATGTATACTTGCTAGAAAATGTACGAATTAAAGTTTTCTTTCATTCATTGAGGTTTTATTTTGTGTTTGTTAATTTTTTTTAGCCCACACGTCCAAAAGTTTTTGCGTCTACCATTGACCATATCTCACGATATCGAACTTAAAACTATAAATCCAAACTCAATCAAACTCTAGTAGTATAAAAATTAGAGAACAAAAGGTTAGTAGAGGACATTTTTGAGTATAAAATCACAATATTTGCCTATTTGATCCAACCTTCTAATGCACATTTAGTAATCTATCCAAACCGATGTAGCAACTTCCTTTCATATATAAATCAAATCTCAAGTATCTTCCTGAGACGGTGGAACATGGTGGACACAAACCCCTTAGACTGATGGTTTCCTTGAGAACTCGCCCCCCTTCTCTTGCGTTGAGCAGAAAACGAAACAAAAACTCGAAGAATGGAAGAGAGAGGGGCAAAATGGTCATAGACAAAACAAGAACATAGATGGGAGAAGAACATTATAATGAGTACTTCATGATGACTTTTTAATCAACATTTATGAGTCCCACTTTACGATCACATTTCGGTAAACCAACTATTAGATGTTAAGATATTCATAAGTATATCACTTTTGAAAATTTTCAACTAAATTAAAGATTGTGAAGATACTGAACTAGATCAAATCAATGGACGAACCAAATTTATCAAACACGAACATTTCATGTTCATAACTATAAATCACGATGAATGCCTTAACGATTTTTCAATTTAGTTGGAAATTTGCAGAATGATATACTTGCGATATCTAAACATTTAACGGTTGATCCGAAATGCAATCGACAAGTGGTCTCACAACCGTTGATTAGAAAGTCCTTATTTTAAATGTCCTCGTTAATCTCTCACCTTCATTATAATGATCTTTATTAAAGCCTCACCCTTGTACAACTAAGCCATCATAATATGCATTATTAAAGAAAAGAAATATAAAAAATAAATTTCACAATTACTAAATTCATGTTGGTTCGCCAATGCTTCAAACACTCAAAACTTATACGGGTTTTGGGTCACCAGTGCTTGAAACATTCTATGATGATCTAACTAGACCCTTCTATGTGCCATTCTTTTCCAATTTGATCTACTTCATCTCATGTGTTTTTTGAACTGCATTATAATATCGTGTCTTGAAAATTATTCACCTTGAAAAAAAAAAAAAAAGACAACCCGTCGGACCAAAAACCCGAGTCGAGCCCCGCATCTAAAAAGCCCAATTACTTAAAAACAAGCGTTTCTTCCACCGAAGCGTCGCAGGCTCGAACAAAGAGAGATCCCCTGGGTAAAATTTTCAGAATCGCCATTTACCCAAGCACCACTCTACTCTCTCTCTCTCTCTCTCTGCAAAACCCTAGAACCCCAAATTGAACCATGCCCCGTCACAGAGACGAAGACGACGACGACGAGATGGAGCCAGACGAGGACGAGTACGACCCGACCAAGGTCTAGACGACGTCGACGACGAAGAGGAGGACCGAGGAGGGCGGAGGTCCAGTCAGAAGCGGAGGAGATCGAGCTTCATTGACGACGTGGCCGAGGAGGACGACGAGGAGGAAGAGGAGGACGACGAAGACGAGGATTACGGCGCCTATCGTGGTGGTGGCGGTGGGAGTCGTAAGCGGAGCAAAAAGAAGCCCTCCGGTGCGGATTTTCTTGATCTTGAAGCGGTGGTCGATTCGGATGAGGAGGAAGAGGAGGATGAGGGCGAGGACGGTACGCTTTTGCTAGTGTTTCTACTAATCTCGTTTGATTTGGAATTGTGTTTTTGTTGATTTTCGTATGCATTTTGGGATACTGATTGGAATTGGGTAGGGATAAGGTTCACAGTCGAATTGGTCATAATTTGTAGGTGGTGAAAATTGAAATCGATTCGTGGATGGTAGTGTATATAAAATTGTATTGTTGGTTTCGTTTCATTATGAATTTATTGGGGTTCTTAAGAGGTGTTGATTCTGGCACCTAAAGCTCCTTTGACAGTGTTCTGTTTCGGGTTAAGAATCTTAATTGCTAATGAGATACTGTTCTGGAGATTCTAGTTAAGACCTTAAATATTTCTTAGTAAGCGGTCAGTTTCGTTAATTATTGTCTTTGCCACACTTGACCTTGTAGGAGGTTTCCTCATAAGCTCCAAGCGGAGATTTTTGTCTTTCTTATTACATCTAAAAGATAGGCTATTTTGGTGGATGCTAGATTAGGCATTTCCTTGGATTATGGGAATATTGGGAGGCTACAGAGTTCTTAGAAAATTATCCTTACCATCTTCCTCTGGGAGCTGAAGTAGGCACCAATGCTCTGCATCTGTTTAGGGACTCCTGTTCTTGATCAAATTAGGCAATCATGCCCAAAGAGCAGTCATAACGGATTGTGCAGCTTAAAACATGTCCAATTTTGTTCCTTCCCTTTTCTTTAGTTTTAACGAGCAAGGAAACCTACGTGAAAGGAGACTTGTCCTGTACCGGGAAAGATGGGAAATAAAGAATTAGGTTGCTGCTGACTCACACTTATGTACTGGTATGGAGATGTGTCTCACATGGCGAGAATTCATAGTCTTGTTCCTGTTATAATTAAGGATAAATTTGAAAAGTGCTGTTTAACTTGACTATTTCTTTTCTTCAGTTTCTAATAGCATGAGTGACTTCAATCACCACCATGCATTGCGTGCAATTTCTCTAAACAGTTATTTGAAAATCTTTCTCTAATTTTCTATTGTTAGAGTTCAATTGATTGTTTAGGTCTTGTTCGGAATCAAGGAATAGTCCTTGTTTTTAGGGTCTGTAGAAACGTTGGCTTTGGGATTGTATTGCGATTTTATACCCTTGAGTTTGATGGGAATCATTATTTCAATAAAACTTCATGTGGCAATCTCCTTTTCTTGATTTTGAAAAGTCTTTATGCAGACTTTATTGATACCGGAGCTGATATACCTGAGGAGGGCGATGGTAGAAGGATGCATCATCGCCCATTGATGGATGACCAGGAGCAAGAAGATGTTGAGGCTCTGGAAAGAAGAATTCAGGCAAGATATGCAAAGCAACATCATACAGAAGATACTGAGGAGACCACTGATGTGGATCAGCAAGCTCTTTTACCTTCTGTTTTGGACCCAAAGCTGTGGATGGTGAAATGTGCGGTATGCTTTTCTCCTACCCTGATATTGATAAACATGGTTGTGATAGAATGCTAATGATTTTTGTGTCGATGTCTTGTCAGATTGGTAAAGAACGAGAGGTAGCTGCTTGCTTAATGCAGAAGTATATTGATAAACCTGAATTGAACATCAGGTCTGTTATTGCTCTTGACCACCTGAAGAACTATATATACGTTGAAGCGGAAAAAGAAGCCCATGTGAGGGAGGTATGCATGCGTGTTTATGTTCAAAACTTGTGATGATTTACATATTTGACCATATTTGCAGTATAGTAATTCTTATCTTATTTGACAGTTATTTGTTTTGCTGGTGCTTTGATATGTTCTCAGGCTTGCAAAGGATTGCGCAATATATTTGCCCAGAAAATAGCACTTGTTCCTATTAGAGAAATGACTGATGTTCTTTCCGTTGAAAGCAAGGCAATTGATATTTCTAGGGATACTTGGGTCAGAATGAAGATTGGGATATATAAAGGGGACCTTGCCAAGGTATTGAATGGATTTTTGCTTAAAACTATCAGGTTTTCTCTGTCTAACTTCAAGCTTCTTTTCTCAGGTTGTTGATGTGGATAATGTACGACAGAGAGTTACAGTAAAATTAATTCCAAGAATTGATTTACAAGCTCTTGCAAATAAACTGGTACTGTTTGTTACCTATTTTTGATATGTAATCGAGTTAACAATCATTTTTATTCAACTGAAGTGGTCTCTTTAGAATGATTCCTAGGATGTCGGATTTGTGTTACTCCTCTCCCCTCCCTATAAATCTGTTTTAGTCATTTGCATATCGTTGTACTTTTGATATGTAATAGAGCCTACAACAATTTTTATTCAGTTGAGGTGGTGGTCTAGGTTTGTCGGATTCGTGTTATTCCCACATCCCCTCCCTATAAACCCGTTAGTCATTCAAGTATCATTATCAATTGATCTGGTAATCTTGAGGTGATTTTTTTAATTATACAGGAAGGCAGAGAAGTTGTGAAAAAGAAAGCGTTTGTGCCTCCGCCACGTTTTATGAATATTGATGAAGCTAGGTAATTTTTATATCTACCTTTTACAATAAGATGTTATTAATACTCCCCAAATTGTTATTAACAAACTGCTTTTGCATTAATTTTGTTTTTACCCTTTCATTATTTGGAAAGATTTGCATTTGAAAATGCAAAAGTTTGTTAATGGCAATTTGGGTTGTATGAATAACAGTTCCCTTACAAAATTGTTTCCACCCAATGCATGTGAGCATTAACCTTTCTGTTTTTATTTTATTTTTATATATAGATTTTATAATTACTCTGTTTGTCTCATATGTTCTTTGTACCCTGCTCAGAGAGCTGCATATTCGTGTGGAGCGTAAACGAGATCCAATGACGGGTGACTACTTTGAAAACATTGAGAAAATGATGTTTAAAGATGGTTTCTTGTATAAAATAGTATCAATGAAATCAATAAGTACTCAAAACATACATCCCACTTTTGATGAACTGGAAAAGTTTCGGAAACCTGGGGAGAATGGGGAAGGAGATGTTGCCAGTCTGTCAACTTTATTTTCAAACAGAAAGAAAGGACACTTTGTGAAGGGTGACGCAGTCATCGTCATCAAGGGAGACCTAAAAAACTTGAAAGGGCGGGTTGAGAAAGTTGAGGAAGGGACAGTGCATATCAGACCCGACATGAAAGACCTCCCAGTAAGAATGCATTATCTTTGTTTTGGTGGTTTAATAATTTGGGTAAGTTGCTTGTTAGAAGGTTCCTACTGATTAGTGTTGTGACCACTTGTTACTGTAAATTTTGTTTTGCAGAAAACTCTCGCCATAAATGAAAAAGAACTTTGCAAGTACTTTGAACCTGGGAATCATGTGAAGGTTGTATCTGGTACTCAAGAAGGTGCAACTGGTATGGTTGTCAAGGTCGATCAGCATGTGCTCATAATTTTATCTGATACAACTAAGGAACATGTAAGTGCTTTATTTCCCTTATCTAGGACCTCTAGGACCTCTTGGATTGCAGGAATAGTTTTCTACTGAAGTAGTAATGTGCAAATGACATGATTGTTGCTTGGTTCCAGCTCCGTGTGTTTGCTGATGATGTTGTGGAGAGTTCTGAGGTAACATCTGGTATTACCAAAATTGGGGACTATGAGCTTCATGATCTTGTGCTACTGGAGTAAGTTGTTTGGCTGTTTTCACATGTCATCTATTTTATCATTCATTTTGTCTACATTACTATCAAGTTTATGATATAAATTTAATAGGTTTTTATTTAATTTGTCTGATTTGGTGCAGTAATAATAGCTTTGGTGTGATTATACGTGTTGAAACTGAAGCATGTCAGGTATGTGATTGTAATTGACAATTGTCTGATGCTCCCGTTCTGTGTTTTCACATTTTCAACTCTCCTCCAGGTCCTTAAGGGAGTTCCTGAGAGACCTGAGGTTGCCCTTGTCAAATTAAGAGAGATCAAATGCAAGATTGAGAAAAAGCTTAGTGTGCAAGATTGTTTTAAGAACACAATATCTGTGAAAGATGTTGTGAGGGTCGTTGAAGGTCCTTCTAAGGTGAGATGAGGTCCTTATTTGTCCATTCGTTTACCTTGTTCCAAGATTTTGTAGATCTCTGACTATATTGTCACTGCTGTTGTCATGATAGGGTAAACAAGGTCCCGTGGAACACATATACAGAGGAGTCTTATTCATTTATGATCGCCATCACATAGAGCATGCAGGCTTTATCTGTGTTAAGTCACATTCTTGTCGTGTTGTAGGAGGATCACGTGCCAATGGTGATAGAAATGTAAACCCTTTGTGCTCTTTATTACTTCTGAACTCTCTTCCAGTTTCTCTCTTAGTTTCGACTGTTGATGCTGTTATTCTAATCCAATATCAAACTTGTAGGGTGACTCCTACTCTAGATTTGATCATCTTCGAGCTCCTCCTCTTATTCCCCAGTCCCCCAGGAGGTTTACTAGAGGAGGCCCGCCTAATAACTGTATGTTCCAGAGATTCAATGAAAACTCTTCTTTTATCTTTTATTCTTTTGGCCAACTTTATTGAACAAGTTTGTAATAATCTTACTTTTATCATGGTCCAGTTGGGGGAAGAAATAGAGGTGGAAGAGGGCATGATGGATTGGTTGGGACTACAGTAAAGATTCGCCAGGGTGCCTATAAGGGTTACCGTGGGCGCGTTGTTGAGGTTAAGGGAACTAGTGTACGGGTGGAACTTGAGTCCCAAATGAAAGTTGTGACAGGCAAGTCTGTGGGATTTATTGGCTGCTTCATTCTTTATGTATCTTCATTGGCCATAACTCTTTTATCATGCTTGCAGTTGACCGGAATTGTATTTCTGATAACGTGGCTATTACAACACCATATCGGTAATTATAATCAACTAAAGTCTTTCTAAGTCATTCACTATTGGTTTCTGACTCTGATCTAAATTTTTCCAGTGATACATCTAGCTATGGTATGGGAAGTCAGACCCCAATTCATCCTTCTCGAACTCCGCTCCATCCATATATGACTCCAATGAGGGATGCTGGAGGTTGGTTTTTTGAAGCCTTGAGTTCAAATATTTGAGAAACTTAGTGTCTTGTCTTGTAGAAGTTAAGATAATGATTATGTTTGGACCATAAATTATTTGACATGGACATGTATTAAATAACTGACATATCTGTATTCATCTTTGTATTCCTTCTTGCAGCAACGCCTATTCATGATGGCATGAGGACTCCAATGCGTGACCGAGCATGGAATCCGTATGCACCTATGAGCCCAGCAAGGTTTGTGTTATGTAATGTTAAATTTCTTTACTTCTTTCAAGTGAAAGTGTTGGCTAATAGTTGAAATAATTTTTGCTCAACATGGTGAGACTTGCTTGGTTAAAGGAAGTGGAAATTCTGTCTTGTATTCATATATGGAAGTTTAGGTTTCAAATCTGTAACGAAGGTTTGAAACTATTTCACGAAATTACATATACAACAGAAGAATGGTGGGGAGAAATATAATGAGTTATGGACTTCACAATGAAAATGTCTAACTAGAGTCCTATCTGTTGCATATAAGATCATTATTATTTTTAATCTAAGGTTCTTGTGGACTTCAAAATGGAAAAAGTCAAACTAGGGCCCAATCAATCACCACCCATGATGAGTAAATATTACGTGGAAAAAGTACTGTTAACAAAATCCGTTTTAAAAAATAATAATTGTCCGTCACATGTGGATGTAGAAATGGTGCACTTTTTGCGTCATTATATTTTACCTGTGTTACAGGTACCCTATGAAATATGCAATATATGCTCTTTATAAACTCAGGAGGATGTTTGTGTCCTAGACATGCTTATTCTAATTACTTTGTATGCATCATGATATGTACTTAACCAAATGCTTTCAAATAGTATAAGTGATAAAAATTTGCATATAAGCAAAATACACGGTGATTTTACGGGTTGAGCAAGCGAGAGTGGGAGCGGGTGGGGGGGGGGGGGGGGGGGGGGGGGGGGGGGGGCGGGGACAGAGAGAGTTGACTTAATAGATTGACAATTGGGAAGTGATTATAAGGGTTTAGCGAGAGCGGGAGGGAGGGAGGCAGAGAGAGTTGACTTAATAGATTGACAATTGGGAAGTCAGATGTGTTTTGTCACTGATGCTTTTGTTTGAACTTTGATGGTGATAAATCAGGGATAGCTGGGAGGATGGAAACCCTGGTTCTTGGGGTTCTAGCCCACAGTATCAGGTGAGTTAACAGCGCATAATAGGCCAGAGTTTGCATAGAGATGTATTTAGTCTATACATGTGTTTAAGTAGCTTCAATATTGTTCTTTTCAGCCAGGAAGTCCTCCTTCACGGACATATGAAGCTCCAACTCCTGGTTCAGGTTGGGCCAACACTCCTGGTGGAAATTATAGTGAAGCTGGAACACCAAGGGACAGCACTGGTTATGGTACAATTACTTTACATTTTTCCAAAAATGTATTTGCATTCTATTTTGGAGTTCTTACCGTAATTCATTTTATGTCCCTGTTGCAGCAAATGCTCCTAGCCCGTACTTGCCGTCGACTCCTGGTGGACAGCCTATGACACCAAACTCAGCATCCTATCTTCCTGGAACTCCTGGAGGGCAGCCAATGACACCAGGGACTGGTGGTCTGGATATGATGTCTCCTGTTATAGGTTTGATTTCCAGTTTTCTAGTATACCAGCATACTGCTGAGATAAACTCTAATTTTTCGTGTTGTGAACTAGTAGTTGGGCTACCTGTTTCGTGGGGATTTCTGATTACCTATTTGTGGGTAGTGTTATATAGGTGCTTGGTTCATAATCAGTCGGTAGTCTCTAATGTGACTTAGTTTTATTTTTGTGAATGGATGCTTAATCCAGCCGCTTCCAGAGGCTCGGATGGTGTCACAGAAAGTAAAATAATAATAAAGAATGCTCTTACTATCTATCTAGACTTCTAGAGGTAGTGTTAGATGGGTGTTTGGTTCTTTGTATTCCAGTACCTGATAGTATTGTAATAATATGCTTGCTTAGAGCTGGATTTCTATAGTCTCATTGCACCTTAAAGCTCCTTTGAAATTGCTGTTCTGCTGTGGACAAGGCATAACAATGTTAACATTAGAGACGGGGTGTTTGGTTGTTAGTATTCCACTAGTTGGTAGGTTCTTGATGATATCCTTGCTTAATCAGAGATAGGCTGGCTACTATCCTATCCTTTTAAGGCCTATTTATGTGCTAATGGATGTAAATGACACTTATTTTTGTTCATAAAGCAGTACACATCATAATTATTTTATTTTATTTTGAGATGGCGATGGAAGGAATATATATTCAGATAGAAAAAAAAAAAAATCTAACGGATGCCCTGGTCATTTGGATTGCTTAGCTCTGTAATCCTCTGTTTAAGTTCTAATGTAATATCTGGTAGCAGGAGGGGACAATGAAGGACCGTGGTTCATGCCAGATATATTGGTCAATGTACGCATTTCTGGAGAGGAAACTACTGGAGTTGTCAGAGAAGTGCTCCTGGTATGTCCTCAGAGCATGCTCCTACATTATACAATCTATGATTTTTATGAAGTACAATGATACCTGCACCTGTACAGAGATGTTTGTTAAGGGATCTCATGATTCCTATGAAATATTGAACCACAAATAAGTTACACTTCACTTGAGAGTTAGTTCTTCAAAAATTATATCTGAACTTTCACTGAGACAGATACTACTAACATTGTGCCTAACATTTGAGATACTAACTATATTGTTATGTGGTTCAGGATGGCTCGTGTAGGGTAGCTCTTGGCTCGGGTGATACTGTAACTGTACTTCCAAATGAAATGGAGGTAGTCGTACCAAGGAAGAATGATAAGATCAAAATCATGGGTGGCTCATTACGCGGTGCCACTGGCAAGCTGATTGGTGTCGATGGCACGGATGGAATTGTCAAGGTTGATGACACTCTTGATGTTAAAATATTAGACTTGGCTATTTTGTCAAAACTAGGCCAATCATAATTTGGTGGGAACAAATAAAGGTTCAGTGTATATTATTGTTAATTTTTTTTTTCCGGGTAATATTAATCTTTTGGGCAAGCAAAATCCGTTTGAGATTCTTTTACTTTTCAGTCCCAACCTCCTTTCATTCCATCTTTGGACATGGTGATGGATATATGAAATGGTCAAATTAAGTATTAAACCAATTCGAAAGGGTGCTGGACAGTGGACACTATCTTTGAGTGTGGCTGGTTCTGGGCTTGTTGTCGGAGTTGACGTTGTCGGTGATGCCTTCACCGGAAGGTTGGCTTTGAATTTGAAACTGAGCATGGATTTGGACCTATTGTGGGGTATGAGTTCGCCGCTGGTTTTGATTTTAGGGTTGATGGTTTGGATGTGGTGTTGCTGTATTGGGGTGGATAAGCGCGGCGTCCTCTAGCAACGATTCTAATCAGGGATGGCTGATGCAGCTTCCAGCAACAGTTTAATTAGGGATGGCGGATGCAGCTTCTTCTTGGAAGTTCTGCCTGGCATCATGTGAAATTGTTCCCGACTTGGGTTCAGCTTTTATCTGTCTTTGGTTCAATTTCTTTTCGGGATATAAGTCTCCAGTTTGATTTTTTTAGTTTTTTTGTTTTTCTTTATGGACCTTCTTTTTCCTTAAGTGGTGGCTCTTTTTTTCCCTTCTAACGTAATCGGGGGTACGACTTTTCAAATGACTTATCTGTTTTGGGATATAAGTCTTCGGTTTGATACCTTTTAGTTTTATTTTGTGTTTGTTTCTTTTCAGACCCTCTTTTTCTTAAAATGGCGGCTCTTTTTTTTTATATTTTTTTTCCTTCTAACATAATCGGGGACACGACTTATCAAATGACTCATCTATTTTGGGATATGTCTTCGGTTCGATATCTTTTAGTTTTTATTTTATTTTTTATTTTGTGTTTGTTTCTTTTCGGACCCTCTTTTTCCTAAAATGACGACTCTTTATTCCTTCTAACATAATCGGGGCACGACTTATCAAATGACTATCTTTTTTGGGATATAAGTCTTCGGTTCGATTTCTTTTTGTTTGTATCTTTTCGGACCCTCTTTTTCCTAAAATGGCGGCTCTCATTTTCCCTTCTGACGTAATCGGGTGCACAATCTTCCAAATGACTATCTACAATTTAGTTACAATATCAAAACATACTAAATTTTTGTTATACTTTTTAGTACCATTTATTTCCAACTACCGATCTAATTGGCTTTCCATTTTCAGATTATTTCTTTCTCTTTTCTCTCTCCACTCACCTAAATTTTTTTTGAAACAAATATTCTTTCTTGTTTAGTCATCACCATCAATCCAATTCTTCCTTGCTTGGGGTGTTTGCAAACAAATATAAGATTTTAGCCGGCCACGATCTGGTTTATTGTTTGAGATATGTTAATAGTTTATTCTAATTGAGTTAAAATATGGAACAAACTTATGAAGGAGTTGAATTTTGATTTTATGTTTTCTTTGATGGTGATGAAAGACATATTAGGAAAAAGAAAAAAAAAAGGAGTTTATTGACGCAGATATGGGAGTATGAGAAATAAAGACCATCTGAAATGAAAATAAACAATTATAATGGAAAAAGAAAAATTTATATGACGGATTCCTGAGTAAGATGAAATATTAGAAAATATCTAGCAAAAGATCCAGAGAGGATCCAAGTCTAGGTGTTTTTGCGTATGTGTATGTGTGTGATGACGAACGTAGAGTTTTGTGAATGAAGAAGAAATGTAATTTCGTAAAATGAGTACGAGTCATTGATAGCCCAAAACATGTATGGGGAATTTTCAAGCCAAACACCCACTCTGATACTATAATAAAACAATATGGGGTTCATATCCAAACTAATTGGCACTGGATAGAGTGCCCAAAACCCTTATAAACTCATTAGCAAGGTCCTATTTTTTCCATGTGGAATTTATATATTTTCAACCGTTTATAAGGTCATTTCATAACATGTTTCTTTGTAATGCTACAATTTTTTATTTTTTTGACAAACCCTTAAGATGCTACCAGTTTTTTAATAAAGTAATCATTTTCTACGAAAAACAATAATACAGAAAAAAAGAAATGAAAATTCAAATACAAGCTCCAAGCATAGTAGCCACAGCCCTGCATAGACTAAAGTACTTGAACATATATTTCCAGCCATCACTTGGACAACTGTTCTGGCTGACTGGCCAAAGCAGAGAAGTCGCTGACCGCGGTTTCTGAGTGCTTAAAATCAGGGTATTCACTCGGGTTTTAGTTTTGGACTACTTTTTGTCACTATTTTTGTATCCTCATTTCTGTGTTCTGTTCCCCTTTTTTTAATTATTTTTTTAACTTGGGATTTAATAAAGGTCTCTAAAACAAAAGTTTGGCTAAAATTTGCAAAATTGCAAGTATTTGCAATTGATTTATGACTGGAAGCACACCTCTGGCTTTGAATGTGGTTCTCTTTCTGGTTTTACTAAAATAGAGATCCCGCCCTCTATCTGCTAGCTCAAATTATAGAAAAGATGAGCTTTGGAAGTAATTCAGTAATAGTAGTATAGCGGTGCACACTTTCAAAGGACTAATATTTTGATCATATTCATATGTTCACAGGATTACAGAAGCAGTTGGACATACATTCTTGCATTACATGCAAACCAAACTAAATAGAACGAGTGAACGACAAAATGGAAAATAAGAATGTAATGTCACAAACAACATCAAAGGTAAAAAGACTTTCACTCCTCCATGTTAATCATGCAACGAAGACCTTCCCCTTTAAGCATGTAGTCAAATGCCTTGTTGATTTGTGAGAATGGGAGTTGATGGGTGATAAATTTGTCTAGCTCCAGTTCCTGGAACATCCGAGTTTAAAATTGATTGATGAGTACATTAATGAAAACAAAAAATAAAAGAAACTTTTAGCTTCTGCAAGCTAGCTTACCTTGTTCATGTATTTCTCCACAACAGAGGGAATGTCAGTCCGTGGCTTGTAGTTTCCGAAGAAGGTACCTTTGAGAGTCCTCTCATTCAGAAAGTTCACTGGATGAGTCTGGAAGACAGCATCTTTGTGTGGCACTCCCACAAGAACAGCAACACCCCAACCCTGAGACAATACGACAGTTTTGTGTCTACTTATCAGCATCCAATATATTATGAGCCAATTAGGGACATCAACACATTTTTGTGATCAATCCAGAAATGGACACGAAATGGTAAAGAACATACATCATGGACACATTCAAATGCAGATATCATGGCTTGAATATTTCCAGTGCATTCAATGCTTCGATCAACTCCTCCATTGGTCAGCTCAGCAATCACCTAACAATGAATTCATTACAAAAGCTTTTACATAAACATGGATAGTTCATAAACAAGGGAAGGAATACCAAAACAAGTTTAGCAAGTTAGCACCAAACCTCTTGAACTGGTTTTTTGTGGTCTTTTGGGTTCAAAAATTCGGTAATACCAAACTTTTTAGCTGCCAACAACCAAATCAAAATTCAGAAATGCCGCAGTACGAACCAAGAAAAAAAGAACAAGAAACTTTGGTAACAATCTTTTTTAGGGAAATGTATAGATATCTGACCTTCTTCAAATCTGCTGGAATTCAAATCAACACCAATAATTCTTGAAGCCCCAGCCATCCTGGCTCCTTCAGCAGCCTGAAAACAGAGAGAATTTAAATTAACCATGTTTCATCATACATAAATGTAAGTGGTTAATGGAATAAAGCAAAAAGATAAAGAAACTCACTGCAAGGCCTACAGCTCCCAATCCAAACACAGCCACTGTGGAGCCCTTTTTCGGTTTTGCAACATTAAGAGTAGCTCCCAAACCTGATTATATCCAAAAAGTATAAACATTAATCTCACAATTAGGAACATTAAGCTGCAATGTACAACAGCCATATAAGTTGGCACTAAATAATTGAGCTCCATACCAGTTGAGATTCCACAACTGAGGACACAAACTTTGTCTAGAGGAGCTTTGGGGTTGATCTTGGCAAGGCAGCCAACATGAATCACAGTGTACTCACTAAACGTTGAAGTCCCAACAAAGTGGTATATGGGTTTGCCCTTAATCGAAAACCTCGATTTTCCATCATTAAGCATCACTCCCCTGTCTGTGTTTATCCTGAGGAGGTCACACATGTTGCTTTCTTCTGATTTACAGTGAGCACACTCCTTGCATTCCCCAGTGAACACCGGAAGCACATGATCTCCCGGTTTGAGATCAGTCACTCCTTCACCAACACTCTCCACAATCCTAGATGTTGACAAATTGAACACCATAGTAAACTTTCATCTGTTATAATTGAAATGGACATAATTCATGCTTGATGTTCCATGTTCTGTATATTAAATTGATATCAGGTAGATAGAAATTTACGTACCCTCCTGCCTCATGGCCGTAAATCCTAGGAAATAAAGGATGTTGTCCCTGCAATATAGAAAACCCAGTTTAGATTTGGTGTGCTATATATACGAGTAGTAGTCTCTATCTGTCATATATTCTCCCATACTCTCAATCTAAACCATACATTTTCAATATAGTTCACATACTTAATCACCCAGATTGACAAGTGACCGACAATGCAACATGTTAAGACTATTTGACAAAGAGAAATTGTTTTGTTCTTTCCATTGTTGGCTTCTCAAATGAGGTGAAAAAAAAAAGAAAGGAAAATGTACCTTGGCTTCCCAGAAGTAGACATCAGTATGGCACAAGGAGGTATAAAGAATCTTGACACGAACTTCATTGGCCTGAGGAGGTGCTACCTCTACTTCTTCAATCACTAATGGCTTCCCTGCTTCCCATGCCACAGCAGCTACACCAACAAAAGAAAATCAACCCTTTACTCCATAAAACTAAGAACCAGAAATTGCAAGATCATACCCATATGAACTAAAAAATTTCTAATGATGATTATATATTCATATACCTCTGCAGCATATGACCTTTCCTTCAGTACTGGACATTTTCCCTTCTTTTCTTCACTCAAAACCCAAGTAATGCAGCTAAGAACCTGAGATTGAAACTCTGAATAAAGCTTTGTAGTATCTGACAAACTTGTGATAAGAACCCTTTATGTTTTTGCTCTGGTGGAAAATAAAGCCAACTTCTTTGGGTATATATACCCTTAAAGGCTGGAATAAACTAATGGACTAATGATACTATTGTCAAGCTTTATTTTACGGTTTGTATTAGAATAGACTTTTCAAGGACTAAAACATGTAAAACCAATTGGTCAAAACCATCGCTGGAATAGAATAAAGAATCCTATCAAAAAATTTCCACGGATAGAAAAAGAAGTATCCAATCAAATCTGCTTTCAGTGGATTTATATTACTAGGTGCTAACAAACAAGGTGCTTACATCGACATAATAACCTTCCCCTCTTTTTTTTTTTTTTTTTTTTTTTTACATATGTAATTATTTTCATTTTAACAAATGAATGTTCACTATATTTAAATGCGAGCGCAATTACACATAGTAATTTATTTTGGAAGTACAACATAATCTGTAAATGAAAGCTAAGGCACTATAACTGCTGGTAGCGCCCACCGTGGGACGAAAAAACGACTGCCCCACCGGGCAACTCACCCAAAACCAGGTCGTCTGTAACCACTTCTGATGGAGAAACCACTATTGTCCTAGTTGCTTATATTATAATTTTGTTATGAGTTCTAAGTTTGGGGAGTTTTACTTAAAATTAGTTGTTAATTACACCTAAGCTTCTCATGCTCCAGCATGGCTTCATGACTGTGTGAATGTTATCCTTTCGCTTTTGCTGTATGATAAAGATAGATTTGGATACTGATAGAATTATTAAAGTCTAAAAGATGCTGTCACCATTATTTAATGACCTGGTGAGATGGATTGGATCAACTGATCGACCTCACAAAATATCTAGACAAGTCCAAGAGCAAAAGTCTTATTGCTTATATTCCCTTATAAGCCCTCTTGTCATTAAGGATAACTAAACAAATAGTGGTTTTGTATGTTTTGTAAAATAAAGTGTCAACTGATTTTGAAGTATGTAATTTGAACAAGAAACAAGCAATTCAGACTGTTGATGGTTTTCGTGGAGGTGTTAATTGATTCCGCTGGTTTTAGAGAAGGACTGCTCATTTGACCGACAGAAACATAATAATAGAAAAGGAAAATGACTGGGGCCATCCTTGTGTGTTATGAGTTGATATGGAGCCGGTTTCGACTTATTTACCCCAATTTTTTGGATCTAAATTTAATAGGGCCTTGTTTAGAATCAGAATTTTGATTTGGATTTCAATTTCAAATCTAATGTATTTAGAACCTGCAGAATTGAAATTTAGAATCTGCAGAATTGAAATATGTGTATTTTAAATCTTACTGTTTGGATTGAAAAAAAAATGTAACGATTTAAAATTTAAGATTTAGATTTTGCAGTATCAGAACAATATCCAACTCATGTTTGACTTGGTTCAAAGGCCTTCAGAGCAACCTACAACTTGACTCGGAGGGGATGAAGTCATCGATGGAAAGCTCAGCCACCTTCGTCAGAGTCAACGAGTCGTCGGCAATGCAGAAGAATCTACGGAGGTTGAGCCGAAACGCAGAGAGAGAGAGAGAGAGAGAGAGTAGATCAGGATAAAGTCGGTGCAAGAAAGCTCGAGCAAGGTGGCCGGAGTCGTCGACGATGCAAAAGAAGCTACTGAGGTAGAGCCGGAGCGTGTAGAGAGAGAGAGATGTGAGAGAAGGAGAAGCGAAGAAGAGAGCTAGAGAGAGGCACGAGCTATTTTTTTCAACGAGTCCTAGGCCTGGTGATTTGAAATAACTAGGGTCCCCTAGTTATTTGAAATCATCAACTTTTGCTATCTGAAATCTCTAGGTTAATTTTGAAGAAATCCAAATACCCGCTATAGAAGACAGCCAAACAAACAGATTTGGATTCGGGAGTTCTAAATCCAAATCCACACTCTCAAATCCCCATATCCAAACAGGCCCTAGAAGAAAATAATGAAGTAAATACATTAAGGGCAATTTCATGCTTGCATTTTATTTCAACACAGACGTTCTTGTACTTACCAAAGATCAATCAACTTTTTCAACTCTTTAGTCTTTTTGCCAACTATTGTGTGATACATTTTGAAACTCTCGTTACTTACGATATAATTCTGCATGCAATGTTAGTAAATCATTGTCATACAAGGGAGCCCACTAGAACCGCGTATCCAAATGTAAATTGACAGAAAGATAATGATTGGATAAGATTAATTAAAATTAGAGACTATAGTGGTACATGTGATGAAATTAGAAGTGCAAGAGGGTAACTAATTTAAGGTATAAAGGTTAGTGAGGTAAAACAAAATTAGCCTATAAACGTCATTTTATTTGCCCAAAAGATGTCAATAATTCAAATGAGTGAAATTATACACACTAAGTCACTAATTCAAATGCTTTAGAAAAAGTTATTACCTAAGTATTTCACTTATAATTAGTAATTCTTTGCAAATTCGAAAACGAAAGTTATGTATTTAGAAAGATTAGAAGTAAAAAGATTGAGGACTAGTTTGGTACAGCTGTGCTTATAAAATAAGGTGGTTTATGCTGTGAGCCTGTGATATGAGAATAACTGGTTGTTAAGTAAAACAGTTAAATGTTTGATAAATTAGGTTTTTAAAAATGCTTATAGTACCAAAAACAACTGCAAAGTATTTTACTTATCTTAAAACTAAAAGTGCTATAGTAAAAAAATAAACTTCTTCTACAAATTAGGTTGAGTAGACTTTTGCTTTTGGCTCTAAAAGAGTTCTGGCTTAAAAAAAAAAAAAAAAACCAACTGTTTTCAATATATAACGTGACTATTGCTTTTAATTGAAGCTGCTTATAAGCCTTTTCAAATGCAGCTTGAACTTTAGACTTTTTGTAATTAACTAAAGCCAGAGCTCACAACGCTCACCACTGAAGTCCAGAGAGTAAGAACTAGCTCAATGACCTTGTGACTTCTCCTAGTATTCTTGATGTTAGATACTTCTGAATCGAGAATATGAAGCTGGGTGCTTCGGTGGCTCTCACTAGAGTTTGGGTGTCGTGTGACAGTAGTGGTAATACATCCCTTACTAATGGGTTCAAAATGCTCATTTTGGTGGTGGAGGCTTTGGGAGCCTTGTTGGGATCTTTTGCCAAGATTGAAATGTTTCCTTGTTGGATCTGGTGGTTTGATGGAGGCGGGTGGAGACACAACGGGAATAGGTAGCTGTTTGGTCGGGTCGTGGTGATATAGTGATTACCTCGGCGTCAAACTTCCCTTGGTTCGGACTTCGGAGTGGTGACTGGGGTCGATTATTAGACTGTTCGCTTGGTCTCATAATAGTGGTGTGCTGGCGTTAGTGCACTTGCTGGTGTAGGGTCCATTGGTCTTCTAGGTTGTATGCATATTGGTTGTCTTCCTCATTCACATTGCGTTACTGGTGTTTAATTGGTTTTATTTGGTGTTAGTCTATGGTTTTATTTTTAAATCTCAAACAAGTTCATGATCTGGCTTACTAGCCACACGCTTCCTATCAAAAACCCGAAGTAACGGCACAGAAAGCAAAGGCCACGTGGCAGTGGCTGAGAAACAAAGGCGCCGCTGGAACAACCAAAACAGGAGGAGTTCAAGTAATTGCTAGTCCAAAACTGGTTTCCATAGAATCACAAACTATCATTGACAATACTGGCTTGTAAAGAACGTCAACATTTTTATTCTTGCACATAGGGCTGTTGGCTCCCTCTCACAGTTACAGTCACGCGTACTATTAAAGTATAAATACCGCCACTCACACGTTCCATTTCCACATCCAAAAGAGTCTTTCAACTCTTCACTCTCACAAACATCTCAACCATGTCTAACACTGCTGGCAAGGTGATCAAGTGCAAAGGTAAACCCCTTAGACACTTTGATCATTGTTTCTTGCTAAACCCTTCTGTTTGATTCTCCAGTTTGTGCTTTTGGTTTCTGATAATGGAAATTGGTTTGTCTGATCATGTTGTTGTTGGGTGCATGGTTTATCAGAAATCTGATCATGTTGTTTTTGGAGGCACCCCACACCCTTTGTTGGGTTCTCTCACTTCTCTGTTTCTGAGTTCTGATAACGATGAGTTCTCTTTATTTTGATCCTGTTTCTTGTGACCTCCTATTTACTTGATAAACCCTTCTGTTAGATTCCCTAATCTGAGATCCAATTTGTTTTTTTCACCCTATAATCTGTTGATGGTCTTTCCCATTAGTGTTTTTTTTGCTTATGATCATGATTACAAATTGCTGTTAACTACTCCACCTTTTTTCTTTTCTTTTTTCTTCAAAGCTATTATTGGGTTTTCTGTATCTGATAAGGGGGTGTCATTCATTCTGTTCTTTAGTAATGTTGGTGGGGATCGTGATGATCACTCTGTCTTTTGGTCTAAGATTTGTACCATGTTGGGCTAAGCAGCTTCGTTTTTGTAATATGAACATCTAGTGGCTTGGGCTTTCTCTGGTTTTGTAACATTTGCTTGATTAGATTTTATGAGAATAGTATTGTTGGAAGAGCTCTAAAGTTGGTTAAAAAAAAAATTAATTAATTTTATTATCTGGCAATGCAGTGAAACATCTGATAAATAAATTTGTTTGTTTCTTTTCTACAATTTGTAACCACACTCAAACTTCTTGGTCATGTAGTTAGTTCCTCTTGTGAGAACACTGATTTTGACTATATGATTGTTGCTAATTGATGATGGCATATGTGGATTGTAGCTGCGGTGGCCTGGGAAGCCGGGAAGCCGCTGGTTATTGAGGAAGTGGAGGTGGCACCACCACAGAAACATGAAGTACGCTTGAAGATCCTCTTTACCGCTCTGTGCCACACTGACGTATACTTTTGGGAAGCAAAGGTAAACCTTAAACTTATAAAAGCTTTGTTCATCATTGTTTGAACTAGGCATATTGAACGGAATGCTCAGTATGAGTATCAGCATAATGTTTAGTTTCATATCTTGGAATCCATCAGTGAAGTTGTTCTGTTTTTCAATCTACAATATGTCACTATTTATCTAATATGGTTGATGAATTTAATGCTTCCCCCAAATTAAAAACAAAAAAGGAAGATAAAACTCTTCTGTAGATTATACATGCGATTCTAGCCTTGAAGATTATAGATGTCATATGTTGGAACTAAAACAATTCTGTTGTGTCACAGGGACAAAATCCACTGTTCCCTCGGATTTTAGGTCATGAAGCTGGAGGGTATGTGTATCTTTAACAGGAAAATTAATACCATGCTTTTAGTTTCCTTCCATACAGTATATTTACTTTTCCTTGGGATTTTTTGTTTAGAATTGTGGAAAGTGTAGGCGAGGGTGTAACTGAACTCCAACCGGGAGACCATGTCCTCCCGGTGTTCACTGGAGAATGCAAAGAGTGCGCACATTGTAAGTCAGAGGAAAGCAACATGTGTGATCTCCTAAGGATTAATACCGACAGGGGTACTATGCTCAATGACGGCAAGAGCAGGTTTTCCAAGGATGGAAAGCCAATTTATCACTTTGTTGGTACCTCTACATTCAGTGAGTACACTGTTTCACATGTTGGATCCGTTGCGAAGATCAACCCTGCAGCGCCTCTTGACAAAGTTTGTGTTCTTAGTTGCGGAATTTGTACAGGTTCGGGTGAAACTTATCACATTTAATCATGACAGTGGGACATATATCACTGGTTTCTTTACTTGTAGTAATGAATCGTTTTATATGTGCTCAAAAGGTTTTGGTGCAACTGTAAATGTTGCAAAGCCGAAAAAGGGTTCATCAGTTGCCATTTTCGGATTGGGTGCTGTTGGTCTTGCTGTAAGTTATTCTTATTTCTCCTTTATTCCATTTCTTCAACTAATTAGAACTATTCTGATGATCTTTTTGTTGCAATTTAGGCCGCGGAAGGTGCAAGGGTTTCTGGGGCTTCAAGGATCATCGGAGTTGATCTGAGCTCGAACCGATTTGAGGAAGGTATAGACAATGCCTGCTCATGTTCAGGACTCTGCTTCATATCATGTTAAAAGTATGTTCATTTACAATTTGTCACTTTTCTGACAGCTAAGAAGTTTGGGGTGAATGAATTTGTGAATCCAAAAGATCATAACAAACCTGTTCAGGAGGTGAGTACACACAATTATGTTTGAGTTTGTATTTCCTGCTAGTTGATTAGATAGCCCAACATTTCCATTTGTCTCCTCTGTTGGCACTTAGCACTACTCAGTTATCCTTTTGCACTTCAGAATTTTGTGATTTCCTTGCACTCGACCCTACCTGTTGAGGATTTGACTTGAAGAGTTTCAAGTCTGCAACAATGTGTTCATACTACTGGTTATACTGAATCAAAATACATAATGACTTCACAATTGAATTTAAAATCATGGTGATTATGGTTTAAGAGACTAACATTTGAGCTCTGACATAAAGGTGATTGCTGAGATGACCAATGGTGGAGTCGATCGGAGTGTTGAGTGCACTGGAAGCATCCAGGCTATGATATCTGCCTTTGAATGTGTTCATGATGTAAGCATCTCCCTCAGGTTTTCGTGTTCTTGTTGATCTGTTGTTCTTGAAGTTTAACATTGTAACTTATTTTCGTTTTTCCAATTTTAGGGTTGGGGGGTTGCTGTACTTGTTGGAGTGCCAAACAAAGACGATGCGTTCAAAACTCATCCGATGAACTTCTTGAATGAGAGGACTCTTAAGGGTACTTTCTATGGTAACTACAAGCCCCGGACTGATCTACCTGGTGTTGTGGAGAAGTACATGAACAAGGTAATCACATTTTCTTTCACCCTTCCATTCCAGCATCCCACTTCATGACGGCTCTGATGGGTTCTTAGATACATGTAGAAAACATTAATTTGACATGGGAATTAATTTGGTCTGCAGGAGATGGAAGTGGACAAATTTATCACTCACTCTGTTTCTTTCTCTGAGATCAACAAGGCCTTTGAGTACATGCTGGCAGGACAGGGCATCCGGTGCATCATCCGCATGGAGCACTAGAGCAGTTTTACTTTGCTTGTTCTTATGTTAATTATAAGAGTTTATGTATATCATCTATGCCATATGGAAAAAGAATAATTTGATTATGGAATTTCAAGACTTGTGCAAAAAGAAGAATTTGCAATTGTTTGGATGTCTTTCCTTTTATATAATAAATGGTTAGTGAAAAGTAGTATAATGTTTTACATGTTATTCTGTTCTGTTCTCTCTACCATTGCGCTACATATCGCATTGCCAATTTGCCATGGTACTCTTCACTGACCACAGCACTCCCAACACCCTTAACTTGAAGTCTTTTTCTGTATGTGCAACTGCACTTTTTCTGTTTTTGCAACCGCACACCGGGCAATCTGGGCAATCCGGAACATATTGGTTTAAAGCAATGCTAGCATTTTTCCACACATGTTTTGTATGTGCAAGTTATTATTAATATTTTTTTTTTTAAATTAAAAAGAAAAAAGTTGTTTATTGCAGAGACTAGAAAATGGGAGAGAGAAAGTTGGTTTGTGGATATTTTTTTTAAATTTTTTTAATAAAAATACATTTTGTAAATGTCGTAATTATCCTTTTAATTTAATTAATTCTCAAAGTTTATTAATCTTCTAGTGTCAATTCCGTTAAAATTTTAGATTTTGGCTAACAAAGCCTCTTCTATTAATAATACTATAGATATATTTAAAATAATATATATATATATAGGGCATTTTCACTAAGAGATCCTTTTTTTTGTCTTTTATAGAGATAGGTATCAGACAAACTTTTTTATTATATTTCGGCATCTCAATTGTTTATTTTTTAGATCCTAATGTGTAGATTACTTCTGTAAATTTTCAGCCAAATCGGTGATCGTTAATGCATTCAAAACTGCAATTTACACGAATGGACCGAATCTGTCGAACCGGAACCGTTCGTGTTTATAATGGTAAATTGCAGTTTTGGATGCCTTAACGATCATAAAATTGGCTGAGAATTTGCAGAAGTGATCTATACATTAGGACCTAAAAACTGAACAGTTGAGATGTGAAAATATGATCGAAAAGTTGGTCTAATGCCCTATCCCTCTAAAAGACCAAAAAAAGAGATCCCTCACTATATATATATACAACGCTTCTCCACTGCGGACATCCGCAGTTTTTCTTAGGTACAGATTTCCAGTTTTACCAACTTTTCGATCATATTTTCATATCTTAACCGTTCAGTTTTTAGGTCCTAATGTATAGATCACCTCTACAAAATTCAGCCAAATTGGTGATCGTTAAGAAATCCAAAACTGCAATTTAGAACAATGTATACAAATAGTTCCGGTTCGACAGATTCGGTTCGTTCGTGTAAATAACAGTTTTGGATGCCTTAACGATCACAAATTTGGCTGAAATTTTCAGAGGTGATCTATACATTAGGACCTAAAAATTAAACAGTTAAAATGTGAAAATATGAAAATATGATCGAAAAGTGGGTCAAAACTGGAAATCCGTACCTTTTTGCTTAGGTGCGGATATCCACACCTGAACAAAGTTATATATATATATATATATATATATATATATATATATATATATATATGGAGGATCCAGAGAAAACATCCTTACTTTAAGAATTTGAGAATTTTTACTATTTTACACTAGTATATGATCTAATCACTACTAAAAACAATCGCTTTTGCGATGCCTATTTTACGACGGCAAATTGAGCTTTTGCTATGATAAATTGAGGTTTTTTGCGACGGCAAGACATGCATTGCAATAGGTGGCGTTGCAAATCCAATTGCTACGGCAATTTTCCGTAGCAAATATTTTTTAGCGACGGTTTTCTCTTGCTGTTGCAAATTTATTGTTTTGCGACGGCCCATTTGCTACGGTGACTTCCGTCTCAATGTTTGTTTTAGGATAATCCATGTGGAGGTATTTGCGACGGTAACCTTGTGAAAATTGCACAATATTTTCATTGTAAGAACATGCAAAAATGAAAACTATTATACATGCATCTAAAATTAAACTACAAATATCAAATCTATTATAACTAAACCAATCAACAATTACAACCTCATATCCGCGAAATAAATAACTAAAGCCCATCGTGGCACATTGAATAGAATTTCTTCACAAAGATTGTGGCACCTATGTACTAGTTCAGAAGGATAAAGAACTGCGACACCAAAGTAACTGTATGCCAGCTTATGCCTAGGAAACTTGAGCTTTTTTTTTTCCTGGCTTCTTTAAGCTGTTGTCTCGATGCTTTGGCAGACTCATTATCTGAATATAAGCACATAAAGTAGGTGAAATGCGTATGTGGTGAAGAAGTAACAAGACCAGAATCGTAACACCAAGAAATACAAACATGAGGATGAAGTACTAACCTGCTAATATCAAGCTCTTGGCTTTGGATTGCCAAAATCAACTCCAGATTCTTCACTACTGACTTGCTGATGAGCTGCCTTTTCAACTTATGGATGGTGTTCTCTGCTGCAGAAAATAAAATATGAGTGTTGCTTGTCATTAGAGAAGCACAAATGAACAAACAGCTACTACCCAAACAATTCCTCATTTCTCATATAATTCTGAATAAAATAAGCTTTTTGTTCTAGTCATTTTTATGAGCATTCATGTTCAGTTCATATAGAAAACTAGACTCCGAACACCACATTCAAAACAACCAAGTCCTTTTAACACTGTCTCAGATCTACCTTACATTCGGAGATAATATATTACAACAATTTATGGGTAAAGCCTCACCATGCAAAGTTTCTTATCCATTCTGTGATATCTGGCCTAAGTTTTCAGATACATAATGTTTTTGGTTTTGTCAAGAGACGCTTGTATAACAGGTAGTTCAAAGTGAATCTAATACATATGACTAACAAACTGCACTTTATAGGCATTAAAATGATCAAAGAATATATACTTACATCTCTTCTGTTCCAAAAAATTGGACAAAATACTTCTTAGGATCAGGGACTTTCTCCCAATCTTCAGGCCTGCTAATTTGAAAATTCAAAACCCAGAACATCTACTTCAAAGACCAATCACATTGGGGCACAAACAAAAAATTCAACAGAGTTATAATTATAAGAAAATACATTATGGCAGATGCTAATGTGATCGAGGAAGCATGAACCAACTAGCCATATGGCAGATTATAATACATCAAATTACTAGAAATCAATGTATCTTTCTCTTAGAAAGAGTTTGCACATCAGAGGACTTATTCCTGTATAATGCAAGATTATGTAATGTTATATGCCTACATTCCATAGAAGTAGTAACTTAAAAGAATGCAAAGTTCCAAGTACAGCAATGCAAAGACATGCAGGGTTTTTAATGATCATGAACCGTTAAACTAATGTACCTAATCTACATCCAATAGAATGAGAAGATGGAATTGTTGTCAGATTGAGTGCACTTTCTGCCCCTTCCCTTAACTGCATTGTTTAATAATTGGAAATAGTGTGTTCTGTGTATTATTTTGCCAGAACTTTACATATCACTATATAACCTTTACTATTTTTGACCACTTCATCATTCACATATTACACTTTATTTTGAAGACTGAAAATAGTAACGTTCCAATTAGTTGGATCAAATGTGAATAGAAATTTCAGAAATTATCCACCAATAAGGTTCACAGAAAGCATAAGTACATAAAGTTGTCCTCAATATAAACCCTCTATAAAACAGGTTTATTGAGAAAGGTCTATAACAACTGAGTGGAAAGATACAGTTGTTTTTAGGTTGTTCAGACGAGCAGACAAAAGAAATAAAAAAATCCAACCAAAAGTAGTGATTTATTTAAATAATTTCAAACTCAGAAAGCCATAGTTCCAAGTCTCACTTACATCACTAAAAACCATTCAAATATGGATACTCACCTTGAGGCTTATACGAAGGGAACTAATAGATGTCTCAATTAAGCATTTTTCAGCCTCATTAATTTTGACATATCAAAACCTGTAATAGAAATTCCATGAACAAAAGACTGATGTCAAACTCCTAGAGAAACAACCTTAACAAGCTAGGTAACAAAATTCTTTTTCCAGAATTTCTGAGTTTTATGTGTTCAATGACAATTTTAAATTCCTGTAAGCTGTACCTTAAACTATGAAGTCTATAGATTAACTTTTCAGGTGAAGACTACATTTCGGAACCTAGCAAAAAAAGCTGTTCCTACTATATGGCATGAATACTCAAAAGTATGTTTCCACAAGAACAATATTAAAACAAAAATGGAGAGGAACTGCTCGGGGATGTTTCCACTTTATTAGCTCTAACAAGTCTAACTTCCACCTTTTATATGCCTGTTTAACTCTGAAATTTTTCATCCCTACTCAGAGAATTTATCTAAAAATGGTCAAGATATTGCTAATAAAGCTTAGGCATGAATAGAAACTATCTTTGCCAAACTTTGAAACTGATACAACAAAGTTTACATATTCCAACATGCTTATTTAGATTAAGTGTGGGAAAGAAAAAAAAAGGTTAAATATTGGTTACTATCCTGTGGTTTAGGTCTAAAATCAATTTAGTCTCTGTACTTCTAATTTCATCAAAAACACCCCTGCACTTTCAATTTTGATCTAATAGGTCCAATTCGTTAATATCTTGTTATGAGTTCAAGTTATAGTTGGATTCTTTATTGAAAAACTATTTATTTTTAATAATAAGACTCACTCTTAAATTTATTAGAGGTGACCTGCAGACACCACATCATAAAATATATGTCATATATGAGCCACGTTAACAAGTTAAATAACTTAATTGTCAGAAAACTAACAAATTGGACCTATTAGATCAAAATTGAAATTGCAGGGATGTTTTTGTTAAAATTAGAAGTTCAGAGACTGAATTGATTTTGGACCCAAACCACAGGGTAGTAATCTGTATTTAACTCAAAAAAGAATGTTGTCCTGCAAAATATGAACAGAAGATTACAGCCTTCCTCACAAAATAATTCAGTCAACACTAGTAAATGACACTTAACTTTCAATCATATATCTATCTAACAATGAGCTACTAGGTTGTTCTATGAGACCTCGTTCAATCTGCACGCATACTTGCAAAAGAAGTTTTATTTAGTTATTATGAGCTCTATTATTTTAGTCTATTGCTGACCTTTAGTTAATTTAGATACCATTAGTATCAAGTAGCCCTATAAAATCCAGAAGAACACTTAAATTTACGATCTGATGCATTATTATTTTAAATTGCATGCAAGAAGAAACCCCAAATGTATAGGTCAAGTTCCGAACCCATCAAATCAAGCTCAACCTCAAACTCGTCAATGTATCGATGTCTAAGAGAAAGATACCCACCTATTTACTAAACATGAAGATTATCCAGGAGGATTGGCCACTGGTGCTCAAATTTGAAACAAAGCCCAATTAGTTTCGTATCAAAATTGGACTCACAATCTAAATAATGACCTCTCATGAATTAACAGAGCCCAATCTCAAACTAAACATAGATTATGAATATTAATATTCAACAAGAGACAAATGGAAAGAACAAAGGGATTTTACCTTATAGATTCCTAGATATATTGATCGTGATTTGTTGTGTCTGGGGTGTGAGAGAGCTGTTGTTACAGTTTATTCGGTGAAGGAGGGGCTATTCGACGGAAAGGAGGAGCTCGTCGGTCTCCGTGGTATGTTCAGGCGCAAGGAGCTCGCTAACATCGACGGAGGAGCTCGTCACTGTCAGTGGTAGGTTGCGGGGCGGACCTCGTCGATCTAGGCGATAAGTCCCAGTTCGAGGAGCTGCAAAGCTTGGGGAGGGACGGGGGGGGGGGGGGGGGGGGGGGAGAGAGAGAGAGAGGTGTAGTTTGGGAAAAAGAGGGATAAATAATTAGGGCTGTATTGTTGGTGGGAACTTTGGCAAAAAAAAAAACACAAAAGAAAAAACAGGGGGAAAATAATTGGGTTAGCGCCAAGAGTAGGAGAAAAGTTTACGACGGTATGAGAAAAGTTCGTCACAATTGATTGCAGAGTTACTATAACAAACATTTTCCGTCGTAAACGATAAAGCTTAATCGTGATAGAAGATTTTCTGTAGCAATAGGATCTCAATTGCGACAGCAACTGTTGTCGAAGTAAAAGGACGAAGCAATTGTAATTTTTTTTAGTAGTGAATTCAATGATTTTAACCATTGATCCTTTATATTCCTATGCAAGAATTATGTTTACAAAAAATTAACCAAATCCATAATCATTTGGTCACTCAAAATTGTGTAAACAAATGTAGTCCGTTAGATAAAATTAGAACGGTAATTGTGCTAATCAAATGATTAAAATTTTTATGGTTTGGCTAATTTTTTGTAAGATTCATATATATGTAGGTAATTAAAGAATGAGTGGTTGTGATATTAAAATTTATCCTAAAAATAAAAACATCTTCACTTTAAGAGTTTAAGATATCCTCTCTTGATCCTTCCTCTAGATATACTAACCTTCCTGCATGTGCTATGCGCGTTTGAACTGCGTATGTGAGATCATTCCATTTGAGCATACATTGATGTTATAATTTTTTTTTTAAATGGAATGTGCTTCGGAAAAAAATTTGGGCAAGCATAAACATACTTTCCCTCTTGAGCCAGAAGATTTGGACTTGATCTGCAAGGCACGGAGATTCTGTTCATTATTAGCCACATTCATTGATACCCAAATATAGGGTCGACCAACTCATGTCTAGAAGTCTTCAGAGATTGTATTAAAACAATCTTTATATAGTTGGATACCTATCTACCAGTTTAATAGCACGATTAATCGGAACCATATCCATGAACATCTTCATCATAGTAAAAACTTGCACCCTCATCGTAATCATAATAATCGAATAGTACTAATAGAACCCCGAGAGCTGAAATTAGCAACATGAGAAGCAAGCTTTGCTATTTCTTCATCTCCCTCATCAAAACCTCTACATTTGCTGACATCCAAACGCGCAAGCTCGTTGCAGCCCTGCAGTAGCGTCACGAGAGCACCCCGATCAATATTGCCCTCTTCAAGATCAATTGCTTAAGCTTAGGCAGCCAGCTAACAATTGCCATTGCTTTATCCTTATCAATGTTTGCATTAGCTACACTCAAACGACCCAAGTTCTTGCAGTGAATGGAGATCTGTCCAAGGAAGTTCTCCAAATTATAGCTGGTTTCCAATTCCAAGTACTCCAAATTATAGAGACTATAGTCCTATTAATCAAATAACTACTGAAAAAGCTCTTGCCTCGTAACAAGTATTTTGTGCTTGGTGATCTTCCCGGAACGGTTTTTGGTGCTTCAGTGTTGGAAAATCATCAAAAATATATATAAAGTTTTACCAGCATATTCATTTGTTGGTATCTCAAGCCAATAGGGTAAAAGACCTGCCACAAGTGAGTCGACTAACCCATCACTAAAGAAAATGCTTTCACCTATGAACAAAAAAGCGGAAACAGACCATAACTAAGAATTGTCAAATTCAATATGAAATATTCAAAATTTCCAGAAGAAGTCATAAGATATCTAAATAACCAAGTCTCATGAAATAATAAATGAATTGGATAGAAATTGCTAAAAGAAGATGAACCCAGATCAAATCGAGAGAGAGAGAGAGAGAGAGAGAGAGAGAGAGAGAGAGAGAGAGAGCAGTTTCCAGAGAGAGAGAGAGTTGTGAACAGGCCTGAGGATAAAGAAAAAAAAAATAATAACAAGTGAGTCCAGACTCCAGAGGGATGAAGTTGTTTTGAAGCTTTGATCAACTAAAAAATAGAAGGGATACGGGAGAAGAAAAGATGGAAGAGAATCAGATACCAAAGTAGAAAAGAAGGAAAAGGTTCAAGGTAGGAGGAGGAAGAAAGCAACAGCGTTACTACCGAAAACAGTGAAAACTGCACTATTTGGGCTAAAGGGCCAAAAACAAAAAATAGATCAAATGGTGTCCAACCATTAGGGGAGAGCTAAAGGGCCAAATTTAAGAGGCAAAGAACAATCCAAACGGGCAAAAATATAGCCCTTTGGTTAGCCTTTTAGTCCAGTAAAAAATGGATCAGAAAGCTACAATGGTCCATGTTTAAGGTTAGCTTGACCAATGCATTATGTCAGTAACGATATATTTTTTTTTACACATAGGTTTTAAAAAAATTTACACTATATGTACATATCACCTCAACTTTATTTTTCACATCATCCTTCTATTACCATGTGTCATATTTTCAATATTTATTTTATTCATTACCTATGCCACATATATGAAATCGTATAAGAAATCTACTTCACAAACAACACATGGAATTTGAAAAGTATAATCGGAAAAAATATTTTTTATCATAAAAATAATTTCAATTACTATAAATAAGAATCTGATAAAAAATAAGAAAAAAATACACACACACACACACACACATATATCACATTCAAATGTTTAAAATATATTTTAGGGTATAATTTAGTATTGACAGGTTGGAGACAGTTGCTGTCACATAGATGAATGGTAAAGATTTTAGGACTATAATTAGTCCTAGGGTTATTTTTAGCCCTTTCGGTGGAGATAACCTAAGAGCACTTGATGAAGTGGAGTGATGCTGGACGGTTGAGATTAATAACCAAGGAAGACAAGGACCATAAATAGCCAAGAAGAGGATCTGAATCCCTTCTTTTTTAATGATACAAAAACACAAGAAAAACTAAAACGCAAAACCACGACTAACTCTCCCTCCTAACTAATTTCAAATGGCACTATTAGAAATATGGCCTATGGCTATGTTTGGGGGGGCTTTTTTGCTCCCCGGCTTATAAGCTGAAGAGCAATAAGTGTTTGGTACAGCAGGTTATCATCAGCTTATTCCAAAAGCTGCCCCAGCTTCTATCGAAAAGCAGAAGCAGTCTTCCCCTGCTTTTAGAAGCCAGAAGCTGGGTTTTCCACTGTAGCGGTGATTACTGTTCATTAATGAATTTTTCGAAATCCCGGTTACTACCCTCCGTTGCTTGAATCAATTACAGTCTTGTGCCATGAAACCCTCGATCCTTCATCTCTCTCAATTTTGGGCTGCATCAGTCAATCCTTCATCTCTCTCCCAGTCGCTCGATCTCGATCCTCCATCTCTCTCAACTCTGGGCCGCATCTGTCTCCATCCTTCATCTCTCTCAATCCAGTCGATTCTCTCTCGATCCTCCATCAGTCTCCCGATCTCAAACCTCCATCTCTCTCGATCCTCCATCAGTCTCTCGCTTCTCCTCCGACCACATATCGCTGCATCTCTACTCGATCCTCCGGGTATCACAGCGTCGCATCGTCTCTTGAGCCTCCTCTGACCACAGATCGCTGCAACAGTCGATCCTCCTCCTATCACAGTGTCGCATCGTAGCTCGATCCTCCTTTGGCCGCATCAGTCGCCGCAGAACGCCACGTCAGTCGCCGCATCAGTCTCCTGATCTCAAACCTCCATCTCTCTCGATCCTCCATCAGTCTCTCGCTCCTCCTCCGACCACATATCGCTGCATCTCTACTCGATCCTCCGGGTATCACAGCGTCGCATCGTCTCTCGAGCCTCCTCTGACCACAGATCGCTGCAACAATCGATCCTCCTCCTATCACAGCACCGCATCGTAGCTCGTTTCTCCTCTGGCCGCATCAGTCGCCGCAGAATGCCACGTCAGTCGCCGCTGGTAACGCAGCATCAGTCGCCGCAGGTCGCCGCATCTGGAAGGAGCCTCAGTCGCCGCATCTGGAAGGAGGAGCAAGTCAGTCTCTTTCCCTCTGCTTCGTTCTTATCTTTAATCACAGCAACCCTATTTGTTTTGATTTCCGTCAGTAACCGGAATGTGATGAACTTGTTTAGCAAAATGGTTAATGAATTTGTATGGGTTGTGATGAAAGAGAAGTAATTTCAATTGGGTTTCCTTGGGTGGGATGAATACAGAATGAAAGTGTAGAAGCATCAAACAGATTTTGAAGTCCATACGCATGATCAGTTTGTCATTGCAGCAATCACTGGGTTTTCTGAAAAATTGTTAAATTATTGTTTCTGTTAAATCCAGTCATTGCAGATATTTGAGACTTTGTTATTATTTGTTTAATGTTTGCATATGTTGAGCGATTTTTGTGTATGGTTAAGTGCAAGAAAAGATGGTAGTAGTCTTTTGGCTGTTCAAAAGCATGTGCCCGATGGTTTGGAGTTTTTTCCTAATTAGTTTGTATGCTGATTTAAATCATGGTTTGCATGTTAATGTTCAATTCTCGTGTGTATAGCACTTTGTAATTGTGTTGTTTCGGGTTGAAGGTGTATTGTGGCAGAAATGCACCATACACATCCACTAAAGATTGGGCTGTAAATTTGTGGTTTTTTATCTGTACTAGATGGGAAAAGAGTAGGCTGTTTGGGATGAGAGATCAGTAGATGTTTTTTGTGACTTATGTATCAAGGAGGTGGAGAACAATAATCGTCCACATACTCATTTTAATGCGGTGGGATGAGAGAATATAATCAGTAATTTCTCAAAAGAAACTGGCAAACAATATACTAGAAAACAAATGAAAAATAAATGGGATTCCCTCAAAGATAATTGGAAATTATGGAAAGAATTGAAGGGGAAAGAGACCGGTCTTGGGTGGGATCACAGGCGTCAAACTATAGATGCATCCGATATGTGGTGGCGTATGAAGATTGAGGTATTTAATTTAATTTAATTAGTTTGGTTAACAAATTTACTTCATTTGAATAAAATTTTCTTAGCTCTCTCATTTATTTTTTTTGTCCAGAAAAACAAGGAATATGGAAAGTTAAAGAAAAAGGGAATTGCACCTGATTTTGAAGACAAGTTGGATGATATGTTCATGGGTATTTCAGCCACTGGTGAGCATGCATATGCACCATCTTCTGCGCTACCTATCCCTAGAAGTCCACAGCAAGGTGACAATGAGGTGAACCTTGAAGGTAGTGGTGACTCTGAGGACGATGATGATATGGCATCCACTCTACCTAAAAGAAAAAGAAATGAGAGAGCTGAGAAAGGTAAAGGAGTAGTACCAAAAAAAGAAAAGGTGGGAGGTGCTGCTCATTTGGCTAAACAAATTAATCGAATGTGTGAGGCAATTGAGAGTAGAAGCACAGCAACTTCTATGATCAATAAAAGTGTAGAAAAAGGTGGAGGCACTAGTATTAAGGAAGTGATGAAGGATGTCACCTCATTGCCTGGAGTCAAGCAGGGTAGTAGGTTGTGGTTTTTTGCTACTCGACTATTTTTAAGTCCAGAGAAGAGAGAGATGTATTGCACTATGGATAATCCTAACTTGAAGTTGGAGTGGCTGAAGTTTGAGATGAACGAAAAATAAGCTTATATTATGTTTGAAGTTTTATGTTTGTTGTTTGTTTCCGCATGTTTTTAATTATGAGAATTGAATTTGAGTAGATGTTTTTCATCACTTGGATATTTATTGGTAGATTTGAGAAAGTCTGCATTAGTTTACTGCATGTAGATGATAAAAATGTACTTTATAAATTTTATTCATTACTGCTTGTTAATGATTTGGAAGGTATTTATGAAGATTATAAATTTTGGAAGTTAAAATTGCAGGTGTTTGGAGTGAAATATGAACAATTCGGAAGTAGATGAAGTTGAGGAGGAGATATTCTTACGAAGTGTTCAACTCAATGCTCTGCTCATTCAACATTATTACATGAACTATGTTCATAAAACTCCTTGCATGGTATCTCCTCAAACAGGTAATAAGTGGATGATGGAAGTATTACAAGGGAATGACAGTCGGTGTTATAATGCCTTTAGAATGCAAAAAGAAGTATTTTATCGATTATGTAGTGATTTGGAAGTTAAATTTGGGATGTTGGGTTCAAACAGAACAAGTCATATTGAAGTTATGGGAATGCTATTGTGGTGCCTAAGACAGGGATGTGGAAATAGGTCAGTAGGAGAACGATTTCAACATTCTGGTGAAACCGTTTCTAGATATTTCGGAGAAGCACTAGATCATGTGTGTAAACTAGGTAAACAGATATCAAGCCTTCGGAGAATGAATTTAATGGGGTTGCACCGGAGATAATGAGGGATAACAGATACATGCCTCATTTTAAGGTATTGGTCATACGTTACTAGTAAATTTTTTCACAATTTAATTACTTATATTAATTGACAAATAACGTTATTATTTACATGATTGCATCGGGGCTATTGATGGAGTCCATATTCCCGCTTCAATAGTTCCTCACAAACAAATACCGTACATTGGTAGAAAAGGAATACCAACACAAAATGTTATGGCGGTATGTAATTTCAATATGCAATTTATGTTTGCATGTGCGGGATGGGAAGGGTCTGCTCATGATACAAGAGTGTTTCTATCGGTACTTCGAGATCCGGAAATGAATTTTCCTAAACCTCCACCAGGTAACTATATTTATTTATAATTATTTTTATATCAAATTTTATGATGCTCTGAATAAAGTTTTTAGAAAATTTGATCTTTTTTTATTTTACAGGAAAATATTATGTTGTAGATTCGGGATACCCTCAAATGAATGAGTTTTTGGGACCTTACAAAGGATCGAGACAATATTTTCAAGAATACCGTAGGCAAGAACCAAGAAATGAAAAAGAGGTATTTAACCAAGCACACTCTTCTCTTAGAAGCGTTATAGAACGTACATTTGGAGTTTGAAAAAAAAAGTGGAAGATTTTAAGAGACATGCAAGGTTATTCATTTAATAAGCAAGTGAAGATTGTCATCGCCACCATGACACTTCATAATTATATACGGATACATGCACATGGTGATAGACATTTTATCCGCAGTGAAGAAAGAGAAGGTCATGGGTCAAGTGGTGGAATAGAAATGGATGATGATGTAGAAGAAGAATATCATGGTCATGGTGCACAAGAAATGGAAACAATAAGAAATAGCATTACTCAAAGTATGATGAATGCGCGTAATAATGTGAACATTTGAATATGTTATGATATTTGATGCGAGCCGGATATTCAATTTTTATTAATGTTACTAATATATTTATTTTGTATAAGTTATTTTTAAAATTATCAAATTCTGCATCATATGGTCACCATGATTTATAAAAATTGAAAGTTAACAAAAATTAATACGGACATAAAAAGATGAAAAATAATAACAAGAGGATTTAACAACATTGTATTACCAAATTATCTCATGTCCAATTTGGTCATTCCACAAACAAAAAACACAAGCCAGTTTCAGTTTACCAAACACTTTGCCACTGCTTTTGCCATTGACTGCTCTTATAAAAAGCCAGTTTACCAAACACTCAGCTACTTAGCTTTTCAGCCGCTTATTCTCAGAAATAAGCAGAAGCCAGCTTTTTTGAAAAGCCCAGCCGTACCGAACATAGCCTATAGCCACAGCTCCAAAAGAGACGATCAACCATCTATGGCCTTTATACTCTCAATAGGGAACGGCATCCGTCTCCAAATTTACCCAAATGAATACATCATGGGCAATATGTTCAACAATAGTGATTTTTAATAGCTACTGATAGGTGTATTTTGTGGGTGTCTTACATATATAGGTAGGGACCACAATTTGGGATTCTGTGGCAAAATGGGTACCCAACTGTGTTTTTCAATTTTTGCTTTCCATTAAATAATAAACATTGTCTGGACGTGGCCAAATCGGTACAAACGAGGTTTCTTTCATTTTTTCTTGTTTAATTAAACAATACTTTTTATGGGTTTCATCTCGACATGCAGATTTATGTGTTTTTGGTGGTTAGGGCTCGCGAGTTGTTCTACTACTTGAAAGGTGGTGAAGTACACAGCAAAGCCTATGGGCATTCCCAGTTTGGTCGTCTATATGAACAAGGTTGGTTCTCTTTTTCCTCATGTTTTAATGTTCTATTGTTTGATGAAAGAGCAACAAGTGAGATTGTTTTCATAATAGACCTCATATCATAGCAAGTCTCAAGTTTTGGTTGTGGTTGAATTGCAGGGCACTACCCTGAATGGGATGAGGGTCGTCCTATTCACTTTGCCGTCTGTGTTCTGCGGCAAATGCTCGCTGATAAGGTGTGTCCAAATTTGTGGGAAGAGTGAAGGAGCTACGAATTGGTTTAGATTGGTTTTGGACTTGAATGTTTCATTCATTTTGTTTTCAGGTTTTCGAGGGGTATGAGAATACTAACAAGAATTGGGTATTCATACTTCTTACATACATTACTATGAAACAGGTGATTCTATTTTTTCTAGGAGCAAAGCAAGGTTTAATCCCCCTTACCGTATCACTATCAAAAAAAAAAAAAAAAATCAAGTTTGGAAAAGGATCACCTTTATCTAGTTGATTATTAGCCCAAGAGTTGGCTTGTTGTTAAAGCTGTTATAATTTTGAGCTATTCTTTGTGAACAGGTGCTGTAATCACAAAGGTGCTGTAACTGCATTGCTCCGGTGGCCTACAGCTTCGCCACGATGAGTATTTGTCAGAAATAATCTTGATCCATTTTTGAATACTTTACTCATCTAGTCCAATTCCAGCTGCAATATGGATATGCCGGTAGTTGAGGTCAAGAAGCATGGGGTGTGCCTTTTACCAAAAAATGTAAGTGAAGCAATGTGCAGCCCTTGTGCTAATGTGTCAATGTGGTTTATAATTATTTCCAGATTCTTGGAAATAATTGGAAGAGACTGCTTGATAATGTTTTAGGGTGTGAGAATTACTCTATCTAGATAATGTTGATGCCTGCGTAAGTGTACCTGATTTTTATTTAATGTGCAGAACCTTGATAAATCCCTCTGGTGAAATGTCTTGTGCTGGTAATACATCTAAGTACTCGAATCTGTTATTCTGCATTTTGTTCTATTGTTTTTTTTTTTGTCTACCTGTGAGGCTGTGACATAATCTTTAACTTACAGTACAGGGAACATGTAATTGTTTCTGAACATGTTATTCTTCTAATACAAAGAAACTTATTGTTGATTTGTAGGGTTAACTGAACAAAACTGAATTTGATGCAGGCGGGAAGTTACAGTCAAATATGACAAGATTGAGAATGAATTTTTTTGATAATGTATTCATCTCACAGCGGAGGTATATAAAGAAGTTTACAGGACTATAATAGGTAAGTACTAACTACGAAATAATTACAATATATTACAATATATTCTACTCCTGATTCTACTCCTAAAGTTAAACTATGACTCACGCTAACACTCCCCCTCAAGTTGGCGCATACACATCAATCATGCCCAACTTGCTTAGTGAGTCATAAAATACCTTCCTGGAAACTCCTTTGGTAAGTATATCTGCAAGTTGCTCTTCAGATGGAACAAAAGGAAAGCTAATAATTTTGGCATCTATCTTCTCCTTTATAAAGTGACGATCAACCTCCACATGCTTAGTACGATCATGTTGTACTGGATTCTGTGATATGTCAATGGCTGCCTTGTTGTCACAATACAACTGCATAGTACTTTTGAGTTTGAAACCCAGATCACGTAACAGATTTCTCAGCCACAACAATTCACATACTCCTTGAGCCATACCTCTATACTCAGCCTCAGCACTAGATCGTGCCACAACTTTCTGTTTCTTACTCTTCCATGTAACCAAATTACCTCCCACAAATGTAAAGTAACCTGATGTTGACTTCCTGTCTGTAATATTGCCAGCCCAATCTGCATCTGTAAAGCCACAAACCTCAAGGATATTGTTGTGTTTAGAAAACAACACTCCCCTTCCTGGAGCTGACTTTAGGTACTTTAAAATTCTCATAACAGCATCCATGTGACTCTCACTCGGGTTATGCATGAACTGACTCACCACACTTACTGCATATGCAATATCTGGTCTAGTATGAGCTAGATAAATCAAGCGCCCAACTAACCTCTGATAGCGAGCTCGATCAGTAGGTACCTGATCTGGATACTCGGCTAAACAATGATTCTGCTCAATAGGAGTATCAATAGGTCTGCAATCCAACAAACCTGTCTCTGTCAGCAAGTCAAGAACGTACTTCCTCTGGCATAGGTAGATCCCTTCTCTCCCCCTGGCTACCTCAATTCCTAAGAAGTACTTAAGTTCACCCAAGTCCTTCATCTCAAACTCAGAGGCTAGCTGTCTCTGTAGTCTATCTATCTCAACAGTATCATTGCCAGTAATTACCATATCATCCACATAGATAATTAAAGCTGTTACCTTCCCTTGTTGATGCTTGAGGAATAAGGTATGATCTGAGTTGCTCTGTTTGTAACCAACATTCCTCATGAATTGTGAAAATCTTCCAAACCAAGCACGAGGCGACTGTTTGAGACCATACAGTGACTTCCTCAATTTGCATACAAAATCACCAGGAGAAGCAACGACATACCCAGGTGGAAGACTCATGTACACTTCCTCGGCTAACTCTCCATGAAGAAATGCATTCTTGACATCAAACTGTCGGAGTGGCCAGTTTAAACTAGCGGCAAATGAGAGCAGAACCCGAATAGTGTTCATCTTGGCCACAGGTGCAAATGTTTCATCGTAGTCTATACCATATGTCTGAGTAAACCCCTTTGCTACAAGGCGTGCTTTGTACCGATTCACTGATCCATCTGCATTATGTTTCACAGTAAACACCCAACGACAACCTACAGCCTTCTTGCCTTGTGGTGGAGACACGAGTTGCCAAGTACTATTCTTCTGCAACGCCTCCATCTCTTCCTCCATTGCCTTCCTCCACTTTGGATCCCCCAACGCATCCTGCACTCTGTTAGGTACTGATACAGCAGATATTTGATTCACAAATGATTCATATGACTTAGACAACCTCCTAGTGGACATATAATTGGCTACGGGGTATTTTGCTTTGGCTGTAAGAGTAGGTTCATATCTTTTGGCTGATTGACCACGAGTGGTCCTATTTGGTAACACATATTGCTCAACATTAGACTCACTATTACTAGTACCAGTGGATGGACATACCTCAAATGAGTGATCTTCAGTACCAGGAAGTTGTGGGTCAGGGGTAGAGGTGATGGTAGGAGGGGCAGTTGTGTCTTCAACTGCAGGTGTCTGGATGTCTGGAGCTTCTGCTTCTGGAGATGATGAGCTTCTGCTTTCAACTGGATCCGTCAAAATACTTCCTACTTGTGTGACTTCCACTCCTCCTTCTGATTCCTCCCCTTTTCCATAATACAGCTCTTCAAAATATAAATTCTCCCCCTGAAGAGCTGTACCCGAAGAGGAAAAATAACTCATGTCCTCAAAGAAAGTAACATCCATAGTGACATAGTACCTTCTGGTAGGTGGATGATAACATTTGTACCCTTTCTGATAGCCTCCGTAACCAACAAACACACACTTAAGTGCCCGGGCATCCAACTTAGACCTTTGGTTTTTAGGGACATGGACAAAAGCAACACAACCAAAGACACGAGCTGGAAGATTATGAAATGAAGGTAAGGAGACATGAGATGCAAGAACCTCAAATGGAATTTTTCCCTGAAGGACACTGGATGGAAGACGATTGATAAGATGAGAGGAAGCATGTACGGCATCGCCCCAAAGATACTTAGGCATATGAGCACTAAAGAGAAGGGCACGAGCCATATCAAGTAAATGACGGTTTTTCCTTTCAGACACACCATTTTGTTCTGGCGTTTGTGGACATGTAGTTTGGTGAACAATCCCATGGGTTTTGAAAAACTCTTGGAAAACATGATTAACATACTCTCCCCCATTGTCAGAACGAAGGACTTTAATGGTGCTATGATATTGTGTTTGAACGAGAGTGCGAAAGGTTTGAAAAGCTGGAAATACTTCATCTTTGGTTTTAAGAAGAGCAACCCATGACAATCTCGTACAATCATCAATAAACAACACAAAGTATCTCATACCCAAGACCGTGGGTTCTCTAGAAGGTCCCCAAACATCAGAATGAATCAACTCAAAAGGAGTAACACTTTTATTAGAAATACTAGGAGAATAAGTAGCACGATGACTCTTTGCCAAAACACATGTTTCACAATGTAAAACAGACTCATCCACACCAATAAACAAAGTAGGCATGGTTTTTCTCATAAGACTAAAAGAAGGATGCCCTAAACGGCGATGCCACAACCAAATTTCACTTAGCTTATCAGAACTCGAAGTCAAAGCGGTGCGGGACTGTGCTCCTGGTTTCTCTTCTGAGTATGTCTGATCCAGATGGAACAACCTGCCCCTCAGATACCCCCGACCGATTATCTCCCTGGTGAGAAGATCCTGAAAAATCACATACATAGGATAAAAGGTTACGGAGCATTTAGACTCAGTATTCAGCTGGGGAACAGATATCAAATGGTGAGACAAGTCAGGCACATATAACACATTATGAAGTTCTAAGGTGGGAGTAATACGAACTGACCCTGACCCTAACACAGGAAAGGCCTCACCATTGGCATTGGTTACATAGGACACGGATGGGGAAGACAATTCAGTAAAATATGATTTGTCATAAGTCATATGATCGGAGGCACCAGAATCAATAATCCATGTATCAGAACCAACAAAGTTAGAAACTTTTAAAGCCATACCAATTTTACCTCGACCAGCTATAGAGGCTGTAGGAGTAGCTCCACCAGCCGTATGATGATCTTGGCCAGTCACTCCATAGAAATCTGGTTCTTGGACCAATTGAACCGCAGCTGCTTTCCCTTTGGGACGAAAACCTTGATTTTTAGGTTTAAGGTGTGGATGCAACTTCCAACAAGTCTCCCGAACATGCCCAAGATCAGTGCAATAAGAACATTGAGGACGAGGGCGGTTAGTAGAGCCTTGTGGGAAACCCTGCTGATGACGTGGGGCTGAACTCTGCTGAAGGAGAGGTGCTCGTGACTTGGCCTGAACGGTGAGGCTAGATACTTCAACCTGTGCATGTTTGACACTTTCCTGCTGAGACTCATCTTTGCGGATGTATGTAAAAGCTGTGTTCAAACTAGGAGGGTCTGTCATTCTAAGCAATTCTCCCTTCGCACTGCTATGCTTCTCATCAAGCCCTCTCAGGAATACATGAACCCTTTCTAGTTCCTTCTCTTTCTGGTACCATACAAGATCTTCCTGATTCTTGATCTTGCAAGGACGCTTCTGATCGATTTCAGCCCATACATTCTTTAGCTTGGTGAAATACACAGCTACTGGTTGCCCGTTCTGTTGCATATTAGCAGCCTTACACATCAATTCATGAACCTGTATAAAATCAGACTCATTGGTATACAGATCCCCCAATGTCTTCCATATTGTTTCAGCAATATCACACTCTTCCACCAACTGTAAAACATCTTCAGTCATGGCTTTGAAGAGGAGAGCCATCACAGATCCATCATCATCCTCCCACTTAGCAAAGGCATCCACATCTGCTTCACTCGGAGCTTTGGTTGTTCCATTCACATGCCCCATCTTGTGTATGCCACGAAGATGGACAGACATAATCTTCTTCCATGTTCGAAAATTGGTACCATTGAGCTTCGGACCACCAAAAGAACCACCATCTGAACTTCGAACAGAAACCTCAATCTTTTGGACCTCATTGATCTTAGAACTCTGTCCTTCACTATCATCACCACCCATTGCAACAATACAACAGTAAAGTTACACAATCACAGAATATGCAGCGGAATGAAAGAGACAGAACCAAAAAAAAAAAAAAAAAAAAAAAAAAAAAAAAACCAGTATAACGTGCAGAAATATTTTTTTTTTTTTTTTTTTTTTTTTTTTTCTTTTTCTTTTTTTTTTTCTTCTTCTTCAACCTATTTCAGATTGACCAATGTGTTGCGTGAAGGAGTCTCGGACTGACTGAAGAAAGGTTCTCGGGCTGACTGAAGGAGGATTCTCGGGTTGAAGGAGGCGCCGACACCACTGAAGCAAGCGCCGACGACGCCTGAATGGATACTGAAGGAACGACGCCGGACTGGATCGTGACGACGCCGGACTGTGCTGAAAGACCGACGCCGGACTGGGTCGTTCTCGGACACGCGTCGGACTGGGTATTAGCGCCGACGACGATCTGGGCAGCGATGGCGTCTCTGGAGGACGGCGGCGACTTCGGCCTGGGTGAGAGAACTCGCGTCGGACTGGATATTAGCAGATCGTCGATGGCGTCTCTGGAGGGCGGCGGCCTGGATTGATGCAGCCTGGACCTGGAGGACAGATGAGCGAGAGAGAGATGGGCAGCGATGGTGTCTCTGGAGGACGGCGGCCTGGATTGATGCAGCCTGGACCTGGAGGACAGAGGAGCGAGAGAGAGATGCAGCCTGGAGGACGGCGGTGAAGGAGGATCTGAATTGATGCAGCCTGACCCAGAGACCGTTTGTAGAGTTTACCCGTGGCCCGCCTCTGCTGGGTGAGTCGGCCAAAACGGAAGTGATGAGATTGAAGTTGTGTTTGAGTTTCTGGATCTGGATTGAAGTTGTGTTTGAGTTTCTGGATCTGGATTGAAGTTGTGTTTGAGTTTCTGGAGTTATGTTGATGGTGATGCAGCCTGGAGGACGGCCTAATTGTCGTCTGTTAAGGATTTCGACTTGACAAAGGTGGTATGTCGTTGGGGGATTTGCTGCTAAGGATTTCGACTTGACAAAGGTCGATCTCTAAAAAGAGATGAAGACCAGTTTGAAAAACAACCCTAACAAAGGGGTTTGGTTTTGTATCGATTGCTCGAATTGAGAATGAATAAGAAACAAAGTCCTATCGGATCTTTGCTTTGATACCAAGTCAAATATGACAAGATTGAGAATGAATTTTTTTGATAATGTATTCATCTCACAGCGGAGGTATATAAAGAAGTTTACAGGACTATAATAGGTAAGTACTAACTACGAAATAATTACAATATATTACAATATATTCTACTCCTGATTCTACTCCTAAAGTTAAACTATGACTCACGCTAACAGTTACAGCAGTACATAAGGTAGAAAGCCAGCAATCTATCCATTTCTTTACAGCAGTTTCTTCCTTTATCTTCTTTCACCTGTTTATCAGGTATCATATTTTTGATTGTTCTTCATGGCTGTATGGTGTTATCAAAAATCGCATGTTGATATATCAAGTCTTTACTCTGTTCTTCTATCTATTGCAATCTGCAAATTACAATGTGAAGTTTACAAGTTTTCAATGAAATTCAATCAGTGACCAAGTCTTCGATGAATTTTACAAGTCTTCATGGCTTTATGGCTCTGTTTGGTCATATGGGATTGATATGATCACTTCTGGTCAGGTATTATTTGTTTCTTTTTATTCTTAAAAGAACTGTGCATTTTTAATGCAATTTTAGTTGTGTATAAGAAGTCCATTATGCTCGCAAGGAGAGGAGCTTATATCGCCTGCATTGATTGAAAGCTCTGAGGAACCACAGACAATGAAATGAAGACATTGAAGATCACCAGATCTAATCGCATGTTAATAGTTTCCTAAGTTAGTTATAGGTGAACAATTTTACTAGTTGTCCAAGTGTTTAACTTTCAGCTGTGCGTGGTTTTATGATATACTTGTTCCTTGTGTATGCGTGGTTTTATAATATACTTGTTTTTTGTATATGTTTCTCTGATTGCTTGGCGCGGGAGATTTCAAAAATGCAGAGACATAATTATATATTATAATAATTGGTGGCTATAAAAGAAGAAAACAATTCCATTTTGCTAGGCTTGGATAGAATTGACTGAATTGTGCCGAGCCTGATGGTTCGGATCAAATTTTTTTTTAACAAATTATATATAAATTATTGACAAAAGATGACTTAATAAATATATCATTTAAAGATTGAATTAAATATATAAGGACTAAATCTTACAAATAAGGACAATGTGCTCGCTACTGCACTCATTGCACTCATACTGTTTCAGTTCTTTTACTGCACTTGTACTCGTGTTCTGCTACTGCACTAGTCATCGCCCAATCCTGCTACTGCACTCATACTCGTCCAATCCTGCTACTGCACTCGTCATCACCTAATCCTGCTACTGCACTAGTCGTGTTTAGCTACTGCGTTCATACTCATCTAGTTCTGCTACTGCCCTCGTACTCATGTTCTGCTACTGCACTCATCATCGCACAATCTTTATAAATATGAGAAATCTACCCGAAAATGACTAAAAAAAACTAGAACTAGCTATGAGAATTCAAATTTTCAATTATGATACCATTGAATCAGATTAGATCACAGAAAAATCTGCTCCCTAAAATGTTCATGGGAAAATTTAAATCCCAAAGATCTAGAAGCAAGAGAATATACAAGTTAATTTATGTATCACTCTGAGATCAAATTGACAGCAACTTTAAGCATCTGGAGGCTTATGTAATTAGAAGGATAAAGGGATATATAGTTCCAATGGAAACACCACAGTCAATGTTGGAGGATCCATCCAATGGATCGCAAAACAACAATGTACCTGCAAACATCAACATATGTAGTTATTGGATATATACATATCCAAGACTACCTACAAAGCATATTTATAGGAACACAAATGATATCTTAAAAATATATGCAGAACAACATTCACGCTTTGATGGTTCCGCAAATGTAGCCTTTTCATCCTCTTCGGAAACAAGAATGCACTGATGAAAGGGTGATATTGAGGAAGAAGAAAAGAAAACAAATACTTATGAATTGTGCTTGTTGCAGCCACAGCGAAACCTATAAGCCAAGTCCAAAATTGCTAAATTTCAAAGTCAGGATTTCAGAGTTACAGAGATCGAAACTTGAATCAGTACTATTAGACTATTATCAAGTCTATTAACTATTTACAGGTTGAGACAACTTCCTCTTCTTCAAGCTTAAGAAAGCTGCACAATATCATCAATGGCCTGGTTCAGCAGCACATCAAGGATCAACCCCTCAACTTCCACACAGATCTCTTCGATTTCTTCTCGAAGAACTCCTCGGCCTTACACCCTCGTAGATCAGTAGGGTTGCGTCACCACCGTCGTCAGCGATCAGATCTGGGCCTCCGCCGGGACCCTAGTGCAGATCGCGCCTCCGATCTCCAGCTCCCGGTGTACGGCGTCATGGAGATTCTGAACCTCTCACTCTGCGACCAGAACAAGGAGCTCATAGCTTCATCGAGAGCAATCAAGCCTCTGGTCCGAGCGCTCGAGACCGAAAATCCAACCACGAAAGAGAACTCTACGTGCGCTTTACTCTATCTATCTCAAATAGAAGTTAGAGGAGGAGACGGACCAGGATCGGCAGGAGAGAGAGGCAGAGAGGTCGTCATTGGTGGAGGAGGTGAGACTGTGAGAGCGGTATGAGGCTTGGAGATACCTGCGGGAGCGAATGTGAGGGTGGAGGTTTTGGATATTTGGTCATTGGTAATGTCCGAATTGTGATGAAACTTGAGTATTTTGGTCATTTTCCATTAGAATTGGGATTCAGCCTTGCATCATTTGATTTTTGGGTCTAAATTTATGTCCTTATTTATATAAATTTTCATTAAAGTGGATTTTCAGTGTTTATATATTTCTATTTTTTTGTTTGGTTGAGGAACGCATGTGGGCCCGGACAGGAAAGCAAAATTTTAAAATATTGGTGGGTACACAATTAGCCACGGAGCCCAAGTAATGGCAAATAAGAAACTATAAAATAAGGAAAGGAAAACTGTTCATTGTCAGAATTTCGTAAAGAGCAGCGCGTGAATTATGTCTTCACACGTGCCACGGACAAATGGACGGTACAAATAGAGTCGGACGTGATTTCATTGTCTGTGGACCAAGAAATAAGAAGCACTTCAGCAAGAGAATCATTATTGATATGATCTTACCAAGAAATAAAAGTCATTCTATTGAAGAGGATTAGAAGAATGAGCCAAAGTCCAAACTTGATAAGAGCAATGACAATGTATAAAAAGATGCTCGACAGTTTCTGGAGAATTAGTATAAAAAGGATAAAGATGTTATGATTGTAAGCAGAAAGCTTATCTCTTGTTCGTAAACGATTTCTAATCTCTAATCGTTTGTTGGCTAATTCTTGGCAGACACGTAGCTTAATTCCGATCAAGAAGCGACGTTCCCTTCCCTACCGGAAGGCCGAAGTAACAAGCACCGAAAGGACAAAAGGCCACGTGGCAGTGGCTGAGAAAAAAAGGCGCAGCTGGAATAACCAAAACCTTCTCCTGTTTAACAAGTACTCGTAGTACCAAAACTGGGTTCCACAGAATCACAAAATTTCATCTTCACATTCGTATTCTCCAAGGTTGTAAAAACCTCAACCCGAGAATGGTATTCTCGTACATGCATACGGCTTAAGCGGTTTTGTTGGCTCCTTTCCAACAGTCACACGTACTATAATACCGCCGCTCACACGTACTATAAATACCGCCAGTCACACGTTCCATTTCCACATGCAAAACATTCTCTGAACTCTTTACCCTCACATGCAAACACTCACGTAAACATCTCAATCATGTCCAACACTGCTGGCAGGGTGATCAAGTGCAAAGGTAAACCTGTGAGACACTTTGATCGTTGTTTCTTGCTAAACCCTTCTGTTTGATTCTCCCGTTTGTGCTTTTGGTTTCTGATAATGGAAATTGGTTTGTCTGATTATGTTGTTTTAGTTTATCAGAAATCTGATCATGCGTTTTTGGAGGCACCCCACACCCTTTGTTGGGTTCTCTCACTTTTCTGTTCTAAGTTCTGATAACGATCAAAATTTTCTTAGTGTTTATCTTTTCTTGTGACTCCCTAGCGATTTACTTGTTAAACCCTTCTGTTAGATTCCCTAATCTGAGATCTTATGTGGTTTTTCACCCTATAATCTGTTGATGGTTTTTCCCGTTAAGTGTTTTTTTTTTTTTTTTGCTTATGATCATGATTACAAATTGCTGTTTAACGACTCCGCCTTATTCTTTTCTTTTTTCTTCAAAGATATTATGGGGTTTTCTGAATCTGAGAATTGGGTGTCATTCATTCTGTTCTTTGGTAATGTTGGTGGGAATCATGATGATCACTGTGTCTTTTGCTCTAAGATTTGTACCATTTTGAGCTAAGCAGCTTCGTTTTTGTAATTTGAACATCTGGTGGCTTGGACTTTCTCTGGTTTTGTAACCTTTGCTTGATTAGATTTTATGAGAATAGTAATGTTGGGAGATCTCCGAAGTTGATTAAAAACACTACTTTATTATCTACCAATGCAGTGAAACATCTGATAAATAAATTTGTTTGTTTTCTTTACTGCTTTTGACCATATAATTTTTACTAATTGTTTATGGCATACTTGGATTGTAGCTGCGGTGGCCTGGGAAGCTGGGAAGCCGCTGGTCATTGAGGAAGTGGAGGTGGCACCACCACAGAAACATGAAGTACGCTTGAAGATCCTCTTTAATGCTTTATGCCACACTGATGTATACTTCTGGGAAGCAAAGGTAAACCTTAAACTAACTAAAGCCTTGTCCATCATTGTTTGAAGTAGCACATTGAACGGAATGCTCAGTATGAGTATCAGCATAATGTTTAGTTTCATATCCTGGAATCCATCAGTGAAGTTGTTCTGTTTTTCAATTTATAATGTCACTATTTATCAAATATTGTTGATGAATTTAATGCTTCCTCCAAAATTCAAAATAAAAAAGGAAGATAAAACACCTCTGTAGATCATACATGAGATTCTAGCCTTGAAGATTATAGACGTCATATGTTGGAACTGAAACAATTCTGTTGTGTCACAGGGACAAAATCCACTGTTCCCTCGGATTTTAGGTCATGAAGCTGCAGGGTATGTGTATCTTTGAATCTTGAAGCTATTTGTAACAGGAAAATTAAACTATGCTTTTAGTTCCCCGTTCATACAATATATTTACTTTTCCTTGGGATTTTTTGTTTAGAATTGTGGAAAGCGTAGGCGAGGGTGTAACTGAACTCCGACCGGGAGACCATGTCCTCCCGGTGTTCACTGGAGAATGCAAGGACTGCGCACATTGTAAGTCAGAGGAAAGCAACTTGTGTGAACTCCTAAGGATTAATACCGACAGGGGTACTATGCTCAATGACGGCCAGACCCGGTTTTCCAAGGATGGAAAGCCAATTTATCACTTTGTTGGTACCTCTACATTCAGTCAATACACTGTTTCACATGTTGGTTCTGTTGTGAAGATCAACCCTGCAGCGCCTCTTGACAAAGTTTGTGTTCTTAGTTGCGGAGTTTGTACAGGTTCGGCTGAACAAACTAATCACATTTAATCCTTACAGTGGAACATATATCACTGGTTTCTTTACTTGTAGTAATGAATCATTTTATACGTGCTCAAAAAGGTTTTGGTGCAACTGTAAATGTTGCAAAACCGAAAAAGGGTTCTACTGTTGCCATTTTCGGATTGGGTGCTGTTGGTCTTGCTGTAAGTTATTCTTAGTTCTTCTCTATTCCATTTCTTCAGCTATTTAGAACTATTCTGATGACTTTTTGATGCAATTTAGGCTGCGGAAGGTGCAAGGGTTTCTGGGGCTTCAAGGATCATTGGAGTTGATCTGAACTCCAACCGATTTGAGGCAGGTATAAACAATGCCTACTCATGTTCAGGAAATACTCTGCTTCATAGAATGTTAAAAGTATGTTGATGTACTGACTTGTCACTTTTTTGACAGCCAAGAAGTTTGGGGTGAGTGAATTTGTGAATCCAAAAGATCATAACAAACCTGTTCAGGAGGTGAGTACAGACAATTTTCTTTATTTGTATTTCTTGCTAGTTGATTAGATAGCCCAGCATTTGCATTTATCTCATTTCTCGGTTTGCACTACTCAGTTGTCCTTTTGCACTTCAGAATTGAGTATTTTCTTATTTCATTGCACTGCACACTCTAAAAGATCACTCCGCTCTATAAGACCTGTTGAGGACTTGACTTGAAAATTTTCAATTCTGCATCAATATATATATATATATATATATTTATGTAAAGATGATTCATACATTAGTACCTAAAAACTGAACGGTTGAGATGTGGATGTGTGATCGAAAAGTGACCCTAAACTCTGGACCTCGCACTTTAATTTCAGAGCGAGGCCACGCTCTGGATAAATATTATATATATATATATATATATATATATATTGATGCAGAATTGAAAATTTTCAAGTCAAGTCCTCAACAGGATATATATATATATATATATATATATTGATGCAGAGATGATTCATATATTAATACCTAAAAACTGAACGGTCGAGATGTGGATGTGAAACCGAAAAGTGACCATAGACTCTGAACCTCGCACTTTAATTCAAGTCAAGTCCTCAACAGGATATATATATATATATATGTATATATATATATGTATATATATATATATATATATGTATATATATATATATTGATGCAGAGATGATTCATACATTAATACCTAAAAACTGAACGGTCGAGATGTGGATGTGCGACCGAAAAGTGACCATAGACTCTGAACCTCGCACTTTAATTTCATAGTGAGGTCTTGCTCTGGATATAATCTGATATATATATATATATATATATTAGAGATGATTCATACATTAATACCTAAAAACTGAACAGTCTAGATGTGGATGTGCGACAAAAAAGTGACCCTAGACTCTGAACCTCACACTTTAATTTCAGAATAAGGTCTCGGTTTGGATATAATCTGCTATATATATATATATGTATATTTATATAGACACAGACACACTACTGGTTTACTGAATCAAATACATAATGACTCCTCAATTGGACTTAAAAGTCGGTGGTGATTACTGTATAACAGAGACTAACATTTGAGTTTTGACATAAAGGTGATAGCTGAGATGACCAATGGTGGAGTTGATAGGAGTGTTGAGTGCACTGGAAGCATCCAGGCTATGATCTCTGCGTTTGAATGTGTTCATGATGTAAGCATCTACTTAACGCTTCGATGTTCTTGTTGATTGGTTGCTCTTGACGTTTAACGTTGTAACTTATTTTCTTTTGCCCAAATTTAGGGTTGGGGGGTTGCTGTACTTGTTGGAGTGCCAAAGAAAGACTATGAATTCAAAACCCATCCGATGAACTTCTTGCAAGAGAGGACTCTGAAGGGTGCTTTCTATGGTAACTACAAGCCCCGCACCGATCTACCTGGTATTGTGGAGAAGTACATGAACAAGGTAATCACACTTTCTTTCAGCCGTCCATTCTACAACTGGCTTCATGCTAGCTCTGATGGGTTCTTAGATACGTGTACAAAACATTAATTTGGCATGGGAATTAATTTGGTCTGCAGGAGATGGAAGTGGACAAATTTATCACTCATTCTGTTTCTCTCTCTGAGATCAACAAGGCATTTGAGTACATGCTGGCAGGACAGGGAATCCGGTGCATCATCCGCATGGAGCATTAGAGCAGTTTTACTCTACTTGCTTTTATGAATCGAAAGGCTTTTTATGTGTGTGTGTATGTGTGTGCATATGCATGTGTGTGTATATGTATATGTATGTGTGTGTGTATGTATGTGTGTATTTAGAAAAAGAATAATTTGGTTATGGAATTTCAATGCGTATGCAAACAGATGAATTTGCAATAGTTTGGATGTCTTTCCTTTTAAATAACATATGGTTAATGAAAAGTAGTTTAACATTCTACATTTTTCTGTTCTGTTCTCTCTACGATTGCGCTACATATCGCATTACCATGGTACTCTTCATTGATCACAACACTCTCAACACCCTTTACTTGAAGTCCTTTTCTGCATGGGCAAATGCATAGCAGTCTAGAACAAATTGACAAATTGGTTTTAAGTAATGTTTTATATGAAACATTTTATTTTTGTGTCATAAGTTAATATTCTTTTATTGAATTTGCAATAGTTTGGGTGTCTTTCCTTTTAAATAACATATGGTTAATGAAAAGTAGTTTAACATTCTACATGTTTCTGTTCTGTTCTCTCTACGATTGCGCTACATATCGCATTACCATGGTACTCTTCATTGATCACAGCACTCTCAACACCCTTTACTTGAAGTCCTTTTCTGCATGAGCAAATGCATAGCAGTCTAGAATAAATTGACAAATTGGTTTTAAGTAATGTTTTATATGAAACATTTTATTTTTGTGTCATAAGTTAATATTTTTTTATTTATTTCTTATACTTTGATATGAAAAGACAATAAATTAGAATGAGAAGTCTCTAGGGCTACCGGAGTTCATAACATCAAACAATAAAGCTTTCGAGGCCTCACTAAGCCATAGGCCGGGACCCTATTGGTTCATGTTGAACCGTTTACATGATTGTGACTAAATTGGCTAAAGCATCTACTACTAAGTTTTCTTCTCTAAAAATGTGTATAAAAGTAATAGAGTCCAATGATGTGGCAATAACTTCGATATCTTGAATAATTGTCATAAGTTAGTAGTCTGGATTTTTAATTTCAGCGAAAAGCAGAACCACAACATTTTCACCTTTTGGGTCGGAATGTCAGATATTGATGAAGGCTGGGGTTTTCTAGCCTCCATGCCCACCAAGTTTCTGATCATTTTCGTCCTTCCAATTTGCTATTTGAAGACCCTGAAAGCTCTCTCAGTAAAGGAGGACCGCTTGTGGTGGGGATATCAGGGTCGATGAAGAAGATGGCTTCTAGTCGATTGTGGTGGTAGGATGCATTCTCTACAAAACATCCGGAGACAGGGTTAGGGTGCCCCAGAGGTACTTGTATTTAACTTGCCTTGCAGGTTGTCTTATTGAAAAAAAAAAAAAAAAAATTCCAGAGACGGTGTCACGTCGGGTGACCACTAGTTATTAATGAAATTTTTTGCCTTCTCTCTAGAATAAAAGAATTGAATCAAATAAAATGAACTTGAGGGTGTGTGTGTGTGTAATTTTGAGGTATGGTAATATATATGTATCTGTGTGTGTGCCTATAAAATTTTGGTTTTATAGGCAAACTTATCATTTTGGGCACTCAAATTATAACTCGGTCGACATTTTAGTCACTAAACTCTTAAAAATTTCACTTTAGTTATTCAACTTAAACACTGTCTATCACTTTGATCATTGCCGTTAACTTCATTGTTAAGTTCTTGTAAATAACTCATATTTTCAAGGCATTTTGGTCTAATTGAATACAAAATTTCTCTCTTTTTATTTTTTTATTTTAAGATATTTTGACAAAAAAGGAAAAAGCTTTGAACTTTTCTCTCATTTCTCAGAGATTCTTTTACTCTTCTCAAAGGGACACTTTTGGATCATAATTTGTGTCCTAAAACATGAAAATTACTTGTTCTAAAGTCTAATTTAATGTTGACTAATCTAATTCCATGTTTTGTAGAAAATCTTGACAAGAGGAGGAAAAAGAAAAGAAAAGGTGGTTCTATTCAGACCTCCTGATTTGCTATTTATATCTCTCCTAATTTTTGTACAATTTTATTTCTTATTCTACCCTATAACAAAATAAGAAGAAAAACTAAAGATCAACCAGGGCAACAAAGTCGTAGCAGTCGTGTTCCCATATCCATTGTCATCTCCTCCGTTTCAGTTCAACTTATCCAATGATGTCTTTCCCAATGATGTTACATGAAGAACAATCAGAAAAGATACATGAAAGAACAAGAAGCGTTTTTTAGGCAACATATCCAAATATCTAAATCTCTAGTTGAAACCCAGCGAGCCTTCTGATTGTGGAGATGTTAGAAAAGTCTTCCACTTCTATCAAGCCCAAGGAACTAAAATTGTCAAATTAAAAGACAACCCCAATTTATGTTTCTCCTTCTTTTCTAGTATATATTTGTAGAAGGAAGAACTAACCACCCAAAATGTCATGGTTTGTATTTCTTTTCAATTTATATGACTCTATATTATCGAATTATCAAATTTGCCAAGCCTTCAGTTTAAACCTCAACCCAACTGCATATTTGAGCTGCTAGGTCCCAATTCAATCATGAATCAAGAACAAGTATTAATGACTATGGAAGCCAATCCTAGTTACGAAGCTTGGGTTGGACGAGAATGAAGAATGAAACTTGTTAATTAATCTTCATGGCTTTTTACTAAATGGAAAGAAATTGAATCATGTGTGTCTTTGGAACTGGAAAAATTGTTAGAAGAATTGAGAACCTGGGTGGGTTGAACAAAAGAGAGGCTGAGAGAGAGAGAAAGAGAGGAGAGAATACTTTACTCTATTCTCCACTTCTCCTTAGATTAAACACGACTCAAAAGAGTAGGTCTCTTCGGTTTTTTTTTCTTTCCATATTGTAAGATGGGTAAAATAGAAAATAAATCTTCACAAAATTTGGAGAGGTATAAATCGCAAATTGGGAGGTTTGAATAGAACTACAAAAAAAAAAAAGTAAAATTTTGGCAAATTTTTCATGCACCACCATTTTTGGTGTAAAAGTGGCGGCACACCACCACTCACGGTGGTGCCATGTATTTTCCGGCCATATTCATGGAGGAGAAAGGAGATCCATTCGCATCATTCTATCTTAACCAAATTCCAAACTTTTTTGTTCCAATTCAACCATACATTTCTTCTATCTTTCTCATACCATCTCTACTCCTTATTGAATGTCAAAAGTCCACCATCATCATCACTTCAAAATCTATCATGTTTTAGGTTTAACCACCATATCTCATTCATCATTACCTACTCTAACATACACCATCACTCAAATACACTTTTCCTTTGGTTTTGGGTACATCCATGCTTCTTACAAGGCTATAGTTGCTCCCTTTTGCTTCTAATGATGATTTCACACCTCTCCCTATCTATTTAAGCATCCCATCTCCCTACAAGAAAAAGGACACCCGTACTTAGCCAATACATATTTATCTCTCTCTATTCTATACACAATCTACTAGCATCTCCTCCACAAACCTCTATTACCACCACACTCGATCCATAACCTCCATTATCACCACCACCAAATTCATCATCTTTTCTATCTAGCCATTCTATTTCATATACATTAAGTATCATTCGATCATCTCTACATCATACTCCACCATCAAGCAAGGAGATGGAAGAAGAGTCTAGAATCACTTAAGGAATCATCATCACCATCACCATTAGCACCACGTCAATGTCTTCATGAGTTCATCTACACCATCTTCAACTTGATCATCACTAGTCACTTCTCTATCCATATTTTTTAGTTTGATGTTCATTAACATGTTGGAGATTATGTATTTGATTATGAGTAAATAGTTAATTTGTTGGGGCTAGAGTTGAAAGCCCTAGCCAATCTTGTATGATATTGATGTAAATATTATGTTTGATGCACTTTTCATTAATACTTTAACATGCTAGTTCAAGAGTTGAATGTCAATTTGGGTATGAATATTGTCATGACATGAGAAACAAATAGGACTTGATTAACGTTTGTTGTTTGAAGCATGATAGCATATCATATGTGCATGTTTGGGTTGTAAACTACAATCACTTAAAGATAAGCACAGTTAGTATACATAATCTCTTCATCTCCAAGCTTTATGCACTTAGGAATACATTAGACACCTGACCGGATTGAAATGCATGACTTAAGTAGTTAAGTACCACATCCGAGAGGAGTTGCTTGATATCATCAAAGGTGTATGTCTCTTGTCATACCCGAGAGGGATGCAAGAGAGAAATTGGTTAATTAAAATGACATCATTCACTATAGAAACATCATGTTTGCAAGAAAGGCTAAAGGTGAAAATCTTAAGTCCTAATTCAGTATATATCAGTACATCTAATTTACCTTAGCCTACTTTACATTTCAAATATTCATTTAGTTGTTTCCTAATCAATCGTCTCTAAAACCAAAATCAAATCACTACTCCACCTTGCATATAATCCCCATTAATTTTTGTTCACTAGTGAGCCCTTATTTGTGATTTGTACATTTACATATTCATCTAGTATCCTTTAGGTTTCCCTAGCTAGAGTGAGTTTTTTAATCCCTTAAGTATGATATCCCCTACTAATTCCCTACACTATAATTTGTCCCTTATAATTGAGGGTGGCTATTTGACTAACAACACTAAGCTTGATCCTTCTACTTTCTTCAATAAAAGTAGTGAATTAACAGTGTAATTTTTTTTTTGCTTTTTAAATTATTTTAAGTTTAATATTTTTTAGTAATTAGACCAAAATGTTCTCAGTTTCAACGGTGTGTCATGGAGTATTTATCGACAGTGACTAAAGTGAAAAATAAATCTAAACTTGACTGAGTAAAGTGATATTTTAAAAAATATAATGACCAAATTGTTAATTTAGTCATAGTTGAATTATCAAAATGATAATTTTTCTAGTTTTATATTTGAACTTACGTTTCTAAAATTGACATAAAAATTTCAATTTTATCCATTCCCTTTCTTTTACACACTTCTTCCATGTTCCATCTGTCCCCACTTAATTGCGATAACCTAACGCTATTGAATTAAACCCTAAAATGCTAAAGCATGTCCACTCTTATAACCAGACTAGACATCACTACTAGAATTTCTTCTGTATCTTTTGCTTTAGAGAATATAGATAACTGTATCTAAAATTCATTAGATACGATGCAGTCACAGAATGAAAAAGAGTATTCTCTATTGCAGGCTCCAGCTATCAAAAGATGCAGTTTTTATATGTCAGTCTATTGCTGTGGAGTCTGCATAATTTCAATTTTTATTTCTTTTTGTTTTTGTTTTTGGACAAAATTTATTTTGTTTTCTTTATTAATAATTTTTATTAAATTATTTATTTATTTATTAACAATTTACTTTGTTTTATTTATCAATGTTAATTTAGCCAGTAAGGCTTAATGTTAAGCTTTTTAAATTAGCGAAATGATGGAAAATGCCATATTAGAGTGTAAAATGATAAAAAGATCACCTAGTTTTCCACTTGATAAAAATATCAATTATGTTTAAGAAAAACTGAAATTGGGAGAGAATTGAGTCCTGCTTTCATTGATAATAAGAGTCTCTTTATATAGAGGATTACAAGATATAGAATCAGAGTTGTACAAGGAAAGATAATCGTACAATTAATCAGATATCTATGAATATCTCCGAGAATATCTCTAATTAAAAATCCTATTATCACTAGGTCAAGTAACCTGGAGTTTGGGCCAGACACATATTCTGGATTTATTTGAACACTCCCCCTTGTGTCGCCAAACATGGTGCTCCTCTCGTTGCCTCATTAAAAACCTTGCCGTGTAACAAAAACCCAGTGGGACAAAAATAACCTCAGTCGAAGGGGAAAAAAAGCCCAACAAACCCTTCAAGTTTTGAGACCGTACATGTAGACATCTCCCCCTAATGTCTGCATTTTCCCTTGATGACTACTGTTATGGGAGTTCAGATAACTTCTGCAAATGTTGCTACTAACATGTTTCTCGAAAGTGGAATTTAGGCAATGACTTTGTAAGAAAGTCAGCCACACTGTCCTAAAATCGAACCTAGTCCACTTTGATCTTGAGGAAAGTCCGTGTTGCTGATTATACTTGGTGTTGTCGCTTTGATGTAGCCTTGTTTTATTTATTTAAAACAAGCAGCATTATCCTAAGTGCTCGTAGACTCATCTGGGGTAGACTTCAAACTACAATTGTTTGAACATGCGTAATTATGGATTCAATCCATATACATTCACGAACCACTTCGTGAAGAGTAATAATCTCTGCATGGTTCGAAGATGTTATGGTCTGTTCTGTAGACCTCCAAGATATCATGGTCTTTACCCACGGTGAACACTTAACCAGTTTGGGAATGACCTTTGTATGGGTCAAGAGAGATACCCAACATCACCAAAATATTTCAAAACACTTATGTCATTTTGGGGGTGGGGAGAGAGAACACAGACCAGTGTTGGCGGTGTTTGTGGTGTGTGATGGGTCTGAATCCATCATCTCTCTATAAGGATAGAATCGTACATCTCAAGTATCGGAAGATATCTTTTACACCAATCCAATGGCGTCGCGTTGGCGCAGAGCTATACCTAGCTAACAAGTTCATTGCAAATGAGATATCCGGTCTTAGGCATTGAGCTAAGTACAATAATGCGCCTATTGTACTTAAGTAAGACATTTCTGCCTCTAGCACATCTTCGTCACCATCCTTTGGATGAAGAGGATCCTTTTCAGGATCAAGACTAATGACGATCATGGGGGTGCTTGAAGGATTGACCTTTTCAAAATGCCTAAGCATCTATCAACACAATGCTCAAGTTCCAAACCGAGACATAATTGTGTTCTCTCAAACTCTTTCATCTCAAACTAGGATTTCAAATGTTTAGCGGTTTCCCTTAACTCTTTTAAGGGCTTCCAACAAAGATCATGTCCAACATGAATCACTATAGAATCCGAAACTTGTTATGGAATTGTGTGGGCATATCCCTTCCCAATCAAGTAGTCACTTTAGTGAGTGTTTCCACCTCATTGTAAACGCGCTCCGTGGTCTAGAGCCGCTTGACTTGGATAAATGAAGTTCACCATGAACCTTCATGTGTATTCCATATCTAGATCCCTATAGCGATATGTAGTGACCATATTTGTAAGTTGCATGTTCAGTTGTTCGGAATCTACCAAACTGACAGGGTAGTGGAGTACAATGACATCCATTACAAGAGAATATGTTTTGTAGTCGATTCCCAGGGCGTTTTGTGAGAAGCCTTGCGTCATAAGGCGAGATTACCATATTTTTTTCTTCTCACACTTTCTAACGAAGACCTATTAGTCAATAAGTTTTATGTTAGGAGGTGTTGTCATCACTGGCTTGAAAACCTTCCTCTTCGTTAGAGAATCCAACTTAACCTGGATCGCTTCTTTCCATTTGGCATTTATTCATCAACGGAGCGTGGTTCGATATCATCAGACTCAACAAACTCATGTGAAATTAAATGCATGATTACATCATCAATCATGCTGGAGTTTCTATCCCACGTCTCATGTACACTAGTGTAATTTTCATAGAGCTCTATATTCTCAGGAATAGGTTCTGACGTTGAGGCGTCTCCGAATGATAACCATAATTTGGAAGATACTCATGAGATGGACTTTGAGTGTCGATGATCCAAGGATTAGTTTGTGCCAAAGTATCCACGCATCCTAGGTGGGGCCATGGCCTATAACGCCAGAGTATCACTCTCTATGGCGTTGGTGCCATGCCTACCTCCGTGTAGGGTGATGTTACGTCCTCTCTTAGGGACGTCCATCTTTGCAAGCATATTTGTAGCAGATATGTGAGATCTCGTCGATCACTTTAACAGGGATCAAGATGTGACATAGTAGGTACAGACCACGTTAATTCCTGTCGTTCCTATTAGGCATCCAAATCTTCCCTTAATGACAGGAAGACTGTTTCATCAAAGTGACAATCTACAAGACATACAGAAAAGAGATCGCCTAGCAAGGACATTTAGTGGCGGACGAGTGTTGGAGTCTCAAATCCAACGTAGTTGCCCATTCGTTTGTAAGGACCCATCATAGAGCGCTGTGGCAGCGTAATTGGTACATAAATGGCACACTCAAATATGCTTAAGTACGATACTGGTACCCAGTCACTAGTTGTAACGCAGAGGTAGATTGAATGGGGGTGGGTCGTAGACGATTAGTATAGCTACATGCGATATTGCATTGCCCCAAGCGGATATAAGGAGATTGGTGCGCATCACCAATGTCTGGGCTACCATCGTAGTCGTTTCTGCGAGATCATTGGGCAAGAAATCCAATTCCAAGAGGAATTGGATTAGATCGAAACAATGATGTGTTTGTGGTTGATCATAACATCTCAATAAACTCTAAGTTTGAAGGACTCTATAAGCTCCAAACTTGGAGTGAGCACGAACCCCCACAGTTCGGCTTTTTAGTCTCCCCTATGAAGAAGAATGGAGGTTGCAAGTCCTCGAGAAAAGAAGAGAAATTGAATAAAAATTACCTCGAAATTGGTCGCCGGAAAATGGCCGGAAAAAGTCATCGGAAAGTTGTCGGAGGCAGCCAGAAAAGTTGCCGGCGGTGACCTGTCACCGGAAGTGAGCTGCTGCCGGAGTGGGCCAGGTGGGCTGCTCCCTTTCTTGTTTCCTCTATGCTTTGGCCCAAGCCCACTATTCTTTTCTTTTCTTTTTTCTTTTCCTTTTGGGCCGCACTCTGTTGGGCTCGTGGCTCATTGGTCTGTGCGCTTCCTTCTTTCTTGGGCTGGGTAGGCTGAAACAAAGGAAATAGGGCAGGCAGGCGGCGGTTCATAAGGTGCAGCATCTCTGGTGGCCGGTTCGGGTGTTTTTAGGCCTATTTCGGGGAAAATTTTTCGGGTTCCCTGATTCTGTGGTTGAAACGCCGACAGTGGTGAAAGATGACAGTAAGAGGTGAACTGGAAAAGTGCAAACCGAGTAGGGGAGCTTTTGCTTCTTCTGGGGGCCGGTTCGGTATAAATCCAGCAGGTTCTGGGGGTGGCGTCGCTGGTTCTGGACTCGTAGGATTGAGGGCTTCAATATAAGTGGTGGTGGTTGCTAGGGTTTGAAGGCTACGATTTTAAGGTTTCAGGGTTAGGGCTTCGTGCTGATGGCATGTTTAAGGAAAACTGAAATTGAGAGAAAATTGAGTCATACTTTCATTGATAATAAGGACCTCTTTATATAGAGGATTACAAGATATAGAATCAGAGTTGTACAAGGAAAGATAATCGTACAATTTATCGGATATCTATGAATATCTCTAATTAAAAACCCTTGTACCACTAGGTCAAGTAACCTAGAGTTTGGACCAGACATATATTCTGGATTTACTTGAACACATTATGAATTGTTAGTAACATTAAATTAGTCCTTATTAATAATGCAACGATGTTAAAAAATGTCAGCTTTTAATTTTTTTGATTCCGATTCTGCCTTTAAAACTTTATACTCAAAAATATCAGAGCTCAAATCTTCTCTCCGTTTTGATCAGAAATCCCAGAGCTCCGATTAGAAATCCAAAAGGTAGAAGATGAAACTCAAACTTCACCTGGCGTCACGGCCCAAACCCGATCGGTCACCTACATGCCCAGACCCAACGACGGAGCTCCGAGTGCCCAAAACATAATCCCCGGCGACGGAATTGGATCCCTCGTAATGAACGCCGTCGAGCAGGTGATGGAGGTGATGCACTCGCCGGTCTATTTCAGGAAGTACCTCGATTCCTCTGGTTATTTCTAATCGTGAAATCTCAGTTTTGATTTTTATTTTTGTTTTCTGGTTTTGTACTACCTCGATTTGTTTAGTTTTGATGCGATTTATCAATGGCTAGTTCTTCGTTATCTCAGTAGGTCTATTGGTACCATTTGATTTTGCTCAATTGTATTTGTGATAGAAGCATCAAATGATCTCTGTGGAAGCAATTGCATTTCTGGAGTTTTGAATGCTTTGTATTGATCGCGCTTTTAGTTTTTGTAGTATTGGTTTTTAATTTCTTACTATTTCTAGGGTTAGGTTGAGGTTGAACTCTTTGATTTTCAATCACTATTTGTATTTGAGCTGAAATTGATCTGGTGCTCTGTTTTTGTGCTCTCTCTATTTGTGGAAACTTGTAGGCTGTAGTGGTGCTAAATGTTAAACTACTAAAAGAATGTTTTTGTGGTCTCTCTATTTAGGGTTGATGTTGCTATTGAACGTCTTGGAAGTTTCTTTTTGTTACTGTATGGTTATGGGTAGTATCTATAATGAGGATGATTAGTTTCTTGTAACTAGACAATTTTTTATTGCCTGTTGTTTTTACCAGCTTTAACTTATGATATGAGTTAGGTTAAACCAAGTCCTATTCCATTTGGTTCAAATCCAAATCTGTCCCATTAGATTTAGGTGGAGGGTGGCTTACCTGTGCCATCCGAACATCCATGAAATGATGAAAGAAAAAATCTATGGAACTCAGAGTAAAATTGAAGTGTTGAAAAGTTAAAAGAATTGCTGGAAGTAACATGCAATGTGTGATGGAATTGTGTTAGAGCTCTGTATGATGTTATTAGGTTTCTCCTATTCATTTTAGATATTTTTTTGTTAAGAACAGGATTTAATTTGATACTGCTGCTACTTCACTGATTTTGCATGCAGGTTCGGCTTCTCAAGGAGTTATATGGGAACCAGATTAAAGAAATTCACTGTAGCCTGACCTAGCTACCACTTGATTTTGTTTGCAATTGTTGAAATTGGCTGGTTGGTACATTTTCCTTTCTGCATTATACATTTTTTCCCCTACTTTCGATACAGTATTTCATTACATTTTGATATACTAAACATGTTTGTACATCTATCAGGATTTTATTCTTTTCGTGCCACATATAAGTTGCAGGTCACATGGGTTTTATATATTGAGTCATTTCCTTATGAAGGTTATCTTTTGAGATCAGCAGTTTGTTATTTTGATCAGTAGAATCATAAACTCGCCATTTCTATATTTATTTGGGAGACAAATATAGCTGGTATTTCCTGTTGCTTTTGATATCCGTTGTCACGTGATAGTAGATTGTTTTCTAAGTCATCAAAATAAATACATTCATTTTTGAATGTGGCAAGTATGAACAGATTCATCCTCTTGAGTAAAGATATTTATCATAATGTTGAAGAGTGTAATTTTCTCTTTTGCAGCAAGGTAATTGTTAAACTTAAGTATGCAGATCTTGTTTCCATACTTCCAACCAATGTCAGTGTAGTAGTGTGGCCCATTCAAATCCTGAGATTCAGTCTAAATATACCAACCATGCATCACTGGAAGGTCCAACTTGTCTACTCTATGCATATGATGCCTTACGAGCTATAGCTTACTTGGCTTGTGTTTTGATATCCTGCGGCTAGGAGGATGAACCGTGATAGGAAGGCATTTGATCATGCATAAAAGGAGTCAATGGATCCTGGTGGGCACTTGAAGAACCAGCTCATTGCCTCACTATCCAACGTTTCGCTGAATAGGAGGCACAAGGTGGCGTCAGCAAACCCTTTGTTATTGGTTACCTTCTTAAACATGTCCATGTGCACGAAGGGGTCTGCCTTGAACGTGTTTATATGCATGAAGGGGTCCATTAAGCACCTATATTGAGTGATTTTTGGCGTTTTTGCATATGCCAGCCTAATGGTTTGTAAGATCCTGGCGATAAACGGTCCTGGTCTTGATGCGAACAGTGGGTCTTAGATTGGCGTCGGGGTACCTGCCTCAGCTCGGATTAGTCTTTCCTCCAGCTGTTGCATTCTTTCCAGGATTAGGGTAATGGCGTCGCTAGCGAGCCCTGCTTGGAGGTTCTGTTGTGCCAAGCGTTGTCTGGGGGCTGGTGGGTTTCCTTCTATTCTGGCTCAAGCTGCGCCATGGTTGGTGCGCGGTTAAGATTCCGCTTCCTGTTTAAACATTAATTGCGGCGGAGGAGGTGGACCCAGTCCTGCCAGCTCGAGTGGGTTCAATGGGTACATGCATCTGTATGATTGGTGCTGGTATTAACCTACCACAGCTAGGGCTACTACATTTGGCGCTCTGCGATTGTTCCCTCTGCGCTGGGTTAGGGTTTGCTTCCAGCGTCTTCTTTAGTTCGTCAAATCTTGACATCAGTATGGCCACTTGTTTTTGGGCTTCCGCCTTCTCCTTGCTTTTCTGTTCCCACTCCCTATTTGACTTGTGGTGATCCTCCAGTTCCAGCTCATACTTGGTGGCGAGGTGCTGGCCTGGCGGTTGGCAACTGCTGCTTGGATGATTCTCCGTCGCTAACTGGGTATGTGGAATTAAGGGAGTAACCTGGGGTTCAACGCTGGGGTTGACTGGAGTATTGAAGAGTGCGTGGTTAACATTAGCCTGGGCGTTGGTGGGTTGGGGTTGACAAACTGGTCTGCTTGCTCGTCGACGATTTCCCCGCTGTCATTAGTAATTGTGGAACTATGGTGGGATGACCTTTTGCTCAAAGGTTTCCATTGACGACATCAATGTTAATGTCTGGGACTCAGTGGTAGCCAAATCTTGTTTAATGTTGGTCCAAACTCGGATTGCAGCTGAGGAGGTCGCAACGTTTCCTCTACCTGTCAAGTAAAATACAGAGGGAGTCTGTGGTTGGCGGTCTTCTCTACTCCGATGCCTAAGTCAGTCAATGTATTTATGTTGACAGAATAACGTTAAGTAAGTAGTAAATGCGTAGTTAATGAGAAGAGAGGAGTGGACATTTTATAGGTGAGGAAAAGACTGATCTCTTCCTTGTTTTCGATGTGGGACTGATGTGCTTCAGCTCCCAGCTTCTGATGCTTCAGCGAGGTGACCTTGGCGGGGCGCGTGCCGGAGTGTCAGCGGTGATCTCGGGCTGAGCCGGAGCTCAGGTGATAGCCTGCTTGGTGGTGTTTCCGTAGGTTACACTCTTAATGGTTGTTGGTACCGCTGGCCGTAGTATGAGCGTAGCTCATTAAAGCTAATTATGGTTGGACAAATGCTTATGTAAGTATATAGCTCGTTCAGCTCGTGTTCGTAATATAAATGAGTCGAGCTTGAGTTCAATATTAAGCTAAAAAAACAAAAAAAAAACAAGTCCCGCTCGAACAAGGATATATTCGGTTCATCTAGCTCATGAGTAACTCGAGCTTATTAAAGCTCGACTCATGAAAATTTATGGTATAAATGAAAATATAATTCTTCTAATCTCAAATCTTTAATTCTTTTTATTATCTTTCTTTTCTATTGGAAGAGATATATATTTTTTTTTTTAGAAAAGAATTGGAAGAGAATCTGAGAATTTAAGTAAAATACATTACAATAAAGTCAAAAGAGACTTGTGTGATGGTTAGATATCAAATATGGATTATTATTTTAATTTTTCTTTCTTTCTTTTTTATTTTTTAAATTTAAAATCGAATGAGTCAAACCTAGTCTATTCAAGCTTGAGCTCATCCAATAAATCGAGCCGAGCTGGTCTAGTTTGGGTTTAAGAAAATTGGTTCTTGACCCAAAGTACCAAAATTTGCCAAAATTCTCCCACTTACCCCACAAATGGATTTTTATTTTCACTAATCCAATTTAAAGAGAAATGATAGCTTTGCCCTTAACCTAATTAAGAAATCACTGCCACTTCTCTCTCTCTCTCTCCCTTCCTCCCTCCCTCCATCTAAAGTCCTAAACTATCGTCGATGATGGTGTCCAGCACCTGAGTCAACATCGACTACTGCCACCACCTTAATTGGCTTCCTCAGAAACCCTCGCACCGCCGCTCTTTGCATGATGTGGCTATTCTGATTCGTCTCCACTGCCGACTCAACCCCATCACGAGAGCCGGAGTTCTGGCCAATCTCAGCTCTAGGCAAGGAGAATCGAATCATCAGTTGCCCAATTCTACTTTCTTTAATTTTCTCTTCTTTACAGGTCTATCGCATATTGTGTTGGAAGCCCAGAGAACTATAGATTTGAATCACGACGAGTCGAATTTGGGTGCGCCTGAAGATTTGGTCAAGAAGAAGGTGGCCATGACCCGGTGGCTAATGTTTCATGAAAAATCCCCTTTACTCCAATCAGTGCTTGAGGTTTCTGTTAGAAGGGTTGTATAGGATTATTGGTGAATTTGAGAGTCAATATGTGGTTCTAGAGAGGGAACATCCATCTAAGTCCGCCAACCAAATTGGAGTGTGAAAATGCATAGATTGGTAAAATAATTAGCTTTCTATAATTTTTCACTCTATATGCAAATCCCTCCCTCCCCTTCTGTTAATTTTTTTTTTTTTTTGATAAAATGAGGGTAGAATGCCCATAATGAAAGAAAAAAGAAAAAGAAAAAATGTTTTATTAGGAGGCAATAGATGTCTATTGGGGGCAATAAATGTTTTGAATTGATGTAATCTCCTCGTTTTTTTCCTTAATCAAAGTTTTATTTGTCTAATTTTAGGGAGATTAGTTCCCATTCGACACCGAAATGTCTATTTGGAGAGTAATAAACCTCTCCGGCCCCATATGAGATCTCTGACAACATTTTTAGGGACTTCTGGCGAGGTTTCATAAATATCTATTGCTCCCAAATAAAAGTCTATCAGGGACAATAGAGGTTTATTGCCTTCTATTGGGGGGTAATAGAAGTCTAATTGGGGAAATAAACCTTTCCGGCAACCTATGAGATCTCTGACAACCTCTTTAGTGACCTCAACGAGGCTTTTAGAGAAGTTTGGTGGGTGGCGGTCGGTGACTGAAATCCGGCAACCGGTAACCGAAATCTGGCGACTAGTGACCAAAATCCTGCAGCCGGCGGCGAGTCTCTGGCGAAGTCTCCTATGGTATCTCTCTCTCTCTCTCTATGTAGCAAAGGAGTGAGGGTAAAATAGTCTAAAAAAACATAATTAGGTATTAGAAGACTTTAAGAGTCTTCATGGGTAAGGGGAAATTAAAAAAACTTAATAGGGTAAGTGGGATAAATGACCATAGAATTAGGGTAAATGGACAAAAACCTTAAGAAAAATATTCAAGTCGAGTCGAGCTTGAGCATGAAAAAAAAAAATCAAGCTTTACCCGGCTCGAACTCGATAAAAAAAAAAAAATGATCCGAACATAATCTCCTTGGTATTTGCTCTGGCTCGGCCTTATCGAAATGTGATTTAAAAATGTGTTCTACAAGAGATCTCTTAAAATGGTAAAAAAAAAAACTCAATGGAAGGGCCCTTATATATATGTATGTATATATGTATATATGTATGTATATATGTATGTATGTATACAGCGGTTCTCCATTAGGGACGTCCGCAGTTTTTCGATCCGTACGGATTTCCAGTTTTGACCCACTTTCCGATCACATTTTCACATCTTAACCGTTCAGTTTTTAGGTCATAATGTATAGATTACCTCTGTAAAATTTCAGCCAATTTGGTGATCATTAAGGCATTCAAAACTGCAAATTACAACAATATATACGAACGGTTTCGGTTCGACAGATGCGGTTCGTTCTTGTAAATTGCAGTTTTTGATGCCTTAACGATCACCAAATTAGCTGAAATTTTGCAGAGGTGATCTATACATTATAACCTAAAAACTGAACAGTTAAGATGTGAATGTGTGATCGAAAAGTGGGGAAAGACACCAAATCCGTATATATATGTATATATATGTGTATATATATGTATTATATACAGGGCTCTTCTATTGAGTAATCCTTTTTTTTTTTAGTATTTTCTAGGGATAGAGCATTAGACTAACTTTTCGATTATATTTTGGCCCTAATGTGTAGATCATTTCTGTATATTTTCAACCAAATTGATTATCGTTAAGACATTCAAAACAACGATTTAAGATTATAAGTGTGAACGGTTCAAGTTTGACAGATTTGGTTCGTCTATTGATTTAATCTAGATTGATACCTTAATGATCACCGCTTTGGTTAAAAATTGCAGAAATGATCTGCACATTAAGACCTAAAAACTGAACGGTTGAGATCTGAAATTTGATCGAAAAATTGGTCTAATGCGCTATCCCTAAAAAAGACAAAAGAAAAAAAAAAGAATCTTTTAATGGAAGTGCTATATATATATATATATATATATATATATATATATATATATATAATGATCTGATCTAAATTGTATGGTCACTTCCAAACCAACCATCTTATATAGCTATTCAAGCAAAAGATTGAATTTGAAAATTATTCAACAGCTTGATAATTACCCATCATAGTCATTTAAAATCTAAGGAGGTCCTTAGCATAAGAAGATTATATATATAGTCATTTTATTGAGGGATTCCTTTTTTTGATCATTTAGACAAATTTTTTGGTCCCAAATCGGCATTTCGACCGTTCAGTTTTTAGATCTTTATGAGTATATTATTTTGTGCAAATTTTCAGCTATATTTTCTCTAAAAATGGGGTTATGGTTCAAGATCCCCAAATAACTTTGTCTTGCATTTACCCGAAAAAAAAAAAACATTTTGTCATGCCTTTGTTTTCTTGGGTAATAAATTTAAGCAGTTGTGCACCTTAGCTCTTCATTTTGGATCGGATCCTCTCCTTGGCTACTTAGGGCATCTTTACCAATGCTAGCCATTTTTTTAGTCAAATTGTAGCTAAAGTAGCTAAAAAGTCATTTTGGCTAGCTACTTTAGAAATATATATGCATCAGTTCTCTCTATTTTAGCTAAAGTTGAATTTATATTACTGATTAAATGAAAAAAAAAGTAATTTAAATGTGTTTAAAAATCATATAAAATGACTTAAAAGGTATGTTTTAAATTAACATAAATTATAGAGAGCCTTATCTCGCTCTCTATATTTAGGAGCGAGATAGCTAAAAGTTAAAATAGAGAGCCACTTAGGAGTCTGCTGTAGCTGTTAAAATTGATAAAAAAAACTAACATGCTCCAAAATAGCTAAGGAGTCAAGATAGAACTGTTGATGACAGATCCGGCACTTAAATAAATAACCATGTCAGAAAATTGACATTAAATACAAATTTTTAGCATTCTCCTGTTAATTGGCCTTAACGTCATCTCTATATTTTTGTTTTTGGCTCTTTGCCTCTCGACCTGCACTTGAAACGTTCCTCAACTTCACCTTCACCTTCACCTTAAGCTTGAATAGCTGTGTTCACAGTGTTCCAAGAGCTTAAATATTATTCAATCCAAATTTCATAAACTAAGAATTGCCAAATTTAATATGAGATATTCAAAATTTCCAGAAGAAGTCACAAGATAACTACATAACCAAGACTCATGAAATAACTAAATCCTCACAACGAAAATCAAGCTAATGCGAAGAAAATAAGGAGAAATTGTAAGAATTTTGGGAAACCATGATCGGAAAAAATGGAATAAGCGATAGAATGAGGCAAAGGAAGAAAAACTCAATTGTTATATTGGATAGAAATTGCTCAAAGAAGATGAACACAGATCAAATTTAGAGGTGGCAAACGGGCCGCTAAGCATGAGCAAGGCATGAGCCCGACACGCTTAAAAGAGGCCCGGCATGGCCCAACCCCGTTAGTGACCCTACACGACCCGAGCACGTTAGAATAAAAGGTGGGGTTGGGCCTAGGAATATTAACCCATTGGTCAGGCCCGACACGACCCGAGCACGATATATTGTGGGCCGACCCGTTTTATTTTGTTTTAAAAAATATTAGAAAAACCACAATGATGTGATTTGAATATTATACCTCCTTATTTAAAATCTTATGACAATTCTACAAATGCTATTTCTTTTATGTTGTCAAACTAGTGAAAAAAAACATTATATCATTGTTTTGACATAAAGTATTTTTTCTAAATATTAAATATATGTTTATTAATAAAGACTAATCTCATAATAATACAACTATAGAATGAAGGAAAGAATAATATGATACTAAATCTTCATTATATTAATAAAAATTAATCTCACAATAATATACTAAAAGCAATATATTTTGAGTTATTTTTTTTCTCGTTCTTTCTTTCTTGTAGTGGAATATAAAAAATTATTGGAAAGCTAATCTTAAAAAGCTAAGATTGAGAAAAACATTGTATAACTTAATTTATTTGAATTTTCTAAATAGTTAAATAAAATTATTTTTTATTTATTTAAATTAAGATTTTAAAATCGTGCTTTATAGTGGGTAGGCACGAGCACGGCCAGTTCATTTGTCCGACACGAGCACGGCTCAACACTATATGAGCTCGGGCCATGGACTGGACCGGGTTTAATATTTAAGTAAAGACACGAAAATAAATAGATCGGTCTAAACACGACACGAAGTACGACTAGGCCCGTTTGCCACCTCTAATCAAATTGAAAGAGAGAGAAAACCCAGTTATTAAATTTGATAGAAATTGCTAAAAAAAGATGAATCCAGATCAAGATTGTGTGAGAGAGAGAGAGAGAGAGAGAGAGAGAGAGAGAGAGAGAGAGAGCTGTGAACATGCATGAGGTTAAAGAAAAAAAGAAATACAGAAAGTGAGTCCAGACTCCAAGGCATGAAGTTTGTTTTGAAGCTTTGATCAACTGGAAAACAGAAGGGATGCGGGAGAAGAACAGAAGGGGAACGTATTTAAGAGCACTATTTGGGTACTTAAGCACTTGCTGAGGTGGATTCATGCTGGCCTTCAAATTTTTAATGGACGGTTGAGATTAAAAGCCAAGGAAGCCAAGGACCGTAAATGGGCAAGGAGAGGATCCGGATCTCCTCGTTTTGTTGGCGAATTCAATTAAAAGACTTGGCAGACCAAGAAGCCACGTTGCCTTCTCTACCGAAAAGCCGAAGTAACCAGCACCGGGAAAAAAAGAAAAAAGAAAAAGAAAAAGGGCCAGGTGGCAGTGGCTGAGAAACAAAGGCGCCGCTGGAAATGGCATAACCAAAACCATCTCCTGTTTAACAAGTACACACGTAATACCAAAACTGGCTTCCACAGAATCACAAAATTTCACTCCAAGGTTGTAATTACCTCAACATGAAAACGGTATTCTCGTACATGCATAGGCTTAAGCGGTTCTGTTGTCTCACTCACACTGTCACACGTACTATAAGTACCCCCACTCACACGTTCCATTTCCACATCAAAAACATACTCTGAACTCTACTCTCACAAACAGACAAAAACATTTCAACCATGTCTGACACTGCTGGCAAGGCGATCAAGTGCAAAGGTAAACCTGTGACACACTTTGATCGTTGTTTCTTGCTAAACCCTTCTGTTTGATTCTCTTTTCCGTTTGTGCTTTTGGTTTCTGGTAATGGAAATTGGTTTGTCTGACATGTTGTTTGCTTTATCAGAAATCTGATCATATTGTTTTTGGAGGCACCCCACACCCTTTATTGGGTTCTCTATTTCTGATTTCTGATGACGATCAAAGTTCTCTTTATTTTGATCATCTTTTCTTGGGACCCCCTATTTACTTGTTATACCCTTCTGTTAGATTCCCTAATCTGAGATCTAATGTGGTTTTTCACCCTATAATCTGTTGATTGTTTTTCCCATTAATGTTTTTTTTGCTTATGATCATGATTATAAATTGCTGTTTAACGACTCCACCTTATTCTTTTCTTTTTTCTTCAAAGTTACTATGTGGTTTTCTGTATCTGAGAATTGGGTGTCATTCATTCTGTTCTTTGGTAATGTTGGTGGGAATCATGATGATCACTGTGTCTTTTGGTCTAAGATTTGTACCATTTTGGGCTAAGCAGCTTCGTTTTTGTAAATTGAACATCTGGTGGCTTGGGCTTTCTCTGGTTTTGTAACCTTTGCTTGATTAGATTTTATGAGAATAGTAATGTTGGGAGATCTCCAAAGTTGGTTAAAAATACTACTTTATTATTCTGGCAATGCAGTGAAACATCTGATAAATAAATTTATTTGTTTTCTTTTCTACAATTTGTTACCACACACACGTCTTGGTCTTGTAGTTAATTCCTTTTGTGAGAAGTGATAACACTGCCTTTAACCATATAATTATAACTAATTGTTTATTGCATACTTGGATTTTAGCTGCGGTGGCCTGGGAAGCTGGGAAGCCGCTGGTTATTGAGGAAGTGGAGGTGGCACCACCACAGAAACATGAAGTACGCTTGAAGATCCTCTTTACGGCTCTATGCCACACTGATGTGTACTTCTGGGAAGCAAAGGTAAATATTTAAACTTATTAAAGGTCCATTGATGTTTGGACTGGGTACATTGAACTGATTTCTCAGTATGAGTTTCAGCATAAATTTTAGTTTCATGTCTTCGAATCAATCAGTTAAGTTGTTCTGTAATGTCACTATTTATCTAATATCGTTGATGAATTTAATGCTTCCCCCAAATTTTTTTAAAAAAAAAGGAAGATGAAACTCTTCTGTAGATCATACATGCGATTCTAGCCTTGAAGATTATAGACGTCATATGTTGGAACTGAAACAATTCTGTTGTGTCACAGGGACAACATCCACTGTTCCCTCGGATTTTAGGTCATGAAGCTGGAGGGTATGTGTATCTTTGAATCTTAAAGCTATTTTGTATCAGGAAAATTAGTACTATGCTTTTAGTTCCCTTTCATACAGTATATTTACTTTTCCATGGGATTTTTTGTTTAGAATCGTGGAAAGCGTGGGGGAGGGTGTAACTGAACTCCAACCGGGAGACCATGTCCTCCCGGTGTTCACCGGAGAATGCAAGGAGTGCGAACATTGTAAGTCAGAGGAAAGCAACATGTGTGATCTCCTAAGGATTAATACCGACAGGGGTACTATGCTCAATGACGGCCAGACCAGGTTTTCCAAGGATGGAAAACCAATTTATCACTTTCTTGGTACCTCTACATTCAGTGAATACACTATTTCACATGTTGGTTCCGTTGCGAAGATCAACCCTGCAGCACCTCTGGACAAAGTTTGTGTTCTTAGTTGCGGATTTTGTACAGGTTCGGCTGAACAAACTTAATCACATTTAATCGTGAAAGTGGAACATATATCACTGGTTTCTTTACTTTGTATTTCTTAGTAATGAATCTTTGTATACATGCGTAAAGGATTTGGTGCCACTGTCAATGTTGCAAAGCCGAAAAAGGGTTCATCTGTTGCCATTTTCGGATTGGGCGCTGTTGGCCTTGCTGTAAGTTATTCTAATTTCTTCTCTATTCCATTTCTTCAGCTAATTATAAAGTACTGTGATGATCTTTTTGTTACAATTTAGGCTGCGGAAGGTGCAAGGGTTTCTGGGGCTTCAAGGATCATTGGAGTTGATCTGAACTCCAACCGATTTGAGGAAGGTATAGACAATGCCTGCTCATATTCAGGAAATACTCTGCTTGATAGCATGTTAAAAGTATGTTGATGTACTGATTCGTCACTTTTTTGACAGCCAAGAAGTTTGGGGTGAATGAATTTGTGAATCCAAAAGATCATAACAAACCTGTTCAGGAGGTGAGTACAGACAATTTTCTTTGTTTGTATTTCTTGCTAGTTGATTAGATAGCCCACCATTTGCATTTGTCTCATTTCTCGGTTAGCACTTGGCAGTACTCAGGTTATCCTTTTACACGTCAGATTAGTATTTTTTTTTTTAATTTCATTGCACTGCACACTGTAAAAGATCACTGCAAATCTATAAGACCTGTCGAGGACTATACTTGAAAATTTTCAAGTCTGCATCGATATATTTATACTAGTGCTTGACTGAATCAAATACATAATGACTCCACAATTGGACTTAAAGTCGGTGGTGATTACTGTATAACGGAGACTAACATTTGAGTTTTGACATAAAGGTGATAGCTGAGATGACCAATGGTGGAGTTGATAGGAGTGTTGAGTGCACTGGAAGCATCCAGGCTATGATCTCTGCCTTTGAATGTGTTCATGATGTAAGCATCTACTTAAAGCTTCTGTGTTCTTGTTGATTGGTTGCTCTTGACGTTTAACATTGTAACTTATTTTCTTTTGTCCAAATTTAGGGTTGGGGGGTTGCTGTACTTGTTGGAGTGCCAAACAAAGACGATGCATTCAAAACCCATCCGATGAACTTCTTGAATGAGAGGACTCTGAAGGGTACTTTCTATGGTAACTACAAGCCCCGCACCGATCTACCTGGTGTTGTGGAGAAGTACATGAACAAGGTAATCACACTTTCTTTCACCCCTTCATTCTAGCATCCCATTTCATGACGGCTCTGATGGGTTCTTAGATACATGTAGAAAACATTAATTTGACATGCGAATTAATTTGGTCTGCAGGAGATGGAATTGGACAAATTTATCACTCACTCTGTTTCTTTCTCCGAGATTAACAAGGCATTCGAGTACATGCTGGCAGGACAGGGAATCCGGTGCATCATCCGCATGGAGCATTAGAGCAGTTTTACTCGTCTGTTTTTATGTTAATCGAAAGAGTTTATATTATATGTCTTCTATGTCGTATGGAAAAAGAATAATTTGGTTTTGGAATTTCAAGTCTTGTGCAAAAAGACGAACATGCAATGGTTTGGATGTCTTTCCTTTTAAATGATAAATGGTTAATGAAAAGTAGTATAATGTTCGACATGGTGTTCTGTTCTGTTCTCTTTACCATTGCGCTGCGTATCGCCTTGCTATGTGTCACGAAGCGTATTTAAGAGTTGTGTTGTCGTGACACTTCGTAGAAGAGATGTCCAGAGAGGTCAGCCTTGGAAGCCCAAGGGCGAACTTGAAGCTAAAGTGAAGATGAGTGGCATTGTCATAATCAAGTGGAAGTTCTGGTTCGAGGTACTTCGGTTTGAAATTTGGGAAAACTCTGAACACGAGAAATGTCTGAGACGTCGAAAAGAGTTCATTGCACTTGACAGCATGTCATTTGGAGTTCGTATGAATCAGTTATGGATAATTATTCTCCTTGGGTATTTTGATATTTCCTCCCACCATGTTCATGTAAGCAAAATATGCTTTATAAGGGGAGACATGATGTCAAGCTCTCCACCACCTCCGGTCCTGGCCTTCATGAGGTACTAAGTGAGCTTCTCCCGGACACCTTTGGGGGCCTTGGGAGCCGGACATGTGTCGTCAGAAATGGGCAGCATATGTTTCTACGAATTAGGATGTCTTGTGGACGGTATTGGTCGAAAGACCAATATTGCGGGTCGTTGAGGTGAGGTTCGTATGAGGGCGATCCTTATGCCATCGGTGTTAGACAAACATGTGGGCTTATGGAAGATATGTCGGGATCCCGTGGTGCTTATTGGCCACGGAGCAAGACGTGGGCATGTGTTAGGGTTCGACCTTGCCCAAAGTAAGGTGATGCCAGCAAGCACGGGAGGAGCTACTCCGTGCTAGACTGAAGGAAGCTTAAGAGGGGCATCGAGGATGAGTTGCTCACTTGGTCGGCATGCCAACAAGCAAGACGGCATGCCCGCTTGAGGATTGGCTTACGGGTTATAATATGCCTTGGGGCCATGGCGGTCATCAAGAAGAGAACAAGACAGCCTCATCAGGGAGGAAAGGCCACAAGGCCTAGGTGACTTGTCAGGTTGGTACTGAAGGCTTGAGTATACGGCAAGGTGTTACCCATGAGCCGAATGAGCTGTCTAGGTGATGTTCATAAGGCGAAGTATGAGGGAATGTGTTGCCCAAGAGCTAGGTGGGTTGCACAAGAGATACTCACGAGGCGAGATACGACGGCAGGTGTTGTCCACGAGCCGAGTGAGTTGCACAGGTGATGCTCATGAGGTGCAGGGTGAAAACAAGTGTTGCATATGAGTTCATTGCGTTGTTCAAGTGATGCCATAGGACGAAGTAAGTTGGCAGGTGCTATCAAGTAAGTGCGCAAGTGATGCGCACAAGGTTAAAGTACGCAGGCATAGGTTACCCTTGAGTTGAGACTGAGTGGGTCGCATAAGTGATGCCTAAGAGGTGAAATATGCAAGACATGTTGTCTTAGATCTAAAAGGGTGGTGCGAGAGATGCCCACGAGGTGAGGAAGGTGTGCAAGCTACTAAAGAATGACTCAAGGAAGAAATGTGAATGCCAACTTAGTCTCGGTACAAGGTCATGCTACTTGCTATCGACGTGCGAGATGCACGCGGGTTAGTAATGGGCTAGCGCAAGCCGAGATGACACGAAAACCTATTGATTGGGCGAGTGTCTTGGAAGACAACCATGATACAAGGAAGCGATCGGTTAGTCCCAAGAAGTGAGACCTATGTGTGAGTAGCTTTCGTTGGTAAACCCCAACAAGTAAGGGGATGTTGTCGAAATGGTCAAGTTGACATGAGAAGCACACATAAGGAAAACAAAAATGGAGTATCAAGGAAGTAAGGAAAATAGGCTGGCCTCGGTTCAAAGGAACCTTGGAGCCGCACGGGCTAAATTCCGCTGCTTATAAAGTCGGCCCGTGACACTATAGTACTCTTCATTGATCACAGCACTCCCAACACCTTTTTACTTGAAGTCATTTTCTGTGTGAGCAAATGCACAACAGTCTAGAACAAATTGGTTTTAAGTAATATTTTATGTATGAGACATTTTATTTTTGTGTCGTAAGTTAGTAGTTTGGATTTTTAATTTCAAGTTTGGATTTTTAATTTCAGCGAAAAGCAGAACCACAACATTTTGGGTTAGAATGTCGGATATTGGTGGAGGCTGGGGTTTTCCAGCCTCTATGCCACCAAGTTTCTGATCGTTTTCCTCCTCCCAATTCGCTATTTGAAGACCTTATAAGCTCTCTAGGTAAAGGAGCGCCGCTGCTGGCGGAGATATCAGGGTCAATAAAGACAACGGCTTCTAGTCGATTGCGGTGGTAGGATGCATTCTCTACCAAATATCTGGTGGCCGAGATATCAGGGTCAATAAAGACAACAACTTCTAGTCGATTGTGGTGGCATGATGCATGCTCTACCAAATATCTGGGGACGGTATGCGTCGTGTCGGGTGATAACTAATTATTAATGGAATTTTTTTTTGCTGCCTCTCCAAAATAAAAGAAGAGGGAAACACCAATAACTATAAATAATCACTATATTTTACCAAGAGCATGCTCTATGTTTCGGAAGCCCGTGCAGCCAACAATACTAACGGGCTGTTAGCCCATCGCAGACCTGATAAGATAAGAGCACTCAAATTTTAAACAAATTACGCAACATGCCACTAACACTAGTATTAGCCATTTCTCTCAAAATCAAAACCGCCCCAAAATCAAAATCCTTTCTAAACGAGGCGGAGAAGCAACACGACGCTAGGCAGCGAAGCTATTGTTTGATCTTGACCTGCAAATCTACCGGCAAAGAATGCGGTGAAGCTAGGGTGTGTTCTCGGCCTGCAAATCCACCAAAGAGCGAGGTCAGTATCAATTAAGATGAGTAGCTAGGGGGCAAAAATTGATGTTATGTGACTGATGATGAATTGTATGAGCTTATTGAGAGTCAGTAGCATTAGCGATCATTAACTTTAGTTTCTGAGGATCAATAGCTTAGTTTCTGAGATATGTTTGTTCTGATGGAAAATGATAGAGTTTTGTGACTCAATAGTGCAAAATGAATTGTATGAGCTTTAGTTTCGGAGGGTTAGTAGCCTTAGGTCCTTTGTTATTATAAGCTATAATGGTTTCTTAATCAAATTGAGGGTCACTATTTATATATTTCATTTAGGGCTATATTGGTTACTACCATGTGGTTTAGGTCTAAAAATCAATTCAGTCCCTAGACTTCTAATTTCATCAAAAACACCCTTGCACTTTCAATTTTGATCTAATAGGTCCAATTCGTTAATATTTTGTTATGGGTTCAAGTTATCTTGGATTAATTGTTGAAAAACTATTTATTTTTAATAGTAACACTCACTCGTAAATTAACTAGAGGTGGCATGCAGACACCACATCATAAAACATAGGCCATATATGAGCCACATTAACAAGTTAAATAACTCAATTATCACAAAACTAACAAATTGGACCTATTATATCAAAATTGAAAGTGCAGGGGTGTTTTTGATGAAATTAGAAATACATGGATTGAATTGATTTTGGACCCAAACTATAGTGTAGTAATCTGTATATAGCCCTTTCATTTATCATATACACAGATCAATCACAAATGGCAAAGAGGAAGGCTCCTGCAATAGACAAAGAGGATGCACCAACTGGAACAAAGAAGCTAAAAGCACAGAGACCGGATTACATACAGTAGAAACATAATCTACATGCATTCTGGGCTACTATCGACATCCACTGAACAACGATTGGAAAGGGGAAGCTAAAGAAGACGCCATTTTGGGGGGTTCATTAAGCCTTTTTATGAAGAGGAGATCAAGAAGGAACAGATCTGCAAATCAAATGACCTAACAAAACGTTTGTTGTAGTTTAGTGATGCTGAAAATATGGTTTTCCAGTTTGGGGACAGCAAGTTTAAAATCACAGTAGCTGATGTAGAGGATATATTCGGGATTCCAAACAAAGAAGAAGAGATTGATATGGCAGCGAGGCAGTCAAAGGGTCACTGAAATGATCAAAAGGCACTTCAACAAATGTGACTGTTGTGTGAGAAAAAATAGCATAGATGTTGCATTGCAGAAGCTCTTCCCAAGCGAACTAAACATAATGCAGATGATGTGGCAAGATTGCTGATCTTGAGCCTTTTTGCCTCGTTCTTGGTATGCACATCAGGACACACACTTGCATGGAAACTTGTGAATGTTGTTTGTTCAAATTTGAAAGAGTTGAAGAAGTACAATTGGGAAAAAGTACTTGCCGATGCACTGGAAAGAGGGCTAACAAAGCTAGAGAAAGACAAAACATGTGCATTGTCGGGATGTCTACTATTGATAATGGTTAGCATTCTATCAATAATATTAATGTTTTCATTTTCTTTATTGCCTTGTGTGTATATATATATATATATATATATATATATATATTTTTTTTTTTGCCAGTATTGGGTGTGCGATAGGACTGAAATAATGCCACCAATCCCCAATATAGAAGAGTACAAGCCAACATTTGTAAAACTACATGCTTCGATGTTGGAAATCACCGACGAGTATTTTGAGGTAAAATAATACTACTATACTTCAATACATTTAATTTTTTTTCCTTTTGACATTCATTCTAAAAATTATTCATCGTCTTTGTTGGACTTTTTGAAACAGAGCTTGTTTGACAAGAACAAAAACAGTGAAGAAGAGAATGAAATGGAAGTGGGCGATGAAGAAGTGAGGGAGGAGACGGATGACGAAGAGGATGACATAGTAAGGGAGGAGATGGCTGAAGAAGAGGAGGATGAAATAATAGGCACACCAACATTTGGTGAATGGGTAAGTTCAAACATAATGTGAGTCAATACTTTTATACATTTTTATTGGAGATATTACTAACATTAGAAAACAAAATTATCATATGCCTCCTAGCAGCTAGGAGATGAAAATAAACTGGAGAAAAGCAATGAAAACATGAAGGAAGTGTTAGACAACCTCGACACAGCTTTAACAATATGAGGATCAGCACGCTTTGACAAAAGATAAAGGAATTGGAGGATGAGAAATTTGAACAATATGAAGAGGAAAGTGATAATGCTACTGAGGAGCAACAGCATGCAAACGAATCAGATGACCAAGAGCAACTACAAGCTCGAGCCGGTGGAAAACAGAAGGATGATAATCTTATTGAGGGGAACTAGCCAGAAATGGTAATTTTCCAAGAGCAAGAGCAAGAGCAAGGAAATGTAAACGTTGATGCACAAACTGATTAGTGAGATTCTCACTCTCTTTCGATTAAATTTCAATCCCTCCAATAATTTCACGTTTTAAATGGTAATCTTAGTAAGTTATTTAGTTTCAGTATGTTTGTTATTGAGGCTTCTTTAAGTTTAGGGGATTTATGTTTATATGGTGCAAAAATGGATGAGGCAACTTCGGTGATTATTGAATGCCTTGAAGACTTGAAGAAAGGGGAAGAGAAAGGAAAGAAAGAAGAAAATCTAGTGATCATGAAACTGAGAGGGGAGAACAGAAATGACACAAAGGACTCCAGCAAATACATGTACGACACTCCTCCATAAATAAAAGGGAAAAATACTCTCAAGAGATATCCACCGAAAGGTGCATATAGGCCGCATGGAGTCAAGTGCACCAAGATACATTGGAAAAACTTATCTCCCTAAGAACAAGAAATGATATAAAAGTCCTGGGAAGAAGCTACAGAAGAGTAAGAACATAAACCAATCCTTATTAAGTGTCAATAGCATTGTATATTACTGTTTTATATTGACCTCAAACTAACGCTTGCTATTAAAAAAAATGCAGTGAACAGTTTTGGGATGAAGGAGAGTTTGGGAGTGTCTTAATTATGATGTCAAAGCTTTGCTTGAAGGATAGTCAATAAATTCCAATGTAAGTACCCTATTTACTCTACCGAGAGAATTTTTTTTATTTTTATTTTTATTATTATTTTTTTAAATTTATCAAACATAAACTAAATGGACAATTTTCCTTTGTGGAAAATATTGTTTTGAAGGTGGTCAATGCTTACCTAGACATAATTAAAGGCGATCCCGAGGAATCATGACGACATATGTGTTGGTAAGTATAAAGTTACGCATCGCTACTAACTGTCAATAGAATTGATTACAAAGCTTAGAAAATGTAAATAAAATTTTGTTTTGTCTTGGATTCAGGATTCAGTGAAAGACACTTCACAGAGATTGAAGCATAATCATGTCTTTGAACTCATAATGACTCTTTTAGGACACTCCGACAACATATTCATCTTGGTGATCACGACCGAAGACTACGATTACACAATGCTTTGGTTGAACAAGAAGGCAAAGGAATGGATTCATTACAATCCAATGTGCAAGAGAACAAATCCTGAAAAAAGCAAAGGCTATGAGAATGCCAAAGAAGTTGTAAGCTTGATGGGTTGTTTGAGATTTGTTAACTCATATGAGTTAATTGCACTTCTATATACAATATTTGTTATGTGTATTGACCCACAGTAGCTTGATGGGTTGTTTGAGATTTGTTAACTCAGATAGGTTAATTGCACTTTTATATACAGATAGAAGTAGTGACATTGTGGATGCTTGATGTGAAAAAGGTCCACAAGCTGAACAAGGAGAGGAGGCTAGAATTTGTCAGACGGGAAGGAAGGAAGACAATATATGAGGAAATTCAGATTGATAAAAATGTAGAAAAACAATCGCTTGGATTGTAAAAACTGATGTGGATAACTTAAAGATGGTTGAAGACATGTATTGTGCACATCAACCTGATAATTAGCAAGTGAAACAGCAACGTTACTGAGTGTCAATACTGTTAAGTACATTGAGAATGTCTCTTACATTTCTTTTTTCATTTTGTAGGTTAGATTGCGGACCTTATATCCTACACTATATAGAGAATATGTCAAAGGACAGGTTGCAGATAAGCAAAGCAGATAGAGGCGTTTTGATTGACAAGGTGTTGGGATTAGAAAGGGAAATCAAAGAGAGCTTGAAGAACATGAGAAGAACCATGGTGGAGAGATTTCTTAACCATGACGAGAGCTGGTATTCGAAAGTAGGTGACAATTGAAGGCAAGAAAATACCATATTAGGTTAGATTGGATTTGGATTAGGATTTGCATTTGATTGATCTGAATCGTTTTGTTTTGTTAAGTGAGATTAATAGCAGAAGGTTGATTTTTGCAGATGTGGATTTGTGTTTATGAGTTGATAGGATTTTGATGAAAGTATATTGACATGGATGCAGGCTTTTTGAAGTCTTCTTTACCGGTTAATGTTAATGAAATTCAACTTTGCGAATTTACTTTTTTATTATTTATTATATTTTTTTTGAAGGGATCGATTTATATTAGTATATAGACATTACATAGGAGCCTAAATGAAAGAAAAAATGGTGCAAGAATCGATCTACAATGGAAAGGACTGCAAGTCGTGTATATCAGAATGATATTAAAGCTCAATACAATAAATCTACAATCCCTCAGAATGATACTGAAGCTCATTGCACTAAATCTATTATGCCTTTGCATGTAATCTTACATATGTTCTTCAAGTCTTTCTCTTAACGAAATCAATATTACAACTCGAGAATAATAATAATAATAATAATAATAATAATAATAAGGAAGCATAAAATGGATTATAACAGGCAAAAAAATTCCTTAACATAATTTTTAAGAAAGCTACTGAACATCAGTAACAGTCAATAGTGGTAAAAACTTGTTGTATCTTAGCAGAAAAGGAAGAAAACTAAAGTTACTTCATAATAGAAGCTCAGTGAATCAAAAGTCAGCAACAATTGCACCTATTTTCAACAAAATCATACCGGAACATTGCATGTCTTCCTATTATGCCTCCCAATTGGTTACAACGGCCACACATCCTCTCCTTTGAAGGCACCTCGCCAACAGACTTGATACGTTTGATCTTGGGCCTTCCTGGAGGTCTTTTGGTAAGTGGAGGTTTGACAGATATGCTATCAGAGCATTGGACATAGCTCTGCTCAATATTGGGAATGGGCTTGATACAAAAGGAATAACTCTTGAAATACTCCTCTTTAAATTAATATTGTTCAATAAACGGGTAAACCACATATCCCGCTCGCTGGATGGTAGTAAGAGCATGGGAGAAAGGAAATGATTTAATCTGCCACTGATGACATGCACAAATCTGGGCCATTATATTAACAAATGCTGAGTGCTGGGACTAAACCTCATAAACAAACTCATCCGGCCTACTAACTGTCCAATCTCTCACTATTTCCATATTTTTAACAAGCTCAGTTTGCTTTACCAGACAAAGGGGAAGAATCCACTTCCTTACCAAAAATCTTCCTCTTAACCATCTTCCCCATCATCATCACGCGGATCTTTTCCAACATAAGAAAAATTGAGAGTTCCTGGGCCTTGAGAGTCCCACTATTAGAACATTCCGCTGTACTATTAACCTTCTCATCAAATCTATTACCTCAAAAGAAGGCATTACACCATTTTTCAATAGGTAGTCCTCTAAGGAATTGCTCAACAAGATCCTTGCCCTCATCAAGAAGCTCCTTTAGGTTATGGTAATGCTAACTCTCAGTAGATGAGTATGAAACCTTGTAAAACCTATCAACAGTTGTGACACGAAGTGCACTATTGTTATTACCCTTAAATAAGTTTTGGAGATTATTCTTTATGTGATACAAGCAAAAGCAATGAGGTGACTCTGGAAAAACTCTAGCCAAGGAATTCATCAACCCTTGTTGTCGATCAGAAACAAAAGTAATGACTTTACCTTGCGGGTCAAGAATTGACTTCAAGATCCCAAAATACCAATTCAAATTAGCATAAGTTTTAGCATCGACAACGGCAATGACAAAAGGGAAAAAATCTGAGGAAAAAGAAAAGAATATACCATCAAAAACAAAATTATGGGGGACAAAGAAAGCGGGAACATAAGACAAAACTACTGAACCTCAATAACAAAGCTTAGATAGACATGATATTTTTCTGAGGGAAACACCAACAACTACAAATAATCCCTAAACTCCAAACCCTAAACCTAAACAAAATTTTGGAGGACAAAGAAAGCAGGAATAGAAGACAAAGCTACTGGACCTCAATAACAAACCTTAGATAGTCATGATACTTTTTTAGGGAAACACAAATAACTACAAATAATCCCTAAACCCTAAACAAAATTATGGAGGACAAAGAAAGCATATCAGAGACGAAAGTATTGTACCACAATAGCATTAATCAACCATCCTTTCCACATTAACATACTGAACCTCCATAACAAAGCTTAGATATGCATCATTTTCTTTATTATTAGCAGTGTGTCATTGCACTACAACAGCAGCGTGCCACTGCACAATAAGCAATTCAAATCCTTTCCATAATACCATTAATTCAACAACCATTGAAAAGGAAAAGTAAAGCATCAAAGACAAAAGTACTGTTCCACAATAGCATTAATCTACCATCCTGTCCACAATACGAATCACAAAAATAAAATGAAAATGAGAATCATACCTTGATTACCATCCTTTCTTGTAGCAGAAAGAAGCTGACCCTATATTTGCTCTTCACATGTGCACCATCCACAAACAATAGAGGTATACAAGACTTGCAACCCTTAATAACTCCATCACAACAAAGAAAAATGCTCTGAAAATGACCAGTGGATTCATCACACTCCAAAATAAAGCAAGACCCTAGATTACTCTCCATCACGACATGACGATACCAAGTTAACATTGAATAGGAGTCCTCCTCTAAACCGTGCAAATCTATCATTGCTTTTTCTTTACCTTTCCATGCAACACTATATGTAATAACAAGACCATAGTTGTTCTTTAACCTATCCATAATATAATGTGGCTTGAGATAGGGATTTCCACGAAATTCATCATTAATTAGTGTCTTCACAATAGTAGAACTCAAAAGCTTATGCTTTTGCTGCCTCAAAACACCCAAACAAGTATCCACATTATTAAGCTACCTAATATAGAAGAAATTGTTAGCAGGGCATAGTGACGCATTGATGTACCATTTGCATCCCTCAAAAAGCTTGTTAAAATATTCTGCAACTGTTGGATCATAATTCATATATATATATATATATATATATATAGGATTTTTCTCAGGTAAGGATGTCCTTAGTTTTTCTTAGGTGCGGATTTGGTGTTTTCACCAACTTTCCGATCATATTTTCACATCTTAACCGTTCCGTTTTTAGAGCCTAATGTATAGATCCCCCCTGCAAAATTTCAGCCAATTTGGTGATGGTTAAGACATCCAAAACTGCAATTTACACGAACGGACCGAATCTGTCGAACCGGAACCGTTCGTATTTATAATGGTAAATTGCAGTTTTGGATACCTTAACAATTACCAAATTGGCTGAAAATTTTCAGAGGTGATCTATACATTAGGACCTAAAAACTGAACGGTTAAGATGTGAAAATGTGATCGGAAAGTGGGTTAAAATCGGAAATCCGTACCTAAGAAAAACTAAGGAAGTCTTTAGCCAAGAAGGACTGTATATATATATATATATATATATATATATATATATATATATAGGGAAAATTACTGGTTCCCCCCTGTACTTTGGGTGCGTCAACAGTTCAGTCCCTTGCCTTTTAAATTAAACAGTTTAGTTCTTATTCTCTTTAATTTTTACACAATAGGTCCAAAATGACTATTTTACCCCTCACTTGCTTTTTTTTTTTTATTCTTCTCTTTTTTTAAATTATTTTTTGTGCTTCTATCTCTCCTCCCTCCCTCCTAAAAACAAAAAGAGGAAACATTTTTATTTGTTGATAGGGGAAGATATATATATATATATATATATATATATATATATATATAAAGACAGTGAGAGAGTTAGAGGCACATAACATAATTATAAGAAGAAAAAAATAACTCCTCCTAAAAACAAAGAGAGGGAAACATTTTTATTTGTTGGTAGGGGAAGATATATATATATATATATATATAGAGAGAGAGAGAGAGGCACAAAACATAATTACAAAAAAAATTAAAATAAAGGAAAAAAAAGGAAGTGAGGGGTAAAATAGTCATTTTGGACTTATTGTGTGAAAATTAAAGAGAATAAGGACTAAACTGTTTAGTTTAAAAAGCGAGGGACTGAACTGTCGATGCACCTAAAGTACAAGGGGGGACCAATAATTTCCCCATATATATATATATACACAGCGGTTCTCCACTGCAGATGTCCACATTTTTTTGATCCGTACGGATTTCCAGTTTTGACCCACTTTCCGATCACATTTTCACATCTTAACCGTTCAGTTTTTAGGTCCTAATGTATAGATCACCTCTGCAAAATTTTAGCCAATTTGGTGATCGTTAAGGCATTCAAAAATGCAAATTACAACAATATATACGAACGGTTCAGGTTCGACAGATTCGGTTCGTTCGTGTAGATTGCAGTTTTGGATGCCTTAACGATTACCAAATTGGCTGAAATTTTACAGAAGTGATCTATACATTAGGACCTAAAAACTGAACGGTTAAGATATGGATGTGTGATCGAAAAGTGAGGAAAAACACAAAATCCGTTTTTTTTTTGCTTAGGTGCGGATATTCGCACCTGAGCAAGGTTATATATATATATATATATATATATATATATATATATATATATATTTGTGCCCTAAAACATGGAATTACTTGTTTTAAGAGTCTAATTTAGTATTGACTAATCTAATCCCATGTTTTGTAGAAACTCTTAACAAGAGGAGGAAAAAAGTGAAATTCCGGCAAATTTTCCGGGCACTACCACTTTTGGCGGCATAATTACTTCGTGAAGCAATCTCAGAAAAATAGGAGTTTAAGTGGAGCGATGAAGCCATATAAGGACCATGAAGTAATGATGTAAAAGACTAATTTTGATCATTCCTTTGGGTGGAAATTACAAGGGAAGTTCACGGAAATCATTATGCGATACAGTTACTGCAGTTTCAGAATCAGCTTTTTCGGAACAGTTTTGAGAGCATTTCTTGCATTCTGCGAACTGTGTATTTACATAAGTGGCCAGTATTTCTTAAATATATGGTATTTTACTTCAACCTGAGCCAAATAACTGGTTGAAATCATCAACGAGGCAGTAGGAAATCAAGTGCAAAATAAGCTTCCCGATAAGGCAGAAACTATCAGTTTTTCATGAAGCTTTTTGGGAGATCTTTTTCGGCAACTGACTTATAGTTTATCTAGAACTTTATTGATCATTCTTGAAGATATGATGTCATAGATCATGGATAAGTCAAGAACCATCCAGAATCATGGAAATAACAGGTCAATACTTGTCCAAGAAAGAAGTTTCAGAGAAAGAAGACGTATCCTAGTCAAAACAGGGTAGTTTGGCTGATAATCTTCTTTGGGCGGATTTCTTATGCAATTTTGGAAGGTCTATGATGCTGCAATTATTAAGGAGAGTCCTAAAACAATCCTAGATTATGGCAAGATTAATCCATCATATTATCTTTTGGATATTAGGCATCCATATGTACACTTTATCTCCCATGCTTGTCACCTTCACTTTGGTGACCCAAAACCACTCCAACACTCTTCATTTTCATGCTTCCCATGCACCACAAAGAGAGCTAGCTGCTCCTCTCTTCTCCTTTAGCCATATTTTTCTATTCTACTCTCTTTAATAGCTCAAAATTACTTCCCTCTTTTTACTCAATATCTTCCGTACCATTTTTTCTTGTTTTTCGGATCTATTACCACTATTGTACTCCACTTCCATGCTTCTTACAATGCTTGAGCTGCTATCTTGGCTTCTCATTATCAATTACGCCTCTCTCTCCATCTATTTAAGCATCCCTTCTCCCATTGAAGAAGAAATCACCCCACACCACCCATTACATCTCTTTTCACTCTTTATCTCGACCATAAAACCTCTATTTCCACCTCCCAAAATCCAAACCCATAATATTCATATTCCTCAACCGCCATCACCACCACCACTACTCCATCACTACCACTTAAAGTTAGCCAAGGGAGCATCAAATCTTGACCACCATTCCATTCACCATCAACAAGAAGTTCATTATTCATCCATATATTCCACCATCAAGGTGGATTTAAAGAGCATTGTAGGAGGAAAACGAAGGAGAAACTACCCATTGATTTTTCAAGCTTCAACTAGTTAATTCTTTCCTTAAACTTCTTAATTTACCTTGATGTATACTAGACTTGATGTTAATTTATATGATTATGAGTTAGTAGTTACTTTGTTGGGGCTAGGGTTGAAAGCTTTAGCCAAACTTGTATGAATTGATGTTTTAATTTACATTTGATGTTATTTGTGATTTTCATCTTCATATGCTAATTCAAGAAGTGAACGCATTCATTCAAACTTGTATTTGAACTTCAATATTTGCAAGGGGAGTTAGTGGTAGACACTCCAACCCTAACTTTTATCCATTTGATCACTAGTTTAGTTTAGAGTAATTTAGGTTACATTTGAGCATCTAGTTGTTTTCAATTCAAAACTATCTTCAAAAACTAGAATCAAATCACTACTCCGTCTTCGTGTATTCGATAACCTTTCTTAGATCCCTATACTATTACTTGTACCTCTTATATTTGAGGGCGACTACTTAGCTAACAACAACTACCCTCCATTTCTCATTTCTCACATAGACAAAGACAAACCCAACCTCAATTGCATACATACACAACTTTTGCCGAAACTCCACAGCTTCACCTCTAAATTTTTGGTCCACACACTTAATATGCTCTCTCCACTGCCTAGACATATAAACTTTGGGATCTTCAGGCCTAAAATCACTCACCCAAATAATCAGTCTCATCAATCACCGTCGATACTATTGACAAAAATGAAGAAGCAGCAGTAGCGACAATACATTGAACTCCATCAGCAACACAATTAGCACCAAAATCACAAATCCTCACCAAAATGTCAACGGAAGTTCTCTTAAACATAGCTAAAGACTTAAACATCAACCTCATATCTAAATCAGAATCGAGAGCATAAGAAGGGTAATCCAGGAGGGAATACTTCAACTCAAATAAGCCTGGCTTCAAATCCTTAAACCGCATCCAAATTTCATTGAAAAAATAGGCGAACCTTGTTGTACCATCAATGAAGATCATCACAGTCTCTAATATGCAAGTACACCTAGCAACCACCTCCGAATACATGATTCCGAGCACAAATCCACTCCAAAAAGTAATAACAACTAAAACCACATATAATCAGCCAAATCTACTCTACTGAACGTCAATAACATTAAGCACTTAACTTGCCCTACACCTAATTTGCTAAATGAAACTAATCAAAATGAAACATTTACAAGTAATTGAACAAAAACCTAACCAGATTCTTCGAAGAACAAAGCTATTAACAACTAAATCAAAACGTGCAAAAAAAATAAAATAAAAAAAAAAAAAAAAATAAAAATAAAAATAAAATAAAAATCAAATACACTGTATGAAATTGATCAAATTGAAGGAAACTCATCAAATTGAAACAAATACAATTAATTGAAGCAAATGCACAACAAGAACCCAAGAAGAAGGAAGTTAATCACTAAATCAACAAGATAGAAATTCACAATTAAGCTTGAACCTGAGATTGTGTATGGATTCAAATTCTCCATGATGAACGGCGGCTTCGATTACATTCAGACGCACAAAGCACTTAGACCTCCACCCGAATCAGAGATCCGATGTGCTTCGGCTGCTTCAATAACGTAGATCTTGAACTTGAGCTCTTAAAATTACGATTACTGTCTAAAGCCTTTGTATAGATATGTTTAAAAGTCTTTAAAGGTTATTTTGATAATTTCATATTTAGCATGATCAATTCAAAAAATAGATGGAAAATGACCGCATGGGCTTGGACCTTGCACAAAGCTCAGCTACAGTACTGCAAGGAATTTGGAAAAAAAAAAAAATCCTGGTATTGATAAAAAAAATGGACTGAAATTGTAGCTATAGGTAATTTGCGGAAAAAAAACGAATAAGAACATGAAATGTCATTACCGAAAAAAAAAAAAAAAAAACATGAAATGTGCATAGTTTTACAATTTCGCCCCTCACTTATCTAAATTCTAAAGACGCACAGAACGACGCCACTTGAGGTTACCACTTCCGCCTGGTCCTTACCGTCCTAAACTGCCTTCAAATTTTACTGGACGCTTTCCAGTGACCCATTTCTGGAACCCAGTCTCTTCTCAGTTCATTTGTAGAAGCCGAAGCAAAACAAATGGAATTAAGCACAGCATGGAATTCCAGAGCCTCTTCTATTTCATTTGCATCAATCCTCACTCCCAATACTTGCAGCAGCCCTTCTCTCGCACCTCAAAGGCTTTCTTTCCCATTTTGCCCGTACTTTGTTCCCAACAAGTCCCTAACACTGCAGGCTCGCAAGCGAAACTCAGAGCCTGAGCAGCAGCCCCTTGTCAGCCCACACCAAACAGACGTAAACATTTCAACCACGTCCGACACTGCTGGCAAGGTTATCAAGTGCAAAGGTAGACCTGTGAGACACTTTGATCGTTGTTTCTTGCTAAACCCTTCTGTTTGATTCTCCCGTTTGTGCTTTTGGTTTCTGATGATGGAAATTGGTTTGTCTGATCATGTTGTTTGGTTTATCAGAAATCTGATCATGTTGTTTTTGGAGGCACCCCACACCCTTTATTGGGTTCTCTGTTTCGGATTTCTGATATCGATCAAAGTTCTCTTTATTTTGATCCTCTTTTCTTGTGACCCCCTATTTACTTGTTAAACCTTTCTGTTAGATTCCCTAAGCTGAGTTGATGGTTTTTCCCATTAGTGATTTTTTGCTTATGATCATGATTATAAATTGCTGTTTAACTACTCCACTTTTTTTGTTTCTTTTTTCTTCAAAGCTGTTATTGGGTTTTCTCACATTCTGTATCTAATTAGGGGGTGTCATTCATTCTGTTCTTTAGTAATGTTGATGGGAATCGTGATGATCACTCTGTCTTTTGGTTTTATTCCATCTTTTGGTCTTAGATTTGTAGAATATTGGGCCCAGCAGCTTTGTTTTTGTAATATAAACATCTAGTGGCTTGGGCTTTCTCTGGTTTTGTAACCTTTTCTTTTTTGGATTTTATGAGTATAGTAATGTTTGGGGAACTCTAAAGTTGGTTAAAAACAACTACGTTTATTATCTGGCGATGCACTGAAACATCTGATTAATGAATTTGTTTGTTTTCTTTTCTACAATTTGTTACCACACTCAAATGTCTTGGTCTTGTAGTTAATTCCTTTTGTGAGAAGTGATAACACTGCTTTTGACCATATAATTTTTGCTAATTGATGATGGCATATGTGGATTGCAGCTGCGGTGGCCTGGGAAGCTGGGAAGCCGCTGGTTATTGAGGAAGTGGAGGTGGCACCACCACAGAAACATGAAGTACGCTTGAAGATCCTCTTTACCGCTTTGTGCCACACTGATGTATACTTCTGGGAAGCAAAGGTAAACCTCAAACTTATTAAAGCTTTGTCCATCATTGTTTGAACAAGGCACATTGAACGGAATGCGAAGTATGAGTATCAGCATAATGTTTAGTTTCATATCTTGGAATCTATAAGTGAAGTTGTTCTGCTTTTCAATCTATAGTATGTCACTATTTATCTAATATTGTTGATGAATTTAATGCTTTCCCCAAATAAAAAATAAAAAAGGAAGATAAAACTTTTCTGTAGATCATACATGTGATTCTAGCCTTGAAGATTATAGAACTGAAACAATTCTGTTGTGTCACAGGGACAAAATCCACTGTTCCCTCGGATTTTTGGTCATGAAGCTGGAGGGTATGTGTATCTTTGAATCTTAAAGCTAATTTGTAACAGGAAAATTAATACCATGCTTTTAGTTCCCTTTCATGCTGTATATTTATTTTTCCTTGGGTTTTTTTTGTTTAGGATTGTGGAAAGCGTAGGCGAGGGTGTAACTGAACTCCAACCAGGAGACCATGTCCTCCCGGTGTTCACCGGAGAATGCAAGGAGTGCGCACATTGTAAGTCAGAGGAAAGCAACTTGTGTGATCTTTTAAGGATTAACACTGATAGGGGTACCATGCTCAATGACGGCCAGACCAGGTTTTCCAAGGATGGAAAGCCAATTTATCACTTTGTTGGTACCTCTACATTCAGTGAATACACTGTTTCACATGTTGGTTCCGTTGCGAAGATCAACCCTGCAGCGCCTCTTGACAAAGTTTGTGTTCTTAGTTGCGGAATTTGTACAGGTTCGGCTGAAACTTATCACATTTAATCGCGACAGTGGAACATATATCACTGGTTTCTTTACCTGTATTCTTAGTAATGAATCATTTTTCTACGTGCCTAAAGGTTTTGGTGCAACTGTAAATGTTGCAAAGCCGAAAAAGGGTTCATCTGTTGCCATTTTCGGATTGGGTGCTGTTGGTCTTGCTGTATGTTATTCTTATTTCTTCTCTATTCCATTTCTTCAGCTAATTAGAACTATTCTGATGGTCTTTTTGTTGTAATTTAGGCTGCGGAAGGTGCAAGGGTTTCTGGGGCTTCAAGGATCATTGGAGTTGATCTGAACTCCAACCGATTTGAGGAAGGTATAGACAATGCCTGCTCATGTTAAAAGTATGTTGATGTACTGAATTATCACTTTTTTGACAGCCAAGAAGTTTGGGGTGAATGAATTTGTGAATCCAAAAGATCATAACAAACCTGTTCAGGAGGTGAGTACAGACAATTTTCTTTGTTTGTATTTCTTGCTAGTTGATTAGATAGCCCACCATTTGCATTTGTCTCATTTCTCGGTTAGCACTTGGCAGTACTCAGTCATCCTTTTACACGTCAGATTAGTATTTTTTTTTTTTTTAATTTCATTGCACTGCACCCTGTAAAAGATCACTGCAAACCTATAAGACCTGTCGAGGACTTTGACTTGAAAATTTTCAAGTCTGCATCGATATATTTATACTAGTGCTTTACTGAATCAAATACATAATGACTCCTCAATTGGACTTAAAGTCGGTGGTGATTACTGTATAACAGAGACTAACATTTGAGTTTTGACATAAAGGTGATAGCTAAGATGACCAATGGTGGAGTTGATAGGAGTGTTGAGTGCACTGGAAGCATCCAGGCTATGATCTCTGCCTTTGAATGTGTTCATGATGTAAGCATCTACTTAAAGCTTCTGTGTTCTTGTTGATTGGTTGCTCTTGACGTTTAACATTGTAACTTATTTTCTTTTGTCCAAATTTAGGGTTGGGGGGTTGCTGTACTTGTTGGAGTGCCAAACAAAGACGATGCATTCAAAACCCATCCGATGAACTTCTTGAATGAGAGGACTCTGAAGGGTACTTTCTATGGTAACTACAAGCCCCGCACCGATCTACCTGGTGTTGTGGAGAAGTACATGAACAAGGTAATCACACTTTCTTTCACCCCTTCATTCTAGCATCCCATTTCATGACGGCTCTGATGGGTTCTTAGATACATGTAGAAAACATTAATTTGACATGGGAATTAATTTGTCTGCAGGAGCTGGAATTGGACAAATTTATCACTCACTCTGTTTCTTTCTCTGAGATCAACAAGGCATTTGAGTACATGCTGGCAGGACAGGGAATCCGGTGCATCATCCGGATGGAGCATTAGAGCAGTTTTACTATGCTTGTATCTAACTCGCTTAAACTAATGTGCGAACTGATTCTGTCAAACTTAAACCGTATTAGCTTTAAGATAGTTATCAATGCCTTAACGATCATCAATTTGACTGAAAATGTGTAGAGATGATTTATATATTAGTACCTAAAAACTGAACGGTCGAAATGTGAATCTGCGATCGAAAAGTGACCATAAGCTTTAAATGCTACTTTAATTTCAAAGCAGCACTTCACTTGTGTGTGTGTGTGTGTGGAACGCCGCCTCCTAAAGGAACCCTACACACGCGACACTTAGGAATTAAGTGCTTTGGGCCTATAATTCCTCAAAGAGACAAGGCCTTTAGGTTGAAAAACAAGAAATCTATAAGCCTAAAATTTTTAGGCTTGCATGGTGGGTTTGACTCGTAGTGGTTACGAGCTAGGCAAGAAAGAGAAAAAGAAGGTGGTGTTGTGTTGAAATAAGAATCTACATTATTTTTAGTTCTTAGCACAAGTTTACATTAGGTTCATTAAATGGTAATTTATGTGAGTCTTCTAGGTCTAGCCCACTAGAACCTAAACTCAAGTGGAGGTTCTAACCCTAAGATTCTACTTAGGTGGGGTAAGTAATCACACACATCATCAACCATACATATCTTTACAAAAATTTGACGGAATCAAACACGTTAAATAAAGAGAAAAATAAACTTTCAACAAACAATTTTGTGGCCTCTAAAAATAATCCTTCGTACCCAATCTTCGACAGCAACGGCCAACAAAAACAAACTAAAGTAGGGGTGAGGCTCCTACATCTAGTCATTGCCCATGGCCGCCCCCATATCTAAGTTTGAAAACATTATTTATCTTTTTGATAAAAAGGTAGTAGATAAAAGCGGTTTGCGATTCCATGTGATCGTCACCACGTAATTATATTCCATGACAACTGATCTCCGTCCACAACTTCCATCGTAACCGTCAATCTAGCCAATCACTTTCCGGAATTCAATCATTATCGCAGGGCTAGAGACAAAGAGAAAAATCAATAATAAGGGCATAGTGCACACTACTCACCATCGGTGGCTCAGGATTTTCAATCCCCAATGAGGAACAAACCATCTCCTTATATCCCCATCAATTGCCAACACATCATTTCAACCACGCAAACCATTTTAAGTGTAAAAACAGATAATTTCCAAAAACATGTAAGAGGCCTCATATAAAACGCAGTATATGCAAGAAAAATATAGATAGAGTTAAAGGCATTCCCTACCTGGAACCCGAGCTTTCTCTTGAAGTACTTGGTCTCAATGAAATCTTGTAGCAACCACCAACTTCACAAGATCCTACCAAGATGCCGAGCCTAGATCAAATAAGTGACATAAATAACGATAAACAAGGCTAGCAATTCAATCTCCATGCTCTCCGAAGGAAACCCCTCATTTAATCTAATTTACTAACTAATAACAAGACCATTTGGGTTCCAAGAAGGAGTTGGTTTTTAGGAAAAAGTAGTGAGAACACCTTTAAAAGACAAGTTGCTGAAAGCTGAAACAGAGCTTAAAAAAGAATTGTTAAAGGTGAAGGAAAATTGTCCAAAATACTAGGGGTAAATTCTTGAGAAAATTTTGAAAGAAGGATGGTTTAACATCCAACTCAGTAAGATTGAAATGGTTATTGAATTTCAAGTTAAGCCATTTGAAGAGTAAAGACTTAAAGGCTAAAGTAAAACAATGTGCAGATATTTTCCAGAAATATCGGCTTCTGTACACATTTTTGTGTCTACTATATTGAAATGTGTGGTTTAGCACCAGTTTTGAAATAAATGCAACTGAGTCAGACTGTACTCCAAATTGAAAAACTGCATAAAGTTGTTCTTTTGTTCAAAGCTCTTTTGGTACCCAATGTGTCCAGTCAAAGAGAACCCAACACACTTAAGGGACATGTCTTATGCTCCTAAAGACCTAAAGCTCGAGTTACTTTCTGATACTATATGGACAAGTGTTGTTGCTCAATGATATGATGTATTGAAACATGATATTTGGACAGCTATAGATAACAAATAAACCTTTGAACCAAATACGATTTTAATACTCATGGCATAGCCATGACCTAGCAAAGTTTCCTAGACATTGGAATGAATGAGAAATCAAAGTTAAAGCAGCAAGATACCAACAACAACAATGACAAGTTGCAATCCGGAAGGATTCGTAACAACAACCAAATCAAACATGGTGTTGAGGAAAGAATGATACTCACCAAAGATCAACCAAAGAGGTGAGTTTTACTGAGGGCTTCAGCTGGAAAGAGAGCTGGGGGAATTTGATTTGATCAAGCCCAGTTGCATGCCAAGAAGTTTGCTTAAATTTGGACATGCAAAGTGAAACAGAAGTTCCTCCATAAGTAGAAAAGTTGTTTAAATGTATTAGGCCTAAATATTGAGGAAAGGGATAGGAACTTGATTGTATAGTGACCCTTACCAATCATTGGAGTCAATCTCAAACAAGGTTTGAGGGATTCGGGTAGAGCATTAGAAGGATTACAAGCAGAAATTTGGAGCAGATTAGCTTCTGAACAGCTCCCACTTCGATTGGTGTACATGTCTCAAAACAACTCCAATAGAGCTAAAATTTGGAGGTCAGATAGAAGAGACAGAGGCGAATAACTTTGATGAAGAAAGCATTTTGATCAGAGGTCCCGAACTAGGCATTTTGACTTAGCTGATTTAAACCCTTTTCTTTAGTTTAAGTCATGTGATAAGAAAAATAGGTTTTAAACTTAAAATAATAAGTAGATAAAAAAATATTGTAAGAAAATACAAGAGAAACTTAAAGTTTAAATGTTGACAAGACTAAATAAGAAGTTGGCTTTACCAAACTTGTATTTGGAGAGAAAAATGGTGAGGTAAGTTTCATCGAAAATTGCTAGGGTTAGAAAATCATATTGAGTAAAAAATTAGTATTTTTGAAATACGGAGGGATGGTTGATTAGTAAGCGTCGGGTAAGGAGAATAAAAGTTCCACCAATTGTTAAGAAATAAAGTAAAATAAGAAAATCGTAAATGCATGAACAAGTGGACTTCAAAATTATGGAAGGATGCTATCATGAGTTACAAGAACTTTATTGGGTCAAGGGAGATGTTTGGGTCAAAAGTCAACTAACTTATTGGGGTAGGTTCACTAGCATTCCCCTTTTTTGGGTGTCCAAAGTAAATTATGGACTCTAACCTTAAACTATTTTTGGGCCTAAGGCCCAAGCCCAAACAACTTTCCAAAGTCTTTAGCCAAATAGAGGTCGCAAAAAATTATCCCATCCAAAAGTGACGTTCGGAATTTCACGGGACCTATAATATATATCATCTATGTCATATGGAAAAAGAATAATTTGGTTATGGAATTTCAAGATTTTTGCAAAAAGAAGAATTTGCAATAGTTTGGATGTGTTTGCTTTTATATAATAAATGGTTAATGAAAACTAGTATAATGTTCTAGATGTTATTCTGTTCTCTTTACCATTGCGCTACATATCGCATTGCCATGGTACTCTTCAGTGATCACAACAGTCCCAACACCCTTAACTTGAAGTCCAGTTCTATGTGAGCAAATGCACAGCAGTCTAGAACAAATTGGTTTCAAGTAATATTTTATGTATGAAACATTTTATTTTCGTGTCATAATTTAGTAGTCTGGATTTTTAATTTCAGTGAGAAGCAGAACCACAGCATTTTGGGTCGGAATGTCAGATATTGATGGAGGCTGGGGTTTTCTAGCCTCCATGCCCACCAAGTTTCAAATCGTTTTCCTCCTAATTTGCTATTTGAAGAACCCGAAAGCTCTCTAGGTAAAGGAGCACCGCTGGTTGTGGAGATACTAGGGTTGATAAAGATGATGGCTTCTACTCGATTGTAGTGGCAGGATGCATTCTCTACAAAACATCTGGGGACGGTGAGCATCATATCGGATGATTACTAGTTATTAATAAAAATTTTTGCCTCCTCTCCAAACTAAAGAATTGGATCTAGCAAAATGGACTCAAAATTATCATACCTCAAAATTTTATAGACAAAATTATCATTTTGGTCCTCAATTATGATTCGGTTGACATTTTAGTCAATAAAATTTTAAAAATTTCATTTTATTCACTCAACTTAAACACTGTATATCACTTTGGTCACTACCGTCAACTTTAATGTTAAGTTCATGTAAATAACTCATATTTTCAGGGCATTTTGGTCAAATTGATTACCGAATTCCTTTTTTTATATTTTTTATTAGGAGTTTCTATTCATACCTCCTAAATGGTTATTTACACCTCCTGTTTTTTGGTAATTTCAAAAACCCTATTTTTCCCTTGAGGAAAAGAAAATCCAATGAAACTGACAAGAATGAAATGTTGGAGCGGTGGCGCAGATAGATGTAAATGATTAAAGCTTGTAGAGAATTAAGAAGGATGAGGGAGTTCAATTTCCAGTTACCTCAAGTTTCAGTCAATTATTATCACTTCCAACACCATCATACAAAACTAGTTTCTTCTATTTTTTTTTTTTCGTTTTCCAACTGGAAATAAAGGGAACTAGACTTGGTTCCTTCAATAGAAGAGAAAAAAGATATCAGCGGCCACGATGAAGTGGCCGATGAAGGTGATAAGGGCCTGGCCATCAGGTCTTGATAGCAATAGTTTCCAGCAATTGGTTGTCGAAGGTAGAAAAGAGTAGTGCAAGTTGAAAAGAAATGAGGTGTAGAGAGAAACACAAGTGAAGGATAAAATTGGAAATTTTGAGAAAAAAATTCAGTAGAGGTCTAAATGACAATTTAAGAACCATGAACAGAAGCTCCCTTTTTTATTTTCAAGATATTTTGGCCAGAAAAAAAGCCTTTGAACTTTTATCTCTTTTATCTCTTTTCTCAGAGATTCTTTTACTCTTCTCAAAGAGACAATACGCTTGTTACTTCTACATTCTTCAATAAAAGTAGTGAATTTTAACAGTGTATGTTTTTTAAATTATTTTTAGTTTTAATATTTTTAGTAAATGGATCAAAATATCCTTATTTTTAATGGTGTTTAATGGAGTATTTAACAGCAGTGACTAAAGTAAAAAATAAATCTAAACTTGACTGACTAAAGTAATATTTTAAAAATACAATAACTAAAGTGTCAATTGAGTCATAATTGAATTATCAAAATGATAATATTTTCAATTTTATATTTGAACTTACGTTTCAAAAATTGACACAAAAATTTCATTTTTATCCATTCCCTTTCTTTCTTTTATACACTTCTTCCATGTTCCATCTCGCACCACTTAATTGGGCTAACCCAACGCTACTGAATTAAACATAAAAATGCTAAAGCATGTCCACTCTTATAACCAGACTAGGCGTATGCATATACATCGTCAAATTGATGGTGAAAATAAAGAGATCAATCAAGTACTGAGTGAGAGAAAGATGGTGGTTTGTGGAATCTACAGAACTTGGGGTACTCTCTTCAATCATTAAGTTGTTTAGAATCTTACTTTTGCCAGCCAAAAATTTGACTTAACATGTTATCACCATTCATAACGTAGAGTAAAATACTATAACAATGTTATAAGTTTGTTTCCGAGATTAGATTTCTGTAAAAGCAAAACAAGCGTAGACTTGCAAAGAAGACACTGATTCTCCAACGCATAAATTTTTTTTTCCTTTAAATGTTTTTTGAAGGAAAAAGTTTTTTTTTTTTTTGTTTAATTAGAAAAGAACTTTCATAAACTGGTGGAAATTACATCCAAGTGGCTTCATATGTTGCCTCATTAAAAAACTTTGTCCGATCGAATCAAGTTTGGTTTCTCCCCTACAGTCAACTAAACATTTCCTCTATTACAAGGTAATTGCTGTGGAGACCCGACTTTTTTCAGAAACCTTATTTCATCTACATTCATTGCACGTTTACTTACTTGGAATGAGAATGAATGATTACAGGATAAAAATATTCCTGTGTAACACATAAAGAAATCAGAATGATTTCGGGTAAAAGTATTCCTGCATTTACTAACACATGAAAGAATTAGAATGGGTGTAGGTCCCATCTCTTTATAAGGAATCAATTCCTGAATACTCAAGAATTTGATTACGAAGGGGGGAGATGGGTTTAGGAATCAAATCCTCCAGAATCAATACTGATTCCTTTTTTCTCACATTCCAGTTATCTCCGATTCAAGATTTTTTTCCATTCCAAGTAACTAAACATGCCATCAGAATTTCTTTTGAAAGGTAAGCCCGGTCGCCCCAAAGAACCGCTCACTAGCTAGCCGGACTAGTGGGGCCCTATCTGGAGACATACTGAAAACCATGGTTCTTGGAACATAGGCCATTCTCGGCGACGGGTTGACACCGGGTTCCTTATTCGCCACTTTGCATTCGTGACGAGCATGACCTTGTCGAATTAATGGGCTACCTTGTTGCAACTTCCAAGAATCTTCCTCCAACTGACTTCCTCTAATGCCTACTTGAGCTTCCGCACTTCATCAAAGATAGGTCGACCTTCCATACTGAGGTCTCTCTCCTTGCTGTTGATTGCAGTCACAACATTTGTTGAATCGATTCCACCTCCAAATTCTTCCATAGGATGACAACGTTGAAATTAAAAATTTTCTAAATGACATACGGATTTTGTGTGTGTGTGTGTGTATATATATATATATATATATATACAGCGCTTCTCCGGTGCGGACGTCCACACTTTTTGCTTACGTGCGGATTTCCTGTTTTGACCCACTTTCCGATCACATATTCACATTTTCACATCTTAGCCGTTCAGTTTATAGGTCATAATGTATAGATCATCTCGGCAAAATGTCAGTCAAATTGATGATCGTTAAGGCATTCAAAACTGCAATTTACAACAATTAACACGAACGGTTCCGGTTCGATAGATTCGGTTCATTCGTGTAAATTGCAGTTTTGGATGCCTTAACGATCATCAAATTGGCTGAAATTTTGTACAGATAATCTATACATTAGGACCTAAAAACTGAACGGTTAAGATGTAAAAATATGATTGAAAAGTGAGTCAAAACTAGAAATCCATACATTTTTGCTTACTGAGCAAAGTTATATATATATATATATACATATATATTAGATTCAATCACCTATTAAAATATTTATCACAGAAAATAACAGAAAACATAGACCATGCTAAAAAATAGCATGACCTTGTTCTTGACTATCAATGAAGCATAACCTCATTCAACTCAAATAAATTAAACAAAATTGATAATGACAGCACTGAGACTAGGCTCACATGCACCAATTAGGGTTAAGATCATCAAATCCATACGCTAGCACCAACTTTGATCAAGCTACCGACGAACCGCCAGGAAAACAAAAGAAAAAAAAAGAAAAGAAATTGTATCCATTAAGAGAGATTCTTTGATGTAATATGCTAAAGCTTGTGAGTTAGCTCTGATTTTGCTTTCTTAAAAAAATAAATGCTAAAGCTGGTGAGTAGTTATAATGGGGTAATATGTTCAGGCAGCCATTTTAGTGAGGACTACTGAAATGAGAACTGATTGAAGACTTTTGTGTTAGACTCACTTTTCGATCACATTTCGGCAAATCAACTGTTAGATGTTTAGGTATTTATATGTAGAACATTTTTGCAATTTTTCAACCAAATTGAAAATCGTTAAGACATTCATAATCATGATTTTTCAGTTATCAACATGAACAGTTCATGTTTGACAGATTTAGTGCATCTATTGATTTGTTCTAGTTCAGTATCTTAACGATAGCAACTTAGAAGAAAATTTTCAGAAGTGATATACTCATGCATACATAAACATCTAATGATTGATTTGCCATAATGTTATCGAAAAATGAGTCTCCCAAACCATTGATTAGAAAGTTCTCAGCTAGTCTTTATTTTAGTGGTCTTCATTAGAAGGGCTCCCAATATGAGAGGATTAGGCACTGAATCATATTCCTTTGATGTCCTTTTTGGAGTGCCTAGCTTGACGGCATTTAGGGCACCATATATATTTATAGCAGTATTCTAGTGAGCGATTTCATTTTTTGGCCATTCTAAAGGATTGATTATTTGACCAACTTTTCGATTACTTATCAACATCTCCACCGTGTAATTGTTAGGTCTATATGAGTATATCAATTTTGGAAATTTTCCGCCAAATTGATAATCATTAAGGCATTCAAAACTGTGATTTACAAATATAAACATGAATGGTTCATGTTTGACAGATTTGGTTTATCTATTGATTTAATCTAGTTCGATACCTTAACGATCATCAATTTGGCTGAAAATTTGCTGAACTGATATATTCATGAAGTTCTAAGAAGTGAACGGTCAAAATGCCAATATGTGATCAAAAAGTGGGTCTCACAAATGATCCCTTCAAATGATAAAACAAAATGAATCTCTTAGTGAAAAAGCACTCTATGTGCGCACAAAAGTACTACTACATAATTGCATTAATTCACCCCAAACTCCTGGCTTGGGACTGTGGGAGTACTATGGAAATGCCAGCCTCTGACAATGGTGACATATATTACAAATACACTTTGCTCCAATATTAACAATTTGAGGGAGTTTTTTTTTTTTGGTAATGGAAATACTTTTATTCAAACAAGAACTTCATTACAAACAAAAGACCCAAAATTGGCCCAAATAAAAAACCCAACAAACAAAACCAAATAGCCCTACAAGCTTCAGCCATAGTGCAGATCCATCAGAAGAGAGATAACGTAGTGACGTTGCCGCCACCAGCCAAGCCCAAAGGTGACACAGAATCGTCACCCGATCGGCCAACGAAGACTTGGAGTCAAACCAAAACAATTACGTGCAAGTACACCAGCAGAGAACCCATCGAAACATCTCCATAACCCAAATCTCTAAACCATACAAAACATCCTCAGAGACAAAGACTGTAACCAAAGCAGAAGAAAAAAAGAAAAAGAAGGGACAGACGGCCAAAAACTGTGCAGACCCTTGTTGTTACTACCGTATTCAATGGGTTTATGCGCAGGGACAGGAAAAACCAGTTAAAACAGACAATCCAAACAACGCTGACGACGGAGCTCCGATGGACCAAGGAGCAATCGGTGAAGTGGAGTCCGCAAGGTGAGAAGGATGTGCATCTTAACCATGATGAATCAGAGATTTGAGACAAAGAGAAGGGAAAAAATAGTGAAGAGAGAAAAGATGGAAAGGACATGAGAAGGCAGAGGGATGGTGGGGAGGGTGAGGAAAATAGAAGAATGGAGGGATGATAGAGATGGGTATGCTGAAAATTAAAGATTAGGAATGGTTGGAAGAGGGGATCTGGGAAGGAAAGGAAAGGAAAGCAAAGACAAAAGGGAAAGCATACTTGCCACCGCCTGGGCAGCAGGGAGCTAGCTACCACGAGAAGGGTAGGGATAAGCCTCTTGAAGAGGGAAAATATCTCCCCCGACTTTCAAGCCAAAGATCCAGATCAGAGAGATCTAGATCTGGCAAGAAAGGGGGGAAGGGGGGAAGCTGAAAGCTGGGTTGGCTAGAGAGAAGAAGGAGGTTCTCTCACTAGAAAACGCGTGGGAAGGAGGTTCTCCCCAATTTGAGGGAGTTTGAATACTTGAATTTCATAACGATCTACAAGCTAGCATTATTATATCAGTAAAAGAACAACTCCACGCCAAACTCTGCCTTGACAAAAGTGACATTACTATTACTTTCCTCCATTTGAGGGAGACTAGTATACGAGGGTTCCATAAAGATCCAAAGGCTAGTATTATAAGTAACAACAGAACTCCATTCTCGTATAAAAATCGTCTAAGTTTGATGATTAATCTCTTTCATTTAATACCCTACATGACTACATATATTGGATGTAGGTTGTAATGTAGTTTAATCATAAAGCTGTAAGCGTCGTCCTTAACCTAAAGATGCCCCTCTATATCAATAATAAAGAAAACATCACAAATGGTGTGTGAACTTTAGGTCATTCTACACTTTGGTGTACCAACTTTCATAACTATCAGAATAGTGTATCAAGTTTGCTCCAATCTTTCATTTTGGTGTATGCCGTTAAATTTTCCGTTATCTTTACAAAAGAAAAAAAAATGACAAGGATAAAGGAAAGATAACAGATTTTTTTTTTTTTACAAAAATAACGGAAAATTTAACGGCGTACACTAAAATGAAAGATTGGAGCAAACTTGATACACAATTCTGAGAGTTATGAAAGTTAATATACTAAAATATAGAATGGTCTAAAGTTCATACATCATTTGTGAAGATATCCCAAAATAATAATAAGATGGGACACTATATTGATTAATCAATGAATCAACTTTGTGTTGATTACTAAAACCCAATTAGAGTAATTGCTCATTGCTAGATTAGTGTAACATGCATTCCTTGCTTGTTGCCAGCGGTTCCTTCGTCCCCTAGGCCAATAGTTGATCATACAACTCTCCCCACTAGGTACTCTAAGCCAATACATGATCACCAACTCTTTTCCACAAGGAACTCTAGGCCAATCGTTGATCAGACACCGCTAGCCCACCATGTCATTAAAGTGTTCTGGTAGATATTCGATCAGAACGGTTTCTAAAGTGTGATCAACTTTGAACCCTTCTTCTTTATAACATAGTCCTCATAGGCCGACTTAACTCAACGCAGAAGTCAATGTCAATGGATGATTTCATATAAAGATAGTTGATAGAGATATATTAGTTAATATCCTCTTGGAGGAGACTGCAGTCAAAACTATAGTTCTTTACTTGTCCATATCGGTTCCCCCAAAACCTAATTAACAACTTGGTTTGTACTTTTATCATTTAATATATATTGAAAATTTATTTTCTGTCGGGAATCAAAGAAATCTGAGATCATATACAGTACATAACCAATGATCTCAGGCAGCCCTCAAGGTCCTCTATATAAAAGTGGTTCGGAAGTTCGGTGTTGTCTTCACTATCCACCACCAGTTCTCGCGTTTGCATGCCAATAACATGAAGGTAATGTATCATACCAATGGAAGTCAGGAATTAATCCAAGTTTAACTCCCTCACATACCCACATTACCTTCGTTTTTGTTGTTGTCATGTCTGTATTCTATATGGTACATGCATTGGCCCAAAAGAAAAAACTGACATGGTATTTGCATGTGCATCACAGGAAATTGTGATAAAAGTCAATATTAATTGCCAGATTTGCAAGACAGATGTACTAAAAGCCGTTGCCAAGCTTACAGGTAAACAGCAATGTTCGCCTCTGCTATTCTTTTTTGGTTGTATTTATAAATACTGGTGTACATGCATGGTTTAACTATTGAACTTTGACAGGAATAACTATGGTGGTTGTAGATGGTGAGAAGGGATTACTGAGAGTTGTGGGGGATGTTGATCCAGTGTTGGTGGTGAAACGACTAAGGAAGGCCAGAAAAGTTGCAGAAATTGTAAGTGTTGGACCGCCGAAGCCTTCAGAATCGAAGCCTTCAGAACCTAAGCAAATTCCTTCTGTATTCCCTCTTCCTCCATGTTGTAATCAGTGTGAGCTTGTTGGTGTCATCAGCTATGCTCCTCATTTTGATGGTGGAGTGTGCAACATCCTTTGAGGAGGAGAAGTTCAATAGTTCAATATATGCATGTTGTATTTGTAATATTCAATAATGTTATTGTAACTTAATAATACCTGTATGAAAGTGAATTTCATCATATATCCACCGCCATATCTGTTTTTGAGGGTTTATGTAATGTTATCGATCGAAACTCGAAACTCAACTATCATATAATTTAATAATTCGTATTCTGCATGTGAAACAAATTTATTTATTTATTTATTTTAATATAATTTAATAACTTGGGGTGTATGTTCAATATTTTTTTAAATGACTAAATTCAAAAGCAATGACCTATGTGAGGAGAAAGAGGCTCTCGTTTCTGTCTTCTTTTTCCGTTGCTCTCATCCCTCCGTCGTTTTCTTCCCTTCCCAAGCTGCCTTTGTGGTCTATTTCTGCCTCGGCGGTTGCATGTTTGTTTCTCCTCTAGGTGTTCTCCAGGATTTCGATTGCAAATTGGGTGACGTCTTTGTGTCACCTGAAGTTTAGACGTGTGGCAGTTTTGGCATCTGCTTTCCTCCTCTCTCTTGGAGGGTTTGCCATCTGGATGGACTTTGATGGGTTGTTTTTTTTTTCAGATAAGGACCTTTTTTTTCCGATGGTTTTCGTCTTTTCGATAAGGACATTGATGGTTGTTGACTTGTTAGTCTTTGTTCTGTTTGTTTGTGTTTTCCGGTCCCCACTCTTTGTGTTTCGTAAGTTTGTTTATTCATTAAAAGTTGTCCTTCCACCGCCAAAAAAAAAAAAATTGCAAATGACAATGATGGGTAATTATCAAACTGTTGAATGATTTTCAGACAAGCTATATAAGATAGTTGGTTTAGAAGTCACAGTACAATTTGGATCAGATCATATATATATATATATATATATATATATATATATATATATATATCCTTGCTCAGGTGCGGATACCCGCACTTAAGTAAAAACGTACGGATTTTGTGTTTTTCCCCACTTTTCGATCACACATTCACATCTTAACCGTTCAGTTTTTAGGTCCTAATGTATAGATCACCTCTACAAAATTTCAGCCAATTTGGTGATCGTTAAGGCATTCAAAACTGTAATTTACACGAACGAACCGAATCTGTCGAACTGAACCGTTCGTATATATTGTTGTAATTTGCAGTTTTGAATGCCTTAACGATCACCAAATTAGCTGAAATTTTGCAGAGGTGATCTATACATTAGGACATAAAAACTGAACGGTTAAGATGTGAAAATGTGATAGGAAAGTGGGTCAAAACTGGAAATCCGTACAGATCGAAAAACTGCAGACGTCCGCAGCAAAGAACCGCTATATATGTATATATATATATATATATATATATATATATGATTTTTCTCAGGTAAGGATGTCCTTACCTAAGGTTTAGGTACGGATTTGGTGTTTTCACCCATTTTCCGATCACATTTTCACATCTTAACCGTTCAATTTTTAGAGCCTAATATATAGATCCCCCTTGCAAAATTTCAGCCAATTTGGTGATCGTTAAGGCATCCAAAACTGCAATTTACACGAACGGACCGAATCTGTCGAACCGGAACCGTTCGTATTTATAATGGTAAATTGCAGTTTTGGATGCCTTAATGATCACCAAATTGGCTGAAAATTGGCAGAGGTGATCTATACATTAGAACCTAAAAACTGAACGGTTAAGATGTGAAAATGTGATCGGAAAGTGGGTGAAAACCATAAATCCGTACCTAAGAAAAACTAAGGACGTCCTTAGTGTATCCGGACTATATATATATATAAGGCCCTTCTAGTGAGGGATCCCTATTTTTGGTCTTTTATAGGGATATACATTAGACAAACTTTTGGATTATATTTCGGCATCTCAACCGTTCATTTTTAGGTCCTAATGTGTAGATCACTTCTGCAAATTTTCAGCCAAATCGGTGATGGTAAGGCATCAACAACTGCAATTTATACGAACGGACTGAATCTGTCAAACCGGAACCGTTCGTGTTTAGAATGGTAAATTGCAGTTTTGGATGCCTTTACGATTATCAAATTGGCTAAAAATTTACATAAGTGATTTATACATTAGGCACTAAAAACTGAACGGTTGAGATGTGAAAATATGATCGAAAGGTTGATCTAATATCCTATCCCTAGAAAAGACCAAAAAAAGGGGATCTTTTACTAGAATGGCCATGTATATATATATATATATATATATATATATATATATATATAATATCCAGAGTGAGGCCTTACTCTGCTATGAAATTAAGGTGTGATATTAGAGTTTAAGGTCATTTTTCGGTCTCATATCCACATCTCGACTTTTAAGTTTTTAGATATTAATATATAGATTATCTCTGCAAAGTTTCAGCCAAATTGATGGTGGTTAAGGCATTGATAACTGCCTTAAAGTTAGTACGATTCATGGTAGACAGATTCAATTCGTCAATTAGTTTAAGTGAGTTAGATACCTTAAAGACTATCAATTTGGCTGTAGTGAGGGATTTCTTTAATTGGTATTTTAAGGGAATCACTCATTATACACATTTTTTGATCACATATCAACATCTCAACCGTGCAGTTTTTAAGTCCATATTAATAGATCACTTATGCAAATTTTCAGCAAAATTGATAACCATCAAGAGATTCATAACTGCGATTTAATTATAAACATAAACGGTTGAGGTTGAATAATTCGGTTCATCAATTGACTTAATTTAGTTCGATACTTTAACGTCAATTTGGCTAAAAAATTACAGAAATGATCTATACATAAGATCTAAGAACTAAATGGTCGAGATACCGATATGTGATCGAAAAGTGGGTCTCACAAAAGATCTCTTAAATCGATAAAGAAAAAGAATCCCTTAATGAAAGCGCCTTTATATATCATATCCACATCTCCACTGTTCAGGTTGGACATATTCAGTTTGTCTACTGATTTAAGTGAGTTAGATACTTTAAATATCATCAATTTAGCTGAAATTTTGCATAGATGATCTGTACATTAGTACCTAAAAACTTTACGATCGAGATGTGGATATGACCGAAAAGTGACCATATACCCTAACCTCGCTCTGGATAAAATCTGTATATATATAGACACACACACATACATACATACATACATACATACATACATGAACACAACATTACAAATTAATTGCAATAATACATATTCTAGCTATTGTACTTGTCTGAATATTACTAATATACTAAAGCCCGGTTCCTGTTCCTATGGTTCATAAGGGAAGGAAAAGATGTTTTTGTCCCCTTTTTTTATTGTAATCACAGCGTTGCCATTTGTATCAGGCTCACATTTTTTTCTTCTTTCGCCCTCCTCCGCTCTCTCATATCCAGAAGAATCAGAAATGACTCCAACTCTGTTTTCGCAAGCCAAAAGAAAGAAAGAAAATCCAATTCCAAACAACTCCGATCGTCTTCTTCAGCTTAAAAGGTACGCCGATCTGTTTCTCTTTCTTCTCTAGGTTTTCTGTGTGTCTTTTGATTACTTTGCTTTTTGATGTGATTAGAAACTAGAACTTGAACAGAAGCTTGACTTTTCGGGTTTCCAGAATAAACAACTGCCAACGTCGATCTATCATATCACATCATCCCAGTACTCACTGCCTATCTTTTCTTCTGCTATTGCCAATCAAAACCTGTCTCAGAGATAGTGGAGCAGACAAGGTAGCCTTCGAAAAACTTTGGATTCTTTAGAGCTTTTACCTTCCTGGGCTTTTCTGAAAAATCTGATCGCTCTGAACTTTTGTTTTGGGTCTGTTTAATTTGATCAGTTTCTTTGATTTTCTTAGCTGAAATGACAGAGAATGGGGGTTGATTGGTTCGATTTGGTTTTTGGTGTCCACTATTTGATTCTTCTGAGGAATTTGTATTTGATTGATTGTAGATAGAGGTTTTGGGCGATTGGCTGGCCAATTGGGGAAAACGGTGGAGCTGCAGACGCCAAAAATCTACGGGTAAAGGTAATTTCTAGGCTCAATTTATGAAGCTGATGCTATTGTTTCAAAAGTTATGAACTTCTTAGTTTTGTTCCTCCTGCTAGTAGCTATTAAGTTGGTGTGGGTGTGGAAAAGTGTAAACTTGAAGATTATAGGATGACATTATGTAATAATTTGTTTCTATTTTTTTCGATGTCAGAAAATAGATACAAGAAACTAAAGGACAAAACCTCTACCAATACCCCATCCCAGCTGATCCAAATGGAACGCTGGGGACACAACAAGGGGTAAATAGATGAACCACAGAATTATTATGAGATCTATGAGCCATAAAAGCTAGATGATCTGCAACAAAATTTGCTTCTGATAAATATGCCTGAAAACGATCGAATTGAATTGTGGAGCCAATTGCCTTATATCCTGGACTAGAAGCTGAATTTGCCATGGAACGATGCATCTTCCTTGAATACAGTCAATAAGCAGCTTGGAATCACCTTCAACTTAAATATGATTATGTTGATGAAGAAAAGCAGTGTGTAAACCATCCCGTAAAGCAGTCGCTTCTGCAATAAGAGCATTCGTCTTCCCCAACTTCTTGTTTGCAGCAAATAAAGGATTGCGATCCGCATTCCTAATATCATATGCAACAGTAGCATTTCCATTTCGAACAGACCCATCAAAGTTTAATTTAACTTGATTTGTGTTAGGTTGTTTCCATTTAATATGAAAGCATTTAGAAACTTTGGGATTCATATTCTTAGGATTTTCTGAAACATAATTTGAACCCAATAATATAGCCTGACAGAAACATTGATGAGGAGTAAGACTTAAAGTCTGGAAAATTAATTTATTCCTAGCATTCCAAATCGACCAAACAATCACTAAGATGGAAGAAAAGATGTTCTCTAGAATCAACATTATTACTTATATACTCAATCCAAGAAATGAAGGATTATTCCAATTAAATGGCTTGGGAGTAAGAGATCTAGACCAAACCTGTGTTGCAAACTGGCAATGCATGAATGTGTGATCTACTGTTTCAACATCATTAGAACAAAGAGAACAAATTGGCGAAATATGCTTAATATAACTTGAAAGTCTATCTTCAGTGAGCCCATTTCTAAGTAAAGTCCAAGCGAAAATTTTAACTTTAGGGGGAATATTTAACTTCCACATCTTATTTAAAAGTCGCGTTCTAGAATGATTAGGAATTTGCTAAGTCTGAATCCAAGATGCACTGTTACGACCCGAACCTAAATTTATAGACTTACGGGTTTTTTAGACTGTGAGCGAGAGTTATTTTAATTTTCGATTCCGTTTTGACCGTTTAGGAGGTCTTAAAAGATGACTTTTTGTTCGGATCAAAATTGGATAAAGCTTTCTTCATGAAAGTCGTAGAAAACGTTAAAACGAGCGCGTGTATACTTGGTTCGTAAAAATCGGAGTCCGTATACGAAAGTTATAAGCGAAATACGAAAGTTACTGTTTATAGTAGATAGTATATATTTAAATTTTTACTGTAGATCGGTAAAATTTCTTTTTTTTTCCTTTCTTCTTCTTTCTCCATCTCCTCGTGCTCTCTCTTCCTCCGCCTCGAGGCCACCAAATGACGAGCTGCGGGCATCGATAGACTCCTCTCCTCCTCTTTAACACGCATGTGGGAGTTGTTTACGACGATTTGTCTAGAAATGCGGAGATCAAAGCCAACATTTTTACTGTAGCAAAGTGGTCAATGCCGATTTTCGGCCACCTTCGGCCACAAAACCAGGTCCATTAGAAGCGGCTTGAGCCACTCTTCATGCTCGCCAAGTTTCATAACCCAGATCGAAGCGTGGAGGAAGAAAGCATAATTGGAAAATTTCACTGTACATTAGAATGCTTAATTGTTCGGCTACTTCAAGGTATTTTCTGACTCTATCACAGTTGAGAAAGTTGTTGGAAATGATGAGATGGTGCTGCTGATAAAATTTGATAACCAGATATGGTGGTTGACCGACGGTGCATGAATAGTGTCGGAGTGGAACAGTGCGGTGCGTGAACAGTGATTTAATTATGTTTTTAGCCTATTAAATCCTATAAATATTGTAGAGCTTATATATGAAGTTTAATGAAAATTGGTGAAGTTTTGAATTTATTATAAATTTCTGAAGATTTAGAATTTCGATTGTCGATTTACGAGAATCTGACCGTCGGATCTCTTTCGGATTTGCTTTAGAAATTATAAATCAATGCATATACCTTCTTGGTGACGTTTGGATGGATATCAAGGAGAATTGAGGGAGTTAAGATAAAATGAGACGTTTAGGAATTCGATTTAATTATCGTAAATTTAGATTTCCGTCATGTAATTATTTATTTACGAGCGTTATATTTATACAGGACGTCAGGAGGAATCATAAGGAGGAAACTTCGAATAAACGGCAAGTTTAGCCGTATACTGTGAGTGGACTTTTGTTTTAAATAATAATGCATGCATTTATTTTGAAATTATTGATTTATTTAATTATCGTTTTATTTAGCGAGTATAATATTTTGTTTTGGATTATAATTTTGGTATTGGTTTTTCTTTATGAATTTCAGATATGAACTTATTATGCTCGAATTTGGATTTATGATTTGTTTTTTTTTAATATGAATTGATTATCGAGATTAATTATGATTTATCTCGATTATGATTTGAGAAATGGATTTGTGACACTATTTTTTTGGATATTGAGATTTCGATATTTATCTCCGATATATGATTATTATTTGAAAATGTGATTTATGTGATTTTCGATGAATTATTTTCTGAGGTGATTTCCGTAATTCAATATTATATTTTATTCGTCGATTTTGAGATTCTGGAATATTATCGGAGATGAGATTTTCGAGAAAATTATTTACACTTATTATTCTCGCCGACTTGTTTATGAATTTGAGAATATTTTGACGTGCGGGGCCATGTCATTGGAATATACGTATTTTTTTCGCGAGGAATTGGGGAAGCTTTATGGATTTACGAGTTTTTGGATTATTTTCCTTCACTATACTCGAGTTGGTTATTGTGTCTCCTTCTCACTTACTTTGTGTTTGTGAGTGAAGTCGGGGTGATTTATTCTTCTCCTCACGTGAGTGGTAGAAGTTGTTATTTATCCTCCTCACATATAAATTATGTGAGGGAGTCGAGGGTAGAGCTTGAGGGGCTCTGATATACTCGTATAGTGATAATCGTTTTTTCTCGGATGGTATTATTATTTGACTAGCGAGAATGGCCCGATTTTCTTCTAACCGGCGAGGCTGGTCTGTTTTTACGAGTTTTCATGTGGCGAGAAATATATTTTATAAATGTGACATGCATCGAAATTTATGTAAATATTTCAAATTATGGGAAAGTATTAAAGTTCGTTCGATTAAATTATATTGTTAATTATTTTTGTCCACTCACTCTAATGTGTTTTTAAATTACTTTCCTCTGGGCCATTTGTTTTCAAATGCCCAGTTTGCAGGCGATATTAGTCGAGATCAAGCGTACATGGAGTTGAGGCATAGCTAGCACTACTTCCGCATTGTAGGATCTATCGATCCTTATCCTCTTTTCATTTGTTTTAGAATTGCTCTGATAACCTATGAGAATTGTTCACTATGGAAATTGAGTTGTTGGTTTTTGGGGAGCATGATGGCTCCAGAAGTATAAGGACGGTATGCTAGAAGTGTATTTTGAATTCTTTGCAAGTTAGGGTTGTTCATTTTTGGGGAAAGTTCTGTTGAATTTTCTCGAAAAGTGGATCCCGCAGGGCCACCTGGAATTTCAGGGGGAAATTCTGGGTCGGGTCCTGTCATGCACTTTTAATAGTAAATTTACCTGAACCTGAAGGTCCCCAAACAAAAGTATCCGAAATAGGATGAAGAGGCAAAGGAAGAGCTATAATTTCATTAACAAGATCTTGAGGAAGAATATTTAAAAGAGCATTCTTATTCCAAGACTGTTCTGTATAAAATGATCAATTGTAAGAGACCAATCTATGTGGCATCTTTGATGTTCTTGAATCAATAAAAATAAAGGAAATGGCATTACCCAATTAAAAGACCAGAATAAAATAGAACGACCATCACCAACTATTCATCTCATTCCTTCAGTTAGAATATCTCTAGCATCTAAGATTCTTTCCAAGCTAAAGAATTTGAGGTTTTTTTTTCTAGGCAACAAGGAAGTGTCTATGCTTAAGATATTTCTGAGTAACTAGCTGCACCCACCAATTATCTGGTTGAGTTAAAATTTTCCATCCGAGTTTAGCAAGGGCAGCTTTATTAAAAATATGAGGTTGTCTGATGCCTAGACCACGATTTGACTAGGTAAGCAAACTTGATTCCAATCAACATGAGGATGTGAATTACCCCAAAAGAAGGATCTAAATTCCTTATTTAATCTATCAGTAAGGGACTTCGAGGATTTAAAACACGACCTAATGTGATTTAGCATTCCAGACATATTAGCTTTTAAAAGAGTTAACTTACCTCCCTTTGAAAGAGTATGAGACTTCCATCCTGCAAGTTTCTTCTGCCCCTTGACAATAAGATCATTCATATTTAGAGGATCCTTCCAACAAACAATATTCTGAACTCCTAAGTACTTACCAATAGACGACTTATGTTTAATTCCAAGACAGGTAGAGATATCTCTCTTAATAGAGGCAGCAATATTATTAGAAAAATAAATAGTTGATTTATGATAATTTATTTGATGGCCTGAAGCTTCAGAAAAAAAACTTAAGGTATTAAGGATATTCTTAGCAGCTGAATGAGTAGCCTTAGCAAAAATAAGGCAGTCATCAGCAAACATAAGGTTAGAAACTTTGAAACCATGTGAAGATGTTAAAATCCCAACATGATTTCTAGATCTAGAAGTAAGATGATTAAGAGTTCTAATGAAAGGTTCCATGGCAAGAATAAATAGATAAGGAGAAAGAGGATCTCCTTGTCAAATACCTCGATTTGGTTTAAAGTCTCCATGAGGACAACCATTAAGTAAAATAGAAAAAGAGATAGTGTTTAAGCAAGTTTGAATTAAATGAATCCATTTATCTTGAAAACCAAAATCCTTCAAACAAGCTAATAAGTAATCCCAATTGAGGAAATCATAAGCCTTCTCAAGATCCATTTTAATGGCCATACAGCCTACCTTACCTTTTTTCTTATTGAAAGATGAAAAGAGTTAATGCGCAATAAGTATATTGTCATGAATTGATTTCCCCGGCGCAAAAGCCCCTTGATTATTAGAAATACATTTTTGTAGGAAGGGTCGTAATCTAGAAATCATAATTTTAGTAATGACCTTATAAGCAACATTACACAAACTAATAGGCCTATAATGATTAAGAGTTTCAGGAATCTCAGTCTTTGGGATAAGAACTATGTTAGTTCTATTGATATTGCATGTTGGTGTCAAAAAGCCTCAGAATTGTGACATTTTTGATATTTTACAATTGTTGTGGTAATATGTAAAAAAAAAAATGCAACTTTGAATTTCTTTATTGTGTTTCCTGTGCGTCATGCTGTCAAAGCAATCCTTGATGCAGACTTGATTGTTCGATATTTAAAAGTAATTGAGAATGTGACTGGAAACATAAAATTGACCAGACTTAGGGGCTATAATGAATGGATACGCGAATTTGGCTTCGTATCTCGTACCGATCCTGGATACGAGTACGATCCGGCTTGGATACACGTATCCTAATTTGGATACAGTTTGGATGCGTCCGTATCCTATGCAGATATGTAAGTATGTAAATAAATAGGATACGTAGGGGTAATACTGACTTTTTAGACTAAAAAAAAAAAGTAAAAAACAAAAAAAACAAAAGAACCAGGTCGAGAGGGACCTAATCTCAGATTCTCAGCGTCGCTTCGTTGTTCTTCTCTTTTGCTCTTCATCACAAGTCGCAACTAGGCCTATTCAGACTTCTCCTTTTCTTCGATTCCCTTGGAGCTTGGAGCTTCAATCGCTTCGGGTACGTTTGTTTTCATATTTGTTCTTCAATCAGCTTGGAGCTTGGTCTGATGGTTTAAGAATCATATGCAACTAGACCCTAGTAGTAGAAATTAAGTACTTCAATTGTGTTGTGGGCATGGTGTTGAGTGTTGACATGCCCCACATTTTTTCTCATATATGATGCGGCTAATTGCTATAATCAATGCTATATGCTTACTGGAAATGTTGAAAGGAACATACCGGTTTAAGACTTCAGATATGATGAAACAGAACAAAAGGGTTTGGTATTTGGGGGAGGCACTAGGCGTATTCTTGTATTCTTGCAACTGACTTGCTTATCTAGTTCTTGTATTCTTAAGCATATGCGTCTGACACTCTGGTACTATGTTTATGTTTCATATTTTTTTTCTAATTCTATATATATATATATATATATATATAATTGACGTATCTTTCTCGTACTCGTATCCTATTACATTTAAGATTTGCCGTATCCACATATCGGACCATATCGTATTCGGGTAATTGTACCCGTATCGGTGCTTCTTAGCTTTGGGGAGTAGTTTTTACTTTGCTTTGTGTATGCTTTGGATAATCCAGACAAATGGTGTGTTTAGAAATGTGTGAGATTGTGTTCTATACTTTCTGGGCTTTTGGGGAAACATTGATGATAGTGCTAATATACTAAAGGAACTGATTACTTCTCTATTTTGCTTGTGTGCAATCTTTCCTATTTGGCAATGTCATGCCCTCAAATCGAAGGCCAATATTGTACTGAAATATGACTCGTGAATTTGTGACGTGAGTCAAAACAACTTAAATTTTCTTCTTGAATAAATCAATAGGAAGTAAAAGAAATTATAAACGTCTGAATAGTACTTTTATTAGAAAAAAAAATCATTATTATCTTTACAAAATCAAGAAAATTCAAAACATTACACATATTCACTATAGAGATAGTAGTAGAAAGACATTCTTTTATCTAGTAGGCTCATCCCGTTTTCCACAAGTATCTACTCAATACCTGGAAACAATAAGGTGTAGCATCATGAGCAACACAAGCCCAGTAAGTACATAACTTACATTCTTATATTAATGTGTCTTATATGAAAATCAAAACTAAATAACCAAGTAAAAATGTACAGAGAATCATTTGTATGTTTGTACCAGTTCTTTAATATGTATATCTATACACATCAGATATGCATATATATATATATATATATATATATAAATATATTCATCTCCATGAATGTTTATGAGACTGGAAATAAATCACATAGTCACATCTCCTTATCGAACCAACAAATATTGCAGTATTAATATGTGAAATAACCTTAAAGCAATGCATGCTCGATTCTCTTTTCACTTAGCATCGTAACATATTAATAATATATCGTAGACAGATATTTGATCAAAATAATATAACTACACTTCTCTTCTTAGTGAATTTTCAGATTAACTGGTAACAATTCATAAATCCACGTGCTAGGGTCCTCTATACCAAAGCACGGGTAAGCCACAGCATACTAAGGACGCTACCAAAGTATGTATACTCAAAGTCGGCACTTCCTTCCTATGAGTATAATAATGCACTATATGAAGAGACTAGGGCCCACAACAAACTCCTACATAAAACACTTTACCAGTAATTCACTTAAGCACGGGGTAGTACTAATCACCCGGCTTCACAACTGTACTTCTCAGACATAATCAAATTCACGAAATAAAATCTTTAAGAATTATAGATCGTAATATATGTATATGTACACACACACACACACACACAAATAGAGACATATACTTAGGAATAGTCTCATATGAAAACATATGTAACATAATTGTATAACACAAATAAGTAAATTCACTAGCAAACAACATAATCAAAATAAGCTTATACATAACTTAAATCAAGTAAAATAGGTAATAATTGTTTGGCTCCAGGTTTTTGGGCTCAAACAATAATAAAGCACAAGCATTAAATGAGTAACTATATACAATTTAAGAAAAGGGCTAAATACAGATTACTACCCTGTAGTTTGGGTCCAAAATCAATTCAGTCCATGAACTTCTAATTTCATCAAAAACACCACAGCACTTTCAATTTTAATCTAATAGGTCTAATTTGTTAGTTTTCCGACAATTGAGTTATTTAACTTGTTAACGTCGCTCATATATGATTTATGTTTTATGATGTGGTGTCAAGGTGGCCTGCATGGTCAATTTAGTAGTGAGTCTTACTATTAAAAATAAATAGTTTTTCAACAAATAATCCAACTATAACTTGAATCCATAACAGAATATGGGTTAAATACTAGTTACTACGCTATGGTTTAGATCCAAAATCAATTCAGACCCTGACTTCTAATTTCATCAAAAACATCCCTGCACTTTTAATTTTGACCTCATAGATCCAATTCGTTAATATTTTGTTATGGGTTCAAGTTATAGTTGGATTATTTGTTGAAAAGCTATTTATTTTAATAGTAGGACCCACTCCTAAATTGACTATGCATGCCACCTCGACACCACATCATAAAACATAGGTCATATATGAGCCACGTTAACAAGTTAAATAACTCTATTGTCGGAAAACTAACAAATTGGACCTATTAGATCAAAATTGAAAGTGCAGGGGTGTTTTTAATGAAATTAGAAGTTAAGGGACTGAATTGATTTTGAACTTAAACTACAGGGTAATAATCTGTATTTAGCCCATAGAATATTAATGAATTGGACCTATTAGATCAAAATTGAAAGTGTAGAGGTCTTTTTGATGAAATTATGTCACGCCTCGAATTTTGAATAATAAATTCAAATCTGAAACATGAATACAACTAAACAAATCACGTCCTGAAATTTTTTCATAAACCAACATCTCACAAATCATAGCACAAACCTCGGAGCAAACTATCTCTCGAGTCGATTATTACAATATCAAAATAAATAAAATGTTATACTCAAGAGAGTCTATAAAACACACCAAAATAGACTAAGTACTGGTCACAACCCTATTGCCCTACGCAGCACGCTCTCCACCCTGATTATCCTGACCTGCAGAATTATCCGCTACACCATTTATATAGTGTACTGAGATTGCAACAACACAAAACTCGGTAAGCTTTCTGAAAGCTCGTGTGAGTAAATATGAAATGAACAGTTGATTTATTAAATCACAATTCTTTTAATTCAAGTAAAACAATCCAAAACACACACAACAACATTCATTCTCAATTTCACAACTATTTCAAGTAACGTCTCAACACTCGACCCCTCTCAACCACTAATTCGTGTTCATGATCATGAGTAACCCAACTCGCTGCTTTCATGTCACACGATGGCAGACAAATTAGATGAAGTGGTGTTAGCTCAGTGGTTAGAGCACCCACTACCTAATGATGAATTCATGGGTTCGAGTCACCATGGGGGTAGGAAGTGAATTCCTTTGATTCTCTTTAATTAAATAGTAATGTGGCACCTCGGCCAAGGTTCACCCTTACGAAATAGTTACCACACTCCTACGGTGGCATCGAACATTTAAAGGTCCCCCCGACCTAAATGTTATAACAATCCTCACATCCCACGACAATTACAATATCAATTGTAATTGCATAACCATCACATGTTTGAAATCATAATCTAAACAATCACCATCATCATGCTTTCAATCAATATCATTTAACATAATAAATCATGGCAATAATTCTTTCATTCAAGTATACAAATGAAATCATCAACAATCCACATATTTCAATGTCACACCATTCCGTATAAAATCACGTAAATATATATATATATATATATAACTTTGCTCAGGTGCGGATATCCGCACCTAAGAAAAAGATGTGGATTTCCGGTTTTGACCCACTTTCTGATCACATTTCACATTTTAGCCGTTCAGTTTTTAGATCCTAATGTATAGATCATCTCTACAAAATTTCAGCCAATTTGATGATTGTTAAGGCATCGAAAACTGTAATTTACACGAACGAACCGAATCTGTCTAACCGGAACCCGTTCGTGTTAATTCTTGTAAATTGCAGTTTTGAATGCCTTAACGATCATCAATTTGGCTAAAATTTTACAAAGATGATCTATACATTATGACCTAAAAACTGAACGGCTAAGATGTGAAAATGTGATCGGAAAGTAGGTCAACACCGGAAATCCGCACGTAAGCAAAAAGTGCGGACGTCCGCACCGGAGAAGCGCTGTATATATATAAATACTTAATCCTCCTCTCAAGAATGACCACTAATACCAACTATAGTTCTTACAGAGTAAAATCTCAAGAAATTCATTTATATATACTTTAAAACTCATTTCTTAAAACCATTTTCTCACACATAACAATTAAATTATGCAATTAAAGAAATTCGGTTCGTAAATGAACCAAGTGATATTTACTCACCTTTGATCCTACTGCGTCTTCTCAACAGCTTGAATACGATTCAAAATCACCCACCAACTCAATTCCGTCAATCACCTAACCAAATACAGAAATTAACTTAGCGTACAACTCAAAAACGCACTTCTATGAAGATCCAACGGTCAGATTTTCACCCGTGACCAGACAAGGTCATAGGGATAGTCCTACGATTATCATATCAAAACTACAAATCTATCAAACGGTCCAAACTTCACAGATCACAAATTGAACGATCGAAATCAATCGAAATCAATCGAAATCGTAAAATTCATAACTAGTTCATACGATATCCAAAATTCATAAGCTATATATCAAAATAATCGTATCGACATGTAGAATCTAAAAATGAGTAGAAACTGCTCTTGGGATCCCCGGAGGTGGTCTGAAATGGCCGCCGGAGTTTATGGCAAAGCCGCCGCCAACCACCGTCAATGGTGTCGGAGTCGGATTGCTCCCCTTCATTTCATCATTTTGAGCAACTTTCATAACTATCACGAAGTGAGAAAACAAGTGGAAGTGATCGAAAATACCTAAACAAGCTGGTGCAGCCGGAAAAACTGAAATTATCCGATAGGTCTGGTCCTTCTTCCAGCATGTTCTACTCCTTGATATGAGTTCAACAAGCTAAAGAACTCGAGTTTTGGTGGCCGGCGCTAGGAGAGATCTTGGTTTGAACTCAACTCAGCCTCTAACCAAAACCGAGCTCCCACCGCCCCTACAGGCCAAGACGCTGCGCAAGGCCGAGACGAAGCTAAGGGAAGAAGTCTGGTGTGGTTTGATGGCCGGAGGAGGAATAAACAGGCCAGCGAAGCCCTGCTCTATTTTCGACCGACAGAGGGAGAGAGAGAGATGATGAACGGTTACCCGATGGTTTCCTTTTTTGGATAATTATGATATTTTTGGATATTTCCGGAAATAATAGTCTATATATACCCGTAATGGAAAATTTTCAAATGTAATAACTTCCTCATACGAACTCCGATTCTTGCGTTCAGGCATATGTACGAACTCGTATCGACGAGCTCTACGACTTTCATGACGGAAGTTTCCTCAAATTCCTTACGTATAAAAAATCGATTTTGGTAAACCCTAAATAACGTTAAATTTCGATGCTAAAATCATTCGAAACCAAATTTCTCAAACAACGACATTCGAATCACACTCACAACTCGTAATTCATATAATTTGACAAATATTAAATTACAAAATATTTAACTAAAATTTCGGGTCTTCACAGTCTACCCTCCTTAAACGAAATTCAAGCAAACTTATCACCAAACAGTAGTGGGTACTTCGCCCTCATGCCAGACTCTAACTCCTATGACGCATCACCCTCATCATGATGACTCCAAAACACCTTAACCAAATCAACCTCCTTTCTACGAAGCCTCTTCATGGACCTATCTAAGATACAAACAGGTTCAACAACGATGGTCACATCCAGGACTCACCTCGATCGTACCGTGATCAATCACATGGGACTCATCTCGAATGTACCTCCTAACCATGGACACATGGAAGACATTGTGTACACCGACATGCTAATAGGTAAAGCAAGCCGATATGCAAACTTTCCGACCCTTTCCAAAATCTCAAAATGTCCAACATATCTCGGTGCCAACTTTCCCTTCTTGCCAAATCTCACCACACCTTTCATAGGTGAGACTTTCAAGAATACATGATCACCCACGTCAAAGTCCAACGGTCTCCTCCTCAAGTCGGCATAACTCTCTTTCTACTTTGTGCAGTGCGGATCCTGTCTCGGATGGTAGTAACCTTCTCTGTAGTCTCCCGAACAAGCGCAGGACCTAAGAGCTGTTTCTCTCCAATATCTGTCCAACAGATAGGAGTCCTACATGGCCTACCATAAAGTGCCTCATATGGGGCCATGCCAATACTAGAGTGATAGCTGTTGTTGAAGGCAAACTCTACCAATGGCAGATGATCCACCCAACTTCCCTTGAAGTCCAAAACATATGCTCTAAGCATATTCTCCATCACCTGTTCACCCTCTCTGTCTGTCCATTAGTCTGTGGATGAAATGCAGTGCTCATAGCTAAAGATGTGCCGAAAGCCTTATGGAATCTATGCCAAAATTCTGAAGTGAAACGGGCATCCCGATCAGAGACAATCGATACAAGCACACCATGAAGCGTCACAATCTCATCAAGATACAACTTACACAAAGCATCACCTGAGTAAGTCTTCGCCACAGGAAGAAAGTGTTCTGACTTTGTCAATCGATCAACAATCACCCAAATAGAATCATAACTTTGTCTAGACCTAGGTAATCCGGTCACAAAGTCCATGGAGATCTCTTCCTATTTCCGTACTGGAATCGGCAAATGTTTCAACATCTCTGCAGGCCTCTGATGCTCTGCCTTCACTCGCTGACATGTAAGGCACCTAGATACATACTCAGCCACATCCCTCTTCATCCCTATCCACCAAAACTGTCTTCGTAGGTCTATATACATCTTGGTACTCCCTACGTGTACCGTATATCGAGATCGATGTACTTCCCGCAGTACCTCTTCCTTGAGGTTATCACTGCCCGGGACATACAATTTCAATCGAAATCTCAATCCACCATCAGTTCCAACTATCCACTCAGAGGGAGCTTCCTCGTTGGCATCAAAGATAATATCAGAAATCACCATTTGAGCGAACTCATCATGTGTCTGACTTTGAATGATCCTGCAAATCAAGGTCGACTGTAAAGTGATACTACCGAGAAGGATTCTCTATCCTTCTCCTGTGGGCATAAGGTCAAACTCAGATACAGTCTCTAACATATGCCACTCCTGAACCATAAGTGATGCTATGATCCCTCGGGGTTTCCTACTTAAAGCATCCGCCACTACATTGGTCTTTCAGGGATGATACTCCAAGGTGAAATCATAGTCTTTGATGAGCTCCATCCATCTTCTATGCTCATGTTCAACTCTTTCTGAGAGAATAGATACTTCAAAATCTTATGATCAGAAAAGAGTTCGAACTTCTCACCATAAAGATAATGCCTCCAAATCTTCAAGGCAAAAACCACTGCAGCCAGCTCTAGATCATGAGTAGGGTAGTTCCGCTCATGCACCTTTAACTATCTAGAACCATACGTGACAACACCACCATTCTGCATCAACACACAACCCAAACCCTGACGAGATGCATCACTGTAGATAACTAACCCACCGCCACTAGAAAGGACAGTCAACAGTGGAGCTGTAGTCAATCTAGTCTTTAGCTCACTAAAGGCCTTCTCACATTCATATGTCCACACAAACTGAGTATCTTTCCTTGTTAACTTGGTCAAAGCCGAAGCAATACTAGAGAACCCCTCAATGAATCACCTGTAGTACCCTGCCAATCCAAGGAAACTACGGATCTCTATAACTGTAGTGGGGCGACTCTAACCCATCACTGCTTCAACCTTCGAAGGATCCACAGAAACTCCATGCTTCGAAACTACATGACCAAGGAACTTGACCTCCTTTTGCCAAAACTCGCACTTCTCAAACTTGGCAAACAATTTCTTCTCTCTCAATGTCTGTAACACAATCTGTAAATGTGTCTCATGCTCGTCAGACGACCTTAAATAAATCAAGATGTCGTCCACGAACACCACAACAAACTGATCCAAGTAAGGGTTGAACGTGCGGTTCATCAAGTCCAGGAATGCTAGCAGGTGCATTAGTTAGACCAAAAGGCATGACAAGGAACTCATAATGTCCATACCTAGTCTTGAACGCCGTTTTTGGAATATCCTCATCCTTCACCCTTAACTGGTGATATCCAGATCTCAAATGTTTTGAGAAAATCCACACCTTGACCCCTACCTCTGCCTCCCACAATATCCATTACCTAAGGAGCATAGCATACCTGGCTAATACATGTATAACATTTAAATCAAAGCATAAGTAAATACAAGTCCATATTGACCAAGTTACTAATACAAAGAGGTTATTCAACTCCTAATACATCCTAACGTTCTAGACAACTCCCTACAGTCCCGCATACCCAATGACATTGTCAATACCGAAGAGCACACAATGGGGATCCGCTGCAGACAGGCCATCACTTGGAAGATACTAACTTATCACCAAATATGTACCTTACGCTCTAATACCAAAATGTCACGCCCCGAATTTTGAATAATAAATTCAAATCCGAAACATGAATAAAACTAAACAAGTCACGTCCTGAAATTTTTTCATAAACCAACATCTCACAAATCATAACACAAACCTCGTAGCAAACTATCTCTCGAGTCAATTATTACAATACCAACATAAATAAAATATTATGCTCAAGAGAGTCTATAAAACACACCAAAATAGACTAAGTGTTGGTCACAACCCTGCTGCCCTACTCAGCTCGCTCTCCACCTTGATTATCCTGACCTGCAGGATTATCTGCTATACTATTTGAATAGTGTACCGGGATTGCAATAACACAAAACCCGGTAAGCTTTCTGAAAGCTCGTGTGAGTAAATATGAAATGAACAGTTGATTTATTAAATCACAATTCTTTTAATTCAAGTAAAACAATCCAAACACACACAACAACATTCATTCTCAATTTCACAACTATTTCAAGTAATGTCTCAACATTCGACCCCTCTCAACCACCAATTCATGTTCACGATCATGACTAACCCAACTCGCTGCTTTCATATCACACGATGGCAATTAAATTAGACGAAGTGGTATTAGCTCAGTCGTTAGAGCACCCACTACCTAATGATGAAGTCATAGGTTCGAATCACCATGGGGATAGGAATGAAATCCTTTAATCCTCTTTAATTAAGAGGAGGAAAAAAAAAAAAGAGCTCTAGCTAAATCGTAATGTGTCACCTCGGCCAAGGTTCACCCTTACGAAATAGTCACCCTTAAGGTGGCATCGAACATTTAAAGGTCCCCTCCTCCCCCCCCCCTGCGACCCAAATGTTATAACAATCCTCACATCCCACGACAATTACAATATCAATTGTAATTGCATAACCATCACGTGTTTTAAATCATAATCTAAACAATCACCATCATCATGCTTTCACTCAATATCATTGGACATAATAAATCATGGCAATAATTCTTTCATTCAAGTAGACAAATGAAATCATCAATAATCCACATATTTTAATGTCACACAATTCCATATAAAATCACGTAAATATATATATATGTAATCATCCTCTCAGGAATGACCACTAATACCAACTATAATTCATACGGAGTAAAAACTCAAGAAATTCATTTATATATACTATAAAACTCATTTCTTAAAACCATTTTCTCACACATAACAATTAAATTGTGCAATTAAGGAAATTCGGTTCGTAAATGAACCAAGTGAGATTTACTCACCTCTGATCCTGCTGCATCTTCTCAAAGCTTAAATACGATTCAAAATTGCTCGCCAACTCAATTCCGTCAATCACCTAACCAAATACGATAATTAACTTAGCATACAATTCAAAAACGCACTTATATGAAGATCCAATGGTCGGATTTTCACCCGTGACCACACAAGGTCATCAAGACAGTCCTACGATCATCATATCAAAACTACAAGTCTATCGGACGGTCCAAACTTCACAGATCACAAATTGAACAATAGAAATCAATCGAAATCGTAAAATTCATAACTAATTCTTACGATATCCAAAATTCGCATGCTATATATCCAAATGATCGTATCGACATGTAGAATCTAAAAATGAGCAGAAACTACTCTTGGGACCCCCGAAAAGGGTCGCCGGAGTTTATGGCAGAGACACCGCCAACCACCACCGATGGTGTCGGGGCTGGGCTGCTCCCCTTCGTTTCATCATTTTGAGCAATTTCATAACTATCACGAAGTGAGAAAACAAGTGGAAGTGGTCGAAAATACCTAAACAAGCCTATGCGGTCGGAAAAACTGAAATTTTCTGATAGCTGCTCCGTTCGACGTCAAAAACTTCACTTCAGGTCTGGGTCTTCTTCCTGCGTGTTCTACTCTTTGATACGAGTTCAACAAGCTAAAGAACTCGAGTTTTGGTGGCCAGAGCTAGGAGAGATCTTGGTTTGAACTCAACTCGACCTCTAACCGAAACCGAGCTCCCGCCGTCGCTACATGCCAAGACGCTGCGCAAAGCCGAGACGAAGCTAAGGGAAGAAGTCTGGTGTGGTTTGATGGCTGGAGGAGGAAGAAACAGGTCGGCGAAGCCGTGCTCTGTTTTTGACCGACGGAGGGAGAGAGAGAGAGATGATGAACAGTAACCCCGATGGTTTCCTTTTTTGGAGAATTATGCTATTTTCGGATATTTCTGGAAATAGTAGCCTATATATCCCTGAAATGGAAACTTTTCCAAATGCAGTAACTTCCTCATACGAACTCCGATTCTTGCGTTCCGCATATGCACGAACTCATATCGACGAGCTCTACGACTTTTGTGAAAGAAGTTTCCTCAAATCCCTTATGTATAAAAAATCGATTTTAGTAAACCCTAAATAACGTTAAATTTCGATAAAATCATTCGAAACCAAATTTCTTAAACAACGACATTCAAATCACACCCACAACTCATAATTTATATAATTTGACAAATATTAAATTACAAAATATTTAACTGAAATTTCGGGTCTTGACAAATTAGAAGTCCAAGGACTGAATTAATTTTAGACCTAAACCATAGGGTAGTAACCAGTATTTAGCCCTTAAGAAAAATATATTATAGTTAGTATTTCAGTTCTTATGTCCAAATCCATTGAAGTTCATCGACCATGTTCATGTTTCTCCGATTAGAGTCATCAAACTTCAAAATGTGTTATGTTGTCCATCACAAGTCCGACTTAGTCAAATGTGTGCACCATTCCAAAGGGTTTTTCACAAGGAAAACAATGGAATAAGTCATGTAATCCAGTTCGATATGTCATAGTCCAGAAATGGTGAAGAACCATAACAACGCCAAAACCGATATTTGTAATACTAACCTTTGATGTCTAAGTATTTACATACTGTGTATTTTACCATTACTTCTCAAACTTTCCAGATCACAAGTAGAGGTCCTAAGCTTCAAATTGATATACAGTTTGTAGAAAATGGTTAAGAAATGAGGGAGATATGAATTTTTGAAATTGTGATAGCTATGTGAGATTTCCAGCGAGTTTGAGTGTTGAAAACTTTGATTAGCCATAACCTCTTCATTTCTTAATTAGTGATTCAAAAGCCTAAATTGAAGAACTTTTTTTGAGGAATTTAATACTGTAATTAATTTTAACAAAAAAAAACTTTATTGTATACGGAAATACAGGTTTGTAGCAAAGCAGATCCTTTTCTATTTTATCATTGGTTATGCATTTTGATAAATCTTAAAGACAAAAGAACATAGAAATGTATTCATGTACTTACTCAAGGAACTCAGAAGGTCTTGTAATCAACCTTTGGACTTCTTTCACAAAAAGAAAACTTCTTAAGAGAAAAATGATGAAGTATTTGTGTGAGGATTTCAACTAAGGGAGTTTTTGATCAATTTTGTATTTGATCTTCAAGCTTGTAGGAAATATGATCAGATCATGTGTTTATATAGGCTAGAATTAAGACTAAAATAAGTAAGTGAATAATATTGTAAGGTGAGTGGCTAGTCCAATAAGGTGAGTGGCTAGCTAGGGTGAATGATTACAAGGAAAAAAAAGAAAAAGAAAAAATAATAAGGTGATTGAAAGAAAATAAAATCAGCTAGCTAACTATATATATATATATATCATTTGGATTGTACATATATACATATACATATACATATAGATACACATTTACTCAAACAAATAATAAGGAACTTTGGTGCCTTCTTAAGGTTCAAATATGGGTTAGTAATAATTAGTACCAAAATAGCATGCATCACAAAAATAATATAGATAATAGTCTTGAACTCAATAACAAATATCGAGTGTACACAAGAAATACGAACTAAAGTATTTTGGTAAGTTTACTAGAAGTTTAGTATTGAAAAACAATTACATATCTTGTAAGTGCAGTATGTGATGTCGTTGGTTTCTAAAAAGAAAAAGCTCAAAACAAAGTAAGATTTTTTTAAATATGATTAACAATATAGTATTCTATAGTTCACACTAATTTTCGGGTTATTACGGGCAAAGGATGGGAATCTCGCAGTTATTTGTTAACATCTTTTTAAGATTTTGACTTCTGGGTTTTATGGCTTGAATGGGTAAGATAGGATAACTTTACAATATGTCTTTTTTTTTTTTTTTTTTGAGGATTACTTTATCAGCCAAGTGATTTTGGTTTTTCCATTATGCATAGCTGAGGTTAACTACTATTGTTATGATCGTTTTTAAAAAGTTATCGTAACAAGGTATCCAGTTCAAATAAATGCCTGTACGTGTATTTCTTCATTGTTCTGTCATAACATTCATCTATCATTGTTCATTGAAAATATAGTAAATGTATTTCAATTCATGAGTACACTTGCTTATATTACTGTGCCATAGAAGATCGAGACATTCTAAACTACTTGCTGCTTCTGTTTGCAGTATTTCTTAAATACTTTAACCAAGTGGTGGAAATTAGTAGATTAGTGCTTCGATGATACCACAAAAAACTAAATGGCAGATGAGCGTAAACGCAGTATGAGTAAATAAATGAGAATTTGCACAGAAAATTTTTAGGCCGATAACAGCTTTAATTTCTTATTCAATTTCAACACTGGTATTTTTTCCTGCTGTAGTGGATAGAATAGTTGGACCCTTAAAGAGAACCACTACCAATGCACCTGATATATTCATACTAAAGTGCCCATGACTTTGGCTTGAGTGCTGCTCCTGAAACCTAGCCTTTCCATCCTATTGAATTGTAGGTAGCCAAATGAAAAAAGAAAAGAAAAAAAATACCCCATATGTACTAATTAGTGAGAGATGAGACATGAAGAAAATAAGTGAAAATCTTTAACTGTTAGTTATTTTCTACATTGAGTTTTAAACTTTATTTTTAGACTTAAACATTTTGTTGATTGCATATCTTTTTTCAATATAGACATGAAATATTTTAATTTCAAGTTATAGTATTACTGAAAGTTATAGATATGTTCACCTCTCTTTCTAGAATGTTTCTTTCCCTACAAAAGCTTATTTACAACTTCTTTTTTACTACTGTTGAAGTAGCCAGATTCTTTGATTCAAAATTTGCTTAAATTTTCAAGGAAGTTTCTGCTATCGCTTTTGTTAATTAAATTGTGTATACTCATTTAGAAATTTGAAGACATTCAGAAAGAATTTATATCAGTAGGTGATAATTCTCCAAAGTCTGTTGATTCTATATGCAATTTATTTGCATATTGACTTCAACTGAATTATATCATTCAAGATGCATCAGGCAAGCGATGTTGCTGCCTTTCCTTACTCCCCACATTTCTTGGTAAGTATATATTAACACTTGCTCTATATCATTTTTGGTAAGAAGAAGAAAAAAGTTTATGCATGTAGTACATGGATTCCACTTATGGTACTGTACTGCTTCATCTCATACCCTTGCTTTATAATTCTGTAGTAGCATTAAATCAATTCAAAGTAGTTCTGGTGTTTAATATAAACTTCCAAAAATCAAAGAAGACAATGCTCTAGCTCTTGCAATTCCATATTAGATTGAGAAAAATTTGTTAATATATGCATTGTGGAATTTAATGATCAACAATTTTACCTTGCAGGGACTGAGATTGGTAGAACTTCAGAATGGCAATGATGCACTGAACCTCAGGAGAGATCCAAGATTTTGGTCAATTTTTGGAGGAAGCTTTAGCTTTGTTTCAGAAGAAGTGGCTGCTAAAATTCAGTTATCTAAAATTCTGCTCTTAAGTGGGTTTTTTCTTTCTAAATTTTGTGTATTCATATTGACATGTGAATCAAGATAATTTGACTTTAAGTTTCAATTTGAATGGAGAACAAACTAATGATGTCCCCTGATACTAAGGTCTTCTTTAGCTCAATCAAGGCTTCTAATTCATTGATAACGGTAAATCCCGCGGCAAAGCGCGGGCAAAATTTCTAGTATAAACTACGACCTTAGCTTTGTTGATGTATTATTTTTTTTTCGGTGAAAGCTTCGGTGATATGGTTCATATATACTTTCCTATAAACGAGATATAGTCCAAAGTCCTCCCTTGAATGATTCAGTAGTACTGATCATAATTATTCTGTGTTCCAATCGTATCTTGTGTTTGATTTACTGCCGATCTTACTTATGACCTAGCTACCTACGTGCGAAAGTCAAATGACCAACCCGGCCATATTCACATCCGATGCTCACCGAAGATTGATTGACCACAAGAATGTAAACAGCTACTAGAGGGATTGTAGCAAACTATTGCCTAGTCATGCCCTTATATCTGCTTAACTGATCAATGTACGTAGAATTACAAGTCAGTTGTTTGAACTATCTATATATATGACCTTTATCGTATGAATTGAATGCTGGGCTTGGATGCTCGAACTTTTCCACCAAATGGAGACATCAATATTGTGATTCGTGGTGAGTCAAGTCCTACAAGTGCACTGTGCCCACGATGATCGAAAGCTCTTAGAGAATATTTTAGTCGTGTGTGAACCATAGATAGAGATATATACAATCATTCTCTAGCCAGCTAGGTAGGAGGAGACTTGTTCATTAATGATTTGTTCGACCGTCGCAATTACCCAATTAATAATAAGTTGGTTATTTTTTTTAGAGATATCTTCATAAATGGTGTATGAAATTTAGGTCATTCTACACTTTGGTGTACCAACTTTCATAACTATCAGAATGGTGTATCAAATTTGCTCCAATCTTTCATTTTGGTGTACGCCATTAAATTTTCCGTTATTTTTGCGAAAAAAAAAAAATTTCCGTTATCTTTCCTTTAGCTTTGTCAGTTTTTGGTTTTTTTTGTTTTTTTTTTGTAAATATAACGGAAAATTTAACAGCATACTCCAAAATGAAAGATTGGAGCAAACTTGATACACCATTCTGATAGTTAGGAAAGTTGGTACACCAAAGTGTAGAATGGCTTAAAGTTCATACACCATTTGTGATGTTTTCCCCTTTTTTTAACAAATTTCGATCTTTATGCCCCCCTCAAAATGAGAGATCACAGTATGATCAATATGCATCAGCTAGTCGTGCATGCCAAGGCTTCCCTCAACTAGGTTACCTATATTTGTTTCCTCACTAAATAATAACAGTAGTAACTGCACATATATATATTTTCATTTCTGAGGTCCTAATTTATGGATTTTTATGTATAAATATTGGCTGTGTACGTGATGATTGTTTTATGTACCCACTACTCTCACAGCTTTCCACAATGAAGGTAATAAATCGGTTCTTCTCCAAAAGTTAATGCATGCAGTTCGATCAATATTAAGGCCCTGTTTGGTTCGCGGAAAGAAAAGAATTTTTTTTTTTTTCATGGGAAGGGAAATGAAATTTCCGAAGACATTTCCATTCTGATATTTGGTAACATAAGGAAAGTTATCAGAAAGTTGTTAAGAAGTTTATAATCAATGCAATAAAATAATGTATTGTGAGTAATAAATGTAAGGAAAGAATGGGCCAATAGGGGAAGCTGATTCCTTTGAAATTTGGAAGGAACAATTTCCACCCCGATTTTCCTAGGCCTGGGATCGGTTCAGATCTTGTTAAACCCAAGGAACCGAGACAAAAAATTTTGCTGTGAAATCGGTTCGGATCTGAGGGTAAAATTTCTGGAACCGATGTAGAACTGAACCGAGTCCAATTGGTTCGGTGTTTGCCGTTTTACGGTTCCTACATCCAGTCCCATAGACCGTGCTTAGACAAGAAATCTGGGGTGACTCCTTCACTTCTACCAACTCGTACTCACTATTTTTTGCTGTATGTATGCGCATCCATTTACAAAGCAAACCCAGAATCCCCAACAAAGCAAACCCATCAATTTACAAATCAAATGAGTACTACTGATACAAAGAAAAATCAAATCATATAGCCTACAAAATTGAGAAGAATTAAAGAGGGATTTCATGTATAGCTTGAATTGAAAGTCTAAAACTAGCAGAAAAAACCGAACTGAGTAGGGGGTTTTAATTTGGGGTTAAGGAGGGAGGGGAGAGAGAGAGAGAGAGACAGAGAGACAGAGAGTTTGATCGAAGGGATGAATTGGGGATGTTTGAATTGATAGAATGGATGAGAACTGAGAGATGAGTCTAGGTTTGAGTCTTTGAGTATTGAGAGATGAGTTTGAGAGGAGTTTTTAGGGTTCTGAACTTTTGATCGAAGGGAAATGGATGAGAAACAGAGAAGAAGAGATCTAGTTTGCATTTTTGTTTATAAAATAGGCTTGGGATCTCCTATGAACGAGTTTATATTAGGGAAATAAGCTCGGTTAAACCTCCAATCATACAAGGACATATGTCCTTCGGTTCCGGGCAAAAAAAAAGGGTGAACCGAAACCGAACCGGTCTTGCTTCTTCCAGAACCGAACCGGAAAAGACTTAGGCAAATATATTGGAGAATCAAACCGAATCGGGTTTTTCGGTCCGATTCGGTGCGGTTTGGCCGGTTTTACGGTTCTAAGTCCCAGGCCTAGATTTTCCTTTGCTTCAAGAATGCATTTCATTTCCTTTTGCATCCCAAACGCAAGAAAAGATCAACTTTTCTTTCCCTATGCTTACTTTCCCTATGTATTAACTTTCTTGTAATGCCTACACTGTATTAATTAAGCAGAAAACTGTGGTAAAAGTAAACATAAATTGCCAGATTTGCAAGACAGATTCACTAAAAGCCGTTACAAAGCTTACAGGTAATTAAGCTGTTATTTAGGTTATTCAAATGGCCCGTGAATGTATATATTTGTATATGATGGTCTAAGTATATGCAGGAATAGATATGGTGGCTGTAGATGATGAGAAGGGAACTCTAACAGTTGAGGGGGTTGTTAATCCTGCATTGGTCATGAAGTGACTACGGAAGATCGGCAAAATAACAGAAATTGAAAGTGTTGGACTGGTAACGCCACCAAACCCACCTTCTCAACTGACAACGGTGTCTTCTCAGCCTACTCGTGGTGCTATTTCCTTTTATCTCCCTCCATGTTGTAATCAATGTCAGCTTGTTGCGGTTGGATATGGTATTTTTTACGATGGCCGGGTCTGCAACATCCTCTAAATGCGCCTTAGCTAGTAGAATCTGAGGAATGATAACAATAACGATCGATGGTGTTTTATCATATTACCATATACATAATAGTTTTCTTTAACCCTGCTAGCCATCCGTAACTTAATTTTAAAGTCCAACCTCTTTGATTAAAAAAATATAACAATAATTAAAAAATAATAATAATAATAATGATAATGATTGTTTGAACATAAAATGATAAGTGCTCCATAATCTCATTAGTGTTTCATAATCTCATCAAGTGCTCTATAATCTCATCAAATGCTCCATCATGATTTGTTTAAGGCCAAACCAATGTGGCTTCGTAGCCTATATATAGGCTACGATGAAGTAACATAGGACACATGCAACAAACTCATCAAAGAATCTCTACGACTACTCAAACCTCTCCGGAGAACCCCTCTCCTTCTCTTACTGGTGACCACACTCCAATCCCAGAATCCTCAGGAGCCGACTTTTAGTGCCACCAAACCCTCTGTCAACGTGCTTTGTTCTACTCTCTTCGGGAGCCGAATGTAGTACCGCAACCACAATGGTTACAGAACCAGCCAAGCAAGGGTAACGACCTCGCAAACCAGCCAAGCTAAAGTCACGTTTTAGCATGTTCCTGTCACGCCCCTGATTTTTAACACAATTAAAAATCGATATACAATCCTATAATTATATACACGTGATCTGTCCATCCATCAATACCAAATTTCTGGAAGAAAAATTTCGTTTATACAACATACATATTGATTCCCTGAACCTACTATGTCAATATTGAGCCGTCCACAGAGTCATATATTACATAAGCTTACGAATTAAATTGTCAACAACAAAATAAAACGTAAATGCTCCTAAGAGCTTACTACAACGGAAGTCCAAATAACGCTAAAGTCACAAAATTGGCTTCCTACCGTTAAGCTGCAAGTGTGCTATCCCAACTTCAGCCACAATTATCCTGACCTGCAGGATTAACCTCTACACCGTTGAATAGTGCACCGGGTTGTCACACAACAAACTCGGTAAGCTTGTGAAAGCTCGTATGAGTAACTCAAAACAATCAACACAACTCACACCAGAAATAAGGAAAACAACTCACGCTTTGATTCCTTAAAATACGAAAATAAATGAGAATAACTCACACTTTAATTCTCATTCAAAACAAAATAAAGAAAGCAACTTACGCCTTGATTTCCTTTAAATCGAAACATAGAAAACAACTCACACTTGAATTCTATCAATTGTACCATAATCGTACCATAGAAAACAACACCGCCTTGAATTCTATCAAAATAACATAGAAAGCAACTCAGTCCTTGATTTCTATCAAATGGTACCAAATTGTACCATAGAAAACAACTTACGCCTTGAATTCTATCGAATTGTTAATAAGGAAAACAACTTGCAGCTTGTCCCCCTAAAAACCTTTAATAAGGAAGCAACTCACACTTGGTTCCCTAAAAACATGTAATGTCATGAGTTATCAATAACCAGTTCTCGTTACCCTATGAATCACCTATATGGCAGACAGACTAGAGCTCTCACTGAATACGTAACCACTCGTCCGGTCAAAGACGTGATTATCTGAATTTCAGCCTAAGGTCATAGACCTCCGTTCCTCGAACTTTTCAGTCCCATGGAGCAAAACATTAAAGCAGTCGCACAGGACTCAAAATGTTACACAAATCCCAACGCTTTCAAAATAATCGAAATCAACATTTCCATAATCATTGTTTTCAGAAAAGCAATAACACAAAACAATAAAAGGCATCAATTCATGTATATTGTTTTCATCAATCCACAATTCACCAAAATATATATATATATATATATATATTTCACGTAAATATATATACATAGTCATTTGCTCAGGAATGCCTATTATTACCAACTATAGTTCACATGCGATTTATATATTAACTCCAAATAATAAATAAATCCGTTCATAAATGAACCTTATGAGATTACTCATCTCGAAACTTCCGCTGCGACTTCAATACAGAACAAAGCAGCGAAACCACCCAAGATAGCCTTCCAAAGAATACTTCGTCACGTACCTAATGAATTACAGTTCTGATTCAGTTAACGAATCACAATTTAATAAAGTTCGAATCCCCAAATCGAACTAAAATCTCAAGGTAACACCAAATTGAGGCGGAACCACTTCCGAGACCTCCCAAAGTCTCCGAAACACTTCCATGATCGATGTGTCCAAACCACAAGTCAGTCTGATGCTTAAATCCTCACGGATTGAATAAATTTACTGATATGAAACAGTAAAAATCACAACAAATCCGTACGAACTCCAAAATTTGCATATTATATACTGAAACGCTTGTATCGACGAGTAAATCGATATCAGGAACATAACCTATTCCTGAGGTGGCCGAAAGCTGTCGGAAAACACCGACACAGTGGCGGCACCGCCGCTAGACCAAAGTCAGAATTTGGCAAAACTCCTAACATCAAAGTCCTTCATCTCAACCCCAATTTCAACTTTCATAACTACATCAAAGTCTAATTATAAACCAATCAATCGAATTTTACCTCAGAACAAATCGAACCCAAGAATTTCAAAGCTTTGATTCGTCCTCCACAAGTGAAATCGTTCCAAGCCGCTTTGGGAGAAGCACCAACGTCCTATGGGGCTTCAAAAGACCTCAAGAACTACCGGCTATGGTGGCAGGAGGAGGAAGAACCGATGGAGACGATTTCGTCTCTGACGAGGCTTTCTTCTCGGCCTTGTAGCGCCTCCTATAAGCTCGTATTTCACTTAGATTTCTTCTACAAACTCGTAAAGGAAGTCGAGACGAGAAAAGCCCACTTTCTTTCACATCAATCGGTGGCCGGATGAGGGAGAAATCAGCTGGCAGAAGGGAGAGGGGTGGAACTGGGCTCGGGAGAGAAAGACAGAAAAAAGGGATTTTAGGGCAAAATTTGGAAAACTTCTGTCATTCTTTGCAAAATCCGGAATTTTCTCCAATTTATAGAATTTTTCCAATTTTCAATCGCTCATAACTTTCTCATATAAACTCTGATTCTCGCGTTCCACATATCCACGAACTCGCATCGACGTGCTCTACAACTTTCGTAAAGGAAGTTTTCCAAGAATCTCTACGTATAAAAAGTCAAACTTCACACGACCTTCTAAACTGTGAAATTCGAATAATTATACGTACGAAAATAATTCCACTTCACATACAACCTACGAATAAAGTACAATAACAATTATTCATACAACTGGTCCATTATTAATTACCAAAATTAAATAATGAAAATCCAGGTCATCAAAGTTCTCCCCACTTCCAAGTGATTTTCGCTCTGCTTGATCTATGACATCGAGTATCGATTGTGTGAATTGGAACAAAGAGATAGCATTCTCACCGAGCTCAAGGAGAAAGCCAGCAAAGCCTTCAAAGGGATTTCACCTCACTCAGATCTTCCTTGAGAAGATATCTCCTCACTCGAATTTCCCTTAAGCCAATCGATTGTGTGAGAAGAAGAAACTGCAACAAAAGTCCTCATTGCAAGGCACAAAGAATCCCGCGATGAGGTTGATGCTCTCCTCGTCCACAATTGCTTGAAAGAAGTAAAGTCAAGGGACACCCCTGACGACCGCACATGAACGGTGTTGGCACTCCAGCACAGAAAAGAGATTGTTGACCAGCTCAAGAAAAACTGGAGCCAAACATTTTGGCATGCCCAGTGGGACTTATACCAGAGTCTTTTTGTATTCACCACCATTGGGATGCCAGGAGAAGATCTTTACTAAAGGAACCACCTAAAGTGAAAAGATGGCCAATGTTGCCACCCCTGGCAATACTGGCATTGATGATGAGTTCGTGCCCATGCCCATCCCAAAGAATGCGAGCATAGAAGAGTGGCTTGTTATCCTTTAACAAAATTCTGCCACATACCATGAGAAGATAAAAAAAACCCTTGTGGAGGACCATCGACGGCTCGATGAGTTCACGATTTCAGTCAAAAGGCTTGAGCTAGGGGCACAACAAACATAGGGGCGATTGGATAGCATGAACCAAAAAATGCAGAAAAACCACGAAGGGTTGTTGGTGACAATCAAACACATCGCCAACAACTCTGCCTCCCACGGGAAAATAAGGTCAAGGTGTGGATTTTCTCAAAACTTCACCGCGATGCTCTTTTTGATAGGGAGCATATTTTAAAGTTCATATTATTTTCAAAGCTCCTGAATATACAACTGTGGGGGCCTATATTTGGGCCTTGCGAGACACAATTATTGGCTCCTCATATATATTTGAATATCAGGATAAGAAGATAGTATTGTATTCATAAAGTGGCTTTGCGGCCAAAAGCAGTATATTCATTACAAAGCCAAAAATGGTTAAAATACAAAAGAGGAATCTTCGGACATCTTCTGAATCTTTCTTCAAATGGAAGCAGTTGCGGAACCAAAAATCGGTTTGAGCCACGCCATTATCCCAAGGAAGGACTAACTTCAGTGAAGGAAAAAAGGAGGAATAGAGCCCCCGCGCCCCCTTCAAATGAAAGTGGCAGAGGAACCCAACATAGGCTTGGCCAACGCCATTATCCATGAGAAGGGGAGACTTCAGTGAAAGAAAATGGAGCCTCCAAGCCCCCTAAATTGGAAGCAGCTATGGAATCCAACGTCGGGTTAAGCCTGCCATTATCTCCGAGAGGGGCAGAGAGTGAAGGAATCGAATATCGGCTTGAGCCTCTGCACGCCCGTTAGCCTTGGTAACCACCACTATGAGGACGTGAAGTATGGGAACAACCATTTTGTAGCTTGAACCCATTCCTTCAAAGAGTCCATCCCTCATCATCCCTCCAAGATTCTGTCAAGAAGAGAGAGGGGGAGAAGGAGGTGATAACCAAAGCCCTTTCCATCTGGAGGGCACAACACAAGCCGGGTCCAGAAGGAAGGAAACAGAGGAGGAAAGAAGAACCATAAAGTGGTCTTCTTCCCTTCCCCGTTTTGCTCTCCGTGTGGAATTCTAATAAAGATGATCTCGCATGACCAGAGATTCCAGACTAATGGAGCTCCTCGTGGGAGTTAACCCCTGAAAGCCAATACATTCCATGCAGGCTGTCAAAGGTCAAAAACATGGGGTTGCCGGAGATTAAGTCATAAGACCTAGTCAAGGCTTGAGATTTTGCATAAGGCCTAAAGTCTAAAGGTTGAGAATGGATTCATGAGGCGAAATTTTGTGAAGACAGAGAAAGAGAAGCAAACATTGAAAAGCCATTGTTGAGGATCTGAAACTCAGAGGAAGGTTTGGTGTGAGCGTTCCCATCCCAGAATGCACCTATTTATAAGAGCAGGGCATACAAATCTCCACCCTTGGATGGATACTCGAAGCGAATAGTCAAATTAAGTGTCAGTAAACCTTGATTAAGTTGCTCTAATATAGGAAAAGCATTTCCACCCGTGGATGGACAGTCGAAGAGTCAAACTAAGTGTCAGTAAATCTTGATTAAAGTTACCCTAAATCTTGAAAAGAATAGATTATTGGCGCTTGGGGGAACCGAACAGTTTTCGAGGAGGTAACTGTTCCATTTTCAATATTATCTTCTCATAACCGTTTTCAACAGTTAGTTAATGCGAAGGTAAGAGTCATTAAGAAGATAAAACCAAGAGTTTTGAGTTGGGCCAGCAAGTGGATCTAAAAGATAAATATTAGTTAAGAAATAAAGATGTCATCAGTATTAGAAGAAGAATATAAATGTGTGTGTGTGTATATTTTTATATACTACAGTTGGGCCTAAGGAAATCACTACTGTAAGTTATAAGAGGCCTAAAATGGCCAGCCAGCAAAATCAAGTTTCACACAAAGCACCTCAACCTGGAGGCCTGCATCAAGGGCCCCGTATTCAATTAACAAGGCACGTTCTTCAGTTTAGGCCAAGTGGCAAGTCAATTCTTCCGAGGCAGCCAAGGGAGCGTCCAGTTGGGCTTCTACCGCGCTGAGCTTGTTATTCACATGGGCCAAACAAGCTTGGAGATGTCGGATATGGACTTCTAAGTCTAACTTCTAGAGCCTTAGCTCCCCCATGCGAATGGGCCGATCATTCAAGGTGTCGGAAAGAGTCTCCATCTGACTAGCGAGGTTATTCCGTACCACGCAGGCAGCACGAGCTTGAGCCTCCGCTACAGATTGGCGAGCATAGGCCATGTCAAGGTCTTTCAACAGCTTCTTTATAGTGTTGAGCTGAGTTGGATTGACCGCACGCTCTCAGCGAAGGAACACAATGGCTTCCCAAATCCTGGGGAGTTCTTCAGGCTCCAGCCGCTGCTGTCCCAGAAGGTTTCGAAGCTCCACCCTCGCTAGTTCAATGGCAGTAGGAGGAGCTTCCTCAAGGATTCGAGCCAACCTTTCAAGCCTAGTGGAAGGAGGAGGAGAGGATTCGCAGCGCGATCATAAGTCACCAACGCTAGAAGGCCAATGCGTTCCTCAACTCTTGCATCTTCGTCTACACCTTCAGCAACAACCTCCTGAGCTTGGTTAGATATCTCAGCCGTGAGAGACTCTGAAAATTCAATGTGAGGTTCATCAGTAGAGTGTTAGGGACGAGCAGCTCCGAGAGCAGAACCTTCGACCTCAACGCTCCCCTCGTCTATTTCTGAAATCAAGAGACGACCACCACTATTCACCTCATTCCCAAAACCTGGGATGTACGTCTCGCCGGCTAGATCTTCGGCGCCACAGACCACCTCCTTGGTACAAACAAAATCCTAGTTAGAGCGGGTTTGGATCTAAAGGGAAATGGAAAGTATTGGCCAACAGTGGCTTACCTCTCGAGCTGTCGGGTCGATATCTGGTACATGGTCACCTAGAGGGAGAGACCCCGCTTCATTCACCTCTTGGACCTCTAGTGTCGCGGAATCTTTGTCATCATTAGTTCCTTATAAGCGGCAGAAGCCTCAGAGTGGCTTTCCATACTTTCACGCTCCGGGGAGTCGTCATCGAAAATAGTCACTAGAATGGTAGGACCTTGCGGATGCTCTGTATATGTGGAAGAGGGAAGAGGCGCCACAGGGCTAGTTGGTGCTTGAACAAGCGAGAGAGTTGGCTCTTCTACAGTGGATGAGGATCCAGCCTCGCTCAGGCGAGAGGGATCAGTGGCCCTCTGACGGAGCTGTCAAAAGATACATAGTGAAGATCCTGCCCAGATTCTAAAATTTAAATAGGATAAGACGGGGCCAGAGTTTACCAATCGCATTCCCATGAGTTCGTCATCTTCAAAACTCTCTTCGACGAATTGAGTTCGATCGTGTTTACGAGCAAAGACAGCAGTGGCCTGTACAAGAAAAGAATCACAACTCAAAAAAGGGGGAAGCACCAAGTATACAAGTTGGGGATCGTTCTTAACCAGATTACCTCAGCGGGAGCTTCATCATGAGAAGACTCTCCTTCAGGAATCTCATCAACTATTGCCTTTTGTTTCTCGACTTGATCAGAGGTTGTCCTGCTCTAGGTAGTTCGCTGCAAAACACACTCAGGAATAAGAGCAAGAAAAATCAAGACAAGGAAAAGGAATGGTGAAGAAAGACAAAAACTTACTATTGCCTCAGGCTCGTGGATTTTTATCCCTGGATGCGATGAACAAGAAGGTAGAATTGGTCGTAGGGGTCGTGCTGTAGGGTTGCAGGACTACTCATGCCACGAAAGATCAGGGCGAAGAGTTCGTCATATGGCAGGTCCCAACAATTCACGGACACTTCTTTCCACCAATCAGCGTAATCATCGTTGACATCGTTGAGGGAGTACAACGCCCTAACCTAAGGAGGAATCACTATCAAAGTAAACCGACTCTAGAAAGGGGGGAGACCCAGGCGGGGCTAGTCTTCGCCAAGAAGTGTAGTAGTTGGCGGAATCAACCAAAGCCAGGGTACCAACTGAGCCAGCCTAAATTGACGAGTGAAGTGGTTAGGGGCATAGAGCTCTTAGCATAAGCAGTCGGTGGCAAGACGAATATCCAAGTAGGGGATGGCGCGATGAAAGGCCATGAGGGCTTTTTCGCTATGATCCCGGCCGCTAGGCAAAAAGCCGTCATCAAGGGGACGAGGGTATCGCCTAGAAGGGACTATTGTCGGGTCCGACATCTCTACTAGCAAGTACAAGTAAGTAATGCACCCAAATTAGGATGAGGCTCGATACCTTGCTTTGCGGCAAAGCCAATTCCCCAAAAGAGAATCGACCGGGGGATCCTCTGTAATATCATCGCGATGGAAGCGAGGGAAATAAATATGCAGCCAAAAGGCAAGGATCTAGAAAGGGTCACTTATGTTGGTATCGAAGGGGCGCATTACAACTTTATAAAGGGAGCGATATAACGCACCCAATATAGGTTGCCCAAGGCCAACGCAAATACCATTGTAGAGAGTAGTTGCCAGAGAACTCCAGGGCCCAGTAGGTTTGTTGGAATAAGTGCAAAAGATAAATTTGCAAAGCCAGAGTTCCAGGAATGCGATACCACCTGTAAGGTCACGTTGGGTGTGGTTATAGTCACGCCAGAATGGGTAGGATTTGCTGTGATGCCCCCAACCAGCCATATCCATTCTCAAAGGAATGCCATCAAACTGACCATACACATAGGGGTCAAAGTCAATGGGCAACCCCGTGATAGTAAGAACATCCAGCAGAGTAATGCTCATCTGCCCAAACCAAAATCAGAATGTATTGCTGGAGGTGTTCTAGAAGCAAAGAGCAGCGGCTAGTGGTGCAGGACTGGTATTATGGGAAGACAGAAGCATAGATTGATGGTTTGGGTGATACCCACCACATCCCGTTAGGCCAAATCTCTCCCTCGGACCTCCTGATACCAAACATTTTCCTCGGGAGCGATGGTAGGCCAGAAGCCCACTTTCCTCTTTGCCCCCAACTGCTAAAATCACCGGGCACCTACTGAAGAGCGCTATGGGACGGCGGATGGGAAGCCTATAATAGGCCATAACATCATCTGGCAAACGATTGCGAGGTGTGGGACCTAGGCTCGCTTGATTATCACCTCTACCAAAGCCCATCAGTCGACTTCTCTCCTCTCCGGTCTAACTTCTACATCGAACACCCATGTTAGTCTTCCAGGTAAATGTGGCTTTCTCAGTGATTTCATCTGCCTTGATCGATAACGAATGGTTTCTTGGGTGCCATTTCTGGATTTCTTCGGAAATGGAAGAAGAAGTTTGGAGGAAAAAGAAAGACTTGAAACAGTTTTGCTTCTAGGTTTCTACAGAAAAGCCTCCAAGAGAATCTGGCCAAGAGAGATACGGTCTTACTACTAGACGGTACCACGGTCATGAAAGTGATCAAAAGTGTGCTCAAAATGGTCAGCTCAATTATCATGCACGTGGCTTTCATGGCCCTGGACGTTGTCATGCATATCATTAACTAAGCCATGGCCAACTTAATTATCAATTAAGTTGTGGCCTTGGAAAGCCAATATGTGGCTTTATTGGTCAATTCAACTTCAAATTCTTCACCATTGTTTCAGGGCCATGCGGTGGCTTTGAAATATGTGGAGAAAACATCTACAACCCACGTTGTATAAATGGCAAGAATAAATATTCTAGTGGCCAATTTGTCATTCGCGACTGTAAATTTGAGTATCATCAATACAAGCTTGTTTACAGTTATCCAGTTCCAAATTTATTGCCAAAGAAATGTGTCTATGATGGTACTAAACAATCCATAGAGGCGTCTCAATATGATGCCTGGAAAGAGTATAGAGGCAAACAAATATTTGAGATGCCACTCTTTGGTGACTCTAAATATGATCTCGATGCGGAGCCAATCTATGATGAATTATTATTTGATTATCGGTTCCAAAAATCATATGAAGGAGTTCGGGTTCTTTAAAGCTCTTGATATGGAGAATTCAGACCAGCAAGTGGTCGATACAAAAGCCAATTCATGGCTAATTCTACAAAGACCATGTTCTATGACATGGTAGTAGGTGACAGAGCCAATCTATGTTCATCCTTATCTCCAAAGTTGCAATTGAATATCATGCTTCGCCAACCAACAAGGATACTTGGGGGGCAATAAAGTTGGCAAAGAAAGCATCAGTTCATGACAAAAGCAGTTCAGATTGTTGCATTCAAGCTTTGTGGCTTATTTAGAGGCCTATATGGAATCAATCAAGTAATTTCAGTCAAGCCAATAAAAGTGGCTTTGGAGCAACAACATTATAAGAACAGCCCTGATTCAAGACCTCTTCAGTCAAGATGAAGACTTTTGACTTTGAGGTCTGGGGGGCAATATTTGAACATAAAATGATAAGTGCTCTATAATCCCATCAAGTGTTCTATAATCTCATCAAGTGCTCCATAATCCCATCAAGTGCTCCATCATGATTTGTTTAAGGCCAAACAAATGTGGCTTGGCAGCCTATATATAGGCTACGATGAAGTAACATAGGACACAACAAACTCATCAAAGAATCTCTACGGCTACTCAGATCTCTCCAGAGTACCCATCTCCTTCTCTTACCGGTGACCACACTACAGTCCCAGAATCCTCATGAGCCGACTGTCAGTGCCACCAAACCCTCTGTCAACGTGCTTCAGTCTTAGTCTCTTCGGGAGCCGACTATAGTATCGCGACCACAACGGTTACGGAACCAGCCAAGCATAGGTAACGCCCTCGCAAACCAGCCAAGCTAAAGTCACGCTTTAGTAAGTTCACCCCACTTCCTAGTGATTTTCGCTCTGCTCGATCTACGAAGTCAAGTATCGATTGTGTGATTTGGAACAAAGAGATAACATTCTCACTGAGCTCAATGAGAAAGCCAGTGAAGCCTTCGCGAGGAACATTTCGTGAAGAACATTTTCACCAAGCTTAAAGGGATTTCTCCACGCTCGGATCTTCCTTGAGAAGATTTCTCCTCATTCGAATTTCCCTTAAGCCAATCGATTGTGTGACCAGAAGAAACTGCAGCAAAGTCCTCATCATGAGGCACAAATAATCCCGCGATGAGGTTTGTGCTCTCTTCGTCCAAAATAGCTCGAAAGAAGTCAGGTCAAGGGACACCCTAGACGACCGCACTTGAACGGTACTAGCACGCCTTTACAGAAAAAAGACTGTTGACTAGCTCAAGAAAAACTGGAGCCAAACAATGATAATGATAATGATAACAATAACAATGATAATACAATGATGATGATGATGATGATATGGAAAAAATTCAGTTTATCCCCTTAAACTTTGGACCTAAAATTAGACTGGTCCTTACATTTTTTTTTTTTAATCAGACTAGTCCTTGTACTCTCAAACAACATCATTCGAGTCCAAAATTTGAATCCGGGTCCAAAAATGACGTCAGCAGCTGAGTTGGAGCCGACAATACGATCCATACTTCAAATTTTTAAACCCTGAAGGAGGTTAAAATGGACATTCCCTATTTAATATAATTTTGTTTTAGGGAATAAGAAATTGAGAGAAATTCGATGTGTATTCTCATTGATAATAGAGGCCTCTTTATATAGAGGATGACAATACATATAATCTCAATCATACAAGGAAAGTAATTCTACATTGAATAGGATTCTAAATCCTTCTATAACCCTATTACCACTAGGTTAAGTAACCTAGAGTTTGAGCCAAACATAAATTAGAGATTTCCTTAAACACTCCCCTTGTGTTGCCCAAACGTGGTGCTTCTCTCGTTGCCTCATTAAAAATCTTGCTGAGTAACAAGAAACCAGTGGGACAAAAATAACCTCGGTCGAAGGGGAAAAAGAGCACAACACACCCTTCACGTTTCGAGACCATACATATAGACATCTCCCCCTGATGTCTGCATCTCCCTCTGATGACTACGATCATTGGGAATTCGGATAACTTCCGCAAACGATGCTACCAACATGTTTCTCGAAAGTGGAATTTAGGCAATGACTTAGTGAGCAAGCCTGCCGCACTGTCCTCAGATTGAACCTAGTTCACTTTGATCTTGAGAAGAGTTTGTTGTTGCTGATTATGCTTGGTGTTATCGCTTTGATGTAGCCTTACCTCATTTGTTCAAAACAAGTAGCATTATCCTAAACGCTTGTAGGCTCATCTGTGGTAGACTTCAAAGCACAACTGTTCGAACATGGGTAATTATGATTCCAATCCATATACATTCACAAACCACTTCGTTAAGAGCAATAATCTCTGGATTGTTCGAAGATATAGCTACTAGGGTCTGTTTTGTAGACCTCCAAGATATCACGGTCTTTACCTATGGTGAACACTTAACCAGTTTGGGAATGACATTTGTGTGGGTCAGAGAGATGCCCAATATCAGCAAAACCTTCCAAAACACATGTTGTTTTGGGGTGGGGATAGGAAACACAGGCCAGCGTTAGAGGCGTTTCTGGTGTGTGATTGGTCCGAATCCATCATCTCTCTGTAGGGATAGAACAAGCCTATATCGCTCGTACATCTCAAGTATCGAAAGATATCTTTTACACCAATCCAATGGCGTCGAGTTGGCGCAGAGCTATACCTAGCTAACAAATTCACAACATATGAGATGTCCAGTCTTGTGCATTGAGCTAAGTATAATAATGCACGTATTGCACTTAAGTGGGGCACCTTTGACTCTAGCATATCTTCGCTATCATCCTTTGGACGAAGAGGATCCTTTCAGGATCAAGACAACAGACGATCATGGGGGTGCTTGAAGGCTTGACCTTGTCAAAATACCTAAGCATCCATCGACATGATGCTCAAGTTCCAAACCGAGACATAATCGTGTTCTCCCAAAATCTTTCATCTCAAACTCGGATTTCAAGTGTTCAGCGGTTTCCCTTAACTCTTTAAAAGCTTCCAATGAAGGTCATGTCCAACATGAACCGCGATAGAATCCGAAACTTGTTATGGAAACGCACGATCATATCCCTTCCCAATCAAGTAGTCACTTTAGTGAGCGTTTCAACCTTATTGTAAACGCGCTCCGTGGTCTAGAGCCACTTGACTTGGGTAGATGAAGTTCACCATGAACCTTCATGTATATTTTGTATCTAGATCCCCGTATAGATACGTAGTGACCACATTTGTAAGCTACATGATCAGTTATTTGGAAACTACCAAACTGACAGGGTAGTGGAGTGCAATGACATCCATTACGAGAGAATAAGTCTCATTGTAGTCGATTCCAGGGTGTTTTTGTGAGAAGCCTTGCACCATTAGGCGAGATTAGCATCTCTTTTTCTCAACACGCTTTCTAACAAAGACCCATTAGCCAACAGGTTTTATGATAGGAGGTGTTGGCATCACTGGCTCAAAAACCTTACTTTTCGTTAGAGAATCCAACTTAACATGGATCACATCTTTCCATTTAGGCCAAATCTCTCTACATTGGTATTCATGCTTCAACAGAGAGTGGTTCGATATCATCGGACTCAACAAACTCATGCGTAACGAAATGCGTAACTACATCATCAATTGTGATGGAGTTTCTGTCCCACGTCTCATGTACACTAATGTAAGTTTCATAGAGCTATATATTCTCAGGAATAGGTTCTGACATCGAGGCGTCCCCTAACGATAACCATAACCCAGAAGATACTCATGGACTGATTTTGAGTCTTGATGATCCAATGATTGAGTTGTGCCAAAGTATCCTTCGAACCCACGGGCCTCCCATGCATCCTAGCTGGGGCCATGACCTGTAATGCCAGAGTGCCACTCTCTTTGGCGTTGGCACCATGCCTACCTCCGTGTAGGATGGTGCTACGTCCTCTTGTAGGGACGTACTTCCTTGCAGGCATATTTGCAGCACATGTGTGATCTCGTCACTTTTAGTAGGGATCGAGATGAGACATAGTGGGGACAGACCATGACAATTCCTGTCATTCCTGTTGAACATCCATGTTTTTATCTCCTCCTAATGACGAGAAGACTGTCTCAGTAGAGTGACAATCCGTAAATCTAGCGGAAATGAGATCGCCTAGCAAGGGCATTAAGTGGCGGACGATGGTTGGAGTCTCAAATCTAATTTTCTCATTTGTCTGTAAGGACCTATTGTAGCGCGCTGTGGCGGCACAATTGGCACATAAATGACTCACTCAAATGTGCGCAAGTACAAAATACTTGTACCCAGTCACTAGCTGTAACACATAAATTGAGTGGTGGTAGGTCATAGAAGAATTAGCATAGCTGCATGCGATATTGCATCACCCCAAGCGGATATAGGGAGATTGGTGCGCATTACCAATGTCTTGACTACCATCGTAGTCGTTTCCGCGAAACCATTTGGGTGTGTTCATGAGAATGTGATGTAAACATCAATCCCATTGCAATATCCATCGAAAGTCTTCGATGTAAACTCTCTAGCATCATCAAGTCCAATTGACGGAATAGGATGATTCGGGGAGTGAGCCCGTTGTCATATGGTATTTACTAGGAGTGTAGTAGAACCAGCATTTACAAGTGGACAATGGCACAACACGTGATCAGCGTGTTTGCGTGTCAACTAACATCATGAGATATTTAAACGTTCGCAAGTTGGTTGTATCAGTCTACAGAATCCCCACGGATTCGATGTAAGAACATAATGAGTATTTTCATATCCTTTGCATAGGATGGTCTCAGTCCTAATTTCCTGAAGAAACAGGCTTTGTAAAATGAGCGAGAGGCCTTGGAAGCAACCAATGAGGATTTTAGTTGGGCCTGAGCGTCTGTAGCGCTATTAGAAGTAAAATGTGTGACTACATCTCCCATCATGGCGTTGGAGCCATGGGAGTTAGTATGTATGACGTCATGCTCATGATTGGCGCCATTTATGGCGTTATCACAAGGGATGTTGGCAGCCCTATGGTGGCCCAAGACAGCTGCAGCGCCAGAGGCAGCAGTTGTTGCCGTCTTGCTAAGTCCAAGAATCAACTTTTGATTCATGCTTCATTTCGCTCGAAAGAAAGGATGTCCATGTGAAGTCTTTTGTAGACGGATCATCATATCATGACTCGGATGACCTTTCCTGTCGTGACAAAGCCAATATGTGTCTAAATCGAAGAGATATTCTCTCGTAACTTTATTGGTTTTAATAGCTCGAATAGTGACATAGAGTCCACTAGAGAGACACATAAACTTCTCTAAGTTGCGCCATTGTTCGCAATCATTAGAGGTATTGTAAAGGAACTCATTTTCGTTCTCTACATGCATTTTCGCATAGTATCCGTTGGCTATTCATAGGTGCGATTTGCCCTAGGAGCGTAGAGAGTGATAGTAATCAAGGTGACATTTGGCAAAGTGAACTTGGGTTATTCCATGTCCTTGAGTTAATACTGATGGCCTAGCCATCATAGTCACAATATAATATGCTCAGAATCAAAATGGAGTCATGAAAAGAACTCGATATTTTATTCATAAGCCAACGGAGTTACATCATTGTCTCTTTGACCAAAGAAAATCTAATCCAATAAACTAGCGAATGCAAAACAATGGTAGTCATCTAACTCCTTTCGGTAATTCCAATGTAAATGTAACCAGGTGAGTAGAGAAATGTCGGTGGAGCAAAGCTCGCTTAAGTACCACTTATCTCAAAACCTTCCTAGACATCACATTTACAAGGAGTACGCCTACTTTGAAGAAAGATTAAACCATTGGCATCTACTACAAATAATATGGCAATTGCCTACATCTCTTGGAAAATAAAAAGACTTAATCAAAATCGCCAGTTTCTGGGTCTTGATCTTTGTAGTATTCCACCCTTAGATCGAGATCGCCATCTTGATCTTCTTGTTCCATGTAGTTGGCCTCCATTGCTTCACGATACATTTTGTATGTGTTTACAACGTTCTGGGATGCACTACACTTCTTTGCCCAATATCCACTTGATCCACATCGAAGACAAACATCTTTATGGTCAGGCTCCCTTGATCGAGGTGCATTTGATGCACGAGTTGGACGGCCATTGTTCTTGGCGGTGTCATCACCATGGCCGGAGGCTCCGCCTCTCTCTCTCTTCACACGTTGACTTCCACTGTTCCGTGCACACCTATCTTGGTGATTTCCTTCCTCTTTAGGGAGAGAATATAGACCAGAACATCCCGAATTGTCCTTACTCTTAGGGTTTCGCTCCTTGCGTCCTCCCTTGGGGGCGCGATTATAATTAGACTCCGGAATAGATTTAGTTCCCACAGGTCTAGCATTATAGTTCTTCACAAGGATATTGTCGTGCTTCTCAGCTACGTGCATGGCGCCAATGAGCTCATGAAACCTTGTGATACGTCCTGCATTCACATCAATCATATAATTCTTCGAAATCATCAGGGCAAAGATGGGGAAGGTAGAGAGAGTCTTCTCGATCCACATCGTATCAGTTATGGTTTGTCCACAGAACTCCATCAAGGACTTGATACGAACGGCTTCCGAGTTATAATCAAGTATGGACTTAAAGTCACAGAAGCGGAGGCTATGTCATCTCACTTCTAAATCAGGAAGTAGGGAGTCACGAACGTTGCCAAATCACTGCTCAAGTTCCACCCATAGTTTTCTGGGGTCTTCCTCATTGAGGTATTCACCTTGGAGAGCATCATTCATGTGCCTTGTCATGAGAATTATGGCCTTGGCTTTATTTGCTTCGAAAGCACAAATTTGCTCTACAGAAAGCACGTTCTGACTAGGCTCTTAGATGGTTTCTATAAGTCCATCAGTCTTAAGAAGTTGGCGCACATCTCGGACCCACCTATGATATCATGCGCCAGTTGTCTCTAGTGGAACAAAGTTCAACTTATTCAGGTAACTCATCCTGAAAAACAACACAAGATTAGGGTTAGTTTCGGAGCATAAAAGGCTACCACGAAAACAATAAGAATTTCTGAGCGTAGTCGCTTCCAAGAAATTAGGGATTTCTGAGCGTAGTCACTTCCAAGAAAATCCGATTCCAAGAGGGGTTTTGGATTAGATCGAAACAACGATGTATGTGGTCGATCGTTTTCTTCTCAACAAACTCTAAGTTTAGAGGACTCTACAAGCTCCAAGCTTGGACTGAGCCGAACCTCCACAGTTCGGCTTTTAGTCTCCCCTATGAAGAAGAAAGGGAGGAAGAATAAGGGATGTTGGAAGTCCCCGAGAAAAGAAGAAGAAATTGAAAAACTTCAAAAACGGAAACTTTTAGTAAAGTTTACCTTGAAAAATAGCCGAAAATCTTGACCGGAAAAGTTGTTGAAGATGACGGGAAAAAGGTCGCCGGAGGTCACCGAAAAAGTGGTCGGAAACTGGTGGCTGGAGGTGGTGGCCGGAGCTAGTCAGGGCGGTGCAGGGCAGTTACGGAGGCTTGCAGGGGCTGCTGCAGGGGTGCTCGGCAGGTGTGGGCGAGGGCTTGCAGGGGCTGCGCTCAAGTGTCGGCAGGTGTGCGGAAGGCTGTCGGCAGGTGTGGGCGAAGGCTTGCAGGGGCTGCGCGCAGGTGTCGGCAGGTGTGTGGAAGGCTGTCGGTAGGTGTGCGGGGCACTCGGCAGGTGTGGGTGAGGGCTTGCAGGGGCTACACGCAGGTGTCGGCAGGTGTGTGGAAGGTTGTCGGTAGGTGTGCGGGGCTCTCGACAGGTGTGGGCGAGGGCTTGCAAGGGGCTGCGAGCAGGTGTCGGTAGGTGTGTGGAAGGCTGTCAGCAAGTGCGCGCAGGGATCTCGGCAGATCTGTGTAGGGTAGGCACAGGCAGGAACAGGGCTCGGCAGGACAGAGGCCGGTTCAGTTTTTCTGATGGCCGGTTCAGGTCGATACCGGCCGGTTCTGGTGGTTCCGCCACCTGTTCTGGGCCCCTTAGGACTAGGGCTACGATCTGTAGGGCGGTGGTTGCAGGATTTTGAAGGTTACGAAATTAGGGTTTTCAAGGTTAGGGCTTCGTGCTGATAACGTGTTTTAGGGAATCAGAAATTGTGAGAAATTCGCTGTGTATTCTCATTGATAATAGGGGCCTCTTTATATAGAGGAGTACAATGCATAGAATCTCAATCATACAAGGAAAGTAATTCTACATTGAATAGGATTCTGAATCGTTTTATAACCCTATTACCACTAGGTCAAGTAACCTAGAGTTTGGGCCAAACACAAATTAGAGATTTCCTTAAAGAAATTTCTAATTTTTATTTTTATTTTTCTCTATACTCTTTCTCTCTCTCTCTCTCCCCCTTTCTCCCCCCCCCCCCCCCTAAACGTCGGTTTTTTTTTTTTTCGTTGAGAAATCGCTCTAGTCTGGCAGCACCTCGACCTCTGGGCTGGCCTCCGTCCTTACCACCCTCTTGGGGTCTGCTGTTGGACGGGTGATCGATGTTTATTGCTTGAGGGGCTAGTCAAAATGTGTTTTGCTCAGGGTTTTTGTCAGATGGTTTCAGCTGGGCTAATGCAAAATCTCGAGGGTGATGGTCGTGCTGTACAAGATCGAAGAACCCGTTGATAGTTTCTTGGATCGACGACGTTCTGAATCCTTTTAATTGATTCCCAAAAAAAAAAAAGGTATATAGTTTTAGATACCTAATACGGTAATACCTATGCCATTTACACTTTTAACGGTTACCTGTTCAATGAGTAGATGCTAAAATTAAGGATCAGTTATCATTTCATATTACTTTTCACTATTCCAAAGGTAAATCAGGCATGTAGGACAACAGGAAAAAATATTAATTGTACATCAACAGTAAATCAAGCATATAGGACTGTAGGAAAAAATATTAATTGTACATCAACACTATCAGAAAGGCTTGCCTATGTGGATTTTTTTTTTTAAAAGAAAAACTGGTATTTGATAGAAGTTAACAAGCAGAAGAGTACTCCTGCCGAACAATGTTAAGAATACAACTAGGGTTGCAATGCAGCCAGCATTCCTTTTGAACAAAATCAAAGCCTATATTGGCAAGTCTATGTACCACCTTGTTACAGGTATGAGGAGCGAAGCTAATTGTTACATTGTGCAAAGCTTGCATGGATTGATGAATATCATCCAAAAGGTTATCGAACATAGACAATGCCATTGAAATATTCTTGATGTCTAGCACAGCTTGATGACAGTCAAATTCAATAATAGTTCCAAAGATATAAGTTGCTGCAGTAGATCAAGTCTAGCTCGAATAGCAAGCAATTCTACCTGTAATGTCTAGGTCACATGTTGTACAGGTTGAGCAAATGTAGCAAGCACCTTGCTAGTTTGGTTACGAAGAACTCCTCCCAGTCCTTCCTTTGGTACTTGCACTAGAAAGGCTCCATCTACATTTAGCTTGAAACCATTTAGAGCCAGCTTCCACAGGTGCTGATCAACTTTGTTAGATGTTGAACAGGTCATTCTGGCTTTCTGAAATTCATCAAGCCATGTCATGCAGCTTAAGAAAATATCTGTGGCAGATTGAACTCTGTACTTCCATAGCTTGTTATTTCTATTTCTCCATAGGCCCCAAATAACCATTAAAAGCTTTTTAAAAATCTCCAGTTTGAGATGTAAAGCTTGTTCTCGCATCCACTCCTTAAAATTAATATGAGGAAGCATAGTAAGATTAAAGGGAGCTTGAGACAGTAAAAGTGAGGCTGTTGGACAATAAGAAAATATGTATGGGTTTTACCCAATACCTGTTTAATAAACCCAATTTTCATCTAATTTTCTCAAAAATTAAGTATATATTGAGTGATAGAAAGTCATTTTGACGTATTCAACCACAAAAAATAAATATATTAAACATTTTTTAGATACAACGCGCTTAAACGCTAATGAGACTAATCGAGGCGGCTGACTACCGCCTATTGCCTAAACAGGGCCTAAGTGACCTCTTAGAGAGATTTTTTATAACACTGCTGCTGATATAGGTTGTGGATCTATTTTGCAGGCGGAAGCCTAGAGTTTATTGTTTTGGTTTAAAAATACCTCCAACGCCATCATCTTTTGGTTGAGCATGATTTTGAGAGTGTGGTGATTTAACCAACCATGGAGTGGATGAGTTATACAACCCAAAAACCACCTGGACTGCTGCAATTCTTTGATATGACAGTTCTAGGGTTGTGAGATAACACATGTTTACATAAAAATTAACCAAAGTTGGTGATGTGCTTTTCAAGGTTGGTTTGGACATTGACATTGGAGTGCACTTGGAGCAATACCCTCCACAAGTGTTGCTCTTCTAACTGGATGACTTGTGTGAAAGTTCTAATTTCTATTTTGTAGTTTTCTCCGTGTTTTTGGCCAAAAAAAAAACAAAAACAAAAAGTATATATATATATATATATAGAAGAGTAATGCTACGTACACCAAAAAGTTATAAATATCAAATTATGTGGCGTCCTATGTGGCATCTACCACGTCATCACCTTCAATTGAATAATTTCCAATATATCTATTATTTTTATTTTCAAATTAGCCTAAAAATGTAATAATAATAAAATAAAAAAAGATAAAATAAATTAATAACTTCCTTAGCATAATCACTGATCATCAAGGTTTCATCCAAGTCCTCCACGGATGTATGTGGATGAACCAAACCACCTTTGTTGGAGATGGCACAATAAATTGCCCACAAGAATATTGCCAGCAATTGTCTGCATAAAAACTTCCACTCCAAGAACATTTGCAATAAAGCAACATGAGCATTGAACGTAGTTACTGTTACCAAGGACACGCTAAACAACAACTTGATAAGGTGTCACGTCCCGAATTTTGAATAATAAATTCAAATCCGAAACATAAATTAAACCACTTAAACAAATAAACGTCCAGAATTTTTTTCATAAACAACCACACCTCATCCACTCAATAAGACGAAAACCAAATCTTCAAATTACTTATTACATCACACTCTCACAAACTTAAATTGTAAAGCTCAATGAGCATTACAAACCTCTCAAAAGCAAATACGATAAATCAAATACTGCTACACTAAGCAGCTCGACCACCACCCTGATTCTCCTGACCTGCAGGATTATCTGCTACACCGTTTGAATAGTGTACCGGGATTGCAACAACACAAAACCCGGTAAGCTTTTGAAATCCCGTATGAGTAAATTTAAAGATTGCACAATTTAAGTTAATAAGTATAAACACACAAGGTAACACCAAATTTCTTGAAATATAAGATAATGAATATTCTCAAGACTCTCTTCTAAAACTCATACTTATGAGTCACAAGTAACATCAACGTTACCCTCATAAGACCACTCCCATTTGACAAACAGACTAGAGCTTTAACTGATCGCAACCACCAGCCTGGCGCGGGAGCGTGGTTTACGATTATAATGCTATTAGTAACCACCAACCAGGTACAAGAGCGTGGTTCACTGATAGTATGTCATGGTCACACTCGTGACCTATTGATCTCCACAGATCAAAACAATTTATTGTTTCTCAAACAATAAAACTCAACTCTTTTCTCAACATATAAATCACGAAAAGTTAAACGTTTAACACAATCATGCATATTGTTTTCTCAACACAATTCATCAACATATATATCATCACATAATTAATATATATACATAGACATTCTCACAGTAATGCCTATTATTATCAATCAATATAATTTATTAAATTCGGTTCTTAAATGAACCATGTGCGATTTACTCACCTCTAGTTCAGCTGCATTTTCTATCAATCAAATCACAATAATCCAAATGCTCGTCAACTCAAACCGTCAAGTACCTAGTCAAGTACGGTCTTTACTTAGCAACGAAACACGAAATAAACTTAAATGATGATCAACGGTCGGATTCTTAAAAAAAGACGATCCAACGGTCGGATCGAATTTAAACGATGATCCAACGGTCAGATCCTTACGATCGCCCTTGGAAACATCCTATCAAAATTATACGAAAATCCGACAGACGGATCTTCACGAATCGCCTCCCGAATCACTGTTTTACAATTATAAGAAGATCCAATGGTCGGATCTCCGCTAGTGACCGCACAAAGTCATCAGAACAGTCATACGATCAACATATTAAAATTTGAAGTAAAACGATGGTCTGATCTCTGTAAATCGTAAACCGAAGATAAAATGTAAAAAACCGTAAATAGTAACGTCAAAACGTAAATCCACTATTTATAAACTTTTTCTAAAATAACCTTGTGATATATCAAAACGCTAGTATGGATGCATAGATCATCGTCCAGATAATATAAACTCAAAATATGGTCGGACGCACCGCCACTCGCTGCGGTCAACGCCGGTCAACCACCTCAAATGCAAACATTGTCAACTACAAACTTCTTCAAAATGAAATTATGAACAACTTTAATACCTGACTTTTTACGAGACAATGTCTAGATCATATTAGATCGAGCTTTGAAGTTGGATTAATCTCGGCCCTCTAATCAGATTCCAGATTGAATCACAGCCATCGAAAACTTTAAATCTCGATCTTTCACTCCACTCTCAAAATCGTCGTGCAAAGAGGATATGAGGAGATCAGGAGGAGAAGTACTATCCAAAACTGGTGAGGATTGGCCTGTGCAACGTCGACAATGAGGAGAACCGACCGGGTCGGGTTTGAGGCTCGGAAAGAAGCTTTGATCCAGCTCCTGGGGCGGCGGCAAGGCGAGGCGAGGGCACCAGGCGGCTGGGCGACTTGGGGCCAAGGCGGGGAGGCCCGGGTCCGGGGGTGGCTTGGCCAGGAGGGCTGCGTTCCGGCCGGGTCGGGTCGGAATGGGTCGGACAAGGGGGGGCTGCGCACGGGGGAGAGAGAGAAGGTTGAGGGACTATTCTGCAAAAATGAAATTTTTTCATCCTTAATGAAAAAATCAGATTTTTCTTGATATTTATAGAAAAATTCTATTTTCAAATATTCATAATTTATTCATATGAACTCCGAATATTGCGTTCCACATATGCACGAGATTTTATCGACGAGCTCTACAACTTTCATGAAGGAAGTTTTTCTAAATTTCGAACATATAAAAAGTCAATTTTCACGACCTCCTAAATAACGTTCGTTTCGAAAATAAATTTCGTTCGAAACCTCTCTCCTCACATAACGACATACGAAGCAAACCAAAAATTCATAATTCATATTATTGAATAAATATTGAATTACATATATTTATTTAAATGAAAATTTCGGGTCTTCACATAAGGCAAGCTGTTCCTCAAGTGTTGCAGATCTTGGTCAGTGGTGGTATGAGGCAAAAGCAGCCCATTTTTGTTCCTGGCACAATTTCTCAAATTGAAGTCTGTTACCCATGGTCAAGGCTAAACGCAAATTGCAGGTTGCCGAAGCATAAGGAAACGAACAATTCCATCAAACAATTTACAATTCTTTGTTAATGATTCAGAAAAATAGATGATGTGAGAGATTGGGAAGACAAAATGAATAAATTTATTTGAAATTGTGCACTCAGATGAAGAGATAATCCAAGTTTAATCATACAATTATTTTGAAATTTTCTGGAGAAGCTTTTCTTGATAATCAAACCCTCTAAGTTCAAAATTTTATCTCTTAATTCATCGATACTTTTCTAATAAAAAAAATATCAAATGAATTTTTTATTATAATTGTTTATTTTTATTTTAGATCAAAATAATTTATCAAATAGACATGTTGAAATTATTAGGATTAAGATGAAGTATAGATTTTTTGTACAATGTTTTGAGGTCTTAAGCATTTTCCATATATATATATATATATGTGTGTGTGTGTCGATGGTACCAAAGACAAGGTAATACGCTGTCAATTACCCTTTCAAACACGCCCTCACGTGCTTCCACAAACCCACAGATGACAAAAACCAGAAATCCCTTTCCCCCCTTTCTCAAAACCACAGCACCCTAGGTTTTCCTACTTTCAAATTTCCTTACAACCCCCTCTTCCGACTCTCCCGGTTAAAACCACTGCCTTCTGCGCCCCTGGATTTTGACATCATGTTTCTTTCTGATGCAGACAACACGAAACAAAAAAAAATGGTAAGATAGTAATTCCATTCCAAACTTGGGTCAATCACCAAACCATCACCGGTATAAATATGTAGCCACTGCTCACTGATGTGTTAACTAGTAACCAAGAGCTTCTTCCACCTGCACTCTAGCCATGCACGCCTCCCTCTACCTGGACACCAAAACTCTCGCATGGCCTTCACGTGGCCACACCTCAACCCACCACATATTCCGGTCAACAACCACCGTCAGATTCAGGCCAATGCCACCAGTCTCCGCCGTGGCCACGTCACCTCCGCCTCTAAAGTCTCGGCAGAAGACCCACTCGTTGCCACCGGAGAAGGTGGAGCTCTTCAAGTCACTAGAGGGCTGGGCCTCCCAGACAATCCTCCCATTTCTGAAGCCCGTGGACGAATGCTGGCAACCCAGTACCTTCTTGCCGGACCCGTCGCTCCCGAGAGAGGAGTTCTTGGACCGGGTTCGGGCACTTAGGGACCGGACCGATGGGCTGCCTGACGAGTACTTTGTGGTGCTGGTCGGGGATATGATCACCGAGGAAGCCTTGCCTACGTACCAGAGTATGATCAACGGGCTCGATGGGGTGAGAGACGAGACCGGAGCTAGCTCGAGCCCGTGGGCGAGGTGGACTCGGGCTTGGACAGCTGAGGAAAACCGCCACGGGGATCTGCTCAAAACCTATCTGTACTTGTCCGGTCGGGTTGATATGTTCAAGATCGAGAAGACTATTCAGAACCTTATTGGAGCTGGCATGGTGAGTCTGCATTTTCTTCTTCTTCTTCTTTCCTTTTGTCGTGTGAATCGCATTTTCACAATGTTGGTAATTACTTATTTAGAAATTCATATTGAGAAAAACAAATTTGAGATTTCAAATATTGTTACTAAATTTGATCTTTGAGTTACAGTTTACAAAAAATTTAGCATCTATTATATGTCTGGATGTTATATCTTCATTTCCTACATAAAAATTGCGGAAATGATGATGTTATCTTATAGTCATTTACCACAACTAATGTTAATATGTGACATTACTCTAATAGTCTAATATAATTGTTTACGCATCATTGATAACCAGCTTTTTTACATACGTCATGTGCGTGTGAAATGTTCTTGTTCTTATTTTTAATCAAGTTGTTCAAGCAGATGGATTTGGTGGTCCGATCCAGTTGTAATAAGAATTAACGTGTTCTTTTTGTTTTTAATTCAATCAGGAGCCAGGGACGGAGAATAACCCGTACTTGGGTTTCGTGTACACTTCATTTCAAGAGCGAGCCACGTTCATATCGCATGGCAACACGGCTCGGCTGGCTAAGGACCGCGGTGATCCGGTGCTTGCCCGCATATGCGGCACCATTGCATCCGACGAGAGGCGCCACGAGTTTGCCTATTCCAAGATTGTGGAAAAGCTACTCGAAGTGGACCCGACAGGAGCAATGGTCGCCATTGCGGACATGATGAGGAAGAAGATCACAATGCCCGCCCATCTTATGTACGATGGGGAGGACCCCAAGCTGTTCGAGCACTTTGCGGCTGTGGCTCAACGGCTTGGGGTGTACACGGCACATGATTATGCGGACATTTTGGAGTTTTTGATCGGACGGTGGAGGCTGGAGAAGGTGGAAGGATTGACGGGGGAGGGTAAGCATGCACAGGACTTCGTGTGTAGGTTGGCGCCGAGGATCAGGAGGCTAGAAGAGCGGGCTGATGAGCGAGCAAGGAAGATGGAGCCGCATGGCGTCAAGTTTAGCTGGATTTATAATAAAGAAGTGGTGCTGTAATCAAGTGTGCGTTTAAGTAGTTTCTCTTTTCCCTCTCCAACAACCATCGTGAATTTTTGTTCAGTTGCTTGATGTGTGAGATAAATAAAGGAAATGTAGAAGTCAGACGGAATGGTATGTTACTACTATAGTTACCTGAATAGTGATTTCAGTACTTTCTTACTCAAATTTCAAAAGGTAAGGTATGTTCTCTATACCTAAAACATGATTTTCTACAAAAATTGATTTGAGATACTTATGATGTCACACAGCCTTCTCTAATGTATGCTATCAGATAGCATACTTATGATGTCAAAAAGGTGTAAGGTATATTCCTAGACCTAAAACATGATTTTCTACAAAAATTGATTTGAGATAGTTATGATGTCACACAGCCTTCTCTCTAACGCATGCTGTCACATCGCATAGTAAGCATACTTAATGATAACAAAAAGGTGTAAGGTATATTCCTAGACCCAAACCATGATTTTACTTAATGATAACAAAAAGGTGTAAGGTATATTCCTAGACCCAAACCATGATTTTCTACAAAAATTGATTTGAGATACTTATGACGTCACACAGCCTTCTCTAAGAATTTCAACCCAAAAATGAGACACTTTTAACAAAATTTAGTACACTCATCTTCAAGGGGTGCCAAACCTGAAGACGAAGTCCCCTGGATCTGACCGATGATTTAGATGTTAAAACGACCCCATCCTTTTCAAAAACAAAGGAGGGAGGAAATCCCTCGGGATTCCAATCTGGGTGTTGGATTGAAGGTTTGCAGGTTTGCAGCTCCACAGTAGCGAGCAACGGAGGAAAGACCGAATCCAGAATCTAAAATTAAGGTGGGTTAATGTTAGGATTCTTATTCTTGTTATGGGCTATTTTGTCTTGTGGGCTTTGTTGAGCCGTGTTACATGTTATCATCTTGGGTAGTGGTCCATATTGAGGGTTCTAGGTAGTTTCTACACTTAATTGCTTAAATAGTAGGAATACATTGTTGTAAAGATCATTAAAGAATATTGAAGTTTAGTTTTTTTTGTTCATGTCTTTCGGCTTTCTGTTATTTATTTTCCTTCACGATGTCATTTTTGGGCTTGGATTTTGGAGATCATAACAATTGGTATCAGAGCCCGCGAGTGGGCCTAATTCCTCTGAGTCCGGCGGAGTACGGCGGGATCTCCAGCGGGTGTTACAGCACTCATTCTTATCACCGTCACGATAGCCCTAGCTACCCACCACCTCCTTCCCAATTTCCATTGCAACCAAGCTACCCACCACCACCACCTTCCCAAACAATCATCATTGGCTACGTTCTTCCCACCAATTTCCACATCTTCATGCAAATCACACTCAGTGGAGGACTGTTGCACATTCACCACACAATTACTCCAGTACTAGGTTTCTCACCACCACACCCCAATCACCTCTAACCCCATTTCACCCTCATCGAAGTGAGGTCTATCACCATTACCCTCCTACCCAGCCTTATTTCATCCCCACAAACCAGATTGTTCCTCCACCTTCCACTCATGAGCAACCACGTCCTATTTCAGATCTAAAGCAGGTGGAAATTGACCTTCAGCTTTGTCCAATTCCAATGGAACCTGACCGGGTACGTGATTCCAATTGGGAAGTCCCAATTGTTGATTCAAGCTACTCCTCTCTCACACCGGAGCCTATGGTCAAGCTTAAGGGGGCTGAGAAACCACCGTCACCACCACGAGGTTCCGGCGAATTTTCACACAAGGATTTTGAATTGCAAGGTCACAAAGATCACACATATGCTAAGCTATGTGAGATGCAAGAATCTTTTAAGAGCTCGGTGGTTAAGGGGTTCGAAGCAAACTCCGGCGGGCCAAGTTGATAATCCACGAAAGTTTGGCTCTCAGCCATCGTCGACATACGAAATTATTCCGGGTACTATTGAGGCTTCTTTGTCACTCGTATCGTTTTCTAATGGTAATCTGATAATAACATCTTTTAATACTAAGTTAAATTTATCTCACCATGAAGTTATATTTGGATTCACTAGTGAAGTGTGTACCGAACCTGTGGCATCTGCTATTTCCACACTATCTACTACTGACCCTCATGAAGTAATATTGGATTTGCATAATGATATTTCTGTTGCGGTGGTCTCAGGAAGTAGTAATGAGGATAATATTGCTGTTGGAATGGCTGACAAATTGAATATTATGAGTAAGAATAATTTTCAATCACATTATTTTTAGCACACTAACTTTGACAATGGATCATCTGTTGGGAACATACTTCTCGATTCTGAGGCTCATACTTCCATGGATGTTGGCAATGGATTATTGAGTGGTAATATTGGTGAAGGGAATTTGTCTGCTAGAGATAAATATCAAAAAATGCAAGTGACTTCTGAAATGGTGCCAGAGAAAATATGGGAGAAATGGAAATCAAAAGTTCATGCCAAACTTGCAAGTGAAGGAAATGCAATGGAATTGGATTCCACCGTTAGGCAATGGCTCAAACTTGACAATGAGATGGTGATATGTTATGCTGATGCACAATCTGCAACAAAGGGAGTGCAATGGTTCATTCTCTGCTTACAACTTCGTCATTGTGAGATAAAGGGGGCTAAACACTTTTGCAAAGAAGCATTTAAAGGACTTGGTGAACTGACTCAAAACTCATTGTCTCAAAGTATTCACTACATTGGATTTAAAGTCTCGACATGTTAGAAAAGCTTTTGAGAGTATCTTGTTTGGTATGCTTAAGCTCTATTGTAATTGCTTGAATGATAAAGTTGGAGAAGAAAATTGGCCTACTGATGAGTGGATTGAGAAAATGAATAGGGATGTCAATAATTTGTTCAATTGTTAGGATCCCCAGGATCCAAGCCCAGAAATGACATCGTGAAGGAAAAGAAATAACAGAAAGCTAAAGGAAATGAACAATAAAACTAAACTTCAATATTCTTTAATGATCCTTACAACAATGCATCTCTACTATTTAAGCAACTGGATGTTAACCCTCCGTATGGACCACTGCTCAAAATGATAACATGTAACACGGCCCAACAAAGCCCATAAGACAAAATAGCTCATGACAAGAATAAGAATTCTAACAGTTAATCTAATTTTAGTCGATAATGTTTAAAAGAATTTTAAGACTGCGTTTTAGAAAAAACAAATTAAAGAAATACTCATAGAAAATGTTGTAACTAAAGAAAAAAAAAAAGAGAAGAAAATGGGGAAGAGAAAAAGAAAAAAAAGGCAAGATTTGTCCTAAAAAGAAAGAAATTTTGAAGAAATACTAATAGAATAGAAAAAAAAATGTTTTAACTAAAGAAAAAGAGCAAAAAAGAAAAAAGAAAAACAGGAAACACTTGCCTACAACGAGATTGAACCAAAGTCGCATATTTAGGAAGGACAAAACAGCAGGGTTATTTTGCCAACTGAACCAAAGTCTACTTAGTGTATCAGTATTCAGTACATCAATTCAGTGTTGAACTTCCTACGTTTGATACAAATGTTGTACTTGACTATATTTTTCTTAATCATTGGGGGTTCTTATTAGAAAATAATGAATTACATACATCACTTCAATCATAGTGATGATTTTTATGAATTACATGGAAGGAATAACAGCACACGACGTTGAATGTCCATAACACTTTTATAGACCGACCTTGTGTACAAGATGGTGATGACCATCTTTACCAGATCTCTCGTTCTTGCTTATCTCCTCATCGACATGAATATGATCGTCAACTGTCAACAGCACAGCTTTTGATCCATGAGGACCTTCTACAATGTCTTCTTTCACCTTCTCATGTGCATCAACATGAATAAAATCAGTTTCTTGCACATTTGAACTCGAAGAAGGCCATCTCCTATCAGATTTCTCATTTTTCCTGATCGCCTCATCTATATGAACATCATCCTCAACTGATAGTACCACAGCTTGTGGTCCATGGGGACCTTCTACTATGGCCTCCTTGATCTTCCTATGTTCGTCGAAATGAATGACCTCGGTTTCTTGGATAGTACTCTTCTTCTTCTTTTTCTTGATGAAAAAACATAGAGCAAATGCAAGAAATGCAAGGAAGAAAACAGAACCAAATGAGATGAATATAATGATTATGACGGTGGGGTGATTCGGCGATGGAGAAGGTGGCAATGGTGGCGGTGGTGGGCCTACATGGGGTGGCAGTGGTGGTGGTGGGTGTACATGAGGTGGCGGTGGGCTAAATGGCTGATGTGGTGGTGGTGGGGTCGAGTGACTTGGTGGCTTTGCTGCCGGGGATGGTGGTGGCGGGGTTGAGGGGCTTGGTGGCTTAGCTGCCGGAGGTGGTGGGGTTGAGTGGCTTGGGGGCTTTGCTGCCGGTGGTGGCGGGCTTGAGTGACTTGGAGGCTTTGCTGCCGGTGGTGGCGGGGCTGAGTGACTTGGCGGCTTTGCTGCCGGTGGTGGAGGGGCTGAGTGACTTGGCGGCTTTGCTGCCGGTGGTGGCGGCGCTGGGTGACTTGGCGGCTTTACAGCTGGAGGTGGTGGAGGGAAATATGGGAACCGAATGGCCATTGTTGCAAATGTTTTTGATGAGGTAGATATGAAAAAAGTGTTTGCTGTGGAAAAGGTTGTGTCCATGAATGCCTATTTGTATTAAGCATTTTATGCTAAAATAGTTGGAATTTCATCTGTAAGAAGCTTAAAATTTGGTGACTTGACTCTCATTCTAAGATTTGGGGAGGGTTTGTTTGCATTGGAATGCACTTCTCAAAGTTTCTTGTTCTATTTTTATTTCCCTAAACGGAATGGTCAATGATAATGATGCTAAACACTAGCTAAACTAGTATATGCTCATCAAACAAAGATTATAGGTGTTAGCAAGTTATATACAAAACTTCAAATACTCTAATACAGAACTCGGGCGCTATTCGAAGTTTAATTGGAAGAGAAATATCCTAACACATATTCATATTCTAAAAAAAAAAAAATTAATAATAATAATAAATCTTGACGCAGAACTCGGGCACTATTCGAAGTTCAGTTGGAAGAGAAATATCATAAGACCACATGTAAAGTGAGATGAGTGATTAGAGCTGAATAAGATGTACATGTCCACGATATGTATCTTTGCTCAAAACATTAGCATATTATATACATGCACGTAACATGCGTTCATGAATCATCATTACTCTTCTTGGCTTTAGTTCTTGGCTTACAAGAAATTAAAGCGTATAAGCATTATTCATATCAAGTCTAACAATTATATGCATTAGGAAATGAAAGCGGGAGTTTATCTATCAATAGTACACAGCCAAGAGCTAGCAGAGCAACTTAGAGGCCTCTGAAACTTGCCTTCATCACCAATTTGTGTTTGACCAAAAGAAAAAGAAAGAATTTGTGGCCGATGTATGTATAGAAATTTCTATTTCAATTTACAAATAATGCACCAACTGGGCATTATAAGCTCTTGTTTTCATACAAATTACAAATTATACTCCTAAATACTAGATCTTCTGAGCAACTATGTTGCAGCAAGGGAATCTTCAACTCAAGTTCCATTGATTTGGCCTTGTTCTACAGCCACTGGCATTAAAACAATGATGGTATGACAAAGAAGGATTTCTCTGAGGAGATAAACTTCGAATTAGAAAGGCAGGATATCTCTCATTCTGTAATGTATCTGCTGTTCCAACAAACACAGTGATGCCGGCAGCAAAAGGAGGAGGTCTATTGCAACTTCATGGTAGCAGATATGACAAGAGAATTTCATTCCACATATCAGGTACGCCAGGTAGGCACCAATGGCTACAATCAGGCACAGATGGATTATCACTCCAAATACCCACATGACCATCACTTCGGAATGCTCCCATAGGTGTAACATGCATAATTGTTACAGGAACTGCCATTTTCCTCACAACCTTTATAATGGTGTCTGAAATTGGGCTTCGGTCCATTCCCCAGGAGCTTAACCAAGGGCGTTGACCGACTTTGCAAGAATGATGGTGTCGGCCACTGTTACAAATACAAGCATCAATAGCAGTCAAATTTTGCCTAGCTTATTTGTATCTCAAATCAGGAATTAAACTTAATTAAACGTATAACAGGTTGAATTATTTTAGATCAGCCAATCAGACCAAGAGCATTCCATTAACAGTTAATCAGAAAAATTTGAGACCACAAGAACATGTAATGTCTTTTTGATCCGAGAATCCTCCAAAGATACCAAAAGAAATATGAAAGATAAATAAAAGTAACTGTCTTGTCAGGGTCCATGAGGATTTTTTCTTTTTAACAAAATTACCTAACCAAACAACATTAACAGCAACAGTTTATTCAATAGACCAATAACAATGAAAGTGGCATAGTATTGACTATTGACACACTGAGCAGAATGACAAATTTGTGAAGGGAACCCAAAAAGAAAATTTATTACTTCACCAGAACAGATACTATACACCAACTAGAGATCAATATATTGTCAAAGATGACAGATTTGGTAGAACTGCATGCAATTAGACTGAAGAAACCATAACAAGCTATAACCGAGAGTTGGCAACCAATATCATAAGAACTAAACAGCGCACCTCCAATGTGATGACTCAAAAGTCCTGAAGAAGACACTTGTTCTATTTGTGTTGATTGAGGTCTCAACCCATGATGCCCAAGTGTTCATAGCTTTTTTGAAGGCAGTGGTGATCGGCATTCCAAGCTTCAGTGATTTACCAACCTGAAAATAGCAGCCCCTGTCTGAATCAAAGTTAGGCTTACTTCTTTTTTCCATCTGGTCTATGTGTGTGTTTTGGATCGTTCTTAAAAACTAAATAAATAATAAAAAATTAAAATAAAAAATTAAATAAAAAAACCAAAAAAGAAAAGGAGAAAAAAAAAAACTAGGTGGAAGCAATCTCAAAATGCATTTTAGAAGTTCCCTTCCTAACCAAAGCTCAATCTGAAGTTGTATATAAAGTCCAGCAAAGCTGATTGAGAACCAATGGTAAGTTCACTATGTTGAAAATCATAACCATAACAAAAAAAACCACTGATGCCTACACCATATTCTCACATATAGGTTGATTAGAAAGGAAAAGAATAATAGCAGATGACTATTATCTTATAATAAAAAGCTCTAAAATACAAGCACATAAACAATGTGCTTTTCATTGGGATAACACAATAGCTGGAAAAGATGCAACGAGGCGAAGGGAGGAGCAAGAAAGTGGGATCATTGGGATAACACAAGAATAGCTGGAAATATTCCTGTCAATTGTCTCTACTGGAGGAATCATATCTAATGGCAGGAGGTATTGTAATAAAGAAGTTCACTAAGAAGTAGGACCTAAAGGGCAATGCAAAGTTAGAATTCAATTACGCATGTTCTACCCATTGTTCGTCACCTAATATGTGTTTAGATTACAATTGCAATAGACACCCTGTTTTAACTGCCTGCATTGCTTTGCATTCTATTGATGGCTAAGTATCAGCAGAAAAACTCAAACCAAATGCATTGTGAAACTATGATACTGGTAAATGAGATTTACGAGATCATTTCTAAGTAACGTACAAAAATACTCGTGAACAACTATGCAAGAACCACAACAGTTTATGGAGTTTGCAACATCAATAAAATTCAACCAATATCTTGGTCACCTCAGAACCAAGGTTTTTCCAACCTTTCTTTGGAAATTTCGCCTGTTAGTCCTTGCAAATAGCAGGTCATTAGACCATCTTATCAATATTAGGCAACCAAATGCATTGTGAAACTATGATACTGGTAAATGAGATTTACGAGATCATTTCTAAGTAATGTACAAAAATACTCGTGAACAACTATGCAAGTACCACAACAGTTTATGAAGTTTGCAACATCAATAAAATTCAACCAATATCTTGGTCACATCAGAACCAAGGTTTTTCCAACCTTTCTTGGGAAATTTCGCCTGTTAGTCCTTGCAAATAGCAGGTCATTAGACCATCTTATCAATATTAGGCAACATGCATATGCCTTTAAAACCACCTATAGGTACAGATATAAGTTGAAACTACAGCATGCATTATATCAAATAAAATCGTGAATCAACTTTGTAAATATTGCTACTATCAAAAACCATTCTTGAGCTGCTGTGACTGAGTAAAACGCCAAAAACAGGACTTAAGAGAGGCAGTGTTAGAAAAAATAAGAAACTCACAGTTCAAAAAGTTTACTCGGTGTCCACCAGTGCCCTGAATTGAAGATCAAAATATCTGAATCAATCCATTCTTTGCTAATGTCATCCATCCTATCGATTTTGATTGTCGACTTAACCCTCTTTGGTGCTCGTGCTGGCTTTGAAGCACGCTGCACTAGGAAAACTGACCGGTAAAAGTCCATTCTGAGATCAAATGCTGCAAACCGTACCGATAAAAATCTAATCTGCTTGGTGATTTTATTCCCATTCACTTCATAAACACTCTTCTTATCCTCCACCCCTGTCATGAGTAAACATATCAAAGACTCCCACTGTGTTCTACTTAGCGAGTCACCCACAAAAACAGCTCGTTTTCCACGAAGCCCTTCAAGAACTTTACGCGCATCGAATCTTGGAATATCACAATTCTTAGGCTTCCACCTCCACTTGGCATAACCCCTATCTTCCCTTCCATTAGCCAAGCAATTAAATCCACGTTCTGCAAATGGACACAGTGATGCATTGTACAAAGGGTAACTTTCATCTGCAATCCAGCTTCCTTCATAAACATTGCACTTCTCTACAGATCTACTTGAACTAGAACTACTCGAATTCGAAATTCCATAACTTCGAACTACTGGGGGAACAGTGGGAAACAAATACATATATGCAAATGCCATGGCTACAACAAAGGACACCAATGAACCAATTGCAACTAGTCCATGGAAAGTTTGAAAGATCCAAACTTTCCAATAACCCTTCATCATCTCATTGCCAAAATTCAAAACCCGTTTGTAGAAAGACCTGAATTGGGCAAATGAGTCCCAATAAACATTTCTCACCATCTCCATCGTTTTGTTAATACACCCAGATGAAAAAGAATTCCAATTGAATCACATATACAAGTCGTACAGCTAAGGCAGAGCAGAAGAAATTAAAACCAAGACTCAAACACCAACAAGCACAGAACCTATAACAATCATAAGAACACAGTAACACAGCAATCTTACAGATTCACCAAAGTGGGTTTTGGCAAGAAAGACTACAGAAGCTGCTGGAAGCTGGAAGCAGGGCAGGGAGGGAAAGGTCAGAGGTGAAGGGAGAGGGCAGTTTGGTCACTTCAGTTTGGTGGCTCTGGACCTCTGGTTGATGTGAACGTGACCTCTCAACTGAAATGTGTAAAGAAATTTGCTTTCAACTGTTACATGTAACAAAGTGACTGTTGTGGGTGGGTTATTTAAGCAAGGCATCAGAGAGTTAAGAGATTCAATGTCGCCAGAAAAGGTTGGACTAATCAGGTTCGAAACGTGGAATCATTCTGTTGTTTTCAGTTTTCAGAACTCTTAAACTGTCTTATCTTTCTTTACAATAGCAACTCGCTATGGTGGTGTCATTACTTGGTTGTTAAGGTCGCTTCTGAGATTGTAATCATGGTATCACCAAAAAAAAAAAAGGTTTCTAATTGAAGTAGAGTGTGTTTCACGTTGTTTCCATAGACGCTCAAATCAAAATTAGTTTGTTCTGTTTTTTGTCGTTATGGAGAAGATACCATCTGAATTACAGGTTCTTGTAGCTTTTGCAACCTTTTTCTCTCTTTGGAGTATAGACAGAACCTTGAAAGAAGTACATGGTATATTAACTTAATAAATCTGGCCCCTATGCTGATTCAGCATTATGGTATACTAGCCAAGAGAAATGTATTCTATGCGTATCATTTGTATTTTTAGAAATTTGTGAAAATAAATAAAAATTAAAAGATAGAAAAGAAAGGAAATGAATAACAGAAAATGGTAGTGATTTTTAATCTTATGGCTAATATTAGTTTTACCTTTTTTCTGATAAATTATATTTTTCTTGCAAATTAATAAACCAAATGTATAACAGAACTTTCAAAGATTTAACCATTTGAAGAGGCTATTGACTTGATATATAAGATTTGTAAATTGGATTTTATTTAACAGGTTCATACTTCTCTATATAGAGAGGTTAATTCTAAAGCAGATAAATTAGCAAAATTGGCTCTTCAGTTTGATTTTAATTTTTCTAGGTATGGCTGTATTCCAATTAAGCTTTGGGGCCTTCTTACACATTGTAACAACTAAGTATTCCTTCGAATAATAAAGATTGACGTTCTTTTTTTTTTTTTTTTTAATGAAAATCATGTCTATATATTGATAACTCATGCCAGAAATTGTCATTACATATTATCCCTCTAACCTCATCGAGTAAATAAAGAGTTTGTGGTAGCAGCACAATAATACATAAATTAGGTCCAATCATTTGACGATTCCATACTCATAAAAAGAGCTTATAGACTATTAACTACTACATAGTAAATAGACCGAGTATCTTGCTTTCAAAAAGAAAAAAGGGCAAAAAAAAAAAAAAGGCTTATCAAGTTTACGCAACTTAAAAAAATGTTTTATTTAACTTGGTGCCGGGGATTAAAAAACCGAATATCAGCATCAATTAATTATTTGCTACAGTCATCCACCTTATATATTAAAAAACACATTCCAACTTGTCAATCTGAAGACAAAACCCTCTTTGGTGTGCTTGCATTGGCACTGAAGCAGGCTGCTCTACGAATATTGAACTGACCTACAAAAGTCGAGTCCTTGATATCAAATGAACCCACTTGGGCAGGCAGTAACTGGATCTGCTTAGGTTTTTATTCCCATTCAGTTGAGTTCAACACTCTCACTGTACCTTAATGACCCGCCAACAAAAACAAACTGCTTTCCACCAAGTCGTTCAGAAATATCACAATTCTTCAGACTCCACCAGCATTTAGTATAAACCTAATCTCAGAATTCCACATTCTGCAACTGGATAGTGAGGCATGATACAAAAGATACACTCATGTGGAATCCATCTTCCTTCAGAAACATTGCATTCATCAGTTATAACTACTGGAATTAGGATTCTGTAACTACAAGCTAGCATGCACAGTAATAACAATCCTCACTTTGCCCTCATATTTGCTTTTCTCACTCTTACTTGTGAAATAAAGAATCTGTTTCATCAACACAGCCCTCTTCACAATGTGAGATTGTTTCATCTCATCAAGGATCTTCAATTTATATTATAAATGGGCGCTAGCAAATTTAATTATCACTGCAAATCAAGAACTAACACCCTTCTTGGTACCAATTGAAATATAATTGATTTAGACTTTTCCAGTAAGAAATAACTCTCTAGATCTGAAACCTGGACACTTATAGTGCCACTTTAGACACAAATGTGTGCACTTCCCTTGCTGCGAAAATCAAGAGAATGAGGTGCCTCAAGTAAATGTGCAAATGTATCTGTACGCCTAATTGCTAAATTTTACTTATCACTTGAATCAGTAAAAAGAAAACTGAATAGATGTAGCTATTCACTTAACCAGAGGCATGCCAGAAATGTAGTATGAATTTGAGTATGGTCGTCCAAATTTAACCAGAGACTAGATAAAGAGGAGATTTGATGCCATAGGAAATAAGAATGTGACATTTACATAGGGTTCTGAAATTAAGTGTAAAGTAAGATCTAAGGCAACTACTCACTAGCAATTAGATTAAAAAGTCTCATTAGATGTGCTTTATGACATACCTCTTCCATGACACTGACACTTGCTGGCCTCAACCATCGCTATAGGATAAGATAGACCCAACTCTGTAAGACGACCTCTGTCATTAGGAGCAACGCGGACCTGAATCCAAAGCTAATATTATAAACTATTTGGTGTTTAAGAACATCTCCTCAGTTCCAAAAATACAGTACTTAAAACTAGAAATTTTAGGACATTCTTGTTTGGTCAAAAGTATGTTTTGAAACGTAGGCATGTTTTCTACAAGGTAAATGTAGAGTTTTGCTATATCAAAAGTTTTTTTTTTTTCTTTTTTTCAAGATAGTTCTAATGTTTTTGACCGACTATAAGAGGTTACATCAAATTGAATGCTTTACTAATTACTATGCTAAGAACCCTGAAAAAAGAAGGGAAAAAAGGCAACAGATAAAGTTAGTGGGTATTTGAAAAATGCATTAACTTAAGGATATTGATACCCATCCATGACAGATTCAAAACAGAACTGAAACTACTATGCTTTCAACAGGGTTATCAAGTTATGGAGGTAACCAATTGACTGATAAAAACAAAGAACATAAATTATTGTGGATCATATAGAACAGGACATTAGCTTCAAAACATTGATACAGAGAAATGCAAACTCCATATGCAAAATGACAAATCAACAATAGAAGACAAGAAGATATGCAAATTCCTGCAAACATTTAACAGAAAAGTTTGCTGACCGCAGACATCCCCCCAATCCATTTCACCACCTTGCTCCAAGTCCATTATTTCTGAGGAACTATTTAAAAGATCCACTTTTTAAAGACAAATCCCTCTTTTTCATCCTCACCTCATGAACCACCTAATTAGTGACCAGCACAGCATCTAAATCTTCCCCTTACAAAATTTCACCAGCACCTTTCTCAACCTCCAAGCCAAAACCTTGACCTTGTATGAGGTTGTTACCAAAAGCCTAAGGTCTCTAACTTATAAAGAATGCCTTTTCCGGATCAGAGTCTCGGACGTATAAGTTTCGTTTGTATAGAATAAACCAAATACCTCCAGCAGCTCCCCTTTTATAACTTCTCAATTTTTTTGCATCATCAGCATAGAAGGAAAATCAATGTATCCATTATGAGTGCTATACTATATACCTGTATTCCATGGCATTGAGTTTATTTGAAAGCCTTGACCATGACCTGTAGGATGAAATAGGCACCACTGTAAAGGCACCTCAACCAATAGAGGAACAACTAGGACCTGAGCACAGAGTTAATCATAAAGTATTAATAACAATTGCTGTTTGTAAAGCTTCAAGATGATTGCAAGTTATACTGAATAAGGATGCATTTTACGAGAAATCAATTTAGAGTTGCTGACACATCTAAGTACAATTTTTTCTTTCTTTCTAACATACCTGTAAAGCTTTTGTCTGAATATTGTAGTTTACATAAATTAAATCAATTTTTTAAGATCCAAAGAATCCTGAAAAAAATAAATAATTGACTAATGGAGCAGATGCTTGAGTGGTTGTCATATCATATTTTAAACAAATGTCCAACTCAAGGAAAGTATTTAAAAAGCTTTGATGGTAAGCACCCTTTTTACATAATTTGAAGCACCATTACTCTTTACAGGAGAACCTTGAGTGGTAATGTAGACCTTCTATCACTTTATTCTTATCATACCTACTTGCTCTTGCAGACAGTCGGCTTATATATCATACTAGGGTAATAATTCTAAACAGGTAACTAAAAATACTCTCAACAGAGTTAACTTAGACGGTGATACAGAGAACAGAATGCAATAGCAGGTGGAAAATAAGCAAATCAAGGAAGCACGTCCATAGAAAGGGGTACATGGCTTTAAGGATAGAAAATAACATAAAACCAACAATAACAGTAGAAAATAACTTAGAATTGGTCCAAAGGCATTCTTTTCAAGATGGTTATAGTTCTACTTGCTATTGCAACAAGAAATTGAATGTTTTAAGGTGCAAAGAACCCATAAACAAAAGGTAATCTTGAGTGTGCATCACCTTAGATTTTGAGCAAGTACCTAAGACAAGGATTATCAATATTATTACTATTAATATTTGAGTGCGCATCACCTTAGATTTTGAGCAAGTACCCAAGACAAGGATTATCAAAAGCTTTGGTGCACAACCTTACAATGCACTATTAATATCATTACTAGTAACACCAGAACCATGACTTTTGTCATGATGTTGAAGATGAAGTAAGATCTAGAATCACTTTATTTTTATTCTACAATTTTCTTTTCTTTGCAATTAACTAGTGCAGATATCATACTCAAGGACACACGCAAACACACTTAAACCAGTGCGGTCAGCAATGGAGGTAATAATATAATTATATACAGGGCTAAATACTGGTTACTACCCTGTGGTTTAGGTCCAAAATCAATTTAGTCCCTAAACTTCTAATTTCATCAAAAACACCCCTGCACTTTCAATTTTAATCTAATAGGTCCAATTCGTTAATATTTTGTTATGGATTCAAGTTATATTGGATTATTTGTTGAAAAAACTATTTATTTTTAATAGTACGACTCACTCTTAAATTGACTAGAGGTGGCATGCAGACACCACATCATAAAACATAGGCCATATATGAGCCATGTTGACAAGTTAAATAACTCAATTGTCTGAAAACTAACAAATTAGACCTATTAGATCAAAATTAAAAGTGCAAGGCTGTTTAATGAAATTAGAAGTCCAGGGACTGAATTGATTTTGGATCCAAACCACAGGGTAGTAATCTGTATTTAGCCCTTATATATAACTGGAACTTGTAGCAGAAGCACTGTCTACAAAGAAAAGATATGATCCTACAAAAGGTACAGAATGGAAATGGAGAATATATGTTTCATCAGAAGCATAATAGTAGGATCAAATCTAAGTTGTATACTTATATGTGTGTATTATGCGTTATGCCTTTATGAACTGCTTTGAAGACCTAAACCACATCTTTACACAGTTTGGGACAGCATGACCCATATTTCTAAACGCACCTCCCTGAATCAAGGTGATAATCAAATACTATTTGGCCTTCAAGAGCCTGAATCAAGGATACGGCCATTGCATTTCTTAAATAAGCAACATGAACAAGAAGACAAATTCTGGGTATTAAAGCATGGTACTCATCAATTTAAAAGCAAACTTTTTACAAACTATCAATTCAAAGTTGACTTCACTCTAAGAAGAGATATGATCCTACAAAAGATACAGAATGGAAATAGCAAATATGTGTTTCATCAGAAGCATAATAGTAGGATCAAGTCTGAGTTAAATGTGCTTATTATGCCTTTAAGAACTATTTTGAAGACCTAAACCACATCTTTTCACAGTTCAGACAACATGATCCATATTTTTAAAAATGCACCTCCCTGAATCAAGGTAATAATCAAATACTGCCTTCAATAGCCTGAATCAAGAATACAGCCCTTGCATTTCTTAAATTAGCAACCTGAACAAGAACATTAATTCTGGAATTTAAGCATGGTACTCATAATTTTAAAAGCAACCATTTTCAAAACTATTAACTTCAATCTAAGAGAGACCTTCTTTTCACTTAAACACATTTGAATTAAATTAGTTTGTGGTTTTACATGATTATAGAAGATTACATGACATTCAATAGTTCAAAGAAAATCCTACTAAGATTACATGAGTTTCTTGTCGATTGTGAGCACATCCAAACTCTCTCTTTCTTTTTTTCTTTTTTAAGACACAAAATTTCATTGAAGAGGGAACCAGAAACAAGAAACAAAAGCTGTGGACAAGAAGTTCACAGCTACAAGAAATGAAATATGAAAAAAGAAGAATAAAGGAGGACTGGCTACTGAGCTCTAAACGGAACAAGCATGATAATCAAATTGCTTTGGTGCATGTACGAATTATACAATATGAAGAATGCACTAGTACATTTAAATTGAAATCCGTTCGTCTATTGAAGGGAATAACATGCTGAGAGAAAATGGTACTTTTTCAATTTTAAAAGGTTGGAGATGAAGTGGCTATGGTGAGATCCCAAGTTCTTAAAGTTCTACATAAAACTGCCTTCGGTTCTTGGTATCTTATAAAGTAAGTTATTTCCCATATTACCTGTAATTAATAGGAACATGTTTTGTGTTTAAATGCATACTGTTCAAATTCCATTGAGGAAACTACAAAAATGAAAAATAAGGAATTAAATCTGTGAAATTCTTAGAACAAGAGTTCCAAAGTAGACATAATGAAGTGAACCTTCAACATCGCAAGGGAGCACGAGCAATGAAAATTGACAAAGAAACACCTTCGAATATACTTTCATAAAGAAAGAACCATAATATAATCGAAATAGTAAATTAAAAAATCAGAATTTGTATGAGGAATGTAAAGAGGCTCACAGTTTCCAAGTTCCAAATATGTTGGCTGGATTCCCTGAGGTACCAGACAAACAAACCCATCACTAAATCAAACAGTGAGGTACTTTCTTGCCAGCGTCTCTCTGCTCCTAAAAAGTAGTAAAACAAGCTCCTCCAGCAATTGACATCCTCATGAACATACAATGCATACAGCCTGAAATTAATTTGCTGTTGACCAGGCTGCCCAATTGTCAGATCCTCAGCTGAGAATCCCTTATTAGGGAACTCTGAAATATATATGAGAGAGGGAGAGCGAGAGAGAGAGAGATAGAGAGATTAGATTTGCAACTGCAGAGCGTCGTTGCAGAATACTGCTGGGAAAGTAATTCTAATGTACTTTGCACTCTTGCTAAGGGAGTAGCATTAATAGTAATGATAATATGCATCAGCCTCAGATTACCAAAAGGACTTCCCTCACTCTTCTTCATGCAACAAAGAATCTGTTTCATCAAAAGCATAGCCCTCTCCTTTCATTATTGCTGTCAAGTACTTTAAAGCTACATGAATTTCAGCAGCATTTGGATGAGACTTGTCCCCAGCAACAAAGTAATTTGTCCTCTGTCCCACAAAAATCCAACTAAATCCAGGCAACTTAATCACCCCTTTTTCTTTCATTTCCCTCCTCAAAGAGTTAGCCTCATTCCAGTTTCCAGATTCAGCACACATACTAGAAAGTAGTACATATGGGGACGAATTTTGTGGTTCTAACTCCTTCAGTTTCTCAGCCGCACGCCGACCCCTTATGTCGTCTCCATGTAATTTGCAAGCACCAAGCAGTGTGGCCCAAATCATAGAATTTGGTACAAAATCTAGCCTATCAATAAACTCCTCTGCTTCTTCAAGTAAACCCCATCTGCCTAGAAGATCAAGCATGCAGCAAATATGATCAACCCTGGGTTGAATAGAATAATAATTGACCATAGAATCAAAGATCTCACGACCTTCAGCTACCTTCCCCGCATGACTACATGCAGTGAGAACACCAAGAAATGTGACGTCATCAGGCTCAACATGAGATTCCTTCATCTCATCAAAGATCTTCAATGCATCTTCTGCATACCCATTTTTAGCAAAACCAACGATCATTGAGTTCCAAGAAATAACACCATTCTTAGTACCCATTTCTTGGAAAACTTGCACAGAGCTTCCCACATCCCCACATTTGGCATACATGTCTACCAGGGCACTACATGTTAACTCATCCAAATTAAAACCAGTATGAAAAATGAGAGAATGGATCTCTCTACCATTTTGTAAAGAAGATATAACAGCACATGCTCGAAGAACACTGGCAAAAGTTGCTTGGTCTGGTAGGGCATTATCACTACGCATTTCTCGATACAACTGCAATGCCTCCTCTATACAATCATTTTGACCGAGTCCTGAAATCATAGAGGTCCATAATACTTTGCTTTTGGGCTTTGGGAATTCTAAGAGAAGACTGGTTGCATCTAATTTGCTTTGGCAGTTCATATACATTCCCAAAAGGGAGACACCCAAGAAGTCACCATCAAACAAAAGGCCTTTCTTTAGTACTATGTTGTGGATTTGTCTTCCCAGTGGTAGCATAATAGGTCCATTGCATGCATCTAAAAGACTTGAAAAAGTAACTTCAGATGGGTTCAATCCAATATCCTGCATCTCATGAAATATGTTTACCGCTTCTTCAAAGTTTCTATGAACAAAGCCAGAAATCAGAGCATTCATCGAGACCACACTGCAATGGGGCAAGAGATCAAGAACACTTCGTGCATCCCTAATTAGCCCACATTTGGAATACATGTCAATAAGGGAGCTCCCAGCATAAAGGCTTGTTTCTAGACCAATTTTAATCGAGAGACAGTGGACCTGCTGTCCCATGTCCAGTGCTTGAACATTTGCACAAGCACTTAGTATACTGGCCAAGGATACTTCATCAGGCACAATCCCATGCAATATCATTCTTCTGAACATACAAAAAGCCTTGTCCTCGTCCTTTTCCTGCACATATCCAACAATTATTGCATTCCAAGATACAATGTCTCGATTGCTTATGAGCTCGAATTGGTTCCTTGCTTCCTTAAGATCCCCTGATTTAGCGTACATATCAATCAATGCATTTCCGACGAATAAATTTGATGCAAATTGGTTCTTGATGATGACTGAATGCAATTGGCGACCCATTTCTAGATTTTGCAAGCAAGAACAGGCACTAAGAATGCTGGTGTAGGTAAACTGGTCAGGGTGAATACCACATGCCTTCATATTAGTAAACAATTTTATGACTTCATCAGCATACCCGTTCTGTGCATAACCCCCAAGCATTGCGTTCCACAAGACAAGATTTTTCTCTGATATATAATGAAATATTCTCTTAGCAGCATCAATTTTTTCACACTTGGCATACATATTGATTAAAGAACTTCCTACGTAAACATTAGAGTCTAACCCCTGCTTTATTGCCATAGCATGAACTATCAGCCCATAGTCTAGAGCTGCTAAACTTGAGATTGCACTCAAAAGACTTCCCAGAGTAGATCTTGTCGGTTTTACACCACCTTTCCTCATTTGCAGGAAAAAGTTAACAGCTTCTACCTCATAACCTCTCTTTGCATGCCCAGAAATCATCACGTTCCATGCCACATCATTTGGATTGGGCATCTGCAAGAACAAGTCGCATGCATCATCTAGCCTTCCTAGACCAACACATGCATTTATGACAGTCACATAGGCCACTTGGTCCAGAACACCGCCAACTCTCTGCATTTCCTTAAACACTTTAAGTGCTTCCTCAAGCAGCCCAACTTGAACATACCCTGAAATCATTGTTGTCCAAGCAACGGTATCCAACTCCACTGCATTGTCAAATATCCGCCGAGCATCACTTATACAATTGCACTTGGCATACATATCAATAAGTGCACCTTGACAGAATGATATCAACTCAAGCCCCATCTTAATAACACTGCAATGAACTTGTCTACCATACTCTATATTCACCAGTCTTGTACAAGCAGACAAGACCATTGCAAACGTGAACTCATTCGGCAAAACCTTGCATTTCCACATTGACTCAAATGAGTTAAAAACCTGCTCAAGCAATCCCTTATTTGAATACATCGACAAGACAGAGTTCCAAGCAAACACATCCTTGTTATCAAGGCAATTAAATGCCTTCTCGGCATAGCCCAGGTTACCACACTTGGCATAAAAACCCACAATAGCATTTCCTAGCAACCCTTTCGACCCAACTTCAAATTTCAAGCCCTGGGCATGGATAGCCTTGCAAGTTCTTGAAGCTTGAGCCAGCTCTCTTTCAGACATTTCACCGAACACTTTGTGGGTCTTGATAAGCCTGCATTGTTCTCGACAAATTCGGAAGAGATGGGTGGGGAGCGGCTCAGGGGTTCCATAGGGGAGAGCTGATTCGGATGAGAGTCTGCGGTTTTGGCTGAAGGATTGTAGAGTATTGAAGGGAAGCCTGAGGCGCATTGACTCATGACTTTATTGTGTCACTTGGCTATAAAAAAATTGATCCATTTTACAAGTGTTTGCACCAAAGTTAACATGGAGGCTGTCATGTTATACATAAATCGAAAATCTCAATCAATATATGAGCGAAAGAAATAAAGCATGCCAAGCTTTGAAGTGAAGCAAATAGAAACAGAAAACAGAACCCAGAAAAGAAATGACTAGCCTCAGCACCTCAGCTCTGGATTTCACAGTGGCAAACTTGAAAAGTATAAAGCTTGATCCTTTCCCTCTCTCCGAAACCTATATGAAACCATAGAAATTGACAAGCATTCAATTTAGAGTTGATGAACTCAAGGAAACCCAATAAAAAGAGAATCAATCATGCTATCAAAATGAAGACTTAAGAAACCCCAGGTTGATTTTGCATAAACATTCACAGAAATCAAATTCTGAAACAACTAAAATGAGAAAGAGGGCCCATACCTAAGAGAGGAATGAAAGGGCAGCTGCTGGGACTGTTATGAGCTTAGAACCCAAGAGCAAAATCTGCAAACTGAGGTCTTGTTCAGTGGCTTCGAGAAAGAGAGAGAGAGAGAGAGAGAGACGGGGTTTAAGCAAACGATGTCCTGGGAAACTCAAATTGGGCGTGGGAGGGTTTAAGCGAATATGAGAGAGAGAGAGAGAGAGAGAGAGAGAGTTTGCTTATGTGTAATAAACAAATTGGACAGGTTTCAGCCAAAAAATAAAAACAAATTGGACAGGTGGCAGAAAGTGATTAGGCAGTTGGAAATATGATTTGGTTAGGTACGGAGGGTGACTGCTGACAAAAAAATCTTGAGCGAGACGGTCGGACCATATTTAGCCCCTCAAATTCAAATTTTATCACATGATCTACAAACGAAATCTCATACTACAAATACACTGAAATGCTCTCACTTTTGAAAAACTATTCATATGTTTAGTAATTAGATAGGTCTGTTGGTGAGGTTGTATGTACTAAGGCCTTCTCCTATGCGACTTCTAGACAAAGTTTTTTCTAGTATGTCCGCCCACTATGGACATGTCAGTAAAATAAAATTTTATCTTCAAAACACCAATGTGTTCATATCTAGTTTTTGGGGTTGGAGGTATCACTTTTGACCAGGTTTAATCCTAGTATTATGCAACCTCACTTATTGTGTTTTAAAGGTGATTATCAAGCTATGATTGAGTGTAAAGGTAGGGGCATACGCCTTTGGTGGCTCTGGGCCTTTTGTTTTATATTCACAAGGTTTTTTTTTTTTTTTTTTACTTTGATGATGTTAGCTATTCTAGATCTCTTTTGTGGTTGGGTTCGCGGAAGGACGAAGTGTGTGTTCCTTTCAAAGACGTATGTGGTGTTCTTCGAGATTCGATTACTTTTGGTACGGCTAGGGTTGATGGTTATTGGGGGGATGTAGGGGAGATAAATGGTGATAGTCAAATGAGCTTTGGCCATAGGGGATTAAGAGGTGTGGTTGTATTAAGGTTGAGCAAGGAGTCCTCGATTAGGTATGTTTATTATGCACGGATGGTTCCTTTTCTAGTGAGAGTGGTCAAGATAGGTGTCACGCCCCGAATTTTAAAATAAGAATTCAAAATCCGAAACATGAAATTTCTACAAACTCAAAATAATCATCCTTAAAATTTCTTTACTTAACATCCTCACCACCAGAAATAAAATCAAAACCGAATTTAGTCTCGGTTAATTATTACAACTCAAAATCCAAAATGAACTGTAAAGCTATAAATGAGCATACACTCCAAACAACTAAATGAAATAACAAACTACTGTAAGACTTAAGCAGCTCGGTCACCTCCCTGGTTATCCTGACCTGCAGGAATATCCGCTACACCATTTGAATAGTGTATCGGGATTGCAACAACACAAAACCCGGTAAGCTTATGAAAGCTCGTATGAGTAAAAAGGAAAGAACTATTGCTTAATTCAATTCATAATTATCCCCGCACACAACAACACTCAACAATTTTCACAAACACAAGTACTAACAATCTCAACCAACACCAATTCAAGATATCAAGACAAACCCAAACTCACATCTTTCTTCACAACCCTCAACATCGTATTTATAAAAATACGATACTTGATAGACTAGAGCTCTAACTGAATCGTAGCCCGTCACCTGGCCTAGGTTATGGCATCCGACATATCATTATCGTATTTCATCAATATGTATACCTATATACATATTTAGAACGTCCGATAATTCCACATACTCAACGAATCGTATCCCATCATCCACCCAGGATTAGAGCGTCCGATTACCCCACACCGGTCACTACGTCGACCCTAAACCCATAATGAGCACAACCTATAATATCACATACTGAAATCAACCCAACCAAGATACACCATATTATTATGGAATTTTACACAATTGAAATATAATCAATTCATCTCAATCATGTCATCACTCAACAATTCACTCATCAATATATATTTTCCACATAAATATATATATATACGTAATCATTCACTCAGGAATGACCACTAATACCATCTATAGTTCACACAAGAAAATCATGAAATTCATTTGTACAATTAAAAATTCATTTTACTTACCTATGGACCGTGGTGATTCAAGTCCATGAAATTTTAAAACAAATATTTAATCCGCAAATATTTTTCACACAATTACCAAAAATAATTAAATATAAAACATTCGGTTCGTAATATGAACCACGTGAGTTTTACTCACCTCGAAATTCCCGCTGCGTCTTCAATATAATTATAATTAACGCCGAAATAGCCCACTCAAATAAAATCCGTCAATCACCTAATCAAATGTGATTCGAATTTAGCCAACAATTTTAACACATAATTTAACTACCATTTAACGGCCGGATTCTAATTTACATTAAAATCCGACGAGCGGATTCTCACGAATCGCTCCCCTAATTACCGTTTTGCACATATACGAAGATCCAACGGTCAGATCTTCACCCATGACCACACAAAGCCTCTGGGACAGTCATATGATCATCATAACAAATTTACAAGTTCATCTGACGGTCCTAATTTCACAGATCAAAAATCTAACGATCGAAATCGATCGAAATCACAAAATTCATAACTAATTCATACGATATCTGAAAAATGCGTATAATACGCCGAAATGATCGTATTGAAACAGAGAATCATAAAATGGACATAAACCAATTTTTAGACCTCCGGAGGTGACCGGAAAGGGCCGCCGGAGTTAGGGACAGAGCCGCCACCGACCACCGCCAATGGTGTCGGGGCCGAGCTTGTCCCCTTCGTTTCATCATTCTGAGCAACTTTCATAACTAGCACAAGACCAAAAAATGATGGAAAGGGATCGAAAAGTACCAATTACAGTCGGCGGCCGGAAAAATTCTACAAACCGGTGAGCTTGAAAACCGCCGTGAAAACTGCAACCTCAAGCCTCGATCCCTTCTGGAAACTTGTTCAGAACTTCCTTGCGAACTCAACAAGTCAAGAATCACAAGAAACGATCGTGTATAGCTCGAGATATTTGGATCGAAAGTTTGGTTGTTTCGATCCATACGGGTCGAGCTCCGACGAACGTGAAAACGTTCGACCCAATTCCGGTCCTTCTTGGTGCTTGTAGAGGAAGTTGAGGCGAGCTCAATGAGCCAAGAATCAAGTGAAATGGTGATGTGTAGCTCGAGATATCAAGATCGAACCGAAAACGACCCTTTTCGGTTCGGGCCGTGCCTCCGCCGCTGCCGGCCGTGTCGCGGTGCAAGGCTGCCTCTGGCAGCTGCGCAAGGTTGAGACGAAGCTCTTGGAGGAGGTTTGAGGTCGTGGGGTGGCCGGATGAGCTGGAGAGGGCTTGCCCTATTTTTGCTTCCGTTTCGGCCGAGAGGAGGAGGCGACGCGAGAGAGCGAGAGAGAGAGAGAGAGAGAGAGAGAGAGAGAGAGAGAGAGAGAGAGAGAGAGAGAGAGAGAGAGAGAGAGAGAGAGAGCTACAGTGCTTTCGAAAAACAGAAATGGAGGCCGGACCAAAAAGGAAACTTGTCAAAAAAATTCTAGGGTTTTATCTATATATACCCGTTTTCAGAAAATCTTCTAAATTCGATAACTAATTTAGAAAAAATCCGATCTTCGTGTTCCGCATGTGTACGAACTCGTATCGACGATCTCTACAACTTTCATGAAGGAAGTTTCTCCAAATTTGGTACGTAGAAAAAGTCAATTTCTCAAACCGAGCATTTCGAGCTTTTCGTTAAAAATGATCGTTTGAAACTTCGATAATTCTAAAAGTTAATTATTATCGAATAATATTCGTGAAATCGCATAATAAACGCTCAACACAATTACTCGAATTTAAAATGAAAATTGCGGGTATTACAATCTACCCCCCTTAAAGGAATTTCGTCCCGAAATTCAAGTACCCAATTCCCCAAAAAGCCGTGGATACCTCGTCCTCATGTCAGATTCTAACTCTCATGATGCATCACCCTCGTCATGATGACTCCACAACACCTTCACGAGATCAACCTCCTTCCTACGAAGTTTCTTTGTAGACCTATCCAAGATACGAACAGGTTCAACTACAAATGTCACATCCGTGTTCACTTCGATCGTACCGTGATCAATTACGTGCGACTCGTCTCGAACATACTTCCTGAGCATAGACACATGGAAGACATTGTGCACACCCGACATGCTAATAGGTAAGGCAAGACGATATGCCAAGTTACCAACCCTTTCCAAAATCTCAAAGGGTCCAACATACCTCGGTGTGAGTTTCCCCTTCTTGCCAAATCTCACCACACCTTTCATAGGTGAGACTTTCAAGAACACATGATCGTCTGTCTCAAACTCCAAAGGTCACCTCTTCAAGTCAGCATAACTCTTCTGTCTACTCTGAACGGTTCGAATTCTGTTCCGAATAGTAGTGACCTTCTCTGTAGTCTCCTGTACAATCTCAGGACCGATGAGTCCTTTATCCCTACTTCCGCCCAACAGATAGGAGTCCTACATGGCTTACCATAAAGTGCCTCATATGGAGCCATACCGATACTAGAGTGATAGCTGTTGTTGTAGGCAAACTCTACCAATGGCAGATGATCCGCCCAACTACCCTTAAAATCTAGAACACAAGCTCTGAGCATGTCCTCCATCACCTGATTCACTCTCTCGGTATGTCCATCTGTTTGTGGGTGAAATGCGGTGCTCATAGCAAGAGAAGTACCAAATGCCGTATGGAACCTACGCCAGAATTCTGAAGTGAAACGAGCATCACGATCAAAGACAATCGTCACAGACACTCCATGAAGCCTCACTATCTCGTTCACGTACAACTTACACAACGCATCCCCTGAGTACGTTTTTGCCACCGGAAGGAAGTGTGCTGATTTAGTCAACCGGTCAACAATCACCCAAATCGAGTCATAACTTTGCCTGGACCTAGGCAATCCAGTCACAAAGTCCATAGAGATATCTTCCCATTTCCAAACAGGAATCGATAAGGGGTTCAGCATTCCTGCTGGTCTCTGATGCTCTGCCTTCACCTGTTGACAGGTAAGACACTTCGACACGTGTTTCGCCACATCCCTCTTCATACCATACCACCAAAACTGCCTTCGTAGATCCATATACATTTTTGTACCTCCTGGATGTATAGTATATTGAGACCCATGTGTTTCCCACATGATCTCCTCTCTGAGGTTATCAACACTCGGTACATACAATCTCCCTCGAAATCTCAACCCTCCATCAGCCCCAATCATCCACTCGGAAGGACCCTCCACATCCGGGTCAACAATCATCTCAGCAATCCTCACCTGAGCAAACTCATCAAGTGTCTGACCTTGAATGATCCTAGAGATCAAGGTGGGCTGTAAGGTGATACTACTGAGAAAGATTCCCTGTCCTGCTCCTGCGGGCATAAGGTCAAACTCAGATGCAGCTTCTAACATGCGCCACTCTCGTACCATAATTGATGCCATGATTACCCGCGGTTTCCTACTCAAAGCATCCGCCACCACATTCGCCTTTCCGGGATGATACTCCAAGGTGAAATCATAGTCCTTAATGAGCTCCATCCATCTTCTCTGCCTCATGTTCAATTCCTTCTAGGAGAATAGATACTTCAAACTCTTGTGATCGGAAAAGAGTTCAAATTTCTCATCATAAAGATAGTGCCTCCAAATCTTCAAGGCAAACACCACTACTGCTAGCTCTAGATCATGAGTGGGGTAATTCCGCTCATGTACCTTCAACTATCTAGAACCATAAGCAACGACACTACCATTCTGCATCAACACACACCCCAAACCCTGATGAGATGCATCGCTGTAAATGACCAATCCACTACCACTAGTAGGAATAGTCAACACCGGAGCTGTAGTCAATCTAGTCTTCAGCTCATTGAAAGCCTTCTCACACTCATCCGACTATACGAACTGAGTGTCTTTCGTGGTCAATTTGGTCAAAGCCGAAGCAATACCAGAAAACCATTCAATGAAGCGCCTGTAATACCCGGCCAGTCCAAGGAAGCTACGGATTTCTGTAACCGTAGTAGGGCGACTCCAACTCATCACTGCTTCAACCTTCGAAGGATCCACAGAAACTCCATCCTTCGAGACCACATGACCAAGGAACTTGACTTCACTCTGCCAGAAATCGCACTTCTCGAACTTAGTAAATAGTTTCTGCTCTCTCAACGTCTGCAGCACTATTCGCAGATGCTTCTCATGCTCAGCTGACGACCTTGAATAAATCAAGATGTCATCAACGAACACTACCACAAACTGATCTAAGTAAGGACTGAATGTACGGTTCATCAAGTCCATAAATGTTGCGGGGGCATTCGTGAGACCAAAAGGCATGACAAGAAACTCAAAATGTCCATACCTGGTCCTGAACGCCGTCTTTGGGATATCTTCCTCCTTCACCCTCAACTGGTGATATCCAGACCTTAAGTCAATCTTCGAGAACACAGTAGCTTCTCTAAGCTGATCGAACAAGTCATCAATCCTAGGTAAAAGGTACCTATTCTTGATGGTCACCTTGTTCAACTGTCGATAATCCACACATAAACGAAGTGAATTATCCTTCTTCTTCACGAACAACACTGGTGCGCCCCAAGGAGACACACTTGCCTGAATGAACCCTTGTGCAAGTAAGCCCTCAATCTGAACCTTCAACTCCGGAAGTTCAGCTGGAGCCATTCGATAGGGTGCTTTTGACACAGGTGAAGTACCTGGTATCACATCAATGGAGAAGTCCATTACCTTTTTTGGAGGTAACCCAGGGATCTCCTGAAACAGTCGACATACTCTGAAACTACAGGAATCCCTGTAATCTTTGAAGTACTACTCCCTGATTCAATATGGACCAAAATCCCTATCCTCATGGTGATGTCAGACTTCAAACAACGGTAATGAAACACTGGTTGTCCCGGAACATGGAAGGACACAATCATCCTAAAGCAATCAATAACAGCATGGTTCGGGCTCAACCAATCCATACCCAAAATCACATCATACGTGTGATTCGGAATCACAATCAAAGACGCAGAGAACTCTCTGCCACCAATCCCAATAAGGCAATCATCACAAAACATGTTAAGCTCAAGAGACACACCGAGAGGTGATGTAACACACAATGATCTAGTCAGAGGCATAACAATCAAACCCAAAACATCCACAACCGAACTAGATATGAAAGAGTGTGAGGCTCCCGTATCAAACAGTACTCTAGCAAGATAGTGATAAACAGATAGGGTACCTTCCACTCCCGTGCATGCCTGACCAATGGTAAAGACTCTAGCATGTGTAGGTGGTAGCTGCCTCTACTGGTTACCCTGCACTCTACCCTGATTTCGGGGACACTCCCTAGCCTGATGCCCTGCCTGTCCACAGCTGTAGCATATCCTACCCCGTGGTTTCGTGCACGCACGAGAGATGTGGCCCGGCTCGCCACAGTTAAAGCACTTCACCGGAGCTGCTGGTGCTATCTGCCTAATAGGCATAGCCTGAACAGGAGGAGCTACTGCTGCCCTGGCTGGAGCCTGATGCTGAAACTGAGTTCTCTGTCTCTTCCAGAACCCACCCCTGAAGTCTCTAGCTCTACTGCTTCCTGCTATGGCCTTTCCCTTGCCCTAGAAGTCTCTCTCAGCAGACTCCTTCTCCCTACGAATCAGGTTCTGCTGCTCAATGATCTGTGCCTTAGCCAAGATCTCTCTCTTGGTCTTCAGCTCCAAGATGGCCACATCATGCTCAATCGAATGACTCAACCCTCTCTGAAACTTCTTGGCCAAATCTTCATCCTCCATCTGCCTCACATACTTGTACAGTCTGGAGAACTCCGCATCATACTTAATTACGGTCATCTTCCCTTGTACAAGTGCAAGGAACTCTCGTTCCAACCTCTCCTTCACTGCTGGTGGAAAGTACTTCTCCCTGAACAGCCTTTCAAAGCCGTCCCATGTCAAGGTAGACACCTTAATGCTCCTCTGTGTGACGTTCCACCACACCCTAGCCTCATCCTTCAGCATGAAAGCGGCTAGCTTCCTCTTGTCGGTCTCAATGCAATCAAGCAGATCGAAATAGGTCTGCAAATCCTCTATCCAACGATCCGCCACCATATACTCAGTGCCTCCTCCAAACTTGGTTGCTCCCAAACGGGTAATTTCCCTTGCTAGCATCAGCAAGCGAGCAGGATTATCAACCACAGCCACGGGAGGAATAGGCTGATCCTCATAAGGTGCATCTACCTCCGTCTCGGATGCTTCTTCGACCGGAGGGGCCCTACCCCTTCCTCGGCCTCTACCCCTGCCACGAGGTCTACCTCTACCCCGACCTCTGGCTTCGTTTCCCTCAATCTCCATTACTTAATAAGCATGATATACTTGATTAATACACGCATAACACTTAAACAAAGCATAAGTCAAATGCAAGTCCATATTAACCAAGTACTAAGCATACATAACGATGCCTAAATTTCTTAAAAAGTACTAACGTTCCTAGCCAACCTAACGCACTCACATACCCAATGACATTGTCAATACCGAAAAGCACACGATGGGGATCCGCTGCAGACGGGCCATCACTCGGTAAGTATTGACATATCACCAAATATGTACCTTACGCTCTGATACCAAACTGTCACGCCCCGAGTTTTAGAATAAGAATTCAAAATCCGAAACATGAAATTTCTACAAACTCAAAATAATCATCCTGAAAATTTCTTTACTTAACATCCTCACCACCGGAAATAAAATCAAAACCGAATTTAGTATCGGTTAATTATTACAACTCAAAATCCAAAATGAACTGTAAAGCTCTAAATGAGCATACACTCCAAACAACTAAATGAAATAACAAACTGCTGTAACACCTAAGCAGCTCGGTCACCTCCCTGGTTATCCTAACATGCAGGAATATCCGCTACACCATTTGAATAGTATACCGGGATTGCAAAACCACAAAACCCGGTAAGCTTATGAAAGCTCGTATGAGTAAAAAGGAAAGAACTATTGCTTAATTCAATTCATAATTATCCCCGCACACAACAACACTCAACAATTTTCACAAATACAAGTACTAACAATCTCAACCAACACCAATTCAAGATATCAAAACAAACCCAAACTCACATCTTTCTTCACAACCCTCAACATCGTATTTATAAAAATACGGTACTTGACAGACTAGAGCTCTAACTGAATCGTAGCCCGTCACCTGGCCTAGGTTATGGCATCCGACATATTTATCATTATCATATTTCATCAATATGTATACCTATATACATATTTAGAAAGTCCGATAATTCCACATACTCAACCAATCGTATCCCATCATCCACCCAGGATCAGAGCGTCCGATTACCCCACACCGGTCACTACGTCGACCCTAAACCCATAATGAGCACAACCTATAATATCACATACTGAAATCAACCCAACCAAGATACACCATATTATTATGGAATTTTACACAATTGAAATATAATCAATTCATCAATTCATCTCAATCATGTCATCACTCAACAATTCACTCATCAATATATATTTTCCACGTAAATATATATACGTAATCATTCACTCAGGAATGACCACTAATACCATCTATAGTTCACACAAGAAAATCATGAAATTCATTTGTACAATTAAAAATTCATTTTACTTACCTATGGACCGTGGTGATTCAAGTCCATGAAATTTTAAAAAAAATATTTAATCCGCAAATATTTTTCACACAATTACCAAAAATAATTAAATATAAAACATTCGGTTCGTAATATAAACCACGTGAGTTTTACTCACCTCGAAATTCCCGCTGCGTGTTCAATATAATTATAATTAACGCCGAAATAGACCATTCAAATAAAATCCGTCAATCACCTAATCAAATGTTATTCGAATTTAGCCAACAATTTCAACACATAATTTAACTACCATTTAACGGCCGGATTCTAATTTACATTAAAATCCGACGAGCGGATTCTCACGAATCGCTCCCCTAATTACCGTTTTGCACATATACGAAGATCCAACGGTCAGATCTTCACCCATGACCACACAAAGCCTCTGGGACAGTCATATGATCATCATAACAAATTTACAAGTTCATCCGACGGTCGTAATTTCACAGATCAAAAATCTAACGATCGAAATCGATCGAAATCACAAAATTCATAACTAATTCATACGATATCCGAAAAATACGTATAATACGCCGAAATGATCGTATTGAAACAAAGAATCATAAAATGGACAGAAACCAATTTTTAGACCTCCGGAGGTGACCGAAAAGGGCCGCCGGAGTTAGGGACAGAGTTGCCACCGACCACCGCCAATGGTGTCGGGGCCGAGCTTGTCCCCTTCGTTTCATCATTCTGAGCAACTTTTATAACTAGCACAAGACCAAAAAATGACGGGAAGGGATCGAAAAGTACTAATTACAGTCGGCGGCAGGAAAAATTCCAGAAACCGGTGAGCTTGAAAATCGACGTGAAAAATGCAACCTCAAGCCTCGATCCCTTCTGGAAACTTGTTCAGAACTTCCTTGCGAACTCAACAAGCCAAGAATCATAAGAAACGATCGTGTATAGCTCGAGATATTTGGATCGAAAGTTTGGTTGTTTCGATCCGTACGGGTCGAGCTCCGACGAACGTGAAAACGTTCGACCCAGTTCCGGTCCTTCTTGGTGCTTGTAGAGGAAGTTGAGACGAGCTCAATGAGCCAAGAATCAAGTGAAATGGTGGTGTGTAGCTCGAGATATCAAGATCGAACCGAAAACGACCCTTCTGCAGCTGCGCAAGGCTGCCTCTGGCAGCTGCGCAAGATTGAGACAAAGCTCTTGGAGGAGGTTTGAGGTCGTGGGGTGGCCAGATGAGCTGGAGAGTGCTTGCCCTGTTTTTACTTTCGTTTCGGCCGAGAGGAAGAGGCGATGCGAGAGAGAGAGAGAGAGAGAGAGAGAGAGAGAGAGAGAGAGAGAGAGAGAGAGAAAGCTACAGTGCTTTCCAAAAACAGAAATGGAGGCCGGACCAAAAAGGAAACTTGTCAAAAAAATTCTAGGGTTTTATCTATATATACCCGTTTTCGAAAAATCTTCTAAATTCGATAACTAATTCAGAAAAAATCCGATCTTCGTGTTCCGCACGTGTACGGACTCGTATCGACGAGCTCTACAACTTTCATGGAGGAAGTTTCTCCAAATTTTGTACGTAGAAAAAGTCGATTTCTCAAACCGAGTATTTCGAGCTTTTCATTAAAAATAATCGTTTCGAAACTTCGATAATTCTAAAAGTTAATTATTATCGAATTTAAAATGAAAATTACGGGTATTACAATTGGGGATGGTGGCCCCAAAGGGTCTGATGGATTGGAATTACTCTAGTTATGCTTAGCTGGTCCACTTGAGGTTAATCGAGCTTAATATATTACTAGTTACGTTACTAGGGCTAGATCACTCCAAATGACTTCTTGAGTTTGTTGATTTTATTTGCAGTTATGCTTATGCTAAATCACATTCATCTTTTGTGGATGGGACAAGTTTCTTTCATAGGTTATGCAAACTCAATTTTTTTGGCCTAACTGACTTAGGTTATCGATCTCTAATAATGGGGTTCAAGTGGCCAATTTCTAAATGGTCATAAAAGGGTCAGAAGGCTGATTAAAGGGTCAAATTTAGCTCTTTGGCTAGCCGCTAGCCCAGTCCAAATTGTTGGGATCACAATAACAGATGAAGAAACAAAACATGGATGCTTGTGGGGTGATAAAAAAAAAAAGACATAATAATAGACAAGTGGCAGCTTGCCATTGGTTGACTTGAGATTGAATTTCTTCCCAATGGTCAAATTGCATATCTTTGGTCATCAATAAAATATTGCCTAACATAATTGCAGGGAATGTCCACATTTGGTGGATGGGACAAGTTCCTTTCATAGGTTATGCAAACTCAAGTTTTTTGGCCTAGCTGACTTAGGCCATCTCTAATAATGGGGTTCAAATGACCAATTTCTAAATGGCCATAAAAGGGTCATAGGGCTGATTAAAGTGTCAAACTTAGCTCTTTGGCTAGCCCAGTCCAAATTTTTGGGACCACAATGACAGATGAAGAAGCAAAATGTTGATGCTTGTGGGCTGATAGAAGAAGACAAGATAATGGACAAGTAACAACTTGCCGTTGGTTGACTTGAGATTGAATTTCTTCCAATGGTCAAATTGCATATGATTGGTTATCAATTAAACATTGCCTAACATAATTGCAATGAATGGCTAGGATTATATGGTGGTTGCTTAACAACAGCTAGTTGTTTCTTTTTTCTTTTTCTTTTTTTAACAAAACTGTAAAATTTTCAAAATATCATTTTCTCCTATAAAGACAACCATAATTTCAGACATATTTTCCTTCTACAATTCACCTCAACAAACTTCTTCTAACTTTATATTCTCTTCTTAATTAGTGAAAAATATGTCCATCAAAGACATTGATTGGACAAGAAAGAAAGATGAAGCTCATTGCATTGTGGTCATCAAAGTGTCTAAAAACGCCAACAAAGGTACAAGCCAAAAAGAGACAGACATTTGAAAACAAGTGGAGCAAAAGTTCAAAGAATTTTTCAATGGCACTCTTCTGAATGTTAAAAATTTTAAGAGTTGTAAATCTCAATAGCGAGAACACCTCTTCCCAACAAATAAACAAATGGTATCAATATGTCAAACACGTAGAGAGGAGGTGATCGGACTAATATTTTCTATGTTTTTAGTGCATTTCTCTGTACATTTTGCTTAGTTATTTCCTTAACATTATCATTTCTAAATTAGTTTTGTGTTTTTAGGTACATTTGAGCTTCAAATGCGAGAAATGAGCTAAGAAGAGCTGGAAATGAAAGAAATGAAGGCAAGGAAGAAATAAGGCGCAGAAATGACAAAGAAATAGAGAAATGAAGTTTTCCCAGTTCTAACAGGAAAAGAAATCCCAATTAGAGTAGGAATCCTAATGCAACTAGGAGAAAGCTCGGAAAAATGATGTTCGGAAATGAAGAAATGACAGAATCCCAGTTGGACTAGGAAACCTGATCACACTAGGAGTCTTAATGCTGCTAGGAGACCTGGTGAGGCTAGGAGATGCTATGTCTTGAAGATGACTCAAGATTATTCAAGAATGTTCTAGAAATATGAAAGGATTTCAGCAATACATAACATGGATTTCGAATTGGCCCATTTTGGGAGAGTTTGGTCTGAAGTTTGAAGCATGTGACTTGCACATGAGGCTCCAGAACCTTCTTGACGTCTTAGAGGAGTCCATGGCCCATTCTAATTGCTTTTGCAGTGAAAATTGAAGAAAGATACTAGAATATTTCTGCAAATATATCTTGGGATTATTTTCGGATTTCTATGAGATTTTTGAAGAGAAAATAGAGGAATAAGTATTGAATTCTGACTCTATATACAAGGAGGCCGAATTAGGGTTGAATACATGGAGAATTTAGGCAAACAAGGACGTGACTTGTTCTCTACTTCTCATGGAATATTTTCATTAGTTGAATGATGTCACAAGTAGATTTCGACCTAGATACTCTAGTCCTCGCCGTTCACCATATAAAGGAGTTTTGTGAGCTCTTTTATACACTACAAAATCAGAATCAATAGCCACAAACACTTCCCTTTCTCTTCATAGTTTCGGCAACATTCCAAGGAATCAAAGTTCAAGGCCGTGAGACATCATCCTCTCCATCCAAGCATCCTTGATGTGATCCTCATCCATTCCACCACCTTTTGAAGCTTCTTGCGTCCTTGAAGATCAAAAAGTGTAACCATGAACTCTATAATTTGTTTTCAGTTTTGTATAAGAATTCTATTATGGGTTTTATAAATTTGCGATTTTGTTTTCTCTTTTGGATCTTTGATTTGCGATTTCTATGGTGGATGAAAGATTGATTTTAGTTATGTGATTTTTGAATACTATGAAGCATGTTCTAGGTTAGGTTTTTGAATTAAAAATTTGCGATTTCTATATGTTCTTGCATGATTGTTAATTTCGAGCTTCAATCCCATCTTTTATGTGTTAATTGATCTTTGGATGCATATTTAGGTTGATAAACATGTAATTGAATCCATACTAAGGTGCTACCGTTCTAGGCTTTAATAATTTTGGTGGAAAACCTATAATTACTTAGGTAAATTAATAATAAGTCTTGCATGCTTGATTAGCGTTCTAACTTATGTTCTTGGCTTGAATTAATCAAACTTCCATTGTGTTTATTTCGTTGAAAGTGTTTTTGTTAGTGATTAGCTACCATTAGTAATTGCATGATTAATAGGGTTAACTATGGTGCGTTCATCTAGTTAATTTAACTAAGGGGAGTAAAAAGAACTTTATATGCGTTCATCTTTGTTCTTGATTGATTCTATACTATGACATTTTTTGGTTCGTGATTTGATGTTTGAAACCTTGCCAACATGTTAGTAGTAGTTGATTCTCTCTAACTTCGTTCCATTCATTTATCTCTACTTGATTCTGGTTTTGATGTGTCACATATGTATATAATTACTTAGTTGTTAAATTCGAAAATAAATCATAAATCCACTTTACTTGTATTTTCGTAAATATTGTATATAATATAAAGTTTTGTTTTGTCTCACGTTTATTTTTTAGGAATTAATTAGGCTCTAATCCTCTTTTGAGAACGATCCCTACTTATTCTTACTACATTGATAGGGTTTTAAATTGAGCACTAATTTTGTGCAAGTCAGGAGGATTCATAGTGGAGCTAATCAATCTGACAGAGTAAGACTTGTTTTACATAATTACTTTTATTTTTTAAATTTACTTAGCAAGTAATTGTAATAATTTTTTCAGCCTATCTAAAACCTCAAGAAAAAACGCGAGAATAAGAACACAACCTCCCAACTATGTGTTCGCGAATCTAGAAATTCTTGCATGACCAGGCTAGTTATCGAGCCGGATACCGTGCCGGTATCAGTGCCGCCAAGCACCAGCAGCACGAGCGTAATGGAGAATCAGTGGGAAAACTAGAATCTGTGCGCACGTATGTGATGGAGAAGGAGGCGATGGTTATTAAGTTTATGAAGAAGAGACAAACCACACTTGAAATCTTGTTGAAAGTCGGATTTGTGTACTAGGGGATGTTCAAATTTCAGAGGTCAATTGAGAGTATGAACAAGTATGGCAAGACGCTTTCATCGATTCAGGAGCAAATTGAGAATGTTAAGGTCGGTGGTTGTGCCTAGGTGGCTATTTCCGAGAAGAGGGTGGTTGTTTCCTAACTATGTGAGCTATTGAGCCTAAAAGAGTGCATATAATTAAGTTTCAAATGCACTAGTTCTTTCATTGTGCGATCAATTCATTTGTTATGAACGTTGTCCCATTTCTAGACACCATTCTACACAGGCTATATTTACTTAGATAAGAAAAGTCATAAGTGTGAAGACAGTTCAACAAGTGTTAATAAAGGTCGCCCTCAACATTAAGGGACCTGAGCTTGGTGCCAATGAAGGGTTTAGACCAATATTAACAAAAAAGACTTTACATATTCCAAAAATAATTTTAAACTTATAATAAAATTCTTATTCCTATCAAACACCATCATCAACGAAAAATACAAAACAATTTGAAATTTTTACAAGTGTATACAAAAAAATGACGCAACAAATGTAAAAATACTTTTTAATCCCCGGGACCGGCACCAAAAATTGATGAGTTCAAAATGAGTTCTCAAAATTAACCCTAAATTGACAATTGTTAATATATAAAAAGTAGGAATCGTTCTATCCGGGGATTGAGGGTGCCCTTGTTACTTAAATGTCAAAGAAAAGAAATATTAATTACAAGTATATAGTATGTACGAAAATTACAAGTAAAGAGATTTTTGAATTGTTTTATTTCTAAACTAAATTTAACTAATTACATTGATCAATCAAACCATGAATCATAGATAAGATGGACGGCTAAAATGTATGATGAAGTCAGCAGCCATTAACATAAAAACAAAGATGATAAATTACAAATCACAAATCAAAACATGCACTTGGAAAAAATCAATCAAGAACAATGATGGACGCATACAAAGTTCTTTTTACTTTTCTTACTTAAATGAACTAGATGAATGCACCATAGTTAATCATGCAATTACTAATCGCAATCATGAAAGGTTGAATTGAAGAACAAAATCAACAAACATCCAAGCGCACTTAAAGAAATCGCAATTTTATAATATGAAAATCCTAAAACGTTTTCATGCTTCAAGGTTTAAGAAAACTAAACATCAATACACATACTTCATTATAACAAAGAATCGAAACATCCATTGAAAACAATTATATAGAATGCTACATAATCTGATTTTGAAGTTACAAAACCTAAAAACCAAAAACAAAAGAATAGAGGTCATGGTTACACTTTTAAAGAAGTTTCAAGAACGCAAGAAGATCTTCAAAGGTGGTGGATGATAATGAGGCACACAGCAAGGCTTGTGAATGGATGATGGAGCTTTACTTCAGGACTTCAAGTCTTAGCAAATATTAGTCTCAACAAAAATCCATTAGTAAGCCATTTTGAGCCTTCAAAAAAAATGTGTTGGCCTTTTCATTTCTTCACCACCACAAATGTTTATCTTCTTTAACTTAAACACTTTTCCTACCCTTTCTAAGCCAAGTAGTAAACAATGTGGGTCCTATTGTTAGTTTAATGCTTGTAAATGGGTTTAAGAATATTACAAATGAATAAGTGTGAGATGGGTAGAATATTACTAAAACTTGATGCAACCAACAGACGTCGAAGGAGAGAAATGAGACTTCTAGGGTAGTTTGATGGCCAACACAACTATTGAAAATTACCTGACCTTGGTTATAGGTGATTGTTTCGGTTTGAGTTTCTTGTGTGCCTGCGCATTGACTGGGTAGTAAACGAAATAGTAGGGAGTCTCAATATTGTATCCAACGATGCTATTATCCATCACAACAGTCTCTACGGTGTGCATGTCGATCTATACAGGCTTTAGTTTTGTTTCTTTGAGAGGAAGAGGGACTCTGAGGGAGGGAGAGATGCTTCAAATCGAGATTCTACAAGTAGGGGTAAAATATTTTTTTCTTTTCTTTTTATTTAAAATTTTAGGGCTGGGATAATAAAATACTATAAAACCTACATACGCCTGTGAAATTTATGAGTCGTGTAGGTGTATTTTGGAAAATAACATTTTCTCTTGAGTCTATATACATAAAGAAGGATCTCCAATATGGGGGTTCAAAGGGCCAAATCCTAAAATATAGGCTTTTTTTTTTTTTTATCTCCAACAACAAACTATAAAAGGGTCAAAGGGCAATAGGGCTTCTAAGAGGGCCAAAGTTACCCATTTGGCTAACCCAATCCAAACTTGCTGTCCCAGCATGATAGATGAACAAGCAAAACGTGAAGCATTTGAGCTGATAGAAGAATACCAAATAATGGGCAAATTGCAGTTTGCCATTGATTAAAATAAGAATCAATTTGCTTCCCAACGGTTAAATGTTCATCAATGGCTATCAATTAGATTGATAGCCATAATTGCAATCAATGGCCAAGATTATATGACCATTGTTTAACAACGGCTAGTTGCTTTTTAAAAAAAAAAACAAAATAGTAAATTTTCAAAATATTATTTTCTCCTATAGATACAACCATAATTTCACACCTATTTTCCTTCTACAATTCACCTCAACAAACTTCTTCTATCTTTATACTTTTTTTTAGTGAAAAGCATGTCCATCAAAGAATTGGACAAGAAATGAAGATGAAGCTCTTTGCATTATGTTCATCAAAGTGTTCGAAAACTCTGACAAAATTCAAAGGGTTTTTTAATGGCACTCCTCCGAATGTTAGAAATTTTGAGAGTTGTAAATCTCGATGACAAAAACACCTCTTCCCACAAATGAATAAATGGCATCAATGCGTCAAATGCGTCGAGAGGAGGATTCATAGTGGAGCTAATGAATCTGACCACTTCTTTTACATAATAGATTTTTTTTTAATTTACTTAGCAAGTAATTGTAATTTTTTTTTTCATGAAACTACTCTTATTGGTATTATATAATTTTTAGTTTTGTTATAGCAACACTTTGCTGAGGATTTCTACAATGACGATATGAAGGGAAAAAAATTTCGCTCATCAAAGTTGTTACAATTTGTGTAGCGATAGTTGGATGACGTTTGATGATCCACCACTAGAAAACTTTGGTCTACCACCGGTGCAAAGAAGCCTCCCTATTTCCTTGGAGGGTGATGAAGATCCAAACGGATCTACTTCGACACCAACTTCGACTCCGAATTCTCTTCCTAGACTAATGAGATGAAACACCATAAGAAGACACAAATTGAAGGCCAAAGAAAACGGAGGAGATCTTTCAAGAAAAACTATTGTCCATAGAACGAATGAGGGAAGAAAACATAAAGACGGAAGAGGCAAAAGCCATAAGAGAGAAAATGTAGGAGATCAACAAGAGAGGGATAGGGAAAAAGCCATTGTAATGATTCAAACTGTTGATTTTACTCCAAGGAGTAAAGCATATTTTGTTGGGAAGAAGAGGGAAGCCCTTGAAATGCTAAGTGAACGTGAATTTTTTCCTAATTCTGACACAACATCCAATAACATTTAAAAATCGTATCTGAAAATTTGATAAGCTTTACAACGATTAGTTTTGCCAAATCGGCACTATATCTAGTCGGAAATTTAGAGATTTGCTTGTGAAGGGGCACGTAGCACTTAAAATTCCTATCTAAAAATGTTATCAACAATACCACATAGATACCTCATCCCAACTTACACCTTAAAAAATTTAATTTTGGTCAAATTAAAATATTATTATAATAAAATTAAATCATAAATTTGAAAAAGACATAATGTAAAACTATAAAATATTTGAAATGGCTAAAATTAGTCCGACTTACTTGAGATGATCACTAGTTCATGAATAAAAAATAATATTTTTGGAGGCTAAACTATAGCTCTGGCCCCAATATAGACCTCTCTTACTAGAGATTACCTTACCTTAGGTAATTCAGACTTTCACGTTACACCACAAGACATATGTTGTTGTCTCCATCAACAGTCAACACTCAACTTCTATTAGTATAACGTAACATGAAGCACAACACTCTGAGTTCCCACATTTTTTTCGTTATCTTTATTCTAAAGTATGTGTTGTCTATTCTCTATTCTCTATTAACTTAGTGCTATAATAGAGAATTCGTAAAACTACTTATGTGATGATCATATTTATCATGTCCATGAGGGATGGGTCATTATGAGTAGTTTTTGCCCTGTTAATAGTATGTATTGTCATCTGCTACAAAAATAGAGAGAGTACTTATCATATATTCATAAAAACTATAGCTATTAAAATTCAATCTCGTGCTGATTCAGTCACATCCTGAAATATTTATATTTATAATTTAAATCAAATTTTTATTATGTATCAATTTTTTATAGGTCGTTTATTATCAATTTTAATATTTATACTTGCCAATTACTCAATTTGCTTGGACTTATTTGAACTTCTATGTTGTAAAGCCATAAGGCTTGTATTGATGGTTTTTGTATGGATAATGCTTATATATGTTGGTGTTTGATTATTTTGAACTTTGAATGATCATTGATGATTTGATGCTAAGTTGAATTATACATGTTATATTTAGACCGATTTTTAAATGGGACGATCCCATATAATCCTAAATGAACCCTGAAACCGAAAGGCAAGGGACGGGACGGGACGAGACAGATCAAATTTCAAAATGCAATCGCATCCTGTCCAATCCCGTTGTTAGAATCAGGTTTGGTTTGGGATTATGGTCATCCTGGTCTGTGCCCATCCCTAAAATTATTGAGCTCTTCTTCCTTTGTTTAACTAGCAGGAAAAAGAAAGCCCTGTTTAAGAACAAGAGGAATTGACAAACAGAAAGAGAGAGTAATATTTGAGAGAGAATGGAGATTTCTAGTGTGTTTATTCATCTCATACAAATGGGTATTTATAGGAATACATTTGAAGTGTGAAAGCTCAAAGAGAAAACCAAAATGATAACCATCTTGATGATGATTTTCTACCATGCTTGTTGCCTTTTGGCAAAACATGTTTACGTAAGTCTTCATACACTCAAGTACCTATGATTATACACTCAAGTACCTATCTAAATACTTTTACATATTTTGTTACATGATATAGACATATACAATATTTATACATTTATACTACAACACTTCCCCTTGGATATTTCATGTTCAATAGTATTGTGTAGATAGTGCGCATCGAAGTTGCCTCGTTAAAAACCTTGCCAAGTAATAAAACCCTGTGGGAAAAAACAACCTTGGTCGAAAGGGAAAAAGAGCACAACGCGCGTTGAGTGTGAAGTATTTTTCTGGATACTCCCCCTGATTTAGACTCCTCTTGAAGATCGTGGGAGTTCGGATATCCTCCTCAATCCGATGCTCCTTACATGTTTCTCGAAAGGGGATTTTGGTAGTGACTTAGTAAATAAGTCAGCTACATTATCTTCTGATTGGATTTGATTTACTTCAATATTTAGAAGTGTTTGTTGTTGCTGATTGTAGAAGAATTTCGGCGATATATGCTTGGTATTGGCGCCTTTGATGAAACCTAATTTCATTTGCTCAATACAAGCTGCATTATCCTCGTAAATGCATGTAGGTTCATTTGTGGTAAATTTCAAACCACAAGTTCCTCGAATGTGTCTATTTATAGACCTTAGCCATATGCACTCACGCACGGCTTCATGTAGTGCAATAATCTCTGCATGATTTGAGGAAGTAGCAACAAGAGTCTGTTTTGTAGATCTCTAAGATATCGCGGTGCTTCCCATGGTAAAGACATAACCTGTTTGGGAGCGACCTTTGTGAGGGTTAGAGAGATACCCTGCATCAGCAAAACCCGTCAGAACATCATTTTGATGGAGGGGAGGAGGAGAACGTCGGTCACTATGGATAGTGTTGCCGGCGTTCACATTTCTTTTCTCTCTATAGGGATAGAACAAGCCCATATCGATCGTACCTTTTAGGTATCGAAGGATTGTCTTTATACCAATCCAATGGCGGCGTGTTGGCGTAGAACTGTGTCGAGCTAACAAGTTTACTGCAAATGAGATATCCGGTCTTGTGCATTGAGCTAAATACAATAATGCGCCTATCGCACTTAGGTATGGTATTTCAGCTTCTAATAAATCTTCGTCCTCATCCCTTAGACGAAACGGATCTTTCATGGGCTCAAGACTACTGTTAATCATGGGAGTACTCACAGGCTTTGCTTTATCTTCATTAAAGCGCCTTAGTAACTTTTGAGTATATGCTGACTGATGGATCATAATCCCATCATTACGGTGCTCGAGTTCTATTCCGAGACAAAACCGTGTTTTCCCGAGATCTTTCATCTCAAATTCAGATTTCAAATATGTAGCAGTTTCTTTTAACTCATCTAGAGTTCCAATTAGGTTCATGTCATCAACATAAACTGCTACAATTACAAATCCGGATCTTGTTATCTTAATGAACACGCAAGGGCATATTTCATTGTTAACATATCCCTTCCCAATCAAGTAGTCACTTAGACGGTTATACCACATCCGTCCGGATTGTTTCAATCCATATAGTGAGCGTCTTAATTTTATTGAAAACGCGCTCCGTGGTTTAGAGCCACTTGATTTGGGTAATTGAAGTCCATCTGGAACCTTCATATATATCTCTGAATCTAGATCCTCATAGAGATATGCTGTAACCACATCCATGAGCTGCATGTCAAGTTTTTCGGAAACTACCAAACTAACAAGGTAGCGGAACGTTATAACGTCCATTACGGGAGAATATGTCTCCTCGTAGTCGATTCCAGGGCGTTGTGAGAAACCTTGCGCCACAAGGCGGGCTTTGTATCTAACAACCTCATTTTTCTCATTACGCTTTCTAACAAAGACCCATTTATGGCCAATAGGTTTTATATTTGGTGGTGTCAGTGTTATAGACCCAAATATCTGTCTCTTTGTTAGTGAATCCAATTCAGTCTGGATCGCATTTTTCCATTTGGACCAATCTGCTCTTCGTTGACATTCTTCAATGGAGCGAGGTTCGATATCATCGTATTCTATAATTCCTTTTGCAATATGATATGCAAACGCATCATCAATAGCCATAGAATTTCTGTCCATAATTACATGTATACTAGTGTAATTCATGAAGATCTCTCTATTCTTTGGAATTGGTTATACTATTGGAGCGTCCTCCAATGATGTCTCTTGGACATAACCATAATCTGGAATTTTTTCATGAGATGGATTATTTATATCAATGATTAATGAATTATTTTTTGTCAAGCTCGCTTTCTTTCTTAGTCGAGAATCCATCAAACCTATAGGCCTCCCGCACTTTCTAGCAGGAGCCATGGGTCTAGCCACTGCATCACCCATAGAGGGGATGTCATGTCCTTTAGTTTTAGGAACATCAATCCTTGCAGGTACGTTTGCAGCAGGTATGTGTAATCTTGTCACTTTAGCGATATCAGAAAAAGCATCAGGCATTGATTCTGCTATGTTCTGAAGATCGAGAATCCTCCGCACTTCTATTTCAGACTGTGTGGTTCGGGGATCAAGATGAGACAAAGTGGGGACAGACCACGACAATTCTTGTCGTTTCTGTTGAACATTAATGTTCTTGTCTCCCCCTAATGACGGGAAGACTGTCTCATCAAAGTGACAATCTGCAAATCTAGCGGTAAATAGATCACCTGTCAATGGTTCTATGTAGCGGATAATGTTTGGAGTATCATATCCAACATAAAGGCCTAAGCGTCTTTGAGGACCCATTTTGGTGCGCTGTGGCGGTGCAATTGGCACATATACTGCACACCCAAATATGCGTAAGTGTGAGACATTAGGCTCATACCCAGTCACCATTTGGGACGCAGAAAAGGGTTGAGTGGCAGTGGGTCTCAGACGAATAAGCACAGCTGCATGTAATATTGCATAGCCCCAAGCAGAAATAGGGAGATTGGTGCGCATAACCAATGCCCTAGAAACCATTTGAAGTCTTTTAATGGCATCTTCTGCGAGTCCATTTTGGGTGTGTACATGAGGGACAGGGTGTTCGACCTCAATCCCAATGGACATGCAATAATCATCAAAGGTTCTTGATGTAAATTCTCCAGCATTGTCAAGATGAATTGACTTAATAGGATGATCAGGGTGGTTAGCCCTTAATTTAATGATTTGTGCTAGGAGTTTAGCAAATGCATCATTTCTTGTGGATAAGAGCATGACATGTGACCAACGTGTCGATGCATCAACCAACACCATAAAATATCTAAATGGTCCGCAAGTTGGTTGGATAGGTCCACAAATATCATCTTGTATTCTTTGTAAGAATGGTATATTTTCTTTAGTGTCCTTTGCATAGGATGGTCTTGATCCTACCTTTGCTAAAGAGCAAGCTTTGCAAAACGAATGATATGCTTTAGAAGTAACTCTTTGGACCAATGTTTGGTTCGTACTTTTTTTCGTTTTGAAGAATGGATATCCGTGTGAAGTTTTTAATATACGGAGCATCATGTCATGACCTGGATGTCCCAAACGGTCGTGCCAAAGCTTGTATGTGTCAGGATCCCATAAATTGTCATTCATGACATGGTTGGATTCAATGACTCTAATAGTGGTTGCATACAATCCACTAGAGCGACACATAAGTTTCTCTAAAACTCGTGTATTTCCGTAGTTTTTAGAGGTGATGCAAAGGAACTCTTGTCCATTCTCACAATGTGTTTCCACATGAAAATCATTGGCTCTTATGTCTTTAAAGCTTAATAGGGTCCTTCCGGCCCTTGGAGCATATAGAGATTCGGCGACATTAACATTTGTGCCATTTGGTAACAAAAATTGAGCTGGTCCTCGACCATGAATCAATTATGATGGTCCTGCCATCGTAGTTACTGAGGATCGACTGGGTGTCATCCATAAAAATAATTGCCTATGTCGCAATATAGTATGTGTGGTGCCACTATCAAGAAGGCATTCCAATTCTCCGGAAAACATACTGAAAGGGATAAAGTTCGGAATATTAACACATGTCCATGACATTGAATGCGATACTTTATTAATAGGGAAAATAGCCAATGATTACATCAAAGTTATTCATAAGTCTATTCCAAATATCAAACTTTAGATAAATTGTTATCACTCAATCCGTTTGGTAATTCCAATGAAATATGACCAGGAAAGTAGAGAGATGTTGGTGGAGCGAGGCTCGCTTAAATACCCCAATCTCAATTGCTTCCCTAGATATCATATTTCATTGGGTACGCCACATAAGAAGGATTTTAATACAATTGTTATTTATTGACTAAGGCACATTTGCCATTCTTGGAAAATAGAAAGAGAATTATTCTAATCAAAGTCTGTGACATCCTCGTGCTCTTCATCTACAGCTTTGAAGTCTTCAACAGTGAGATTGACATCTTCACTATTTTCATCTTCGGCAAGGTTAGCTTCTTGCTCTCTTGCTTCCCTGTACTCCTTGTAGCGTGCAGCTAATTGGGTACTTGCATGACATTGTTTAAACCAATGCTCGATTGATCCACATCTATGACACATGTCATTGTGGTTCCCTTCCTTCATTTGAGGTGCAGGTTGTGCAGGTTATACAGGTTGTGCACGTTGTGGATATCCCCTAGGAGGGTTGCTGCTACTATCACGGCGCATGGTGCGACCTCCACGGCTCATGGTGCTATTTCCACGGCCGGTGTTGCCATATCTCCCTCTTCCACGTGTGGAGTTGCCATCACGTGTGCCCGCTCTATGTTGCGGTTTCCTTCTCTATTGGGGCGGTTATATGGACCTGTTCGTCCGTCATGTCCCCTATTATTAGGGTACACATGTCCCCTATTGCTGGGGTACCGCTCCTTGTGCCCTCTCTTGGGTGCATTATAATTTGCCTCACGAACGTTCTTGGTTCCAATGGGTCTTGAATTATAATTCTTTACTAGAATGTTGTCGTGCTTTTCGGCTACCGACAAAATATTTATGAGTTCATTGAACCTCGTAATTCGTCCAGCATTTACTTCAGTGCGATACTGCTTTGATAGCAAAATTGCTGCAACAGGGAAGGTGCAGAGAGTTTTCTCAATTAGCTCTTCTTCTGTGAGGGGTCTTTGACAGAACCTCAACATGGACTTGAGACGAAGAGCTTCTGAATTGTACTCAGCAATAGACTTGAAGTCTGAGAAGCGTACATCGTTCCACTGAACCTTCAAGTCATGGAAGAGAGAATCTTGGATATTGTTAAAGCGCTCTTGTAGCGCCTCCTATAAATCCTTTGCATCTTTGATGAACATGTACTCTAGTCTGAGTGCTTTGTCCATATGACGTTGCATCTAGATGATTGCTTGTGCATGCCTCTTGGGTGTTCGAGGGAACACAAGGGCCGGGTTTGGTGCATGGATGATGGGCAATATCCCCTTTGATGTGAGATGGTTCTCAATGTCGGTTTTCCAGCTATGGTAATCCGAACCTGTTGAGTCAAGGATTTGAAAATCGAGTCTAGGTTCATTCGACATCCTTGAAGATAAGAAGAAAATATTAGTTTCGGAGTTAAAACTTCCACGAAAAATAATAAGATTTCCGAGCTATGCTACCAAGAAATCAATTTCCAAGAATCATTGTGAACACTCTTAGTTCATTGATTACGAACGCTCTTAGTTCGTTTGGCGTGAATTTCTATAATTCCACTTTTGATTGTAAGTTCCCGAGAAAAAAGAAAAAGGAGAGAAAGTAAATAAAAACTCAAAACATGGGAACTTTTAGTAAGGGATACCTTGAAATAGTGTTGCCGAAAATTTTGACCGCAAAAATTATCGGAGGTGACCGGAAGGATCGTTGGAAAAAGTCGAGAAAAATCGTCCGAAAATTCGCTGGAAAAGTCGCCGGAAAAGTGTCGAAAAAGTCGCCGGAAAAGTTGTCGGAAAGTCGCCGCGCAAATCTGTCGACAGCTTCTCGGCAGCTGCTGCGCAGCTCTCGACAGCACCTCGGCAGCAGTCCGGTTCGGTTTTTCTGCTTCCGGCGGCCGGTTCAGGCAGTTTCTGGCCGGTTCCGGCGATTCTGAGACCGGTTCTGGGCTACTGGAATCAAGGGCTTTGATATGAGCTAGGGTTTGGGGATTTTTTTGTAGGTTTGGAAAAATGACTTCGATCGATGATGAACTCTTCTTTCGTCAATTTTCGATTCTAATTCTAGAGCAACTTCGTGCTGATAACGTGTTTAAGAACAAGAGGAATTGACAAACAGAAAGAGAGAGTAATATTTGAGAGAGAATGGAGATTTCTAGTGTGTTTATTCATCTCATACAAATGGGTATTTATAGGAATACATTTGAAGTGTGAAAGCTCAAAGAGAAAACCAAAATGATAACCATCTTGATGATGATTTTCTGCCATGCTTGTTGCCCTTTGGCAAAGCATGTTTACATAAGTCTTCATACACTCAAGTACCTATGATTATACACTCAAGTACCTATCTAAATACTTTTACGTATTTTGTTACATGATATAGACATATACAGTATTTATACATTTATACTACAACAAGCCCTAGGCTTTGTGTTTGGGTTTGGGATTACGGTCATCCCGGTCCGTGCCCACCCCAAAAATTATTGTCTTCTTCCTTTGTTTAACTAAAGTGAAAAAGAAAGCCGTAGGCTTTGTGTTCAAATTTTTAATCATCAATTCTTGAATTTGTATGTTCTGAATTGTGCTACATTACGATATAGAACCATGTATAGTTTTTGCTCCCTAATGAATACGGTCATTTTCTGCTGAAAAAGATTATCAATATTTATATCTATTGTGAACTTCTGTACAACGAAACGTAATGAAACAACGAGCCATAGCTTCAATGGCACATTCACGAGACAAGCAAGTTTATGACCGATCCCCGACTCTAATGCGCACTCCAAGCTTTCACTTTGCTACCTATGAGAAGATGTTCTTTAGATTCATTTTTTTTTCTTCCTTATATTCAAATTTCTTAGAAGAACAAAATGAAGAAAAACTAAGCATCTCAACCTATAGAAGGCTTAAAGACCAAAGATAACACGCCCAAGACAAACACACAGCCCAAAGAGCTAAAAACACACAGCTAGATCATTACAGGAGAGCAGCCTTGAAAGATTTGGCGAAAGTTTCAAGGTCTCTCAACCCTTGCAATGGAGATCTAGCTTCACCCAATACCTTCACAATGGCACTACCAACAATAGCACCATCTGCCCCCCACTCGGCCACCTGCTTCACATGCTCAAGCTTCGACAATCCGAACCCAGACAGCCACTGCCTTGTTCGTCGCCTCCTTAATCTCAGTCAAGAGACTCCGAACTTGTTCGTTCACACGTGGACGAGCCCCGGTGACCCCCACCGCACCCACCAGGTACACGAAACCCTCCGAGGATCGGACAATGTCTTTCACTGGACATGTTGTAGTAGTGGGTGTGGTTAGCAGCACCAACTCAACGTTGTTCTTCGCGGCTTCATTTCTTAAGGGTTGTGTGTTTTCAAAAGGGACATCCGGAACCACAAGTCCACGGACGCCGGCTTGGCTAATGGTGGACATGAAGTTTTCGATGCCATGCTTGATAATAGGGTTATAGTAGGAGAATAGAGTGATAGGGCACGACAGTTGGGGAACAACATCTTCTAACATTGAGATGATATTGTTGAACTTTGTCCCTCCTGCCAAGGACCGTGACGCTGAAGCGCATATGACTGGACCGTCTAGTGAGGGATCGGAGTAGGGTATGCCTAGTTCGATTACATCGGATCCACAAGAATCGAGCACCTTCAACGCTTGAATGGTTGTTGAGAGATCTGGATCACCGGCGGTGATGTAGGGGATGAATGCTACTTTCCCTTGTGATTTCAATTTTGTGAAAGTTTGTGAGATGCTTATGGTAGGGGCAGGAGTAGTGAGGGTGAGAGTATCCCTTGGATTTAGCTCAAGTAGTTTCTTGATTGGAAAGGTTAATGCTGTTTGGGATGGAGAAGGAAGATGATGAACCGGGTATCGAGGTTTCTTTGTATTCAGTTGAAGAAAGCTAGTAGTAAGTTTAAGAGAAGTAGGAAATGCCATTGAGGAAAATGTATGTTTAAGCCGGGGTGCTTCTCTGGTATATATGTTACTAGCTAATTGTGTAGTGGTGCGATATGAGCCATACGTACATTCATATTCTGGATATGTGAACCAGAATGATCAAACATGAAACATATATCAGCTCAATTGCATGTGAAATCTACGCGTCAAAACCTTTCTTTTCTTAACAACATAAACATGAAGAAATTTTATTAACAAGGGCTTCTGCAAAGTGACTGCATATATTATATTACGAACCAGGTATGTTGCAGCTCCAGCGAGCATCTCTTTTAAGGTTTTAAGTAAACTGAATACATCTTGTGATATCACAACATTCACAAGGTAAATACGAAGTTTTTGATCTTGTAGAGCATGTGATGTTTTTATTTTATTTTCAAAATTCAAATTATTTTTGTCGGTGAGATAGGTTAATGTCCATTTTGATTAGAATTAGAAGATATTTTGATTTGATAACTTCAATTTGTACAGATTTAATTACGTTCGTGCATGTCTCTATCATTTTTATACAAATTGTGCACGTATGATGCCTATGACAGGACTTGATGGAGGATTGGATTTTAAACTAGCACTACAGCGAGTGGATCGGGTGATTTGTTTGTCCATTCCTTTAATGTCTAAATCAGTAATGAAATGCTAATTTGGAGGAGTAAATATTGTTGGTTGTGTGATTCTCCTACCCTTTTTTTTTGTGTGGAATAGTTTACATGCTTGCATGTTACATGAAGTTTTGCCGAGGTGATGTTAGCTCAGTGGTTAGAGCGGTCACTACTTAGGATTCAGGTCCTGGTTCGAGTTATCATGGGGGTAAGAGTAAAATCCATCGATCCTTTTAAAAAAAAATTGCCTAGAGTAGAAGACTTGACTATTGGTGAATTCTTAATTCTGGACTGGCTCTCACCCTGATAAAATAGTTCGATCACTTTAACTAATATCAATGAAATTAGAACTATGACTTTCACAATATTAATTAGGCAAATAGCTAACAGGCCACGGCTGATTAACACAGACAAGAATCAATTGTATTTATATATAATTATCGCTATCATCCAACTCTAGTGATATTATTTGTATAAAGAGAAAAAGGAAGAAAAGAACAGCATACAAATAATTGTTTGAGTAGATATTGAAATCCTCTAAGAATATACTGGTATAAATGCTGGTTGAGATTCCCCGTAGCAAATTGGAACCCAATAATCTGAAACTGACACCCAAATTTGTAGCTAGGGAGTTGACGCGGCAGTGACGTGTTCCTAACTCCACTGCTGACCGCTTAAACCAGGAAACAGGGGAAGAGGGAGATCAAGCTCAGCAAGACTGCGACTGGGAACACAACTTGGTCGGCCCAATAATATTTAGAGGCTACAAACAACGTGAGACCTACGATACGCTGCTTTCAGTAAAGCGTGTACTAAGAATATTAAGGACATGCAGGGGGGCCGGTACCAAGTGGCTTTGAATAATGCACGTTTTACCTGAGAAGTTGAGAGTTGAAAGTTCAAAGTTGAGAGTTCAGACATACGACACATTATGAATATATAATAGTTTGGATTTTTGTTGGGGGCTCTAGCGAACTATTTCGTAATCTCTGAATAAGAAGAAGACTTGTAAATAAATATCGGAAAAATTATTTACATCGACATGATTTATTTTTGAGTAAATTTCAGTTTATTTTCTTGATTTTAACACTCTAAATCATGCGTAAATTTTTACATGTGTCCTTATAATTTTTGCGTTATTAAAGAGATATAATCATAGGTTTATACATGAATCAAGGTGACACAATATATCTTATCTCTAAAAAGATATACCTATTTTTAAATAGACTTATTAGCATGGGCGGATTCAGGGGGGGTCGAGTCTAGGCAGCTGCCTAGCCTCGAAATTTAAGATTTCCATCGCTTGTCTCTTTGGTCTTAGGGTTCCGTAGAATTCTTTTCTGAAGGAGACATGTCACGCCCTGAAATTTTGAATAACAAATTCAGATCCGAAACATGAATACTAACAATTACAAATAACGTTCTAAATTTTTTTCTCAGAAACAACCACGTCTCACACCACTCAATAATACACAACTACAATCTCAAATTTCTTATTACAGCACTCACTCACCAAATCAAATTGTAAAGCTCAAATGAGCATAACACACCTCACAATATAAATGCTGAAACTCAAATACTATTACTCTAAGCAGCCTGATCACCGTCCTGATTCTCTTGACCTGTAGGATTATCCGCTACACCGTTTGAATAGTGTACCGGAATTGTAAACACAAAACCCGATAAGCTTTTTGCAAAGCTAGTATGAGTTATTAGAAATAAAACAATAAATCAACAACTTTTACTCAAAAAAATCACAACTCAAAACAAAACATTCCACCTCCATTTCCAAACCATTTTCCAACAATTCTCATCACTCACCACTCGACCCATTTTATAAAATAAATGCGTATTCATGATCACGAGTAATTCAACTCGCTGCTTTCATGTCACACTTCAATTTTCAAAGGTGTATTCATGATCACGAGTACACTAACTCGCTGCTTTCATATCATACTATGGCAGACAGACTAGAGCTCTAACTGAATAATAATGTGTCACCTTGGCCAAGGTTCACGCTTACGATAATATTGCCTCAGTCACCACTTGTGACTAATCCGTAGAGTAAAACATTTAAAAGTTGTCCTATCTGACTCAAATATTACGCTTTAACTCACTTATGCTTTCTCACAATAAAACCAACAATTATATGATATATTGTATTTCTATAGAAAGTAAGTGCTCGAAATAATAATCCAAAAATCTAATTGCACACCATCCAGATATATATATTTGACGTAAATATATATATATATACGTAATCATCCACACATGAATGATCACTAATACCAACTATAAACCACACATAGTGAAAATCGAGACATTCATTTTTATACTTTAAATACATTTTTCTTACCTATGGACCGTAGTAGAACAAGTCTATATAATTCAAAAAAAATATTTATTTCCATAAACCTTTTCACTTCAATCACAATATAAATAAGGAAATTAACGACATTTGGTTCGTAAAATGAACTATGTGAGATTTACTCACCTCTTATCCAGCTGCGTCTTCTAGAAAGACAAATATAACAATCCGAATCGCCCACCAACTCAATTCGTCAATCACCTAATCAAATATAACCTTAACTTAGCAAACTCTTCGTAAAACACACTTAAGCGACAAACCAACTGTCGGATTCTAAATTAATGATAATCCAAGGGTCAGATTCTAAATTAATAATAATTCAATTGTCGGATTGAATTTAATTGATGATCCAATGGTCGGATTCAGAATCGTCCTTACAAACATCTCCACAAATTTATACGAAAATCCGACAGTCGGATTCTCACGAATTGCCTTTCGAATCGCTATTTCTCAATTATACAAAGATCCAACGGTCGGATCTTTGCCTGTAACCTCACAAGACGATCAACATATTAAAATTTGAAGCAAAAACGATGGTCAGATTCTCAAAAATCGCGAACCGAAGATAAAACGTAAAAAGTTAAATAGTGTTGTCAAAACTTAAAGCATCCATTTATCAACATTTTCTAAAATAACCTTGTAATATATCAAAACGCTCTTATGGATGCATAGTTCATCGCCTAGATAATAAAAACTCAAAATATGGTCCGACGCGCCGCCACAAGAGGCGGTCAATGGGCGGTCAACGCCGGTCAACCACCTCCGATGCAAAAGTCGTCAACTACGAACTTACTCAAAATGAAAGGGTGATCAACTTTCATACCTGGAGCTAAGCGAAATTTGATCTAGATCGTCTTAGATCAAGTTTGGAAGTTGGATTAATCTCGGTCGCACAATCAGTTTCCAGATCGAATCAGGGAGGTCGAAAAATTCAACTCTTGATCTTTTGCTCCACACTCAAAATCGTGATGCAAGGCTTATATGAAGATGATTAGGAGGAGGAGCACAACCCAAAAATGCCAACGGCTAGTCGGTCGGGGCTGGGCCTCTTCGATCCACGTCTGGGGGCAGCGCCGGGGCGAAGCGGGAGCAAGTGGAGGCTAGGCGTGGAGCAGCGATCACAGGGGAGGCCGGAGTGGGGAGAAAACCCCGGGTCGGGTCGCATCTGACCCGGCGGGTCTGAGGCCAAGAGAGAGAAATCGGGGGGGCTGGGGGCCAAAACGCAACAATGGAAAAATTTCATCATTTCTGAAATAATTCGGATTTTGTTTGCTATTTATAGAAAAATCTCTATTTTCAAAACTTCATAACTTAATTATACGAACTCCGAATATTGCGTTCCACATATGCATGAAATCGTATCGACAAGCTCTACAACTTTCATGAATGAAGTTTTCCCAAATTCCATACGTACACAAAATCAATTTTCACGACCCCCTAAATAACGTTCGTTTCGAAAATAAATTCATTCGAAACCAAATTTCTCAAACCACGACATACAAATTTATTCCAAATATCATAATTCAAATAATAGAATAATTATTGAATTACATAATTTAATTATATGAAAATTTGGGTCTTCACAAGACAACAAGAGGATTGGGGACAATACCATGCACGTCCTTTCTATTTCTTCTCCCCAATAAAGATGTCGTCTGATAGTTTAATATCTTTAATTAGGACTAAGCATCATAACTAGATTTAAATTCAATTAAATATAAATAACACTAGAAATTGTCCCCTCCTGTGGGTGTAGAGAAGTGGGTGGTCACCAGTCTAGAAGTGGTAGTTAGTTTCTGAAAATAATAAACTTTCTTATTATTAGGGTAAAGCTATGGTATGTTAACATTTCTCATACATAAACTATTTTTACTGCTTTAAGGACTCATGTTACCACTTTGAGGACAAATATTACTATTTTGAGGACTCATATGATAAACTAAGAAAATTACCACTTTAAGAACTCATGTTACCACTTTGAGGACTAATATTACTATTTTGAGGAATCATGTGGTAACTAAGAAAATTTACCACTTTAAGGACTCATGTTACCACTTTGAGGACTAATATTACTATTTTAAGGACTCATTTTACAACTTAAATATTAAATAGTAATATTAGTTCTCAAAGTGATTACATGAGTTCTTAAAGTGGTAAATTTTCTTAGTATCATATGAGTCCTCAAAATAGTAATATTTGTCCGAATGGATTTTAAAATAGCACTTGACAAAATATAACAAACAACGTGAGACATAGAGTTGCTTTTTTTTTTTTTTTTGATCACAAGGGTGCCCGAATGGAAAGGATAAGAAACCTAAATCACAATTAATCTTGGCTTAAACAAGCCGAAAAGGTCAGCTTTCAGAAGAGGCACGACATCAATAGGAGGGAAGCTAAAGAATCTGCAACCAGGCTCATAACCATGCCCAATATTCGCTAACAAATCAGCCACTGAATTACACTATATGTAAACATGGGTAAGGGACACATTCCAATCCCTACTCAAAAGCTCTTGGCAACTTGCCACAATACTATAAAGAGGGTGGAGATGAGCAATGGGAGAGAGAACCAACTTGACCGCAACAAGTGAATCCATTTCAATTTTCAACAGTCTACAACCATCCTGCCAAGCCATTTCCATTCCTTTCAGAAGCCCCCAAAGTTCAGCTTCAATAACTTGACCAATGCCCAACTTGGCAGAAAACCCATTCCTCCATTCCCCCCATCATTTTGAAGGGCACCTCCAGCACATATAATCCCAGTATTTTTATGCAAACTACCATCAACATTTAACTTGAGTCAATCCTTAGGTGGAAATTACCAACACAGTTGAGCCACCTGTCGTGGAGGTTTAGCATGTGTAATCATATTGGCTTCAAAAAATTCTCTAGCAAACTGATGAATAATTAAAGAAGGCCAAACTGGAAATTTGAAAGTATGATCCAAGATGATGCTGCACCTCCATTTCCATATATACCAAAGCCCCATAACAAAATAGCAACACCAAGGTACCTCATATTGCATTCTCACAGGGGACTTTAAATTGATAAGCAACCAATCATTAAAGGGAAGAGTGTAAGTTGAGGAGAACTCACTTGTGGGATGGAGGGCAGTCTAAATCCTCATAGAAATAGTGCAGTCTTTGAAGAGATGGTCCAAGGATTCAAGCGGGAAGCAGCATCTTGGACAACGAGTATCTATAGCCAGACCTCTACAAACCCTTACATCATTTGTAAGCAATCTATCATGCACAAGAGTCCATAAAAAGGTTTTCACCTTAGGAGGGACTTGAAGCTTCCAAATAAAGTTCCATGGCCATGGTTGAGGTTCCAAGTTCAAAAAAAGAGAATGATAAGCAGATTTAACAGAAAAGTTACCATTTTGAGATAACCTCCATATGATCGTGTCATCACCACTACGACTACCTCCTACATGCAGACTGAAATTTTTAATTTCACATCCTCAGATAAAAATTCTTGCACCCGATGTAAATCCCATCCACCATCACCGTGAACATCACACACTCTTAACCCTTTGAGGTTGGGAGGAATAGGCTTCAAGGCAATAGCAGACAAAACACCAAGACCTATCCAATTATCATTCCAGAAGGAAATTTGCGTACTAGATCCAATCCTCCATTTAGACCCCTCAAGGAGCAGTTGAGCTCCATAAAGGATGTCTTTCCATGTACTAGAGCTAGAAGGGAAAGGTGATGTTAGCTTCTGCATAATGCAATCATCTTTGAGGTACTTTTTATTTAAAGCCTAAGCCCACAACCCTTGTTCCTGTTGAAGAAGCCTCCATCCTGTTTTGGCTAACAAAGCCTGATTCATCATACAAGTCTTCTTCAATCCCAACCCACCATAACATTTCGGTTTACAGATCGTATCCCATTTCACTAGATGGATTTTCTTATGTTCTTCATTGTGCCCCCAAAGAAAGTTCCTGTTCAATCGATCAAGAGTATTACAAATGGACATAGGAAGTCTTACTGACTGCATGGTTTAAACTGGTAGGCCAGCTATAACCGATTGAATTAGAGTGTGTCTCCCAACCATAGAAAGAGTGTGGCTCTTCCAGGAAGTAAGTTTGAGTTTAGCTTTTTCAACTAGGCCTTTATAAGTTTCAGAGGTAACTCTCGAATGTAACAAAGGCACTCCAAGATACTTCCCTAAGTCATCGGTTAAGGGAGAACCACAAATATCAGATAATTGAGCCGCTAAACCTTCCTCAGTGTTTGGAGAACAGAAAAGGGAGGATTTCTCAAAACTTACTTCTTGGCTTGAATTTAAGCAAAAGCAATCAATACAAGAGCGCATCACATCAGCTTGAGCGAGAGAAGCCTCTGCAAATAAGATCAAGTCATCCGTGAAGAAAAGATGAGAGACAACAGGACCATTTAGAGAAATTTTCACAGGTTTCCAAGTACCTTGTTCCACATGAGAATTAATTAAATACGAAAGTTTCTCCATACATAAGACAAAGAGGTAAGGGGATAAGGGATCACCCTGCCTAAGCCCACTCTTAGGACTGACATTGTCAGTAGCTTCTCCATTAATAATGACTTTGGAGTTAACAGAAGTAAAATATTGAATCATCAGTTGTAAAAATTTACCCCGAATACCCACATCCCAGAGCATACTTTTGATAAAAGGCCACTGCATCTTGTCATACGCTTTAGCAAGGTCAATCTTCCATGCCATAAACCCAAGATTCCTCGGGAGTTTCGAAACTTATGCAAAAGTTCTTGAGCAACAATAATATTGTCAGTTATATTTCGACCAGGAATAAAACTAACCTGTGTAGGAGAGACCAACGTACTCATCATAGGCCTTAATCTCTGCACAATGATCTTTGAAACCACTTTATATAAAGTATTACAAAGACTAATCGAACGCAACTGTTTCACAGAGAGGGGGCTAGCCACTTTAGGAATTAAGACAATGAGAGTGTTATTCAGATTTTCAGGGAGCTCACATTTATCAAAGCATCCTTTAACCAGCTGAATAATGTCCTCTTTACATGTCGACCAATGGAGCTGGAAGAACTTTGCAGGAATTCCATCTGGGCCCGGAGCTTTTAGACCACTAAAAGAGAACAGACTATTCTTTATTTCTAATTCAGAAACATCATGATTGAGGTCACCAAGATCGCTTGGTTCAATTCTAGGGAACAGATTAGGAATAGCTTCACTTACTCCTAAGGTATTCTTCTTTCTGAATAACCCCTTGAAATAGTTCACAGCAATAGTATGCAGGTCATCTCTATCAGTCCTCCAAATGCCATACTCATCTTCAAGCCCTTCAATTCTGTTTCTTCTTCTGTGAATAATGGTGGATAGATGAAAGAATTTGGTGTTCTTATCCCCCTTCCTCAACCATGTATTTCTTGATTTTTGTCTCCAGAAAACCTCTTCATTGGACAACAGCTCATGATATTCTTTAGTTAACTCATTCTCCAAGTTCACAAGAAAAGGAGACTTTCTTTGACAGAGAACCTTTTGAATACCTGCAAGACGAGCAATTAGTCTTCTTTTTTCCCCAAAGATATTCCCAAAGACTTCCACATTCCATTTCTTAACTGCATCAGTAAACAAACCCATTTTATTGGAGATTGAAAGTTCCTCCATAGACCAATTTTGCCTGACAAAGTCTCCAAACTCTGAGTGATTCAACCACATTGCCTCAAAACGAAAGGGTTTGACAGTCGGAGAAGGAGTTTGAGCCCTACTCAAACTGAGAAAAATAGGACAATGTTCAGATTTTACTCTTGCCACATGTTGAACAAAAGCATCTGGAAACTCATGTCTCCACGAAATGTTACAGAGGCCTCTATCCAGTCTCTCCAAAATCTCTTCCCCATTTCTGTTGGCCTTCCAAGTAAAATCAGCACCAATATAGCCCATATCAATCATGAAGTTTCTGTCAACCCAATTTGCAAAGCTACCCCCACCCAGAACAGCTCGTCCCCCTTGTTTATCTGCATATGAAATTAAATCATTAAAATCACCAGCGATAAGCCAGGAGATAGTACAATGGGAATTAAAATTATCCAAATAAGACCAAAGCTCCTCACATAAAACATGATCAAGACTTGCATAGATAGCAGTGAAGAACCATTGCTTATTCGAAGATTCAGTGACCAGAGAGGTAATAGACTGAAAATTACTATCTACCACTTCTAACTTCACCTGTTGTTCATCCCATAAAAGCCAAAGACCACCAGAAAAACTAGTAGCATCCTCAATAGCAAAAGACGAAAAGCCCAAGGATTTTGCAACATTTTTAGCCTTGTCTCCACTAATTCGAGGCTCAGAAATCACTAAGATATTAAATCTATAAATTCTTCTCAGGTCCTCGATCAAACCAAGCAGTTTTGAGTCTGCAGCACCTCTAACATTCCAATATAGAATACTTGACATGATAACAAGATTTAGGTGGGTGAAAAAAAGGCAAAGGGCGTAGCCCTATCAATGAGTAGTTGCAATTTCCTCCATGGAAGAAGAAACTACATCAACCATATCTGCATTAGAACCAACATTCCCAGGAGAAATATCCTTACTTACCCCAGAAGAGCTAGCACACAACAACGGTACTGCACCAAACATGGAAACCGTCTCATCCTTCCCCAATTGATTATTAACAACATCATTTGGGTCAGGGGCCTGTGGAGGAGAGGGCATAGTTGAATTAAGAGCTTGTGGAACAACTTGTGGTTGTATACTGAAAGGTCTAACAACAATTCCATTTGTTACATCTTTCAGGGCTTTCCTCTGCCGAGAAGGCTTCTTCAAAACTCTTTCCTTAACCTGACTTGGTTCAATAACAGTTGTTGCCCTTTCAACAAAAAAGGGGGGGGGGGGGTGTAGCATGAGCAGCTTGTTCAGATGTAGTAACTTTACTTTTATTTTTTCCTCTGGAGTTGACTGATAATTTTATATTCAGCACTGGCCGACTACTTTGCTCAATATCAACAGAACTGTTCTTCAAGCTAATTTTCCTTTGGACTTGTTTCCATGTCTTTGTAGTGGTAGGGCTGATTGTTGAGGCCACTAGTCCGGCTAAAGGAACAGATGAGTCTTCAATGTCATTTGCAAGCACTTGGAACCGAGACCCTTGATTGTCTACCTTCCCACTACCAGAGGACTTGTTCTTCATATTATTCTTCTTTTTCTTATAGCTCACATCGTTCCATGGCCCAAGGCCTACCACATTGGTGCCATCTACACCCTTTCCCATTTCTGTAATATTCTGATCCACCTGAGGTTCGGAGGTAGGAGCTTCTGTTTCCATGGACACAACATTCTCATCAGTAATAGTTTTGGTTGATATAACAGCGACACTCTCCTTCTCCTTACTTTCAGGACAATTTGCTTTTGTGTGTGCAAAAATACCACAATTGTAACAGAAAGTAGGCATATATTCATACTCTATTCTATACCAAGTTCTCTTCACCTGTAACTCAGCTCGCAAAGGCTTCGCTAAATCCAATTCAACACAAATTCTTGCATACTTACCTCTTGCTTGAGTAGCAGTATGCATGTCCACTTTAACAGTCTCACCAAGGAGTTTGCCAATCTGGGTAAGAGAATCAAGCTTGAAATAACGGATATCCAAACCAACAATCCGCACCCAAACAGCTAGATGGGTAACACGGTGGTTCGTTGAATCGAAATCAGGCTTCCATTTTTGCATTGCTACATATTGTCCCGCAATCATCAGCAGTCCACCTATTAGCACAAAATCCATATCTTCCTTCAACACAAATTTGACAAGGAAGAAATCATTGGGAATATCAATAAGGAACCAAGGACCTTTCAAATTCCATCTTGACTTGAGGCGATCTAGAAGAAAATTATAGGTCATGGGTCTACCCAAAGTTTTGAGCACAACAGTATGAAGCCAAGGCTTGCATAAATCCTCCTCCACCTTCTCAGAAAACTGAATAGATAGACCTCGCTCCAGTTCACAAACCGTATAATCAGCCGCTGTGATTGGAGAGATAGCATCCAGCCCTCTCGCAGAGGGATCAAAAACCTCAATCCCCATCAGAGATGCTTTGAAATTCAGAGCTGCCGGGATGGGTGTCGGTTCGTGTGATGTCGTCTCCATCTCAGATACGCTCCCCTTAGTTTCAAGTCGTGCTCGTTTCTTCCCATCAAAGATTTGAGTAGTAGCGTCTCCACCACTCTCCTCATGAGAAGACGAGGTAAAGACGAAGGGAAAAGCCGGCGATGCCACTGTGACAACGCCATCACAGACCCACGGTGTTTTCACGTCTAAAGCCTTCCGGCAAGAATCTGCAGCACCATCCGGAGACTCTAGTCCGCAGAAACCAGTAGCAGAAGCTTCAAATCTACCTCTGTCGATAGAGTTACTGTAGCAGCATGTGAAGCATTCAGGTTACTATAGCACGCAAAAGAATCGCTCAGAGAGAGAAATCACTATAGCAGCACGCGAAAAAAGTCGTACCTAGAGTTGCTTTCAGTAAAGCGTGTACTAGGTAATTAAGGACATGCAATGGGCCTATGCCAGACTGGCTTTGTAGTATTGCACATTTTCAGCAAAGCGTGTCTTAAGAATATCAAGGACATAATGCACATTATACTTTAGAAGTTGAGAGTTGAGACTAGAGGTGGCAAACGGGCCACTAAGCACGAGCATGACATTGGCTTGGCAAGCTTAAAAGCGACCTGGTACGGCCCAAACCCGTTAGTGGACTGACACTACCCGAGCACGTTAGAATAACGGGCCGGGTTGGGCCTAGGAATATTGGCTCATTGGCCAGGCCCGGCCTGAGCCCGTAATGGGCCTGGCACGGCTCGAGCACGACATATTATGGGCCGGCCCATTACAAACACAAAATTTCATTTTGCTTTTAAAAATATTAAAAAACTACAATGATGAGATTTGAATATTAGACCTCTTTATTTAAAATATCATTACAATTCCACCAATACTATTTCTTTTATGTTGTCAAAATAGTGAAATAAAACATTATATCCTTGTCTTAACATAAGTATTATTTTTTAAATATTAAATATATATTTATTAATAAAGACTAATCTCATCATAATACAACTATAGAATGAAAGAAAGAATAATATGATACTAAATCTTCATTATATTAATAAAGATTAATCTCACAATAATATACTAAAAAATATATATTTTGAGTTATTGTTTTCTTTCTTTCTTTCTTATAGTGGAATATAAAATATTATTAGAAAACTAATGTTAAAAAGCTAAGATTAAGAAAAACGTTGTAGAACTTAATTTATTTTAATTTTCTAAATAATTAATAAAATTAACTTTTAGTTGTTCAAATTAAGATTTTAAAATCGTGCTTTTAGTGAGTAGGCACGAGCGCAGCCCGTTAATCGAACCGGCTTGAGTAAGGCCTGACATGATATGGGCTCGGACCATGGACCGGACCAGGCTTAATGTTTAAGTAAAATGTGTCGGCACGAGCACGACACAATAATAAAGGGGCCGGCTCAGACATGGCCCGAATCACGACTAGGCCTGCTTAAAATGGGCGGGGTCGGGCCGGGCCAGCCCGTTTGCCACCTCTAGTTGAGACATCCGTCACATTATGAATATATACTACGCATTACATATAAATAGTCTGGGACTTTGTCTGGGACCCTAGCCAACTATAATGTATTTTATCAGACCAAAACAAAAACAAAAAAACTATGATGTATTTTGTATTTTGTATCTCCAGATAAGAAGACTTACAAATGAAAATAGAAAAAATTCATTACATCGACATGATTTTTTTTTGGGTATACATTTTTTATTTTTTTTTTACTTTTACACTCTAAATCATTTATGATCCTACATTTTTAGTTTCATCACATGTGTCTCTATATTTTGTATTATTGAAAATATATAAGGATGATTCTAGTCATACCTCCAAATTTTCTTTTTGGATCTCTCAACTTTTTTGAAAATTTTGAAATCCTAGCCTCTTTTACTCCCTAATCAAAACTTTCACCAAATACATACAATCCTACTCAATTACCCAATGAATCTACCTTGCCTTCCACCACTGCAACTCTCTCGGCCTTGGCATTGGTGTCAACTACACTAATGAAAAATATTTCTCCACATTAGAATCGTACTACCCTAGCCTGCTCTTCCCAACTTTATCAATTTACTCTGTTCTGTACCCAAAAAGAAAAAGGCCGGTTAACAAACGAAAAATCCATTGAAACAAGGGCAACGTGCTCAGACTTTAAAACATGAGGCAAACAACTAGTCTACCAAAATCATGTATAAACACCAGTAATTAATTGGGAGTAGTTCATAATCATATCATGAATGTTAATTATCCTACCTACAATACGTGAATAAGAGAAAGAAAGTTTATCAATATCAATTAAAATAGAAGGGCAAATGAACAAGAATATCTCTCTTTGCAACGTTGCAGTGGTAATGCAAGGTCTTAGCAAGATCGGAACTTAATGCCTTCGGGAAAAGGAAGAGAGTAAGAAAGAGAGAATAGGGGTAAAGATGGAAATTTGATGGCAAAAATTTTGAGAGGTGTCCAAATAGCAAATTTGAAGGTCTGATTAGATCCACCCAATATATAATCATGAGTTTATAGAGAAACCAAAGTGACATAATTTATCTATCTTAACAGATAAAAGACGTACATAACTATTTCGAAAGAAACTTATTAGCAATATGACTCGTACCCTTTAAATTTTAGAAAAATGATGACTAATTATATAATCACTCCCATTAAATTAAAATATTATGATATATAATTTTCGTCATTATTCTATTCAAGTACATCATGACTATAGCTGCATGTAGTAATCTTAGTAGAAAACTTTATCTCACAATTAAACTACATATACATGCATCATCAATGGAGAGCAGACTTGAAAGACTTGGTGAAAGTTTCAAGTTCTCTCAACCCTTCAAGAGGAGATCTAGCTTCACCTAGAACCTTCATAATGGCACTTCCAACAATAACGCCATCAGCCCCCCACTCAGCCACCTGTTTCACATGTTCAGGCTTAGACAGCCCAAACCCAACCGCCACTGCCTTGCTGGTGGCATCCTTAATCTCCCTCAAAAGACTCGGAACTTGTTCGTTCACTCGCGCACGAGCTCCGGTGACCCCCACCGTGCTCACTAGGTACACAAATCCCTCCGAAGCTTTGACGATGTCTTTCATTCGGTCTGTTGTAGTAGCTGGAGTGGTCAGTAGCACCAACTCAATGCTATTTTTCGCAGCTTCCTTCCTCAAGATTTGTGTCTCTTCAAAAGGAACATCCGGAACCACAAGCCCACGTACACCTGCTTGACTAATGGTGAACATATAGTTTTCGATGCCACGCTTGATGATAAGGTTATAGTATGAAAAAAGAACAATGGGGCAAGACAGTTGTGGAACAACTTCCTTCAACATTGAGATGACTTTGTTGAAGTTTGTCCCTCTAGCCAAGGAGCGGGTGGCTGAAGCACATATGACGGGACCGTCTAGTAACGGATCGGAGTAGGGAAGGCCTAGTTCGATTACGTCTGATCCACAAAAATCGAGCACCTTCAATGCCGCCCCGGTTGTTGAGAGATCTGGATCGCCGGCAGTGATGTAGGGGATGAATGCCACTTTCCCTTGTGACTTCAATTTTGTGAAAGTTTGCGAAATGCTTATGCTAGGGGCACGAGGGTGGGTGAGAGCAGCCATTGGATTTGGGCTAAGAACTCTTTTGATCGATAAGTTTAATGATGTTTGGGATGGAGAATGAAGCTGTTGTTGAAATGGTTTTTGGGGTTTCTTTGTATATATAAAGCCGGGAGCAGGAAGTTTAAGATAACTAGGAATAGCCATTGAAAAAATTAATTTGTTTAGCTGGTGAGGTGCTATGATATGATATATATATATACACGTTCTTAGCAATTTGAAAAGTAAAACATGAATTGTTAGCTCTGTTGTGAAATTTAACGTGAACCACTATTTTTCTTGACAATATAAACGTGAAATAAATGTAATAATTGCATTACGTACTAGATATGAAGTGCTTGATATGAAACATATGACATATGTCGATAGGTTCATAGGTTCCGGTCTTGAAAACAACATACTACGTACCCAGCTACTAACCTAACATCGTACTGAAAATGAAAGGTTAGGGCTACCGTTTGCTTTCAGTAACTGCATGTGTTACATCGGGTGTGGTGTGGGTGGGTGGGGGTGTGGTGTGTCGTCCAAAACTACAATTTGATCTCCTAAACTACAATTCATCAAGGCAGGGCGTTCAAAGACTTGGTGAAAGTTTCAAGTTCTCTGGACCCTTGCAATGTTGATCTAGCTTCACCTAATACCTTCACAATGGCACTGCCAACAATAGCACAATCAGCCCCGGCCCCAAGTTCGCCATGCACCTGTTTCACATGCTTAGGCTTCGACCACCCAAACCCAACCGCCACTGTCTTTCTTGTCACCTCTTTAATCTCCCTCAAAAGACTCAGAACTTGTTCATTCACATGTTATCTAAAAGGATAGTTGTTATATATGTGTTTGTGTGTGTGTAAGGCCCTCCCACTAAGGGTTCTATTTTTTTGGTCATTTTAAGGGATCTCTTGTATGACCTATTTTTTATCGTATTTCTATATCTTGACCGTTTAATTTTTAGGTCTTAATGTATAGATCATTTATTCAATTTTTTTTTTTGCCAAATTAGTAATCATTAAAGTATCGAACTAGATTAAATCAATGGACGAACATAATCTGTCAAACTTGAACCGTTCATGTTTATAATTGTAAATCGCAGTTATGAATACCTTAACGATTATCAATTTAGATCAAAATTTACAGAAGTGAGCTACTCACATAGAGCTAAAACCTAAACAGTTAAGATAGGTATACGTGATAAAAAAATGGGTCTAATAAGCGATCCTTTAAAATTGTCAAAAAATAAAAATCCTTCATTAGAAGGGCCCTGACACACACACGCACACGCACGCACTCACGTGACTTTTAAATTTTTAAAATTTAATGCCTACCAATTTCTCTATTTTATTTTATGCTATGAGTTTCATTTGATACCTATTCCAAAAAATAGTTTTGCCTTTTACGGTTGAAAAGAAGGCACAACCCATATCGACGGCTATTTTGTATTCTTATTTAATTGAAAGTGAATATTGTCAAGTAAAGTTATTCAATATACTAAGAAAGATGGATGTTGCCAATCTGATCATAATGACATAATCAACTTATCATCTTGAAGCTTTATATCAAATATATAAGAGATCTTCATGCTTGTGTGTGCCTATCCTGTCTCTGGATTCATGGCATAGGGATTCATGGCATAGATTGGCAGGCCTGGGGCACATTGCTACCTTTGTAAGCTTTGCATATATAAACGGTAAAGTTTGCATAGTCCTGCATTGATTGAGGCAAGAAAATGTCACACACATAGATATATATATATATATATATCTACATATATCTATATACATATGTGTGTGTTGTCTGTATGTGTGTGTGTGTGTGTATATATATATATATACACAGTGCTTCTCCGGTGCGGACGTCCGCAGTTTTTACTTAGGTGCGGATTTCCGGTTTTGACCCACTTTCCGATCACATTTTCACATCTTAGCCGTTCAGTTTTTAGGTCCTAATGTATAGATCATCTCTGCAAAATTTCAGCCAAATTAATGATTGTTAAGGCATCCAAAACTGCAATTTACAACAATTAACACGAACGTTCCGGTTCAACAGATTCGGTTCGTTCGTGTAAATTGCAGTTTTGGATGTCTTAACGATCATCAAATTGGCTGAAATTTTGCAGAGATGATCTATACATTAGGATCTAAAAACTGAACTGTTAAGATGTGAAAATGTGATTGGAAAGTGGGTCAAAACCGGAAATCCACACCTGACCAAAGTTTTATATATATATATATAGATGATCTAAGGAGAATCGTCCGTGAACAACAAAAAGATGCGGATGTGTAAGAGTAGCTGTTGGATTTCATGAATGAGATTTGATGATCATGCTCAGAGTTTCTTTTACACAAGCCAACACGGATTAGAAAAATGTGCATAGTGATCTGATCCCGTTATTATCGAGGGGACCTGAACCACACACCAAAGTTATCGTCTTCTTCTTCCTTCTTTAATCTGAGTTCTCACTGAAATTATAGCTTGGGTATGTTGGTTTTGGGTGAGGGGCATAGTGCTTTGGTAAGGCAGTAGTTAGTGAAGTTAACAAAGCTTTCTTACAAATCAGTATGAACTCATTTGTCACCAACCTGATTTCTATTCCAATTTGTCTCTCTGTTTTATCAAATCTATGATGAGAAAATTTTTCCTAAAACTTCAAAGTTCATTTGAAGTGCTACAAAAGTTCCAAATTTAATGTTCTTAGCTCTATTTCTCCTTCTTTCCACTTTTCTTTCTTTCCTATTTTTCTTCTTTTCTTTTCATTCGATTATTTATATTAGTAACTCAAAACTGATGAGAACCCAATGTTAATGTCTAAGAATTCAGTGGTAGCTGAACTTGGTTAACGCTGGTCCGATGGGCGGACCGCTACTTGTGATACTTTTGTGGATTCAGCTACCTATCAAATGAAATACAAAGGGCGTCAAAGGGAGACCGCAGTGGGTGGTATTCTCTTCTCCGATGCCTAAGTTAGGCAATGTATTTATGTTAACAGGATAACAGTAGGTAAGTAGTAAATGCGTAATTAATGAGGAGAGAGGAGATAACCTTTTATAGGTGGGGAAGAGGCTAACCTCTTCCATGTTTTCTATGTGGGACTGATATGCATCAGTTCCCAGTTTCTGAGCTTCTGATGCTACCATGACGTGACGCGTGGCGACGTGTCAGAGATGATCTGGGGGTGAGCCGGGGCTTAGGCGATGGCCTGTCTGGTGGTGCTTCTGTAGGTCACATCATTGATAGTTTTTGGTACCGCTGGCGGTAGTGTGAACATGGATCATTATAGCTAATTATGATTGGCAAATGTCTATGTAAGTACAAGTCCCCCAAGTCCCCAATCAACGAGGGTAATCTTGGTTGTGGAGTTGCCTAGAGGTTTAAAGCGTTACTTCAGCTAGACTTACCACAACCATAATTAGTAATTAGCATCAGTGCGTTGTCAACCATGGACTTATAGCAAATGCTTTATACACTTTTGGGCAGGCCCCTGATAGGCCCCCCCAGGGAGTCCCCCACTCCCCGACTAAGATAGACCTCCGTTTGGTCGGTGTATTGTTTGTTGAGGGGAGCTGCACTGAGTAAAGGTTGTTGGGTAGCTAGCCCAATCTTTGATACCCTAGTGTCAGGGGTCAACGTGCCTGATCAGGGCCTGTCATAGATTGTGTTGACGTGTCCCCTTACTTATCTCGGAGGAGAATATCTTGACTACAACACTGCGTGGCAGTCATTGTTAGAGTGAGGAGTTACCTCAGAAGTTGTTACTGGAGAAGTTTCTTCCACTGATGGTAAGCGGTACGAAGTGCCATGGGAACCTGTGTGAGATGGAGAAATTCCGTTAGCGGTATTATTTTTAGCGGAGACTGTCGCTTTCGAGGTGAAGGGGAGAAGTTCTAGCGGAGTTGTGCTTAGCAGAGACCCTCATTTGCAAAATGCGAGGGAGATGTTCGACTAGCGGAGTTGCGTTTAGCGGAGAATCTCACTCTCAATCTGAAAGGGAGAAGTTCCTCTAGCAGAGTTGCGCTTAGCGGAGACTCTCACTTGCAAGATAAAAGGGAGGAGTTCCACTAGCGGAGTTGCGCTTAGCGGAGACTCTCACTTGCAAGATGAAAGAGAGAAGTTTCTCTAGCGGAGTTGCGCTTAGCGGAGACTCTCTTGTAAGATGAAAGGGAGTTTCTCTAGCGGAGTTGTACTTAGCGGAGACTCTCACTTGCAAGATGAAAGGGAGAAGTTCCGCTAGCGGAATTGCGCTTAGGGAAGACTCTATTGTAAGATGAAAGGGAGCTCTGCTAGCGAATTTGTGCTTAGGGAAGATTCTCTTATAAGATGAAAGGGAGCTCCGCTAGCGAATTTATGCTTAGCGGAGACTCTCACTTGCAAGATGAAAGGAGTTCCGCTAGTGGAGTTGCGCTTAGCAGATACTTTCTTGTAAGATGAAAGGGAGAAGTTCTACTAGCGGAGTTGCTCTTAGCGGAGACTCTCACTCGCAATATAAAAGGGAGGAGTTCGTTAGCGGAGTTGCATTTAGTGGAGACTCTCACTTGCAAGATGAAAGGGAGGAGTTCTGCTAGCAGAGTTGCGCTTAGCGGAGACTCTCACTTGCAAGATAAAAGGAAGAAGTTCCGCTAGGATTCTCCCTTGCAAGATGAAAGGGAGGAGTTCCGCAAGAGGAGTTGTGCTTAGCGGAGACTCTCACTTCACGGTTCATATACCTATTTTTTTCTACTGTTACTTTAGGTGGACGCTTCGTTTGACATCTGCCGACATGTGGTAGTCATGCATTGGGTTGGCATGTTTGCGTACGCCTGCTTAGCATGCTCGTCTCTTCGCCATTAATGCGTGTAATTATCTTTTTTGTAACCGAGGTGACGCTTCGATTAATCCGGATAGTGGGTTAGATCGTGGGACACGCGTACGGTGCTCGTTTGATGTCGTTTTTCAACGAATGGTCCGGATTTGTTTGATGTTGACATAAAAGATAGGGAAACCACAGTGGTTTTGACATCTTCTGCACTTCAAAGCCTAAGTCGTCGTGTTCAAGCTTTTGCTCTCTGAGAGTCCGAGGATTTCATTTTGCAAATTGATTGAAAACGTTGCCTTCTGAAGGGAAGAACTTTGTTAGAGTGAAGATATATATCCTAGACGCATCCAATTTCTCACATCCCAGGTGGGCGATCTGAACCTCGTGCCAATTTTGTTGGTTCTTACTTCTGTCAGTTTCTGTTTTTGTTGTTTGGGGTGATTGTTGCCATGTTGCTGTGTGTCTAAGGGTCTAGGAAGGCTTTTGGAGGGTGATTTAGGCGTTTGTGGCAGAAGATTGGGTGTTATAGATTTGCTAGATGGAAGAATCTGAGTTTTGAGTGTGTATATGTTGTGTTCTTGTTTTGGTATTTTCTGGGTTTGTTCTTGGTGTTCTTGACTGAAATCTGATGCAGGAATAGTTTGGATAGGTTTGGAACTGACTGACTTGGGTTTTAAGGTGTTTGTGATGGACAGCGTCGTAGAGATCTCGAGCAGTGAGGATTTTGGGTCTGACATGTCGCTCAGAGTTTCCGATAGGATTTTTATTGACTTGTTGTGTTCGTCTGCCCCTGCAGGAACCTCACTACCAGAACCGCTAGAAATCGAACTATTACAAACCATACCTTGGGAAGTGGCGATGGCACGCAGCGGGCACCTAGAGAGTTCGACGACATGGGAAAAGACTACCGCTCGTGACCTGCATGAGGAGAGGCTAGCCAGCAATAGTACAGCTAGCAGTTCTGCTCATGATGGAGAGGCGGGTGAGGATGAGATAGAGTCCACCTGGTCACTTAGTGATGGTACCCCGATTGACGAGGCGGGGGATCCGATGAGCGTATCCGCCATCACCAAGCTTAAGCGAGTGTATCGCCTTCCCAGAGTGGTGAAGTTATGTCTGTCAACAAGGGAGGAGAGGGCATCATTTCTGTCTGCCTGTTGTGATGCCGTGCATGAGCTAGCTTTCCTTCAGGGGGCAACGTTTTTGCAGCTCCCCAATCTTCAGATTCTGCTATGTGAGTTCAATCTCGCCTTCGGGCAAATTTCTCTAACATGTGGAGGCTGTTGATAGCGATGAACACCCTCTGGCAGGTGACTGGGTGTGAAAGGCTTACCGTGGTGGAGGTGTTGCATTTTTATGAACTGGTTTACGTGAACTGCTAGGGTTGCAGCGGACAGGTGAATCTCACTCACCTCCAGGGGGCGGCCACGCTGATCGAGAATTTGAGGGATTCGATGTCCCTGTAGTGGTTGACCTTCTGTGTTGCGACGTCTGGGTGGGAATATGATGCGGAGGTGAACATCGGACCTCCATCATTTAGAATTAAGTCTGAGTTCCAGCCTATTCGAGGTTGCCGTTGTTTCCGCTAATGATTTGATGGGTGTTTAGTCCTTTTTTTTTTATAGTGGCCCTATTTTCCTTGTGCAGTGGGCTTGCGGTTCACGTTGACCCAGGACGAGCGGTGTCATGTTGAGAGGATTAAAGGGTGTTGGAAGAATCGCAATCTTTTTTACCTTTGCTGGCTTATAGGCTGGGTGTTGCTGGTTGATCTTAGGTTGACCCGTGCTTTGGGTAAGTGGCCGCCGCCAACTAGCTTTGGTTTCTTGTGGAACTTGTGTCACACTAACTTGCCTTGTGTATATTTAGATTCTGTTCCTGGCAACAAGGCCAGTCACGATGCCTTCAAGAGAGCTATGGATCACGCGGAATTGAACAACTTCCTTGAGGGCTTGTACGCCGCTGGATGGACTGCCAAGCAGACGGTCATTGACCCTCAAACCTTAGCACTGATCGAAACAGATGCGGAGGTGGTGATGCAGATGCCGCATCACACGCACATTGTCGCTGAGGATCAAAAGGTGGTATTGCCTGAAGGTCGCGAGGAGCGCTGCGTTGGTGGAGAAGGTGGGGCCAAGGTCCCAGAAGGAGGAAGAGACAGAGTTCCCGCTCAGCAGCTTGGGACCCAGCGGGAGCGGACGAGGCCGTTGAAGGAGCTAGTGACCATCACTGGCCTTGTGCCTCAAGGGCACCAAGGTTTGCCGTCGAGGGCGCCGTTCAGGGGGTAACGTTTCCGCTGCTCCCCAATCTTCAGATTCTGCTATATGAGTTCAATCTCGCCTTTGGGCAAATTTCCCTAACATGTGGAGGCTGTTGATAGCGCTGAACTCCCTATGGTAGCTGTCTGTGTGTGAAGGGCCTACCGTGGTGGAGGTGTTGCATTTTTATGAACCGGTTTACGTGAACCGCCAGGGTTGCAGCGGACAGGTGAATCTCACTCGCTGCCAAGGGGCGCCTACGCTGATCTAGAATTTGAAGGATTCGATGTCCCCCTAGTGGTCGACCTTCTGCATTGCGACGTCAAGGTGGGAGTATGATGCGAAGGTGAACACCGGACCTCCATAATTTAGAATTAAGTCTGAGTTCCAGCCTATTCGAGGTTTCCGTTGTTTCCACTAATGATTTGATGCGTGTTTCGTCCTTTTTTTTTTTTTTGATAATGGCACTATTTTTTTTGTGCAGCGGGTATGCGGTTCACGTTGACCCAGGACGAGCGGTGTGGTGTTGCGAGGATTAAAGGGTGTTGGAAGAATCGCAATCTTCTTCACCTCTGCTTGCTTATAGGCTGGGAGTTGCTGGTTGACCTTAGGTTGACCCGTGCTTTGGGTAAGTGGCCGCCTCCAACTAGCTTTGGTTTCTTGTGGAACTTGTGTCACGCTAACTTGCCTTGTGTATATTTAGATTATGTTCCTGGTAACCAGGCCAGTCACGACGCCTTCAAGAAAGCTATGGATCGCACTGAACTGAACAACTTCCTGGAGGGCTTGTACGCCGCTAGACGGACTGCCAAGTAGACGGTCGTTGACCCTCAAACCTTGGTGCTGACCGGAACAGACGCGGAGGTGGTGATGCAGATGCCGCATCACACGCACATTGTCACTGAGGATCAATCGGTGGTATTGCCTGAAGGTCGAGAGGAGCGCGGCTCTGGTGGAAAGGGTGGGGCCAGGGTCCCAGAAGGAGGAAGAGATAGAGTTCCAGCTCAGCGACGTGGGACCCAGCAGGAGCTGATGAGGCCGCTGAAGGAGCCAGTGACCTTCGCTGGCCTTGGGCCTTAAGGTCACCAAGGTCCGCCGTCAAGGGCGCCGGTCAGGGGGGCATTACTGGAAGAGGCGTTAGAACGACAGCGAGGGGAGTGACCAGTAGGGTGAGGCGGTGCCGATCGAGGTACGCCAGCAGTCTAAGAGGACGAGGTAGGCTCCACAACCTGTAGCTACCGCCGTTGGTGGGGAGGTGCCCTCAAGCGAGTTGGACTCATTTGCAGCTTATGCGGAATTTTTGACTGAGCTTGAGCGAGAGTTCCTCTTCCATCTCTGCTAGCGGCTAGGGTTCGGCGGGTTGGATAGGACCATCCGGGAGACAACTATGTAGCAGTTGCCCTTTAGCTCAGCCTTTGGGCATTTATGCGTCAGGCTCCATGAACTATTTCTGGCGACCTCGAAATCGTCTCTCTTGGAACGGCAGCTGAGAGACGAGGTCGAGGGACTTTAGCGGGAGCTAGAGCAGATATCCAAGAGGTTATTGGACAGTGAGGGCCTTCGCACCAAGGCAAAGGTGAGCTTAGTGGATCTCCGTGGTAAGTTGGATGTTGCCATCGACTGGGACTTGGAGCGAAATAACCGCGTTGCTCAACTTGAGCTAGATATGGCTTTACTCCGCGAGGAACTGGATGTCAAGACTTGGCGTGCTGACATTCTTCAGCAGGATTTTGCCACCAAAGGTATGGAGGTGAAGAAGCTGGAGGTGGAGGTTGCTCAGCTGGGCGCTGAGAGGAGTCGCGCTGAGGCTGCCACTATAGGGGCCTTTAAACAGTCGTCGGCGTATAAGCAGGCCCTGACGGATGCGGCAAAAGCTGATGCCACTGCCAACCTGTACCTGCTGAACAAGAAGGGCCCCATTGATTGGGTCAGAGCGTCCCAACCCAGCGCTCCGTCGGGTGGACTAGATCATTCTGTAAGTGGTGTGGCCGCCAATCAGCCAGAGGGTGCCCGGTCATGCAACAGTGAGAGTGGTGAACACCCGGCGGATGTCCCTTCACGGACTCCGGTCACCACTGCATCTGATGTGTCCCGCACTAACTTTATGGCGGGGTTCACTAGGGCAGATGGTACAATCGAGACGCCAAGTCCGAATGTGCACGGGTCTGATCAAATGAGCTGGTTGACCGCTCAATAGCCGCCAATTAAAGGTGAAGACGTTGCCTCTGCCCCCACGACCCCTGAAGATTGTCTTAGCTTCCTTTGCTATATATATATATATATATATATATATATATATTTTTTTTTTTTTTGTAGTTGCCGCTGAGACTCCTTTTTTTTTTACATGTAAGAATATTTTTGGCCGGTAGTCCCGGCCTGGATTATTAATGAACACTTTTTGCTTGAAATTTTCTAAGTGTTGCCGCTGGCAGAATATCTTGTGTGATTAATGTTTATGCACCACTAGAGTTTTGACTAGAGCTTTTGTTAATCAATGAAACATTAAAGGAATTAAAATTGTTCCAAGTGCACGCTGTAGCGGACGTGGTCCGCTAAAAGTTGTTGGCTTTACCAGTTAACTTATTTGTGCTGTGGAGAACAATAGTTTGAATAATTCCTCATTTCATTGATAGCTAAGAGATCAGCATTTACAAAAGAGGGAAAGTACCCTTTGGGTAGCCCTTAGCTAAATATTGTGCAAAAATTTAGCTAAGTCAAGATGCTCATGGGTTAGCGGTATGACTATTTGTAGTTGTACCAAAGGTGCTCGGTATCAAGGGTGGGTCGTTGTGACACCAACCTTGTCCATTAAGTAGAAAGTGCGGGGGCTGACGACTTCTATTATTTTGTACCTTATTTCCCAAGTGGGCCGGAGGGGTTTTGGCGGTGGAATGACTTCCTTCATTACCCAATCCCCCAGTTTGAGGTTTCGGGCCTTGACTCTGTGTTGTAGAAACGCGATACCCGTTACTTGTTTTGCAAGTTGTGCAAGTGGACTTTGTGGCGTTTTTCCTCAAGGAGATCTTTGTCGAGGTTGATGCCTTCGCCGTTGCTCTCGGGGGCAGTAACCTTTGACCCTGGTGGTAGGTTGGGTGACTTTTATGGGTAGGACAGCCTTAGTTCTGAACATCATACAAAACGGTGTCTCGCCGTTAGCAGATTTCGGGGTTGCCCTAATGGCCCATAGAACCTCTGGTAGCTTCTCCGCCCATAAGCCTTTAGCGTCATCGAGTTTCTTTTTAAGCAGCTTCTTGATTATCTTGTTTGCCTGGCCATAAGCCTGGCCATTAGTCTGAGGGTGGGCCATAAATGCAAAACTCATCTTGGTACCCAGGTTGGCGATGAAAGATATGATCTCATTGTTGTTGAATTGTGCTCCGTTGTCTGTGATGATGGTGTAGGGGATGCCGTAGCGACAGTAGATGTATTTTCACAGGAAATGGGTTACCTTGGCGGTAGTGATTGCTATCAGCGGTTCCGACTCTATGCATTTGCTGTTGTAATCAATGGCCACAATGATGTATTTGAATTGGCCCTTAGCCATTGGCAGTTTGCCTACCAGATTGAAGCCCCACGTGGAGTGAATCCACGGGCCTATGATGATGGAGAGTGATTCCGTCAGGGCATGAGGAAGATCTGCATGCTGCTGGCACTTGTGGCAGGATCTGGAGATTTATCTGGCGTCGTCGGCTAGCGTGGGCCAGAACTACCCATGTCACATGGTGCGATTTGCCAGAGATCTGGCGCCTGAATGATTTCCACATTCCCTTGCATGTATCATTTGCAAGACGACATTTCCATCCTCTGGGGTGAGACACTGAAGGTTGGGGTGGGTGAACCCCTGGCGGTATAGCCTGCCATTCTGTATGTTGTAGCAGGTTGCTCTCCGCTTAAGATGTCGTGCCGTGATCTTGTCGTCTGGCAGTGTACCATTACGCTTGTATTATATTATCTCGTCAATCCAGCTTGGATTGACCTCAATATTGAATATTTCCACTAGGGTTTTAGTGATGCTTGGCTTGTCAAGGCATTCCACCCTTGTGTCCATCAGACTTTGGTATGGTTGAGCGGTTGCCAGTCTTGCCAGGGAGTCAGCCTTGGCATTCTTCTTCTTGGGAATCTGTGTGATGGTGTGGAATTTGAATTTCCGGATGAGGGTTTTGACATACCCTAAATATGCTGATAGCTGTTTGTCCTTGGCTTGGAAGCTGTCGTTGACTTGGTTGAGGACTAGCTGGGAGTTGCTGAATATGTTGACGCTGTCAGCGCCTGAGTCGATGGCCAGGAGTAGGCCTGTGATGAGTGCCTCATACTCCACCATATTGTTTGAGGTTGCGAAGTTGAATTTCAACACGTACTCCACATTCTGTCCCCCTGGTCCTGTCAAGATGACACCGGCGCCAGAGGCCTTGGCGCTGAGATCCGTCCACATGTAGGTAGCCACAAGATGTACTCAAAGAGTCATAGTAAAGCGAGAGAGTAACTTTCTGATTAGCAACATAACAAGAAATAGTGAGCAAGAACATTGAACATGTCAGACAAGTGAAGAATAGAGCAGAGGCCATTTTGCAGTTTAAATCTGTTTAAGAAGTGTTGCACATATATAGTAGTAAGTAGTTTCCCTCTTCTCTTTTAATTTCTTTTGTTGGGTTTGGTACTCAGACATTAATGATGGTCAGATCATAATCATATTTTTCGACAAGTTTCTTCAATAAAATGAATGCCCCCTTTATAGAATTTTTGGCAAAAAAGTCATCCAACCATGTGTGCATATCTTAAAGGCTTATTAGAGCTATGATCACCTAGAGAGCATCAACAATACTAGCATTATAGATCAATGGCACACCTACCTGCTACTATCAGGTTGCCATAACTTGATTATCTCAATTATAAATACATGATGGTGGCAGTGAAAAGTCCTCAGATTTTGACAAGAATGGTTAAGTAGTAACAAACATGGATTGAAAAAATACACAAAATAACACAATATCAGGCCATAATACATTATAGGTCAGCGCCAACAATGTCATATCAATCAACATTAGGTTCAATTATCATATGGAATGTCAATGTAAACTTTTGCCAAATAGTCTGCTCCTCGGGCTTAACATGTAGAGTTTCTTCCTCGTTCTGCGAGGCAAACTTGAGGAATCGATTTTTCATTTCCAATTGATTCAGTCTTGTAGCGAATTGATCTGCAAGCTTCTGGAGATTTTCTTTTGTATGGCTTACAGATATAGGCCATAAAATTTCCGTAGTCCTACATAGAGAAAACTGGTCATGAGGGGGACAAAAATGAGAATTAAGCAATCCAAAATGTGATTTGACTAACCTCTGCAAGTGGTTTATTATTGACAACCAGTCATGGCACAAATCTATGTGGTGGATTAAGCTGAGAAGTTTCCTTTGCATATTTTGTTTCAATCTATACGTCAATGCCAAATTGCCAATCCATGAAGATTAATTTTGTCAAGTCTCAAATGATGAAGTAGTTCAAAAACAGCAAGAACAAAATAGGATTGAAAGTGAACTGACTTGATTGCCATATCCATTGTTGTAGTAATCGACAGGTACAGTCCCCAACTTTGACATTTGAAAGCAATCTCCCCATTTACTGTGTTTGTTCTGTAGTGTGAGCCTCTCAACGCAGTGGATGAATGTAAAATGCTGATTCTGCATTAGAATTAATCCAACATAATTAGTAACCAAACCAAAGTTCAAGGGTCATTTGTACATGTTTGGAACAAAGTGTTTTAAGTCTGTTCAATAAGCTTTACCACATTAGGATAGATGGTGATGGTGCATGCCTCAATTGTGTCGAGCAAGCATTCATCTACTCCATGTTGTAAAGCACAAAAAGGGTCAACCGAATAATCATTGAGCTACAAAACTGATTGGTGTATTAAAGTTCAAACACCTCTTAAGATTTGACAAACTTTTCACACAACTTTTCCAAAACAAATTTGCATGAACTCTGACCCACATTCAATGCTTTCTTACTATTCTCAGTATTCTCACACCTTGTACTTCTATGTTAGATTAAAATGGACTTATCACAAGTTATCCTAAAGTGACTAGGAAACCATTAAAACATCAAGTTGAATACAATATGGATTTGGAAAAGAATCAACCTAGATATCTAATTAATGTGATAATGTATTTAGCATTGGATCAGGAATCCATTATTTGGACTACAAGGAAGTCCTAAACTGTGATGCATTAGGATTACAATTATACAGTTCTTGATTCTTAAGGAAAGCATTTATGGGAGGGTTTCTAGGGCTTGAACTTGTATAAATAAGAGGCTAGGGTCCCTGTTATCACCACCATTCTAAAAGCATTGTGTTCTGCCCATTCAAAAGCTACAGTTGGTGAATAGTAGAAGACTTCAACCTCGACTTGTTCTTTTTTCTTGCAGCTGCATCAATGGCTTTGGCTATGGACATCAATGATACGTTTTGATCCTTCAAGGATGATGTTGAACATGTAATTATGTGAGCTTGTTTGTATTTTAGTTTTACAATTGGTATCAGAGCTTAACCTCACAAATTGTTTTCAAAATTGTCAATGTGCAAAATCGTTTTAGGTTTTCAAACAAAAAAAAAATTGTTTTGCAAAGAAACAAGCCTCGCTTGCCTCTTCAGAAAAACCTTCTTAGCCCAAGTCACAGCATGTGCTGATCCAAAGCCTATACCTGACCTGAAAACCTATTCCTTCATAAACTAAAGAAATTGACCGTTATCTTACAACAGTCGTTTGGGTGAAGTTGGTTTTCTGGGTTTTGGAATCGAAAGCACAAAAGATGATTCATCCTTTTTTAGGAATTCAAAACCCCGATGTTGTCGAATCAAGATGCCAAGAAGGATGTTTTGCTGCACTCTGGTTTTGAATTCATGCTTCCGCGAAAGATTTTCTGCAGCAAAATTGGAAAAAAAAAATTGCAAAGATCAAGTTTTTACAGAAAACTCACTTTTCGATTCAATTTTGTTTTGTCGATTGATGTGCATAAGAACCCTAGTAGCATTCCCGGCGTGCGCATAGTCTGGAGTAGATGGTGACCGGAGGAAATTTAAATTCCTTAGATGCTTTTGTGTTTTGTGGAATCGAATTTGTGTTTGCATATCTGTATTGCTTCTGCTCATGATTAGATATGCATGTTTGAAATAAATTCTTGAGTTTTGTATCTGTGTATTGCGACATAACAATGCATTCAGAACATCTCCCAAAAACCTTTAGGCATTGTTAAAAAAATTTCAGGTACAAAGAGCTTAGTTTCTTATAAAGATCATTGATTCGGATAGAAAATCAAGTTTTCGAGCTTGGTTTGGTTTGTGTTCTCTGTAGGCTTGAGTGAACATATTACACAAATTAAAGCATTTTTTATTAATTCTTGCAGAAAGCCTTAAGTTAACAAACTTGAAAATTATATCTTGTGTTTTAAAATTATACATATAATTTTGCTTCCAAAGAAGTAGTACAGTGTGATTTTAGAATACAAATAGCAATATGCGTATATGTTGGTTCAAATATGGATACTTAGAATTCAAATTTCTGTCTAAAGATGTTATTTGTATTATTTGGATAACCTTTTTTCAACAGATGTGGCTTATTGACTTGTAACCTTCTGGATATCATGTCTTCTGCTCAAAAGGGTTGCATGCTATTAATTTTGGTTAAAAGGCTATTGATAAGTGACATTGCTTGTTTTTTTTTTTTTTTTGCTTTATCTTTGCATGTTTGGTTTTTGATATTGCTTGAAGTTATAGAAAACATAAAACTTAAGCTTTTAAGAACCCTACAGATTGAAACTCACAAAACTTTCTTTTGTTTTGCTCTTTAGGAATCCCTACTGTAACTTTGAACAGCATTCAGCTCTTAACTAGATATAATTACAAGAAGTGGAGAAATCAAGTGGACTTTTACCTAACTATGAACCAGAACATGGACCTTTGCCTAACCAAGGATGAACCTGAGATGCTTACTTGTGAAAGCACAGATGAAGACAAGAAGTACTATAAAGAGTGGCATAAGGCCAATAAGATGCAAAGAATGTTATTAGGACTACCATGTCAGACACAGTTAGAGGTAGTATAGAAGAACCTGATCTAGCCATGGATTACCTATATACCATCCATGATATGTACAGAGTGAGTGATAAGGCTGAAGCTGCTAGATTGGCAAAGGAATTTAACGAGCTTAAGTACACTGGCGTAGGGAAAGTGAGAGAGCATATCATGAAGCTCATTGAGATTAATGCTTTACTTGGACCTCAACATGGGGGTCACTGATGATCATGTAGTGCATGTTGCAATGCATTACTTACCTAATAGCTTTAGCCAACTCAAGACTACCTACGATGCTCAGAAGGAAAAATGGAGCCTTAAAGAGCTGATTGCTATCTGTGTAGATGAGGAAGACCGGATTAGAAAGGAAAAAGAGCCAAGCACTTCAGTGAACCGTGTTGAGAAGCCTAAGAAAAGGAACCAGATCAGTCAAAGCTTAAGCCTACCAAAGCCATCACCAAAGGGTTAACCTCGGGAGTAGCTAAAACAAATAAACCATTCAAGTTCAAATGCTATTTCTATAAGAAAGTGGGGCACATAAAGAAAGAATGCACAAGATTTAAGAATTGGTTGATCAAGAAGGGTAATATTTCTAACTCACTATTTTCCTTAGAAATTAATTTAGTTAATGTTGAACCAAAACTTGGTGGATTGATTCAGAAATTCCCTTACATATTACTAATTCTTTGCAGGGATTCATAAGGAAGAGAGTCCCAAAAAAGTGATGAAGTGAACCTGTGTGTAGGCAACGGCATGAGAGTGGTAGTCAAAGCTATTAAAACCTTAAAATTAGATCTTGGTTTAGGAAAGTTGTTAGTTTTGGATAATGTTTTTTATGTACCTTCCATGGGAAGGAATTTAGTTTCAGTTTCTCTTTTAGTTAAATCTGGATGTGGACTTCTTATTGACAATAATGGAATTATTATTTCTAATTGGTTCTGGTGTTAATGATTACCTGCAGTTAAATTGTTCACACAGTCAACAAGAAATTTCACTTGTTGAAAACAATAGCACATCCAGTAACACTTTAACTGGTGTTAAAAGAACTAAAAGCAATGACAAGTCTGCATATTTATGCCATAGGAGACTCGGCCACAAATGAGAGATTGAAAATTTTGGTTAAAAACAATATCTTGAATGAACTAGACTTTTCTGATTTACAAGATTGTGTTGAATGTTTTAAGGGAAATATAACCAACTTAAGGAAAAAGACTGTATACAGAAGCCAAGCACTTTTAGAGCTTATACATACAGACATTTGTGGTCCATTTAGAACTCAAACAATATGTGGAAATGTGTATTTTATAACTTTCATCGATGACTTTTCTAAATATTGTTATGTTTATCTATTTTCTGAAAAGTCTCAAGCACTTAAAGCTTTTTAGATATTTAAGGCTGAAGCGGAAAAACAACTAGAAAATAAAATCAAAACAGTTAGATCAGAAAGAAGTGGTGAATTTTATGGAAAATACATAGAGAGTGGACAACAAAAAGGTCCTTTTGCCTTGTTTCTACAAGAACAAGGCATTAAGGCTCAATATACCACACCATACAATCCTTAACAGAATGGTGTGGTTGAGAGAAAGAATAGGACACTTTTGAATATGGTCAGGAGCATGATGTGCACAATAGGTCTACCTAGTCTTTTATTAGGGGAGGCTTTAAGAACTACAAACTACATTTGCAATAGAACACCTAGTAAAGCAATAGAGAAAAGTGCATTTGAGTTATGGTGTGGCAGAAAGCCTAGCCTCCACCATTGTCATGTATAGGGATGCCCTGCAGAAGCTAGAGTTTACAATCCAAACATTAACAAGCTTGATCCTAAAACAGTAAGCTGTTATTTTATAGGTTGTCCTGAAAAATCTAAGGGTTACAGGCTTTATACAACTCAACACTCACCAAGGATTTTTGAAACACATCAAGTAAAATTCTTGGATGAGAAAATTCACAATACAAGTGTTGAAGATTTATCTTCAGAATTTGAAGAAATTGTGGATAATGAGCATTTTGAAAGTATATTGCCTATAGTTCATGATACACAAGCTGCCATTAGTGTTCCAGAAACTCAAAATGCACAAGATCAACTTGTTGATCAAGAAATGCATTTTGCAGATGATCAAGCTAACCCAGAACCCTTACATGATCAACCACAGCCTGTAGAGCCACACCAAAATCAAAATCCCCAATTAAGAAGGTCTCATAGAGCAAGGAAACCAACTTGGGGGGAGAGATTCTAACTACATTGTTTATTTGCAAGAACATAAAGTTGAAATTAATCTTGCAGATGACAATGATCCAGTTACTTTCAATCAAGCTATTAAAAACATTCAGTCAAGTGAGTGGAAACAAGCTATGGAAGCATAAATTGAATCCATGAACCAAAATGCAGTTTGGGATTTAGTTAAATCTGACCCTAAACCGAAGGCTATAGGCTGCAAATGAGTATTTAAAACCAAGAGAGATGCAAATGGGAATATAGAGAGACATAAAGCTAGGTTAGTTGCCAAGGGTTTCACACAAAAGGAGGGTATTGACTTTACTGAAACTTTTTCTCCAGTTTCAACCAAAGACTCTTTTAGAATCATTATGGCACTTGTAGCTCAATTTGATATGGAGCTACACCAGATGGATGTCAAAACTGCATTCTTGAATGGAGAACTAGATGAGGTTATTCACATGAAGCAACCTGAAGGGTTTATAGAACCAGGAACAGAAAACTTAGTCTGCAAGTTAAGAAAATCCATTTATGGTTTAAAATAGGCCTCTAAGCAGTGGTATAAAAAGTTTGACTATGTGATTTCTTCGTTTGGATTCACTGAGAATTTAGTGGATGAGTGTATTTATCTCAAAACATCTGGAGACCAATTCATATTTCTGGTACTTTATGTTGATGATATCTTGTTGACCAGTAGCAATTTAAAGCTACTTAAAGAAACCAAAGCTTTTCTGTCAAAGAATTTTGACATATAGGATTTAGGTGAGGCATCATATTTACTAGGAATAGATATTATAAGGGACAGGGCACAAGATTTGCTAGGTTTATCCCAGCAAAACTATATTGCTAAAATTCTAAAAAGATTTGGTATGGAGAGTTGTGCATCAGGGGAGGTTCTAATGTCTAAGGGAGATAAGCTCACTAAGAAACAAAGTCCAAAGAATGAGGTTGAGAAAGTGGGTATGGAATCCAAGCCATATACAAGGCTTGTGGGAAGCCTCATGTATGCTCAGGTCTGCACTAGACCTGATTTGTCCTTTGTAGTTGGTATTCTTTCCAGGTTAGGGTCTAATCCAGGTCATGAATACTGGGTAGCTGGAAAGAAAGTACCCAGGTACTTGCAAAGGACTAAGAACCACAAGCTTGTATATAGCCAAGTGGAAAAATTGAAGCTTATAGGATACACAGACCCAGACTTTGTAGGAAATTACCCTGATTCTAAGAAATCGACTTGGGAGCTGTTGCATGGAAAACCATGAAACAGACTTTAGTAACAACATCCACAATGCAAGTAGAATTTATTTCAATATATGAAGGAGTTTGTGAAGGGCTTTGGATCAGAAACTTCTTGATGCAAACTAGAATCTTAAGTCACACAGTTTCAGATGCACTTGTGATTTATTGTGACAATGAGGCAGCTGTGTTTTTCAGTAAAAATAGCAAAAGATCAAATAACTCAAAGCATATTGATTTGAAGTACTACAGTGTTAGAGAGAGAGTCAAGCATGGTGAAATTTCAGTGTTGAGCATAAGCACAGACTCTCAGCTTGCATATCCCTTCACCAAGGCCTTGTCAGTTGTTGCCTTCAAGAAGCATATTGAGAACATTGGTGTTTCACCTAGTTTAGGATCTTGAGTTCAGTGGGAGCTTAATTTAGTTAAGAGCAAATTTTTATAATTTTGTAATTTTCTGAGTTCTTGTAGCTTTGGTAGTTGTGATTTTCAGTTCAATTATCATCACAACTTTATGTATTATTGAATTATGATTATCAATAAAAATTTTGAGGTATTTCATTCAGTTTGTGTTGCTGCAGTTTTTATTAAATTTTTGTAACATTTTATTTTGTGTTTTTTATTTACCTTGATCTCAGACGGTCTTGTAATTTCAGTGAACATGTTCCATCACTTTAGACTACAAGCATTAAGACCATCAGTGTTTTAAGTTTTTCTTGATTTCATTTTGAAACATCCAGTTGGACCATTTAGGTATATGATCTTCTGGTAATACACATTGTTCATATACTACATAATTTTATTTTCAGTAGCATATGTGGGATGCAGGAGCTTATTTTAGTGGTCTGGAAGTGCTGCATTTTGTCAAAGTGTATGCTTTTCCTTGCTTTGCATAAGCAATTGTGTTTTGACCATGCTGAATGTATTTTGAGACTTTTCCTTATTCTAGTGCACACTTCCGTTGGTTGTAAACGAGTTGGTGTTATTCAGTTATAATTGTCCTTGATAACCAGTGATAGTCTAAGTGGGAGATTGTTAGATTAAAATGGACTTATCACAAGTTATCCTAAAGTCACTAAGAAACCATTAAAACATCAAGTTGAATACAACATGGATCTGGAAAAGAATCAACCTAGATATCTAATGTGATAGTGTATTTAGCATTGGATTAGGAACCCATTATTTGGATTACAAGGAAGTCCTAAACTGTGATGCATTAGGATTACAATTATACAGTTCTTGATTCTTAAGGAAAGCCTTTATGGGATGGTTCCTAGGGCTTGCACTTGTATAAATAAGAGGCTAGGGTCCCTGTTATCACCACCATTCTAAAAGCATTGTGTTCTGTCCATTCAAAAGCTACAGTTGGTGAATAGTAGAAGACTTCAACCTCGACTTGTTCTTTTTTCTTGCAGCTGCATCAATGGCTTCGGCTATGGATATCAATGGTACATTTTGATTCTTCAAGGATGATGTTGAACATGTAATTATGTGAGCTTGTTTGTATTTTAGTTTTACAATTGGTATAAGAGCTTAGCCTCACAAATTGTTCTTCAAAATTGTCAATGTGCAAATCCTTTTAGATTTTCAAACAAAAAAAAAATTGTTTTGCAAAAAAAATTGTCAATGTAGTATATCAGACGGTCTTGTAATTTCAGTGAACATGTTCCCTCACTTTAGGCTACAAGCATTAAGACCATCAGTGTTTTAAGTTTTGCTTGAGTTTCGTTTTGAAACATCCAGTTGGACCATTTAGGTATATGATATTCTGGTAATACACATTGTTCATATACTACATAATTTTATTTTCAGTACCATATATGGGATGCAGGAGCTTATTTTAGTGGTCTGGAAGTGCTGCATTTTGTCAAAGTGTATGCTCTTCCTTGCTTTGCATAAGCAATTGTGTTTTGACCATGCTGAATGTATTTTGAGACTTTTCCTTATTCTAGTGCACACTTCCGTTGGTTGTAAACGAGTTGGTGTTATTCAGTTATAATTGTCCTTGATAACCAGTGATAGTCTAAGTGGGAGATTGTTAGATTAAAATGGACTTATCACAAGTTATCCTAAAGTCACTAAGAAACCATTAAAACATCAAGTTGAATACAACATGGATCTGGAAAAGAATCAACCTAGATATCTAATGTGATAGTGTATTTAGCATTGGATTAGGAATCCATTATTTGGATTACAAGGAAGTCCTAAACTGCATTAGGATTACAATTATACAATTCTTGATTCTTAAGGAAAGCATTTATGGGAGGGTTCCTAGGGCTTGAACTTGTATAAATAAGAGGCTAGGGTCCCAGTTATCACCACTTTTCTAAAAACATTGTGTTCTACCCATTCATAAGCTACAGTTGGTGAATAGTAGAAGAGTTCAACCTCGACTTGTTCTTTTTTCTTGCAGTTGCATCAATGGCTTCAGTTATGGACATCAATGGTACGTTTTGATCCTTCAAGGATGATGTTGAACATGTAATCATGTGAGCTTGTGTGTATTTTAGTTTTACATTCTAAAGTTCACAATTTCACATCTCTCATCATGAACCCACACATCGATTTTGAAAATGTCCAAAATACCCTATCACTGTTGGTGCGTGATTATGTCGTTTGATTAAACTAGCTGGACATTTCAGTGAATCTATGTAAATGTAAATTCTAGAAGTACAGAAGTAAAATTGTAAAATAAGATTAACATATGGGCATTGGACACAAAACTTCTCGTTACGTCACTAAGAACGACGTCATAGAGCACTAAATAGACAATAAGGGAGCTAGCAGCTGGAACAAGATGAGTGAGTAGCTGAAAATAAATGAAGGGGAGCCATTGGGGAGTTGAGAAAGCTAACCTAGCAGGCGAAGGCGCCATCGGAATTGAGCCAAGCGTTGCCCCAAGAGACCATTCTAAGATTGACGATGGAGATGAACCCATTCTGGAAGATCTTGACCAAATGGTTCACTATGAAATCGGCGCAATAAGGGCACAGAGTCTCATAGTAGAGAGTGACACTCACATTCTCAACAGCATATATAAGATTGAGATGGGTTTAAGACCAAGAGGAGGAAGAAGAGGAAGAGTTTGGTAAACCCCTTTTGGGAGTTCAGATCACAGGTGACAGGGCCTGATATTTGTTCCATTGGGACTCATACTGTACTGAATGCTTGTAACTGTCTGTACTTTTATGGTGGTGGGTAATTAGACCATCGCATGGGTTTTGGGTGGCCCTATCTCTATCCTGTGTGCCTCTATTATCCTTTTACTTTCTTTCTTTATGGGTTTCAACCAAAAAGCCTGCATTGTTCCTAACGACATGAGTGATTATCAAATGCTCTAATAATACCACGAAGAGCATTTGATAGTCTCTCATGCTTTTCCATAGGGCTGGGTGTTTTGACCCGAAACCCCGAAAAACTAGCCCTGACCAGTCTGAACTGCTGGGTTAAAGCCTGCTTTGAGGAAAAAAAAACATGAAAATTTGAGGCCTGGACCATTTAAGAATAAAACGGGTCGATCCCGGGCCTGAGAATACAACATGGTGAAAGCCCGGATAAAAGCCCGAATAAGTTATATATGCCATTATGCGACATGTTTTTCACTTTTTCTCTTATATGCTGCACGATGAGCCTTCTTTCAATTAATAAATACTTTTTTATATGTTTTATTAGTCTTCCTCATTCTCTCTCCACGTTGGGCCCTTCTTTCTTTCTTTATTCTCCTCTTTATTCTTCTTTTCCATTCTTCTCTTCCTAGATATATCCATCTCCGGCGACCACATATATCAACACCAGCATGAGGGTTTCTCTCCTCCAAAACCATATATCAACACCATCATGACCCACTTATTCTCCCTCTCACTTCCTCAGCCCCAACTCCTTCAACGAGGTTCGTCAACTATCGCCTTTCTCCACAGCATGGCTACTGCTGCCTCTACAAAGACAACCTCGACCAGTCGACCTTCTCAAAGTCCTCAATCTAAACCCCAACGAATGTGTTTTTGGCCGAATTTCTTCGTCAAATTCCTCAATCTCCTCAAGTTCTTCAAGTTCCTTCACCGGATATTCCAAATCTCGAGATGGTGCAAAAGGCCCGAAAACCCAAGAAACCCGGTGCGAACACATCGGTCCGGGCTCTCTCGGGTCCCAACTTCCTGAAAATTTCATCTGAGACCGACCCGAGAGAATATTGACCCTCGGGCTGGGACCGTGCCCAGGCCTGCTCTTCCATATTATTAACGGTTAAAACCGATTAAATGTTTCAATTCATGTTGCTAATTGAGAAAGTTAGGAGAGAACTCACCAAAAATTAGAAATTAGCTAGATACCGAAAAAAGAGTAGAGGAAATTAGTGTACAACTTGATCAACCTATTTTGATTTTTGTTTTGACACTCTTCAATCATTTTCTTAAAGAATTTCTAATATGGAGATTCAAAAGTTAAAATCTCCATAAAACTTTCTATCACAATCTCAACAGTTTTCCTATTAAATTCTATTAATATATTATTTAAAATAAATATGGAACTATAAACATAGCACAAAAAAAAAAACACATTCCTTATTTCTTATGAAGTGAGTTAAGGGAGTAATCTGTCCCCTTACTCGAAATTTTATTAAATGAAAGAGATAAAGTACAGAAGAGAAAGAGGGACTAGGCCAAAATATTTCTCACTAATAAAACAAAAGAAAGCAAGGAGAAACACTCTCTTAAAATAAGTCAATAGCCAACAAGCAGAATTTAAAGACATAAGAAAATCATCCAGTGAAACCTTTGAAGAACGTAACCCAAGGTGAGTCATCAGACCAACCAAGCCAACAATAGATGGGTGTATTGCTCTTGACAACCATTTCAACGTCTCCAGTACCTTTCACCTATGTACACATGTCTTCTATGATGACCGAACCTTTGTTCCAATTGAGGAAATATCTTCACAAGGATTCTATACATAGAGTTGTAATACCATATCCTCCATCTCTTCCAAAATAAAAGTGATCCACCAACAATTCCGAACCCACATGTAAATCGAATCTCAACAATGACTATATTCCAATCAATGTCATCTCCAGAACTTGGATGGCTTCTTTTCATTGCTGGAGGTGACAACCTTGTTTGTTTTCTTCGGTCAAAGGAGGCCCGAATAAATCTTTGTTTCCTTCAAATGAAGATTTTGGAAAAGTTGAAAATTGGTTACCGCTCAAAATCCTACCCACCAGTTTATTGTTTGAGAGATTCAAGAACGAAAGGGAAGTGAGTTTTGTAAGCTGTAGTGGAATTTGACCACTGAACGTGTTATGTGAAAGGTTTAACGACTCCAATTGACTCAAGTTACTAAATGATGGTAGAATTTCACCTGTGAAAGCATTATTGGACAAGTTGAGGATATGCAGTGATTTGAGTTCTCCAATTTCATATGGTATTGATCCATTGAACTTGTTGCATGAGAAGTCAATCGAGGTGAAGACTGTAATCTTTACCAGCTCGATCTCTAAACCTTTGCTGGTAACTGCAATTGTATCCTAATAATAAATATAAACTTCATTGTTATCTTTAAATTGAAGGTGATTGAGCATTGATGGGGTATCATCTTCATTGGCCATCATTGCCTACCAAGTCATCAATGCTTTTCCTGGTACATTTCCACTAAAATAGTTGTGAGCTAGGTCTGTGATTTGAAGCATTGGCCAAGTGCCATTAATCTTGGGGCATCCAATACCTCCATAACATTTATTGGATCTCAAGATAAGGACACGCAAGGTGGATATGTCCTTTAAAAAGCATGGAAATGGACATGTTATTTGATTCTTTGCAAGGTTCAAAACCTGTAATTGAGGGCAATTGACGAGCGATTTTAGAAACTGACTTTGTATCTTATTTTCACTGATGTCCAGAGTATGCAAACTGCAATTGTGAGACAACTTGTCTACACTTCTAAGATTGTTTCTCCCTAAATTAAGTACTGAAAGAGTGCTCATTGTTGTCAAGCAGTGAGGAACTGCGCCACTAAAGGAATTATTGGACAGATCAAGAACCTCAAGGTAAAGTGAATTGCATATTGATCCAGGAATGATCGCCCGAAGGTTGTTGCTTGCAACAGACAAGAATCTAGTGTTAAGAAGTATATCTCCAATGGTAGTTGGTATGGTAGAGCTGAAGTTGTTCCTTGAGTAATATAGATAATCGATGTTAGGTGATGATGAAATTGGGATTTTCCTATGAAGCTTGTTGGAATCAAGGGTTTCCATGGAAGTGAGATTAATTGTATGACCTTCTAGAGTTTTTAGAGAGTTACACGAAAGATTTAGGAAATAGAGATTATTGAACCTCCAAATCCAGTTGGGTATCTTGCCATGTATCTGGTTATCTGAAAGATCCAACTGCAGTAATTCAGATTGATTTCTCAAGAAATCAGGGAATGTTCTCAAGTTTAATGAAGCCAACCCCAAAAACTGAGGAAATTAGGAATACGGTAAATTGGTAGCATCATGGCTAAGAAACAAGCTATTGTGTGAAAGATCAAGAGAAGAAAGATTTCTCAAATGTTGAGGACCATCTAAAGGAAATGAGCCACTGAATTATTTGAAGAAAGATAAAGATTAGTAAGCTCCGTAAATTAAAGATAGACATAGGAATTGGCCCCCTTCTAGATTGTTTCCACTCAAAGAAAGGCTTTTGACAAAGTAGGATGAGAGATTAGAAATTTCAGGAAAATGATCAAAGAATTGGTTGTTGGAAAGATTTATATAATCCAGCAAGGGAAGAGAAAATAGAGCTGATGGAATATTCCCATCGAGCATGTTGCCAACTAAGTAGAGAGAGGATAGATTAGTAAGGTTTGCCCTATGGATGCAATTAATATTACCTGTCAGACCATTGTAAGAGAGGTCTATGTATTCTAGATTCTTGGCCCCACTGAATGACGGAATTGAACCTTCAAAGTTGTTTTCATACATCAACAAATAAAGTAATTGTGTAGGGTTTGTCATTGACTTGGGGATTGATCCCATGAAAATACAACCTCCAATACTAATTGTGGACAACATTTTGAGGTTGCCAATAAAGTTTGGTAATACCCCTGAAAAATTAGTCCCCCATAGATACAGGTACTGAAGAGATCCATTCTTTGGAAATTCTAGCAAAGAACCATCAATTTTTTCATTTTCCGTAAGGACAATCTTATGAAGAGAATGTAACTGAAAGATCTCTTTCAAAAATGTTCCCTGTAAATTACAATAATTGAGAATCAAGGATGTCAAGTTTGAAAAGTTGGCAAATAATGCTGGAACTAGAGCAGAGATATTGTTGAATTCCAATTGAATCACGGAGAGAGATCGGAGGTTAGCAAGAGACTCGTGAAAAGGGCCTGAAAGATTACAATTGGACAAGCTCAACACCCTGAGGTTGGGAAGGGAAGATGATATGGCTTGGCACCACTCACTCCTGTCTGCTGATATTTGGACATAATCAAGATACAACTCTCTAAGCTTTGTGAGGTTCTCTACTAGCATGTGTAAATTTGGGATCTCAGGGTTGAACTCAGGCTCTTGAAATTCCTCAGACCAAATATAATTTGCAGAAATATCAAGAACTACTAACCTCGTCAAGCTTGAAATCTCAATCGGAATTTGCCCTGAATAATCATTCTGAGATAAATTTAGATACCTCAAATTCATAAGCTGCCCGATTGCAGATGGAATTAATTGGGAGCAGTTGCCAAGTTCGTTGTCCGCCAAATTGAGGTTTTGAAGATTTTGAAGATTGAAGAGATTGCTAGAATTATCAATGCCACCTGAGATAGATTCATTGTTAAGGTCAATACCCAAAACATGGCCATTGGTGCTGTAAGTAACTCTGACCCAAGAGCAGCAATCGGTACTTGAGTTCCAGGTAATAAGCTTGGAGGAAAGAGAGGAATTGAATAAAAGGCTGCTCTTGAAATCAAGCAATGATTGTTGTTGGTCTGGAATACAATTGCTATGAACTAGAGGGATGATGATGATGATGATACTAACACAGAGTGTGACTAGGAGAAGGAAGAAATGTAGCCAAGTTTTCATTATGGATTAGCTTTTTAGAGACATCTTGGTCAGTGGCTTTTATAAGGTGGAACTGGAAAACCCCACGAGATTTGTAACCACACAAAAAAGTTAGGGAAAACATCACAAATGGTGTATGAACTTTAGACCATTCTACACTTTGGTGTACTAACTTTCATAACTATCAGAATGGTGTATCAAGTTTGCTCCAATCTTTCATTTTGGTGTACGCCGTTAAATTTTCCGTTATCTTTACAAAAAAAAAAAAAAAAAAAACTGACAAAGCTAAAGAAAAGATAACAGAAATTTTTTTTTTGGCAAAGATAACGAAAAATTTGACGGCGTACACCAAAATGAAAGATTGGAGCAAACTTGATACACCATTCTGATATTTATAAAAGTTGGTACATCAAAGTGTAGAATGGCCTAAAGTTCATACACCATTTGTGAAGATATCCCAAAAAGTTATATGTGATGGAATGTGAAAGACTTTAACCCGACATTGACCATGAGAGTCGCAGTCACATTGAGCTCTCGGTTCATACGTTGAAGTTGAATTTCTGGGTTGGAAGGTATTGAAAATCCTAATATTTAGATAGCCCATGGATCTTATTAAGTTGGAGGCTACATATACTTCGAATGTCGAAATTGCATCTTTTCGTATACGCTAAGAGAGGTGATGGTATTATGGTAATGGAAATAGTACCGTGGAAAAAGGGTTCCATGAGATTTGTGGTGTCTTGACTGTGAAGTCTTCTTCATTTGTAAAAGCTGTTTTATTGAATGTTGCTTTCCTACTTTAATTCAGTTGTTGTAGTTGTTGATATGGAAGCTCAAAATAGTTCATAAAACCTCCAAGATATTTGTGGTGAATACAGAAGAAAACAAATAAATTAAACCATACCTTCTGCTAATGACACCAATTATAACAATATGTTTAAACTTGAATTTCAACCCCAGAAAATCAACCTCATACCTACCTCGAATCGCAACACCCAAAAAGCCTGCAACAGGACTCTATCTCGATCTGTACGATTAGTTGCAGCTAACAAACCTCATGCTGATGGTTTCTCATGTGTATTGGCAAACAAAAAAAAATTAAATACAATTTCCTTCTTTATTTTGCATACTGACAACCTAAACTCTAAAAAATTGCATGTGCAAGAGCCAAATATGCTAGAAAAAGCATGAATATTGCCTCAGTTTATCGGAGTCAAATAGTAGTAGTGATTTGATAGAGTAATATCGAACCCTTTGGTTAAGACATATAACCGTTTGAATCGCTTTAGGATTAATCAGGAAATTTGTGCATTTAGTATGATCCTTTAGAGACGCTAGAGAATTTTGAGATTCTGTTTATGGATATGGTGGGTTTAATATTGTGGAAAAAGCCTCCAGGAGATTGCTTCACTTTTAAGTCTTTCCTCATTTTTCCACAAATTAACCAGCTGGAGGAAGCGGGAGTAGTGTGCACAAGTTGAAGAGAAGACCAAAAGCTAGGAAATTTCCATGATTGAAGACTATTGAACGTAAGTGACAGATGTCAAGAAATTCAGCCCTGTAAAAGAAATTGGAGATGCTGAATAGTTAGACTCACAATAGGCCTCATCAAAAAACCCGCGGATCAAGTGGGCCGATGGAGGCCCGCTGGCCCGGAGGGCCAAAAGCCCGGCCCGGCCCGTCAAAAAGCCCACAAAAGCCCGCTTCGGTGGGCCGATGGAGGCCCGCTAAAAAGCCCGCTAGACCCGGTCCGTAAAAGCCCGGCCCGTAAAATCCCATAAACTATTTTTTATATATTATATATATTTGTGTGTGTTTGTGAATATATATATATATATATACATATATATATATATAGAGAGAGAGAGAGAGATATAGATATGTGTGTGCACTGTGTGTGTGTTTATATATATATATATATATATATATATATATATATGTGTGTGTGTGTGGAAATTCTCATATTTTTATAGAAAATATGTGCATATATATTCTAAAAAACAAGTGACAACGGTTGATCAATTAAATCGGATTTGAAAATATGATGAAATTAGCTAATTTTTTTACCACACTCATAATTTGTTGTAATAATCACATCCAACGGTCGGTTTTTTCATTTTATTTGAATTTATAGAGATTGCTCTTTGGAGTGTATGATATATAAATATAGGTTTATAATAGTAACTAAGTTTGACCTAGTTGATCAAATTCGAAACGAGAACTAAATTGGCTGGATTTTTTACAGCCACTATAAAACATTACAATCTCTCCATCGAACGGTTGGTTTCTCCAAATTCATCTTCCACTTCATGATTGCTTTAGAATGGACATCAATAATTTTAAATGCAATGTACAAGTCATATAACTTTAGGTGACAAATTGATATAGGCCAACGTCTTTGAAATAAAATTGAAATTTTTATCTTATGTACACGTACATCCATCGATAGGATATTTACAGATATGATGTGAAAAAATAAGCATGTTTTGAGGTTATCAAGCCATCGGTCAATCAAAAAAACATACAAGCGACTACGGTTGACCAATCCGATCGGGTTTGAAACTATGGTGAAATTGACTAAATTTTTAACCACACTCATAATTTATTGTAATAATCACATCCAATGGTCGGTTTTCCCATTTTCCTTGAATTGATAGAGATTGCTCTTTGGAGTGTGTGATATATAAATATAGGTTTATAAGAGTAACTAGGTTTGACATAGTTGATCGAATTCGAAACGGGAACCAAATTAGCTTTATTTTTTACAACCACCATAAAATATTACAATCTCTCTATCAAACGGTTAGTTTTTCCAAATTCATTTTCCACTTCATGGTTGTTTTAGAATGAACCTCAACAATTTAAATGTAAAGCATAAGTCATACAACTTTAAGAGGCAAATTGGTATAGCTCAATGTATTTGTAATTAAAATTGAAATTTTTATCTTATGTCCATGCACATCTATCAATGAAATATTTACAAACGTGATGTAAAAAAATAAGCAAGTTTTGCGGTCATCACGCCACCGGTCAATCAAGAAAGCATACAAGCGACTATGGTTGACCAATCCGATCGGGTTTGAAACTATGGTGAAATTGACTAAATTTTTAACCACACTCATAATTTATTGTAATAATCAAATCTAACGGTCGGTTTTTCCATTTTCTTTGAATTGATAGATGTTTCTCTTTGGAGTGTGTGATATATAAATATAGGTTTATAAGAGTAACTAGGTTTGACCTACTTGATCGAATTCGAAACGAAAACCAAATTAGCTGGATTTTTTACAACCACCATAAAATATTACAGTCTCTCCATCAAACGGTTGGTTTTTTCAAATTCATTTTCCACTTCATGTTTGCTTTAGAATGAATCTCAACAATTTAAATGCAATGTACAAGTCATATAACTTTAAGAGGCAAATTGGTATTGGTCAATTTATTTGTAATTAAAATTGAAATTTTTATCTTATGTCCACTCACATCCATCGATGAAATATTTACAAACGTGATGTAAAAAAATAAGCAATTTTTACGGTTATCACGCCATCAGTCAACTAAGAAAACATGCAAGTGACTACAGTTGACTAATCCGATTGAGTTCGAAACTACGGTGAAATTGACTAAATTTTTAACCACACGTATAATTTATTGTAATAATCACATCCAATGGTCGGTTTTCTCATTTTCTTTGAATTGCTATATGTTGCTCTTTGGAGTGTATGATGTATAAATATAAATTTATAAAAAATTAGTGTCTTTAAAAATTTAATTATCAATAAATTAGTATCTATATATAAATATAGATTTTTTTTTGGTACAATATAGATCTATTATCTTTGGTTGTATTTGATCATTATCCAATGAATTTCCAAAGCTTGATTAAAAAAAAAATATTTGTGTCTTTAAATATTTATTTATAAATAAAGCCCGCAAGGCCCGGCCCGAAAAAGCCCGCAAGGCCTGCTTTATATGGATGGGTTTGGATCCTTTGATTTTTAATAAAGCCCGGCCCGTCATTATTAAAAAAATTAGTAAGGCCCGGCCCGGCCGGCCCAAACCCGCAATGAATGGACCGGGCCGGGCCGTGACGACCCCTAACTCACAAAACCGTGCTGTACAAGTTGAACTCTGTGGAAGGAATACATGTTGACTCATATTGTAGACTTTTGGGTCATTTTGTAATATTATGAAGCTAGCATAATTAACAAAACCGCAAGGCTTGCGTGTAAGTGGGAAGTACATTTTTGCGTGTAACAAAACCACAAGGCTTGAAAGCAAAGAAGATGAACATTTTTGAGATGGGTTGTAAGGCAGGCTATATGTGACTTGTTGAACTATTAATAAGTCAGCCCAAGCAAAGGCCCAAATCAGACTGTCCTCCCAGGTGCTTCTACTCCCTCTCTCACTCAGTATCAGTCAAAACGCAGTCTCCATTTCCAACCTTGTCAAAAACCAGAGCTTCAAACGTCAAAGCTCTCAATTTTGCTGCAATGGCTTCCATCAACTTGAACCCTTTTGAAGGCAAGTTCATTCAAAATTAAAGAGGGATACATTCTTACTTCAGCTCTATGATAAATTGCATTGTCATGGTTCCACGAAGCTCTAGTGTTTAAAAGCATTCAACCCCACAGTAAAGAGGTTTCTCGTATGAATCTCTTATTAATGATGAGTTTCGATCAAAGTTATTTTGGGCTAATGCATGAACTTTGTTTTGTGCAATGTCTTCCTGTTTTTGTGTATTACCAGAACAATGACCGACTTCTCTAAAAACAAATGGAAAACCATCTTAATTATCCAATGTAATACCATTGCTTTCTTTTGTGCTCCACAGTTACATAAATAGTCTGATCATGTATCGGATGAACCACCAGCTTCAATGGTCTGGACTTCCACATCCTTCTCATGTTTAGTAAGTCAGTATTATTAACTTGACGAAAAGCCGTCCCCATGGGACTCAACCCTGAACCATTTTCAAGCGCACTGCTCACAATAACAGGCTTACACCAAGAAAAAAAATGAAACAGGAGAGCGCTCTCTCTCAAAACCCTAGCGCCACCTCCTTTGGGTGGCTTTCAGGGAGGTTCCTGTCACTTCCACCATTCTCACCTCGACGATCATGCCAAGCGGCTGATCGTTTCATTCCTCACTCCGAAGGACCGCCGGTTGCGCGTTGCTTGGCAGCGCACTTTGATTGGCTCAATTTCGGACTGAGACCACGGCAGGGACATTCCTATGGTTAGGGGAGGAGTTCCGGATTTGGGCTCGGGCAGCGACTTCCTTCCTACAGGGATTGGTTGATTTTCGATGGCGAAACTGGACTGTTGGTTGCGTTGGTGCAAAGTGGCGGCTGGGTCTTGATCTGGTATTTGGGATTGATACTGGCGGCATCGTTGTTGAAGTGGCCAGTGATGTGGTCAACGCTGGTGGTCGAGAGTCAATAACCGCAGAGTCATTGCAAAATGGAGCCGGAGCCTTGCTTTGGTAGAAGGTCATAATTATGCGGCTGTTGTGAGTGCAGGTCAACGGCGGTGATGGGATTGGTCAAGCATTGAGTCTGGGTGCCTTGTTTCTGGGTGTTCAGATCAATGTAATGGGGTACTCACGAGATTTATGGAAGATTTGGGTTTGGGACCCGAGAATTAATGATCTGCCCTTTTCTCTTGCCGGATTTCGGTGGTGTTCTGCCACCGGGAAAGTAATCTCCGGTCATATTCAAGGTCGAGGAGGAGAGGATGAGCTTAGGTCGTTTGGGCCTTAATTCGAATATGATGGTTTACTCAAGCGCAGGCTCAGGACAACGGACTGGTGGCTTGGACTTGTTTTCAACAAACCACATCTCTTGACCTAGATCTTACATTTATGGGAGACTATTTGCAATCTACTAGTATTTTCGTACACTAATTGAAGTCTTTAGGCTAACTTACTTGTTGTTCAGTTGTTTCGAGTCATGTATCTTTCACTAAGTTACGATTTTCTCTTATTTGTCATTTGTTTAATTGTGCGCATTTGTTTACAATGAGGGTCACCTGTCATATGATTGGTGGCTTGTGCCATCTAGAACTTTTGGTACGAGACAACTTATGATGTACGTGCCTTCTGGTCATAGATAAGTAATGAAGTTATCTATTTTCTCAAAAAAAAATATAACAAGCTTACACCTCATCCAATGCCTCTGAAAATGTTCAAAATCCAAGAGTTGAATGCTTTCAGCCATAGGACAGAACAAATAGTTGTCCTTTGAATCACCTCTACAACCTGCTTTTCTACACTTCACATCATCCACAGGGTTTACACATGAACAACTTTCTTCACAAGTTTCACTACTAGCATGTAAAATTTTATAGCTCTCATCTATATTTTCAGCTTTCTTTACCAATTCCATGACTTTATTTCCAGGAAACAAACATCTAAGTTCTAAACGATACTTACCGCAACCTTCCATGTGCTCGGGGGGGGGGGCGGCTACGAATGCTTCCATCTTTATTTGCTTTCCATTCAAACTTTGACTTTGCAGAAGAAGACCTCAGCCTCCTAGTTCCCACACCATTCCTCCGAATAATCTTTCCCTCACCATCGAAACACTCAAATCCCCGATCTCCATATTTCTCAACCATTTGCTCCCCACCTCGCTTCAACTCTCCACCCCGAATCTCCCGGCAACACTTAAGACATAGATCATATTGGCATCTACGATAGCTTCTATGAAAATCGAAAATTGAAGTCTTGCAGTTGTTGCAATGCATCCTCTCACCAACACGGCAATTAAACTTTTCAATTTCCATCTCCTCAAACTCCACCAACCCTTGCTTCTCAGCCTCAAACTTCATCTCACTCACCCGTTCATCATTAATCCTCTTCAAATAGGAAGCAACCGATTCACCAAACACTTACACTGCACTAGCCTCTCGTCTTCCCCAATCTCCAAGTCTCAATTCTTCAAGCATCTCAGAGGCACATCCAAACGCAAGCACGTTTTGCAATTACAATTCCCAAGGCAAACAGGACAAGCCTCAGCAAAATCATCCTCTGATGAATTGGGATACCATTTCTCTATGCAAGGAATATAACACCGCTTCCACTCTCCCCTTTTGAACAGCCTCTGCAACGAACAACTTTCCCATTATCATATCTCTGACATTGATGACACATTGTCGACATATCTGCTCGATTCCATCTTCCATTCTTCTCCACAACCCCATTAACATGCTCAGTCTTCAAACCCTCTTCATTTTCATCTCTCACTCCCTCTTCACCAAAACCCACATCACCATTTTCTTCAAACCTCTCAGATTTCTTACCCTCTACAATTCCATCACTCACTCCCTCTTTGCCAAATCCTACATCAGAAACCCCATTTTCTTGATTATTCTCCTCACCCTCTTCAACTTTCCCCTTTTGCCCTTCAATTCGATCACCATAGATCAAATCTTTATGCTCTACACCCTCCAAAACACGCTTCTCCATCTTCTTTTCCCAACGCAGCTTCTTCAACATCACAGTCAGAGTCAGAGTCGACTCTTCGTCTTTAATTCCTAAAATACCCTCGCCGCCCTTCTCCACCACACCGTCGTCGCCGCTCTCTTGCCTCCGTCGCTTTCTGTAATAAACCCGAGAGAACAACCCGTCTCTGCAAATCGCCACCATCGCAAGAATCAAAGCCTGATCTTCACTCGTTGATGGAGAGAACAGGGTTTGTGGATCTCTGTTTAGAGGGTGTTTGGGCAACCTAGATCATGGAAGGGGTTTCAGATATGGCGGAAATTATGAAGAGGAAATTTGAAATTCAAAAGTGGCGCCATGAAATTGTGAAGGTGATTTGATGAAATTGTGACCGAGTCATATTTTCTGTGATCAAGATTTGGGATTTGGAAGGGGAAGACGATGATGAAGAAGCTTGACTGATCAGTTTATACAAGACTAGCTCCACTGGCTTACATGTGTTTTCCTCTCTCTCTCTTTTTGTTTTTGTTTTTTTCCTAAGCAAGTACTAGAATGAGTGGAATCCTTATTTTTTTGGGAAGAGTTGCTAGTTCCTAATGTGGACCTAGAACTGTAGCTCGAGTTCGAGAAGAGTTACTAGTGATTCGACGGATTGGCTTGCTGTACAAGGTAACAGAAAGGGTTGGATATTGAATAACTCTATTCATCACCATCTATTTATTCAGGTGCACAACAAAATGGTGGATTACCAACTCCATCGAGCACAGATAGATAATGCTTAATTTCGGTTCTTTAGTCGCTAAATATGAATATGCTAATGCGATATGCATTTATGAAAGTTTCTTTCTTGGTTTTGTTGATTTCGTCTGTAAAATCTGTTATCATTTGTTTCAGATGAAATCTCCATTTCCAAAAAAAAAAAAAAAAAAAAAACTCTCTCCTGATGTAGTAATTAGTACTTAATCGCACTTCATTTAGTAAAGACTTTTAAATAGTCTTTTTTTAAAAAAGAATTATAAAAAAAAAACTTTTATATGATCTCAATCTTTAAACTGAATATATAATAAGTTCGATAGATCTCATAAGCTAATTCAAACGTATAATGGATGCATGTCGTCAAATATCATATATATCAACCAACTTTAATTAGCCCACTCCCTTTCTATTATATTCTGGTTCAAACCTCTGCAACTTTATATCAACCAACACGGCCATGTTCTGACATCCTTGACCGGCTTCAATATTTTTTATGGAAGATTGTCCTCTGTTCTTCGTCGAATTGACTTTTGTTATTCTGTATGTAGGATATCCATGGTTAGTCGATCATACCATCGACTTCATAATTCACTACATGACAGCAATCTGTAGTGATAAAACAGTACTTGCGCTTGCTATATTTCTCATTTCTTGTATTTTTAATGTAGTTGTTGCATCCTTTTCTTATTTAGAAAGCTTGTACCCCGAAAAAATTTCTCAATTATTAAGAAAGTCTAACCTCCTTCAACTCAGGAAAAAAACAAATATCGTTTGTCAAATACATTGCACTCAATTTTCAACAAATTTCACACTTGCACTCAATTTTCAAATACATCTGAAAGCATGAGAATATACAAAGTGAGAGTGTAATCAAAACGTGAGAAATGAGAAAAAACACTAAATGAAGCGGAACTTTTTCCATCTTCTCTCAAACCCTAGCCGCCTTGGCTAGAAATTCAATCAAAGGCAGTCGGCACTAACACCAAATGGCCCTTCTCCAGCTATCTCTCGATGCCTTCTCGAGATCATCCAACGTCAACTCACTCCGACGAGCTTTCAGTCAATCTTCCGCACACCAAAAGATGTGAATCTTAGACTTATGGGTGCCGATAACTGGTATGGAAAATCATTGGGGAGCCTTGATTCTTTCCGATGTGAGATTGCAGATAGGGACTTTTCAATTGATTGGGGTTGAATCAAGAGCACGGCTTAAAGCTGCTGACATTGTGATGGGCGTGGCTGTAAATTTTACGTCAAAAGCTAGTGTCAAACTGGGTTTGAAGTCGATTGTCGGAAACCCTAGCCACCTTGGTTGGGAATTCAATCGATCATGGTAGATGAGGGAGTCCAGGGCCCAACGCGGAGTGAATCTGGTGTTTCGACCTGTAAAGTTAGAGCTCCAACCTGAGGGCAGTTTGAAAGGCGGAGCAGCGGCCTATTGGTTAGCTACTGGTGATGCGGAGGCGAGACATGTGCTCCGTCTTAAGATCTTGACGGCAACAGGGGTTGTCTGGAAGCAGCGGCGATCGTGGTTGACGATAAGGGGCTGCACCAACCTGGGTGCACACATCAAATTCGTGCCCTATTTGGTGGACAGTTATGGGCATGGGCCCTAGTGGGCTACCTGTGGCAGTGGCCGCGATGTGGGCTACATTGGGGCCCAAAATATGCTTGGTGCCTAAGAAGGGGATGATGCTTTCATGGATTTGGACCTATCTTTGGATCAAGCGGATGTATTCTACATCCAAATTGAATAGTTTCTTGATGCACCGCAATTGAGCGCATTGGCTTCAAAAGCTGTTTCTTTACTATTTTTCCTAGTTTGAATATTCTTGTTCTGATAGGCTCCTGAATATAAAAGCGGAATTGTTCTAAGTGTAATGGCACCTATCACCCCTGATGGGAACTATGTATCGTGCCATTCTGGCCTAAGTATTTTACTTTGAATACAATCGTTATCCTAAAAAAAAAAGTGAGAAATGAGATCAGGTGTGATCAAATTTCGTGGCCAATTTTTTGTGTTTCAAGTTTCAACATACAAAAGAGGAAGTTGCAATCTTAAATGGTAAAAATCAAATTGATGAATACGTATAATTTCATTTATTCTTTTGTTTTTTTAGTGTTTTGTTTTATTTAGAGGATGTGACTCATGAGAGATTCAGATTTGAAACCTCTATCAACATTTGTCTAGGGAGATTGCTAGACAAATGATAATTAGCAAATCTTCCTTGTAATGAGACATCAAAACCATATTACAAAAGTAAAAACCTATTATCGAAACCAAAATCCTAAAACATACTAGTTTTTTAACCATTGTGTTAGGATCTCGTTCATTGTGGTTGATTCAACTCTCAGCAATAAATTACACATTAACTATTCTCACAATCGATAGATTCTTTTCTTATATAACACTTTATAATCCCTACAAACTTTCATCATTATTATAAATTCATTTACATCTTAATCAATAATATAGAGAGAACCATTTACAGAGAAACTAGAAAGTCAGAACTATGATCAAGCAAAAGAATGTGAGTTTTTTTTTTTTTTTTCATGATCCACAATTAGTGGAGTTATGCAATCTGATTTTCTGGTAAAGATATCGACTTTGGTTGGATTAATGATCCTGGATTGAGGCTTGATTCTGGTTGATTTGATTGCTTGTGTGGAGTGTGTCTATTCTGTCTTCTGCTTCAAATGAACAGATTGACATACCATGGGTACAATGTTACCTTTGTAAGCCTTGCACACATAGCCAGCAAAATTTTCATAGTCCTGCATTTCATTAAGACAAAAGTTAACAATGATTCAAAGAGAGAGAATGAACGCGTGTGAGAAAAATGGGGAGATGGAGAAAAGAGAGATCTGAGAAAGCGAGAGAGGACCAACATTTCCAATAGGTTGATCATTTAGAACTAGCCATGGTACAAACTTTAGAGGTGGATTGAGGTGCATGGTTTCATTGCCATAGTTTTGTTCAAGCTGCACTAATCCAACAATTCTATGCAGTAAATCAAAGCAAAGTGCTTATGCTGCATCACAAACTCAAATTTCAAAACCATTTCTTACTCAATAAATTGATAACCTTTATTTGGAACTCATTTTATCTCACCACATCATACATAACATCGGTAGCGCATGCTTCCAGAGAATTCAATTTACACCCATCTGGCCTATGCTGTGAAATTTTCACAGAAGGAAGAACATATGCATCACTAATAATTTCATAATTAATGTTGCAGAAAATTTGAACCAATCAAGTTGGTAAAAAAGTGATTAATATAAACCTGACAGAAAGCGGTGCTAATGTTCAATTTGTTGGCGTATGCATCACCCCAAGGAACTAGTCTGAGATTGAGAATGGTGATGAGATCATCATCGAAAATCTTAGCAAGATTCTTGATGATGAAGGTTGCACAAGATGTGCTCAAAGAGTCATAGTAAAGCGAGAGAGTAACATTCTAATTAGCAACGTAACAAGGAATAGTGAGCAAGAACATTGAACAGGTAATGAGACAAGTGAAGAATAGAGCAGAGGCCATTTTTGAGGTTGAGATCTGTTTCAGAAGTGTTGTACATATGTAGTAGTAAGTAGTTTCCCTCTTCTCTTTTAATTTCTTTTGTTAGGTTTGGTACTCTGATATTAATGATGGCCAGATCATAATCATATCTTTGAACAAGTTTCTGCAGAAAATAAATGCCCCCTGTTATAGAATTTTGGGCAAAAAAGTCATCCGACCATGTGTGCTGTGTGAACATCTTAAAGGCTTATTAGAGCTATGATCACCTAGAGAGCAGCAGCATCAGCAGGGTTATAGATCAATGGCACACCTACCTGCTACTATCAGTTTGCCATAACTTAATCATCTCAATCATAAATACATGATGGTGGCAGTGAAAAGCCCTCATATTTTAACAATAATAATTAAGCAGTAATGGGTTGAAAACACACACAAAACATAAGAACACAACATGAGACCATATTGCATTATAGGTCAGCTTCAACTGTGTCCTATAAATCAACATTAGTTCAATTATCATATGGAATGTCAATGTAAACTTCTTGCCACATCGTCTGCTCCTTGGACTTAAGATATGCTAGGCAAACTTGAGGAATCGATTTTTCATTGCCAATTGAGTCAATCTTGTAGCGAATCGATCTTCAAGCTTCTGGAGATTTTCCTTTGTATCCCTTACAGATATAGGCCATAAAATTTCCGTAGTCCTACATAGAGAGAACTGGTCATGAGAGGGACAAAAATGAGGAATTAAGCAATCCGATATGTGATTTGACTAACCTCTGCTAGTGGTTTATTATTGACAACCAGCCATGGCACAAATCTATATGGTGGGTTAAGCTGAGCAGTTTCCTTTGCATATTTTGTTTCAATCTATGCATCAATGCCAAATGGCCAATCTATGAAGACTAATTGTGTCAAGTCTCAAATGATGAAGCAGTTCAAAAACAGCAAGAACAAAATAGGATTGAAAGTGAACTGACCTGATTGCCATATCCACTGTTGTAGCAATCGATATATACAGTTCCAACTTCGACATTTCAAAGCAATTGGCCCATTTGCTGTGTTTGTTATGCAATGTGAGCCTCTCAACGCAGTGGATTGAATGTAAAATGCCGATTCTGCATTAGAATTAATCCATCATAATTAGTAACCAAACCAAAGTTCAAGTGTCATCTGTACATGTTTGGAACAAAGTGTTTGAAGTCTGTTCAATAAGCTTTACGGCTTGACCACACTAGGATAGATGGTGATGGTTCAGGCCTCAATTGTATTGATCAAGCATTCATCTGTTCCATGCTGTAAATCACAAAAATGGTTAAAAGAATAATCACTGAGCTACAAAACTGATTGGTGCATTAAATTTCAAACACATCTTAAGATTTGACAGAGTTTTCACATAACTTTTACAAAACAAATTTGCATGAACTTTCGCCCACATTTAGTGCTTTCTCACTATTCTCACTATGACCTTGTACTTCTAAAGTTCACAATTTCACATAACTCTCATCTGAAGCCACATGTCGATTATGAAAATGTCCAAAATACCCTCTATCTGTTGGTGTGTGATTATGTCGTTTGATTAAACTAGATAGATATTTCAGTGATTCTATGCAAATGTAAATTCTAAAAGTACAGAAGTAAAATTGTAAAATAAGATTAACATATGGGCATGTAATCTAAAATAGGCCTGGGATCTGGAACCGCACCGAAAAACCTGGTTTACTCTTATCGATCTGTTTGGGATTTTACTTTCTGGGTTTTCAATCGATTTGTCTCTTATGAATATCTCCATGATTTTTTGGGTTTTCAGTTGGATAGCCTCGAACTCTTGGTTGCTCTCCTCCTCAAGCAGCAAAGCAGAAATTCTTGTCTACTTTCTGGGTTCGATTTCTGATTATTCAAGCTTAAAGCCCCTTTCTGAAACTCTTGGTGAGTTGCTCTTGTATTGTGTGATTAAATTGATCAAGCTGTTGAATTGTATTGGCTTGATTCGTATCACTACTAGAATTATGGCCCCAGACATCGGCGAACAACCGATGAAAAACAAAAACCCGACCGATGTCTTAGTGGGTGTTCAGAAAGATCCGGAAAACCCAAACATCAGTTTTTAGCCAATGTCTACAATAATTTTACACATCGGTTCCTCATTCTAAATCGATGTAAATATGTTTAAATGATAACAAACTTGCATATTTTACTATTGTTAAACCCTCATTTTATTGTATTTAATGCTTAAAGAAATATAGATCATACAGCACAAGTTTGCGTTTTAACATCGTTATTGATTTAATAAACGATGACTGATATTGTTACAGACATCGATTCCATAAACATTTCTTGTTGTTTATGATTTTGAAGCATAATTTGCCACATATACCACGATTTTAGATTCAACATACAAAGTCTAGTATTGTATGAATCGATATATTTACTTAGATTAACATCAGTGTGTAAGGAAAAACGATGTTAATTGTCTATTGCACATCGTTTCTACTAAAGGAATGATGTCTAATACTCAATAATATATCATTATTGACAAAAAATCGATGTTTGTATATTAAATGTATTAGCGATTTTCATTTTGGAACTGATGTCTGGTATTTAGTAATATAACGTTTTTGGCGAAAAAGTCGATGTCTGTATATTTTAGTAACATCAATTTTCATTTTGAAACCGATATCTGGTACTCAGTAATATATCGTTTTTAACAAAAAATCGATGTCTATATATTTTAGTAACATCGATTTGCATTTTGGAACTGACGTATCTGGATTACTGGACATCAGTTTTTATGGTTAAAACTGATTTCAACTTTATACCTAGACATCAAATTCTATAAAGAAGATGATGTCCACAAAATATATAACTGCTATAAATTGCAATTTCGACAGGTGACGAATGATTTGAATATTGAGGTATTTTATTTGAAATCATCATCCTTAACAGTTTACAAAATAGGCAAAATAAAACCCCAATTCACCTACTACAAGGCTAGCAAAGCAAATAGTATTCATTTTTGTTCATAATTGCTACAAAAAATTTGATCAAAAGCTAGCCTCACTAAAAATCAACAAACTAGTCAGAACCTACAGCAGTGTAAGTAGTCAGCTACTTCAATGCACACCTCATCAAGTTGTTGTTGGGTATATCATTTCCGATCGTTTACCGCCCACTACAAATATATATAACAATGTAAGTCATAATGAAATGCTAATATTTAAAGCAAAGTTTTTTGTCCAATTACAATGCTTACAATGCGCACTCGTCAAGTTGTTGTTGGGTAGACCCTTTCTGATCCTTCACAGTAAATCATATATTGTAACTCGACCAACCACATATACAATGCTTATCGGAAGTAATTTTAATTTAGGCACTTTATTAACCCTCCCCTTTTCAGCATTGTAACTTTTAACCGCATTGCATTTTCTAGTGAAATCCTAAAAATAACCCAGCTTGTTCTTAGGACAGAGATATAACTTTAGACTCTAAGACATTCAAAAATGAACATACATGGTCTTCTTCGTGAGTGTATGTATGTTACTTCCAAGTTTCCACTTTGAGTAGCCGCCCAGATATGCACAGCAGCACAAACAAAGAATTGTTACTAGATATGCATATAGTCCTAATGTGAAAAATTGAATCAGTTGCCATAAACACATACACCCACAAACAGCCTTCTTATTTATAATTAAGGAAAGTGAGACAAACCTTTAATTTTTTATCCAAAGAAGATGATAAGAGAAACTGATCGCAGCAAAGACACGCATGCTAGACGAAAATGGAGAGTGAGGGATGGAGGAAGTAGATGTGAGGGTGTCCCGCCAATGAGATGCAAACTGTCCTCCCTCAGAATATAGTTTACAATTGGATGATGCAACTGTCCATACAACAATATTCACTGCTGCCCAACAAGAAAGCTTAACAAGAATGGGGACCAGACAAAATTAAACCATAAATGTAGTCCAGGAACTACCTGCGTACCAGCAAAGAGCAAATCATTACACACAACCATACCATAAACTTGTCCAACAGGCCCACTAAGACTCATTTCGGAGTTAGCTTGGGTGTTCCACGCCTAGAAAACAATATCCATGAATGAATGAGGTGGTATAATATAAAATTTTGCAGCAATAAGCTCACATTAAAAGAGATTCTTGTTCTACCTTTACAGCATTTGGTATACCAACAAAAACCCAAGGACCTTCACTGATCATACAACCAACTTCACCAACAAGATTAATTACTCCCAGGCACTGTAAAATACAGATATATAAGAACATGGGTTATTTGTCTCATCCACTGGACTGAAAAGTACAAGTGGAAAATAATATCCAACAATCTTGAGTAAGAACATGATCGTGTGAATGGCGAAATGAAAAGACACGGGATTGAAATATATGAGAACATTTCTCTAGAAACTCTCCGGTCTCCCATGGCAATAACTCTGATAAAATCCCTCCTCCAGATCTTTATGCAACCAACATTACAAGCCAATTTTCATTTCCACAAATTTTCCAACCTATAAGTTCACACTCTCATTGCAACTTCCATCAGTTTAACTATATAATTAAGAGATCATGCAGCTACATTCAGTCATAATTCAATAGAAACTACATTATACAGATCACATCCACTTAGTATATTAAGCTTACACCAGATTGTGGATCATTTGAGTTTCTCAATAGAATTATTTGAGTACATTAAACAAAAAAAAAACTCCTACTAGGCAGTGACCTTATAACTATAATCGATACGAAACCCCTACTCTCGTGCTTCGAATTCAACTAGTTCTTTTTATCCACTAATTAAACACTACACTTTCACCTATCAAATAACAAGGAAAAGCTAACCAAAACCAAAAGTGAATCATTACCTGACCAGACTGGCAATCATATACTCTCACAGTCTCATCCTTACTTCCAGTATAAATTAAGCTTATCACATGACACATGAACAAATCAATCTGATAAAGAGATTGAGCAGTAAGAATACATTCTATCCACTGAAGAAGACAGGAAATTGATTCTAGACATAAGGAACTCAAGATGCAGTTAAAACAAAAGGACATAGTTGCTAGAGTTTTTTAGTCATGTGAGATATCCAATGGATGTGATGCTTTACACGATTAGAAGGTAATTTTAATTAGTTTTAATTTAAAGTTTTAGTTATCTAGGTGCAAAACAAAAAACTAGAATCTGAAGAATAAAGGATAATCCTTGGGTTCAAACTAGCTTGAGCCTTTGCATCTAAACTTTAAAATTATGGCTTACCCCTGCCAAAAGTGGATGTGAATCTGGTAGTTCATACCTGCAATATATCAGGAACAGATGGATAAGTGTGTCATAGAGAATTTATGTCTATGTACATAGGTTTGTATTTCCATATGGATGTCGAAACTGATATTTGTTGGCATCATAACAAGAAAGATGTTAAAAATATGGCATCAGTCTGCAAACACAAGAACAAATTAGTTAACACAATTACTCACTGGTAACAAAACTGAACCATCAAACATATGGCATTTGAAAGGCTGTACATATACCTCAAGTTGAAGTCCTGAGCGATTTCACGAACAAGCCTCTGGAATATGGCGACTTCCTGATTAGGAGCTCGGTGCGCGGCAACAAAACTTGAGAAACGACATGCATTGTTTGAAAAATTACCTCTCCTCTGCGATGATATCCCATTCTCCTTGGTGATAACAGAACAAAACAAAGGGCTCAGTACACAACAACAAAACAAAACTTTCAAAATGATAACGAAGAAACTTTGAAAAGCACCTGTTACATTTCCAATATACTTGATTACCAAAACTTGTCCCGGTTCACAGACCTGTCAAATTTTACTACTCTTGCCCAAAACAAAGGGCTCCTTTCTTCGAATTATTATGTTGGAACCAACAGAAAACCCAAATTCATGAGACCAAATTAGCGAATCTAAGCACCATAGTTTCAACAGAAAACCCAAATTCATGAGACCAAACCAAGAACTAAAAGTTTCAAAAATCAAATAGAATCGACATGAACCAGCTCAAAAGATCAGAGCTTTAAGCCATTCAAAAGCAAACCCAACTCAAATACACAAGAATTAAACAAAAAAGACTCAAACTTTAGATCAAAACCAGCCACAAAATCAGCATTGGTGGGGAAGAGAAGAGAGAGAGCGCACCTACGATGGTGGCGGTCTGAGAACTACCTCGAGCCGGCTCAGGTCGGAGAGCGACGAGCTCAGGCCGAACAATGACGAGTTCAGATCGGAGAATGAATTAGTGGTCAGGTCGAAGAAGGAAGTCGAGGCTACTTTGGGTCGGTGAAGGAGCTTGAGGCGGCTCTGGTCGTTGAAGGATCTCGAGGTCGGGTCCGAGAACGGGCTCAGGTCGTAGAACGAGGTCGGGGAGAGTGAGGTCGGGCAAGATGAAAGAGCTGCGCGAAGTCAAAGTGGGAGTCGTTATAATTAGCCAGGGTTGGAGAGTTTTTTGTCTGAAAAATAAGTGTCGGAGGGAACGAAAATCTAGTCCCCGCGTCTGTAAAATTTTTTAACTTAGTCCCTCCATGTTTTTTTTAAACTTTCAAACGAAACTTTAAATATCAGCTAATTTGATGATCAATGTTTATAATGACAATAGAAATCGATTATTTAATGAATTGATGTTAGATTTTTTTTACATCCGTGTAATTCCGACTGATTTAATAGTGATGATGTCTAAGGACATTTTTCTAGTAGTGTATGATTAAAATCATTCATTTGTATGCAGGCTAACATGGATTCAACAAAGGTTGTTGCTATTGTCCCTGCAAATGGAAGTGGAAGTGGAAGTGAACAATCAGGCGAGTCTCCGAAGAATGTAAAGAAAGTGCCTATTCTAAAATCGAAGAAGACAAAGTCTGGTGCGATGAAGAGGAAGAGGCTAGGAAAAGTAGAGGTGTCGTGATAAGAGAGAGGTCCGAGGTCTAGCAGCATTTCACCAAGGAAGATCATCCCATCATCGAGACCCTTTAATAGAAAGGAAACTGTTGTCGGGCACACCAAGAGGTCACAGTGTAAGTATTGCCCTACTCATCTTGCTTGTCATTCTACTAACAATGGCACTAGCAGTCTTAGAAAACACATCGAGCAAGTTTGCACTGGATACCCTGGTAGAACATATTTAAGCAAGGGTCAGACTCATCTGAACTTCGATGGGTCTGATGAAGTTGTTTTAAAATGGAGTCAAGATAATCATAGCTGCGACTAAAATGATTGTAATTCATGAACTCCCATTTAGTGCCATTAAAAGACCGGGATTTAAAAGGTTTTGTAAGGTAGCAGTCCCTAACTTCACCATTCCCTGTAGGAAAACCATAGTGAAAACCTTCTTGGGGATGTATGATGCAAAGAAGGCAGAGCTGAAGAGGGAGCGAAATAACCATTGTGTGTGTTTGACAATCGATACTTGGACATCGGTTCAAAACATGAACTACATGGTTATTACAGCTCATTTTATAGATAATGGATGAAGAATGCACAAGAGGGTGCTTAACTTTTGTCTAATTCCAAACCATCAGGGAAACACCATAGGTAAGATTCTTGAGTGTTGTTTGCTGCAATGGGGAACCAAGAGGGTTTTAACCATTAGTGTAGATAATGCTTCAGCCAACAATGTGGCGATTGATTACATTAGGAAAAAATTGTCTAACCTTGACCAGCAACAAGTATTTGGAAGGAAGTTTCTACCTGTGAGGTGCTTGGCTCACATTGTAAACCTGATCATTAAGTCTGGTTTGCATATTTTGGACAAGTCTATTGCTAGCATTAGAAAAGCAGTTAGGTATGTTAGGAGCACACCATCTAGGCTTGATGCTTTTAAGATTTGTGTCGAGAATGAAAATCTGGACAACAATAAAATTTGTGTTTTAGATGTTCCAACAAGGTGGAATTCCACCTACATCATGTTGGATGCTGCATTGCGGCTTAAACGAGGTTTTGATAGGATGGCTGAGGAGGAGGATTTGAAGTGGAGGAGTTACTTCGATGAGAATGAGGAAGAATATGAGGAAGAGGAAGAGAATTTTGTTGAAGCAAGGCAACAAAACTCAACGAGAAGTGTAGGACCACCTAATGAAGCAAATTGGGACAAGGCTGGTGTTTTTGTGAAGTTTTTGAAGATTTTCTTCGATGTAATAGTAAGAGTGAGTGCAACAAACCACCCTACTGCACCCAAAGCCTTCCATCACATGGTCACGATAGAATCATAAATTGAGGACTTGTTCATGCACCCTTATTCATCAGATGGAAGTGATGCTGAAAAATTATTGTTTCACATGTTGTAAATATGAGGAGCAAGTACAAGAAGTACTTTAGATCTATGGACGACTGCAACCAGCAGTAGCTGGTTGCTCTAGTCTTGGATCCAAGGTATAAGCTATTAAACTTCCAAAGAATATGCCAAAAAATGCTGAATTTTGATGATGAAACGGTGAAGAAAAAAGTCGGATAAGTGAAGGACTTGACAATCGGCCTAACATATATGTATGCTTTTGCATTTGGTACTCAAAGTGGGCAAAAAGGCATCAAAACTGCACAAGAACAAGCTACCGCCAGTAGCAGCTATCGTTCGACTGGTGTGAGTGGGAAGATGGTTGAACATCTTGAGGATTGGGATAGGGAGTTAGAAGAGGGTGATACAATTGTTGTAGGTCATGAAGTAGATAGATATCTACTTGACCCCATTGAAAAGCCTCCTAAAGGGACTGATTTCGAGATATTAACTTGGTGGAAGCTTAATGGGAGCAAGTATCCCAATCTGCAATTAGTTGCTAAGGATGTTTTAGCAATTCAAGTCTCCACAGTGGCCTCCGAATCATGCTTCAGCACTGGCAAGAGAGTGATTGATCCACATCGGAGTTCATTAACTCCTAGATCTGTGGAGGCCTTAATTTGCCTCCAAAATTGGCTAAATTCTGATAGCATTCAAGGCCTGGAATACACTCCTACACCTGAGGAAATGGTATGGCTTGAAGCTGTTGAGAAAGGTAAAATATATGTGTAAATGTTAAATCATCGTGCTTACTGCCTTTCATGTTAAACTATACATGTTAAACTGTTATGTTTAAGCTGCTACTGCCTTTCATGCATTTACAAGCATTTCATTTTTGTAAATGCAGAACAAGAGAAAGAAGAAAGAAAAAAAAGAGAGAAGCCTAATGCAGAAAAGGCAGCAAAGGCCCCAAAAATGCACAAGAAGTCCGATGCAGGAAAAGCAGCCAAAAAATGAGATACGGACTGTATGTATAAAGTGTATATTCATGTTGTTAATGCAATAATTAATAACTATGAGCAGCAAGCTTGTGTGTATGAATGTAATGAAATGTATATGTGTATGAAATATGAATGCAGTTGCAAGATTGAATTTTGTGAGATGAAAAATGAAAGCATGTTTCTGTCAAGATGGTTTTTGTGAGTGAGGTTTTGCATAGATGCTATCCTAGCCAAGCTCGTCAGTTTTATAATATTAGGCTAAACCTCAAGTATAATGTATGATTTTGGAGGCATATAAAATATAAATTTGAAGATTTTTCTGTTAATCTCAATATGGTCCAGGTTGTACTTAATATGTTAAAGAAGCTAAGCTTGCTGATGATATTGCTTTAGGGTTTAGGCTATAGTTTCTGTCTATTGTTAGTTTCTGTTCAAACTCAACGAGTTATTCATAACAATATTGCTTGTCGTCTTGATTTCAGGCCAAGAAATATTGAAGTTGGACATATGCTTGCTGCCTCTTTGCTGCCAGCTGCATTCCTACTTCAAGATTCAAATCATGAATTGAACTTAATGTCTTTTCTGTGCTATTTGTTAAGTTTCTAATTTGTCAAATTTGAACTTTGATGTTTGAAATGGCTGTAACTTAACTTAAATGTTTCTGATATGACTTGAACTTTGAAACTTTTTATGCCTGTAATTTTCAATGATAAATGAAACGGTTCCAGGCAATTAGAACAGGTTCTTAAGGAATAAAAAAAAGGCAGGAACCGAACCATTTAGAGTCAGTTTGGTCCCAAAACGGTTCCAACATATTTGACTTCATAACCAAACAGATTATAAGGGTTAATTTTTTTTTTTTGGGAAATGATCATTTACTCAATTTTAGCTTAAAAATTGCCCACTTACCCAAACACTCTAAAAGATTATCCACTTGCCCAAACACTCTAAGAGATTATTTTTCCTAATACCCAATTAAGTATTTTTTATTCATTTTTATTTATTTTTGGGACAATTTTGTCCTCTCATTCTTTGTCACTTAGAGAAAGAAGTCATTAGAGACCTTACTTGACTCCGACGTTGGTGACTCGACTCCGGCGACCGGTAACCGGAATTCGGCCACCGATGACAAGAATCCGGCGACCTGTCACCAAAATCAGGAATCCGGCTACCGGACTGGTGACCGGATTCTGATGTCTAAATTTATTGCTTCCTCATAATACCCAATAACCATATTATTGCCCCCCAATAATCATATTATTGCCTCCCAATAATCATATTATTGCCCTCCCAGTTAATTGCATAAACTCCCAAAACAAAAATGAATACACTACAGGCACAATTGATCAATTTATATACATATTATTGCCCCCCAATAATCGTATTATTGCCCCCCAATACTCATATTATTGTCCCCCAATAGACATGTATAACCACTCAAAAACTTGTTTTTTCATTCTTCTTTCTTCTTTCCTTATAAGCCTTCTGCCAAATAAAAAAACAAAAAAAAACTTAGCCTACGTGGCCATGATCTTAGCCTACGGCTTTGTCCAATGATGGAAGATCTTCTCCTCGGACCAATGCTCCGAAATCAACCGCTTCGTTGCAATCTTCGCAGTTCCTCTTCTCTCCATCCACTTCATCTCCACCAACAACCCTTACACCATGAACTTCCTCTTCATCGCCGCTAACACTCTCCAAAAGATCATCATGCCCTTCGCTCTGGCCCTCTAGACCAACTTCACCCGAAACGGAAGCCTCGAGTGGATGATCACAATTTTCTCGCTCTCCACGCTTCCTAATACTCTGGTCATGGGAATCCTGCTGCTGATCACCATGTACGGCCACCGAATCCCGGAGGACATGACCCAGAAATCTCCAGAAGGATTCAGAGCCTTATTGAGCATGATGATCGCCGGTATCCAGAAGGATTCAGATCCTCCAGAAGGTTTCTGGGTCGTTGATCAGATCGAAGGCTTATTTCTCTCTCTCCACGACCCATGCATGGACGATCTGTGACTAGTGGCACATCGGCGTCGTCGAGAAAAACCTAATGCAAGTAGTCCGTCATCGTATCGTTGCCGGAAAAGAGTTTTCCGATCGGGTTGCACGTTTGGGTCAATGGGTCATCGATTGGGTCTCGAAGGCTCTGAATCCTTCTGGAGGTTTCTATGTCATTGATCAGATCGTTGAGCAGTGAGAGAGAGAGAGAGAGAGAGAGAGAGAGAGAGAGAGAGAGAGAGAGAGAGAGAGAGAGTGAGAGAGTGTGTGTGGGAGGAGAAGGGGATTCGAGATAGAGAGAGTTAGAGAGGGAGTATGAGGGCAATAATGTCAAACACTGTTAGATTTGATAAATAGGGTTAAAAAACTCTTAGTGGAGTAAATGAGTAATTTTTAGTCTAAAATTGGGTAAGTGGCCACGACACTTTTTTTTTTCGGTTCCACAGATTTTCAACTGGAACTGACCCGATCCCAGGCCTAACTAACCATTTTGCTACTTCGAATAAACTGGAGTAGTCCCAGTGCATTTTCTTCCCTTTTCCTAATAATTTCTTCCCTTTTCCCAATAAGTCAACGACGTTACACCATTTTGCCACTTCGAATAAACTAGAGGACATATAGGATACACCGTTACTAAAACCTTTTCTCAAAATCTCTTCCAAACTGTTAGGGTCGTTGCTCCGGGTGTTGTTCCCCCACTGTGAAACCAGTCGGTTCCGTTGTTTTAGAATTTTGCTGATCCCAAGGAATCCATCTCCATCATTGCATATGGGAATATAGAAAGTAAAGAGGAAAATGCATGACCAAAAGAATTGTGTGAAATAAGTGAATTTATCCAGTTGAGGCATTCTTGATTGACAAACAAGAATTCCCTCCATAAAAGCAAGTTCCTCTTACCTTCCCGTACAAGTAGTGAAGAACTATAGAGAGGTGTAGTTGGGTGTTGCCCAACGGAAAGCATGGGAAAGAAGTACCACAGAAACATTAGCCCAATTTGAAAAGTATGAGGGTAATAATGTCCAAAGAGCGCAGACTTGCCGCGCAGCTTCTATTTTAGTTATTTATGTATACTATTTTTCTTTTTAGATTTATATACGACATTTCAATCCACAAAATATACGATGTAATTTTAAAAGATGAAAAGATAAGGCGGCAGACACAAAACTTCTCGTAACATTACTAAGAACGACGTCGTAGAGCACTAAACAGAGTAACAACTGAGACTGAAAAACACAACTTGAGTTCGTACGCTTAAATTCTGTGCCATTCAGTTCAGTCAATTCTTACAAGAATCAAAGAAAAGGCTGGAAGAACGATTTCAACTTGCTATATTATCCCCAAAACGTGAGGAATCAATAATGTTGAAGAACTCAATCAATGTATTTTGCAGATGAAATAAATATTCCTTTCTACTGTTTTCCACGCTCAACCCTCTTTTCTTTTTTTTCTTTTTTTGATAGTCTCAAACAAATCATGTTTCTTTATTGCCCTTGTCCTTGTTGTAAAGAAATGAACTTCTGAAACTACTAAATCCTGCCAATAAGTTTCATCCCTTGTTGTCAAGGAATGAACGTCTGAAACTACTAAATCTTGCCGCTGGAGCATACCAATCTCTATGTTACTTCTATTCATCAATGGGAGGACGTGTCGTGTTGGGCAATCTCCGATTACGAACAAATGAACTGAACAGGTGCAATGATCTTGATGGTTGAGCATAGGGTACCATATGAGCAGCACCTCTTACTGTGGCAAAGGTCAATAGATTTCCATACTCAGTTGCCCAACCTCCCACCTACATAAATATAAAAAGCATAAATATTCATTGAAAAATATCACAACTAGGATATTGTTCCAGGAAAGACAAACTAAATTATAGAAACTCAAATGTAAAGAAATGCATAAGCACCTGGCCTTTGTGAAACCAAGCTCCATATGGCACTGTTATCTGGAACTTTAGATCATGTGCTAATTCACGGATGAGCGTTCGGGAGCCCAATAGTGGAACAACAGAATCTTGGTCTCCACTGCAATCAGTTGACAATCATATCATGGAGCAACACAAAAAAGTACAATTCTGAAAATTTATCATGTTAAGCCTAATTAATTACCTGAAAACCCAAACTGGTATGCGATTTTTAACTATCCTCGCCAGCAAGGGAAGTATGTTTAGGTTACCATCAGTATCACTGTAATTAAGAACACTGTACAATGCAAAAATGGGAAAGATCAGTTATACGATCAACACAAGACATACAATAATACTTGACTTCATAGTATCATAGTCTGAAAGTAAATTAAATAAATAAGGATGATCTGCAAGTTAAATTGTTTAAAAGTTATGATATAATTTAATTCATTCAAGTTTCAGGCAATTTTTTATCAAAAAAAAAAAATGTGTTTCAAGCAATTATCGCAGAAGTGTAATGGTAGCTTGTGGTAAAGTTGTAAGGGGCAGTTTGAATTGAAAAATGTACAAAAGTAATTGCATTATATATCTCCAGCTGAATAAGAAAAGAAAATACTACATGTGCACTTTCATATTTTCTGTATATGCCTAAAGAAAGGTTTCTTTGTATCTGACACTTACCCGCTGCACATTCCCCAGCTATAAGGCAAGTTTGTACGATTTGCATGAAGGGCTTTCTGAACCTCAGGAAGGTTGAAATAAAACCGGCGTTCATATGTCATACACACATCAACTCCAACACTTATCTTAGTAGCCTGCAGAAAAACAAAAATGAAAAACTCATTGCAACGATGATACAATAAGTTTCATGAAATGCAAGGGAAAAGGAAAAAAAAAACAGAAAAGTTATCTAGAAAGTATGGACTGTACCACTTTCCGCAGTCTCAATTCTTGCTCCACTATAGATGGATAACAAACATCAAGGATCACATCGTAATTGTTTATATACTCGCCAACTATGCTATTGGCTGTAGCTATTGCATTATTGCATGCAATGCTTACATTGTGAGGCGTTGCAAATTCATAATCCTCAAAATCACAATCGTTCATAATTGTAAGGCCAATTTCATCAGAAATCATTCCATGTGACCAAAAATATTCATATGTTGCCGGTATATCACGATCAAGTTTCAGAAGTGGATTCCCAATCTACCATAAAATTGAAGTTTATATGAGCAAACATCAGCAGGATAACAAATAGAAAGAATAAAAAAACATAAGCAAAACTTGAAAATCAAAACAGAAAAGAACTGAACTATAGAGCTGTGATTAAAAAGAATGTGAGGTCTTACAGCAACCCCTTTGAGATTGAACTTGAAACCAGTTGAATGTTTATTATGGTCCAATATAGCAACAGCCAATTGCGGTATGTAGTGCCCTGAACATCAAAAATACAGATTGTAAGAACGTGTTCATAAAGACAGAAAGACTACATACAAAATCTGAATGACAAAGGTTACAGTCAGAAAAGATCTAGTAGGTTCCCCAGCATAAATAATAAAGCAAATAAAAAGAAAAATACCATTTTCATTTGCAATCAACATGAAGAGCATCCACCATTGGTTCAATTTATACATTTAATCAGCAATTAGTTAAACAAATAAACAAGTACATCTCCGTTCAAAAGAAATTAAAGTTGAATCTCATTATAAATGACTCTGTAAAATGAAGTTATGAACATTGATTAGATTTTGCACCTGCATAGCTTTCTCCGGTAAGAAACAACTCCCTAGATTTGTAAGCTGGAAACTTCTCATACCATTTCAACAAGAATATGTGCATATCCCTTGCTGCCAAAATGAAGAAAACAAGCTTGGTTTAATTGTTCAAATCAAAGAGAAAAGTATTTCTTTTAAGCCTAATTGCTACATGTTGCTACATTGTATTTAGCAATGGCCAAAAGCAGACACATTGAAAAGCACATACTTTGCATAAGTGAAAAGAAAGGAAGTGAATGTAGCTATTAAATTTACCAGTGGAGGCATCCCCAGCATTATAATCGGAACTTATATTTGAGTATGACCATCCAACTCCAGCAGGAGACTCAACAAAGAGGAGATTAGATGCTACAAGACATAAACAATGCTGCATAAATGAGATAGGTTTCAAAAAGTGATGCATCCATTAGATATGTAATATGATTTACCTCTATTCCAGGACATTGGGTTTTTTCGGAGGCCTCGACCATCACCTGTGGGGTAAAACGGACCCAACTCTGTGAAGGCACCTCCACCAATAGAGGAACAGCCTGGACCTGAACATTGTAAAATATGGTCAATCAACTTGGTGTTCAAGAGCCTCAGTTCAACAAACACAACAGTTAAAGCTAAAAACTTGAGATAACTTTTTCACTCTGGACAAAGAGCATGTGATGCATGAAAAAATAACCTTAATTTGTACAAATCCAATGCATAAAACCTTAGTCACTCTCATGTCAAGGTCCAAGTCCCACAGAAGACATGGACTATCAAAACCTTTATCAAATAATTTGAAGCTTGCACACTCTTATTACATGAAAATTCTCTGTTTGGGAATAGATAGACATGCTTAAAGAAGTATAAACCCTGTGATAAGTTTAAAGAAGAAGTTACTTTTGTTAGTAACTAATAACTACACATGCAGAACTCTGAGCAGGTGACTGAAAGTCTGAAGCTTTCAAGTTTCAGCAGGGTTATCCAATGGTGAAGTTATATCATCAGAATGAGACAAGGTCATAAACTTGTAGAGACAAAATTTAAAGGGGCATGGAATACAAACATTGATACAGAGAAGACAGTAAGACTACAAGTAGAATGAACAAAATGAAGAGAGAGGGAGAGCAAGAACAGACATAGTACAACAAACCCATAAATTACACAGTACAGTCCAACTAAAATTCATAACTTTCCCCTCCAAATTTCAAATTTCAAAAATAGATCAATGGCACAGAAACAGAGAAACTCAATTCATCTATTTACCTCCATTTAGCCACAGAGATAGGGGCTTCTTATCAGGCTGCTTATCTGCTTCAACAAAATAGTAAAACAAACTCCTCCCATTTTTCACATCCACATCAACATACCCAGCATATTGCTTAAACCCAACTTGTGGCTGACCAGGCAACTTCACCACCAGATCCTCAGCTGGGTACCCCTCAACCCCAACAAGCACCAATCCAATCAAAACTACACTAAACCAAAACAACCCCATATCCTGAAATCTAAGTAAACAAATCTCTTTCTCAATTCCTAGGCAATTCTCTCTCAAGTACAATTCTCTCTACTAATAAATAGCCACACTCACTCTCAAAACAATGAACACCTTCTTCTTTTAAAGGAAAAAGATGACAAGGAGTGACTTAGAGACAATATAATAATGATTACAGCATTATCTTTTCGAAACACATTCTGTGATAACAGACACGTGAAATCTGGCCTGCTTTTTTAACCAAAAGGGTATCTACCATATCAGAAGAATTCAGATCTGAGGAATTTGCTATATATGACATGTATAAATGCGCTCAGCTTAAACAAGTAAAGACATAATGCACGGAGAGAGAGAGACGTTAGGAAGAAGAAAAGAGAAGCTGGCAACAGCTGAGAAAGTTAAAAGTGTTTTTGGAAAATTTTTTTGGTTTTGTGCAGAATTTGAAGTCATGCAATGCTCTCTGAGTGAGAGAGACCTTGGCATAGTAATAATCGTGGAAAGTACTGTGGTCCAGCCGGCATTTTCGAAAAGTTGGGAAGATAATAACTATGCACGCTCTACAGAGTACAGAGCACCCACCAAATTCACTGTAAAGGGAAGTCAACACCTACTTCTTATTTGCTCTTACTCTACTCATTCTTGGAATCTTGGGTGTTGGCCAACTTTATTATACTGCATAAGAGTTACCATACATCTTAAACATTTTATGGCAAAATAGTAGCGTACGTTTCCTTTCCGATCATGAGGAAGATTCCAACTTGGTATCAACTATCAAATATCAAGTGATCGAGGGAATGTCAATAATATCAGATATCATTCTCAACTCCTTAATTCAATGTACCCATGTGCGAGAGTTATTCGTTTTGAAAATTACTATTTACGAATTATATCAGTCAAAAGTTAAGTAACAAAAGTAATTATTGATATTTCTGATGTTATAACGCGAAGTCCTCAAAAAGTTTCATTAAATTTTGAACTACCTTAATTATCCATATTGAATTAATTCAAAAGTAAATAGAATGGCTATTATAGTAAGAAGCAAAAGAAATTAACACAAATAAAGACATAAAGAGATAATTATAGAAGAGGTGCAGGTCGTGGGAGAAGTATATAAATAAAGATACACAAGCAAATAAATAAAGATAAAATTATGGAAGAACGACGTGCCTTTGTTATTTATAATGGACACTTACTGACTTACTGTCCGCAACCATTTGATTTAGTATTAAAAGTCTTTCTTGCGTAGGAGTTCCTCAATTCGACTCTTGTTGTTATCATCTTCTTACAATAACATCGCCTCTGCGATGACATGTTTTGCATTGGCATTAACTCTTGCTAACAGAAACGTTTGGCTAAGGGACAAGTGAGGGCTCATGGATCATCAAGACTCTTTTATCTTTTATTTTTTTGGTAGTCTCGATTTTCTTTCACTTAAAAAACTAGTTTCATGGAAATTATCTTTAAAATTTGGTGGAATAAGAATTCAGTAAATATGCAACCACAAAATGAAGATCTTTCATTCTAAAAAAAAAAAAAAATCAAATAAAATGAAGATCTTTCCTCTCTACGTTCTCTAAATTAGAGAACATCGAGGGCACTATGATATTTTAATGGGTAAAATCCTCGTATAGTATCCGAATTATCACGAAATGCACTTTCTGGTACCTATAAATTTTCAAAGAGTCCCGTGGTACCTGTACTATCCCTCCGTTAGCCCTTATAGTACCTCCGTCCATTATTCCGTTAAAAATACATATGTGACAGTTATGTGACACTCATGTGAGTAAAATAGTAAGGGTAAAATAGTGTTTTCATTCATATTTAGAATTATAAAATTTAATATATTGAATATCTATGGTTAAAAAACATTTTGACACATAAAAAAATAAAAAAATAATAATACCCAATTTATTCTTCACTGTTATCAAGATACTTGGGTCATTTAATTTAAGTACTTTTATTTTTGTTTAGTATTTTTTATTTTATGAAAATTTAATATATATATATATATATTAATTTAGAGATAACTTTTTCTCAAACAATTAATAGGATTAATCAATAGAGATGGTAGATAAATCTAGATATTCACTAAATTCAATTCTAGGTCTTTCTTTTAACATAGTCTAATTTGTTTTAATTTAGTTTAATCAAAAATTTGTAAAAGAAATATGAAAAAATAGATGTTTTTACGATTTTACTCATACTTTAACAGAATAATTGACGGAAATACTAAAATGGCTAACAGATGGATAATACAGGTACCATTAGACTCCCTAAAAATTTGTAGGTACTAAAAAATACATTTCACTATAATTCAGATACCATGTAAAGATTTTACCCTATTTTAATCCAACACTTTTGATTATAAAATTTTAATACTTGGGAACATCTCAAATCAACCAATTATGTAGATGCTAATGAGATAGTTGTGAATAAAATAAAGAATAAGTTAATTACTTTTAGCCGCTTGATGGACGTCTTTTCATGCAAAGTAAAAATTACTCGAGAGGGGAAGCCGAAGACAGTGACCAATCAATGGAGACAAAGTTCATCGAGTCTCCTTCTGCGTTTGGTTTGGCACTCTCCTCTAAAAAGCGTGGCAAGAAGACGACATGGCCGTCCTTGTTATCTAACCAGTTCTTCCCTGCACGCTGCACCCTGCAGCTTACTTTGAACTTTGGTATACTCGTGGGGCTCAATTAGAGGAGCCAAATCGGTGATTACCCAATCATAATTAAATGGATTACTTTAACTAGGTCTATAAAGAAAAGAAAAAAAAAACATAGCCAAACAAAAGAAATCTTTAAGAATAATGGGGATGATGTGAACTTTGACTACTAGAGTAGTACCAAGGATGAGATTATATTAATCCTCTAGTTTATGCAAGTCTTTGAACAAAGTTCCCTAATTGGGGACCATAATATGACCCTTTACATAACCTTTGTATAGTTTGTCCAACTTCTAGGACCCATGTAGAGCCTCCCCTGGTAGATAAGGAGAGTTATCTAGAGTCATGTGTTTGAAAACTGAGGTGGTACTTTGTCTATATTTGTATTGATTCCCATTATCCACGGGCAAACTACTCGTGCTACTATGACCAGAAAAATAACATAAAAAGAAGTTGTTCTTTTAGGGAATCAGAACGGAAAGAAAATCGATATGTATTCTCCTTGATAATATGAGTCTCTTTATATAGAGGATTATAATGCATAGAATCTGAACATATAAGGAAAGTAATTCTACATTGAATAGGATTCTAAATCCTTCTATAACCCGATTACCACTAAGTCAAGTAACCTAGAGTTTTGGCCAAACACAAAATAAAGATTTCCTTAAACAACCCCTTGTGTTGCCTAAACGAGGTGCTCCTCTCGTTGCCTCGCTAAAAACCTTGCCGAGTAACAAAAACCCAGTGAGACAAAAATAACCTCGGTCGAAGGAGAAAAAGAGCACAACACACCCTTCACGTTTCGAGGTGAACATGTAGACATCTCCCCCTGATGTCTGTGCCTCCCCCTGATGACTACGATCATGGGAGTTCAGATAGTTTCTACAAGCCAATTCTTGCCACATATTTCTCGAACGTGGATTTAGGCAATGACTTAGTAAACAAGTCTGCCACATTGTTCTCAAAACGAACTTGGTTCACTTTGATCTTGAGGAGCTTCTGTTGTTGCTGATTATAGAAGAATTTGGGCGATATATGCTTGGTGTTGTCGCCTTTGATGTAGCCTTGCTTCATTTATTCAATGCAAGCAGCATTATCCTCATAAATGTTCGTTGGCTCATCTGTGGTAGACTTCAAACCACAATTACTTCGAACATGCGTAACTATGGATCGTAACCATATACATTCACGAACTGCTTCGTGAAGAGCAATAATCTCTGCATGATTCGAAGAGGTAGCGACTAAGATCTGCTTTGTAGACCTCCAAGAGATCGCGGTATTTCCCATGGTGAATACATAACCAGTTTGGGAACGACCTTTGTGTGGGTCAGAGAGATACCCAGCATCAGCAAAACCTTCTAAAACACCCATATCGTTTTGGGATGGGGAGAGGGAACGCAATCCACCACGTGTGGCATTCCGGTTATTTGATGGGTCTGAATCCATCACATCTCTGTAGGGATAAAACAAGTCCATATCGATCGTACCACTTATGTATCGAAAGATATCTTTAATACTAGTCCAATGGCATCATGTTTGCACAGAGCTATATCTAGCTAACAAGTTCACATCAAATGAGATGTCCGGTCTCGTGCATTGTGCTAAGTATAATAATGCGCCTATTGCACTTAGATATGACACTTCTGCCTCTAGCACTTTTTCGTCGTCATCTTTTGGATAGAATTGATCATTCTTTGGATCAAGACTATGGACGACCATTGGGGTTCTTGAAGGCTTAATCTTTTCAGTATTAAAACGCCTAAGCATCTTTTGGGTATAAGCTGATTGATGAATCAGGATACCATCTTCACGGTGCTCAAGTTCCAAATCGAGGTAAAACCGTGTTTTCCCAAGATCTTTCATCTCAAACTCGGATTTCAAGTGTTCAACGGTTTCCCTTAACTCTTTAAAGGTGCCAATTATATTCATGTCATCGATATAGACTGCTACTATTGCAAATCCAGAACTTGTCCTTTTTATGAACACACATAGGCATAGTTCATTATTAACATATCCCTTCCCAATCAAGTAGTCACTTAGACGGTTATACCACATCCGTCCGGTTGTTTCAATCCATATAGTGAGCGTTTTAATCTTATAACCAACGCGCTCCATGGTTTAGAGCCACTTGATTTGGGTAACTGAATTCCATCTGGAACTTTCATGTATATTTCCGTATCTAGATCCCCATATAGATACGCTGTAACCACGTCCATAAGCTGAATGTTCAGTTTTTCAGAAACTACCAAACTGACAAGGTAGCGGAACATTATGACGTCCATTACGGAGAATAGGTCTCCTCGTAGTCGATTCCAGGGCGTTGTGAGATGCGCCACAAGGCGAGCTTTGTACCTTACAATCTCGTTTTTCTTATTACGCTTTCTAACGAATACCCATTTATAACCAACTGGTTTGGCGTTGAGCGATATTGGTACAATTTTGCCAAATACCTTTCTTTTTGTTAGAGAATCAAGTTCTGCCTTGATCGCATCTTTCCATTTTGGCCAATCAGCTCTACGTTGGCATTCATCAACGGAGCGTGGTTCGATGTCATCGTTCTCAATAATCTCACGCGCTATTGAATACTCGAATACATCATCAATGATGATGGAGCTTCTTTCCCACGTCTCATGTACACTAGTGTAATTCACAGAGATCTCTACGTTCTCAGGGATAGGTTCTGACATTGAGGCGTCCTCCAATGATGTCTCTTGGACATAACCATAATCTGGAATATTCTCATGGGAAAGATTTTGAGTATCGATGATCAAAGGATTTGTTTGTGCCTCATTTGCTCATTTTCTAGGGCGAGTATCCTTCGAACCAATTGGTTTACCACGCTTCCTTGTGGGACCTGCGACCATAGATACCATATCATTGCCATGCTGGGCAATGGCGCCATCTCCTGGTGTCACAAGAGTGGCGTTATGTCCATTATTAGGGACATCAATCCTTGCAGGCACATTTGCAGCAGTAATGTGTGATCTCGTTACTTTAGCAACATCAGAAAACGTATCAGGCAGAGTATCTGCTATGTTCTAGAGCTCGATTATTCTTCGCACTTCAAGTTTGGACTGTGCAGTAAGGGGATCGAGATGAGACATAGTGGGGACAGACCACGACAATTCATGTCATTCCTGTTGAACATTTGTGTTCTTATCTCCCCCTAATGATGGGAAGACTGTCTTATCAAAGTGACAATTCAGAAATCTAGCGGTAAAGAGATCATCTGCCAAGGGTTCAAGATAGCGGACGATGATTGGAGATTCATATCCAACATAAATGCTCATTTGTCGTTGAGAACCCATCTTAGTACGCTGTGGCAGCATAATAGGCACATAAATAGCACACCCAAAAATGCGTAAGTGTGAGATATCAGGCTCGTACCCAGTCACTAGCTATAACACAGAATAAGATTGAGTTGCAGTGGGTCGTAGACGTGCTGCATGCAATATTGCATATCCCCAAGTAGAAACATGAAGACTGGTGCGCATAACCAATGTCCGAGCTATCATTTGTAGTCATTTGATAGCAGCTTCTATGAGACCATTTTGGGTATGAACATGAGGAACAGGATGCTCAACATCAATCCCCAATGACATACAATAATCATCGAATGTTTTCGATGTAAACTCCCCAGCATTATCAAGTCGAATTAACTTAATTGGATGGTTAGGGTAGTGAGCCCGTAGACGGATAATCTGGGCAAGGAGTTTAGCATAAGCAGCATTGCGGGGGGACAACAGCACGACATGTGACCAGCATGTCGACGCATCAACTAATACCATAAAGTATTTAAAAGGTCCGCATGATGGTTGAATTGATCCACATATATCCCCTTGGATTCTCTATAAAAACGGAATAAGTATTTTGGGATCCTTTGCGTAGGATGGTCTCGGTTCTAATTTCCCAAATGAACAGGCTTTGCAGAAAGAGTGAGGGCCTTAGAAGTAACCAATGAGTATTTTGGTTAGGCTAGAGCGTCTGTAGTGCTATTAGAAGCAAAATGTGTGACTACATCTCCCGTTATGGCGTTAGAGCCATGGATATCGGTGTGTGTGGCGTCATGGCCACTTAAGGAAAAACCATGGAGTCATGCCCATGGTTGGCGCCATTTATGGCGTCATCACTAAGGACAGGGGCGCTCTTTCGGCGACCCAAGATAGCAGCAGCGGCTGAGGCTGCAGTTTTTGCGGTCTTGCTAAGTCCGGGAATCAATTTTTGATTCTTGCTTCTTTTCACTATGAAGAATGGATGTCCGTGTGAAGTCTTTAATATACGGAGCATCATATCACTACCAGGATGTCCTAGTAGGTCATGCCAAAGCCAATATGTGTCTGAATCCAAGAGATCTTCTCTTATGACATTATTGGATACAATTGGTCGAATTGTATTGACATAAAGTCCACTAGATTGACACATAAGCTTCTCTAAGATGCGCTTTCTGCCGCAATCATTAGAGGTAATGCAAATGAATTCTATTCCTTTCTCATTATGTGTTTCTGCATGGAATTCGTTGGCTCTTATATCTTTAAAACTCAATAAGGTTCGATTTGCCTTAGGAGCGTAGAGAGCTTCAGTGACTTTAATCAAGGTGCCATTTGGCAAAAGGAATTGGGCAATTCCATGTCCTTGAACTAAACCTGATGGCCCAGCCATCGTAGTCACAGAGGAATATGTAGGTAATAACTCTAAGAATAATTGCATATGTCGTAGAATGGTGTGCGTAGTCGCACTATCCGCGAGACATTATAGTTCATCCATTCCTAAAAGGAAAGCTCATAATTAAAAATGAGTCATAAAGAAAAGAACTCAACTTTTATTAATAAGCCAAACAGAATTACATCATCATTTCTTTAATCAAAGAAAATCTAATCCAAAAAGAAACTAGCTAATGCAAACAATGACAGTCATCTAACTTCTTTCGGTAATTTCAATGAAAACGTGACCAGGTGAGTAGAAAGATGTCGGTGGAGCAAGGCTCGCTTAAGTACCACTTATCTCAAAACCTTTCTAGACATCACACTTACGAGGAGTACGCCTACTTTGAAGAAAGATTAAACCATTGGCATCTACTACAAATAATATGGCAATTGCCTACATGTTTTGGAAAATAAAAAGACTTCATCAAAATCGCCAGTTTCTGGGTCTTGATCTTTGTAGTCTTCCACCCTTAGATCGAGATCGCCATCTTGATCTTCTTGTTCCATGTAGTTGGCCTCCCTTGCTTCACGATACATCTTGTATGCGTTTGCAACATTCTGGGATGCACTACACTTCTTTGCCCAATGTCCACTTGATCCACATCGAAGACAAACATCTTTATGGTCAGGCTCCCTTGATCGAGGTGCATTTGACGCATGATTTGGACAACCAATGTTCTTAGTGGCGTCACCACCATGGCCGGAGGCTCCGTCTCTCTCTCTTTCTTCATACGTTGCCCTTGGCGATTTCCTTCCTCTTTAGGACCAGAATATGGACCAGAACGTCCAGAATTGTCCCTACTCTTAGGGTTTCGCTCCTTGCATCCTCCCTTGGAGCGCGACTATAGTTAGACTCCGGAATAGACTTAGTTCCCACGGGTCTAGCATTATAGTTCTTCACAAGGATATTGTCGTGCTTCTCAGCTACGTTCATGGCGCCAATGAGCTTATGAAACCTTGTGATACGTCCTGCATTCACATCAATCCGATAATTCTTCAAAATCATCAGGGCAGAGACAGGGAAGGTAGAGAGAGTCTTCTCGATCAACATCGTATCAGTTATAGTTTGTCCACAGAACTCCATCAAGGACTTGATACGAAGGGATTTCGAGTTATAATCATGTACAGACTTGAAGTCACAGAAGCGGAGGCTATGCCATCTCACTTCTACATCAGGAAGCAGGGAGTCAAGAACGTTGCCAAATCGCTGCTCAAGTTCCACCCATAGTTTTCTGGGGTCTTCCTCATTGAAGTATTCACTTTGGAGCGCATCATTCATGTGCCTTGTCATGAGTATTATGACCTTGGCTTTATTTGCTTCGAAAGCACGAGTTTGCTCTATAGAAAGCACGTTCTGACTAGGCTCTTGGATGGTTTCCAAAAGTCCATCAGCTTAAGATGTTTGGCGCACATCTCGGACCCACCTATGGTATCCTGCGCCAGTTGTCTCGAGTGGAACAAAGTTAAACTTATTCAGGTAACTCATCCTGAAAAACAACACAAGATTAGGGTCAGTTTCGGAGTATAAAAGGCTACCACGAAAACAATAAGAATTTCTGAGCGTAGTCGCTTCCAAGAAATTAGGGATTTCTGAGCGTAGTTGCCTCCAAGAAAACCCGATTCCAAGAGGGTTTTTGGATTAGATCGAAACAATGATGTATGTGGTCGATCGTTTTTCTTCTCAACAAACTCTAAGTTTGGAGGACTCTACAAGCTCCAAGCTTGGAGTGAGCACGAACCCCCACAATTCGGCTTTTAAGTCTCCCCTATGAAGAAGAAAGGGGGGTAGAGGAAGGGATGTTGGAAGTCCCCGAGAAAAAGAAGAAGAAATTGAAAAACTTCAAAAACGGGAACTTTTAGAAAAGTTTACCTTGAAAAGAAGCCGAGAGTCTTGGCCGGAAAAGGATGTTGAAGATGACCGGAAAAAGGTGTCGGGGTCGCCGGAAAATAGGCCGGAAGTTGATGGTCGGAGCTAGGTAGGTTGCTTGCAGGGGCTGTGCAGAGCGCTTGCAGGGGCTGCCGGTAGATGTTGCAGGGGCGTATGCAGGGGTCTCGGCAACTGTCGGCAGAGGTTGGCAGATGATGCAGGGGCTGCGCACGGGACTCGGTAGATCATGCAGGGGCTGCCGGCAGCTTCTCGACATATGGCGCTGAGGGTTGCAGGGGCTGTCGACAGGCGTGTAGGGAGCTGTCGAGGGCTGTCGAGCACAGGGGCGCACGCAGGCTTGTGCGAGGTCTGTCGGTATCTGTCGACAGATGTCGACAGGGGCTGTGCAGGTGCATGCAGGACTGTCGGCAACTCTCGATAGGGGCGTGCAGGGGCCTCGGCAGGACTCGACAGATGCTTGCAGGGGGCAGGGGCCAGTTCGATTTTTTCGAAGGTCGGTTCAGGGGTTTTCCGACCGGTTCCGGTAGTTCCGCCGCCGGTTCTGGGTTCCTTGAGACTATGACTTCAATATGTGGGGCGGTGGATGTTGGAATTTGAGTGCTACGAAATTAGGGTTTCAGGGTTAGGGCTTCGTACTGATAACGTGTTTTAGGGAATCAGAAACTGAGAGAAAATCACTTTGTATTCTCATTGATAATAGAGACCTCTTTATATAGAGAATTACAATGCACAGAATCTGAACATACAAGGAAAGTAATTCTACATTAATAGGATTCTAAATCCTTCTATAACCTTATTACCACTAGGTCAAGTAACCTAAAGTTTGGGCCAAACACAAAATAGAGATTTCCTTAAACAGTTGTATTGTTGTTTTGTTATGTGTGTTTTTATCTATCTTAATTATTATCGTAACATATCAAGTTAAATTTTAATGTTACACTAATCACTTTAATACTTTACTCAATTACAAATCTGTACGTCTTTTAATGATTTTTACTTCCGGTCTTTTTCATGAACTTCTTTGCCAATTGCTGTCTATTAACTTAATTTCTTTACTCTTTTTATTCTGATTAATTATTGGAGTTCCTTAATACTTAATTTATAGACACACCAAAACCTTCTTTGTCGGCACTAGAACTTTCTTTTAGCCTTATAATTATGAAGAACAGTGTCACTCGTGACGTAGATTATATGCTCATCTGGCTCAACAGTCAACACATAAACATCAAATTTTAGGTTTCACTGTAAAGATAGTAGAGATTTTCAATTAGTAGGATTTACACTAGAAGTCTACACTTTGGTCTGGCGAAGATAATCTGCAACCATATGAAATGGTAAATCATCAATCGCATGTTAGCAAAGTAGGGGTGGGGAATATAGGTACTTCACACCATATTGTAGGTGTAGTTTGAAACTGAACTAAGATTTGTAAATATGTGAACCGTAAATGTCACATAGCACGGCTTACACACGATATATTTTTAGCAAACAAAAGACAACATTCCGAATAAGTCTGTCAAATTACATGAGACTATCATAGATTATTGTCCTTGTTTTCAACAAACTAATCTGAATATGATTAGTTAGAATCGAAGCAAATCTTTAACAAGAAGCTGTCTTTTTTCCCCTCATTTTCAAATTGCATTAGCTTCCTTACTAATACCCTAGTCGGCAAAAAACTGCCAAACAGAAGCACTTTATCACAAAATTCAAAGAAAAGGATCTTTGGCTCCAATGCCATTCTTCTAACAAGAGAGACGGCATCAATTTTGAAAACAATTGAAAACAATAGTAAAGAAGTACCTCCTTTTCTCTTCTTTTTTTTGTTGGGGATGTTATAGTAAGTGAGTGCCTCCTATAGTACAAAGTACAATAGTATAGAACTACAGATCAATATAAAGGAGCAAACTGTGGGGTTCGTAGGACATATACCAAAGACCAAAAATTGGAACCAACTGTTTTTCCAAAAATGTAAATACACAAAGCATGGCTAGACTCACTGGCTACCATTAAAAGGTCTTTTTTCTTTCTATTGTATCCCAGCGCCTACAATCTTATCAACTGTGAAGATCAAAATTGGCGAGATCAAAAAAATAAAAAATTAATAAGAAAGCAATAAGCATAAAAGCAAAAGGAGTATGATATAATGATATATAGGTTCTTCCTTGCAGAATATGTTCTCCCCAGATCAATACAAAACCCCCTATATACACACCGAAGCGCTCAAATCTCTGTGGAGGTACTTTGTACTACAGATACACTTCCCACAATGTCAAAAATAGATCAAGAGTGAAGATGGCAAATTGAAATGTTCTTCTGCTTTATTGTCATTATTTATGTACTCCTGATTATCATCACTACCTCTCAAGTAAAATTGATTTACAGAAATGATTAAATATCAGAATACAACCGAACTAAACGTAAGGAATCAAAGGGTGTATTCAATCGCCACTGCCGCTGCTTTTTGTTAAGTGGTCTCCCTTTTCCTGCTTTTTCTCTATTAATCCTCACGTCTGCTACACCCCAAATGCAACATTTTGTTTCCATATCGAAAGAAACAAGCCTGAAAACACCATCAGTTTCTGATAATGAACCAGTTGCATCCGTCTCAGTTACATATTTCACATACATAGGTCGATCTTTATACCGATCCAAATCTTGTGGAATCCGAACTACCCGTTCTACACCTGGAGATGACACCTGAGGATATACTCAATTCTTTAGAGCACAAGTAAAAAATCCGAACCATACATAGTCCTCATCTTAGAAGTTTGAGCTTCACAACTGTAGCCCTGGTGGTAAAAGTCTACCCAATCTAGTTGGCATTATAAACTGAAACAAGTAAACCGGCCTCAACTTAAGGTTTCATGCCTAGCTACATACAAAGTTCAAACATAGCCTATATTGTTGTGCATAGCCTGCAGCCTGTACAACAAGGCGACAACTGAACTCATTTGCTCCCTACCCCAACAAATTTAATGAAGCATTAATAATCAATGATGATACGCTTTTTTATCTCATAAACTACAAAAAGGATAAAAGAACCATTGAAATCAGAGAGAGAGTAATTAAGTGAGTGAAATAGAAGTTGACCTCAAGACATAAGTTCTCAGGAACTGATCGAGCCAGCTCTGCTTCATCCAGTCTTGTTCTATAGGTTCTAGAAAAAGCTTCTATGTCTTCCATACTTGGGGAGCCAGATCTGTAGAATATTCAAGTGGTTTGCGCTCAAAATCATATGAAAATTTATTCAATTTTGAAATGTATTCAATTTTAAGAGAGAAACTAATTATCGGAAATATTTGAGTTTCCTACCTATATGAAAATGAAAAGCAAACATAAATGAAAGTTAACAAACAGTCAATCATGATTAGTATTTGACCAGAAGCACATTAATCATTACATGATTGGCTCTGATTAAGCTGCCTAGAAAATTTATGAGTTTCTGCCGATACTGGTAGCCCCAGTTCTATCTGTACCCAAGAGAACAATAAGCAAACAACATGAATGAAAGAGTTGTTCAGCAAGAAAATAAATTGGAACTTGGGACACTTATCCTGGCTTGTTAATCATATTATCTAATAGCTTAAGCTTCTTGGAAGTTGTGGTAACTTAACGTAGTAGCAGAGTCTAGTGGTCTGATCCTAAGTCCTGGTGGTTTCTATTTTGCATTTGTAAGGTCAGGTATGGCCAAGTTTATGTGCAAACCCTGCCTGAGAGGAAGTCTTAGCATGTGCTGTTACGTTGTGCTTGATATACATTGCCATTCCATCTCCTAACCGCTTGTGCGTTTTAGATCATATTCCCTTTCTTCAAATTTGCTTACATGAAATTTCTTGGGAAGATGTGTTTCATTTCAAAATAAAAAGACAAAGGCACCAGTTTCTAACAAAAGTCCTGAAAAAATTAGCTTTATTCACCATTTAATAAACTATGGTACAAAGGAACCCAAATTAACCACTACAATCATAAAACTACTTACTTACTGTATGAAGTACATGTACCCATAACATGTTTTGACCCTGAACATCATTTATGTTGGTAAATGAAAATGATTGGAAAAATAGATAGCTATAGAAGATTAGTCTGAATATATATATTAAAACAGAGCGTAGGCCAATTCCCCATAACCTATAACCTGGAACATGATGTTGGTAGAATCTGCATGTGTTGCTATCTGAAATTCTCATTATAAGCTCTTATACATAGCAAGTACTGATATCTACCCCCATGTCAATGTATGCATTGTAAATCAATGAAAAAGCCTTCTGCATTATCAATCACATTTTACTTGGGTTTGATGCTTACTTATTCGAAAGCTTCTCAATGCGCACCCGAATGTTGAAGTTTGGCAATGTTTTAAAGGCATATATTTTCAAGTCACCCTCAAAGGTCAGAATAACGTCCTCAGCTATTCCCAATGCTTTTTCATCCCACCACGTCCCCGCAAGAGAAATTCCACCTCCTCCGCCTCCATCTCCATCCTTCAAAGGGATAAAATCAAGGTCGTCAGCTTCCATCTATATAATAAAAACACGATACCAATTACTTATCCATAGGACTTACATACAGTTCAGCCTCATCCGCCGCAGACTCATCCCCATAATAATCATCATCCATTGATGCCTCTATATGATTAAAAAATTTCACTCAACATGATATTAAAATATGATAAGAGAAGCCATTCGCCCTAGATTTTACAACTACGCTATAACAAACCATCAATACTTCACTTTTCTATGGTAAAAATGCACATACATAAACAGCATTAGAAAGACACATTATACATCATCTTAGTTTCAGCAGTTTCGTTTGTCTACTTCGTAATGCCGAACATTTATCATAAGAAATTAAAATGCTATGAAGTAACACCATCCAAAGTTGATCGAAATTATTCGAAACACAGAGATATATAACTGAATAACAAAGGAGAGAGTGGTGAAAATTAGAGGCATACCGTCATCAAAGTCATCCAAGATAACGTCGTCGTCGTCTTCATCATCCTCTGAAACCTCTTCAATAATGGTTGGGCTGACAAGGGGCTTCTGCTCAGGCTCTGAGTTTCGCTTGCGAGCCTGCAGTGTTAGGGACTTGTTGGGAACAAAGCGAAATGGGTACGGGAAAAATGGGAAAGAAAGCCTTTGATGTGGGAGAGAAGGGTGTTGGAAGTGAGAGGTAGTGCAACTATTGGGAGTGATGAGTGGTGCAAATGAAATAGCAGAGGCTCTGGAATTCCATGCTGTGCTTAATTCCATTTGCTCTGCCTTGTACAATTGAACTGAGAAGTGACTGGGTTCCAGAAATGGGTCACTGGAAAGTGTCCGGTAAAATTTGAAGGCAGTTTGGGACGGAAGGGACCAAGCGGAAGTGCTAACCTCAAGCGGCGTCGTTCTATGTGTCTTTAGAGTTTAGATAAGTGAGTGGAACTTTTGTGAAATGTGGCATTTCATGTTCATATTATTTTTTGATATATATATATATATATACATATATATATACACACACACACACAGAGCCTTCTAGTGAGGGATTTTTTTTTTTGTTCTTTTTTAGGGATAGGACATTAGACCAACCTTTCGATCATATTTTCACATCTGTATAAATCACTTCTGCAAATTTTCAGCCAAATCTGTGATCGTTAAGGCATCCAAAACTGTAATTTACCATTATAAACACGAACGGTTCCGGTTCGACAGATTTTGTCCGTTCGTGTAAATTACAGTTTTGAATGCCTTAACGATCACCGATTTGGCTGAAAATTTACAGAAGTGATCTACACATTAGGAACTAAAAAATGAACAGTTGAGATACCGAAATATAATCGAAAAGTTTGTCTAATGTCTATCCCTATAAAAGATCAAAAAAAAGATCCCTTAATGGAAATGCCCTATATATATATATATATATATATATATATATATATATATATTTGATCGGTCATATTGAGAAACCACAAGATTAATTTACAAACAGAAGACTTATGTCACTAAATCAAATTACCATGATCAATATATGATGTAGAATAGAAGTTGAGAAGAGTTGTCTTGACAAAAGTAGACTTGTGACTGCAATATCATGAATCCCCTAATGGAATAGCTGCGTTTCCAGACACCTCCCGCACAGATCTATTACAGCTTAAAAAAACGAAAAACCGTGACTCCATGGCCAATATTGAGGTAACTAGGAACTTTCATATTTGAATTGTCATTTTGATCAAGAGTTACTCAAGATCCAAGAGTTCAGTAAAAGAAAAGGAGCAAATAATTGATAAATCTATTTGATAAAAATAGCTAGCCAACACAAAAAAGCCAGTTTTTAAGATGACTAGGAATCTCAGACCAAAAACAAGAAAGGTGACTAGAATATCATGATATCCTGGCATGCAGCCTCAAAAAGCATAATGCAAAAACCTATGTACTTTAACATGGAAGTTGTTGAGCTACATAGTGGTGAACTTTACGGAGATACACACTTTGCTTTCGCAAAGTTTTAAGCAGGCACTGTGTTTGGCTTTGTATCATTGGATTCAACTATGCAAGTGTGTGAAAAAAGTAAGTCACGAAGAAGCGATAGATGCAGTAGTAGGAGCAGGTGGTGATGGAGTAACAATAGCATTATCTGTCCAATTCTTTTCACCCCAGTGCCATAGCATGCTCTCCCAGAAGCAGAAATCCTCAAAGCAGGTCTTCAAACGCTTGTCTTTTATCTTAATTTTCCAGTGACCATCGGTGTAATTTGCTTTCTCAGCTTGCCTCCGATCCCACTCTAGTGCCGCCTTCTGCTTGGACCTAAGCAAACAGAATTTTTGCAAGTTTCCTGGCATAGCATCATGCACTTTCCACCACCTTTTATGTGCAACATCACTCGCAAACTCCTGCAAAATATCCACATTCCAGTTGCAGTCATAGTCGCGGAAGCAAAGCCATGGCTTATTACCCAGATAATGGAGGACGTAGAGGATCGGAGGATCAGCTTGAAAGAGGTGAGTTTTCCTTTCCTTTTTCTCCGGCTCATCACCTTCCCAAAAGTGTTTCAAGAAGTTCATATGTTTTGGAATCCTGTGCCACCATGTGAATATCTCATTCAGATACCCCTGGTCCCCACCATTGTAGGACACAATCTCGTTGATATGATCCATGAGCAGCTGGAATGTAAAATTGGATGGTTCAACAACCATCACACCTGAGTTGAACAAAGTACCATTATTTCCTGTGGCTGATATTTCTGGCATCTCAAACAGGAAATCAATATTCCTGAGTATAAGCATGTCAGCATCAATGAAAATGATCTTGTCATAATCAGTCAACTGCCAAAGACGGAATTTGCTGTAGTTCCATTCATTGTATGCTTCTGGTTCAGCTTTAGGGTTTCTGATTCTTTGGATTGTGTGGATCTTCCACCCAGCAGCAGCCAATCCTTCTCGATGATACTCAGTGATGGTTTCGTCAACAAGTATGACAAGATCTCGTGTTGAACCAGACATACGAATGCTCTGAGCTGCAGCAATGGCTCCACAAACATATAAATTGGCAGAGTGCAGGATTGTTGCATATGCTTCTCGATGGACTCTTTCCGAGTAAAATTGCTCTGTTTACAAAAAATTAACTCATCACCGTAAGTACATTGAAACTATAGGACAGGCAAACTTTCAAGTTCATAGAAAGAAAGAAAGAAAAATCAATAAAACTTCTAAGGAAATCAGGACTGTATTTTCTTTCAAATGGGCTTTACATCCAAAGCCACTGGACCTACAACTTGTGAGTTCTATACATATATAGCTGTGTGTGTTCTATACAAAAATATGCACAAACATAGAAAAATATAAAGGATTTTAAGCTGTGCAACGATCATGGACATTACCGATCACTGTGATCTGTAAAGCACATTAACCACATGGTAACTCAATGCAATCAACAGCATCAGACCTTGTTTATTCACATCTCACAGGAAAAACACCATATAATACAACCAAATTTGTCATTTATCATTCTTGAGAGCCTGCATGTGCTTCTGGATGGAGCAAGCAGCCCACATGACCAAAAAGATTTGACTCCTATCATGAAGGCTCTACCTATGTCTTGAACCAAAAGAATCCACACACACACACATATATATTGATCGCAAATACATAATCAAATTTTTTATTTTTCTTTTTGTGTGTGTGGGGGTGGCGCTAAGAATACATTATATTTCAACTGATATGACTCCATCAATTCAATCATTTCCAATTCCCTCATTTGAAAAAGATTCTGAAGATTATGAAGTTCATTTGATGTGGGGATCACTATGTGTATAGAACTCATCCATCATCATTGGTTCTTTTGGTGCTGGACCACTATTTACACGTCCAAATCAGGTCCACCAAGAAAAAGTCAAAGCTTCCTGCAATAACTTCCAATTGAATTCTACAATGCTTAGCTATTCCAAGCATGCAAAAATGTGAAGTTCATTTGCAACTGAATTCATTTCCACATAAAGGATGCAAAATGCACCAAGTTAAGAAATGCAAACACCAGAATGGAAGAGGTAGACCAGCAGCTTTCATTGTAAGAAAACATGACTTGTATAAAATAAGAAAAGATGCAACAAAAGAAAAACAGCATTAACACAAGATACAAGTCTGACCTTTAGCCTTTAAAGAAACTGCTAGTTCACATGACCCTATGGGGAGCTGTAGCTTATCTCTCAATGTATTCAGGTTAGGACCATAAAGCCAGGCATTCCCTCTACGTATAACAAGCTCTTTTCGGGTGAATAAATTTGGGATTGGGAAGCAATCAGTCACCAAAAGCACATGCACTTGGTGATACCCTTTGGAAGAGGCAGCAAGCCTTGCTGCTTCAAGCTGCAAATGCAAACGAGCTACATCTCTTGACCAACTGCCTGAGTTGTTACAAGGAAGCTTGACAGCAACCAGATCAACCCGTGGTTTTCCAGGAATCTTAAGCTTTGGTAGAGAAGGACAAGTAGGAACTTCAAAATCTTCTTCTTCATCTATCCATTCAGGGTACAAGGAGTCCCATGTTATGTTGTTTGACACATGGTCGAGGTGTAGAGAAATATGCTCTGCATCTGGCAAGAGCTCCTTCCAATGGTCAATCTCATCGTCATTAAAGTTCAATAGGCCAACTCCCTGATAATCTTTTACGTCAGTCAGTTTCTCAACAGCATCTGAAATTTCGTACCAATTAATGTCTAAAGATGATACGTAACGTAAATCTGCATCAGCACTCTCTCTTGTCAATCTGTCTTCAGAAGTTAGCCTGCAGGCAGTAAAGTTCTACTCAAATCAAATGGTTGCTTGTGAGCAGATACAACCAATGGTTGCTGTTATCTGATGCTTTCAATTTCAGATAGACAGGGAGGGGTGCATAACATTTACTATATTCCAACGACAGTTATAAAAGATACTTTTCTGAACCTCAACACCATAAACTACCAAAGAGAGAAATAATACCATAAAGGTAATCTACCAATAGGACATACCGAGATTCAGAAGTGGATCGATGATCTACAATATGAACAACTGGAGAGAATGAGAGTGTCGCAAAAGTCCCCACTATTATAACAGCCAAGACAAGTTTCAAGGTGGGCTTGCAGTTTAGACTTCTATCTTGAACAGGAGAGTTAAGGGACTTTTCTACATCTTTGACAACTTTATTTCTCTGGGGCCTTCTCTTGTTAGCATCATCACTGAAACAGAAGCGGATTCATATTTACAGGGAGCCCATGCTTGCAAGGCCAGCAAAGAAATTGCAAAGAACAACAAATGGAATGACATAACTTTATTAGAGTAGGTAACATGTTCCATTCTAACAGACAAAGCAATTTCCCTCGATGATCAAAGAATTGCATAAGAATAAGCAAGAATTTTCTATATTCGATTCAGCACATTACGAAAGAAAGTGCTCGGATAACTAGCGAAACTACTCGAGCAAGAGCACGAGAACTGCCTGATGACCAATCAGCTGAATAATGGGAGTAGAAGTTTATCTCGAAAACATTTGCAACTTGTAGGATAACACTAGTCACTACTCACCAAGCAAGCCGAACGATTTGAACAGTAAAGTGTAGCCAAGACTCTCCTCATTTGATCAAAACAAGTTCAAATTCACAGTAGAAACTAATTTAGTGTGTCAAACACAAAAATAGAACACTGAAAAAACCTTGATCTCCATACACACACACACACATTCATACATAACCAAGACTAAAAGAAGCATAGATGCTTAGGATTTAAAGCTCAAGCTTACCATACAGACTAACCATATGAAGTAGGGAAGTGAAAAAATCAAACAATCCTCGGCAAATGAAGTCAAATTATACTAAAATTTCAGCATAACAAAACTAGAATTAAAAATGAGAGTTGGTAGAGAGAGTACCTTGCTGAAGCAGAGAGGCGGTGTCTGGGCTCAACGGGACTTGGGGAAGGCACTCTCATCTTTGGTTCATCGGCCTTGGGGAGGCACCATCTGATTCTCTCTCTAAGAGAGAGAGAGAGAGAGAGAGAGAGAGAATGACAAAATGCCTGTGAGAGAGAATTGATTCTGATCTGTCTGGCTTGCGAAGACTTTGGAGAAGAGAGTGAACCTGTGAGAGAGAGAGAGAGGGAGAGAGAGAGAGAAGCGGTTAAATCATCATGAAGAGTCTTCCCCTTTTTCTTTTCGGGTCATTTTCAGTTGAACCGTTCTCCCGGTCATTGTAAGAATATCTCCGAGGCACTGCTTTTTACAGCGCGCTTTATTTTTACCTTTAAAGGAGCTCCTTCCTCTTTGTTTATGTAGAGAAAGTATTATATAACATTCCAATCACAAATAGGTAAGGTAGGGAAAAAAAAACAACTTAATGTGTTAGGTCTAAAAATCTGGCGCTATTCAATAGAGAAATCTGTCCAAATCTTGGTACTAAGTTATTAACTAAAAATTATGAGGATTCCACTAAATGTTGGATTTGGTTAGCAAGATGGTTTGGTTGGTGTACCAAAATACCAAATCCCATGACAAATCCAAATACAACTCATAAGATTCCAATTCGTTTCTCTTGATGAACAATCCTCTGATTATAAAGAACAATTTTATGCACATGGGACCTAGTTAACTGTTAAGACCCACTTTTACATCCAACACTCCTTGAAAAATCACCTTGTTTATTCAGTATCATGGGTGCCCATATCAAATTTGGGCCAAGAAGCTCTTGATTTGGTACGGTGTAGACCAAGAAACATAACTCACAAGCAAGGCCCCACCTCAAATTTTGGGCCTATTTGGTGAGGCATGATGCTACAGATGTCCAAGTCAAAATGTCTGGAATTTGGTTTCATGGAAAAATGCTTCGAAACCCAAAATGAAATTGCTTTTGGTACAAAACAAAAAATGCTCAGATACACAAACTTCTGAACGACAATGGTTTGATCTCTTCACAAGTATGTAGGCAATCTAGCGACCCACTAGATGTAACCACAAATTCAAATCGAATCCCTGACTTTATCAGTCAAATTCAACCAGTTCCAAATTGAATACCTAACTACACCAGTCAAATTCACTCAAACACCAGAAAATCAAATCAATCCAAATTACCCAAACAAACATTCAAGGGCTTTAAACCCTCACAAATATCCAAACAGAAATCCAAAAATAAATGGGTCATCTACCCATTTAAATCTCAAATGCTAGAACTACATGTGGTTTGATCTCGCAAGAGTATGTAGCCAATCTAGAATCAAATAATCTAGATGCAACCGCATTCTAAATACTATTCCATGCCAAAAACCCAAGCCCTTCAATTAGTCGTTCACTCATTGGAACTCTTGAACTACGACTACGAGTGGCTTGATTCCCTCCTGGGCATGTAGGCAACCCATTCCAAAATTCAGGTGCAGCCTCAAACACAAAAAAATACACATTGTTTCTTTATAAATGGAATCAAAATGTGTTCCCTTGTAATAAGGGTTTGTAATTAAGAAAAACATTCTGTCTTGAATGGGTAGAACCCAAAAAAATTAAAACTCTATTATGTTAATGAATAAGAGTAAAATTACGTTGGGTGACATTTTCACTTTGAGCAATTTTTAACTCAACATAATTTTTGGCACACCCAGTTGGACCCATTTTCCTTTTCATCTTCATTTACTAAGAAACTAATCAAATTTGTTACTTGTTTGTCATAGAAAATAAAATGGCACCACTAGTGACATTCTACTTCCATGAGCTCGAGGGTACTCAATCAAAGGATGGACATGTAGGGCGAGCTGGTCATCACAAATCATTCATCATTGATCAAGCTTCCATTTCAAGCAATTTATGGTCCAATCATGATGTCGAAGAGAACAAGGTTTCTTTGACGATTGACAAGACCCAATTGAAGAAAGCACATTCAAGGAATGCCCTCATAAATGCAAGGAAAAGGGTTGTAAAAGCTCTAAGGAGAAACACCACTAAGTTTCAATTTGGGGAAGCTATTCAAGAAGTCAACTCAGAAGTAGCTGCTCAAAATACATCAACAACTTTGAAAGTCATCAGAGTGTCAACAATGGAGACTAATCTTGCCCCTACCATTAATCAAATTATGATTGACTCAATTCCAATCAATTTGATTGTTACACCATCAACAAATGTGGTTACTCAAATCCTTACAATTGCCACATAAAATGTGATGGTGTCCACCAAGGAAGAAGATGAGGTTCTAGCAAGGCCTGGAGCCTAGACCCTCAAGTCCCCACAACAAGCATCGACAACTAATAGAACTTCCAAACGATCTCAAACTGTTAAGTTCACTTCAACCTCTAAGAATTCGTTGAGTGAAGGAGAGAATGTTGTAATACCACTTAGGACATTCCAAGCCTGAAAAATGGTGGGGGCATTTCAAGCTAATATATCACAGGGGGAATTTCCCGAGTTTCAAGTCAAATCAAGACCTCATACTCAGTCAATACATACCTCTAAATGGTCCAAGAAAGAAACAGATACTAACTCTGAAGCCATGTCAGTTATGGTGACTAACGCATCAACACTAGAGGAGCAAATGCAGCAATTGCAAACAAGACTAGCTAAGCTGAAGCATAAGTAGCTTAAAGGCAAGCTGACAAAGAATTGGAAGCCAAGAAGCGTGTTGACATTGAAGCCGGAGTAGTTAAACAACAAGCCGCAAAAGATGCTGAAATTGCTGACCTTGTGGCAAAGTGTGCCTTATGAATGAAAAAGACAAAAAAAAAAAAAAAGGATGATAAGAAATCTGATCATTCTTATTCAAATGCATTCACGCTACAAGATGTCAAAACTATAATAGCTGAAAGGATCAGAGAGTTCCAGCTGTCTCTAAATCCCCCAGTTTCTGAGTATCTAAAACCTTATCCTGTCCATTATGATACATTACCATTTCTCAAAGGGTATTAGAAGCCAACTTTCGACAAGTTCGACGGAGTAAATAGTTCTCCTCATGAACATTTGGCTCAATTTTACTTAGCTTATGGGGAAGCATCACAGATCAATACATTATTAATTAGGCAATTTTTCCGGTCCATAAAGGAACAGCTTTTACCTAGTACACACCCGGTTCTATCGTCACATGGGAAGACATCCAAAAAAGCCTGACAAAGGAAGAAAGTCTCAATCATTGACTTGGCTGACACTAAACAAAAGCCTAACGTAGGTGTCAATGCTTTCATTTCTAGATGAAGTAGCTTAAATCTTCAATGCCCTGAGAAATTGACAGAACAATCTGTAGTACAACTGTGCTCAAACAATCTCCTTCCAGAAATAGCAATTTTTGTTAGCACTGCAAGGCCTCAAACATTCGACGCGCTTGCCTAAAAGGCTAATAATGTCGAAAGACAGATTGCTCGTAAGAAAACTGTGGTACCCCGAAAATTCGTATTTATTTTTCAAGAATTTTCCGGAATTAAGTTTTTGGTTATTGAATGGTTTAGTGGTTCACGGATGGAGCGGAAGTTTTTCAAACGAATAATTATTCGAACTTCACAGTTTTAGTGGGCGCGCAAAGGTTGACTTTTTATACATTGGGTTTCTCTGAAACTTCATTCACGAAAGTTATAGAACACGTCGATACGAGTTCGTGAATATGTGGAACAAAAAAATTGGAGTTCGTATGAGAAAGTTAAGTGTGTTTGAAAATTTGGGAAATTTCTATAAATAGGAGAAATTTCCGGATTTTTTCATAAATCCAAATTTCTCCTTTTTCCATTTTCTCCCCCAGAATTCTCTTTGTTCTCTCTCCTCACCCCGTGCTACCCGAGAGTGACCCAACCCGAACCAATCTCCGTTTTCCGGTCACTAGCAGCGACGGACCCGGCCTGGACCAATGCATCTCAGCCTCCGTCATCGACCCCTGGTGTTGGTTTCACCGGTGGAACACCCCAGAAGGAGATCGAAGGATACCTCAGCTGTACAATCGGGATCTAACCAGTTTTCCTATTTCCGTCTGATTTGTTCATGGTTCTGGGTTCAACTCCTCTTCCTGATCATCCTCATACCTGCCTTGAAGTACAATTTTGCGTGTGGAGTGAAACATCAAGGTTTGAAAATCAGTGGGGCACTGCAAATCTTGAGCTTGATCATACGACAGAGATTGATCGATCTTGGAAGCTTGATCTAGGACGATCTAGGCTTAGCTCCAGGTATGAAAGTTGCTCAACTCTTCACGATGAACATTTCTGGGTGGCTTGATTGTTATGATTTTAAGTTTGGTCCGGCGGCGGTGCAACACCGCTTGTGGTGGCGTTCCAGCCATGTAAGGGACAGTTTCTGGTTTTATATATCAAACTCGTCAATACGAGCGATTTGATGTATAATACGTAATTTTTGGAGATTGTATGATTATGTTATGGTTTTTATGGTTTCAAACCGTTCGATTATTAGATCCGTGAGGATTCGAACGTTCGATTGACTTGTGGTTTTGATATATCAATTGTAGAAGTATTCCAGAGACTTTGGGTGGTCTCAGATGTGGTTTCGCCTCGATTGGCATCACTTTTAGGGATTTTATTTCAAAAGGGGGTTTCAGACTTTAATCGCTTATGAATTGTCTACTAAGTTGAGACCGTATGTGATTAGGTACTTAACGAAGTATTCCTGGACGGATATTTTTTGGTTGTGCTACTCTGTTCTGTATAGAAGATGCAGTAGGATTCTGAGGTGAGTAATCTCACAATGTTCATTTACGAACTGATTAATTGGTTAATTTTGAATACCTTTTGAAATGAATATTTGTTTGAAATGATATGAACTTGATCGACTTCGATTCATAGGACTGCGGTTCACAGATAGGAAATGAGTTTAAGTATAAACATGATTTTCTCGAGTTTTGTGAATTGTGAACTATAGTTGGTATTAGTAGCATTCTTGAGTGAATAACCCCGTATATATATATGTGTGTGTGTGTGTGTAGGTCGGTTCTAAAGCAGACTTCCGCACTTCGCTAAAGTGTGGACGGCGATGCAGCAGCAGCGTTCCAGGAGGCGTCAACCGCTCAGGGCTTGGCGAACGGAGGCCGGAGGCATCCTAGACGGTTCTGGGTAGTGATCGAGGTCGGAGGAGGTCGAGGTTGCAAGTTTTGGGCAGCGACTCGACCTGTAACTTTCTGGGCAGCGCTGCAACCTCATCGCCGGCGACTCCACTCGACTGCAAACCGGTCCGTCCTACCCCTAGCCTCCGTCTGGCAAGCAGCGCCACACCGTAGAAGCTTGATTGAGGCTGCTGCATCGACGTCTGCACTTTAGTAACAGTGCGAACATCCTCCTTTGGAACCACTATGTGTGTGTGTGTGTGTGTGTGTGTGTGTGTATATGTGTGTGTACAGCTCTTCTCCACTGCGGACGTCCGCAGTTTTTCTCATGTACGGATTTCCAGTTTTGACCCATTTTTTGATCATATTTTCATATCTTAACCGTTCAGTTTTTAGGTCCTGATGTATAGATCACCACTGCAAAATTTCAGCCAAATTGGTGCTCATTAAGGCATCCAAAACTGTAATTTACAACAATGTACACGAACGGTTCCGATTCGACAGATTCTGTTCGTTCGTGTAAATGCAGTTTTGGATGCCTTAACGATCACCAATTTGGCTGAAATTTTGCAGAGGTGATCTATACATTAGGACCTAAAAACGGAACGGTTAAGATGTGAAAATATGATCGAAAAGTTGGTCAAAACTGGAAATCCGTACCTTTTTTCTTAGGTACGGATATCCGCACCTGAGCAAACTTATATATATATATATATATATATATATTTACGTGAAATATATATGTGTAGGTGAGTTCATTCTCGTTTTGTGATGTGACTTTTCAGGAAACACTTATGGTGGGAAATGGTATTTTCTATTGTTTTGAAAAGTGTTTGAGGATTTGGGAAGTTGTAGGTTGTGATTTCTCTTTTTTGAGTTGAGTAAAATTTCAGGTTCGGTATGACCATTTAAATGTTTTAATCTGACGACCAGGGATCCAAGGATTTGAGAGTCAGAAGTTGTAATATCTCTGTTTGATTTGATTTAACATTTTGGGTCCAATGCGACTCATTTAATGTTTTGATTTGAGGGTCAGGTTGGCCTAAGGATCCAGGGTTGTAGGTTGCATCCTCAGGCAATTATATTGTATGCTTGAACCTTGGCCAATGTGAAAGGCTACAAATCAGTTAGAGCTCTAGTCTGTCTGCCATCATACCTCATAGATCTAAGTAGGTTACTTACGACTCCTGGGTACATATTTTGTCCAGGTTGGCCCAAAGTATCGTATTTTTTGTTAGGTTAACAATTTATATGATTGGTGTGACTTTTATTATCCAGGTTGGACCGAAGTATCATATTCTATTTGTTAGGTTAAATTTGTTTTGTGTTGATTTTCATTATCCAGGTTGGATTGATCTATCATATTTAAATTGTTGGAGTTTCAATTAATATGATTTTATCACGGTGTGACTTTTGTTGTTTTCTCTTGGGAAAAGAATCTTGTTTTGGGATGCATGGTATGTGTTCCTTTTCTCGAGTTGAAAGGTTTTCCTCATTTTAGTGTGAGTTGTATGGTGTTTTGTTTTGAGATACTCATACAAGCTTTCATAAACTTACAAGGTTTGTTGTGTGGCAACCCAGTACACTATTCAATGGTGTAGTGATTAATCCTGCAGGTCAGGGAAATCATGCTGAATCTGAGGTAGCGTGCTAGCAGCTTTATGGTAGGAAGAAAATTTTGTGACTTTACCGTTGTTAAGACTTCCGCTTGTAGTGAGCTCTGAGGAGCATTTACTTATTTAACTCGTAAACTCGTGTATTATATTGAATTTGAGGGTCCAGTGCATCAGTATGTACTTGGTTTAAAAAGAAAAAGTTTTTCAGGTATTTTGTATTGATGGTTGAACCATCACGCATGTATAATAATGAGATTATATATTGATTTTTAATTATGTTAAAAATCGGGGTGCGACAAAAACCTTGACACAAGGGATGATCTTCAAAAGTAAGAAAACTGACAGTATAGGAGACTGACTAGCTACCTTTGTCAAAACTAACGAAAAGTCAAATGCATGCAAAGGAAAAGAAAGGTCGAGCAAACTCACTCTGAAACAAAGAAAAGAAGTCAAGTACTCTTTTTATGATGATGATGACGTCGAGCAAATCTTCATTGAGCTCTACAAAGCAAAAGCAATTGAGCTTCCTAAACCAAAACGACCAAGTGATGTCAACAAGACCAAGAATGGTGGATTTTGTCGATACCATTGTATTGTTAGTTATCCAACAAGCGATTGTTTCGTTTTGAAGAACATAATTTAGGAAATGATCGACAATAAGGAAATAGAGGTGGAGACATCGTCATTGAAGTGAAGCTTAAATAGTGGGTGATGAACTACTTAGAGAGAGAGAGAGAGAGGAAAAAAAAAACTTGTTGGATTGAAAACCCGAAAGGGTGGTCCAAGCAAAATATAGAGTGACGGAAAAATGACAAAGCATGTTGAACGGAAAAACCCACAAAGGGTAGTTCAAGCAAAAGTTAAGGCTAAAAAAAAAGGTACGTAGGGAGTCTAGCCTCAAATACTAGATACAGCTGTAAATCTCTCAAATCCCATTTCCCAACCAACGGATTATGATAAAGTGCTACTAAGTTATACAGTCGTAAAAAACTACTAGCCTATATGAGTATAAACTCAAAGTGCAAAAGATTTTTTTTTTTTTTTTGGAAATGGGTCAAAGCTAAAACATTGTCAAGCCTCGCACGCGCAAAGCTATTCCACGCACAACGCTTGAGGAGGCAACTGTTGAAACAAAAAAATTTCATCATAGGAAAATATGAGTGCTTTATTTAAATAAAATTAAAAGCCTCTAATTGTTGGGTAGCCCTTACTATTTTAGCCCTCAATAATCACTATTTATGCAAATAGTAAGGGCTATAATTTCTATCATTTCCAACCATTAGGGCTATAAGTTCAAATGTCATGTTATTTTATTGTTTTTCATTTTGTATTCAAATATAGGTTCCTTGACCCAAAGCACCAGAATAAGGAAAAATTATCACACTTACCCTAACAACAGATTTTTGTTCCCACATACAAAATTTAACATGAAATGACCATTTCGCCTTCAAATCAATTAAAGAGTTACAATGACTGCATCAACATCAAACTCTCTCACACACCTCTCTCTCCTCCCGATCTGAAACTCTCTCCCTCTCTCTCTCTCTCTCAGTGAAAGCTCAGTAACCGCACGGCCTCTTTCTCGAAGGCACCGGAAACGTATGTATATGGTCTCCGATTTCGGACCCTTCGACCTACCGGAGCAACTCAAGGACGGCCTCCTCCACACGGCTTGCGGGACGTCGGCGTACATGGTGCCGGAGGTTATGTACCGGGTCAAGTGCGACAGATCCAAGGCCGACGCGTGGTCATGCAACGTCATCCTCTTCGTTCTCCTCACCGGACACTTGCCCACGACGTCGGCTCTCTCTCTCTCCCTATGACCACCTGGCTCTACCACCATCGCCGTTGTCATGCTCTCCGCGGCTAGGCTCGACGCCAAGCCGACAATCCTCTTCGCTGAGAAGCTCAGACTCTTTGCGGCTGGGCTGGACCTTTTAAAGGAGTCAGACTCCTTAATGCCGAGAAGGTCGGTGAGGCAGGGCAGGACCTTGTGAATGCATGGCTGGTGGTGGTGTTGGTGTTGATGAGGCTATCATAGCAAGTTCACTGTGACTGTTCACTGTTGTCTCACTTTTTGTTTTTTTTTTTTTGTAAAATGGCGGCAATAGAGGCTTGTTAAATGTCTATTGGAGCCAATAGACGTCTATTGGGGGACTTGAATTGATGTAATATTCTCGTTCTTTTTCTTTAATTAAACTTTTATTTGTCTAAATCTAGGGAGATTGAAACATTTCGGCAATTGAAAATTCTATTGGAGGGCAATAGACGTCTATTGGGGGACAATAGACGTCTATTAGGGGGCAATAGATGTCTACTGGAGGTAATAAACCTTTCCGGTGAGGTTTTTAGAAAAGTCCGGTAAGCAGCGACCGGTGACCGAAATCTGGCAGCCTGTGATCGAGCACCGGCGAAATCTCCTATGGTTTCTATCTCTTCCATCTTCTCTCTGTCTAAGTAACAAAGGGGTAAGGGTAAAAGGGTATTAAAAACAAAAAACAAAAAAATAAATCTTAATGGGGTATTAGGGAAGACCTCCTTAGAGTGTTTTGGGTAAGAGTGAATTAAAAAAACTTAATTGAGTAAGTGAGAAAAAAATCTCTAGAAATAGGGTAAATGGTCAAAAACCCTCAAATATATAATATCGTATAACTATGCTACTATTTCTATTCTTACATAATTATTTTTCTGATCAAATCTTATTAATTTTTTGGATATGATTTTATAGTGCCACGTGTTACTTCTTAAGCAATTACTAAGATTCTTAATTAGATTTTGTGTCACCTTATCCCTATGTTTGTCACGCCCCGAATTTTGAATAACAAATTCAAATCCGAAACATGAATAATAATAAATACAAATAACGTTCTGATTTTTTTCTCAGAAACCAACACGCCTCACACCACTCAATGTTACATAAACCAAATCCTCAAGTTACTTATTACAGCACGCTTTCACCAAATAAATTAGTAAAGCTCGATAAGTATAATAAAGGAGTAAATACTGTTTAGTCCTTGAGTTTTTGACCATAAAACACCTCAGTCCATGACCTTCTAATTTCACATGTATTTCAAAATTTCAGACAAACAGGTCCTTGCCTTCTAAAAGTCACTGTGAAATATCTATATGCCCTCAGTTTTTTTTAATTAATTAATTTTTTTTTTGGAAAATGAATTTTTTTCCCTTTCTTTCTTTATGTTTGAAAAAAAGAATAAATAAAATAAAGAAAAAAGAATAAAACAAAGAGAATGGAATAAATTTATTATATATATATAGATAGATATAGATATATATATATATAGTTTATTTTTCCCTCTCTTTCTTTCTGTTTGAAAAAAAAAAGAATAAATAAAATAAAGAAAAAAGAATTAAAAAAAGAGAAATGAATAAATTTATTAAATATATATATATAGATATATATATATATATAGTTTATTTTTCCCTTTCTTTCTTTCTATTATAGTTTATTTTTCCCTTTCTTTCTTTTTATTTGAAAAAAAAAAGAATAAATAAAATAAAGAAAAAAGAATAAAAAAGAGAAAGGAATAAATTTATTAAATATATATATAGATAGATATATATATATAGTTTATTCTTCCCTTTCTTTCTTTCTGTTTGAAAAAAAAAGAATAAATAAAATAAAGAAAAAAGAAAGGAATAAATTTATTAAAAAAAAAAAGAACTGAGGGCATAATAGACATTTCACCACAACTTTTAGATGGCAATGACCTATTTGTCTGAAATTTTGAAGTACAGGGACTAAACGTGTGAAATTAGAAGGTCAGGGACTGAAGTGTTTTATGATCAAAAGCTCAAGAACTAAACAGTATTTAGTCTTATAATAAACCTCACCATCCAACGTTGTAAAACAATACTATCACTCTAAACCGCACGATCACCACACTGATTCTCCTGACCTGTAGGATTATCTGCTACACCGTTTGAATAGTATACCAGGATTGCAACAACACAAAACTCGGTAAGCTTTTGAAAGCCTGTATGAGTAAATAGAAATAAAACAGTAAATCAACAACTTTTACTCAAAACAAAACATTCCACCTCCATTTCCAAACCATTTTCCAACAGATCTCATCACTCACCACTCGACCCATCTTATATAATAAATATGTATTCATGATCACGAGTAATTCAAATCGCTGCTTTCATGTCATACGTCAATTTTCAAAAGTGTATTCATGATCACGAGTAATTCAACTCGCGGCTTTCATGTCATACTTCAATTTTCAAAAGTGTATTCATGATCACGAGTAATTCAACTCGCTGCTTTCATGTCATACTATGGCAGACAAACTAGAGCTCTAACTGATCGTATCCACTAACCCGGCCAAAGGTGTGGAGATCTGATTTTTCTACCCACGATCATATTTGATCCACGATCCCCAACTCGTAAATCTTTGGATCCACGGTATAAATACCAAAACATTTAAAGGAGTCTCACTGAACCTAAAATGTTACACGATACACAATACTTTTCAAAACAGATATTTCCATAAAACCTTTTTCACTTTAATCACAATATAAATAAGGAAATTAACGACATTTGTTTCATAATATGAACTATGTGAGATTTACTCACCTCTTATCCAGCTGCGTCTTCTCAAAAGGTAAAATCATAATAATCCAATCGCTCTTCAAATCCAACAGTTAAGTACCTAATCAGGTACCGTCTTTATTTAGCAAATGAAACACGAAATAAACTTAAATGACGATCCAACGGTCGGATTCTAAAATAAAAACGATCCAACTGTCGGATCTAATTTAAACGATGATCCAACGGTCTGATCCTCACGGATCGCCCTTGAAAACATCCTGGCAAAATTATATGAAAATCTGACAGATGGATTCTCACGAATTGCCTCCCGAATCACTGTTTTACAATTATACAAAAATCCAACGGTCGGATCTTCGCCCGTGACCACACAAAGTCATCGGGACAGTCATATGATCATCATATCAAAATTTAAAGCAAAACCGACTGTCAGATTCTCAAAAATCGCGAATCGAAGATAAAACGTCAAAACGTTAAATAGGAGCGTAAAAACCTAAATTGACTATTTATCAACTTTTTCTAACATGACCATGTAATATATCAAAACGCTCGTATGGATGCATAGATCATCGCCTAGATAATGAAAACTCAAAATATGGTCCAACGCGCCGCTACACGCGGAGGTCAGACGGAGGTCAACGCGGTGGTTAACACCGGTCAACCACCTCAGATGTAAAAGTTGTCAACTACAAACTTCTTCAAAATGACAAGGTGAGTAATTTTCATACCTAGAGCTAAGTGTGATTTGGTCTAGATCGTTCTAGATCGAGTTTGGAAGTTTGATTAATCTCGGCCCTCTGATCAGATTTTAGATTGAATCACAACCATCGAAAACTTTAAATCTCGATCTTTCACTCCACACTCAAAATCGTCATGCAAGGCTTATATGGGGATGATCAGGGTGAGGAGCACCATCCAAAACCCGGGAGGATCGGCCCGTACAATGCCGGCATTGAGGAGAATCGGCTAGGTCGGGTTTGGGGCTCGGGGGAGGGCTTCGATCCAACCCTGGGGGCAGCGACGGGACAAGACGACGCCACAGGGAGGCTCGCGGCGAACGTGGGGAGCGCCGGGTCGTGGCTGGAGGACACGCGACGGCGCTGCTGGTTTCGGGTCGGGTCGACCGGGTCGGCTGCGTGGGAGAGAAGAGAGAATGGAGAAAACGGGCGGCTGAAATGCAAAATGGGAAAATTTCTGGATTTATGAATAAATCCTGATTTTTTTCTATATTTATAGAAAATCTCCAAACTTCAAACCCTCGTAACATTTTCATACAAACTCCAATTTTCATGTTCCATATATGTACGAACTCGTATCGACGAGCTCTACAACTTTCATGAAGGAAGTTTTCTCAAATTTTGTACGTATAAAAAAGTCAATTTTCACCACCCCATAAATAACGTTCGTTTCGAAAATAAAATTTGTTCGAAACTCATCTCCTCATACAACGACATACGAAGCAAGCTCAAAATTCATAATTCATACATCCAAACAATTATTGAATTACAAAAATTTAACTAATGAAATTTCGGGTCTTCACAATGTTATCTTCTCAAAATTTTCAATTTTACATGCCACGTGTCAAGATATAATTGCTTATCAAGATCTTTAACTAGATTTTATGTCCATGTGGCATATCTTATCTTCAGCCCTAAAACTCAGTAAAATGTATGATTTGGGTTCCATTCTTCACCATCTCAACTACTTCCTCTTTAATCACTTTCTTTCATAGAGATTTTAATTAAATTCTGCAATTAATTTCTATTAGGGTGCCAAGTGGGAGAAGATGACTACCAAAGAAGAGGAGGAGATGCAAGAAGAAGAGAAGGGGGAGGAGGAGGAAGAAATTGCATATGTACTTTAATCTGAGCCATTGATCTCTTAAGCCTTATAGATCTGATTTATTTGGGCCACTAGTGTGGTCCCCACGAACAAATAGCCAATGGCTATACGAATTGCTAGTTTTAGTACACCCCTTGGCCTTGTAGCCCCCCTCCTCACAAGTCACATTTTTGGTTTAGCCTAGCACTCAATTGGAGATGAAAATTGACATTTTTTAGGTTATATCCACCCTTTAGCCCAGGGTTGGAAATGGCCTAAGAGAAAAGGCTATTTTCAACCCTCCCCACCCCCCTTAGGACCTGGACCAAACCTTTGGACCTATGGCCTTTTGCTTGCTAAAGTCCATAATTTTTAGAAAAGAGCTAGAGATCCTAGTTTGGCCCTCCTATTGGAGATAGCCTAATGGAGGGCTATATTAGGTCCGAAGCTAAATTTTAGCCATCAAAGTATAATTGTTTAATCGATGGTCTCTAGTAATGTAGGGCCAAAGTTTAGCCAGTTTTTAATTTTTTTTTTTCTTTTTAATTTATGATATCATTTAATTGTAATAATATCCCTTATCCTAAACTAGGATTTTTTTTTAGACGTAAATATTTTTTCTAAAGTGTACAATTTCGATAAGATAAAATATCTATGTGCCATCGTTGATAACTTTCATACATGATTTTCAAGTGCCACATGTCCACTTGTAAGAAAATCTCCAGATTTCCTATTAGATTTGATGTCAATGTGGCAACTCTCATTTTTATAGAATTTTATCAACATATGTACTGCTTAATGCATTTCTTCTGAATTGGGAAAAAAGAAGGAAAAAAACATATGTATCAGGTGATCAAGAAACTGAGATTGGTCAAATGTTAGTGAGAATTCTCTAAATTCTATCAACTAGCAAAAGAAATATAGGAAGTCAGAGTCATATTTGACTAAAGGGCAAAAGGCAAAGGAAGTTTGATCATACTGGAGTACTAGTGTTACTAATTGACATCATATTTGAAATTATGATATGTCTGTTTCGATCATTTTAGGAACAAGTAGTTATTTCAACATTGTTTCGATCACATCAACATATGTGGATTGGTGGTGTACGGTTAATATCTCTCGATCTATGATTTTTCATGTACCTACGAGATCGAAAGTGCCACATTTGATATAAAATAACCAATTTATGAAAACATTTAACCTTAATTGTCGAATTGAAGATACATGATAAATGAACAACATCTGTATGAATACATACATCAAGATATGCATATCAAATATGACAGGGCTCCCACAAATGATAGCAATGATGGGACAGTGAGATCACGTGCATGGTAGCTATTTCTCTCTCTTTTATCAATTTGATCTTTCTAAATGAAATAAAACGGTATGTGCAAGCGTTCCATTTTTCGTTTTATTTACAGCAACATCTCATTACCTCCATCTTATTATCCATTGGATAGTAGTCATCATCATGCAATCACTAACTCCGCTATACTCATCATACATTTATGTTATTGTTCTCTCCTATTTCCTGCTTCAAAGACATGTCTTATTTATTCCACCTCTCCATCTTTGTCTAGAGAAAAAGATGATACATTCTTCCACTTCCTTTATTACAAACATTTAGAGGTCATTTGTCATGTGGGAGTGTAATATGTATCTCCTTATTTGTTAATATTGTCACTTTTAAAAGTGGGCTTAAGGTACACTAATTTTGGCCTATATATTTTTCTTAGAAGAAAAAAAAAAGATCACAACCGAAAGCCCTTAACACAATCACCACTAAACTGGTCAAAATTAAAAGTAGAAAAAGGAAGCTCATTCTTCCAAATGCGGAGATCTTAGTTCTCATGACCAAGGGACGTCACTACATTGACTCAAAAATAATTTTGGCTCATGCATATTTGGTGCATAGAAAGATTATGTCTTTGGTGTTAGCTTCTATTCTCTCTTAATTCCTTCCTCCAACTGGATATTGCATGATTCATCATTAAATCATCTCTTTATCTTCATAAAATTATTTCATCTGAATTCTACAAAATACAATGAATCAATTCAATTTCTATAATACCCAAGACTTGAAAACTTGAGAATTTCTTGGTGCCTCACAAATTCATTATCTCTTTATCTCATTTCCAATCCACAATTAAATTAAACAAAGCTTGAGATACTTAACATAGATAATAATAAAATAAAAAACACCTCTGTGGGCAGGATTGAAAAGGAAATAAAAATAGCATATATGAAAATGTGGAGGAAGAAGAATAGTAGAACAGTGATCCTTGGCAATTTTCATGGCTTTGAAGGATACTTTGTAGATTCCCACAAGTTTAAGGGGAGTGAAAGACACCAACAGATGTAAAAAAAAAAAAATAGCAGAGTAACAGACTTGTGCAGTGTGAGTTTTGAAGGAAGAAGTAGGGTGAAGTTCATCTTAGCTAGAGACACCCAAAAGGTGTACTCAAGTTAATGCATGCTAAGGAGGTTGAGAAGAAAAAGTAGAGTTATGATGTCCCATTAATGTTAATATTAATCAACTCCAAACACAGTCCAAACCATATAATAATTCTTTTGTAAGACAATACCATCTAATCCCACGAAACAGACATGCACTTATTTTCCTACACTTCCTAATACGTACATCTCGTTCTCCCTCATTCTCTACACAATCTACTATCTTCTCCATCACCACCACCATTTCTTATCCTCTACCTCCATTAACACCACCACCATTGCACCATTTTCTCCATCTTCAATTCTCTCATTAAATTTCTCTATCTACTCCACCTACTTAGCCCATAGCACATTACTCAAGCATTATTTTCTACTATCATCAAAAGCAACAAGAGTAAGGAGGAGGAGCATCATCACCACCTTATATGAACAATATTTAGAGCTTTTCTCACCTTTTCCATAAGTTCCTTTTATGTCCCTCTAGGGAAAAAGAAAACAATGAGGTATGGCTACGACCATGAAGTCGCTCTCAACCTCCTTCCCACTAAGACACTTTCAAACTCAATCGTATAGTTTACATACTGTATTTTCTTAACCAATAATCATGAGATAAGCTTACAGTTACACAAATTAAATAAGGTATTGATGGAGAGATTGTAATGTTTTATGGTGGTTGTAAAAAATTCAGCCGAATTCGATCAACTAGGTCAAACTTAGTTTCTCTTATAAACCTATATTTATATATCATACACTTCAAAGAGCAACCCCTATCAATTCAAGGAAAATGAAAAAACAGACCGTTGGATGAGATTATTATAATAAATTATGAGTATGGTAAAAAATTTAGGGAAAAATTCACTAACGGTGTCTGGACACTTAGAGGACTTTCAGAATGATACCCGAACTTACAATGTTATCAATATGATACTTGGACTCAATTTTTCTTATCAATGTAGTACCTCTGTCCAATCTCTGTTATGAAATCATTAACTATGATCATGCGTCTCGCACGTGAGGCAAAAAATAAGGGTAAAAAAGACTTTTTCGCATGCCTTCAACCCTAAACGAGATCAAACACTCCATTCACTCCAAAAAAAATTCTTCTTCATGAGTTCATTCTAGATTCCATGTGAGAAAAAAAAAATTGCATAACCAATTCATATTCTTCAACCCATATCAAATAAAAATAACAAAAGTCATTCTAAAAAAAAAAAGAACAAAGTCACCCAGATTATAGAAAGAGAGATGCCAATCTCTTCCCCATGGCTGCGTTGGTTGCTTTTCTCCAGACTCCACATGTTGGGAAAATTTCAACCCATATAAAACTGGGAAAAATTCACCAACGGTGTCTGGACACTTAGGGGACTTTCAGAATGATACCTGAACTTACAAGTTATCAATGTGATACCTTGACTCATTTTTTCGTATCAACGTTGTACCTACGACCAATTTCCATCAACTTTTGCAGGGAAAAATTCACCAATGGTGTCTAGATACTTAGGGGACTTTCAGAATAATATCTAAACTTACAAAGTTATCAATGTGATACCTGGACTCATTTTTTCGTATCAACGTGGTACCTACAACCAATTTATGTCACAGAGCCGTTAAATTTTGCACGTGCGATGCACGTGAGTCACTTAATGAAGACAAAAGGACCGCTTTGCCCTCAAAAGTTTTTTTTTCCCTTTTCTTTTCTTTCTTTTTTTTATTATTCTTCTTTCTTTCTTTCTCTCTTCTTCTTCTTTTTTGGTTTCTTTATTCTCTCCTTCTCTCCTTGCCAACACCACCGCTTTCGGAGAACCTACCATCGAATATGCAGGAAGAAAAATGGGGAAGAGCCACAACAACCTCCACCACCGAGTAACGACGTCGTCCTCCGCTGCTTCTCGATTGGGTTTGGGGATAAGGACTGCTTCTTCCTCCACCGCCAGTGAAATCGTGGAGGCTCAAGGCCACATTCTAAGGGCCAGTGGCCGGAAGGACCGCCACAGCAAGGTTTACACCACCAAAGGCCTCAGGGATCGCCGCGTCCGGCTCATCGCCCACACCGCCATTCAATTCGACTACATGCAGGACCGGCTTGGATACTACCGGCCTAGCAAGGCCGTCGATTGGCTAATCAAGAAAGCCAAGGCCACAATCGACGAGCTCGACTAGCTGCCGCCGTGGAACCCGAACTAAATTTCTGTTCAGACAACATTTTCTCCGAAGGTGTCGATATCCGCCTCGCAAGACACGCAGAACGTGAGCCTCCATTTCTCGATGGTGGAGGCTCCGAGTTCTTTGTCTGCTAATCGGTGGCACAATAGTGGGTAGCAGTGGAGCGGCGGAGCTGGTGAATCAAAACAGCTCGAATTTTCTGCAGGTGAAGATAGTGTGGAAGCCGAAGTTGTTAATCTTTGTCTGCCTATAATTGCCTCTGCTCGAAGTTGGGCTAGAGGCCGAAGTTGTCGGCTAAACCGATGAAGTTGCAGGTGAGGATGGTGTGGAGATGGTGTTGCATGTCAGGAACGACAGAGAGGATGGAGGATTGGAGCTGTGATGTGAGAGTGGGGGGCTAGCCAAGTCATTAGAGCCCCGGGGGGGGGGGGGATGAACTCGAGTGAGCGGTGAAGCCTCAATGCACAATTTCAATTTGCTGTAGGATTTGAAGTTGGGTGAACCAGAAACATCTGCGGTGCATGAAGGTGGATTGAGATGCAGTGGCGGTGTTTGATCGGTGATCGGCGGTAAGAATCGGACGAGCAAGATGATTTAAATCTTGATGATTCAAATCAGAGGAAGAAGAAACCAGAAAAGAAGAAGAAGAAAGAAAGAAAGAAAGAAGAATAAAGAAAGAAAGAAAGAAAGAAAAGAAAAAATTGAGGGTAAATCGGCCATTTTGTCTTCATTAAGTGACTCATGTGCATCACACGTGTAAAATTGGGAAAAATTCACCAACGGTGTCTGGACATTTATGGGACTTTCAGAATAATACATGAACTTACAAAGTTATCAATGTGATACTTGGACTCATTTTTTCATATCAACGTTGTACCTACGACCAATTTCTGTAACTCACGTGCATCGCACGTGCAAAATTTAACGGCTCCATGATGAAAATTGGTCATAAGTACGATGTTGATACGAAAAAATGAGTCCAGGTATCACATTGATAACTTTGTAAGTTCAGGTATCATTCTAAAAGTCCACTAAGTGTTCAGACACCGTTGATGAATTTTTCCCTATAAAACTAGATCTTCAAAATTCAATTAGAAATCTAGCATTTTCACTATATGATTCATATAAGATCACTATAGAAACCAATACAATCGGAAACTAAAAATCAAAATATTCAAAATCTCAGCAGAAATCCACAAGGCCAACCTAGGCTTTCTAAGCCCAAATATTCACTTTAATCAAGAGAAATTGGTAGAAGAAGAAGACGAATTGGAAATGATCTTCATGAATTTAGAGAAGAGAAATTCATGTTTGTAACACTTGAACCCAACAATTCTTCATCTTCATGTTCTTGAACCCAGCAAAAAAGCAAAAAAAGGAATCACAACAATGTTGATTCATTCATGTTCTTGAACCCTAGCAGAAAAAACATATGATCAATTGTTGAAGATGAAATTTTGGACTTGAGTTCTTATTGATTAATTCAAGTATTGTTTGATAAGAAAAGAAACCTATAAACTCATACTCATACCAACCTTGAAACCAAGAACAAAGAACCCAGAAATTTGTCGCCGTAGATACACCAAACGTTCATGTGGGCTGGAGTGAAGGTTGGCAGAGGCGGCGACGGCGGAGGGAGGTGTTCGAGCGGCGGAGGAGGAGGAGGCGGTTGCTCAGTGGCCGTAATCGCTTAAGGCTGCGCCAGTGTTCTTCAAGGCCATGTCGTAGTCGGAATGGGCTGCTACTGAGAGGATTTGAATCTTCATGATTCAAATCAGGGAAAGAAGAAGGAGAACCGAAAAAGAAGAAGAAAGAAAGAAAGGAGGGAAAAAAAAAAGACTTTTGAGGGTAAATTGGTATTTTTGTCTTTATTAAGTGATTCATGTGCATCACACATGTAAAATTTAACGGCTCTGTGACGGAAATTGGTCGTAGGTATGACATTGATAAGAAATAATGAGTTCAGGTATCACATTGATAACTTTGTAAGTTTAGGTATCATTCTGAAAGTCCCCTAAGTGTCTAGACACTGTTGGTGAATTTTTCTCAAAAATTTAACCAATTTTACCATATTTTCAAATCCAATCGATTGGTCCACCGTTGTCATGATATGTAGAATATATATGCACATATTCTATATAGAAATATGAGAACGTGACACACATATGTAAACACACACACACATCTATATATATATATATATATATGTATATAAACACAAACCCACACACATAGATATACATATGTGTGTGTGTGTGTGTGTAAATATATATACTTATATAGATACATGCAGTCCGGCTACACTAAGGACATCCTTACCTAAGCTTAGATACGGATTTCCTGTTTTCAGCCACTTTTCGATCACATATTCACATCTTAACCGTTCGGTTTTTAGGTCCTAATGTATAGATCACCTCTGCAAAATTTCAGCCAAATTGGTGATCATTAAGGCATTCAAAACTGTAAATTACAACAATGTAAACGAACGGTTCCGGTTCGATAGATTCAGTTTGTTCGTGTAAATTGTAGTTTTTTGGAAGCCTTAACGATCACCAAATTTGCTGAAATTTTGCAGAGTTGATCTATACATTAGGACCTAAAAACTGAACGGTTAAGATGTGAAAATGTGATCGAAAAGTAGGTAAAAACACCAAATCCGTTCCATAAGCTTAGATAAGGACATCATTACCTGAGAAAAATCATAGATACATGTGTGTTTATAAATATAAATATATATATGTGTGTGTGCTTATAAATATATATACTTATGTAGATATATATATATATATGTGTGTGTGTGTGTGTGTGTGTGTGTTTATAAATATATATATAACACACATATATAATAGTTTACGGGCTTTTATAGGCTGGGTTTAGCAGGTTTCACGGGCTAGGCCTAGCGGGCTTTTGCAGGCTTTTTGACCGGCCATTGGCCCTGCGGGCCGGCGGGCCGGCGGGCCTCCATTGACCCACTTGATCCGCTGGCTTTTTGATGAGGACTAATATCAACATCATTCACCAACAATGGATCATTTTGATTGTATAGTAGGCAAGAATCCACACGACAATGGCTTTCCAAAACAGACTTATTCTTTGTAGAACGCATCATATACTCGATCTATTTGGAGCTTTTATTCAACCACATCCTTAACTGAGATTCATGAAGAAATTCACTTAGCCAATTTACTTGTAACCCTGATTTGCTTCACAACATTACTAGAGAGTAATGCAACCAAAGTCATAAAAACTTTAATGTCTAGCGAGAAAGTTGGAGGAGCTTCATGGGTCGGCTGAAGCACCATGAAGGAGTTAGTATTCTTCGTCAATGGGGGTAAAATTGTATTCAAAAACAACTAAACAAGGGTGTTTATTAAGAAGATAAATATCAACCATAACCAAATTTTTTTTAAATAAATATCCTTCATATATAGTTAAACTTCGATAAATTAATAATCCCACTTAAATACAGTAATAAAATCTTTTAGTCTCGACTTGAGACAAATGACAATGTATAAAATTAATATTCTGGCTAAATGCATAAGACAATAAGTTTCTGTTTTTTTTTTTGTACTTCTACAAGTCCCATTAAATATATAAATTAATAATTTATTAAAATGACATATAAAAATTTATAAGACAGATTTAAAAAAAATTTATTCTCGTATTCTCAACATCAGAACTTATTCATGGAAAAAAAAAAAAACCTTGACATCATTTCTTCTTTATTCTTTTCTCTTTCTCAAAATATGCATTTATAGTTGTTTGTTTTTTCTGTTTCCCTAAATTGAACTCAATCTCATTCTTGATTTTTTGGAGTGCTTAACCCTTGGCTTGTACGTACTTACTTAGATGTACAACAAACACAAAATTCTTTCTAGATTAATATTTCATTATTTTATCAATGAATTATTAATTATTATTTTATCAATTAATAATAATTTCACTAAATTAATAATTTCCAGGGTCTTAAATAATATCGAAGTAACCAAATTAATAACAGAAAAATAAAAATAAATGGGAGCTTTTTTTTGAATTGGAGATTAAAAAACGAAGTAAGGACATCAAGAACTGTAACAAACAAAAAAAATAGAGAAAAGAGAAAAAACAAGAAAAAAGAAAAGGAAACTATGCCGGGAACGCGAGGCCTAAACAAAACGTAGCGGCATTGGCCGGGAAAACCTGACGCCTGCTATTTAAAACGGTGTGTTTCGACTACCTTCTCTTTCCTTCTCCCAATTCTCTAGATCTCTCCCAATTCCACTCTCTTTTTGTCCGAATCTTCCCGACACAACTCATCCTTATCGCCGTCGCCGTCCGCCGCCGATCTAAACAATGGTGCTGGTCTCGGCCGTCCGCGATTACATAAGCCGCATGCTGCAGGACATCTCCGGCATGAAGGTCCTCATCCTCGATTCCCACACGGTAACAATCTCAATCCAAATCCATCAATTTCTCAAACCAGTAGCTTTTGATTTTGATTCGGTAAATAATGCGGTAGGTTCGTCAATTACTGTGTTCTAGGTTAGCATAGTGAGCGTGGCGTATTCGCAATCCGAGCTTCTGAAGAAGGAAGTGTTCTTGGTGGAATTGATGGACACGATTTCCAAGTCGAGAGAGCCGATGTCACATCTCAAAGCCATTTACTTCGTTGCGCCTACTTCCGAGAACATTCAGTATTTGCGACGACACTTGGCTACTCCTAGATTCGGAGAGTATCATCTCTGTAAGTTTTTCTTCTTGTTTGTTTGGTTATCGAATATGTGATAGTTGGAGCTCATTTTGTTTATGCCGTACTGGAATTCACAGTTTTCTCCAACATATTGAAGGATACTCAGATTCATATCTTAGCCGATTCGGATGAGCATGAAGTTGTACAACAAGTTCAGGTAGTTGTTCCTATCCTCCATCTCTTATACTTACATTTAGGTATGTTGGAATGTTAGTTGCTTATTCAATTGTGAGATGGAGATTTATTTGGTAGAACTGCTTTAAGAAATCTATGATGATTAGCGACCTAGTAATAGGTATGTTGGAATGTTAGTTGCTAATTCAATTGAGTGATCGAGTTTTATCTGGTAGAACTGCTTTAAGAAATCTATGATCAATTATGAGTTAGTAACATTAAAAGAGGAATAAGGAAACTTTGTGTAAGCTTGACTATCATGAGGACCGATGGTTTTCTTCTACTTCTGTAAAAACGTTGTTAAATGTTATTATTGGTTCAAAAGTAGTCGCTTTTCATTGCCTAGTTGATATTGGTTTTATTTTGCTATTAATATTCTGACACATGCGCCTCTAGCCTTGTTGAAATTGGTTTTATTTTGCTATTAATATTCTAGCATAGTTTTTCTTTTCAAAATGAATTGCGTAATGTAGTTGTCATGGCACTCCCATAATCAGAACAATAATAACAAGCATAGTTGTCATCACACCTCATATCTTGCTTACTCATGTTTCCACACTTCATACTAGACATTATTATTGTTCTGATGTGCAGGAATTCTATGCGGACTTTGTTGCAATCGATCCTTATCATTTCACTTTGAATATGCCATCAAATCACATATATATGCTCCCAGCTGTTGTAGATCATTCAAATTTACAGCGCTTCTGTGACCGAGTTGTTGATGGTATTGCATCTATTTTTCTGGCGTTGAAACGAAGACCCATTATTCGTTATCAAAGAACATCTGATATCGCAAAAAGGATTGCACAGGAAACTGCGGTATGTATAATCATGTATTCCAATATTTTTGTATGTCGGTATTATTTGTGCATCCACATTACCGTTTTAGATGTAAACTTTTTTAGTCTACAGGGTTTTTGTATATCCTCTGGTACTCCCACCTTAATCAATTGTTCCCTACCGACCCTACTTTCTATATAAGTTGATATAATAAGGATTTTCCAGCTGGCTCCTAGAAAGTTATCATAAGTAAACTAATCGTATATTTGGACTGTAACAGAAGCTGATGTACCAGCAAGAAAGTGGGCTATTTGATTTCAGACGAACTGAAATTTCTCCATTATTGCTGGTAATTGATAGGAGGGATGATCCTGTAACCCCGCTTCTGAATCAGTGGACTTATCAGGTAATTGTGATTGTTGCTATAGTTTTAGATGCCTGGATAGTTTGCCATTAATTTCTAAAGTCATGTTTGGATAAAATCAGTAGAAATATTATGGAGCTCATTGATTGCACTGTCCGACAGGCAATGGTTCATGAATTGATTGGCATTCAAGACAACAAAGTTGACTTAAAAAGCATTGGAAAGTTTCCAAAGGATCAACAGGTTGAGCTGTATTTTCCGCCTGTACTGCAAATATTTGTGTCTGTAATTGTCATTTCGTAACAATTGCATCTCTGGTGTTGATGCTTATAGGAAGTTGTGCTGTCATCTGAACAAGATGAATTTTTCAAAAAGAACATGTACGAAAACTTTGGTGATATTGGGATGAATATCAAGCAGTTAGTTGATGAATTTCAGCACATTTCCAAAAGTAACCAGAACATTCAGACGATAGGTTAGTAGGATGCAAACTGAATATTTTAAATTTGGGACTGTGGTTACTAACTATTGGCTTTAGGTAACAATGGTTAAAGTAAATCCTTTCTGAATGAAATACTTAAATTCTTTGGTGTTTGCAGAGGACATGGCCAAATTTGTTGACAGCTACCCAGAGTATAGAAAGATGCACGGAAATGTTTCAAAGCATGTGTCACTTGTAACAGAAATGAGCAAGCTAGTCGAAGAGCGTAAACTTATGTTAGTTTCACAAACAGAACAGGAGTTGGCCTGTAATGGTGGGCAGATGGCAGCTTTTGAGGTATAATAATAAGTTTCCAAAGAATAAGTTTAAAGAAACTGATTCTACTACTCATACATGCTCTTTCTTTCCCGCTTGCTTACTCGTCTCACTACAAGTCTACAAATACGCATTCTCTCATGTGAACTAATCACAACTCCCTATGATTTCTTTCATAACTATATGATTTAATATTAATTTTTCAAAGGTGTATTTTTCGTATGACTTTTACACTAATGTATAGGGTTAGTCTTATAAGGAGCAAAGAACAAGTAATGATTTTTTAAGTACTTCTTCTTTATTTATTATTGTCTCCTTATCAGGGATGGTCAACAGCTTTAATATTAATGTTATAGAGTGACAAACAGAAGCTTCTTCATTTGACGAATTTCAAGGTTTAAAGGTAAAATGTTTTTAACGAAGGAAAAAAAGAAAACAAGAGGAGAGGGAATGGGGGGAGCTAGGTAGGGGTACAGTTGATTCAGTTTCATGAAACACTTGAATACTATCTGGTCATGATTGGATGGCCAAACAGACTCTTTGATATACCATCTGGGGGACGCTTAATATTTCTTTACAAGTGAGGTGACACAATTATTGTTATGAAGTTTGCATAGGAATGGCCATGAGTTTGTCTATGTTTATCTCCTGTATTTGCTATTCTTGTAACAAGTTATATTAGGCTTTGATTTTCTACTTTTGGTCCCTATGATACTTCTTTAGCTATTGACTGTCAGTTGCCAACTGAGTTTAATCTCAATGGAAATATGAAACTGAAGTACAACCACCTTTTTTCCCATTTAATTTGCAGGCAGTGACAAATCTATTGAACAATGAACGTGTAGCTGATATTGATCGCCTACGACTTGTAATGTTGTATGCTTTGCGTTATGAGAAGGAGAGCCCTGTACAATTGATGCAACTTTTCAACAAACTATCATCGAAGATTGCCAAGTACAAACCTGGGGTAATTTAACGAAGTTGTTGCAATCACTGTTTGGATCTGTCCCTCTGCTTTGTTTCCTTATTTTTTTGTTTGGGAAGGGTGTTAATGTCTGTGACCATTAATAATCAATTATTCTTAAAGCTTATCCCTTTAGGTTTCATTTAGGGTTTAGGGTTTAGATATGCATGACGGGTCTGAATTAGAAAAGTAAGGTATAAACAGAAGGTTCATTCTTTAATGTGTGCAAGTTCTCTCAAATGTTGTTGGAGATTGACCCTTCTTTGTGAAGCTCAATCTGAGCGTCAGTTATGCCAGCAGGTGCACCTATCCTGTGGCTACTAGAGTAATACACTGGTTTAATAAGTTTGCTAATTTGCCATTACAGCTGGTCCAGTTCCTCTTGAAGCAAGCAGGTGTGGATAAGCGCACTGGCGATCTTTTCGGAAATCGAGATTTCTTAAATATTGCACGTAACATGGCTCGTGGGATTAAGGTTTGTTTCGGAAAGTTATACTTTTTGACTTTCTAGTTTCTACCATAGGATCTGCTTTTGGGTATAATGGATAAATCTTTAACCGATGCTGTAGGGAGTTGAGAATGTGTATACACAACACCAGCCTCTTCTCTCCCAAACTATGGAAAGTATTACCAAGGGACGACTGAGAGACGTGGACTACCCATTTGTTGGAAATCACTTTCAACAGGGCAGGTCTGTTGCTTCTTTTTACATCTTATTTTTCGTAATTCTTCCCCATTAATATATACATTTGGAGTGATTCTATTGGGACCTCTACTACTGTTGCTCACTTGACCTCCACTGCTTATTTTTAACCTTGTATGAAATCATCGCCCCCCCCCCCTCCAAAAAAAAAAAAAAAACACACACACACCAAAACCTAAAAACTTAACTCGACAAGCTGCAGCCACCACCTTCCCCTTTCTCATAGGTTCACCACTGATAAAAACAATCCCTTCTCAATCTATATATATTTCTGCTCATTATTATAATTTAGTGACAGTTCTGACACAGTACTGCCAGCTGAAGTATTCACATGTAACATTTTTTTTTTGACAATTTCAAACTTTGCTGAATCAATCTCATTATTCAGAGTCAGAAAAATTACTTTTTTTTAATTTTTATTTTTTTTATATTTTTTATTTTGTATGCTGTGCAAGATGCCTAGAAACCATCACTTTATTGCTGCTCTATTCTATCCTGGTGCTTATTTATAGTTTATTCTTCCATGTGTAGCTACTCATAAGGATTCTTGCAAATGATTGCTTTGTAGAAGCCATGCTCTCTCTCAGCAGAACCTAAATTTAATCACCCTGTTTTTCATAATTGCTTTATAGTTCATGAGTTTGTATATTGTTGACACCCTATTGGTGTTGAGGTTTCTTGCTTGTTTATCATACACATCTCTAATGACTTGGATATAAGCCCATGATTGTTACAACCTATGCCGGTCGTGAGGTTTCTTGCTTGCTTGTTTCTTGTAGACATCTAATCACTTGGATGTTAACCCCCTGACCTTTGCTAATTATCCGCTTCTCAGTCTATTCACCTCATTTTGTCTTGTCTACATTGTGAAGTACTCACATTATTGTATAAGTCTGATTTCTACCTTCTCTTGTTGAAGTTATAATGTGCTACTTAAAAAATATAAATATACAGTGACTTGGATAATAATCCGAATTATGCATTCTTCATCTCTGAGCAGGCCTCAAGAAGTGATCATTTTCATTGTGGGTGGTACAACATATGAGGAGTCTCGCGCTGTAGCTTTACAAAATGCTACGAATTCTGGAATTCGATTTATACTTGGTGGTTCGGTGGTTCTAAATTCTAAGAGGTATGCTTCATTTTGACATTTATGCTTTCACTGAAATCATTGCATGGTAGTAAAAAATAAGTCTTTAGATGCTTGCATGATACCACTTCTTTCTTGTGCTGGATGAATAGTTTGGGCATGATTATTTTAAGGTTTCTGAAGCTTGAGTTCTTTCGGTTGCATTATTGCTTGTAGGTTCAATTCTTCCACAATTTTAGTTTATAGAAATCTTCAAACAGTTGATATTTGGGACTTACCTAACCAACCTTGGATAATGGGAGGTTGTGACAGTAGATAGCTGCTTCTTGAAGCAAAGAGATTTTGATTACAAATCTGTACATTGCTAGTGGAGGTCTTCAATACACTGTTTACCAATAAGGGTCTAGTGTTCAGGCCCATGGTGTGCTCCCGCATGGTATGGGTTAGAACCCCTTCGAAAGTCCTGCCCAGCTATCTGCTAGAGTCTCCTTCCACGTAAGGATTGTTGGCCACAGTTTCAAGCCTGTGTTTGCAACATGAATTTGAGGGGGTTCTAGGTGCTTAGAAGAGTTTATTATGTTGTAGTTTTGTGATGTTATTATAATTAATTATTGGGCTTATTGAACTTGCCTAATACAAGATTATAATTTGGCTGGGAAATGCAGGTTCTTGAAGGACTTGGAAGAAGCTCAGAAACAAGCTCGTATTAGCAATGCCATCTGAATTTTAGTGTTTTGTATATCTAGCAAGTCAATAGCGATGTGGATACATGTTTGTGGATTTACTTGGGGATTTTAATTAGGCCAGCAGCTGTGACAAATTGTATCAAAAACTGCATATATGCCCTGAGGGATCATCGGAGGCTGCCCTATGTTCCTGCAGAAGCACATGTTTTCTATACCATTTTACTGGAGTAAAAGTGAAAATGATGGGAAAATGTAAATTGCATTACGTGGGGAGTATACCAGTCGATAGCAGCCCATATCCACCCCCCAGAAGAAAAGAATGAGATCTCACGTCTCTGCTATAATATTTTCCCACCAAGCAAGATATATCTCTAGTGCCTGAATTAACATATACCTTAAGTAATCTTCTTGCGTTGTTTCAGACAAAACTTCTCATACACAAAAGGTCCTTGGTCCCCTATTTTTGGTGAAGACTTCCTGGTGCTTTGCATACATATACTGTATTCATTAATCCGTACTTACTAATATTGTGAGAGATCAGGAAGTATAAATGTAGCCTTAGCTTCTTTTGTTGCACTCCAGGTCTTGGTGAGAGTGAGATTTCATTGTTCTAATTGTTGTGGTGTTGTAGTAGACCTCAATGCTATTAGTAATTTGATAACGGATGTAGCCTTGCATTAGAGTATTTTGAAATCTTCCCAACGTCAATGCTCGATAGTGGTCTAGGGCATCAATGCACTTCCTCATGTGAAATCCAACTGTCAGCTGGAAATACTTTCCAATTGTTGACCAAATCTAATGGGTGCCCTTTGAGTAGCTCTGATGTTATAGAGCATTGTCAAAGTTAAGGACGTGTTTAATAACATGTTGTGAAACAGTTTTTCGCTCGTCAGATGTAGAATGCGTATGATATGTTGTTTTCAAAAAATAAATTTAAAAGTGTAATATACCCTACATCTTGTAAAACAGTTGTGTTCTTAATATACAAGATTCACAAAAAGAAAAAAGGAAAAAAAAATAAACATTCTATACAACAACCCCACCTCACTAACCGATCAACGAACTCATCGACTGACCGGCAACCTCACTGACATCACCTTGTCGACTACAGGCCACTTCAATGACCGACTAGCAACCTCATTAATCAATCAAAGACTTCAACAACTGAACAAACTTATCAAATGGACCCAACCTCTTAGTGACAGGATGAAACTAAGTGTTGCCGGAATTATTTCTAGCCGACAGCATAGTGGGAAAGCAGGTTTAATTGTTCTATGACTTTGTATGAGTCTTATCTTTCCAGTATGTCACTGTTGTAAAACAAATAGAGTTGCTCAGATATCTGATATGTCAACCCTTACTAGTTGGTGCATATTTGAATACATAGGATTAGTGGGAGCTCCTATTATTATTCTTGATGTTCTCTCGTTACTAATTGTTTGGGGTTTAGGCTTTGCGCCTCCTCTTTTGTATTAAGCAGTTTCATGAATGAAGGCTTGAGGGGTAACTGCACCAGCTCTTATTTAAAAAAAAAAAAAAAATCAAAGACTTCAACAACCGAATGATCACCTCATCGATCGACCAGTCACCTAAACGACAGAACAACAACCTTACCAACCGACTGGTATGACTTCAACAACCAAACGACAACCTTACCGACCATCTACCTCGATAACCAAATGACGACCACACCAGTGACCTGATTGATCGAACAACGACTCAACGATCGACCGGCATCCTCATTGATTGGACAAAGACTTAACAATGACGTACTGACAATTGTAAGGTTAGCACAATTGTTGTTCTATTTTAATTTTCTTTTTTAACTGTGTTTTGTGTATATTTATAGTTTTGTACTAGTCGCATTTTTGAGATTCAAAAATGTGAAATTCAATCTTGAAAAACAGTTTTCAAAAAATCATTATATACTTACTATTGCCTACAGAGAGAGAGAGAGGGGGGGGGGGGGGGAGAGAGAGAGAGAGAGAGAGTGTGAGAGAGAGAGAGAGATGACTAGTTCCTGCGATATAAAGGTACCCACATTGTTACTGTAAACGACTTACCTACTGGCTACAAAGATCGACCGTCATTTTTTGCGCCCTTTGCGCAATTGCTGCTGCTGCTTAATCATTACAGTTTTTGCAGGCACATCTAACCTAGCTAAGATTGACTGACAGCATCTCTGGTTCTTGGCTTCTTGCTTGTCCATATTTTGCTTACACGGATTTGTCAGCTACATACCAAAAACTATTAAGGCAGGGAATATTGCCATAGACCATTGGAATTGAAGTTCTTAATTTGGCGTAAATCAGAACCGGTACGGTTTCGTTTGCTCCTTTTATACATACGAACCACGAAATAAAAAGTAATACAGTTAACAATTCTCCTCCCAAGAAACATTGCACATTTATAAAATGGAGTGGGACTCTAATAAAAACTATTAAAATGAGAATTTCATGAGATTTTTTAATAAAAGATTATGAAATTCATTTTTCGATCACATTTCAGTAAATCAACCGTTAGATGTTTAAAAATTTAAGAATAGATCATTTCTGCAAATAAAATTAAAAATCATTAAAGTATTCATAGTTGTGACTTATTTATGAACCTTCAAATTTAGTTGGTTTATTGATTTAATCTAGTTCCATAGCTTTACGATTATCAATTTAGAATAAATTTTTTATAAGTAATCTACTTATGCATATCTGAATATCCAACGGTTAATTTTTTAAAATATAATCGAAAATTAAAAAGTCTTCATAAAATCTTTATTGGAAGCTTTTCATGGTAAAATATACAAAGTTTCGGTGTCTATCATATCAAACAAGTCAACCACCAAGAGACATGAAGTGATTCAGTTCAATATCTTGCACTAACTAGCCATTGTAATTTAATTTTGTTAATTTTCGATGCTTTGGTGCGTTTACAATCGATCTTTTAGTTTTCAGTTCACACAATATCACCCCTGTGTCCATTCACACCTATTCACATAGCTCCTAAATTCAGACGACATTGCTAGCTGGTACAAGCTTTTTCTTGAGCTTCTTCCTATTCCTTCAAGACCGAGAACATCTTATTCACGCAATGCCAGTAAAACTATCCACTAATTTTATTTTATTTTTCTTTGATAAGAACTATCCACTAATTGTAGTGTTGAATTTCCGAAGAGTTATCTGGCACGGTTCTGTTTTTCCAACATTACCCTTCACGGGTTCCCCTAGTCACATCTGCACTGCTGAATCTGAAGATACATAAAGTCTCTGAGACTATGACCATTTGAATAGTAAACTTCTCTGCTTCGATCTGTATCCATTGCAATTCCTACCCAACTTCTCGCTAGACGAGAGGAGGAGTTGGAGGGAGTAGGTAACCTGACCACTTCCCTTTGCTTCTTGACTTCTCATGAAACCCTAGCTTCGGTACGTAAATATTCGATCCCCACTTAATTTTTGTGGGTGATAAGACTACTGATGATACATGTCTGGCTAATTTTTGGGGAGCGGCTGACAAAGCCTCAAATGAGAACAAAAATGGACAAGCACCAAGTACCTGACATGCTGAGAAATGATATGGTAGCAAGCAGCCTAGCCTAAGAGGAGGCTAAGCTAGGGCATACTTAGGGCACTAAATCTCTGACATTTAAAAGCGAAGCTGCTCAGTCATTGAGTACATGTTTACTTTTATCAACTTAAAAGCCGAGAAATAACTCATGGCTTCCATTACCCAAAACCCTAACTTTGCTCGATCTTAGATTTTCTGCGGGTTCAGTTCTAAACTTCTAATGCAGCAGTCTGGTTAATAGTGATACACTAACACCACACTTCTAGTGCTACTGATCAAGTGATCAATATCCCAGCAGATCTCAACAGTGGTCGATTACCCTTTCAAACTTCATGTTGATGTTTCCCTTTTGCTTAATTAATCAGAAATAGGTTCAGATTTAATTAGGGAGATAATAAAAAAAGAAAATTTAGAGTTAATTAGTGGTCATCCTACTTAACACCAAACTTCAGTCTTTTTATACGATGACAAAAACTGAAAGAGTTTCTTAATAATCAAAGATATATAAATAAAAAACTCAGATAGAGATGAAGTTCTGGAATTTAATGAAAATGATTTGGTGGAATTAGTCTAAGGCAAATTTAATATGTTTTCGAAATTTGCAAGAAATTAATAGTTACAGGCGCAAGTCACATCACCGAACTGATAGAAGGCTCAAGTCTAAACATAGAGATAATGTGAAGATAAGATAAAGAATTTTCATCAAGGTACAGCACAGAACTTTGAGAACTGCTAGATATCAGTCTTTATCACATGTATAGCTCTCAGGACCTCCTCCATTGCAGTACTGTCTATAACTCCATAAATGTTGTTTCCAAGGATAATGACTAATAAATTGGACAGCCATTACAATTTATTGTTGCTGGCTTGCTGCATCTTTAACAAGGAAAAGATTGATGAATAGAATTATCTTCTCTCCTGAAAAATTATCTGAATATTGATTAATTCCTAATCCTTCAATAACAAATTTTCAAGTTAAACTAGAGGGGCCATAGTCGACCAAAAAAAGGCGAGAGGCCAATACCTTGACAATTTGGGTTGAGTACGGTCTATATTGGATATATCTGTTGAACGTTAGATATTCGAAACGTTATTTACTTAATATTGATTATTTGCATGTTAATATTTTTTTAAATTACGACAATATATTAAGATCAAAATTACGCTGATAGGCACATTGGTTGGGTGGCAGATTGGCAGTTGCTTCCTAATGATGTATGTGGACACTTCATCTGCATAACTTCGTGTTGTAGTCTAATCAAGTATCTTACCTAGTATTGTAAAAGTCATAAGTTTGATTCTCACTGATATATGTAAAGGTGTTGTTTATTAACAGTTTTTTTTTATTAAAAAAAAAAGTGTTCTAGTTCGATTTTTATTGTTTTCGGGCCAAGAAACTTTATATCTTTGTACTTTTTACGAAATGACTTTGATTATAATACTAGAGCATTTAGACGGTTATCTTTCTGTATAAGGTAGATCACCAATATCACTACTCTTTATAAAGGTTGAATTTTCATTTCTTATTTTTCAGTTTTTATTTAATGTTAAAAAAATTTATATAGAAAAACTTGAATTTTTATTCAGGGGCATTCTATTCATATCTCCTTAATTGTCATTTGAATCTTCCTACTAAAATTTACACAAGACTTCCAATCTTGTCCTTCTTTATCTCCACACAATTTTTTTTTTCTTCAAAATACACATCTACCAATAATTTATCTTCTTTTATAACTTAAAACCTATGTCATAGCTACGACTTAACACTATTCACCCTTGTAAGCTTGGATGAGTTGCGAGCAATAAAATCCTTATAAATCTCCTTCCATTTCTTAATAAATTGTGCAATTTTAAATACCACGAGGACTATTATCAAAATCAATTTCCCAAAACACCCTAGCAACATAGCCTACAAAAGCCAAAAGAAAAAAGATGAATACAAACCAAGATAACAATTGACGTCACCTTCATAAAGCGAAGCAATTAATTAAGTCAACCCATAAACAAAAGAAATAGGCAATAGAAGGTGTTTTCACATTCATTATTTTCTTGATTATTCTTCTCTATGTTTTTTGTCATTATCTCTATACTTGTGATCTTTAACACACTATCTTAATCAAATTTGTCGAATAATCCTTATTTATGGCTGCAAGAGAATGAGGGAGGTGAAGGAGGGAGAAGACTAGGTGCAGATTTTATTTTATATTTTTTATTTTTCATTTTCTTTAGTGTTTTAGAAGGGCAAAGTTGGACTTAAAAACTTTCAAAAGTTGTTGGAGGTCCAAATACCATTTTAGGGGGTGAATAGAACTCCCCCTTTTATATAACTAATGACGATGGTTAAAATCATAAATGAGTGTATTCAGGATTAATTTTGGAGCTTGAGTATGCCACTCAAAATTTACATCAGTTTCATAAGCAAAATTTGTTAATGTATGTGCCATCATATTTTTTTAATTTTAACCTTAAAAGTCGTGGAGACACTCTATTACAATTGTAATATTTCAAAGAATCAAATGCAAGATCTGCTCTTTATATTCAGTAGTTTCATGATTGAAAGGTGTGAGGACAATTGCACGAATCTTTATTAAAAAAAAATTTTTAAAATCAAGTGCGGGTAAGCATGGAGACGTTATCTAGTTCTCCTTTGTTCAGTGACTTGCCTTCCAAGTTTCATCCCTTTCCTTTCTGTCCCAAAGACTCTTTTACCCTCTCGTCGTGTAAAAAATGATGCATCTTCTTCTTTTTCCAGTGAGTTTAGACTTTTGACGCTAACTTTTCCATTGATCAACAATCGTAAACTTAGCGTTTTCTTCTTTTGAAATTAACCCCTCTAATGGAAAAAAAGAAAAGAAAAATAAACTCAAAAAAAAATTGGTTTTTTTTTCCCATGAAGAAAAAAAAATTTTACAGCAAAAGAGCACTACTATAATTCATGTCCGGTTGATCTAAATAAAATGCTAGGGTCACAGATAAGGGCTGGTTGAATGATTTTTTTTTCGTATGAGGCGAGATTTTTTTATTCTTGTATAAACTCACTTAAATATGAGCGTCATAGAGATTTTAATGGTCTGCTCTAGCTAAAATAGGTAGTTTGGATTTTCTTGCCTGATTTTTTATGTAAGTTTTTGTAGACTCTAGTTTTTAGCTACTGATCTAATGCATTCAACTTCTATTTCAAAAAAAAAAAAAAAGGCATGCAATTAGACCAAAGGATAACACTATTAGACTCATGTCCAAGGTGCGCAAGCTTATTGGTAATAAAATTGATCACAAAATATGACAAAAATGATAAAAGAGAGTCCAGTAATATGTGTTAATATCTTGAATTAATTAACATCTTAATATGTCAAGAAACGGAACCATAACCATCTACCGAATCGATGAAAATTTTAGAATCCCCTTTAACTAGAACTTAGAATGACCATCTCAAAACTAAACTGTTAACCGTGCCCTCATTTACTAAATTCCAGTCAGTTCCAGAATGCATTTCAAATTTAACTTGGCATGCAAGTTGCATCCATAAAAAGAAAAGACACTTGCTGAGCAAGTTTTGAAAATTCCAAGTGATGAACCCGCAAAAATTGTGGGACATCATTATATCAAAAACCGTAAAACTGTCCTGTTCACAGACAAGAAAATGGCTAGGAAAATACAGAACTTTTTTTTTTTGGTACAGAGGAAAATACAAAACTTTGAGGTCTGCCTGAACAAAATTGACCTGAAGTTAAAAAAATAAAAAACGAACGGAACAAAATGGTAACTCATGAGTCAAAACTCAAAGGGTGTCAAAATAACCATTTTTTTTTTTTTACCATTTGTTCCTCCTAGAGCTAAAAAAAAAACTTCCCATTTTCTAACTAGTGCATTTGCGAGATGATACCCAATTCCATGTTTGTGGGTGAGATCGAGATTTTCTTGCAATCTTTGGAGAGCCACTTGGATTGCATATAGGGGGCTTTTCTCCATGGAGGAACATGAAGACCCATTTTCTTGAGAGATTTCTTTGCAGCCGAGCAAACCAGAGATATGACTTTGTCAAGTTTTTCTTCAGTCCCAACAAAAATGTCTGGCAAAATGTCTTTCAGCTCTTTGTAGCTTGGTGATGGTCTTGCAAGCTCAAATTGTGACTTGAAATCCATGTCCACTATTAGCCTTGTCACCGTGAGTAAATTGTTGTCCTTCATCATAACATCAACATATTCATAGTCATCTGTAAATTCATAAACTTGAAACAAGAAAAACCCATCAAAATCAGAAAATGGGTACTCGATCAAGAAAATAATGTTAGCGAGCGAGAGAGAGAGAGAGAGAGAGAGAGATAGAGATGAAATACCTTTGGGGAGTTTAACAGAAGAAACCCATGAAGTTTTACAAAGAGAGGCTTCATAACCATCCATTTTCAGTTTCATCACAACCCATTTGTTCTTCATATTCTTGGGTTGATCAATCATACTCTCTATGCCCCTCAAATAAATTGATATTTTGTCAAGTATCTCATTCTCATGATCTGTTGCCCTCCATATTATCTCCTAATTAAACAATAAATAAAGAAACACATCATAGGATTAGTCACCAAACAAGAAAAGAACAAGAAATAAAGAGATGATCAACACCAGGAGATTTTTTTTTTTTTTATATCAACACAAGAACATATATAGAAGACCAAAACTAGAAGAAAATGTAGATGTACCTGTAGAGTTAGAGACTTGGATTGACGAGGGGATTTGGGAGAAGATAATGAGGCAGGAACTGACTCTGAAGATTCAATGAAGTCTGTCACCATTTGAACCAGCTCTTCCTCAGTGACGCTTCCCATGTCTACTTTGGTCCTAACCAGGAGAGAAGAACCAGGAGAGAAGAAGAAGACGAAGCAGTGGAGAACAAGTAACTTCAGAAAGCTAGACTTCAATTTTGTCTTCCTGAGTTGGTATGTGTGTATAGAGTGATGTCATTAAGAGACTATTTCAGTTTAAAAGAAATGAAATTGGAAAAGATGAGAAAAGTTACGGCGAATTTCCATCATATTACTTGATATCAACATCAACAGGCTACACGCCTACGATCCTTCTGTGTCTTTTTGGTTTTGACCACTCTAATTACCTCCGACTGTTTTCTGATCACCGCGTTTAGGGGAGAATGAGCCTAGACCCTCCTCCCACGCGTTTAAATGGAAATGACAACATTTCTGCGATGCAATTAAACCCCTCTATTTTTTGTTACACTAAGTATCCCTTCATATCTTTTAAGAAAATAGCTCAATTAAATATTGATCAGCAGAAGGTAAGTTACTATTCACTATCACTGGACATAGGTTTGCACCAGTTTTTTTCTTGCTCGGTCAACACTATTCACTGTTCATATATACTGTTCACTACTTTCACTGTTCACCGGGGGTTTACTGTTTATACTCACTGTTCATTATTTTATTTTTTTACTGTTCATTCAAAACCCCGATAGCTCCTCCAGTACTAGCAACACCTGCAGCACCAGCCTCCAGTCCAACCTCTCCCTTCAGAAGCTCATCCCCCAACTCGACGCCCCAAACCTCTCCGTTTCTTTTTTTCATTTCCCCCCTCTCCGGTTCTCTCTCTCCCGCGCCTTGGCGGGTTTCGTTCGACCCAACCCGGATTTTTCTCCGTCCTCCGGCTAAGGACTCGGCCCCCCCCCCCCCCCCCCCCCCCCCCCGAGGTCACCTCACCTTGTTCGGCCGCTCCATGGCGTCAGCCCGCCCAGACGCTGCCCCCAGGCCAAGATCGAAGCAACCCCAGAATTTGTAGTTCTTCAGCGTCTCGTCTCGTCCTCCACTGCGGTGATGACATCAGCCACGTTCTTCCTTCGGCCGAGCTAGCAGCCCCTCAAACCCAGTCAAGAAAAAAGTCACCCTGTTGCCTTTTGTTTTGGCCTCAGTCAAGAAAAGCCAACAATTGGCTGGGCAAGCTCTCACCGATGGAAGGCCAAAATTCCTTGTGGCCAGTCACCACATCAGTTTTCTGAGCTGGAGCCCGGGCAAAGCAAGACCGGTGGACTTGCTCTAATGATTCACCTCTTCAGACTGACAAAAAAAATAATTACCTAATCAATTCAACATTTTTAAAGAACTTTTGGAGTACATCCAAAAACTACACCACACTACCCATAGAAAATCAACAGAAAAAATGTGGCGGGCAACATTTCTCAAGTATGAACTGATGTAGGCCCTAACTCCGAAAAGAGAGGAGCCTCCGCTTCTTCATTTTTCATTTCATGTGAATCAGATCATACACCGGTCCTCTCAACAACCTCAGTTATCTCCAACTTACGAGGAATTCACTTCTTACAGGATTTAGACTGAGCTAAAGTAGAGGAACTTGCAACCTTTGTCTTGTTCTTAGGTTCTTGCTCTACCTCTCCTCTTATTGGTCGGAGAGATACACATACTGCCCCACTAGTATTTGGAAGCACAAATCCCTCGTTCAAATAGAAAATAGCAGTGGCTTTAACCATCTCCATCAATTTTAGCTCCTTCTCAAGCTTCACCAACTCCACCGAGATCGTGTGTCGAGCTCCAATTATTTGGGAGGGAGTAACCGACGTGGTCACAATAGTAGATAGAGTCCAAAGAAAATTCTTGCAAAGGGGTTTCCGCACCACGTGACGGTGCAGCCCTCCAATAAAAAACTAGAAAATTTTCTCTATTTTCCGAAACTTTCCCTGTTTATTAAAGTGAAATTCTCAAAATACCCCTGCTAAGTCCCTTATTGGTCAGCCCTAAAGCCACATGGTGTTGGTGCCCCACGGAAGAATCTCTCTAGAGTCAAAGCTAGCATACTCCATTATGTCCATAACCTATAATTTTGAGAGTGAGAACCCCAGAGAATGGAAAAGTAAAGCTCGTTGCTAGTGAACCAATGCTTCAATCACTTGGTTGTTCACCACCATTCTAGGGTTACAATTAGAAACCCTAGCCAAACTTTCACCCCAGTGCCCCACTAGCTACCAACTTCATCCTTATCCCAACAACCGATGTGATAATCTGTACTTTTTGCTACTAATAGGAAAGTAAAATAAATAGTTAAATATTGTTATTTTTACTTCAACATTGATCAGACCCACTACCATAAACGTGCAACTTGATAAGGAAAATCTTAGAAGCTGGAGGTGTCGGAATTGTTGAAGAGCCTTGGAGAGTTAGGAAACCCAATTTGTGATTCATCAAAACTAATAGCAGAAATTGGATCCCTAGAAGCATGTGGTGGAAACTTAGAATGAAGAGGTGGCAGTCCATACCAAAACGTGGAGGAAGCTAGCAGTTTTGTTATTCAATTTTACTCTCCTATGTTTATCCAAAATCAACTTTTACCTTACACTATAAATTTCCAGGTCTGTTCTATTTTTTTCTTTGAATTCTCTACATTTGTTTTGACACAAAAGGAATGAATTAGAAATCTAGAAGTTAAGGACAGTAATTGAGACTAAGGAGAAACCTGAGAAGTATAAAGCTAGCTTCTGAAACGAGCTAGGTAGAGGGATCTCGGGGAACCCAACAGCCTAATCCGACGCCAAAAGGCATCCATATAATATGGGTCGTGGACTTTTGTTTCACTGAGAAAAACAAAAGATGGTTTCTTTTGTTGAATAAGGCGATGCAGTGCTTGAACGACGTTGTCGTTGTTGATGCCCCGACAGTTCCAAGCAAGAACCTCCATTGATCGATGCTTAGAAGATACTGAATGCGAACCCTAACCCTAGAGAGCGTTCTCGATGAGTAGAAAAAACCTCTCTTAGTTCCTGTAAAGCATTCAAACTAGCAGTTGATAATCATACTTTATACTTAAAAGGGCTAAATATCGGTTACTATCCTGTAGTTTGGTCTAAAATAAATTCAGTCTCTGAACTTCTAATTTCATCAAAAACACCTATGCACTTTCAATTTGTATCTAATAGGTCCAATTCGTTAATATTATGTTATGGGTTTAGGTTATAGTTAGATTATTTGTTGAAAAACTATTTATTTTTAATAGTAGGACTCACTCTTAAATTGACTAAAGGTGGCCCGCAGAAACCACACCATAAAGCATAAGCCATATATAAGCTACATTAACAAGTTAAGTAACTTAATTGTCGGAAAACTAACAAATGAGACCTATTAGATTAAAATTGAAAGTGCATTGGTGTTTTTGATGAAATTAGAAGTTTAGGGACTGAATTGATTTTGGATCCAAACTACAGCGTAGTAATCTGTATTTAGTCCTACTTAAAACTATTAGTTGATATATTATACTCACTTTATACTTAAAGTTACTAGGTGATGTATTAAAATTTAATTAGTTGATACATTGTACCTTGTTTATATTTGTCGTAATAGTTTTTTTTTTTTAAATAACATAGCAAAGTTAAGCACAAGATTTGTGAAGAGCTATGATGACCAACGTGAAAGAAAGGCCAAAAAGAGGTGATTTCAATAGTTTAGAATGTTATGAGGTTGTGCTGGGTTTTCAAGAATTTAATGACATTTCAAGCCATACATCTTCGACTGGAGGAACCTTAAGGGGAGGAAGTGAACGGATGCACACACAACCATTCGTTCATGATTCTCATGTCAACTTGGACATAGATGTAGATGAGGTAAATGTCAATGTAACTCTCTGTGAAGACCCAAATTTTCATAATACAAATTTATGTAATTCAATAATTGTTATATTAATTGAATTATGATATTTTGGATTAATTGGAATGTCGTGGTTTGAGAAAATTGGTTTCGAATGATTTTATTTTCGAAAACGAACGTTATTTAGGGGGTCGTGGAAAATCGACTTTTTATACGTTCAAAATTTGGGAAAACTTCCTTCATGAAAGTTGTAGAACTCGTCGATACGAGTACGTGCATATATGGAACGTAATATTTGGAGTTCGTATGAATAAGTTATGAATCTTTAAAAATTGGAAATTTTCTATAAATAGTATGAAAAATCATATTTTTCATTAAGGACGAAAAAAGTCAATTTTTACATTTCAGTCCTCCCCCCTTCCGCTCTCTCTCTCGCGCGAGCTGCATTCCCTTGGCCGACCCAGTCCCGACCCGACCCTGGCGCCACACGCCGCCACGGGCCTCCACGAGTGCGCCTCGAGCCGCCCAGTCGCTCCCAGCCCTCGCTTCGGCCCGCAGTTGCTCCCTCGGCTGGATCGAAGCCACTTTCCGAAGCTTCCAACCCGACCCAGCCGGAACTCCATTATTTCGGCGGTGCACAGGCCAACCGACCTCATTTACGTGACGTGCTCTTCCTCCTGATCATCCTCATATGTGGCTTGCATCACGATTTTGGGTGTAGAGTGGTAGATCAAGAGTTGAAGGTTTCGACGTCCCTGATTCAATCTGAAAACTGATCAGAGGACCGAGATTAATCCAACTTCAAAACCCGATCTAGACCTTATCTCGGAAAAAGTTAGGTATTAAAGTTGTTCAAAATTTCATTTTGAAGAAGTTTGTAGTTGACGACTTTTGCATCTGAGGTGATTGACCGCCGTCTGACCGCCGCGTGTGGCGGCGCGTCGGACCAAATTTTGAGTTTATATTATCTGAACGATGATCTATGCATCCATACGAGCGTTTTGATATATAACATGGTCATGTTAGAAAAAGTTGATAAACAGTCAATTTAAGTTTTGACATTACTATTTACGGTTTTACAGTTTACCTTCGGTTTATGATTTACGGAGATCAGGCCATTGGTTTTACTTCAAATTTTAATATGATGTTCATATGACTGTCCTGATGACTTTGTGTGGTCACGGGCGAAGATCAGACCGTTGGATCTTCGTATAATTGTAAAACAATGATTCAGGAGGCGATTAGTGAAGATCCGTCCGTCGGATTTTTGTATAATTTTGATAGGATGTTTCCAAGGGCGATCCGTGAGGATCTAACCGTTGAATCATCGTTTAAATTCGATCCGACAGTTGGATCGTCTTTATTTTAGAATCCGACCGTTGGATCGTCTTTATTTTAAAATCCGACGGTTGGATCATTATTTAAGTTTATTTCGTGCTTCGTTTGCTAAGTAAGGACCATACTTGATTAGGTACTTGACGGCTTGAGTTGACGAGCTTTTGGATCATTGTGATTTTTGTTTAAGTGAAGACACAGCGGGAGTTTAGAGGTGAGTAAAACTCACGTAGTTCATATTATGAACCGAATACTTTAAATTATTTATTTTTGTAATTGTGTGAAAAATATTTATGGATTAAATATTTGTTTTTAAAATCATATGGACTTGATCAACTCGGTCCATAGGTAAGTAAAATGATTTTTAATTATACAAATGAATTTCATGATTTTCTTGTGTAAACTATAGATGGTATTAGTGGTCATTCCTGAATGGATGATTACGTATATATATATATATATATATATATATATATATATATATTTACGTGGAATATATATATTGATTGGTGTGTTATTGAGTGATGATATGATTGAGTTGGAATGATGATTTAGATTATATTTCAAATGCTTAAATTTCATAATAATATTATGTATGTTGGATGAGTTGATTTCATTGTGTGGAAACTCTTATTATGGATTTAGGGTCAACGTAGTGACCGGTATGGGAGAATCGGATACTCTAATCCTAGGTGGATGATGGGATACGATTGGTTGAGTATGTACAATTATCGGACGTTCCAAATATGTATATAAGTATACATATTGATGAAATACGATAAAGATAAATATGTCGGATGCCATAACCTAGGCCAGGTGACAGGCTACGATTCAGTTAGAGCTCTAGTCTGTCAATACCGTATTTTTATAAATACGATTTCGGGGTTTTGAGAAGAAAGATGTGAATTAGGGTTTTGGTATTGTTTTGTGATTGGTGATGGAATTGAGATTGTTGATTCTTGTGGAGTGTTGACTTGGGTGAAAATAATTATGATTAAATTAAACAACCGTTTTTTCTTTTTACTCATACGAGCTTTCAAAAGCTTACCGGGTTTTGTGTTATTGCAATCCCGATACACTATTCAATGGTGTAACGGATATTCCTGCAGGTCAGGATAACCAGGGAGGTGACCGTGCTGTTTAGGTGTTGCAGCATTTATTTTTATTTCATTTGAGTGGTGAGATTTGTTATGTTCATTTAGAGCTTTACATTTTATTTTGTGAGTGAGTTGTAATAATTAACCGAGACTAAATTCGGTTTTTGAAATTAAATTGTGTGGTGAGGTTGTTAAGGAAAAGAAATTTTCAGGATGGTTATTTTAAGTTGTAGTAATTCATGTTTCGGATTTTGAATTTTTATTCTAAAATTCGGGGCATGACACTCTCAATCATTCGGTGAGGCCTTAAGGAAAGAAGGCTGCCAAAGAAGCTAGCGGAGAAAGAAATAAAGATGCAACCGATGGATGAAACTTCCCAGAACCACCATTCACTGGTGGATATTATCCATAAGCACCTTTTACCGGTGTATTACCACAACATTCTTTCACCGATTGATATTATCCGCAACCTCCTTTCACCGGTGGCTTCCCACAACCATCATTACCTGGTGCCTTCTCACAACCACCATTCACCGGTGGATTTCTACAACCACTATTCACCAGTGGAATCCCTTCATCACCTTCTCTTCGGGTGAATCCACCAACCCCAACCTTAATAATGATCCCTCAAACACAAATTAGATTCCTATTGAAGACGAGGATGAGGAAAATTAGAGAGTTATATATTTTAAATAATTGTATTGTTCTTATTCCAATGCTTGGTTTTTCACTTATGTAACATAAATGTTATGAAATAAAAATTTATTTGAATATGTGGGTATATTGAAAGGAAGTCCTCAAACAATTATACACTTACAAATGAAAAGCACACAAACATAATTAAACCATACAATCCAAATGAAAAGCACACAAACATAATGAAAAACACACAAACAGACAGTAGCCAATTATTCAAATAGCAGATCTAGATACGTATGTTGCATTTAACCTCCCAAAAGTGCTGAATGAGATATTCCTGAAGGTTTGAGTGAGCGTACTCATATCTAATTTATTGTTATCGATCCATGAATCCGTTCATATTATGATCATCTCTACCAACAAGATCAAAGTCATTACTGATAGGTCACTCCCATACCTCAGCAATCCTGGGCCTCATATTGTTCTTCTCTTCTTCATCTGATTCCAACTCATCATCGCTGTCTTCAGGTCGTTCATCCTCGAAAATCATGTTGTGTAATATAACAACATGATGTATCGAATGTCCTTTTTATCCCACCCACGAGCAGCTTATCTAATAATACTAAAGCGTGAATGTAACATATCAAAACACCTTTCTACATCCTTCCTACACCATTCTTGAGCCTTTAAAACTCGATTTCCTTAGGGTGTGTAGGACTTCGAACAGTTTTCAAGAAAGTCGCCCATCGAGGATAAATACTATCAGCAAGATAGTAGCCTAAATTGTGAATTCTGTTGTTCACTTGGAATTGGATCTGAGGTACTCTACTGGAGGTAAGCTCATCAAACAACGGGGACTTTACCAGGACATTGAGGTCATTGCATGCCCTGTGCATTCCAAAGAATGTGTGCCAAATCCAGGTGTCGTATGATGCGACTGCTTCTAGAATGATAGTGGGGATATGTTTTCGACCACTATATTCTCCAGCCCAACCAGAAGGACAATACTTTCATTGTCAATGCATACAATCGTTCCTCTCAATCATTCCTGGAAAACCTCTTATCTCAGCTTTGACAAGAAGTCGTCTGAAGTCAATCGCATTAGGAGCGCGGATGTATTCTGCTGAATACAGATTAACAATTCCTCTTGTAAATCACTAAAGGGTTGCGATAGAGGTGGGTTTTGCCATTCGAAAATGTTCAGCGCATTGATCTACCCCAACATTGTAAGCAAGCATTCGCAAGGAATGTGTCATCTTCTGCTCCGGAAGTAGTCCGATTTTCTTGTTAGCATATGATTTTTGAACAAAGTATCGATCATACTGGCAAAGGTCAGTAGATATACGCTGGAAGACATTGAGGCTCATCCTGTAACGTGTTTAAAACTCTCAATCTCTGAACACTAGACGTTCGACAAAGTAGTCGACCATCAAAATTTTGCCCATTTCTTCGCTAAGAGTCTCCTCGTTTGGTGTACGACCCAGATGAGAACCGCGCCTTCAAGTTTGGTTTGCAGATTCTTATGCAACAGCTGCGATCACAATGGCGTTGGTGGCCATCATTTCTTCATCATCTTCATCTTTAGACCTTCGAATTTTATCCCACAACCTATTCATTGAAATGAGAGAAATTGAGGAATTGTGTAATGCTAGAGATAAGAAAAAGGTGAAAGTTTGTTAAGCTCGGATTTTGTGTGTAGGGAGTGCAAAGATGAGGTTTATTTATTGATATTTTTCATACAGATTATGATAACTTGATAAAGACATGTGTTAACATTTCGTTCTTTATAATCTTATCCAAAAATTTAGATAAGATTACATTCACAATAACCGTCATATTAAATAGTGTGCCAGTGATCTTGTTCGTCCAAACTTGTCAGTGGGTTTTTCACTATTTAAAAAAAATTGTCGGTGGTGTACATGTGATAAAAGTATCGGTAAGGTGTTACAAAAAAAAAAAAAGAATGTCGATGGAGATATAATTTGTCTACTAAAAAAAATATATTTGGTTGCATTTTCAAAATATTCATCAATACTATTAATTTACATCATACATTTCTCATTTACATTTAAAAAAAAAAAAAATTTAATGAACAGTAACTGATCGGTGACCCTAACCCAACGGGTAGAAACATATGTCAAATGGCAGTGAACAGTTTGCTGACATAGTGACCTGGTGACCCAACATTTGAACTTGCTTTAACTGTCACCGCACATCCACTACATCTCGAGCACATCGCTCAACCACACCCCGCTTAAGCTCGAATTGGTTCGCCCTCAAATAGCGTCCCTCTAATGAGGACCAATGATTCTTCCGTTCGAACACGCAGTGACAATCACTTCATGACGACCTACGTCTCGAGAGAATTGAGAAGACACCACATACATCTTCCCTCACCCATCATATTCCCCCGGTACCAACATAAACATACATCTACTATAGTGCCACAGGCCACTGTGCATTTTCGCGGAGAGAGCGTTGGATCCAAACTAGGTTCATTGAACTCATATAATATTGCTGCCATCCTGCCTTGATGGCTAGAGTTTGGGAGGATCGTAGAGCTCTATATATGATACTGCGTAGGATATGATCATTGTTATATTTTTTGTAATCTCTTCCATCTTTCAATGCATTTTTTCTAATTCGAACTAAACTTTTGGATATCAACCTAAATCATGTACAATTAATTTTGGTGATATAGAGAATTCATTACACATTAGATAATTTATTAAAATCAACATTGTAATTAACTAAAACTAAACTGAACCAAATCAAAATATTGGTGAACCGATCATATCGGTTCTCAATATTCCTGTCAAATTTCAATTTCAAAAGATAAACATGTAATTTTAAGTTCGATCCTTAGGCAGTCCCCGGTCAGCAATACCCACCCAAACCCAAAGGCAAAGCCATCTCACAACACGACAATTCACAAACTCATCTGACGACCAGTAATAATGCCCAACAAAGTCTGCCCGTGGGACCCAGATCATAGCAAAAGTCACGCTCAGATGGTATGCTGTCACCACCATAGGTCACCGCCCTGTAACTCCTATCCTAATTTCCTTTTAGTAATAAAATAAAAAAACTAATTTGTATAGTCTTCTCCTCCAACCGCCGAAGCAAAAGGAAAAACGATCCTTTTGATTTTCGCGGAACACCAGTCTGAGTTTCCCGGGAAAAGTCCCAAGCATAGGTTCGTACCCTAACCCTAACCCTAATCTCACTCTCCTTTGCAGTTGTTACGAGAATTAATTACGTCTATGTTCATTCAATTAGGTCTCCTTTTCTTTTCCCTGTGATGATCGGTTTCTAGGGTTTTGTGAGGAATGTGGTATATGATTATCATCGGCGATTTTTTTCTGTAATTTTTTCTCTCTTCTGTGGAAGTTGGAGGTTTATAAATTTGCTGAATTTGAATTCTTGGTAAAGAAAGACAAAGAAGCAGTAGTGTAAAACCTGTTATGGTTACTTGAGTGCTTGATTTCGTTTTCGATGGTAGGTTAGTGGGATTTTGGAATATCAGTAGATGCGAAGCGATGTTCGGTACTGTTGCTGTTTATGTTTATGTTTACAAGCTTGATTAGGCTGATATGCTGAAGATGTTTTAGATTCAGAATGTACTGTAATTTATGGGTTTTTCATTGATGGAGCGTAAATGTCTATCGGTTGAGTTACTCTGGTGAAGAAGTAGAGATCTTGTGGTTTAAGGAATAGTAGAATCAAATAGCATGATTGTGAGCCCTTTTGCAACTCTTTTAGTACTGTTTTGTGTTAACACTGAAAGCACTGGAAGTTGTATTAGAGTGCTAAACTGTGCCTTGAAGAAACTCGTTGTCATTTAAGAGTATGGAATTGTATTCTGTGACACTTGCCATAAGAATCGCTGTATTGATTCTATGTGCACGACAGGTTTAGCATTGTGTATTAGTGACATAGAGTAGGTGAATTGCTTCTTCATATGAGGTCGGCATGTGTTTGTGCAAGCCATGATAAACGGCTTTATTGGAACTTCATCCTGTTATCTTGCAAAGCCTTAAACCAGCATTTAGCTGGATATACTGGCTTGAAGCTTATGATTTCTTGACATCCATGTTGAGTTTTGTGTTGTGCTTGAAGCAAGTTGGTGCTAGACATTTAAGTTGAAGCTAGTATCTTAGATTTAGTGCAGGTATTACATCGGGGGTAGTGTCTTATGTTTGCATGTCTGAATATTAGATCTTTGCTTGATTGTTGTCTGATCATCATGAGTGAAAACAATTCACAGCTGTTAATAATATGTTTTTTATTCCAAATTAATTGGCGGTTTATGCCTGTGTAATTGAATTCTTGTTTTTCTTGCTGCAGAGTTAGGTTCAGTCTGGATGCTTCTTCGTTTACGTCTTTGAAAAGCATCTATATCTGACTTAGATGGTATACATCGTTGCATATACTGGACAAAATTTATTAAGAACACTTGAGTAGGCAAAGAGGTAGCTGGCTTTGCACTATTGCAAGACCATAATCTGTTGTAGCAGTTTTCTTAGAGAGAGAAGCAGAGACGTCTAGAAAAGGGCTGATATAATCATTGTGGACTTGATATATCAGTTAAGGATGTGGTAGCAGACCTCTTCTTCAGTTTAACTTCATCAATACTCGGATACTTTTGATTCAATGGGATGGAGGGGCAGTTTATGTTCTTCCTTTTTCCTTTTCACTTTGGTCTCCTCCAGCAGAGTAGGAGACATGTGGCCTGTCAATCTCAGTGCTGAATCTGCCGTAGCCATCAGCTGGCCAATCCTCAGTGCAAGCATGTTTGTACTAGTTGCACTGTTTCTCTCCATGTATCTTATCTTCGAGCACTTAGCTGCCTATAATCAGCCAGAGGTCTGATCTCAAACATGTTATTTGTAGTAGAAAAATTTTTGCATTATATTTTGATGATCCAACTAATGTCCACTCCCCTGCAAATTTGCATATTGCTTCTACATCATTTACCAGTATTCATCTTTTATGGAATCATAATTTTTCTATTTATCTATTTCAGGAGCAGAAGTTTTTGATCGGGCTTATTCTGATGGTTCCTGTTTATGCCCTAGAATCAGTACGGCCAACTACATTTCCTGTCTGCTAGTTTTTTCTGGAATTTCTAAATAAATATAACTGTTTTATTATGATTTTATGTTATTGTGTTATGAAGTCTTAAAAATACATTACTATGTTAAGAGCATGGGATACGAGGTGCATGCGCTTTTAATCCAAGTGCCTTCGATACCAGTTCCTTATTGCCTTATCTCTTATAGCTCAATGTGACTGTTTAAAAAATAAAATAAGAAAAGAAGAAAGATAGAATAACCAAGACATTATGCGGCATATTGAGTGTTTATAGTTTTTTAGTTTTAAGGTAGGGATATGAAAGACTAGTAAGAGGAGAGATTGCAGATGTTAGGATACACTTCTAAAAAGACAAGGGTATTTTAAGTTGTAAACTGACATTCTAAATGAATACGTACAAGTTAAGTATGAAATAGTATGTGAGCTGCATTTTCTTTTTCTTTTTCTTTTTAATTTACTTTTAAAATTTGGTACTTGAGGATCACACTAAAACAGGATATTGACTTGGTTAATAGTATAGTTATGGAGCTTAAATGAATTCTCCTGCAACTGGAATACTTGCGCACCAGATTTGGATAGGGTGATATATGTTGGATGTTTTTTCCTCCAATTGGAAGGCAAAGGAAAGAAATTGCACAAATATAGGTTGCAATCTACTAGTTAGATTTTGATACATTGATAGTACCAACTTATAGAGTTATAGAAATGATAATAACAGACTGCTAGACTAATCAATTGGATATGGTTCATTTCCTTTTTGTTAGATAATGTTATTACATCATTCAATAGGGAAGTGTTTTTTAATTATTATTAAATTTTATTTTCTTATGGTGTAATGCTTGAGTTGGAATCAATCTGGTACTTCTGGAGACGATGCTATAAAGTTTCTCAGAGGAACTATATTCTTACTGCATAGCCTCTAAATGACACGCATTACATTTCTGCATGTACTTGTCCTTTGTCTGCACACGTTGGAAATTGTACGAGTGTGACAGACGTTTGACTACTGCATGCAGTTGGACCTTTGTCATTTTCTGGCATCCGATTGCTTTCAGCCTTTCATTCTCTAAGAAATCTACTGCACTTCTGTTCAATTTTTTTACTATTTACCTTTTGGTGGATACGTTACATATTGTGTGTAATGATGTTTTTCGTTTGCAGTTTGTGTCACTGTTGGACTCAAATGCTGCATTCAACTGGGAAGCAATCCGGGACTGCTATGAGGCCTTTGCATTATATTGTTTTGAGAGATACTTGATAGCCTGCTTAGGTATGTGTACATAAATGTGGATATTGAATTCTCTGTGACTATTAATTACGTATCATTTTCAACTATTGTGGCTTGAATGGGCGTATTCTTTTTTTTCTTGATATATGAAAATTTTGTTTCTGTAAGGAATTATTTGTAGGGTGAGAAATTAATCAAGCCTCTCGAACATATTTAATAACTGAAAGCCCGATAAAATTTGCATCCTTTCCTTGAATAATTATTTTGCTGTTTAAAGGTGGTGAGAAGCGTACAATTGAATTTATGGAGAGTCAGAGCATAGTCGATTCGAGCGCTCCTCTTTTGAAAGAAGAATACGCTTATGGAGTTGTTGAACATCCTTTCCCACTGAATTGCTTTATAAGAGACTGGGATCTTGGTCCGGCATTCTATTATGCTGTGAAAGTAGGCATCGTTCAGTATGTATGTACTCTTTTCAAGCTGAAACTTTATTTCTTTAAGTCTTTTTTCTTTGAATTTCAGCCTTGTTTGGTCGTTTCTTACATAATAGTTTTCCAGATGATACTGAAATTGATCTGCGCTCTGCTAGCCATGATTCTTCAAAGTTTTGGTGTTTATGGAGAAGGAAAGTTTGACTGGAGATATGGGTAAGATGTTCCCTTTGTATGATTCTTTTTGTCTTCAATGACTGAATAAGTTGTTTTATAATTGATGCTTGCATCTGCATGCACACACTCTTCTTGATCAGAGAAATATTATATGCACTGGTGGTTGGAATTGTAGATTTATTGCATTTTCTTACACAGTGGCATTTGTTTCTGGCGTAATTTGATTTCTTACTTTTAATTTTGTTTGCTTGCAGCTACCCATACTTGGCAGTTGTTCTTAATTTTAGTCAGACATGGGCCTTATACTGCCTTGTGCAGTTCTATTCTGTCATCAAGGACAAACTACAACCTATTAAACCTCTGGCGAAGTTTTTAACTTTTAAGTCAATTGTATTCTTGACATGGTGGCAAGGTGTCGCTGTTGCGTTTCTTTTCTCTATGGGTGCCTTTAAAGGGGCCTTGGCGCAGGAGCTGAAAACCCGCATACAAGATTACATCATATGCATTGAGGTATTTACATTAGTGATATTGAGTTAATGTGTTCAATATTGCTCAAGTTGTCACTGCAATAGGATTTTTAATGTTTAAATATGCAACAGTTTGACGTGAAGGCCTATTATGTATATAACAATTTGACATGTAAACAATGGAAAGCATCAATTTAGGTTAGAAAGGGTAGGCATGCTGATGCGTGTAAATGATCTTAAGGATGTCCAGAAACAACTTGAAGATATCAATGAGGTTTTAAATCTCTCTTTAATGGATTATAAATCTGACTTCACTTATATTTTAGCCATATCTATATTCCCTTCTGTTAAACGTTCTGATATTCGAAATAAGACCCTGCTGTTCAGAGGATACTGATTTTAAATTTGTCAAACAGATGGGTGTTGCTGCTGTGGTCCACCTATATGTGTTCCCTGCAGTACCTTACAAACGTGGAGAAAGATGTGTTCGCAATGTTGCTGTGATGGCTGACTATGCATCACTAGGAGCGCCTCCTGATCCAGAGGAGGTTCGTGATTGTGAAAGATCAACAAGAATTCATCTACAACGGCATGATGAGAGAGAAAAGCGCTTGAATTTCCCCCAGAGTGTTCGTGACGTGATTTTTGGAAGTGGAGAAATTGTGAGAACTTAGTTCTAATATGCTATGGCATTTCAACTTCATTTTGAACTCTTTCTCGGAATCAGTGGTGACTTTGCTTTTGCTTTTTATTGTTTTCAGATTGTTGATGACATGAAGTATACAGTTTCTCATGTGGTAGAACCAGTTGAAAGAGGATTTGCAAAGATAAATAAAACCTTGCATCAGATATCTGAGAATGTGAAACGCCACGAGGAGCAGAGGAGGAGTGCCAAGGATGATAGTTATCTTATCCCCTTGAGTTCATGGAACAGAGAATTTTCTGAAGTCCATGAGAATCTTGTTGAAGGGAGTGTCAGTGACAGTGGTTTGTCCAGCGGGAGGAGACAGCAAACCCAGTCTAAAGCTTCAACTTCTCGTCCAAGAGCAGGGAGATGATGTCATCAAATATATGGAAGACAAACATAGGAGTATGTAAATGGTGTGGTGACGGGTTCGACGTGATTTTAGACGATGTCGATATACTTGGGCTGGCGGGAAGAGCTGGGGGTCTATGGAGCTAACACATCGACGGAAAACATTCATGTGTAAAGGATCTTCTGACCAATGACTTTTTCTTGAAGTGACCATGCTCGGTACAGAATGATGGAGCAATGGATACATCAGGTGACAGGGCTAAAGCGACTCTGACTATGTGAACAACTTTCTATGCCTCGTAACAATTTGAATATATCCAAATGGATAATCAACTTTTGTTTTGGTGGAAGAAAAATATAAGCTGGTACAGGATGTGCTATAATACAAACCTTTATTTTTCCTCTCTGTGGACGTCTTCAGAAAAATGACATTCGGTTAGGCCAGAGGCGCCAGATGCACATTCTTCTGTACTGTATATTATTATCAGCAGGTTACCAAATTGCAAATTGTTTGGGGTAAACCAGAGTAAAAGGCAAAAAGCTCACCTTGAGCTCATAGTTTTTTTCTTTTCTTCTTTCTTTCAAATAGGCAATCAAAATACTCCTTTTTTTTTTTTCCTTTGTTCTGCAAAATAGTGCTATATAATTCCATCACTTGTTTTCATAATTTGAATTTGGTTCTCAATTACACAAAAAAGATTTTGATTGGAATACATTAGATAAATATGCTATGTAATCTTAAATTTAATATTTAGGTTAATATAACATTTTTTTTTCTTAATAATTTGACTCTAACCGAAATCCCTATCCGTAAAATTCTTCTTTTTATTATCCATTTATATTAGAAACTTTTCAGTGTCACGGTCATATTTTTCGTAGGATAACTATACATTAAAAGTCAGGCAGCCAACTGAAATAGGAAACGTGAAGAAAGAAGAATATATGATTCAAATTATCTAATCATTTACAGAAGAGGTTAATTGGGATCCTTTTTGAGCGACTAAAGAAAGAAGAAGATATTATTCAACCTCAAACCCATTTACTATGGGCCTGGTCATAAGCCTAGATGACAAAATGTATGGGCCTGTCCTCCGACTCACTAGGGTATACTCGTCTCTCTCATAAGATTGGGGAGCTAGGGTTTTTGTGACCGTCTGCCTCTATAAATAACAGCAAAACCGCAATAGTAATACCTCTGTATCTATTTGCCTTTTCTCAGTTTCTTATCTTCTTTCTTGTCTTTGTGTTTATAATTTTGAATGAGGCTATGATGATTCTCTGAGGAAGTCATGCACCACTCTGATTTTCTGTGAATGAAAAATTTCTCATACCCAATATATCTGAGCCTCTTATTATCCCTCAATTTTTGATTTTTGTGAATTGATTTGTTTTTAGGATTTTGTTGATTGTGTGTCCAGGAATTGAAGGACCAAATGATGGGATCTTCGGATCTTACCATGATGCGGACCGTACAGCATTTTGCTGATGAGGATACAATTTTGGTCCTGATGGTTCCTTCTTTGACATTAATTTCAGTGATTTCTGTTTACAAATAAGTTTCTGGGTTTCTTTGTAAACTTATGTTGGACTTCAAGATTCAACAGTTTAGTTTACCAGATGTCTTTCTTTCAACACTGGTCCATCCATAGTTTGTACTTTGTAGTTATTAATTGGGTTCTCCAAATCCATAGATTCCGACATTGGATGATATAGTGTTGTGAGAAATATGGATGTTCATCTTGCGAAGTTCTTGTTTCTGTGTTAAGCTGGTGTTTTGCTTCATTTGTTCCAAAACCAATAGGCAATCAAATACTGCTGATACTTTTATACTCGAACTTGACATCTCTTCACTATATTTGCGGTATCAAGTTCTATGCTCTTCTTCCGATGAGAGTCTTAAGTCAGAAAATGGGAAATGTGAGAGGAGCGAAATATAGCTCTTTTTCAGCTTGGTGCCAAGTGTTTGCTCTTGTAACTGTCTTTTACTTTTCCTTTCCTCTTCCTTTTCCTTGAGCATCTTGGGTTTATCTAGATGTGCTTGTTCTTATCTTGGGTTTATCTAGATGTGCTTGTTCTTATCTTGGGTTGATCTAGATGTGCTTGTTCTTATCTTGGGTTGATTTAGATGTGCTTGTTCTTATTTTGGATATTAACTTTTGTAACTGTAGTGATGAGGGAGTTATGTGAGTTGGAGTAATTGTAGAGTAATACTAAAACTAAATGTTTTTCTCCATAGACATTTAAATGTCCTACAACAGTGATATGGTCAACAACCATATTTTCTCGGGGCATATAATTGCTCGAGTTGAGCTTTCAACTTTTTGGCTCATCATCAGGAGCGAAAGGAGGAGATGCGTTTGGGAGAGATAGCCAATATAGAAGTTCTTCTCCATAGAAATCTTCCGTTGTGTTGTCACATCCCCCATAGTTGGAGATTTCTGTGGAGAACAACTTTTAAGTTGGGTATTGCATGTTGCCTTTCCTACCAAGGCACTTTGATAAACGGTTGGCATTGAGGATTCCTAAATTCCTTGTTTTTATGCTCAACTGATGAGCTGTGTTTTCCATCTAGGAAATCAACGGATTGCAGATGGTCCAACTAATTGTTTCACATTGTGTACCCTGTGTTCTGTTAATAAACCCCAATTGTAGACATAGACAATAACTGCCTCATTTTCCCGAATCCCCTCATTTGGATCCCTTGGTGGGAGGTGAGTTGCAAGAGTCAAACAACTTGATCAGGGTCTATAAAAATCGCCAAAAGTAGGATGGTTTGAAGAATATCATTCCAGTTCTTTACAAAGAAGTATACAGCCCTAGGCAAACTTCAGAGTGCTTTTTTATCAAATGATAAAAATCATTGGACAAATGAAATCTTTAGGATAAATCAATGCAATTTAAGAGGACTCAATGAAGGGGCATCAATTCAAATCCTGGATTTTCGAAGTGAGAGATATTGAGAGAGATCAAGAATTCTCACTATTTCTTAGATTCAGACTGTCCGACTTATCAATTTGACTTCAATATCAGGTTTTATCTGCTAAAATCGGCAACCAACACAAGATCTTGTATTGCTTCCAAGTTTACAATCACTTTTTATAGTATCGTGTATGTTATATTATTAAAAGAAGAGGTGTTGTCAGTTAGAAAATTAAAAATCATGTATCAAATAAATTTTAAAATATTAATAAGTTTTGGTGTTCATAAATTAGATAGAAGTAATATAGTTAAATTACAAAAGGAAGTAGAAAATAGAAAAGAATTAATAAGGGGCTGTGATTATTTACTGAATTTCAGTGTAAGGATTGCCTACTTATTCTATTAAGAGTTTTTTAACTCCAATAAATTACACTCATCTATCTCTCTCTCCCTCACTCCCTCTTCGATCTATTTTCTCTCCTCTCCGCCCCACAGATTTCTTCTCTCACTGGAGAACGAATCCGGCAATGTCGTCATTCCGCCATCCCTGTTGTGCCAAATAAAAGTGTCGCCTCCTCCAAGCAAATCGATCCCCAGCTTGGATCTGTGAAACTCAGTCTAGATCGGATCAGTCCGATCCGTTGCGATCCAGGCTGCCACAGATACGACGTCGCCCGACCACCGTGATAAGCCCAACCAAAATGGTCTTGTCCCCGTGTAAAGGTACTCAAAGAAATGGACAGAGCTTAAAGTCCTCCATTGCTTATATAAGGCTCGAAACCTTCTGCAACAGATAAGTTCTCTAAACTAATTCTTCCCTCGATTTTATCAATCATTACTGACTTAATCATCAGAGAGTTTTAGGCAAACAAACCCGGACTCTCTCTGACCTTTATTGTTTTGAACAGATTGCGAGAGCAAAACGGAAGATGACAATTTACTCTTGATTTCAGACCTCAATAGTCATTTACTCTCAGTAAGCCCTGGAAACAGAGTTAACTTTGGATTGAGTTTTCAATTACATACATTGACATACATTTGCGAGAGAATTGACAAAAACCACATGAAATGAGAGGACTCTCCTTCTAATTGCCATGTGACATCTGCCTATGTATTTCTGCCTAATAACTGCAAACTGACCGTATGAGGGGACAAGACTATTACATCGAGTGATGGAGTAATGAAGGTTCTCATCAGTAACAAACATTGCCGCCAGAAAAAGAGAAAAAAAATTATTTTCTTGCAGCAAAAAAGTGATATTATCTTTCGTTGTTGAATAAGTAATTAAAAAGCTAATTTCATTTTACCTTCCTAATTTTTACACTTTAAATTAGTTGTGGTCATGCACTTTTAATTTCCTCACATATACCGTTATGCTCTCTAATTTAATCAATCATATCCAATCATTAGTTTTTTTGTCAAGTATTTTTTTGAATAAAGGGTTAGTGCAATAAACATCAGAGTATTTTCTGAAATAATATTAAAAATCTCTACAGAAGACATGTATTCTAACGAGTACTAACTAGCAAAAAGTACTCTACTAGCTACTTCATTTGCTTTGACATAGCGGTGACATAACAGAAAAATAGCTCGATATGTAATCCGATTATAACATAACATAATTACCATAAAACAACTTTCCTATTATGTTGCCGTTGGAGGAGAGATCCGATGACACTTATTTTCAACCTACACTATGCGGCAATAACCATTTGATGAAGTAAGGAACTCGCTGCCTACCTAGAGCAGACAAGGCACTTTGATTGCACATACAGGCACAAAGCCCGACTCGCCTTACACAACATGTGTAGGGGCTTTTTACCCATAAAAATCGATCTAAATAACATAAATAAATAACAATATTTTTAAGAAAAAAGATGGGGCGCGCAGGGCCCAAGAATAGAGCCCAAACCCAAACACTAGCAAGGAAATCATAGCTATGTGGGGCTCAACCTAATTCAAGCACCTGCCCATGCCGACCGCCACTTCCAGGAAGCCACCAACCCAGTTTCTCGAAGGTTGCTCCACCACCCTCGCCCTCCAAATCCTGCGCACTACGACCTGCATCCTTCCAATCCAGATCAAAACTGGAAACACAAACCTAACAAAAATCGGTGTCAATCCAGAATAGATCGCAATCAGAGAAAGGTGGCAAAAACCTCAACTGTTCCAGATCGGATCCGTGTTCCACCAACTAGCCACACTGAATCTGGCGACCATCAATAAACCTAGCGATGACACCAGCCTCCAAACCCGCCTACGTGAATCGGACCACCACCCAACAACAACCATGATCACCTCCACCACCTCCCTCAAAACGCAGTGATCCAGGTCGATATCCTTACGATTGAGTACACCACTACCTCACAGCAAGCCCAGATAACATAACCCGTCTTACAACAAATCCCGTAGGGCGAGCAGCCAGATGGAGAGGAAAAATTTTTCTAAACCCTAGAGCGCGTACAGAAAGAAAAAAGTCTTCCTCCTTATGTTTGGGCTGTCTTTTATAACCTATTTATTTAGCACTTTTTGTCAAATATTTTGTAAATTGAAAATGTGAATCTAATGTGATCTCATATATGTGACTACAATTTCAAAATACATCACACGATAATTGACAAGAAATTCAACAGTTAAATAAGATTGATTGAAATTGGTAAGTTCAGAGGTAGTTATGACGAAATTAAAAGTGCATGAGAACAAATAATTTAGGGTGTAAAGATCAGGAAGGTAAAATGAAATTTTCCCTAAATCCCAATCACACCAACAAATGCTCTACTAATGTCATAGATATTAGATAACACCCAGAAAACACATTTTTGCAGATTCTCACCAATGGTCCTTAGATTTTTATAAGGCTTAATAGCCAATTTGCTATCCTAGATTTTACTATAATGCCAATTTGCTACTCTATGTTTTTAAAATTAGCCAATTTACTACCCTTTCATCATATTGATTTGTTAATTCGTCCATCCAAAACATTGATTACTTATAAAAATGGATTAAATTCAGTTTACCCCCTGAGGTTTGGGTAATATCATGTTAGTCCATGTCCTCTCAATTTAATCAGTTTGCCACTTGTGCTGTTCAATTTTCCTCAACCGTGTTCAATGTCTCATTCTCCGTATAATTTGAACGTTAAGTCTGACAAAGAAACCCACTTTAAGGAGGCTAAAATTGTCATTTAAAAAAAAAAAACTCCATGACCAAAATAAAAAAAAATTCTTCTTCTTCTTCCTCCTCCTCCTCTGATCCTCCTCCCCAAAACCAAAAAGAAACAAAAATAGATTCAGACACCAAAAAATGCAGAGAGTCAGGCCACGTTTGAAAACATTTTGATAAAGCTTTCACAGTACTTAAATACCAACCCAAGTGCCAGTTGTAAGCAAAAAAGAAAAAACATGAAGAGATGTGCTTGAAAGCACCGATTGATTCGCCCACTCTCACCCAAAACACAAAAAAAGAAACCATCTTTTTCCCTCTAATCAATTAAGCATTCTCACCTCTCAAATACCCAAATCCCGACACGTTGAAATTCCCAACTGTTCCACTTTCACTTGGGCACAATATGAGGCTTTCAATCAGTAGCCAAAGCAAAAGGGTATCCCTAAATTTTGCACACATGTTATTCGGTTTGAGTTTCTAGCTCAGACCTTGAATCTGGGAGCTTCAGATCTTAGCAATGGTTGCAGAGCCTTGGATTTTGAAGATGGGTAACCAGGTAAGCTCGAATCTAAAGCATGCTTTTTTACTTCAGCATTCAAAGAACCCCAACACCAAAACCCAGAAGCAGACTATAGGGATTCTTTCATTTGAGGTAGCTAATGTTATGTCCGTCGCTGGAATGGCCGTACCTCCTCCGCCGCTGTCGTGGCCCGACACCTCGCCACCCCCAAACTACCGCCCCATCAGAAACCAACAACACTCAGAAACTGAATTCCTCCGAGATTTTTTTTAAATGACAATTTTAGCCCCTAAAATGGGCTCCTTTGTCAGACTTACCGTCTAAATTGGACGAAGAATGAGACATTGGACACGGTTGAGGAAAATTGAACAGCTCAGGGAGGGGGTAAACTGATTAAATTGAAAGGACATGGACTAACTCCCAAATCTCAAGAGGAGTAAACTGAATTTAATCATATAAAAATTTGGGGCAGCAAATGGCTAATTTTGATAATTTATGGAAGCAAATTGGTTAATTTTGAAAGCACATAGTAACAAATGAGCTAAAATACAGTAAATTGGCTAATTTTAAAAACCTAAGAATATGAATTGATTGAAATAAAATTTAAAGTAGTAAATTGACACTAAGGTGAAATATGTAAGATAGCATATTGACAAATATATCTTTTTATGAGGAATGCTAGCAACCTTCCTCATATACATTCCATTTCAACATTTCTCACTTATTATTTACCAAGTGTTTTCTAACTTCAGTCAATCCTATACATTTAATGCTGTGGAAATTTTATTTTATTTTATTCATAATTTGCCTATAATTAATGCAGTAACTTATTTATTCCTAATTTGCCCATAATTAATGCAGTAACTTATTGTTATTTATTTCCTTTCTCTTCTCTCGCTGCACTCCTTTGGGCTCTTTTCATTGCTTTTATTTTTATTTTTTTCCCTTTCTTTTTTGGTTCAATACAAACCCAGAAATGATGATGATGAGACCCAGAAATACTAATATCATCATATCAAACTACAATTAAAGAAAAGGATTGATGAATAATATTTCAAAACCTGATTATTATCTAATTTGATCAAAACCCAAAATCCCCAAACTTCGCATTAAAATCTGAATCTAGCATTATGTTATGAGTTTTAACATCTGCCCCATTATTCAAACTCAGTAGTAAGGACTACAGGAAACGATCAACCCTCTCAAACCTTTTAGCTGCCACTTCTCCATTAGATAACAGAGACCCTCTGTAAACCTTAGCTGTTGATCCTTCCCAAACAATTCATACAACAAATCACCAAAATCTAGCAACTAAATCAAATATATATATATATATATAGCTCATGCTGATCGGTGAAGGGATGGAGCTAAGGGAGTGAATTAGAAGGAAGGGAAGATAGATGACGGTGGATGCAAGAGCTAATGAAAATTTTTCAGCTAATAGGTTAAATAGGAATTTCTGGGTTTAATAAGCTAAATTTTGCGTAATGAATTTCTGGGTTGGTTTTATTTTTTAGATTGATATGATGATATTAGTATTTTTTTTTGTTTAAAGGAAAAAACAATAGAAAGTGTTAAAGGAAAAACATATTGTGTGCCTTCGTCAATGCAACTGACGGAGAGGGAATCAATGAATAAGTGATTACCATCAATCAGCACAATTACGGATTAATCAGCATTTAGTATCATTAATGTAATCGATGTTTCCGTTGTAATTCTATCCCTATATAAAGGGACTATGAAATGAAATGAGTAGACCAATTCCAATTGTCATTTTACTTTTACACGTTATCAGCACGCTCAGAGTCAATAGCCAAAGAAAAAAAAACCTAGTTTTCTAGTTTCTTTCTTCTCTCCGTCCAAAACAAAAAATCAAAACCCTAGAAGAAAAAAATATTTTCTTCTTTTTCTGCCGCCACCATATTAAACAAAAAAAAAAAAAAAACAGATTTCTAGGTCCCAATCAACCTCTCCACATAGGCCTCATCCCTGCCAGCCTTTAGCCCTGCACACTGTTGCGCACACCCTCGCCCAACGTCTGTAACAGATCGGCCTCACAGACACAGCTCCAGCAGATCGGCCTTGTCCAGCCTTAGACTTCTCGCCCACACAGACGCCCCCCTCTGCCCAGCCGCCTCCTGCTCTGCACCTCCGAGCCGCCTCCAGCCCTGCACCGCCGGAGTACGCACTGCCCAGCAAGCAAGCATCCAGTGGAACCTGACCTCGGCGCAGTAAATCTGGCCAAGTCCTGGTGCCCCAGACCTCTTGGTCGGCGCTTTCCCCTTCAACCGGCCTCCATCACCACAACCACCCATCACTGGCAAAAAAAAAAAAAAAAAAAAACAGGAAAGAGAAGGGCCAAAGTATACACCCGGCCCAATGAAAAAAAACAAAAGCTGGCCTTTCGGCCAAGAAAAAAAAAGAAAGAAGGGACCCGGCCCAAAGAAAAGGTCAGACCAGAAAAAAAAAAACAAAACAGGCCTTGCAGTCCAACAAATCAGTAGAACCCGAAAAAAAAAATAAATATCGCTACGCACGCCTGCATCAACACGCGCGTGCGTTAGGATTGTTTTTCTCGACACCAAGTATGTTATCTTTTATTTTCATACTACGGTATATTTAATTATTTATAATTAGAATCTTTTTTATTTTATTTTTGAGCATGCTATTTTATTGCTTGTTATATATGTGATATATATTCGTGGAATCTAAAGCATGTGATTTTCATTTATGTCTACTATTTTTAAGCATGCTTTATACTTTATTATTTATGCAATTTTGAGCATGTTTTTATTTTATTTACGCTTTTATAAATTATGCCTACGCATGTTTTATATTATGCTATTGTTTATATTTTATTTTACGCATGATATATTATTACTATTTTTATATGCAACATATATTTCGTTGTATGTTTGTGCAATTTGAGCATTTCATGTAATTTATTTTTATATGCTATGTTTTAATTATTATTAAATGTGTTATAGTTATTTTTGTAATGCAACATATAAATTCCATTTTGCCATGATAATGAAAATTCATGTGCATTATACACACATTTACTGTGATAAAGTATCTTCACATAGCATCGAAAAAATGTGACCATTACGAATCTTGGTCTTGAAATCTAATTCATACGTTTGGAAAATAATTAACGTGGATGTCTTTATGACTGCGTAATTTATATCTTCTCTCTTGTTTTATGTAGATGGCTGATCCAACTCGACCTGAGTTTGACATTTTGGACTCAGAAGGACTTGAGTACCATCGTTGGGTTTCCGATGTAGAAATTGCTTTTGTGGCAAAAGAATACACTGCCACCATCAAAACTCCCACTGACCCCAAAGACGATGAATCGTCTGATAAGGTGAAAGCAAATGCCTTAATGTTTTTGAGGAAACATATTGATCCTAGCCTACGCTGGGAATACCTTCAGTTGAAGACACCCGAAAGAACTGTGGGATACCCTTAAGGGACGTTTTGGGAACATTCATGACACTTTGCTCCCAGAACTGGCTGTTCAGTGGAATGGAATCCGCTTGCTTGACTATAAAAGGGTTAATGACTTCAACAAGGACATGTTGCGCTTAAAGGCACGTCTCAATTTCTGTGGAAGGGAAATCACAGAAGATGATATGATCTACAAGACTTTTTCCACTTTTCATTCTTCAGCGCTTATACTAGCGAGCCAGTATAGGCTGGAGTATGACAACAAAAGAATCACAACCTTCAATAAGTTGATCAGCCTACTGCAAGTGGCTGAGAGGCATAATGAGATTCTCTTGAACAACAATGCCAGGCCCACTGGGATAAAGAAAATTCCCGAGGATAATTATGGGAAAATGAAAGGTGGAAAGAACTCCAATGTAGAGGGGTTTAGACGTGCTAATCCCTACCCACGTGGCAACAATGCACCACGTGGAAAGGGACATGGGGATCGTGGACACAAGATGCAAAAGGAAAGAGTTGACAATGAACCATGCTATAGGTGTGGAGACATTGGACATTGGTACAAGAACTGCCAAGCAAGCAACAGAGCAGCAGCCAATTACAAGAGGTATAGAGAGTCTAAAGAACAAGAGGCTCACTATATGGAAGAAGGAGGTCATGACCTAGACGTCAACCTTACAGTTGCAGACTTCAATGGCAAAGAGGAACTTGCTAAGTCAATGGATGCTCTCAATCTTGACTGATCTGTTTTATTCATTTTATTTTCCAAAGACAGTTGTGAAGACATAATGCCTCATTTTTAATTAGACTACTACTTGGTCTTAAAGTTTATTTCAATAATGGTTTGATGAATTAGATTTATGAACATGACCTTGATTTGATTATCGTTGGCTTATCAATAAATATGAATTTTATTCTGAAGCACTGAATTTATTCAAATTTATTTACTACACATATTTACATGGTTCAAAGTCGCACTATAAAGATGTAAAGCAATACATCTAGAATAAGAAAAAATTATTTGAATGGAAAGATTATCATTCTACCTAACATAGAAATACTCTAAAGAATATGAGATATATTTAATGTCACAGACGCTCTGTATGCACCAAGAGCTAATCGAACCTTGTTAAAGATTCAAACATATTCGTGCCAACGATTATCATGTAGAAACACATTGTGAGAATGGAACTAAATACCTTTATATTACCTCTAATGAATGTGGAAGGAAACACATTTTAGAGAAACTTATGAGTCAATCTAGTGGACTGTACCTCACTACGATTCAGATCATTGAATCATATGATGTCACCAACAATGAAATGTGGGACACTGACTCTTACAGGCTTTGGCATGACCGCCTAGGGCACCCCGGTCGTGACATGATGATCCGTATTTTAAAGAACTCACACGGACATCCCTTCTTTCGAGTGAAAAATAAAATGGGAGGAAAATCCGCCACACTGCAAGGTGTCGGTCCTAGTATTGCTCAAATGCAGTCATTGCCGTCTGAAGTACCAGAAGCACTACCTCCCCCCCATTATGCCTCATTGACTATTTCAAAGGCACATCACTCATTTTCCAAAGCCTGCTTTTTAGCAAAAACAGGATCGAGACCTTCCTATGCTAAAGATACAAAACAAAACATTCCATTCTTACAAAAGATACAAGGAGATATCTGTGGACCTATCCATCCAGAATGCGGACCATTCAAGTACTTTATGGTTCCGGTAGACGCCTCGATACGCTGGTCACATGTCGTCTTATTGTCCACAAGAAATGCTGCATTTGTAAAACTCCTAGCACAGATTATACGCTTAAGGGCTCACCACCCTGATCACCCCATCAAGTCTATAAGGCTTGATAACGTTGGAGAGTTTACATCAAAAGCATTTGATGATTATTGCATGTCTATTGAGATCGATGTAGAGCATCTGTACCCCATGTGCATACACAAAATGGTCTCGCAGAAGCCACCATCAAAAGGCTACAGATGGTGGTTAGGGCATTGGTTATGCGCACCAACCTGCCTATATCTGCCTGGGGTTATGCAATATTGCACGCAGCGTTACTTATTCGTTTCAGACCCACTGCTAGCCAACCATTTTCTGTGTACCAGTTGGTAACTGGATATGAGCCTGACATTTCACACTTACGCATATTTGGTTACGCAGTATATGTGCCTATTGTGCCCCCACAGCGCACCAAAATGGGTCCTCAGAGACGATTAAGTATTTATGTTGGAGATGAATCCCCAACAATTATCCGCTATTTGGAACCCTTGACAGGCGATCTCTTTACCGCTAGATTTGCGGATTGTCACTTTGATGAGACAGTCTTCCCGTCGTTAGGGGGAGATAGGAAAAAGGATTTTCCAAGGGAACGACAGGAATTGTCATGGTTTGTCCCCACTCTGTCTCATTTTGATCCCCACACTTCACAATGTGAAAGTGAAGTGAAAAGAATAATCGATCTTCAGAACGTAGCAGATTCGATGCCTGATGCGTTCACTGATATCGCAAAACTGACGAGATCACATATACCAGCTGCAAATGTGCCTACAAGGTTAGAAGTCCCCAACAAGGGGCACGGTGCTGTAGATAGAGGCACTGCAACCACACTTAGTGGAGGTATGGTTGAGGCCGTGGCTCTCCTAAGCAAGAGGGGGAGGCCACTGGGTTCGATTGACACTCACCCAAGGAAGAAGAGGGCGAGTAAGGCACAAACTAATCATCAATGGATAGAATCCCTCTCATGAGATTGTCTCTGATTATAGTTATGTCCATGAATCGATACTGGAGGACGCTCCGATGTTTGAAATGATTCCAGAGAACAAAGAAATCTCAATGGATTATGAGAGTGCGTATGAGTTGATAGAAAGATCTTCCATACACATTGATGATATATTTGCATACACTGTTGTTCAAGAAATCATAGAGCACGATGATATCGAACCACGCTCTGTTGCAGAATGTCAACAAAGAGCAGATTGGCCTAAATGGAAAGAAGCAATCCAGGCAGAATTAGATTCTCTGACAAAGAGACAGGTATTTGGTCCGGTAGTGCTAACCCCACCAAGTGTAAAGCCTGTAGGACATAAATGGGTCTTTGTCAGAAAACGTAATGAGAAGAATGAAGTCCTGAGGTACAAGGCTCGCCTTGTGGCGCAAGGTTTCTTACAACGCCCTGGAATTGACTACGAGGAGACATACTCTCCCGTAATGGACGTTATAACGTTCCACTACTTAGTTAGCTTAGTAATTTCTGAAGGACTGAAAATGCAGCTCATGAATGTGGTTACTACATATCTCTATGGGGATCTAGATTCAGAGATATATATGAAAGTACCTGATGGCCTTACATTACCCAAGTCAAGTGACTCTAAACCACGGAGTGCGTTTGCAATTAGGTTGAAACGCTCACTTTACGGATTGAAACAATCCGGGCGGATGTGGTATACCAATCTAAGTGACTACTTGATTGGGAAAGGATATAAGAACGATGAAGTATGCCCCTGCGTATTCATAAAGAAAACAAGTTCTGGATTTGCAATTGTAGCTGTATATGTCGATGATATGAACATAATAGGTACTCTTGATGAAATAAGAGAAACCGCGAGCTACTTGAAATCCGAATTTGAGATGAAGGATCTTGGGAAAACTCGATTCTATCTAGGCCTTGAATTAGAACACCGAGTTTGTGGAATACTAATCCACCAGTCTGTGTATATCCAAAAGTCAGGCGATATAACATAGACAAAGCGCATCCTGCTAGCACTCCCATGATCGGTCGAAGCTTGGATGCAAGGAAAGATCCATTTCGTCCAAAGGAAGATGATGAAGAAGTGTTGGGAGCTGAAATTCCCTATCTAAGTGCAATAGGCGCATTATTGTACTTAGCCCAATGTACTCGACCAGACATTGCATTCTCAGTGAACTTGTTAGCTAGATTTACCTCAGCGCCAACGCAACATCACTGGAATGGTATCAAGAACATTTTCCGATACCTAAAAGAAACCATTGACTTGGGACTGTTCTTCCCCTACAGAAAGACAAAAGGGACCGCAAATGGAACTGCAATCCCTAAAGGAAATGTTGATGGCGAAAGCGCCACTCACTACATCGAAACGCCAAATAACGTTTTGGTTGGTTTTGCTGATGCTGCGTACCTCTCTGACCCACATAAAGGTCGTTCCCAAATTGGTTATGTATTCACCATTGGGAACACGGCGATATCTTGGAGATCAACCAAGCAAACCCTTGTGGCTACCTCCTCGAACCACTCAGAGATCATTGCTCTACATGAGGCGGTTCATGAATGTGTATGGTTAAGAGCTATCATCACACATATTCGAGGGGACTAGTGGTTTGAGTTCTACCACTGAAGAGCCTGCTTGCATTTATGAAGATAATGCAGCTTGCATCGAACAGATGAAGCTAGGATATATCAAGGGTGATAATACAAAACACATATCGCCAAAGTTTTTCTACAATCAGCAACAACAGGCCCTCCTCAAGATTCAAGTGAATCAAGTAAGATCTGAGGAGAATGTGGTAGATTTGTTCACCAAATCATTGCCTAAGGCCATATTTGAGAAACATGTGAAAAGCATAGGAATGCGAAGACTTTCCAATCTCCCCTGATTAATGTAAGTATCAAGGGGAGGTGCAGACGTCAGGGGGAGTCTAACACACACATGTCATCCTCAAATGTAAAAGGTGCGTTGTGCTCTTTTCCTTCGACCAAGGCGTATTTTTTGTCCCACAGGGTTTTTGTTGTTACTTGGCAAGGTTTTTAGTGAGGCAACAACTCATGCACCATTTCGCTTTGACTTGGCACAAGGGGGAGTGTTAAAGGAAAAACATATTGTGTGCCTTCGTCAAAGCAACTGACGGAGAGGGAATCAAGAAATCAGTAATTACCATCAATCAGCACAATTACGGATCAATCAGCATTTAGTATCATTAATGTAATCGATGTTTCCGTTGTAATTCTATCCCTGTATAAAGGGACTATGAAATGAAATGAGTAGACCAATTCCAATTGTCATTTTACTTTTACAGAAAGAGACTAATGAGGGGAGGAGAGAGAGAGAGAGAGAGAATAAAAAATAAGTTATTTCATTAATTATGGGTAAATTGGGAAGAAAGAAAAATTAATTTTCACAGCAGTAAATGTATAAGATTGAGTAAAGTTAGAAGACACTTGACAGATAATAAGTGAGAAATGTTAGAAGGGAAAAGTAGATGAAGAAGGTTGCTAGCATTCCTCATTTTTTAATAATTCAATATGTAAAACGTATCCTAAGCAAATGGACAGCATCATGCGCTGGGAGCAGGAAATGAAATAACAAGCTAGCCAAAAGGATATGCATTAATTGTAGTACTTAGGATTGAGATACAGGCAAAATTACATGATATATGTGTCATTTCCTTTAATTATACATCGGATGAGATCATTGCCAGGGCTCTGTCAGATACATTGAAGCATAACAGGACCATACATGTAGACAAGGTTTTCTCTTTACCATAACAAACCAAATACACTTTGTACATATGTGGGACTTCATTTGTGACTCATATCTCTATATTACTTTATGTATGCATGTCACCTCAGTTAGCCTTTAACTTGTCCAAGTGATAAAACCTCTGCAAAATTAAGCTTAATTTATCAACCACTAAAGAAAAAGCGAGTTCGATATCAAATATCTGAACCACATCGGTTATACTTTAACTTGAATATACTTTACCAGAATGGAGTGGATCTGCTCAAGATAAGGCACAAGTAATGAAACCAAGGTTTCCATTTCAACTTTCAAGTTGTCATAGCTTTCATCTTTGGCCATGAGACTACTAATGAAGGTCTCATTGTCAGGCACTAACATTAGAGCTACCTGCATTAACACTAATCTGTCAGTCTAAAAAACCAAAAAAAGTTGAAGTTCGTGCATGTTCGCGGGCTGTAGGGCTAGAGCACAGCTGTACAAGCCGGCCCTTGCCTAAGTCATAAATTCATGCCTGAGCTTGATTATATGGCCCCCGTAAGCACTCGATAAGGCGCCACCTTTCCCTTTTTTTTTTTTTTTTTTTTTCCGGTATTAGAACAACAAACTTTGAGCTATCATAGTTTTAACCCGTTCTTCGAATGAAATCAATGAAATTATTTTTTGACATAAATGTGTTCAAAATTTCTTCTTACTATTGAATCAAGTGGGAAGATTTGAATTTATGTCGTGGCGTCTTCCAACATATTGGAGAGCCACTAGACCGAAGGATACCTTTCTGTCCAAACTAGGATAATGGCATCCATATATACAACTTCAGCGGATTGAAGTTCATGGACCTCGATGTAAACAGCAGGGATTTCAAAGAAAGGACAATGACCTCCATATATACAACTTCAGCGGATTGAAGTTTATGGACCTAGAGATGTAAACAGCAGGGATTTCAAAGAAAGGATAATGACCTCCATATATACAACTTCAGCGGATTGAAGTTTATGGACCTAGAGATGTAAACAGCAGGGATTTCAAAGAAAGGATAATGACCTCCATATATACAACTTCAGCGGATTGAAGTTTATGGACCTAGATGTAAACAGCAGGGATTTCAAAGAAGGCTAGTGAACTCACTTGAAACTAACATAGGCTTTAATATATATAAAAAGAAACTAAAATAGTTTAAAAGTTCCATCACCCAATGAAAGGTACGAGAAAATACATGTTACTAGTTACTTTTTTTTTGGACAATCATGTTACTAATTAGTAGTTACTAGCTTTAAAAGAAAGAAGAAAGAAGAAATTAATATACTTTAGAAGCAGCTGATGAAATCCATCTGTGCCATGGCTTTAAAGTGAGGTTGTAAGATTCTTCCACTGCCTGCTTCATGTTCTTCCCTGGGTTTCCTGCTACATTTTGCAATAACTCTGCCGTAAAATCCAAGGATCTGAATATTTGGAACAATCTAATTATTAGTTTATAATAAAAGAAAATGGAGCATCAATAATGAACGCCAATTATATGAACAAAGTGAGGATTAATTACGCTGGCTGGGTAGCTGGGTTAGTTAATTAGTACTAATTTCAACTTCTTTTGATAATTCATTCTATAAAATTATTATTCTCCAAACAAGAGCATGGTACATGACGGTCCATACGTCATCGAGTTTTGCAAGAAGTAAAATAATTAGGGTTGACATCATCTAAGCCTTAAAATATGAAGTAGATTCAGAATTAATACATTAATGGTTTAGTTCAGAATTAATACATTAAGAATGTAGTTTTTATTTCTGGCCAACTAAGGGTTTGGTTTGATTATATAGCTAGCTTTTAAATCTAGTGATGAAGGCAGGAAACAATATTAAGTTTAGGGCTAAATACTGGTTACTACCCTGTGATTTAGGTCTAAAATCAATTCAATCCTTGAATTTCTAATTTCATCAAAAACACCCATGCACTTTCAATTTTGATCTAATATATATATCCAATTCGTAATATTTTGTTATAGGTCAAGTTATAGTTGAATTATTTATTGAAAAACTATTTATTTTTAATAGTATGACTCACTCCTAAATTGACTATGCAGGCCACCTTGACACCACACCATAAAATATAGGTCATATATGAGCCACGTTAACAAGTTAAATAACTCAATTATAAAAAAATTAACAAATTGGACCTATTAAATCAAAATTGAAAATACATGGATGTTTTTGATGGAATTAGAAGTTCATAGACTGAATTAATTTTGGACTCAAACTACAGGGTAGTAATTTGTATCTAGCCCATAAGTTTAATTATTATTACCTGCTAAACCAGACAAATTACCTGGTGAGCCAAACGAAGGCTCTACTACAACTTGTAAGATTTCTTGCAGTGCCGTCCGTGGCTTCTGTTTTCAATATCTCAACCATATTTGAATATGTTGAAGGATCAGATTCGTTCCTCGTTTCCAATCTCTACACGTACGCAATAACAAAAGTATATTATCTTTTAGCAAAGCTTTGTTTATTTGTTAAGCGTTCTGTCTTTCGGTAGACAAGCTAGTGTAGTGGTGGGTATCTAATACATTCATTTACAACTATTTGAACAAAAATTACAACATTGAGAACAAAAGTTACCATATTCATTTACACTATTTACATATAGTTAAACAAAAATTACAACATTAACAACGAATTATTTCAAAAGCTTGTAAAAATGTCGTAAGAGGTGTAATTACCATTATTAGAACTAAGATTACAACATTGACAACAAATTTGTTCTCACTTTTGTAAATGTGGGTATGAGATACCCACGACTACACTAGAATTTTCCTCTTTTCGGATCAAGTATACAACAAAAGCTCTGTAGTATAAGCAACATAAAACATATTCAATGATTAAACTGTAATTGACAACATCATATACATATGTTACTCATGAAGAGAGAAATGTTACTAATTGGAAACATCACCACACACGAAAAGAGGAAAAAAAAAGATTCTAAGAGAGGTAGAATAATTAAGGTCAAAGAAAATTTCATTTTGAGAGATGCAGTGCAATTACGTAGAGATGAACCGATTTGATGCCTCAGAGAGAAACATAAATCATATGTGAAGCATCTTGGTATATATTCTAACATGAACATCCTAGCCAGAAAGCAAGAAAATCAGGTTTTTTGTTGCAAAATCTAGCATATACGATTTAAGGTTGGAAAGCTTTCTAGTCAGGTCGATGTTCAGCATGCTTGTAATGTTATTAGAGTAGATTGCGGTTGGATCGTTTTCTTCTTACCCGAATATTCTGATGAACATCTTGTCTTAAAACAGCCATCGTTGGTCCTATTTTATCTGCAAAATTGAGATGGGAAGAAAGTGAGTAAAATGCAAGCTAGCTAGTGGTGATCTTCTTGACAGAGAGAGAGAGGGAGGGAGGAGGAGGAGGAGGAGGAGGGGGGTGGGGAGAGAGGGGGAGAGAGAGAGGGAGAGAGACCGAGAACTCGAAGAAGCGAGTAGCAAAGAGAAAGAAAGGGTCCGGTGGGAATATGAGCAGCCTCATGATTGATAAACGCAGCATCATGAGCATCATGATCACCATTTTCAGCTTGGAATGTTATTACACCTAGAACTTTAACCATGACCGAGAGTTCTTCAATGGCAGATCTAATCTCTGACCCTTGACTCTGATCCATTATCTTTCTTTTCATTCTTTGGATAGAGATAGAGCTAGCTAGGCTTCTATGATTGCATAAATGTGGATAATGACTATGATATTTTTGTTGAGGGAGATACTTTCTATGTAATGTAACCCCATTTGTCACTTTTATATATAGTACTGTTGATGACAACATGGGGATCAATTGTCATCGATGTGTGGTTTCGGATGCTTTAAATTAATATGATTTGTTTAGTAGCTTATTTATACAAATTGATGGTGACCTTAATTTTGACGTGTGATTTTTAAGTGACTTTTTATTCTTAGCTTGACATTGTGGTTATCAACACCGATCGCTATTTTAACGATTAAATAGCAATACTATATGATATGTATTCTGAGAAAACCACTTGCCTATGGCATGGTGTAGAACTTCTATCTCATATTATAATCAATATGTAATTAAAGAGTAATGTGAAAGGAATATTACCTCGTACTTTATCCTAACTAAATCTTCCTAGTGATGCAGCGGTTCGTCTAAGTAAAATCGCCGGTTGTTCCTTTTTTATCGGCGAGGCATTGATAAGGCAATGTTAGTCTGTTGTTGTGGCTCCGATGGTTAAGTTTGGACAATATCGGTACAATGGTGGGTCGTTGTTTAACATTATATCAGAACGAGTTCATTTCCAATCACGTGTGTCATGGACCCTGATTCGGGCTTTCTTTCTCTTAATTTGTTGAATTGTGCAGTTCTAGGTCTGAAGAGGCATATCTCCATTGAAGTGAAAGAGGCCTACAACAATGTTTCTTCGATGTGGTAACTTTTTCTCTCTTCCTTTCACTACTTTCATACGCCATGTCGTCACAATCTGTAGTTTTGATAATCTCCTGTGTATATATCCAAGTTGGAAAACATTTTATGTGTTCATGTATGAATCAATGTGATTATAACTACGTTGTGTTGTTATTCCAGGAATTTGGAAGCTCTTGAGGTTTGGGTTTCAGGTATATGGCCTGGTACGATCTCTTTCTCATATGCAGTTCATTCGTCGACATCTGATCCATCCTCGATGACCACGACGGAGGAGCTGGAATTGACATATAAATGGGTGGAAGAAGATACGGAGAAGCTCCTGGCATATGAATGTGCTCAGTCACTTTGGAATTGAAACATGTTGCTTTCTTCTGTGATGACACTATGCTATACAAATATGTTAGTTTGGCTTATTAACCCTTGCTTTTTTATTAGTTTTCTTATTTTATTGGGGGCAATAAATTTTTTACTGAGAGCAATAAAAACTTTTATTGCCTCCTAATAAAAACCTAATAAACTTTTATTGGAAGGAATAAAAGGTTTTGAGTTGATGTAATCTTCTCATTTTTTTTGAGTAAATTAATGATCTTTATTGATAAAGAATTAGCCTGAGTTATAATCGAAGGCTAATACATCTAGGATACAGTATGGGGGAGTATCTTTCCAAACATGACTGATAATAATTATCAAATGCTAGGCTAGCCAACCTGTGTGCCACCCTATTACAGGTTCTAGGAGCAAAACATATCTGTATTTCAGATTTTGGAACGCAACAGAGCTTTGAATGTGATCCATGATTGCTGCATATGGTAACATATCATATCTGGGATTTTTGAGGTCCAATGCAGCTTAGAGGCAGTCCGTTTCAACCATGACATGTTGTCGTAGGAAGGAACAAAGCAGTTCTAGTCCTTCATTTATGGCTAGCACATCTACCTGTTTTGCATGTCCCACATGTTGAACTTGTAGTGTGAAGACCGCCTTAAAATTTCCTTGTGTATCCTCATCTTCTTGCTCAATCAAAGTTTCACCTGTCTAATTTTAGAGAGATTTGTTGTTAGACAAATAGCCACCCTCAAGTATAAGAGCCAAGTTAGAGTGTAGGGATTATGAGTAGGGGATATCGTACCCAAGGGATTGGAAAACCCGCTCTACCTAAAGGATGCTAGATGAATATGCAAATATACAAATTACAAACAATGACTCACAAATGAACCAAAGTTCATGGTGATTATATACAAGATGAGGTAGTGTTTTGATTTCAGTTTTAGAGATGATTTGATTCGGAAATAGCTAAATGAATACTTGAAATGTAAAATGCCCTAAGCTAAATTAGATATAATAAAATGGATGAGAGTTAGGACTTAAGGTTTTCACCTCTACCCTTTCTTGCAAATAATGATGCTTCTATAATGAATAATGCCATTTTAATTAAACAATTTCTCTCCTTGCATCACTCTCAGGTATGACAAGGGACATGCTCATTTGATGATATCAAGTAACCCCTCTCAGATGTAATACTTAACTACTTAAGTCATGCATTTCAATCCGATTAGGTATCTAATGCATATACCTAAATGCATAAAGCTTGGAGATGAAGAAATTATGCAAACCAACCTAACTTATCTCTAAGTGATTGTAGTTCACAACCCTAACATGCACATATGATATGCTATCATGCTTCAAACAACCAAGGTTAATCAAGCTTTAATTATTTTCCATGTCATGGCAAATATTCATACCAAAATTGATTAAGTTTAAGCATAAACATTCAACTCTTGAACTAGCATGTTAAGGTGCTAAAGAAAAGTGCATTAACCATAATATTTAGGGCTAAATATAGATTACTACCCTGTAGTTTGGGTCCAAAATCAATTCAGTCCCTGAACTTCTAATTTCATCAAAAACACCATTGCACTTTCAATTTTGATTTAATAGGTTTAATTTGCTAGTTTTTCGACAATTGAGTTATTTAACTTGTTAATGTGGCTCATATATGGCCTATATTTTATGATGTGGTGTCTGTATGCCACCTCTAGTCAATTTAAGAGTGAGTTATACTATTCAAAATAAATAGTTTTTCAACAAATAATCCAACTATAACTTGAACCCATAACATAATATTAACGAATTGGACCTATTAGATCAAAATTGAAAGTGTAGGAGTGTTTTTGATGAAATTAGAAGTCCATGGACTGAATTGATTTTGGACCTAAGCCACAAGGTAGTAACCAGTATTTTGCCCTAATATTTACATCAAAGTCATACAAGATTGGCTAGGGCTTTCAACCCTAGCCCCAACAAACTAACTACTCACTCATAATCAAATAAATAAGCTCCAACATATTTATGAACATCAAACTAAAAAGTAGGGATAGAGAAGTAACTAGTGATGATCAAATTAAGGATGATGTAGATGAACTCATGGAGGTTTTGTCATGGTGATGATGATTCCTCAATTGATGCTAGACTCCTCTCATTCTTCTTCAAAGATTGATGATGGAGCTTTACTACGACAAGGGAGTTAAGTCCCTAACTGCAGAGCAAATTCAGAGGATCTGTCTCCAGCTGAAACGGTACGGAAAAATTGAGGGCAAGAACATCTTTTATTGGTTCCAGAACTTCAAGGCTCGGGAGAAGCAGAAGAAGAGGTTCACTTCAGATGTTCATGTGCCCATGCAAAGATCAGGGCTTGTTGGTGGATCCATTGATCTCAATTTTGGGTCACGGGTCGGCTGCAGTGTTGACCCATATTCCTCCTCATCCTTCACTACTAGTACTACTTTCCTTGACATGAATGAAGAACAAACTTTCATGAAACAATGAGGAGAAGATCACCAGGAGATTGAAACCCTTCCACTGTTTCCCATGCACGGTGAGGACATTTTTGGCAACATGAAGACTACTTCCGAGGGAGGTAGCAGCTTTGGCGGCTATAACGGTGGCTCTCGCATTTCCCTTGAGCTCAGCCTCAACTTCTTCGGAGTTGTTGACTTGGCTTAGTATAGTGTAGTTTTTTTTTTTTTTGTGTGTGTTAAATTCAACAAGACTGCATAAATATATATTCTTTTATGACTACAAAACATTAACACACTTTCCCCCCACACTTGAACTTAACATTGTCCCAATGTCACAAAGTATTTTCTTGAAAGCAATTTCAATGAAAAAGTCTAAGTATGGAGGGGAAAGGCTAACACACAAATCACGCACAAATAATACAAACAAACTAACAACTAAGTAAGAGATAAAAAATTTAATGCAAAAGAAGGTTGAGAATTTGCTCCTCCTTGTAGACCATAAGTGCTCCAAAAGTCACCAACAATCACCCACAACAAGGCGTGAAAGCCTTGCAATTCAATGCTCTCAAATTTGGTGATGCTATTTCAAAAAGGTGGCTTCAAGGGAACTCATCATCCTTCACTTGCATCATATGCATGCTACCTCCAAGTAGGGCTTTCCTTTAAGGACATCTTGTCGGTCCGCTTACTGCCTAAATTAATGAAGAGGAACAAGAAGAGCATCCATGAAATAAAGGACATCTTCTTCATTTCCCAAGCTTGCTAACAGATATGGCTTCAACCGATGACCATTAAATTTGAAGGTGCTCCCATCCTTTAGATTCATGATCTCAATAGTACCATGGGAAAAGACTTGTACAACTTCAAAGGGGCCACTCCACCTTGATCTAAGCTTTCCGGGAAACAATTTAAGTCTTGAGTTGTATAGAAGAACAAGTTGTCCCTTATGAAATTCCTTCTTGACCAACTTCTTGTCATGATAAAGCTTGCTTCTCTCCTTATACATCTTAGCATTTTCATAAGCCTCCATCCGGATTTCATCAAGCTCACATAAGTCAAGCTTCCTCTTCTCTCCCGCTTTGTCAAGATCGAAATTGAGCTCTCTAATTGCCCACCTTGCTTTGTGCTCTAATTCCACCGACAAGTGACATGCTTTACCCTACACTAACCGGTAAGGTGACATACCAAGTGGAGTCTTATAGGTGGTCCGGTAAGCCCATAGTGCATCTCTGAGTTTGGTGCTCCAATCTTTTCTTGTAATTCTCACAACTTTCTCTAGAATGCTCTTGTCCCGGTTTAAGATTTCAACTTGACCATTTGTTTGTGGATGATAAGGAGTGCCAACCTTGTGCTTGATGCCATACTTCTTGCATAGAGCCTCAAAATACTTGTTGATAAAGTGGGATCCTCCATCACTTATGATGGCCCTTGGGGTGTCATATCTTTGGAAAATATTCTCCTTAAGGAATTTGAGCACAACATTGTGATCATTTTTGGTAGTTGTAATTACTTCTACCCACTTACACATAATCAACTTTGATAAGGATGTATTGATTGCCATAAGAGCTTGAGAATGGTCCCATGAAGTCAATGCCCCAACAATCAAAAACTTCTACTTCCATGATGTTGGTGAGGGGCATTTGATTCCTTGAAGCAATGTTACCACTTCTTTGCCATTTATCACAAGTACTAACATAGGCATGTGCATCTTTGAAAAGAGTAGGCCAATAAAAACCGCAGCTTAGTACCTTGAATGCCGTCTTCTTCCCTCCAAAATGACCTCCATAAGCAAGTGTATGACAATGGGAAAGGATACTAGGAACCTCCTCTTGAGCTATGCATCTTCTTAATATTTGAATTTTGCCAAACTTGAACAAATATGGGTCATCCCACAAATAATGGCGTGCTTCCTTGAGGAATCGCTTCCTTCCTTGATAATCAAGCTCACTTGGAATGTATTTCCCTTCACTTGCATGTTAGTTCACCAAATTAGAGAACCATAAGAGTTCTTTGACATTGATGTTGAACAATTGCTTATCCGGGAAAGTGTCCTTCAAAGGAATCGAGGAGTCATTACCTCATTCAACCAATCTTAACAAATGATCAGCCACTTGGTTTTCTTTCCCCGGTTTGTCTTTGATCTCAATATCAAACTCTTGCAACAACAAAATCCATCTTATCAATCTTGGCTTAGCCTCTTCTTTGACAAAAGATGCTTCATGATCCGTGTGCACAACAACTTTGGTACCAAGCAAATAGCTTCTAAACTTCTCAAGAGCAAAGATAATTGCAAGAAGTTCATTCTCCGTTGTGGTGTAGTTAATTTGTGCATCATTCAAGGTGCGACTAGCATAGTAAATAGCATGAAGTACCTTCTCCTTCTTTTAAGCCAAAACTACTCCCATAGCATAATTCGAAGCATCACACATTAACTCAAAATAAAGAGACCAAGCCGGTGCAATCATGATAGGAGCTTCAGTGAGCATCACCTTTATTGTCTCAAATGCTTTCAAACAATTTTCATCAAACACAAAAGGAGCATCCTTGGCTAGCAAATCACAAAGGGGCTTAGATATCTTGGAGAAATCCTTCATGTACATTTTATAGAAACCAGCATGTCCAAGAAAGCTTCTAATTGCGTTGACATTATGTGGAGGTGGTAACTTGGAAATGAGCTCTACCTTGACCTTGTCAACTTCCATTCCTCTTGCACTCACCACAGGCCCAAGAATAATTCCTTCATTCACCATGAAGTGGCATTTCTCCCAATTCAAGACTAGGTTGTAATCTTCACAACTTTGAAGCACAAGTGCAAAATGGTGTAGGCATTGATCAAATGAATCACCAAAGACACTAAATTCATCCATGAACACTTCAATGAATCTCTCCACCATATCACTAAAAATGGAAATCATGCACCTTTGAAAAGTTATCGGTGCATTGCACAAACCGAATGGCATTCTTCTATAGGCAAAGGTGCCATATGGACAAGTGAAGGTGGTCTTGTCTTGGTCTTCCGGAGCAATAGGGATTTGATTGTAGCCACTATATCCATCAAGAAAGCAATAATACTCATGGCCGGCAAGTCTCTCTAGCATTTGATCAATGAATGGCAATGGAAAATGATCATTTCTTGTAGCATTGTTGAGCTTCCGGTAGTCGATGCACACTCTCCACCGATTTGCTACTCTTTGAGAGATAAGCTCTCCCTTATCATTAGCCACAACCTCATGCCACTCTTTTTGGGAACTACTTGAACCGGTGACACCCGCTTTGAATCAGAAATGGCATAGATGACACCAACATCAAGTAACTTCATTACTTCCTTCCTCACTACTTCTTGCATTGGAGGATTGAGCCTCCTTTGTGGATCTCTCATAGGCTTCATATCATCTTCAAGAAGGATCTTATGCATGCACATACTTGGACTTATGCCTTTGATATCGGCTATAGTCTAACCAATGGCCTCATTGTGATCATCCAACACCCTAAGTAGCTTTTGTTCTTGCAAACCACTCAATTGTGAAGAGATGATTACTGGCAACTTCTGGTTTGCACCAATGAAAACATACTTTAAATGAGAAGGAAGTGGTTTTATGTTAAGAGTAGGAGGATACTTAATTGATGGAAGTAAATGGGTATAGTTAATCAGAGGTATCTCCATCTTTGGTTACAAATACGGAGTGCAAGGCCTTAAGGCTTCAAGCATAAGCTCTACTTCTTTGGTTGCCTATTCAATGAACTCTATACCATTATGATGCAAACATGTCTCCAATGGATCTTGGGATGCAGTTTTAATGAAAGTTTTCTCCATCATCTTGTCAATACCATCCAAAATATCAATCCGGAAACAATCATAGGCATTTGATGGCTTACTCATTGCATCAAAGATTCTAAAAGCAATGGTGGTATCATGAACGGTCATGGTCATCAAGCCCTCCTTGACATCAATCTTAGTACCGGCGATTACTATAAATGCTCTCCCAAGGATGATAGGTAACTCTTTTTCATGAAGAGCAGCCTCTTCCATGTCTAAAATGATGAAATCCGCTGTTAGGATCAAGTCTTCTACCTTCACAAGAACATCTTCCACAACCCCTCTTGGGTAAACAGTACTTCTATCTGCCATTTGCAAAGAGATATCAATGGACCGGATTTCACCAATTCCAAGGGATTCATAGACGCTATAAGGCATTAAGTTGATACTAGCACCCAAATCCATCAAAGCTTTATTAAAGAAGGTTTTACCTATCTTGCATGGAACGGTGAATGAACCCGGATCTTTCAACTTTGGTGGAAGCTTTCTTTGCAAAACCGCACTAACTTCTTCCCTTAGACACACTTTCTCATCCTTCTCAAACTTCCTCTTGTGGGTACATAGCTCCTTGAGAAACTTAGCATATGTAGGAATTGTTTTGATTGCATCCAAAAGAGGGATGTGAATCTCCACCTTCCTAAATAAGTCAAGAAACTCCTTCACCTTCTCATTCTTTTGCCTCACTACCTCTTTTCTTTGAAATTGAGGATAAGGAAGGGAAACTTCTTTCTCTTGAACTATCTTCATACGAGGATTGAAAGTGATACCTCTCTTGAATGGTTTTTCGGTTGAAGTGGAGCCTTCTTTGTGATAAGTTCCGGCCTTGATATTAAGTTTATTCTTCAAGGCTTCCTCTTGCACTTCTTCTTCTTCTAAAGCTACTCTCAAACCCAAAGGTTTGTCAAAGGCATTCGTCTTCTCATTCAAAGCTTCTTCACCATTATTAAACCCCAAGATGACTTCTTCATGTGACAACTCTCTTGCCTTGGCCTTTTCTCTCTTTTCAAAATCGGGTGGCTCTCTAGGAGTCATAACTTCCTCATTGGTAGGCATGTACACATTATTCTCAACTTGCCTTCCACTTCTCAAAGTAGTAATGGACTTGGCTTCATGCCCTGGGTTGTTCTCCACTTGACTTGGAAACACACCTTGCTTCATTCGGCTCAACTCTTGGGCTAGTTGCCCCATTTGTATCTCAAGCTTGCCCATGCTTTGGTGAAGGACATTGATCTTTTCATCTTGCTTGGCTTGAATACCCTTGTTCTCTACAAAGAAACTCATCAACATGTCTTCAACACTAGGCTTCTTCAATGACTTTTGAGGTGGCACTATAGGTTGTGCTTGAGGTGGAGGTTGATAAGGCGCCCTTTGGAATTGATTATTGGCTCTTTGATTATTGTAGTTGGAGGAGATTGCACCTTGAAAGCCACCACCACTAGGCCTTGATCACGATTGCCTAACCATTGTTCTTGGATTTGGTTGCCTCCCCACCCAAAGTTAGGGTGGTTCCTCCATCCGGGATTATAGGTGTTACTATACGGATCATTTCTTGGCCTTGGTTGGAAACCAACTTGGTTGCATTGCTCCATATCAACTTGAAGTACACCTCCTCTTGGACAAAGCATTGTCTCATGTTGATCACTCTCACAGATTAAGCACACTTGCTCAACCATCTTGCTTGACATAGGTTGGAGTTGCTCCTGGTTTCCTTGAGCATTAAGAATCAAGTCTAGCTTCTTATTAATGTTGGCCTCAATCCTTTTCAACTCAACTTGCATTTGAGTATTTGGTGGATCCATCTCATACATACCTCATCTTCTTTGTTGATCCTTCAAAATGACAGTGGCTTCTTTCACCGGTCTTCTATCACTTTGATTATCATAGAGTTGGGATGACTCGGCTAATGAGTCAAGAACACTTTCTGCTTCTATCTCATTCTTCTCCATGAAGCTCCCTTGACAATCATTGTCAATTCTTCTCTTTGTATCTTGACTTGACCCATTGTAGAAAGTGCTCAATAGCAACCACTTCTTGACACCATGATTAGAGCAATTTTGCTCCATGTCTTTGAATCTCTCCCAAGACTCATGGAACAACTCTAATGGAAACTCTTGGAAAGTCATGAGTAAGTTCCTTAATGCATTGATCTTTGATGGTGGAAAGTACTTCTTGAGGAATGTGGCTTTCATGTCATCGCATGATTTCATACTTGCCGCAGGAATCTTGTGTAACCAATCTTTAGCTTTATCCTTCAATGAGAAGGGGAAAAGCCTTAGCCTAAGATTGTCTTCATCAATACCATTGAGTTGGACCGTTGAGCAAAATTCATTGAAGAGCTTGATGTGCCTAAAAGGATCGCCGGTGAAGCCACTATCAAAAGCCGGTAGAAGTTGCAAGGTGCTTGGCATAATGGAAAAGGCATGAGCACATGGTGGCAAGACAATGCAACTTGGATGATTTGTGAAAGTAGGAACAATATAGTCCTTCAATGGCCTTGGTTCATCACCCATCTTTAGTTTAGGATGATCCTCCCTTAGTTGTCTTATCAACTCCTTTGCTCTTCGATCAACGTATTGAAGTAAAGTGGGTAGACCGATGGGACAAGGTTCTTCTTCACTACTATCCTCTTGAATGATATGGTGTTGATCGTCACTTGGTGTGCTTGGAGGAGATGGATGCTCTTCACTTGATTGAGCAACAAGATTCATACACACCTAAAGAACACATAAGGTGAAGGATATAAATAACTATATTTAAAATAAAATGCAAGGTATATACAAAAATTTAAAAATTGCGACTTTTTATTATTATTATTTTGGATTAAATTCTGTTTACTACCTTATACTTCCAAGGGTTCATCAGTTCAGTCTCTGCACTTATAATTTAATCAGAAAAGTCCTTATACTCTCCAATTTCACCAAATCGATCCAATCCGTCACTATTCCATCAATTTTCGCTGTTAAAATGCTGACGTGGGACCTTCTCACAAGAAAAATTCTCAAACTACCCATCGCTAGGCAGCCCGCCAACCCGTCAGTGTTGTGAATGCAGATGGATAGTTTGGAAATTTTCCCTGAAAATTGACGGAATGGTGACAGATTGGATCGATTTGATGAAATTGGAGAGTGCAAGGACTTTTCTGATTAAATTAGAAGTGCAGGGACTGAACTGATGAACCCTTGAAAGTATAGGGCAGTAAGCAGAATTTTTTCCTATTTTTTTTCTTTTCAATAAGTAAAGAGAAGAGGAATCTGATATTTGAGTGTTGCCTATCACACAACAGTTCGGTAATTTCTTTCAATGCGACCAGGTAAGGAAAGAAAAGATTTTGGTGGAGTAATGCTCGCTATTCAACCTTTCGGTTACCTTTCTCTTTTCGATCCTTGCCTAGACATCGCATTAATTGAGTAAACCTACTTATGTTGAACAAGTAAGTTCAACGTTACAAAGACAAAATTCCTAATATAATTTACTCTAATTAATATTTTTTTTATTTTTTATATTTATTTATTTATTTTTTTGACAAATTTCTACCAACTTCTAATCCAAAAGAAATAAATCTAACTATCAAATATTTAATTTTTGCAACTAAAAAGAAATTGCAATAAGTAATAAGCAGATAGCAACTAGCAAATAGGCAAGATTAAATTTTTTATTTTTCATTTTTTATTTTCAACATGCTCACAATTTGTCGTTTTCTTACCACAATTTACTAACTTACTTACTTACCTAAAGTACTTATCACAATTTTGAAAATAAGGTAAGTACCACAAAAATTAACAAAACAAAGAAAATGTAAGAACACAATTTGAAACACAAAAAAAAATAAAATTTCTAGCCACCCGAAGGTAAACCGAGCGAGGAATCGGATTTTACTCCAATCCCCGGGCAAAAACTTGTTAGACAAATAGTCACCCTCAAGTATAAGGGCCAAGTTATAGTGTAGGGATTATGAGTAAGGGATATTGTATCCAAAGGATTGGAAAACCCACTCTAGCTAAGAAAAACCTAAAGGATACTAGATGAATATGCAAATGTACAAATTACAAACAAGGGCTCACAAATGAACCGAAGTTCATGGTGATTATATGCAAGATGGGGTAGTGTTTTGATTTTAGTTTTAGAGATGATTTGATTCAGAAATAGCTAAATGAATACTTCAAATGTAAAATGGCCTAAGCTAAATTAGATATAATAAAATGGATGAGAGTTAGGACTTAAGGTTTTCACCTCTACCCTTTCTTGCAAACAATGATGCTTCTATAATGATTGATGCCATTTTAATTAACCAATTTCTCTCCTTGCATCCCTTTCGGGTATGACAAGGGACATACTCCTTTGATGATATCAAGTAACCCCTCCCGGGTGTAGAACTTAACTATTTAAGTCATGCATTTCAATCCGATTAGGTATCTAATGCATATACCTAAGTGTATAAAAAGCTTGGAGATGAAGAAATTATGCAAACCAACCAAGCTTATCTCTAAGTGATTATAGTTCACAACTCTAACATGCACATATGATATGCTATCATGCTTCAAACAATCAAGATTAATCAAGGCTTAATTATTTCTCATGTCATGGCAAATATTCATACCCAAATTGATTAAGTTTAAGCATAAACATTCAACTCCTGAACTAGCATGTTAAGGTGCTAAAGAAAAGTGCATCAACCATAATATTTACTTCAAAGTCATACAAGATTGGCTAGGGCTTTCAACCCTAGCCCCAGCAACCTAACTACTCACTCATAATCAAATAAATAAGCTCCAACATATTTATGAACATCAAACTAAAAAGTAGGGATAGATAAGTGACTAGTGATGATCAAATTGAGGATGATGTAGATGAACTCGTGGAGGTTTTGTCATGGTGATGATGATTGCTCAATTGGTGCTAGACTCCTCTCCTTCTTCTTCAAAGATTGATGATGGAATATGAGAATTGAAAATGATCAAGTTGTGAAATTGTGGAGCGGTGAAGCTTTATGTATATGAAATAGAATGGGTAGATGGGAAAAATGATGACTTTGGTGGTGGTGTTGGTAATAGATGGTATGAATTGATGGTAGTGGTGATGGAGGTTGTGGATTGATGGTGGTGGTGATGGAGGTTTTGTGGAGGAGATGGTAGTGGATTGTAGAGAATATAGAGAGAGAAAAAGATCTAATGAAGTGGTATGTGGGTTGGTGTCAAGAGTGTAATGAAATAATGCTTATATAGAGAAGATAAAGAGGAGTATGATAGTGGAAGTAATGATGAAAGTAGAATAAATGAGATGGAGTTGAAGTAATGATGAAAGTAGGGACAAATGAGGTGGAATATGATAGTGAAGTAATGATAAAAGTAGAATAAATGAGGTGGAATAGGATAGTGGAAGTATAGATGAAAGTAGAACAAATGAGGTGGAGTGGAAGTATGGATGAAAGTAGAATAAATGTGGTGGAGTGGAAGTAATGATGAAAGTAGAGACAAATGAGGTGAAATATGATAATGGAAGTATGGAGGTGGAGTATGAGTGGAAGTAATGATTAAAGAGTGTAGAAAAACATAGCAAAAGGAAAAGAGTAGAGCATCTAAGTTCTCTTTATTATGAGTGAGAGACATGAAAATGATAAGTGATGGAAATGGTTTTGGGTCACTTTCTGCTCCTTTATTCCTTCAATTATATCTCCACCAAGCATTCGTAATGGGCCTTCGACTTCTTCATATCAAATGATCCACTATGAGTGTAGATCATCCTGTAAAAGTTTAGAGCTTACTGCCATGTGGTTGGGCCGGAAATGCTGCTGGACTCCTTACAGTTCTGGTTTTCTAGTTTTGTCTTTCAGAAAATTAGACTGAATGTTTGAAGGTCTTCTACTTCAATCTAGCTCTTCCACTATTCATAAGAAATGATCATTGGGGTGTCTAAAATGAATCTGAAAAGTCTTAGCTTATTTGGATTTCGTTTAGTCTGCGGCCATCCTTCCTTGTTAGGTTTCTCTTAGCCGAAGTAGGAAAATGTGCTAAAGTTGACTTTTCATTTTCATGCTTCCATCATTTCCTAGTATGATAAAGAAAACATACTAAATATTTATATAAATATACACAAAGCTTAAGAAAAAGTATAAGATTAAGAAAATAATGGAATTGGATAAATAACATTAAATTGGACTTTAGAACAAGTAATTTCCATGTTTTAGGGTAACAAATATGTATATGAATTATGATCCAATATTTGTCCCCCTCCCTCTTCCCAATAAACTTTTATTTCCCCCAATAAAAACTTTTAAGATAATAAAATTTTATAATAATATCCGGTGACCTCTCCGATGACCTTTTAAGGAACATTCAACGACCTTCAGAGAGGTTTTTGGCAACCAGTATCTATGAAGTCTGGCCTCCTCTAACAACCACATCGGTGAAGGTCTAGTAACCTCCGGCAAAGTTCCATGGTCGGTGACCTTCTATAAGGTTTTCGACATAGTCCGCAAACCTCCGAGAAAGTCTTTTATGACTTATCTCTCTTCCACTTTCTCTCTTTATGTGACAAAAAGGTGAGGATAAAATAGTCCCAAAAATAAAATAAAATAAAAAGCTTAATTGGATATTAGGGGACAAAATGAGACATCTTAAGGGTGGTGGTGGTGGTGAAAATTAATAATTAGTTGGGGTAAGAGAGGATGAAATCAGCTGTCCCCAATACACTATCCCTACTCTGTCCCTATGCATTCATTGGTCCACAAAGATTAAGATAACATTTTCGTAATATTTTGTTCCATTTTTTATTCTTTATGGATCAATGAATGCATGAAGACAAAATGAGGATAGTGTAATTGGGGACATCTAATTTCATTCCGGGGTAAGAGGAGTTAATGTCCTTAGAAGTAGAGTAAAGAGGCATTTCCCTTTTCTTTTCTTTTCTTTCTACTAGGTTGACTTACGAGCAAAAAAAGTATATAAGGTGGCTTTAGAAGAGCTTCCAATGCAGATGAGGTTTCCTGTGCTATTTCTAGAAGGTTCACTATGACATCTGTCTTATCTATTTTGAATTAGTAGTAGGGGAGTGAAATCCACACTCCGTAGTTTGTAATCCATACTCTCTATTTTCATCTTTAGTCAAAATTATCATAAAAAGATAAAATTTAAGCTTTTTTTATTTTTTAGGAATAAAATAAGGGATTAGGCGATCTTTACAACTGGCGCCTACCCTCCCTAAAGGGAGAGGAAAACTACACCCAGAGACCCACCGCCCTTCCCCTTATTTAAATTTATTAAAATAATATATAGCAAAGTTCACAACAGAAATGGGGGTGAGAACCAAACCCAATTCGACAAAAAACAAAAAGAGAGACAACGTCTCCCTATACAATAAACCTGAAACAAATTGGAACCCCAAAAGAGGGTCCATAAACATGTAATCATGAGAAATGGTAGTCTGGTTTAGAGGAGAAGTCATGACCAAAAGAAAAGACTAGAAATTGTGGCATGAAAGGCCACCACTGAACTCCAACCTGAATAGCATCATAATTAGCAAGAACATTCACTACTTTGTTTCCTTCTCTAAAGATGTGAGAGACATGTTCCCTCATTTGTTAAACCATAAGATGACAACTGGCCCATAAAGTTCTTAAGCGCCATGGAATTAGGTGTGGATTATGAAATAAGAGACAACAAGCATGGAATCTGTTTCCACCCATAAATTGGACCAACCTTTTTGAGTAGCAATCTTTATGGCATCCACTACTGGTTTTACCTCAACATCCAAAGCACTTGGGACATTAACTTGATGAGCGAAAGCACCAAGACATATGCAGAATCATCTCTGAAAACACACCTAAAACCTGTAGTACCATTCTCTCAGAATGAACCATCAGTATTTACCTTGATAAAGTTAGAAGAAGGAGGATATGACAGGGATGTAATGAGGTGCCCCAGGGCTCAAAGAAGACGAGCCTAGGATTGTGAAGATAGATAACCCACTTGTAGCAACTTGGGAAGGCCTAAAAGCATGCTTTACTGACTCTTTGATTGAAGCAGTACAAAGCTGCTTAAAGCTTAAGAAGCAACATATGCCCCCTTTATGTTTCAATTTATTTCTCTCCAACCAAGTACACCAAAGGACATTACAAACTGAAACAAACCAGAGCAACTTGGCAGACTTGTTAAGAAAAGTCAGCAAATTATCATTAAAATAATCAGTGAGAGAAGTACCTGGAGGAATGTGGAACCTGAACAAATACAATAACCAAGTCTAGATTGGATGCACAACAAAGCAAGTAAGGAGGTGATGGTCAATAGACTCGGCATCACTGCCACATAGGTAATATCTGGAGCAGAGTGCAATACCTATCCACTGCATCCTGTTTTCTGTCTGAATCTGATTGTGCAATTTCTTCCAAGTGGTCAAGCTTTTTTGAGGTTGGATAACAACATTCCAAATTCTTTCTTCCCATGCAAGCTTGGGCCGCTGGTTGGCTGGAGAAATATAAGCCAACTTGGATGACAAACAACCAGAAAAAGCAGCCGCCCAAACCAATATATCATTAGTTTCTGTTGCTGGCAGATCACCCTACAGATTGAGGCAATTAAATCAAGGCGTAAGCTTCTAAAACTCTTAGGGAAAGACCATTCACCATCCTAAACAAAATCCAAGACTTTGTCTTGCAAATAATCACAAGTTTTTGGTTCATAGTTGAGAGTTTTTGCTATCGACTCTCCCAACCAATTATCAAGCCAAAATTTGATAATGTCACCTTTGCCAACAACCTACTGCACTCCTGACAGTAAAGTCGGCCAAAGTTTTCTCAAACCTAGCTAGACTGAAGACTTCTTGTAATATGAAGAAGGCTACAAGCCTTCAGATAAAAAACGATCATGAAGAAAGCTAGCTAAAGATGTAAATCTTGAAGCAACATCCCAATACATTTTAGAAGAAAATATTGATTCAAAGTGAATAAATTTGTTAAGGCCCAAGCCACCTTGAGCATTTGGGAGACAACAGTAGTTCCAAGCAACTAAGGCTAAACCTGATTTAAGAGGATCTCCATTCCAAAAAAAATTACGAACCTAACCTTGAACTTTGGCTAAAAAGCTTTAGGCCATTCATATACTTGGAAGCGACATATTAGTTGGCTTTGTACCACTGAATCAATTAATTGAACAACCAACTTGAGAGAGTTGCTTACCCTTCCAACAGCTAAGCTTGCACCAGACGTTGTGGGCAATAGGCATCAAGAAATCTGATTTGGGACAACCCATAAAGATAGGCATCCCACGGTAAGTGAAAGGAAGGGAGCCTACTTGAATGCCTAGAAGTCGTTGAATACTATCTTCCCTGTGGGATGCAAACTTTCCCAAAAATAGTTTAAATTTAGCTTTATTAATACACTAACCTGAATTGACCGTGTATTCCTCTATGAAATTCATAAGGTTGCGAAGTTGTCGGATACTGCCTTGCAGAAATTCCATGACATTTTTTGCAAATAGAGCATGAGCGGAAGGCTTTAAAGAAGAGGGGGCAGCAATGCAGTTAGTTTTATTCCCATATACCAGCAGAGATAGACCCCGTCTTCGCTAGACAGAAAAGAAGAGGTGATAATGGATCTCCTTGCCTCACTCCCCTTAAACACGTAAAGAAACCACTTGTCTGACTATTGATATTTATGGAGATGTGTGCAGATTTTGGGATGTTATGAATGTACTAAACAAAAGTATCAGTGAAGCCAAAATTCCTTAAAACTGGAGGAAGTTCCAGTCAAGGGTGTCAAAAGTTTTCTTAATATCAAACTTGATTGCAATATTTCAACACCTGCAATAAGTATCCAGCAAATTCACACACTCAAAAGTAATAGTAATATGATCAATAATCGAACGTTCCTTAATGAAAGCACTCTGCTGAGGGGAAATGATTCTTAAAGCAATTGGCCCAAGACGATCCACTAGAATTTTTGTGGTAATTTTAAACACAAAGTTGGCTAGAGCGATTGGTCAGTAGTCAGAAATACTTTCACATTTTTCAACTTTAGCAAATTCAAATTGAATTACAGCATTATAAACCTACCCTTAAAGAAACTCTGAACTGATAAAGTAACGTCATGAGCAACAATCTACCAACAATGCTTAAAGAAACAACCTCCAAAATCATCTGGACGAGGACTACTAAAACTATCCATATCATTAACAACAGCTAGAATTTCATCACATGTCGGAATGGACAGAAGCATGTGGGATCACCCTCTCAACTGGGCCGGTATCAATAATAAAATGATCTCTAGAGAAACAGTTCTGAAAGTGCTGCACAAAGTGGACTGACAGTGCATCTTGGTCACTAATAACTTCTCCTTCCACTGTGATTGAAGAGATGGTCTTATTCAACATTCTTAGCTGGATCATATTGTACAAAAAAGAAGTATTCCTGTCACTATCAGTCAACCACATGATTCTTAACTTATATGGAGAAAAGCTTGCAAAGAGAGGTCTAAGATGAACTTGGACTGAGTAGAATCGTCACGTTGAAATCTGTCCTTGATGGGCCAAGTCTTGAAATTTCAACTTGAATGTCGTCAAGCGTTGCTTTGGAAGAGCGAACTCGGCCATGACCATCCCTAATTTGGTTTTGACTCCAGCTTCTTAACATTCCTTTGAGAGCCCTAAGCTTAGAAGCTAATACGAATTGAGGGCAACCATAGAATTCAAGTGATTCCCAATCATCTTTCACTAAGTCAAAAAAACCTGATTGTTGAAGCCAAAGACTCTGAAATCTGAACATCGATTTCAACTACACTGTCAGTCTAGAACATGAAAGCATAATTGGACAATGGTCTGAGGTTGCCCTAGTGAGAGCGCAACAATCAATAGTAGCCCAAGAGTTCAACCAATTCAAATTCCCAATTACCCGATCCAATCTGACATCAATACTATGATTAGTCCAAGTGAGCTAGCTCTTTAGTTGGAATATCCAAAAGTTCACATGATTCACACATCTGTTGAAACATAATGCAAGAGGTAGTGGATGGAGGAGGTCATCCTTTCTTTTCACGAGTCCCCAATATACAGTTAAAATCCCCGAAGACTACTCAAGGAGAGCTAGTGGCCTGAGAATAAACAGTAGCCAAGTCCTGCCATAACAGCCTTCTTCTAGTAATTGTGGTTTTTGCATATAAAGCAGTAAAGAAACAATTAATCCCCTCTATGGCGCATGAGACAGTGACATGCTGCAATGTTGCTGAAAGTAGATGGACCCGAAAAGATTCATGACATAGAAACCAAAGGTTGGGGACCTGTGATCCCCTATCACTAGTAGCAACTGGGACAAGTCCTAGTGAGCTCCAATAGGAAACAGGAATAGAATCAATTACAACAAAAGGTTCTGAAATGCAAATCACTAAAGGTTTAAGAGTACGAACTATATTTGTAAGCGCCCATTACGTGTCATCATTAGCAATGCCACGGGTGTTCCGATAGATTACTTTCATTTGGTAATTTTTAGTTTCACTCCCAATGGAGTGGGAGCACAACTAAAGGACTACAAACTAGAACTAGGTTTCAACTGCTTGAGCTTCTCAAACTTTTTCAACTGCTTCTTAGCTTTTTTGGTGATTATAGGAGTGAATTCGGTTTCCTCCAACGATTGAGAAGGTGGATCAGAAGTGCTTGCCTCCACTATTGGGATGTCAGAATGAATCAGGCCTTATTATTAGCATATGTGAGAGCAGTAGAGCCTTCACAAGTAGGCTCCTGAGGCTCTTGATGTTTACAACTGAAACCAGGAGGATTACTATCAATTGAATATGGCTGCTGTTGTGGTGAAGAACTGCCAACAACATGTATCAGAGTTGAAACTTATTGTAGAGTAGGTTCAATGTCAAACGATACTAAGGTAGTAGACCGTAAATCTACCTGCTCATCAGAATATAATGTTAGACCCGTTTCACTTGCACTAGAGGATCCTTGAACCGGATCACCACTCACATGTCCTCGTATTTGAGATTGACGAGACCGTGAAGCTCTCTTCTTTGATCGATATCTTGACCTAACGACAGATCATCCCCGAGTCGGCACATGGTGACTCAAAGAATTGATATCGGCCTCAGCTCACAGTTTTGCATTGCATTTTGAAGCTACATGCCCAATGATTCCACAAGCATCACAAAACTCTGGCACGGTTTCATAATCGATCCCAATTACAATTGCTTCACCATTCTCTCTAAAAACCTGTAACTGCTGAGGAATAAGCCTAGAAAAATCCACATCAATCAAGATTCTTGCGTAGAGACCAAGTGAATGGCTGGCAGTTCTAGGATTAAGCTTCACTGGCATACCTACTCCACGTGTAATCTCAAACAAGGTTTGGTGTTCCTAGTAAGCAACACCCATGTCCCAAAATCTCTAACCACACCTATGCAAAGGTGTTTTTGTAAGACACTGGAGAAAAACTTACCGTCCACTTGATCAGACGCAAAAATCTTGGCTTCAGGTTTACAGAGCCTAAAGACCAGATTTTTGTATGTCTTCTAAGGAGTTGAAGTGCATTAGGAAGAATCCCTTACCCACTGAATTTATGTCTTTGATACGTGCAAAAGCTACACCAATTTAAACCCTGAAAAATATCATCATTAGTATAGAGCAAATAGGGTATCGTTCAAAACCGGGGATTGAGGGTACAAACATGTGAAACGAAAACAAAGAAATTAAAGAGAAGAATTTACAAGTTACGAAATTATTAGAACACTTTACAAGTTTACAATTATAAGCATGCTTTAAAGTTAGAACAACAAAGAGTTAGAGAGAAGAACATACATGTATCACATGAAAGTAAGAAAGAAAGAATGAGAGAGAGAAACGAAAATCACAAGTATATATATACACATAATTCGAAAGGAAGAGAGAATTCAAGTTAGAATAGGTTTTGGAAATACTAATCCTACTTAAATACATTTTACAAGTCATAGTCACATTAGAAAATCATAAACAACAAGGATACAAAGTCTAAATCAAGTCAAATAAGAAATCCTAAGTCAAAACTAACTCTAACTACTTTTCCTAAACAACACCAAAAGAATTCCTATGTTTTAGCGACTCCTAAAAAACACAAAACAAATCCCTAAAAACCACCAAATTAATTCCTAGAAAACACTAACACATATTTACTATTCACGGAGACACTATTCATGAATTTTTAAAAACATTTATTTTATTTTATTTATTTTATTATTTCCATGAACATGCTAACTAAGAATCTAAGTTTAATTTAATTATTTACAAATATATACGAACAAGAAAACATAAAGATAGGGGGGTTTTTGAAGATTAAAATGTAAATTTTCAGAAAAAAAATAAAAGAATAAAAGCAAAGAAATCGTTTTATATACATAGGTGGGAAAAGAAGAATTTTTGGAAAACAATTCATTAAGAACAATTCAAGAACAACATATTCATGCATCCCTTAATCTTGTTTATTACCAAGAACGCCATCAATCAAGACACAAAGATCAAAGCAACCAATGTCCCTTTTAACTTTCTTTCTTAAGTTAATCGAAATAGCAAAGCACCAAATCAATTTATTTTGAAAACCCGAATACACACATACGTTGAAAATTCGTTTTCAAATCATTAAGTTCAAGAAAGAATTGATGAACATGCAAATCCAAGCGTGTCAAAACTATTCATCACATGCATAATCTGATTTACGACTCAAAGCAAGCCTTCACTACATATTGAATTAGAGTTTACAAAGCAAACCTAATTACTAGCAAGTTACATGCAATTCATCCTATTATGTTTGTCAGACCAAGTGAATCATTGACATGTACTGAAGCACAAAATCAGATCATCATTCTATCAATTCGGCAATTAACAAAGATCAAGAACACATAAACATATCAAACATGAAAAGAACTATCTAAATTGAATCCAAAAATAGGTTTGTCACATCATAGTTTCGGTTTAAACAACAGAAATTCCAAAGCAGAAATTCTAACTACAAGAAAGCCATAACCGCAAATTAACATGAGAAGATGATGGTATGAACAACCCTTGATCACGTCACAAGGTCCAAAGCAGATCCAAGATGATGCACAAGTGATGAACACGGCTAGGAATGTGGATGGTCACGGCTATGCTCCTTGAAGATTGCAAAAACTGAAACTTAGAGAGAACAAGTGAGAAATCGAAATTGTGGAGAAAGAATGTGTCACCCCTGAGACGTCAAATACACTAGGTATATATAGGAGAACGTCTCAAGGCACTCCCAATTCGTTCCTACTTGACTTCTCCAAGTTCTTGTTGATTTAGGACTTCTTTGACACAAAACAGTTTCCCGGCAGACTTGATCTCCGTGTACCAAATTGGCCATAACTTCTTCTAGAAAATAGATATCACTGAGCTGTAAAACGTTTTGGAAACTAGACATCTGTAGCTTTCCAACCATATAAAGATCATAATTTTCTGAGCTCTGAGCTATTTTTTACACTCCGTTGAAATTGACTGATCTGCACAGGCGGATTTCCGAATCTGTAATGGATTTGACTTTCAAAGCACAACTCTTGTCCATTTAGGATTTCCTTCACATCACATGCCTCTCACATGTCTTCCACGCCTTGTTGAAGATTGAAACGTCAAGAACTCCCTAGAACCTTCAAGAATCTCACGGAAAATCCAATCCAAACTCAACTAGAAATCCAAACTCCTCATTGCTTTGAAATCCGAATTCTTTGAGACTTCCTCCAAGTGTGCATCGCACATGATCTTCTTGAGACTTCTAGATGCTTCATGAACGTTCCAAGGACTTCTCCTAGCTTCCACAGGTCTCCTAGTGTGAGTAGAACTCCATATGCAAGTAGGTTTCCTAGTCAAATACGAACTTCTTTTCCGAGATGCTTCTACACTCTTCCGGAACTTTCTTGAGTAATCCTTATCCAACAGGGACTCCTTATCACACTAGTATTCCTTATCTGAGTAGAATTGGGTTTCCTTGTCCAAGTAGAACTCCTAGTCCAAGTCAGCTTCAGATTCCTACTCCAACTGGGATTCCTTTTCCTAGTCAAACTGGGAAAACTTCCATTTCTTCATTTCTTTCCATTTCTGTGCCACTTGTGCTTCCTTAGCCATTTTTTTTGACTTTGAGACTCCATTTTATCTGAAAAACACTAACTAAGTTAAATTGATCAAGTTAAAAGAAATAACTTAGCAAAATATAGGGTTTAGATACTTATAACGTCACATTTCATGCTCCTATCAGTCTTCTGACAAGGATGGCCAGAAGAAACGTAGACGCGGCGCAAGCTCTGTGGTGCTGGGGACAATGGGATTAAAACTCTACCCACTAGATTAGTCTTACAACAATTCAGACCGTGTTGGAAGGGATCCTTGGAGACACAAATTGTGGCAAGCTCGTTCTCAATGAAAGAAGTAGGGGGATCATAAATTGAGAAATCAAGAGGAGATGATGGAGGCATAGGAGGGTCGCGGCTGTGCCGCTGGTCTGTTGGGATCGCCGACGGTCTGTGGACAGGGAGAGATGGCAGGATAAGTCATGGATTGGAAGACTAGGGCTTAGGCATGTGAGTGCGTTTCATGGATGCTATTGAACATCATTTTGTCAAGACAAAATTTAAGTTAGTAAAAGACAAAATTTAAGTTACCATAAAAGGAAGTAGAGTGTGGATTATAAAATGGAGAGTGTATATATCTCTCTTCCTTTACAAAACATACATTTTGAATGTGAATGTCATTTATCAGCATCACATTCATGTATGATTATCCCAAAAAAAAAAAAAAGAATCTTATTCTTAGACACTAAGCATTTTGTTCATCTTTTAATAACTATTTAGCATTAGCGGGATGATTATCCTACTCTAGCTATTCCGTATTCTATAACTGAAAAAAAAAAAAATGAAGACATTCTAGTAGTAAGGGTCAATACAATATTTCAAATTACCACTTGCATTACATCTCCAAAAGCTACTTGTCTTCAATCTTGAACCAGTTGATGCATCATATAGGAGGCGATATTTCTGCCATTTTATTATCATAGCTCTATGGTATGTAAGTTATGTTTGATACATAGATATTCTGGTTATAGTCATTAATACACTAGTTTGGCTTGATCTTGAATTAGTCAACTTCTATATCGAGCTACTCTGTTTTTGTATTAAACTAGTTTACTTGATTTATCGTACACCATAGATGAACCTATCAAGTATAATAATTCTTAAATCATAAGACATATGACCCTAAATTTATAAGACTAGTTTTTGAACAGTCTAGATATATCACTTCCCTTTCTTTTGGATGACATGCAATTAATATTCGTTTCTGAACTGCTCGTCAAATGGATAATCTAGTGAAAGAGATATAATCTAGAATTACAGAACTCTAGATTTCATGAATCAAGTAGGAGCAAACAAGTCTGATATAATTTTTTTATAAAAAAAATATATACATATATATATATATAATATAAAATAAAAAAATAAAAAAACCCTAAGAAGGTCATCAATGACGGCACTTGCCAAAACTAGAAGGTCATCAATGACATTTGCCAAAACTATATATACCAGGTCCAATAATTAGTAATGGTAGAGATTATCCGATAAGGGTGGTGCTATTCACATATCTATTTTCTCTACACTCAACCCTCTATTTTTTCATTACTTTAATATAATTTTTTTTTACAAATTAGTCTAACTACCCTCTCTTGTAATTATGCTTTTTTTTTCCTATTTGGTAAGTCAATCATGAATTAAACATTATTATACAACAAACCAATTTTTCTCGTGAATGTCATTGCTGATTAGAAAAAAAAAATTAATAGGCAAGACAAAGTGCAATATGTCAAAAGTTCTGTAATTAGTGTGGCAAAGATTATGGCTCAGATGAAAAATCACGATGTAACTGAGTTTGGGGATTTAGGTCTGTCATCATGACTGCTATACAAAACTGAAGAAAGATACAAGGATATCACCTAAACTAAAGGAGATCCAAAACCTCTCACATTTGATTAAGCAACGTTGATTTAAGATATCATTCTTAGTGACATAAAACATTTTGTAGAGTGATGATAAAGTCAAAATGAAATCAAAACGTCAATAATTTCAAAATTACCAATTAACTCGAGTCAAAACTATGATTAACAAGCAAGCCATACCAAAATCAAACTAAGATGAACATAACGCACAAATTTAAAGCTCCTAGTCCACCAAATTGCTGAGAAATTTTATCTTTTTAGCGGAGAGCGATGGATTGAAATACACCAAATAATTTCAGTTAGAATCTTACTAGGAATGATAGATTCAAAGGGGCTCGAATGATCACTAAATTCATATTTTTCTTCCTATAATTTTTTTTTTCCAAAGATAGGTCTAAAGTTACTTGTTCTGCCATAATTAAACTTCAAAGTATCACGTTAGAGAGATAGAATGACTATACTAGAGAAGTTTTTGATGAAAAAGAAAGAAAAGATCGTAAAGAGTTTTGAAGTTCTCTGTGTCTGCAGGAAAATAAGAGTTTAAGATCTGGGGATGATTGACTTGCCAAATAAATAACAATAAAAAAATAAAATTTTAAGGGAGGGTAGTTATGATAATTTGTAAAAAAAAAAAAAACAAAGTAATAGATAAATAGAAAAGATAAGTGAATAGAGAAAATTGGATCCGATAAACTCCAAAAAATCAGGACTTGATTACATTTTAATAAATAGATTACAGTGTGAACGCGAGGGATTCCTTCCTTCGGATGCCAGAAGTGTTTTCAAGCAACTGAAAAAGACATGCAGTTGCTCTAAAGAACTTGGCTGCGCGCCAAGATCCATGCTGGGCAAGTCTGAACTCGAGTTAAACAATCTCCCTAATGTACATTAGACGCAGACAGGCCAACACATTAGGTTCCAATCGTTCGTTTTTGGTATTAACAAATTAAGCTGGATACGTACTACTGAATAAGAACTATAAGGAAACAACCGAATAACACCTACAAACATATATATATATATATACACATATGTTTTATATAGAACCTCTGGCCCGGACATCCACAACCAGTTGATCAAAATGAAAAAATAGACTTGGAGGCAGAAACAGATAGAGAATGGTTCCACTTTGATACATCCACACAATGACTAGTGTTTGCAATTGCACCTGCCACGTCTCGAAATTTAAATTGACGTCTCGAAATTTAAATTGATAGCACACTTTTATCATCTGTACGTTGAATACTACATATGACCAAGGCATTACCAATTTTCTTCCGGATGAAGCAAATGAGATTCCCAAAATACCTTGCTGAAATTAGTAGTGAATCATCCACTTTTAAATTATAGTTTCATTTGCAGTTGGTAAGATTTTTCTATCTTCAACATGTCACCTCATATGTGACATTACAACTAGATCGCACGGGCAATCAATTTCCACAGCGAAAACTAATGGTTAAGTCATATATATAGGCATCTTTCCAAAACCTGGCCATCATTCATTCACTTAAGCCAACACAATTTTGAGATCTCATCATTCATTTCAAAAATCAAACTCTTACGCTACAAGTATTACATTTTTTCTGAAATCCAAACTAAAGTTTGACCCATGAAATCGGGCTCATAACATGATCGAAACTCGAAAGGATAAAGAGCTTGAATGCCATGTTAAATAAAGAGTTAAAACATCATATTTATGTGATTTTATTTATCATTTTTTCCCTTTTTTAGTAAGACTTGTTGTAGTTGTTATCAAGTCTTGATTAGTGAAATTGCTAAATACAATCAGGGAACATAATGCCTAGATCTCATATTACAATACGCAATGCGAAAGAATCTCGAATAATGACAGAAGCCTCCACTGATTCTATATATTCAAACACGTGCATTTTAGCAAGGTATGTCTTCTAAGTAATTCCATTTGCTTTACAACAGTGACATACCAAAAAGATAATGCTAAATCAATTCCATAGAATAACTAAATCAGCTTTCCCACTATATTTCCGCTTGACAACACTTGATTTGTTCCATCATTAAGAGGCTGCGTCCATTTAGAAATACAAACAGTTCGTTGCCTCACTAGCTAAGATAGACAGGACACACTTACTACGTAGACAACAACAAAGCCCAGATAGCCCTATCAAATGCAGTAGGGGCTATTGAAAGTAAAAGCCAACTAGAACTAAAACTAAGAATGTAATCAGCAGGAGCTTACTGAAAGTAAAAACCATTAAACCATACCCTAGAAATAGGGGCATATAAGCTTTGGGAAAATTATAGCCCAATGTGGACTCAATGTATGAATCCGAGCCCAAGCTTCATCCAAGAAAGCAGGGACACACCAGCCCACGTAGCCCAGCCCAAAAAATTCAATGAGCCGCCCCAAAAGATCCCGCTAAACTTGATGGCTACTTGTGCGGATTTGCACGCATGCACTACACTGCAGTCTGCTTCAAGAAACCAAAAGCCACTACGAATTTGTTCGAGTAATTTTTGAATTTTTTTTAACAATAATGATAATAATTGAACTATGAACTATTACAATCATTTAGATTAACATCCTTATAAAATTGAGAGTATATATCAATTACAATTAGGCTGAACTTGAGATAAAAGTAGGGCATGCTAGAAGGCTGTCGTACCATACCAACATGCTCTATTACAAGAGAACTGAAGCACATCTCTTGAAAATAAGTAACTAAAGCAATAGTGTAAATTCGATTACTTCTTGTCATATCAATTTACTTGATTAATCTTTTTCAAAACAATAATAATAATTAATTTAATGATATCATCAATTTAATAGAATAATCTCACCCTTGCATTTACATAGCAACGCAACGCTATAACCAAAATAATTACACGAAAGTGCGCTATATAATGTGGTTTCATAAAATTTGGAGACATTTATTCACAGATAAATTTCTTTACAAAGGAACAAAAAGCAAAAAGCAAAAGAAAAACACCATAACATACTATTGATTGATAATCAAGAAACGTACATCTAGGATACTCCACTGGAATTCATATTTGGCTGCCTTGGAATAATTCACACGAGTTCTAGATGCAAATAAAGGTCCAGACAGCAATCTCTTGTTTTCATAAATCTAAAGTCCCATGTTCTTCAGATTCAAAGAACGTGAAGCTAGAACTCCATTAAGAAGACTGCAAAGATACCAAAAAAATATCATTATCTTTTACCCAGTCAAATTAATAGGTACATTCTTATGGATCGACATTATTAGCATTACTACTACTCGCAAACGTGCAGCTTGGCAACAACTTCTGCATAGCGTGCATGGTTCTGGGAGAAGACTTTTGATGCTTTATAGGAAATATCCCTATCCTCTACATAAGAATTATGTAATCATGACTCGGGAATTATCCTTGTTTTTTTTTTTTTAATAGTTTTATGTTCGTGTTCATCTCAATCACCTGCTTCAATTATATAGAGGACACAAAAGAATTCAAAAAATGACCCATTCGTTGTTAGCATATATACAATTTCCTTCAGATAAAAGAATTGCAATAGTTGGGAACTTGGAATTGAACTCTCCTAGTCTTCCTCGATCAAATAAACGTACAGTCAAGAAGATATTAAGAAATGTCACATTAATATGAGGTCAGGGTCTGGATGGGCCAGGAGCTGAAATGTAGGTTGGAAGATAGTGGGTTTGTTGGGACACGTTCCAAGCAGGGGGTGGAGGCCATAAACTATGAAGAACAAATCAAAACGAACTACTTATGCGTGAACACACCTCATTCAACGTACAGCTGCTTTAGTTGGCATCGTCTTCGGTTGTGTTCGTGTCTCATTCATCAATCATTAGCAATAAAATTATTTGAATTGAATCGAAACTCGCTTGTAAATTACTATAACAACTGTAGTCATATTTAATACAACGGGAGATAACAGAGAAACATCTTCAAGAGACTAGTGATTTTGAAATCAGTTTAGCCAAAATTTTGAGATAGCATACAATTCCAACAGAATAGTTAAATAAAAGTCAAATTTAACTTTGTCAAAAATCTCTAATTTTTATTTTTATTTTTTATAAATTAGATAGAGGATTAAAAGATATTTGTTCTTTACAACAGCTGATTTGAGGTGACTGACACCTACCCACAATCTAGAAAGAAAGGGGGTCATGCATCTAATTATATTTAGTTAAATAGGTCATAGGACAAAGAAAATAACTAAACCTTAAACATATGTTTCAACTTCAACGCATGTTATTTTTTTTTTTTAAATTTGATTTATAAACGTAGAGCTTCATTAGAATAAAAGTTAAAAATTGCCTAACTATATCTAATTTTTAGACAATTTAACTCTTGAAAATAGTCGTTATTGTTTCAAATGCTTACCCATGTGTTGTATTTACTCATGAACGTACGGGGATATAGTTTGTAAAAAATAGGGTGTCAATCTCAATCCTCTTAAAGAGTTAAAAGAAACTTTAAAAAAAAAAAAGATGTTTAGTTATTAATTAATTATTGAGTGAGCTCCACGGTATGATGCTACGTAAATTATTTAACATTTTGGTACATACCTGTACTCCACTTATATAAAATCCCTTCAACTATCCATGAAAATTCAGGTTCAAGGAAACCCATTTCCCATATGTCAACTTCCCACATGGCTGCTTCCGATGCCGGGAAGAAAGACAAATATCGTTCTTACTTGCATGGCGATGGAGAAAAGAATACACAATGGAGATTTGGTGCCCCTCCTAACTACGATATTGTTAACAAGCTCTTCGAAGAAGGCAGAACCAAGGTCTCTCTCTCTCTCTCTCTCTCTCTCTCATATATGGATGGGTTATCTGTTTATACAATATCTGATCAAAGTAGCTAATGATTTGTTAATCAATATTTAAAGATATGGCCACCTGGGTCACCGGAAGAAATGGTACAGAACCTTTTGAAGACTTACGAAATGGAGATCTTCCACAAAGCAAACCCCGAGGACTTCAAATCAATTGATCCAAAAAAGTACACTCTCAGCCTGAATGGTATACATATTTCTCTGTTATTGTTTCTGAATTTGCATCACTCGATCTTTTATATTAATTCCAATACACTCATATACTATACAGGTAGGGAAGCTTTGAGTTTGGAAGGTATTAAGAAACTGGGTGGAGGCTATAATCCGCTGCTGCAAAGCTCTATGCCTGAGGAGTTTCAGATCTACAAACCTGCTGAGGAAACAGCAGAGTCATCCCATAAGGTTTTCACCACTACTTTCCCACGTGGATTTGCGATAGAAGTCGTTGAAGTCTATTCCGGTCCACCGTTGATAGCCTACAAGTTCAGGCACTGGGCTTACATGGAAGGTCCGTTCAAAGGGCATGCCCCTACTGGAGAGTTGGTTCAATTCTATGGCATTGCTATTTTTGGGGTATGTATGCTCTAAGTTTGTTACGGTCTATACAAGTGCTTGTTGACTTTATCTCAAATACCTATTAGTTAATTTTCGGCTGACTCGATTATCAGGTGGATGAGCAGATGAGAGTCACAAAGGTGGACTTCTTTTACGATCCTGCAGAACTTCTTGGAGGACTAATGAAGGGTGCCAAAATTGAAAATTACGATGGAGAAGCTGGAACGACAAGTAGTTGCCCTGTCCTCAGGAACACGGGGTAGGATAGATCTAGAGACTAGAGGATGAGTGCTACAAATACCTTGTTCGAGAGGACTAGTTTGAATAAATTGTAGCAATATGGAGGCCATGTTATGGAAAAATAACGACAAAATCAACACGATTTGATGCAATAAACACGAATGGTTATAAAATGTTTGATTTGATAAAACTAAATATTTAATCATTCACTACTAATTTTCTTTTCAATTTAATTAAATAATAATTATTGTCATCTATGAGCCAAATTCAAGACCTCTAATTTACAAAGAATTCATCAAACAACTTACGATGCCAACGACTGATATTAGTATATTAAGATTGAATTTATAAGCTTGAGGTAACTTCATGGATGAAATCAGCCGTCTCCAATACACCATTCCTATTATGTCCTCATGTATCCACAAAGATTAAGAAAATATTTTTTTAATCTGTTATTCTATTTTTTATTATTTGTGAACTAATTAATGGATGAAGATAGCATAATTGAGGAGAGCTGATTTCATCTCGCAACTTCCCAAGCTTTCTCATTGTTTGTGCACAGAGAATGGGAGTAACATTTGTGGTTGGCATCGTAAATTGTTTCATGTGGAATTTGTGGATAAAGCAATTTTTGAGAAAGTTAGTGTACTGCTGATGTTGAAATTTTGTCTGGGTTTGGATCAACCATCATCTTTCTTAAGGTGGATGTCAATTTTTTTATAAGAAATTGTGGTGGTAGTTTGGCGTAATTGTGAAGTTTTAGAGCATAAGTTTTTGGCTTGGGCGGTAAACCTCTCCCAGTGCACGAGGTAGGCTGGTGCCAACCCTTGATTTCTTTATTCGGTTGGTTGCTTTAGGCATTGGTTTTTTTTTTTTTTTGTTTAATTTTTTTTTTGTTTTTTTTTTTTGGGATCTATTGGTGTTAGCGTTTGTTGGCCAAAGGTTTTTAGGTTTAAAAGGGTTAATCAAGCCTCCATTCTTGTTGCAATAATGGCTATAAATCTTTTCCTTCACATTCTTTACTAGTTGGCTATCATCGTTTTATTCACTAGGGCAATGATCTTGTTTTCCCACCGCATGTCAGATTGCATGAAATCTGAGTTCGTTGCCATCACCTCACCAAATGAGATATGAGATTTCCTTAAAGATCACTATGACCATCAGAAAATCATTTGGCTGCAAGAAACTCGCCGTGATTGGCTTAATCTGTGCTTCCAGGAATTCAAGACCGTTACAGAATATAACGTGAAAGTCTGCAGGATTCGTGCTCTTCTCTAGTATTGTGGCGAACAATTGACTAGCACTGAATTATTGGAGAAGACGTACACCAAATTTCTTAGCTCGGATAACTTACTCCAGAAGTAGTACTGTTAACCAAGTTTCACAAATTTTCCGAGCTCATCACCCAGTACTATTGCAAAGGAAATTCTATTTCCAGAGGCTAATGCTGCTTGTGGACCTCGTCTACGACTTGAGAATCAAGACAAGGCCAGTCGTCCTATCAACCTCATAACTACCGAGTGTGATGCTCGTTCGGCCAAGTGAGGTTTGGGCTTTCATCCAAACCGAGGACCTTCGGCTCCAAGGAAATCAAGACTACCTAGAGAAAGGAACAACAAGAAGGCCGGTCATCCCAAAGCAAGCGATTATAATCTCGAGCCCAATCTCTACTATCGTTGTTGTAGTATGAATCATTGGCAAAAACCTTGCCGTGCGTTTGCACAATAAGTTCAAAGTTATCATTGTGGAAATAAGCCCGAAACTAAGGGAAAAAAATGAGAACTAGATGTCTTTCTCAACCCTATGTGACAAGCTTTTATAGGGCTTAACTCGTAGCACTCTCTATGGCGGTCAAATCTCAAAATATTGTCTTATACGCAACATTTTGAAGCCTGTGTCAAGGTCTCCTTCAACGCGGTGTTAGTTTTTCAAGCATATCATCCTTAGTTGTTCTTTAACCATCGACTGCGAATCTTAACCCTAGGCTTTGCCAATCAAGGTTTGGGGACATCTTGTGGCACTTTGCTTTGCGCCTACATCATGGTCTTCTTTACATTGCTCGTAGGAGGGGACATGATTATTTTATTTTACGACTTGAAAGGATTCGCCTAAAATTTTTTGGTCTCACTACTCTTATGGATATTTTCAGTGACGATTGTTCAAAGAAGCATCTTTTCGATCGGTATTTTGATTTTTATGATTTTATTAGATTTTTTAGTAGCTCTTGGTTTCTAATGTGAAAGGAAGATCTCAAGAGTAACCGGGTAGAATGCTAACGATTTTTGTAGTAATGCTTAAAGCTGAAATTGAAGTGATTAAACCCAATAATGTCACAAATGAATGCAAACCAATCAACATATTCATTTGTGATATTCTCCTTATATAATTTAAATAAACTATGTTTTCGCACCAAATAGTTTTTTTATTTTTAGTCAAAATCAATATTCAGAAGACGAGAAGATCTTGTGTGGCAAACTAACCAAATTGTAGAAAACGTGCCTGAACCCTGTGGAAGTAGTACATAAATTGTCAGCACGACTTTTGGTTGATATACTTTTATTTTGCAATACCCAGAGACTCACTATTTTCATTTTAGATGACCCGCCAACTTTGGTTGTAGCTGCAAGTCAAATATTGACAATGTGGTCAAGTTCACAAACCCTCTGCCCTTCTATATATTTCATTTGCATTATATCCTCCATCCAACAAATCTAGCCACATCAGCTAGCAAACAAAAAAGTCTACAGAGAAAAGTGTAGAAGCAAAACTGGACGTCTCATTGCCATTGAGCCATTCCAAATTTAATTGTGACAGCGACTAGTGCTTTCCAGCAGGTTGTCGTTTGTTAGACATTGTTTCTATGTTTTCTTTGGATTAGGGAGGCACGGTAGATTAGGCTTTAGGGTTGGTTTTTTTGTCTGCTATTACTTGGGTATAGCCGTATAGGTTTGGAACCCTGGTGGATTTCCTTTGAAATTTTAGACTTGGGTATCCAGATTGAATCAATATTTAAACCTAGACCAAACGCTCAAATTGCCAACTTAAACATTTCAAAGTTGCTGGTCGATGGTGCTTGTTCATAAGCATAAGTAAAGGGTGCCTCTTTGGATGGGGGATTGATTCTCTCCATGGTGGATTATCTTGTATATTTTGCCTTGAGCTAGTATAGTTGTAACTTTAGAAATCTCATCTTATTTGTTAGCCAAATAGTGACCCTCAAGTATAAGTACCAAATTATAGTGTAGGGGATTATGAGTAGGGGATATCGTACGCAAGGTATTGGAAAACTCATTCTAACTAGGGAAAACGTAGGGATGTTAGATGAATATGTAAATGTTCAAATTATAAACAATGGCTCACAAGTGAACCAAAGATCATGGTGAATATATACAAGATGGTGTAGTGGTTTGATTTTAGTTTTGGAGATGGTTTCAACTCAAATTAACACAAGATAAAAACTTGAAATGTAAACTAGGCTATGCTAAACTAGATGTGATAGAATAGGTGGAATTTAGAGATTTAGGTTGTTCACCATAGCCCCCCTTGCATGCATTGATGTTCAAAATATAAGTAAAACAATCCCAATTATCTAATTACCCTATTAGCATCCAGATAAGATTACTAAGGCCTAAACTCCTTTGATTTGATCAACTACCGGATAAGTGCGAAACTAACTACCCAGGAACAAGTTATATTATCGGATAAGTATCAATTCCCTACTCCTAGATGTATAAAGGTTTGAGTTTAGATAATCAAGCAAGCAAACCAATCCTAAGTCTAGGTGATTTTAACTCACCACCCTCACATACACACCTAGTGTGCTATCATGCTATTAATGTTCAAGGCTATCTACTCTCTAAACATTGTTCATGTAATATCAAATGCAAAGTATTCAAATTAGCTAGATTCAAATACAAACATTCACATCTTGAATTGGCATGTGAAGATGATCATGGAAATTGCATCAAATAAGATTCAGACATCAATTAACCCTAGCCCCAACAATAGACTACTCACACATATCTACATAAACTAGAATCAACATAATGGAAAATATTAAGCTATTAAAAAATAGAGTTTAGAAATGACTAGCGATGATCACAAGTGAAGGATGATGAAGTGGTTGATCATGAAAACTTTTTCATGGAGATGATGTGGTGGCCCCTCTTGTGCTCTAGCTTCTTCCTTGAACTCATTCTTCAAGACTTGAGATGATGATGATGCTTGGTATATGTAAGATGTTATGAGTAGGGATGTAGTTGGAAAATGAAGTGGTGGAGATGGAGGTTTTGTGGAGAAGATGGTAGTGGATTGTGTAGAGAATAGAGAGAGAAAAGGATGTAATGGCTAAGTGTGGGTGATCGAACCCTATTCCTTGTGAAGAATGTGTGCTTAAAAAAAGATGGAGGGAGATGTGAAAATGGTGTTGAGAAGGAAAAAGGCGCTGCTCAAGCATTGTAAGAAACATGGAGGTGGAGTGGTAATAGATTCTAAAAACAAGTAAAAAGAGTATGAGAGTGATGGTGTAGGTTACAGTGGGAAATGATGAGTGAAGGATGATGATTATGCCTAAAACATGATAGATATTAAAGTGATGATGATGATGGTGGACTTTTGGGTCATAGGGAGTGTATGGTTGAATTGGAACCAAAAAGTTTGGAATTTGGTTAAGATAGAATATATGATGGTCAATGGATGTAATGGAATAGATGCTATGGTGCTCATCCTCCTTGCTCCTCCATGAATATGGCTGGAAAACATATAGCACCACCATGAGTGGTGGTGCGCCACCACATGTGCCGCCAAAAGTAGTGGTTCATGGAAAATTTGCCGGAATTTCACTTTTTTCCGTTCTTGTGAAGATTTTCTACAAAACATGGAATTGAATTAGTCCACATTAAAATTGACTTTAGAACAAGTAATTTTTATGTTTTAGGGCATCAATATATATATATATATATATATGAATTATGATCCAACATTATTCCTAAGACAAAAAAAAAAAAAAAAAAAAACAATCAAGTAGGTCATCTCTTCAAGTGTGGAACACCATGGGCTTCTTACCACCTTACCCAATTACAACTCATTTTGTGCTACTGTCAATGACCGAGCAGAAGATGAGGAATGTTAATTCTTATTGTAAAAAGGTGTTGAAAACTCTACTAGAGAATTGATGAAAGCACGTGCTATAACCAACTTCAATCCATTGATAAGTCAATGCAATGGATCGAGGATTAGTTTCTCTTCGTACCTCAGTATGAACTCTAACTTTATCCCTTTCGTAGTTTCGTCAATTCTGGTATAGATGCAAATACCATTTGATTTGTTAGAGTTAATGTCACGCCTTGATTTTCAAGTACAAATAATAAACAAATAACAATCACAAATACTCCAGGTGTGATGGTTCAGACATCAATACAAAACACTAGAAACATTTTTCTTTAAAGAACAGCAAGTAAAGATGTCCTGAACCCAAAATATTAATACAGACTCAATCTTTAAAGTCCTATTATTACATTACACCAAGTTTCCAAACTAAACCAAGTAGCAATTCAATAAATAAATAGCCCCACCCCACTCACTATACAGCGGAAGACTAACAAGTGCGTACAACAATTAAGTTCCTAAACTCACACTATAACAGCAAGGGATCACAGCTTCACCACGGTCACCCTAACCTGTAGGACAGACCCCTACAGTATTGAATAGTGCACCGGGTTGAAATAACAAACCCGATAAGCTTATGAAAACTCGTGTAAGTAAACTCAAAACAATAAAAGAGAAACACATGCTTAAACCATCGCGACCTAACAAAATTATTATACAATTATCACAACAAAACATAGAGTTCATATCATATCATATCATGCTCACGTACATTAACTTAAACTCTAAAACCACATGCACTGACTATCAACTGATGCATTTAATTTTACAAAGGTTAAACTAAACAAACAAATTTGAGTAAAACCATAAAAACTTTTTCTTTTTCTCTTTTTTTTTTTAAAGAGGATCAAAGGATTTCACTCATACCCCCATGAAGACTCGAACCCAGGACCTGAATCCTAGTTAGTGAGTGCTCTAACCACTGAGCAAACATCACATTGTTCAAAATCATAAAAACTCCAATAATCCAAAATCATGCTCCTTTTATCTCATTCGACTCACACCTTTCAAAATAAATGAAATCTCAACAACCACTTCTCGAAAAAGTAAAGCATTGATAAATCAAAATAAAGTTAAAAGTAATCCCTGCATGTGAATTTGTTTAGGAGATCACATCAAAAGCACATCAAGCGAATCATAGTAATCCTTGCATATCGTTTAGTTCAGGAGATTACATTAAAAACAATCAATAGAAATCATAGTAATCCTTGCATATCATTTAGGTCAGGAGAGAACATTAAAACCAATCAATTCAGAAAATAGTACATGCACATAATTTAGTTCAGGAGATTACAAAAGAAAACAACCAAGTCAATAATAGCACTACTATAATAACCTGATTTAAGGACACTGAAAAAGAGTCCTTAAATACATACAAGGACTCTTTAAAAAAGAGTCCTCTATCCAGGTGTCATCATAAGTCCGAAATAAGGACACTGGAAATATGTCTTCTTATCTATACAAGGACACAGTTTATGTGTCCTAATAGCTGTGGATGTGGTGTCCTTAATTCTATAAGAGGACACCTAAATTGCATCCTTGTAATATCAAATAAGTGTTTTCTTTTCTATACTAGGACACACAAATTGTGTCCTAAAAGCTCTGAAAATGGAGTCCTTAAATCTATTAGAGGACACAAAAGCAACACACTCAAATGTACCTCTATTTTATAAAACAACACACAAATTGTGTCCTATAACCTCTGGAAATAGAGTCCTTAAACCTATAAGAGGACACAAAAAATACACTCTCAAGTGTGTCCTCTTTTCGATACAAGAACACAAATTGTGTCCTCAAATACCTGTAAACAGTACTTAAATTCATAAGTAGACACAAAAATTAATGCATTCTCATGTGTCATGTTTTCTATACTAAGACACATAAATAGTGTTCTCAAAGTTCTGAAAATTGAGTCATTAAATCCACAAGGGAATACGATCTCATATTATAAAAATTGTGCGCATAACATCGAGTACACATAAAACAAGACCATATATATATATATAGAACATCCATCAATACATATCTAAGATCCAAGAGAAGTAGCCTGCAAATACCACAAGTCCGATACCAAATCAAATGTACTACTACAACTGATTTGTAGCTAACTACCTAATTCAAAGCACTTGCTGCTGCTTTTGCTCCTGCCACTACTGCTACATATATAACTCAATTCATACCATCCAAAACAAGTACTACCTGCAAAGACAACAAGTCCAATGAAGTTCAGCTTCAGGGACTTACTAAAAATTCGTCTGTGCAACAATGAAGTTGAAATTTTCTAGAATGAAGGCAGACATCTCAAGGTACAACATATTAAAATTTCAAGCTAATCGGAGTTTGAGAAGTAAGGTAAAAGATGGATGCAAACTAACTAAACTGCCAGTCTTATAAGCAAATGCAGCTCCACAGTTGATTTAGAAAATTCACCAAATATACTGAGTGTCCAAATAACATGAAAGTCTCCAAATCAATTGTTAGCAGGACAAGAATATGTCAAAAATTCAGGACATTTGGTGGTCAATAAGTAGGGTTACACAAAGCTTGAAGTTAACAGATCAGTAGCTTCCTCAGAAATTCAGCAAAATAGTTTTTAATCTCAATATGAAGTTTTAAATTTAATAGTTGGTTTATTTTGGTAAAAATTACTTTGTGAGAAACCTTGAATGGTACTTTGATGCAACTTTGGAGTATGAAAACAGAGCATGCAATTGCATTCGATTAACAAAGAAGTTAACTAGGCACTGCAACCATAAATCATAATATAAAGTAGCCTTTTTTTCATTCAATATTGAAAAAGAGAAATTGTGCAATACCAAGTGATCAATGCATTCAAACAATGAAAGTACTGAGTTTAACAAAATCACCAAATGAATTTTATTTAAGAGAAATATAATCCTAATAGCTTAAAAACATATATTCCCTACCTCAAGCTTATTAGGTGGCTTTTGCAATATCATTGGCCTCAGCAGCTTGCTCCGATTGATCTCCCCCTTGCTTATCTTCCATGTTTGCTGTCAAAGAATTTCTACTATCAATTCTGATATATATAATCAAGAATAAAGAGCGAAAACAAAGGGTAAGACTCTTAAATTTAACGGTCAAAAGCAACTGGGAAAAGTACTCTGTCAACAATTGAAAATAGCTTCGCGAGCTTTATGCATGGAAGGCTCATTGCTTTACCAAGCTCTCTGTCAGGAAAAATTCCATATAGCACTATTTAGTATATACTGGCACTCTAGAAAAGGGGAGGAAAGGAGGGAGGGAAAGATGAGTAATCATTGGCACTTTAATATCTTGATTGGATGGAAGACCAAATAAAAAAAACGAAAATCCAAATTGTAGTTGAAGAAATTCCCAGTTTAACACAACATATGATTAGTCAAAGTAATACCTCAGTTGTGACATCATGATATATCTCTATAGTTGATGCTGGGGCATAATCCATAGGTTGGATTTGATTGCGAGAAATCAACTTGGAGCCCCAGCAAACAAAGTAAATATCTCCATCAAGATCACTTCCAAAACATTCATTTGGATGAGGCCTAGCATTATAAATGAGATTTCAATCACTAGTCACGTTTACAACTAATTAATATTTTACAAGTAATTTAAGAAATTCTAACAAATGATGCCTATAGAAAAATCAAGTCCATCAAATTTGAAAGCCTAAAAATTTGTATAGAGCATGTAAACCATATATAATCATTTGCTCCTAGAAAGGAAAATGGGAGATCTGTTGCATACCAATGGAATGCAGTAGTCAGTACTGATTTATCTTGGGCTAAATAAACAATAGGGCTAAATACTGGTTACTACCTTGTGGTTTATGTCCAAAATTAATTCAGTTCTTGGACTTCTAATTTCATCAAAAACACCCTTGTACTTTCAATTTTGATCTAATAGGTCCAATTCGTTAATATTTTGTTATGAGTTCAAGTTATAGTTGGATTATTTGTTGAAAAACTATTTATTTTTAATAATAGGACTCACTCTTAAAGTGACTAGAGGTGGCTTGCAGACACCACATCATAAAACATAGGCTATTTATGAGCTACATTAACAAATTAAATAACTCAATTGTCGGAAAACTAACAAATTGGATCTATTAGATCAAAATTGAAAGTGCAAGGGTGTTTTTGATGAAATTAAAAGTTCAAGAACTGAATTGATTTTCGACCCAAACTACAGGATAGTAATATGTATTTAGCCCTAAACAATATCCAAATAGGCAGTATTACATACCTGAACTCAAAATCCCCACTTAGATATAACCACAACCTCAAAGTGTCTAATTTTTTAACATTAAGTAATAGAGCAACATACTATAAAATAATTGTAATGTATAAGAGGTTAACGTGACAAAAGAAGCAATATTATTTTAAACAAGGAAACCATTTCATAATGTATCTGTATCAAATATAATTCACCATGGACTAACAGTAGCTGACTCCACATATCAACTGCTGGAGGAAAAATCAACACCTGCTGTGTGGAGGAATTGAAGTCAACAGATACTCATGAATCAACAACTTCTAAATAGCTAATTCTTATATGCAGAAAAACATAATGAATCTAACATGTAAACCGAGGAACTAACCTCAACTTCACTAAATCTACCAGCACTATATATATATATATATATATATATATATATATATATATCCTCTCAAATAGCTCACCACCAGCTGCATATTCCATGACAATAGCTAAATTACTTGGAGTCAACAAGAGCTGCAGCAAAACAAGTATACTTCAAGCATTCATCTCCAGACCGCCTCATATTAGCTTCTTGGTGCTCACTTTGAGTTTGATAATTATCATCTTGGAGTTATCTTTACATAAGATTAGTGTAATATGGTTGCTAAAACACCACAATAACAAGCTGGAACACTCAAAACACACCATACATACTCCAAAGTGCCTGTACGCACACAATTAACTCAATACTAGCTGATTACCTCTTTGAACCTGACAATATTTGGATGCCTCAAGGATCTATGATTTATGGTTTCCCTCTGAACATTCTCATCAATCTGCATACCACAAAACCAAAACAAGATTCATATCCATCATCGTAACACAATTCAAGGTCAATACGTACACACTGAACATATCAAACAAATTATATAAAATAAAATAAAAAAAAATAAAAAAAACATTAGGGGGAAAAATGCAATCGAGTATCCTGACCTTATACTTAGCAACCTCTTCTTTCACTTCCTTCAAATCACGTAACTGAAATTTGGGGATGAGTTTATAACAAACTGCCAATAGATTTCAACAAACAATTAAAGGTACTTTATAACAAAGATGATAATTTCAATAGATCTCTAATCTCATCCTTCAAAGCAACAAATCAATACTCTGATCTTTGACTAGAACTTCACCGCTAACCTCTCTTTGATTCGTATTCTTCAGCTTCAATGACCGACTGAAGTACACCATGGACACGTCGAGAACGTCACACTATGACAAACACCAGAATCCAGTGAGAATCGAGAGACGCTATAATCAAGAACCATGACAGCGGATGCTGTCGTCAGCCGGTGCTGGCGAGGCTTCGGTTCTACCTGAGCAGCCTGAGGCAGTTGGCGAGGGGGCGGAGGCTGTAAAGGCATCCAAAGAAGTCGCGACGGAGGGAACAGAAGTGAGGTGTGCATGAGATTAGGGTGAGTGGCAGAGGCTTTGCAGAAAAGCTCATCGGAAGGAGATCGAAGAAGAAGTCTTTGTGCAATATTCAATACAACTAAAAAATGGAAATAGAATAAATGAAACAACATCTGTTTTCTTCTGGTAGAGGGGAGTTGAAAATTGGGAGAGGAGGGAAGTGAAATTTTGGGAGGGAAAAAGCGAATTGGGCCCGAATGAATTTAAGGACACATCATTAAAGATGTTCATGTGTCGTTAAAACACTCTTCCTCCCCTTAAAAATTTCAATTAAATGATGTGTGTCCTTAAAAACCTTCAAGGACACTAAAACAATTATGTGTCCTTATAGCCCATAATTGTAGTAGTGTAGAAATAACTAAAAATCAATACCAATCATATACTAATAACACCAAACCCACATCAACAATCTCAAACATCAATCACTCAACAATAAATCATATCATTTTCATAAAAATCACCACATCAATTATCACCACATTGGTACTACTGTATAGATTATCACCACCTTAGTTATCACCATTTTGGTATTACTGTATAGATTATCACCACATTGGTCACCACCTTGGCTAATATCACATGATATATAAATTCACCACTCTAAAAAAAATATCAAAAACCTTTTCAAATATTGATTGCACACCTCAATGTTTTCACAAATCGTACATATTCCTTTTAAAACATAAATCTAACAACACCGTCATTTCTCTTTTCAAATTCATTTACTTTCTTCAAAATCACCTCTCAACCCAATATTGATAAAATCACGCAAAACAATGTTTTTCACTTCTCCAAACAATTCCAACTATATTTCACAATCTACTCAAACCGAAAATCATTTGTAACAATTCCTCATTTTTATTTACCCATGAACCGTTGACGATCAAGTCCATATATTTCAAAACAAATATTTATTTTGCGACAGATATGATTTTATAACTAACAATTTATTCTATTAACTATCACACAATTAATTTATCACCCAAAATAATGTGAGATTTACTCACCTCTAAATCCTTCTGCGTCTTCACACAAACCAAGACAAGCACAAAATCATCCAAACTCCACTCACATGATTCCGTCAATCACCTAATCACATCAAGGTCACACACAATACCACACAAAATACACAATCATTTTAAAGTTCGAAACACGTGAACTATAAACCGAAGGATACATCAATTAAGACGAAACCCCATCGGAGAATGCCAAAAGCCTCCGAAACATTTCTAGGATCAAACCTGTCCAACAATAAGACAATCCAACAGTTAGATCCTCACAGATTGAAAACAGAACAAACCTAAGTCGCAAAAATCTTAACATGTTCATACGATCTCCAAAAATTACGCGTTGTATATCAAAATGCTTGATCAATGAGTAGATCGAAATCAGAGACAGAAGCTATCCTTGAGGTGGCCAGAATTTGCAGAAAACCACCGCCACAAACGGTGGCGCAGCCGCGTCAAACTCAAAATTTGACCACAAATCCAAAACCAAAAATCTTCTTCGCAACATATACAACAATTTTCCCAACTATCAGAAAGTCTGAATCGAAGCTATATGGTAGGAATTTACCTCGAAAGCTTTGAAACACAATGAACCCTAGAATCTTAATCTTCAAAATTCGACCTCCACACTTGGAATTGATGCAACCCACCTTGGGAAAAAGCATCTACGTTCTCTGGGCTCCAAAAGCCCTCAAGAATCACCGGCTATAGCGGCCAGAGCTATGAGTTCCGGTGAACCCAATTGCAGTGCCGCCATGGAGATTTCCCGGCCTTGCAACGCCCTCCACAGCTCGTTTCATGGTCTAATTCTTCCACAGACTTCTAGAGGAGGATGAGGCGAAGATATTATGATAAGAATCGCTGCCTATGGTTGCAGGACTGTGAAGAAATCAACCGGCAAAGATGGGAGGCCGATCAAGCTTGGGAAAGAGAAAGAGGGGCGGGTTTCCAGATTTGGAAATCTGTCCTTCTTTCTAATTTTTGCAAAAATTCGTCCTTTAGACAAAAATAGAAAATTTTTTCGGAGCCCATAACTTCTTCATACGAGCTCTGATTTTCGCGTTCCATATGTCTAGAAATTCGTATCGACGCGCTCTACAATATCTGTGAAGAAAATTTTCACAGAATCTCAACGTATAAAAAGTCAACCCTTGACCCCACGTAAATCAAGCATTACAAGTAAACATTTGTCCGAAATCCTTCTACTTCGCCCTTGAACCAACTAATCGCACAACATCAACAAAAAAAATTCTAAAAGACACTCGAAAATTAATAACTAATTTCTGGGGTATTATAGTTAATTTATGAATTCATGTTAGTTTCGGTCTTCTTCATCTGTAGATGAATTTCTTCACGAAAAAGCAGATGGATGTTGAGGTGAAAAATTGTTGTAATACTTTAGAAAATAAGATATAAGTACGAAATATGAAAGTATGAATACAAGCTCTCTTTTGAATTAGGTGTTGCTTTGTATAAATTTGTATTTTTTTTTTTTTAATAAGGATCATCTCATTGTCTCTTTCAACTCAAGCCAACATGGTATATTACATGCGCTTCCACTACCATAGCAAAGCGTATAAGAAAAATCATTGTACATAGGATAACACCACCCCATTCGACGTCGATGCTCACTTATTTCTAGCAAGCCTACAAACCATGACCTAACAATACACATAGCAAGTAGGCAAAGTAATAAAAACTAATTAAACTTTCTGCTTACTCTTAAAATCGGGCAAGGAGGCTTAGCAGGATAGGTTAACCTCTAAGGTTCCATAGCAACTGTCTTCTTATTTTTGGGGGGATTTTTGTTCTTTGTCTTCCACGCTTCTTTTTTGCTTCCTTGTTTCCACAATCTCAGAATTATGTAGCACCATAGCAACTAGACCAAGAGATTTGGAAGTGAATTCTAGAATCTTCACCTTCATTTCTGGGAGAGCTGGGCCTCTCCTACCACCCACCATTTTTGGGGAGGTTGCACAGCGAAACTTGCAGTCACATCATCAATCGAAGCCATGAATTCAAAGAAAAAGAAAGCTATCGCATAACATAGATAATTCTAGAGTTAGGGTTTGGTGGCTACTAGCAAAGCAGCGCCTTAGTTGTCACAACTCAAGAGAGTTTCTTTCTATAATCTTGTATTGAAAATGAAAGATTAATTTGATTGAAAAAAAAAAAAAAGGATCTTGACCATTTACCCTATTTGGACCCAATAAATGCCCACTTACTCCACTAAAGGATTTGTGAACATACTTATCCAATTTAAATGTAAAAGACAAGTTTGCCCTTCAAATAATTAAAAAGTTATTAGAGACTTCGCGAGGACTCTCGTCACCTGACGCCGAAATCCTGTCACTGGTCTGGTCATCGATCGGAGGTTGCAAGAGGTTCCCAAAGAGGTCGCCAGAGACTTTTATTACCCCCAATTAAAATTTATTTGGGGGAAATAAAGTTTCTTAGGGAGCAATAAAATGTTTATTGGGTATTATTAGGGGGAGCAATAAAAAGTTTATTGGGGGACAATAAAATAGGGGCTGGACTCTTGTCACCAATCCGGAGGTTGCCGGAAGTTCGCAAAGAAGTCGTCGGAGACTTTTATTGTCCCCCAATAAAACCCAATAAATTTTTATTAGGGGGCAATAAAAAGCTTATTGGGAGGCAATAAAACAGGACTCTGGACTCCGGTCGCAGAATTTCGGCGGCCGGTCATCCGGCGAAGTCTCTCTAAGTGACAAAGAGAGAGAAAGGGCAAAATTGTCCCAAAAAATAAACAAAAAATAATAAAAAATTACTTAATTGAGTATTAAGGCAAAAATATATAATTCTTTGGGTAAGTGAACAATCTTATATGATGTTTGGGTAAATAGTGTTAGTGTAGTTCAAATTTGAGTAAATTGACATTTTTCCCAACAAAAAAAAAACCGAAAGATTAAGAAAAGACAAAAGAAATAAAAAACACAGACCAATTCTTCATTTGCATATAGAAATTTCGTTTAAAAATAATAGTATAGCACTAGTTGGGGTTGAATTTTCTTACGTGTATATACTCCTACCCTTCCTGGTCGCATAATGTAATTAATAGTCAATAAAATATTTTAATATGAAGTTAAGGATTAGTCTGGGAGCTATAAGTAGTTTGGATGATCGTGGATTTGTTGGAATAAAGGCTAGGAGTGGGTGGAGGGTACGTACAAACCATCAAATTAATTAAAATCGAATCAAAATTCTTTTGTGCATTAAAATATAAACAGCAGGCCTGCTTACCTGCGGGACAATAATTAAGGGACAAAACAGGATAAAATGATAGCAGTCATGTGATTTTAAATGAATGGATCAAATGGATACAATAGCAGAACCATATGATCAATCCATCATATGGTTCTGTTATTGTATCCATTTGATCCATTCATTTAAAATCGCATGGCTGATTGGCTGTTATCTTTTTGTCCCGTTTTGTCCCTTAATCATTGTCCCACAGGTGAGTGGACCTGTACACACACACACACACACACACACACACACACACACACACACACACACACACACACACACACACACACACACACACACACACACACATGGAGCGGTTCCAAAGAGGACGTCCACACTTTCACTAAAGTGCGGACGTCGACGCTGCAGCTCTGCTCGGGGGAGTGACGGAGTGGCGGGGTTTGCCGGCCGGAGGCCAGGGGTCAGGCAGACCGATCTGCAGTCGGTGGAGTCACCGGCGACGTGGTTGTAGTGCTGCCCAGAAACCTGCAATTGTAGGTGAGGTTGCTGCCCAGAACCTGCAACCTTGACTTCCTCCGACCTCGATCACTGACCAGAACTGTCTGGGATGCCTCCGGCCTCAGTCGCCAAGCCCCGAGCCGTCGTCGCAGATGTCCACTACAGAACCGGCCAGTATCTATATATATATATATACACAGCGCTTCTCCACTGCGGACGTTCCCAGTTTTTCTTAGGTACGGATTTTAGGTTTTGACCCACTTTTCGATCATATTTTCACATCTTAACCGCTCAGTTTTTAGGTCCTAATATAGATCGCCTCTGCAAAATTTCAGCCAAATTGGTGATCGTTAAGGCATTCAAAACTGCAATTTACAACAATGTAGACGAACTGTTCCGGTTCGGTAGATTCGGTTTATTCGTGTAAATTGCAGTTTTGGATGCCTTAACGATCACCAATTTGGCTGAAATTTTGTAGAGGTGATCTATACATTAGGACCTAAAAACGCAACGGTTAAGATGTGAAAATATGATCGAAAAGTCGGTCAAAACTAGAAATCCGTACCTTTTTTCTTGGGTGGGGATATCCGCTCTTGAGCAAAGTTATATATATATATATATATATATATAAGGGTTTAAAGAAACTTAGAAAAAATTTGTTGATGTTCAACTTTTTAGGTTAACTCAATTGAGAAAATGTGGGAAATAGAAAAATTAGAGGTTTGATACTATCAAATGAAACCAGGAACGTGTCCACTTTTATGTCTACAAGTCGATCTTTATTTTCAGCAATGATGTCACATTTTGATATATGTACCGTACACTTCTATAAAATGCCGTCAACTATACCATGAAAATTCATATTCAAGGAACCAATTTGGCGCATGTCTACTTCCAAGATGGAAGCTTCAGGTGTTGATCGATCAGCGAGACAAGTATCGTTCTTACATGTATGGAGATGGAGAGAACACACAATGGAGATCTGGTGCCCCTCCTAACTACGATGTTGTTAACAAGCTCTTTGAAGAAGGCAGAACCAAGGTTCTCTCTCTCTCTCTCTCTCTCTCTCTCTCAGAATATATAGCTAATGAATTGTGCATTAATAACTGAAGATATGGCCAGCTGGGTCACTGGAAGAAAGAGTTCAGAACCTTTTGAAGACATACGAGATGGAGATGTCCCACAAAGCAAACCCTCAGGACTTCAAATCTGTTGATCCAGAAAAGTTCACTTTCGTCCAGAATGGTACACGTACATATTGCTGTTGTTACTTGTTTCTACTTGAATAATTATCTTTTGATGAAACATATACGTTAATTTACATACATATATACTCTGCAGGGAAGGAGCCACTGAGTATTGAAGATATTAAGAAAATGGGTGGAGTCTATAACGTGGATCTGCAAAGCTCTCGACCTGAGGAGTTTCAGAACTACAAATCAGCTAAGGAAACAGCAGAATCGTCTCATAAGCTTTTCACCACTACTTTTCCACGTGGATTTGCAATCGAGGTCCTTGAGGTCTATTCCGGTCCGCCGGTGATAGCCTACAAGTTCAGGCACTGGTCTTACATGGAAGGTCCTTTCAAAGGGTATGCCCCTACTGGAGAATTGGTTCAATTCTTCGGCATCGCAATTTTCACGGTATGTACTTGCTTTGTTTCTCTTTATATAATTGAAAAATAATTTCTCGACCTCTACTTGGTTGCTAATTTTTAGTTGACTCGGGTTTCAGGTGGATGAGCAGATGAGAATTGTAAAGGTGGAGTTCTTTTACGATCCTGCAGAACTTATTCGAGGGCTGACGAAGGGTGCCAAAATTGAAAATTGTGGTGGAAATAGTGCAACCACAAGTAGTTGCCCTATCCTTAGGAACAAATAAGTGCTGCTTTACATAAAAATAAAATGTAGTATTGGCCAAAAAAATAATGTAGCAGCATTGAGGCCATCGTATGGATGGACAAGAATTACACGACAATAAATTAATCCTTAATGATTATTAAATATGGAATTTATCAGAATATATCATTCAGTAAACTATCTGTCAGAATATTATTCGAAAAATAAAAATCTAAATTCGTCTCATTATGATTTATTTATCACTAGCCTTCATACACGCACATACTCGTGTGCAGAAGAGTCGCGCTAGCGCGTGCGAGTTATTATTTTGGAAGAGCTACAATTCACACGTGCAAAAGATAGTACATTTTCTATGTATGTTTGCAGACTGTTTATGCGTGCGGTTATTTTTTTTTTCATTTTCATTAACCGTCTCTCTGCCTTACAACATTAGTAACATTTACCAATTTATTTGCATCTGGATAAACTTTTGAGAATTATACCATCTCATTCTCGCAAAATAGATGAAACTAAAAAGAAAATAAATGATTTTTCCTACTGTCATCGCTTGTGTTTTCCTTTGCGGTTATGAGATATAACAAAAAAGACCAAAAAAAATTGCCAATCATTTGATATAGTTTTTTCTCTACTTTTGTGCTGTTTCTTTTATGGGTTCGAAATCATACCGACCAACGTATCCACCCACACTAATGTTATTTTAACATAGATTATAAATAATATAATCCCAAAGTTTAAAGGTCTAGTTTCACTATTATGACCAAATGCCATGAAATACCAAATTGAGCAGTTTTGGGGCTCTTCATTTGATAAATATGCAAAATATGCGGAGAAAATAGGAGGAGGTGGAGGAGGAGAGAGGAGGAGGAGAAGGAGGAGGAGGAGGAGGAGAAGAAGAAGAAGAAGAAGAAGGAGAAGAAGAAGGAGAAGAAGAAGGAGAAGAAGAAGGAGAAGAAGAAGAAGAAGAAGAAGAAGAAGAAGAAGAAGAGCAACAGAAACAACTTTGGTAGACTATGATCAAATAACAAAGTTGCTTGGGATATTTTGTCATTGTTTGCTAACAATTGAACACAAAGTACATGGATTTATGAAAAATATACAGTGAATGAGTGAAAAGTAAAGAAGAAGAAGAAGAAGAAAAAAAAAAGCAACAGAAAACTTTGATAGACTATGATCAAATCAAAATCAAGAGCCCTCTTCCAAATCCATTTCTCTCGATCTATGAGGTATTATAGTGGAGACTTGGTGGCTACTGATCTTTACGACAAGTGGTTCAGACTTAACATTGTACATGATTTCTTTCGAAACTTCCCATCCTTTACTCATAAGGAAAACATGTGTCACACTGTGACAGAATCATATTAATTGAAACCCTTGACAATTAAATATGAAAACCTACGTCCTTTATGGACAATAAAAGAAAGAATACTCTGAAGTGTCTCTTTTAAAAACTCGTACTCATGAGTCCCAAGTAACCTCACTGTTACTCCTATATGATACAATAAAACCCTGCAGACAGACAAACTGAAGCTCTAACTGATCGTAACTAATCACCTGCCAAGGCTTGGTTCCTCATAACATGCCTTGGTCACATTCGTGACCCCGATCCTCAACTCCCAAACTTTGAATCCTCGATCTTCAGACTCCTGGTATTTGTACCAAAACATTAAGCGAGTTGTACTGGACCAAAAATGTTACAAATCTTGATCACCACTTGTGACCCAAGCTCGATCGCCATCCGAGACAAAGATCAAAACATCAAGCGAGACGCACTGGACCCAAAATATTGCACAAATCCCGATCACCATCAGTAACAAAGATCAAAACATTAAGCGAGTCGCACTGGACCTAAAATGTTACCCAAATCTAATAAAGGACTTCCCGAATTGTCACACCCAAACACAATTAAAATGAACCCATTCACAAATATTGCTTGCATCACAGCAATATCAATACACACATACAGTTGTTGTCATTTACTCAGGAATGCCACTAATAACAAATATAGTTTGCAGGGAAAATTCTAATATGCAGCCCTGCATGCTATGCAGATGGGCTGTGTAGTGTTATGTTTAGGGGTTAGGGCTGCATCACGTGCGTGCATGTGCCTATCTTAGCTCTATTTGCACAGTCTGCATACTATGCAGATCTGCACAGTAGCTTAATCCAAGTTTGCAGTTAAATAAATAACTCCTAAAACGATAAGGTAACTCCGTTCGTAAATGAACATTGTGAGATTAGTGACCTCTGAATCTCGCTTCTTCTTCTTACAAAACTGAGATAACACAATCATCCATCCAAGACAATTTCATCAGGTACCTAATCACATACTGTCTCATTTGAGTACATGAAACACAAAGTGATTAAAGTTCGAAACCCCTGTTTGAACTAAAACCAAAAATAACACCAATCGAGGCGGAACTTCATCTGAAACTGCCCAAAATCTCTGGAACACTCCTAAGATCAATATGTCAAAAAGATAAGTTGATCCAACAGTCGGATCCTCACTGATCGAAAACCGAGCGAATCAAAATCACTAAAAATCTTAACATACTCATATGATCGCCAAATGCTACAAACCATATGTCAAAATACTCGTATCGACGATTAGAATGGTATTGCTGAAATAACCTGCCCCAGCCATGACTAGATGACCCGCCAAGGCGGCGGCGCGTAGAGCCAAACTCAACACTAGCTCAATCCAACCGTTCAACATGGAGAGCACAACATAAGGATCAACTTTAATACCTGAGACTTGAGCCAATTCGGCCTAGATCGCCGCCACAAGTCAAAAACTAGCAGTGCCAAACTCATCACTAGCTCCATCCAACCGTCCAACATGGAGAGCACAACACAATGATCAACTTTAATACCTCAGAATTGAGCCAATTTGGCCTAGATCGCTGCAACAAGTTGAAAACTATTATTCAGCTAGATATGAAGCTGCTTCGGTACAAATTGATCAACCAACCCTCCAAGGATAGAAAAAGGATTATACCAGGAGCAAAACTCGATTCGTTTCAAGCTAACTGTCGCCGAAAATCAGAGGTTTACGGGTTGTACTTGCCTCGTCTGGGTTTAGGGGTGTGTTTGCTGAGGGTTGGAGACTGAAGTTGACGGACATTGAACAACAGCGGGTGTGTCGTGTGCACTACTGTGCTACGAACAAGAACTGTCTTAATTATGAGCTCGGTAAGCGACGCTTGTCACTGGACGTATGTATTTTATTGCATTGTTGCTTGAATTATGATTTTTTACTTATTGTAGCGGCAATTCGAATGAATAAGAGAACTGACGAAGTTCTTACGAAGGCGTTGGCGGACCTTGGGGGAATTAAAGATTATGACAACTTCATGATTGACAAGTCTGTCAAGGTGCACAAGAAGACCGTTGACCATAAGACAAGGGTGGTAACGACAGGGACAGAGAAGAAGAATTTGGAAGCTACGTTGCATTCTAATCACTCAAAGTTAAAGAAGAAGAAAATTGGTGGCAAAGAGAGAGATGTGGTGGATAAGGATGAGCATGAAAATGAGGAGACTGGGTTGGTTCTGGAGGTTCCTGCAAGAAAGCCTTGGGAGAAGGCTTAAACTATCATCGAAAAGCAGGATATGGAAGGGGAAGATGGTAACAAGGAGGAGAAGAAAGATGTTGAGAGAGAGAACAGAAATAAAATTATGGCGGAAAATGGAGGGAACAAACATGACGGGAAAGACTCTGGTGGGAGTGTTGTCGAGGGTTTGGATTTTGGCGGGAACGCCATTGGTCAGTTTGAGGGGTGATCCATTGTCCTGTAGAAGAGGAAAATTGGTGCCTTAGCCGTTCCCCTTGATCACTCGAAAAAGGTCAAAGTTGCCGAAAAGAATGTGGTGGTTGTCGGTAGTTAAGGTTCTGGGGGAGGCCGGTTTGTGTCCGACAATCTTGTTCTTAGGTTGGTATAAGGTACGCCTATCGGCCAACAAGGTTTTTTGTATAAGGAGTACGAGCGCCTTGGTTTTGGGGGCGAGGGAACAGTTTCCCATCCTATGGCGACGTCGAAGCTGGAAAAATCCTTTGACTATATTTTGAAGGGTTCCCACGAGCTTTACCTCTATCAGGGTTCGTCGGAGGAGTATGAGTTGAAGCAAGGGCTTCTGCAAGTGCAACGTGACTTGGCGGTAGAGAGGGAGAAAAATGAAATGACTGAGGGGAACATTGCCAAGCTTGATGGTGCCCTCCTTGACGTTAAGGAAAAGTTCAAGCGTGCGGTTGACAAAACTATCACCGATATAACTACCATCTCCAACCTGAATTCTGAGTTGGCGGCCCTGAAGGCGGAGAAAGCTAATAGGGAGGATACCATCTCCTAACTGCATGAGGTACTTACCATCAAAGAGAACGAGTTGGCGAACCTCTAGTCTGCGAGGCGGGAGGAGGTGGCGAAGATGGCTGAAGATGGGAAAGCAAAGGTTAGCCTGGAAGTAGTGGAGGCCTTAAAAAGGTCTGTGGAGTTCACGGAGCTTTTGGTAGCTAAGGTGCCACCTCCAACATTAAGGAGCTTCAGAAGAAAGGGTGTTTGCATTTTGACAAGATTATCACTGACTAAGCTCCACCAAGTCCCTTTGCAGGCGAAGATTTTGAGGTGGAAGATGTTGAGGAGTCCGGAGATGATGAATCTTTAGATGTCAGGTCCTCTGATGATGGGGAAATAAGTGGTTCTTCTGGGGATGACGACGTTAGGTCCGACAATAATCCTGAGACTCCGACGCCAACAAGTAAAACTGAGAACTGGAAAGGAACCACTTGTCAACCTGTTCAGGAGCATCGCCATGGTGATCGTGCTTCAATTTCCTCCCTGCATGTTGACAAGGCTGCTGAAGAGTAGAGTTGTCGGTAGTTTGTTTATTTATTTATTTTATTGTGGCTGTGTAGACTTTCTCCATTGAAAAAATATGGAAAAACTTGGTTGGGGATTCCCAACTTTCCTTTTGAAAGGAATTAAGATTGGTCTGCTAATTACACATATTGTCATTGCCTATTTTGTAGGTGAAAGGTGTTACTTGAGTTTTTTTTTTTTTTTTTGGTTTCTTGTGCATGTGTGGGAGTGTGGGACAATAGTTTGAATAATTCCCCGTTTAATTGACGACTGGGTGGAACCAGTGCTTATAAAAAGAATGTACCCGTACGGTAGCTTTGCTTAGCTAAGCCTTGCAAAAATTAGCTAAGTAAAGATGCTCGTGAGCATATTGCAGCATTACCTGTAGTAGTAGCAGAGATGTTCAATGTTCCAAGTATGGGCGGATGTGACGCCTTCCTTGTTCTTTAAGTAGATTGTGTCGGGACTCACCACTTCTACAATTTGGTAAGGTCCTTCCCCGGCTGGGCGGAGTGCTTTTGGTGGTGGAATGACTTCTTTCATTACCCAATCTCCAAGTTGGAGGTTCCTAGCCTTAACACGAGTGTTGTAAAAGCACGACACCCGCTGCATGTTTTGCAAGTTGTGTAAGTTCATGTGCCATGTCTTGTTTTTCTTCTAGTAGATCCTTGTCAAGGTTTACGCTTTCAACATTTGTCATGGAGTCGTAACTATCGATCCTGGCCGTAGGTTGGGTTATTTTGATGAGGAGGACTACTTCTGTGCTAAACATCATACAGAATGGGGTTTCGCAGTTGGCGGATGTTGGAGTTGTCCTGATAGCCCTGAGAACTTCCGGGAGCATTTCCGTCCATAGACCCTTCTTGTCTCCAACTTCTTTTTTAGTAACTTCTTGATAATTTTGTTGGCGGCCTTGACTTTCACATTGGTTTGGGGGTGTGCTATAGAGGCGAAACTCGTCTTGGTGCCCAGGCTGGCAGTGAAACTAATGAGTTCCTCATTGTTGAACTGTGTTCCATTATCGGTAATGATTGTTTCCAGAACCCCATACCGGCAGTAGATGTTTTTCCAGAGGAAATGCTGTATTTTAACGGTGGTGATGCCCATTAATGGTTCAGCCTCGATCCAATTGCTGTCGTAATCAATGACCACGATTATGTACTTGAATTGATCTTTGGCTGTTGGCAATTTGCCAACAATGTCGAATCCCTATGTGGAGTGGATCCATGAGATCAACGATAATGATGGATAGTGGTTCCGCTGGTGCATGTAGGAGGTCTGCATATTGTTGGCATTTATGGCATGACCGTGATATTTCTTTGGCGTCATCCTCTAATGATGGCCAAAAGTATCCCTGACACATGGTGCAATTGGCGAGTAATCTGGTGCCTGAGTGGTTATCGCATTCCCCAGCGTGTATTTTTGCTAACATTTGTCTTCCTTCTTCTATCGTCAGACACTTTAGGTTGGGTTGTGTGAATCCTTAGCGGTAAAGCTTGCCATTTTGGATATTGTAGCATGTTGCCTTCGCATTAGTCATCTTGCTTCGATCTTGTCGGATGGCAATGTGTCGTCATGCTTGTACTTCAATACCTCGTTTGTCCAATTTGGGCTTATATGGATTGTGTAGATCTTCGCCAGAATTTTTGTGATGCTAGGTTTGTTTAGAGTCTCCACCCGAGTGTTAGTTGGGCTCTGATGTGGTTGGGTTGTCGCTAGACGTGCTAGGGAGTCTGCCTTAACGTTCTTCTCTCAAGGAATTTGTGTGATGTTGAAGAACTAAATTTGCTGAGTAAGGTCTTGGCATACCCTAGATATGCTGCCAATTGTTTGTTTTTGACCTGAAAGGTGTCATTGACTTGATTGACCACTAGTTATGAGTCGCTAAAGATGTCGATACTTTCTGCTCCACAGTCAATGTCTAACAGTAATCCTACGATGAGTGCCTCGTACACCACTATGTTGGTGGAGGCTTTGAAGTTAAACTTAAGGGTGTACTCCACATTAAGTCCCCCTGGTCCTGTGAGGATGATGCTGGAGCTGCATGCTTTGGAGCAGGTCGAGCCATTGACAAAGAGGTTCCATTTTGATCGTGTCTCAATTGGCGTGGTCTCAGGCTATTGAGCGTTGACTTCTATTATTATATCGTTTGCTTGTTCTGACTGCTGCTCAGTTAGCTCCACTATGAAGTCAGCCACCGCCTGACCTCTGATGGAGGTTCTTGGCTTGTAATTGATGTCGAACTAGCTTAGTTTTATTGTCCACTTGCTGAGACTTTCTGAGTGCTCAGGGCTCTGCAACACTTGCTTTAGTAGTTGGTTTGTGAGGACATGGATGTGTGGGGTAGGAAGTACTACCAAACCTTCTAGCGACTTCTATGAGCGCAAGTGCTAGTTGTTCAAGCAGTGGGTACCTAGTTTTAGCTCCATTTATGATTCTACCAGCATAGAAGATTGACAATTGTTCCGTTGCTTCTCTGCGTGCAATGGCACAACTGACAGTTGATTTGGACACCGCTAAGTGGATGTAGAGTATCTCACCTTATACTAGGATTGAAAGTAGCAATACTGAGGCCAAGTATTCCACTACCTTGAAATGTGACCGCTTCATTGCTTTGAAGAATGGTAGGCATTTGTTTGTGAGTCTGGAGATGAATCGAGAAAGTGTCGTTAAGCATCTCTTCATTACACTCTTAAGACACCACTCATTTCACCCCATTACATTTTCTTTCTCTCTTCATCTCCTTCACAAAACCTCCATCTCCGCCTCCTAAAATCTAAATCCATAAAACCCATACTCCCTTTACTACTCCATCTCCTCCATCATCACCACCACAATTACTATCTTCCACTATCATAAACTCCATCACCACCACTACTACTCCATCACTACCACTCAAAGCTAGTCAAAGAAGCATCATATCTTTATCACCATTCCATTTATCCACCACCATCAAGAAGTTCATCATCCATCCATTCCACCATCAAGGAGGATCTAAGGAGCATTGAAGGAAGAAAACGAAGGAGAAGCTACGAATGGATTTGTCAAGCTTCAACTAATTCATTCTTTCCTTAACTCTTTAAATTTACCTTGATGTTGAATTAGAATTTACCTTGAGGTGGAGATGGAGGTTTTGTGAAGGAGATGAAGAGAGAAAGAAGATGTAATGGGGTGAAATAGATGGTGTCTTAAGAGTGTAATGAAGAGATGCTTATATAGAGAAGAGATAGATGAGTAAAATGATGAATGGAATCAAAACAGAGCAGCACAAGCATTGTAAGAAGCATGGAGGTAGAGTATGAAAGTGGTAATATATCCTAAAATTAAGGGAAAGAGTTATGGAGAAATGGAGAAAAAGAGGGAAATAATAATGAGCTATAAGAGTGTAAGAGTAGAAAAATATGCCTTAGGAGAAGAGATGAGCAACTGCTCTCTTTATTGTGCATGAGAAAACATGAAAATGAAGAGTGTTGGAGTGGTTTTGAGTCATCAAAGTCAAGATGACAGTTTTCTTCTCATTTCTTCCTTCAATTAAATCTCCACCAACATTTCAGATTTTGCCTTTGACTTCTTCATACCAAATGTTCATTGATAAGTGTAGATTATTCCGATAAAATTTCAGAATTTATGGCTCCATGGTTTTGCTAAAATTGCTACAGGAATCCGTACATGTCCTCCTTTACAGTTTTTTTCTGTCTTTTAGACAGAAACTTGGACTGTTCTTTTGGAGGCTTTCCACTCCGAAATCACTCTTATACCATTCATAAAAATGATTTTTAGAATGTCTAGAATGGATCTGGAAAGTTTTAGCTCATTTGGAGTTTGTTTGGTTAGGCTTCCACTCCTTCTTCCTTGTTTAGCTCAGTTTTTCATAGCCGGAGTAGGAAATGTGCTCAAGTTGAATTTTCAATTCCATGCTTCTCCATCATTTCCTAGTATGATAAAGAAAATATAATAAATAATTATATAAATAAATAAACACCTTAAGCAAAAGTATAAGATTAGGAAAATAATGGAATTGGATTAATCAACATTAACTTGGACTTTAGAACAAGTAATTTCCATGTTTTAGGGCAACAAATATGTATATGAATTATGATCCAACAAAGATCCCCAAACTTGAACTTTACTTGTCCTCAAGTAAACTAACCCAAATCCGACACTACAACGACTACCTAATCCTTCCAACAATTTCCTCAAAGAACACAATATAGGTAGGGAGTGGAAATTAAGTTAAGTCTTAAAGTTTCATCGATCATGGATCAAATGCTTACGTTTTGAAATGTGTAGCATGTCTCTAATTTGTCATTTCAACGCACCAAAATTGAGAATGCATGTCAAACCATGTTAACCATAAACTCACAAGATATTCATTCCACTCTTCACACAAATGTTTAGGGGTTAACTATTCTATACTAAAAACAATCTCATGCAATACCGTCATATGCTTGCTCTTCAATCTTATCTCCACTTATCAAAAAAATCACATCTTGAATGAAGAAAGGCTTTTCTTGGATGTAATGAGGCTTAGGGTGAGGGGTTAAAGAAATGAAATGGAATGGAATAACAATTTTCAGGCAACTTAATAAGCAACAATTCTTTTGAGATTAAAAACTTAAGAACTAAAGATGCTCAAACTTTTCACTTTCTCAAACCACTCCCCCAAACTTAAACAAAGCTTAATTATTGAATTGAAATAACATTCTTTTGAGATTTTCTTTTGTTTATCCTCTTTTTGCTTTCTTTTCAATTTTTTTATACTACTTTTTTTGTTCTTTTTCTTTCACTAATATAAAGTAAAATTGCAAAACAAAGAATACACCCACACTTAATCTTTTCCTAGTACCTCCAAACTTGTTTCTTTTAGTACCATGGCATAAACAATCTCGTATTGTTCATTAGGAAAACTTGAAAGGGTAAGGCAAATATTTAAGTTAAGGGTAGATATTTATGGTGTGAAGAATTGAAAGGCTAATTATACAAAGGCTCAAAATGGCAATCTAAGGATATTCAATTTTTTGGGACATACTCATTCGGTCATGGTGGATTCCTAGTTGCCTAAATCATTTTCAAGATGAAAATTGAGACAAAGAGCTTCGAAAGATATGAAGCAAGTTCTAGAGATGGAAAGCAAATGAGATATCTACTCATGAAGAAAATAGTGCTTAGAACTATGCATGCACTTCAATTAAGCTCAAATCTCACTATATGACATGTAACAGCTCCCACAAGTCTCACTATGCTTCTCTAGTTCAATATATTACCATGATAAATATAGATATAAATGAAATCAAACACTTGATCCATAATAGTTTATTTTGAAAAATAAAGCTCATAAGACCCAACCATGTTTTCTAGCCCATATTTATATTAAGCTCAAGTTTATCATTGGTGTTGGAAGGAACCTAAAAAGAAAAGACTATTTTTTGTTTTTTTTTTTAATATAAAACACTAACATCTTTTTACAGAAAGTGATTGGCTCCTAGCCAGTTTTGGCCATCTTGGCGGATCAATCATAGCAGATGTTGAATACCTCTTTTGGGTGGTTGGCGCGTTCATAGCTTTTTCTTGCTCAGTCTGACATGGTGCTGATGAAAGTGCCGCCGTCAATTGTGTTGATCTGACGCATTAGTTCAATGTTGGCGACGACAAGTGCCGGTTGTCAGAACTTGTACTGTTCTAACTTCCCGTCACGGTATAGCGATTCGATTGCGGTTTTGAGGGCATTGCAATCGTTAGTGTTATGGCCGCTATTCTCATGGTGTTTACAACATTTGCCAGTGTTTCTGGGCTTTCGTACTGTGGAATATTTTCTTAGGGGTGATGGCGGTATTTGGTCTTTGCATTGATCATAAATTTCTTCATGCGATGTGGCCAACACTGTGAATACTTCAAACCTTTGAGGGCTTGCGATGGGCTTATTGTTGTGTGGTTGTCACAGTTGTCGCAGTGATCATTGTGAAAAGATATGTTGCCCTTATTGTAGTATTATTGGTCTCTTTGTCGCTTGTCTTGGTAGTTACCCTGTTGCCATTCCCTCTTCTTGTCATTTTGTGGTGTGGTAATATTTGGGGTGGTGGTGGTGTTTCCTTGTTGGGATTTGGATAGCTGGGATGTCTTTTGTGGAGTTTGTGGTGATGGTCAGGTGGAGCCATAAGTCCTGTACTCCGCTTGGGCGTGTAAGACTGCTTCACTCATGATGTGGTCATATGTGGTGTTTGGACAATTGTAGTTAAGGTGGTACAAGAAGTTTACCTTGAGGAGCCCTTGCTTGAATGCTGCCAGCGCCATTATTTTGTCCAGGTTTTAAATTGATGTGGTGGTTCTCCATTTTGTGACAAATGCCTTTAATGATTCTTCAGTACCTTGCCTGATGCTGAACAATTGGCTTGAGTTGTGATAACCGTCCATCATGTGGATGAATTGTGACAGGAACATGTTTGATAATGCTGAGAATGAGTCCATAGAGCCTGGGCGCATTTAATGAACCAACTCATTGTTTCCCCGTCCAGTGTTACACTGAATAGGTGACAAAGAGTTGCATAATCAAAACCTTTATTGTTGGTTACCTTTTTGAACGTGTCCATTTGGATGAATGGATCTGTCAGACCGCTAAATTGGGCAATCTTTGGAGTCTTCGCATATGTTAGTCTGACAGTTTGTAAAACTTTGGAGGTAAATGGGCATGGACACGCCGCAAAGAGCGGGTTTTGGATTGGCGGTAGGGTGCTTGTTTCAGCTCTCATTAACATTTCTTCTAGTTCCCGCATTTTTTCTAAGATCAAGGTGGTCGCATCAACAATAGGCCTGGGGAGTGGTTGATTTAGTACCAAAGTTTGTCACGGAGCTGGCATGTTTCCCGTTCCCCTTTGCTGGCCTGCACTGAATGAGTTAGCGTATTCCGGTTGTGAGTCAATTACATGCTCTTGCACCAATTGTGGTGGTAGGGCCGGCCCTAATCCAGTCAATTCAGGAGGGTTCAAAGCGAAATCCATTCGGATTACTAATGCCAGTGCTGCCCTTGCTCTTGTGTTTGGGCTGAACCTCACGCTTGGCGAGTGTTCGCTTTGTGCCGGTTTTGCATTGTTCCCTTGCGCCTTTTTTAGTTTGTCAAACTTTGATAATAATGTTGCCACTTGGTTTTGAGCTTCTGCCTTCTCATTTCTTTCCTTTTCCTGCTCGATGTTTACTCTGTGCAAATCTGACCAATGCTGTTTCTAACATGGCGGCGAGATCCCAGCCTAGTACTTGGCGGCTCTAGCCTGATTGGTTCTCTATGGATGATTGAGTTAAAGGCACCTCAGGGTGTTAAGGGGCTGGCCACTGGTGTTGCCCGGTGTAGTGAATAATCGCGGTTGACGGCGATTGTTGAATTTGTAGGGTTCGTGGGTTGAGGATTGATGGATTGGTTTGTTTGGTAGTCAATGCCATTTCCATTACCGCTCGCCATGGTAGATTATGGTGGACTAATCTTTAGTTCAAAGATTCCCACAGACGGCGCCAACATTAATGCTCAGAATACGGCCAAAACGTGTCAGATTCTGATAACATGGACAATGGTCCAATCTTCCGATATGTTGTGAGTCCACTAAGTCCGCTATCTGTCAAGAGAAATACAACGACATCAAGAGTGGAGACAGCGATTGGCAGTCTTCCCTCCTCCGATGCTAAAGTTAGACGATATATATATATATATATATATATATATTGACAAAGTAGCAGTTGGTAGCTTTTCAATGCGTAGTGAATGAAGAGAGAGAAGTGGACATTTTATAGGTGGAATCGTGAGTTGCCTCAGTCTTGTTTTCGATGTGGGGCTGATATGATTCAGTCTGATAGCTTTTGGTCCTTTCTACAGAGATGATTTTGTCTGGTGTGTGTGAGTGCGTCGAGGCATGTTTCGGCCTGGGACTAGTATGTCAGTGAAGGTTGGCTTGCTAAGTTCCCAGAGGTCACACCGTCAAGGTCAATCCGACAAAGTGAGATGGTTTGGTATGAGTGCTGATTATGGCCCGCAAATACCATGTATGTACATAACAAAATAGACCTATTGGTCCAAAATTGAGAGTACAAGGATTAAACATGTGCAATTAGAAGGATAGAGACAAAAATGTTTTTCCAGTAAAAATTCAAGGACTAAAAAGTATGTAATCCTAAAAAAAAAAAAAAAAAAGAACTTAGTAGTTCAAGCAAGGACTAGAAGTTTGGATTTGTTGTAATAGATTTTGCAAGTTGTAATATCGTTAGAGAACTAAAAACAAACCTTAGTATTGTGAGAAAAAAAAAGAGACCAAGAATTTGGTTGCTCTGCTTAGTACCATTTAGTCTAATGGCATAGTCTGCCCTTCATAAGTGGAAGGTTGTGAGTTCTCTCACGAAAGACTAGTTGTTGCATTTGAGTTATTTATCTGATAAAAAAAAAAAGAATTTGGTTGTTCTTTGTGGCATATGTCGAGGTCTTTCACTGGGAATTTGCTCCAAAACAGAGAGATAGGGACAAATTAACTCAGTCCCAGATTGCTATCTTCATCTAAATTCCCAAAATGATCCAAGCTCACATCTTTTTCTTCTTTTGTCAATACACATTCCATCAATTCATCCCCAATCCCACCCGTTTGTAAACTTGCAATCCCTTTTAAATATGGATGAATTTAATGTTTTGACGGAGAGGTTTGGCCTGAAACAACAAGGCAGATCATCACCAATGGCCGCATTAAGAAGACCAACCTCCAAACGTCGTCATATTCATCTTCCTTCAGATGTTTCACCAATTCCAATTCCAGCCTAGGGCCCAACATCACACACCTAGACGTCGCTGAAGACCGCTTAGTCAGCTGTTGAGGAGCCGAACTCATATTAGCATTGTCTAGCATATAATCAGATCGAGGAGGCCACACCTAGTTCACTGTGTACACCTATCAACATTGCGTAGGCGCTGCACATGACGATTTTAGAGCACTGTGTATAGCTCTTAAGGTAGAGTGATCTTTTAGGAAGCTAGAATGAGAGGGTGTGTACAAGTATCCTGTTGGATACAATGGCTCCAGTTGGAAATAAACTTAAGTGCTCAAGTTGTGTACAAACTTGGGTAATGTGTATCTTGTATTGGTGTAAGTTTCTCACATTGAAGATGAAAACTCTTTGAGGACGTAGGCATGGATTTTGGCTGAACCTCATTAAATCTTATTGTCTTCTTGATTTGGTTATATCTTCATCCCATATCTACTACTAGTACCTGCTTGGTGGGTAATTAATTTCCTAACACTTTGAACCCTATATTGGATTTTTTTAATAGACCCAACCTCATATTGAAGATGGGTTTTGGAAATCAAAGGTTCATAATTTGGACTATAAACCTGTTGATGTTGGTATCTGGAGCCGCTATCTGTAGATGCCAGCCTATAACCTTTCGATGCCTGCGTCAGTATCTGTTATGAGATAGAGACAGGGACGCATGTGGTATAGAGTGGAATAGTGAACTTACTTGATTGGGAAGGGTTTCCTCCTTTTGTAGGAGATATTGGGCGATGCGCCTGGTTACACTTCGATGTGGGAGTGCATTCCCTCATGTGTTAAGGGCTGGGCAACCATATTTACTGCTTATTTCATGGTATTTGGTTGCTATTGAGCCATATATTTCCAATGTTTGCACATTTGTACGCATGTAGCATAAACAAAACCCACCATTGAAGATGGGCTTAGTGTTATAATTACAATAGGTGCTCTTGTGTTTATGGGATGCTGCAAACTTTCTCAACCTCTACACACATCCCAGAAATTAAACCATAAGAGAAGCAATTGTCAAATTTAATTCAACAAAACCTAGCAAGTACCAACACCATCATCATCAAATTTTCTGCGCACTCCATGTTCTGCCCATTTCTTCTATAAAAAATTTATCTCCTACCTAGATCACCAATTAAATCTTATAATCTTCAATGTAAGTCTCGAATACAAGATTGAGAGAATGGGATACCTTGCTATTTGATTTGATATGGTGATTTTGTTTTATCGTAATCTTCATCGTTTGACAAATTGCTTTCATTATGCAATCAACAATTGAAATCCAATCCACGTAAGATTTTGTCAGAAGGTGGATAAGATCATTGGTGGAGACAAGAATTTTTGTACTGATAACAAGGTATAGGACTAAGTTCTACATCTGATTTGCATTATGAAAGCAATTTATTAAAAAAAAAAAAAACAGCTACATTTGATCTGATATATAGTATTGTTAAATATCTGTTGTTATGTTTTGTGCACTTGAGTTTTCTCTTTTTATTTTGATATACTGTTAATGACATTGGAAATACAATGATCTTCAATGGTTTATGTCACCATACAATTCTACTCGTTTCATTTTCATAGCCAGATGTGTAGATTTTGATATGGCCGAGTTATTTCAACTGGAAAGATAATTAATCTAAATTACGTTACTTTGATTATACTTGTATTAACACTTTAACACATACATGTTCAAAACTTAATTGCACATTCTCTCGTAGCAAAACCCTAAGCCTTGGCGACAACCAAAGGACGACTCTACTGATTCGGTAAGATTAACCTCGTCCGGTGGCCGCAGCCGTCTGGGCTGGCCTTTGGCCTCTCTGACGTGTGTGGTCGGCTGCTGGACGGTGATTATTTGGCTCCTAATCTTGGCAAGGTGGTTTTGGTGGTGGATTCCGGTGTGCAATCTTTGATACGTTGCGGTTGGCCTGCCCAGCCTTTTGCTCTCATGAATCGATGGTGGCACTGGTCTGGTCGTTCGATTCTGGTGACGACGGAGGTCGTGGCAGTGGAAATCAAGGCGGCACGAGTCGTGGTGCGCGGTATGGAGTTGTGGTGGTGGTGGAGCTGCGGCTTCGTTCAATTACAAGGTAGAAGAGATGAAGATTGGGCTTGGGTTAAGCTAGATTTGCTAGGCTTAGAGTTGACCTTCCTTGAGGTTGCGCTCTTGGACCTCATTTAAGTTTTTGTCTTTTATAAATTTGCCTATTTACTATGGGTTATTGATTACACGTATTTCTATGCGCGTAATCACGTTATAAACACTAGAATTAAGCTAATCTCTAAAGTAATTATTAATAATTAATCTATTTTATTTTGTAGTAAATAAGTGGAGTGGCGGAAACCGGACAAAATGGAGTGAAATTGAAGTAAATTATAGTTTCCGACAAAAGGATGAAATTGTCGACATGATCAACCATGGTCAATGCAAGTTAGAGAGCAAAACCCGGCTAGTCCCTTGACAATATATATGAAAATATTCTAGATTGTGGAAAGTGGGGCAGAAAGAAAAATAGAAAAGAAGGAGAAGAAAATTGCAAAAAAGAGAAAAGGTTAGATTAATTAATCATTAGCTTGATTAATTAATCAAGCATCTGATTAATTAAACGCTCGCCTCCAGGCTCCAGCCATTACATGCATCAATTACATTAGTTGCCTTAATCCAAGTAAAAGCCAACACGTGGCTGGCCATCAGCATGGTTTTTCTCTCTCTTCCTCACGTACTCGGCACGTGTAACTTATCCATCTCTTCTTCGGGGAAGACCAACAGCCACCTACTTCAATAATTAACCCACCCTCCCCTCTCTCCATATATGTAGACCCGATTCACCCTATTTGTCTCTTCCCCTTCTACAGCGCCGCACTCCGTCCTCTTTGCTCTCTAACACCGAAACCACCCACCCCATATCTCATCTTTTCCTCCTTCTCACCAATTTCTTCTCCTCACCCAGATTCACACCTACTCACCAAGATTCACTTCACCTCACTAGGATTCCATCTTCTCATTCCATAAATTTCAAAAGAGAAGTCCAAGCATTAAGAACTTCATCACCATTAAATTTGGATAAAAGTGGGGAGTTATAAATTAAGTTTAGCCATAATTGCTTTATAGTAATTTTTGGCTTGTTCTTGCTACTCCTACTTTTCTTCACTTTGTTTCTCTTAAAATTATGTATATTGATATTTGTTTAATGATGTGTAGTGAGTAGTTTTGTTGTTGGGGGGCTAGGGTTGTGTGCCATAGCCTAAATTTTGTGTAAAATATGCTTATTTTAATGTAATGATGTAATTTTTATATGATGGATGCTTATATCTATTTTTGTTGAGTTAAAATACATGTCTAGGAGTCTAGTCAACTCTAGAGTGTATTTTGAGCATGTCTAGGATGGAGTTAGAGGCTTGACCCCCTCTAATAATCCTAAGCTAGAAACCTTTAATTTCGTATTCGAGGGGTTATAAGTATGGTGATTTACACCCGTTGCGTAAATGCGATGGCGGGTCACTTAGTAGTCTAATTCCTCAATCTTTAGGCCTCTTGATGTGACCTTGAACCAGCTCAAATTCATGCCAAGTGAGTTCCTACAACCCTTGAACCGGAGTAGGAATACCATGAAAGAGAATTTTGGTCCTTGAGCCTTGAACTGCCTTGGATACGACTACAGCCAAAATAGGAAATTTTGCATCTACATTAGATTAGCTTTTAACACATAAAATTTGGGTGAAGGAACCTCCCTAGCACCCGACATTCTCACTCATATTGTTTACATTTTTATTAAATCCTTTGCATTTTTATTAATCACTTTGCATTTTATTACTTTTTGTTAAGTTCAAACAAACTCTCAAATATTAAACCCATTGACTCATATGTGTATACCCATCTTGAGGCAACAAGTTAGTGGATTTGAATAGGCTTGGTGTGAGCTAAGCCGAGCATTGCCAAGACTTGGTCCCTTGATTGTTTATAGTTTTCATTTTACTTTTTATTTTTCTTGTGTGCATTTAGTATCCTATCGCCAATTATCTTGATTAGGTCCAACACGTAATCCCCGAGGTACAATAAACTAAGGTCCAAATATTTCCCTTACTTGACACGATTCGTACGCTTGCGAGAATATATGCATCGAATCAGTTATGCAATATTGCAAGCAACGTTTTTTGTTCTTTTCAGACCCACTGCTAGCCAACAATTTTTTGCATACTAGTTGGTAACTGGATATGACCCTAACATTTCACACTTATAGATATTTGGTTACGCAATATATGTGCCTACTACGCCCTCACAGAGCACAAAATGGGTCCTTAGAGACAACTAGGTATTTATGTTGGATACGAATCTCCAACTATTATCCGCTATTTGGAAACCTTGACAAGCGATCTCTTTACCGCAAGTTTAGTGGATTTTCACTTTGATGAGACATTCTTCTCATCGTTAGGGAGAGATAGAAAAAAGGATTTTCCAAAGCAATGACTGAAATTGTAGTGGTTCGTCCCTACTCTGTCTCAGTTTGATCCCCATACTTCACAATATGAAAGTGAAGTGAAAAGAATAATCGATCTTCAGAACGTAGCAGATTGCCTGATGCGTTTACTAACATTGCAAAAGTGACGTGATCACATATACCAGCTGCAAATGTGCCTCCCCAACAAGGGGCACAACACCGCGGATAGAGGCGTTACAACCATACTTAGTGAAGGTGCGGTTGAGGCCATGGCACCCCAAAGGAAGAGGGGGAGGCCACTTGGTTAAACTGACACTGAAGAAGAGGGCAAGGAAGGCATAAACCAATCCATTAATCATCAACGTAGAGAATCCCTCTCATGAGATTGTCTTTGATTATAGTTATGTCCATGAATTAATACTGGAGGATGCTCTGATGTTTGAAATGATTCCAGAGAACAAAGAAATCTCAATGGATTATGAGAGTGTGTATGATTGATGGAATTTGATCTTCCACACACATTGATGTTTTATTTGCATAAACTGTTGCTGAAGAAATCATAGAGCACGATGATATCGAACCACGCTCTGTTGTAAAATGTCAACAAAGAGCAGATTAGCCTAAATGAAAAGAAGTAATCCAGGCATAACTAGATTCTCTGGCAAAGAGATAGGTATTTGGTCCGGTAGTGCTAACCCCACTAAGTGTAAAACTTGTAGGACATAAATGGGTCTTTGTCAAAAAGCATAATGAGAAGAATGAAGTCCAGAGGTACAAGGCTTGCCTTGCAGCTCAAGGTTTCTCACAACCCCCTGGAATTGACTATGAGGAGACATACTCTCCCATAATGGACGTTATAACGTTTTGCTACATAGTTAGCTTGGTAGTTTCCAAAGGACTGGAAATGCAGCTCATGGATGTGGTTATTGCATATCTCTATGAGGATCTTGATTCATATATATATATATATATGTATTATATATATATATATATGATTTTTCTCAGGTAAGGATGTCCTTAGTTTTTCTTAGGTGCGGATTTGGTGTTTTCACCCACTTTCTGATCATATTTTCACATCTTAACCGTTCAGTTTTTAGAGCCTAATGTATAGATCCCCCCTGCAAAATTTCAGCCAATTTGGTGATCGTTAAGACATCCAAAACTGCAATTTACACGAATGGACCGAATCTGTCGAACCGGAACTGTTCGTATTTATAATGGTAAATTGCAGTTTTGGATACCTTAACGATCACCAAATTGGCTGAAAATTTTCAAAGGTGATCTATACATTAGGACCTAAAAACTGAACGGTTAAGATGTGAAAATGTGATCGGAAAGTGGGTTAAAACCGGAAATCCGTACCTAAGAAAAACTATGGAAGTCCTTAGCCAAGAAGGACTGTATATATATATATATATATATATATATATATATATATATATGAAAGTGCCTAATGGCCTTACATTACTAAAGTCAAGTGATTCTAAACCACGGAGTGCGTTTGCAATTAGGTTGAAACGGTCACTTTACGGATTGAAATAATTCAGGTAGATGTGGTATACCCGTCTAAGTGATTACTTGATTGGGAAGGGATATAAGAACGATGAATTATGCCCCTTGCGTATTCATAAAGAAAACAAGTTTGGATTTGCAATTGTAGCTGTATATGTCAAAGATATGAACATAATTGGTACTCTTAATGAAATAAGAGAAACGGCGGGCTACTTGAAATCCGAATTTGAAATGAAAGATCTCAGGAAAACTCGATTATGTCTAGTCCTTGAACTAAACACCAAGTTTGTGGAATAATAATCCACCATTCTGCCTATGTTTAAAAGATGCTCAGGCGATTTAACATGGACAAAGGGTATCTTGCTAGCACTCCAATGATCGGTCGAAGTTTGGATGCAAGGAAATATCCATCTCGTCCAAAGGAAGATGATGAAGAGGTACTGGGAGTTGAAATTCCCTATCTAAATGCAATAGACACATTATTATGCTTACCCAGTGCACTCAACCAGACATTGCATTCTCAGTGAACTTGTTAGCTAGATTTAGCTCAGCGCTAACACAACATCACTAGAATGGTATCAAGAACATTTTCTGATACCTTAAAGGAACTATTGACTTGAGACTATTCATTCCCTACAGAGGGGACTGCAGATGAAACTGTAATCCGTAAAGGAAATGTTGATGGCGAAAGCGCCACCCAATACACCGAAACCCCAAATAATATTTTGGTTGGTTTTGCTGATGCTGGGTATCTCTCTGATCCACATAAAGGTCGTTCCTAAAATGGTTATGTAATTATCATTCACAATAAGGCGATATCTTGGAGATCAACCAAGTAAACCCTTATGGCTATCTTCTCAAACCAGTCTGAGATCATTGCTCTACATGAGGCGGTTCGTGAGTGTATATGGTTAAGGGCTATCATTACACATATTCGAGGGACTAAAGGTTTGAGTTCTACCACTAAGGAGTTTACTTGTATTGATGAAGATAATACAGCTTGCATCGAACAGATGAATCTAGGATATATCAAGGGTGATAATACAAAGCACATATTGCCAAAGTGTTTCTATAATCGGCAACAACATGCTCTTCTCAAGATTCAAGTGAATCAAGTAAGGTCTGAAGAGAATGTGGTAGATTTGTTTACTAAATCATTGCCTAAGGCCATATTTGAGAGAAATGTGAAAAACATAGGAACGCGAAAACTTTCCCAGCTCCCTTGACTGATGTAAGGATCAGGGGAGGTGTAGACTTGGGGGGGGGGGGGGGGGGGGGTTTGGAGGGGAGGTGGGGTTGGGGTGTGCCTAACACATACATGTCATCATCAAATATAATAAGTGTGTTGTGCTCTTTCCTTCGACCAAGGTGTACTTTTTCCCACAAGGTTTTTACTTTGCAAGGTTTTAGTGAGGCAAATTCATACATCATTTCATCTTTGACTTTACATAAGGGGGAGTGTTAAAGGAAAAATACATTATGTGCCTTCGTCAAAGTAGCTAACAAAGAGGGAATTAGGGAATTAACGATTATAGCTCAATCATATATTATTGTCATGGGCTAAATACTGTTCAGTCCTTGAGCTTTTGACCATAAAACACTTCAGTCTCTGACTTTCTAATTTCACACGTTTAGTCCCTGTACTTCAAAATTTCAGACCAATAGGTCCTTGCCATCTAAAAGTTGCGGTGAAATGTCTATTATGCCCTCAGTTCTTTTTTTTTTTTTAAATAAATTTATTCATTTCTCTTTTTTTTTTAATTCTTTTTTCTTTATTTTATTTATTCTTTTTTTTTTTCAAACAGAAAGAAAGAAAGGAAAAAAAACAGAAAGAAAGAAAGGGAAAAAAAATTCCTTTTCAAAAAAAAAAAAAATTAATTAATTAAAAAAAGAACTGAGGGCATAATAGACATTTCACTGTGACTTTTAGAGGTAAGGACCTATTGGTCTGAAATTTTGAAGTACATGGACTAAACGTGTGAAATTAGAAAGTCAGGGACTGAAGTGCTTTATGGTCAAAAACTCAAGGACTAAACAGTATTTAACCCTATTGTCATTATTGTAATTGCTATTACCATTCTAATCCTCACTCTATATAAATGGACTATCTGATGAAATATGGAGACCAATTTCCCATTTTTACTTCAACACTTTTATTATTATTACTCGATCAATCAAATGGGCTCATTTTGTTCCTAAGGAGTAGGGGTTGTCAACTACATATATTGACACACACTTAAATTATGTACGCCCGTAATCTATGAGCCCATTAATGGACACGCCTAATCAAACGTAGCCCATAAATATCTATATATATATATATATATGCGCTAGTGTCGGGCGTTGAGCAAGGGACTAATACCTAGACACCTAGGCCGGGTTTTGATTTGTAATTATTTATAACATATAATTATATAAATAAAACTGCTTCAATTGATTGAAATAGTGTGTAAACTCAAAATAGGGTGAAAATGTTTCAAGAATCCACCATTCAAATAGTCTTATTGACTTCACACCAGTACACACTCATTTACTCATCGGGAAAATGACTTGTACAATACCTGACCATTTCTCCATTCTAAACTTTCGTATCTCAAGTTTCAAAAATATCAAAAAGGTACTTGAGGTTCTGACTCTGATCTAATGATCGTATCTGGAGCCATTAGATAGGTTACGGAGACAGCCAGTAAGCATATTTTGAAGGGTATTTTCATCCCTTCATGTCTTAATTCATTATTTTTTTTTTGTAAGCATCTTTCTCTATGTTTTTTCTTTTTCTTTTTCCCTATTGTTCTTGGTCTACTCTCTTTCTCACAGACCCATTTGAAAATTTGTTTTTGGTTATGACCAAATGTAGTTTGATTATCCAAAGTAACAGCCCATATCAAAACGCAAAGCTTAATTCCCCTCTTTTTGTCCTTATTTCTTCTCATCCAATCCCAATCACGAGCTTTAATCCTCTTTCTTACTCCAAAACCCATATGAGATTTATATGCTTAAGATGAGATTTCTATTTCGCAAGGCAACGCAACATGCTTTTGGAACATGTGAAAATGTCTTTGAAAAATTTGAAATCATTCAAGCTGAAAAGTTCATCACCAGCCATCCTTTTGGGTTATGTAACGAGGATATCAATACTATTAAGTAATCTCATTCCATGTAAGATCGAGGACCCTATTAACACTGAGCTTCCTCTATTATAAAGAGAAAGAAAGCAGTCTCCTATTGTGGATCGTGCAATTGATCTAGTTCAGACCTCTATCGGTTCCCTCTTTTTTTGGATGATGCTCTCATCTTCTTTCTTCCCCCAAAACCTCGATCATCATAAAAAAAATAAGAAAAGCCCAAATTCCCAATTCTATCAAAGTTGATTGTTTTGAAAGTGAATGAAAGATGATGAAGAAGGAGCAACAACGAGGGATTGAATACCAATGATCCTGTAGAAGCTACGTTGCTAGTTTCTGGAAGTGTGAGGTTGTGAACTGGGAGCTTGTCTTCAATTCGATGAAGATACAAACCAATACTGCCTTCAATGCTTTAGACAACCTCCTCAAACTAAATAGTACTCCAATTTATGTCAAAATCCAAATCCAATAGTAGTTTAACAACCTTCTTCCACTTCTTCGCTGAATCATTTCGACATCAGATTGCGTACATCAGACATTCACCTGAAAAAAGAGATCCCCAATCAAAGTTGAGGCATACACTTATCGAATTCGATCAAATCCCCCATAAATTTCCTAGAGGGTGTGGTTGGGCTTGGTATAGAGGCTGCTATGACTGATTCGATCAACCCAGTTCAACAAAGGGAAAACGACCCGTACAATTTCTGACCTTTTCAGCATTCTAAACTTTCGAACCTAAAGTTTCAAAAATATCATAAAAGTACCTGAGGTTTTGAACCAGAATGAATAATCGTACCTGGAGCCGTTAGATCCGTTACGGAAATGGCCATCCAACATATTTTGAAGGGTATTTACGTCCTTTCATGTCGTAATTTTCTTTTTCTACTTAAGCATCTTTTTCTATGTTTTTTTTCCTTTTTCCCTACTGTTCTTGGTCTACTCTCTTTCTCACAGACCCGTTTGAAAATTTATTTTTTGTCATGACCAAATCTAGTTTGATTATCCTAAGTAACAACCCAGATCAAAATGCAAAGCTCAATTCCCCTCTTTTCGTCCTTGCTTCTTCTTATCCAATCCCAATCACGAGCTGTAACGTCCCGAACCTAAATTTACACGTTTACTAGTCATTTGGACGGTAAATAATAACTAATTTCATTTTTACTTTGTTTCGATACTTTTAGTGGCCCTAAAAATTGACTTTTTGTTCGGGTCAAAATTTGAGAAAATGTTCTTCATGAAAATGTTCGTAAAAATCGGAGTTCTTATACGAAAGTTATAAGCGAAATATTAAAGTTACTGTTCATGATAAAAAGTATAAATTTGAATTTTTACTGTTGGGGCCGGTAACTTTTCTTTTCTCTCTCTCTCTCCTCCTCCCCCGCGTTTTTTTTTCTTTCTTTCTTCTCTCTTCGACCTTCTCTGCAACTCCGGCCTTCTTCCTTCTCCGGCCACCTGACGACTTAAAGCCAGCATCTTTGGACTCGCCTCCTCTCCCTCTAGGCGCCTGTGGTGGTATTTTGCTGTGGCTCCGCCCGTGGAACTTGGATTTAAGCTTTGAAGTTCACTGTAGCAATTTGGGTGTTTCGTCGATTTCCGGCGATTCCAGCCATTTCCGGCCACCAAACCAGCGTCGAAGGTCGGGTTTTTGCCAAGGATCATTTCCCCCCTAGCCTTGAGCCACGATTTGTAGTGTAGAGGAGGAATTGAAGATTTGAAATTTCGGGTTACTATTCACGATTCGGGTACAAACTTTTCCTTAATTGTTGAGGTACTTCTACTCATTTTCTGACTTGGTCATAGTTGGGAGAATTAATGGGTGTGTTGAGAAGGTGCTGCTGCCAAAATCATAGTTAAATCCTATAATTATCCTAGAACTTGTATATGAAGTTTGGTGAGGATTGGTGGAGTTTTGAATCGGTTATAAATTTCTAAAGATTTGGATTTCGATTAATGTTAATCGTGAATCCAATTGTCGGATTTTCTCCATAATTGTTGTAAAGTCTGAATTTGACGATTGGGCGGTGTTGGTGAAGTTTGGTTGGTTGTAGAAGAGAATTGGAGGAATTGAGGTTATGGGTCTAGGATTTAATTATTGTTTATCGTAACATTATTTTCTTCTGTCCGGTAATTATTAGTTACGAATAATTATGTACAGGACGAGGTACCGACTCATCACTCGACGAGGATCCTTACGCTTGGATACCACGTTAGCCGTATACTGTGAGTGGACTTTTGGTTTTCTAAATATTGATTCATGCAATTGATTTTCCGAAATAAGTATTTACTTAATTAATGAACATATTATTATATTTTACTTTTGGGAAATTGATATTGATTATTGATTTTGTTTTGGGAAATGGATTAGTAATTTAAATTATTGTTTTAATTTATCGAGCATATTATCCGATTTTTAATTGTGGAATTATTTATCGTTCGAATTTCGGATTGGGATTTGTTATGCTCCATTTTAAATTTGTTATCTGAAATAATTTTCGACGAGTTGTTTTCCGAGATTATTTCTGGAAATGAAAGTATTATTTATTAGCGGATTTGCTTTTTCCGAGGAATCCTCGGAAATGGGATTTTTCATCTGAACTTAGGAACTTATTTGATTTTCGTTTATTGGTTTATGATTCCGAATTTATATTGGCGTGCGGGGTCACGTCGCTGGACTAAATGTCTTTTCTTGTGAGACATTGGGGATGTCTTACTGATTTTCGATTTTCGTATGGTTTTTACCCACCATACCTGGGTCGATATATTTTATTGCTAGCTAGCCTATTAGTACTCCTCCCTGCTTACTATGTGTTCGTGGGTGAGTAGAGCAGAGCATGGGATGCTCCAGAGTGTGGGACACTCCGACCCGAGCCGAGAGGCTCCCTTCTATCGTATGGTGATACTTCTTCCCTATATATTATTTTATTATTTCGACTAGCGGGGCTAGTTCGATTTCCCTAACCAGAGGGGCTGGTCTTATTTTCTTGAGTATCAGAATTCTTTCCTTTGCTCGGTTGTGACTAGCGGGGCTAGTCGGTTTTCTTGAGCTGAACTAAAGTTACTGTGTTTCTTTAAATTGCTGCATGCATCGGGTTTTTAAGAAGATATGTGCGGGAAAGTATAAATTTATTTTCTCCTTACAATTACTTATTTTTGTCCACTCACGCTAACGTTTTTATATACTTTTCCCCTGGGCCCTTAGTTTTCAAATGCCCAGTCTGCAGAGTAGCTGGTTCGGCATAGTAGGATTCGAGGCATAGCATCTGCTGCTGTTGTCTTCATTGTAGGTTAACTGTGGAACCTACCTGTATTTTATTTTCTCTTTCTCTTTTAGATTGCTCTGATAACCTGTGGGATAAATGTTGTATGATTCGTATTTTAGTTGTAAATTGTGGAGTTGTTGTGATTTGGGGAGCAGGATGGCTCCAGAAGAATAAGGATGGTTTATTAGAAGTGTGAATGTGTTATTTATAGGTTTTTGGGTAGTCCATTTTAGGGGTGACTCTGCTGAATTTTTGATAGAGTTATTCCTAAGGTGGGCCCCACAGGGCCACCTCGGATCCTGTCACGAGCTCTCATCCTCTTTCTTCCTCCAAAATCCAGATGAGATTTATATGCTTAAGAAGAGATTTCTATTTCGCAAGGCAACCCAACATGCTTTTGCAACATGTGAAAATGTTTTTGAAGGATTTGAAATCATTCAAGCTGAAAAGTTCATCACCATTCATCCTTCTGAGTTATGTAACAAGGATATCAATACGATTACGTAATCTCATTCCATGTAAGATCGAGGGTTTTATTAACACTGAGCTTCCTGAATCATGCAATTGATCTAGTTCAAAACTCTATAGGATCCCTCTTTCTTTGGACGTAGCTCTCATCCTCTTTCTTCCTCCAAAACCTAGATCTCCATTAAAAAAAAAAAAATCCCAAATTCCCAATTCACTCAACCCAGATTTTTTTGAAAATGAATGAAAGAAGATGAAGAAGGAGCAACAGGGAGGGACTGAATGCCAATAAAGGTGTAAAAGCTGCGATGGTGGTTTCTAGAAGTGTGAGGTTGTGAAGTAGGAGGTTGTCTTCAATTCGATAAAGATACAGACAAATGCTGCCCTCAATGCTTTGGGCAACCTCCTCAAAATTAATAGCACTCCAATCAACATCTAAATCTAAATCCAAAAGTAGTTTAACAACCTTCTTCCACTTCTTCGTTGAATCATTTCGTTGCCGGATGCCTTACATCGGTCATATTCACCCAGAAAAAGAGATCCACAATCAAAGTTGAGGCATACACTCTTCGAATTCGATCAAATCCCCTATAAATTTCCAGGAGGGTGTGGTTGGGCTTGGTATAGAAGCTGCTATGACTGATTCGATCAAACCAGTTCAACAAAAGGAAAATAACTCATATAGTAGCTACCTTTTCACCATTCTAAACTTTTGAACCTTAAGTTTCAAAAATATCAGAAAGGTACCTAAGGTTCTGACCTTGACCCTATTTTTATTTTATTTTATTTTTATGGAAAAACAGTGCTTTGGAGAAGAGGACATGGGAAAGACAAGATTACCCATCAAAATATGACAGCTAGCAATCTCCATAATGGAGCTAACGGCTCTAGGTACAATAATTCGGTCGAGATCAGAACCTCAGATATCTTTCTAATATTTATTACCAAAATATCGAGTACTATATTGGCCATTTTCCCTTTACTCATTTACAAATCAATGAGTCATAGTTAAGTTAGCCTACCTAACCTATATCTAAGAAAAGAAAAAAACAAATATCTACATAAATGGCTAAAAGACTGAACTACAGCAGTACAGGATAAGCAACACAGCGTCACCAATCATTCTAATAATCAAATTATACTCATATTGGATCTAAACAACATTAATCAAAATATCAAACTTGAAAAGTACGATCAATAAACAAAAACAATCTAACGTCATATTAAACTAAAATAGTAAAACATAATTTTGGATTCTTGATAGATGAATAGCATAAGGATTAGTCCAAAGAATTTGTAGATTTTTTTTTAATCAATTATCACAATATGGCCTGATGCATTTCAAAAAGTAAAAACATTTAATCAATAATCATGATTAAATTCATATAATCTATAATCATACGATTCTTTTCTAATGGTCTAATGCGTTTCAAAACTCAAGACCATTAATCAATGATTCAATATGTCTAACCAATTGTTAGTCAATATGCCTAATAAATGATATAATAGATGAATTTACGAGGATGGAGACACTGATGTATTCCAGTAGAGGAGAGAGACACACACAACAGTGAACCGGTGAAGAATCGACCAAGAGATCGGAGAAGAGAAATGGGCATAGTGGTAACAGATAGGCTCGCCGAATTGCCCACCAGAGAAGAGAGAGACGTGCAAGCTCAGGTTAGATGAGGGAGAGAGGGATTGCGAAACGAAAGGGAGAATGGGTAGAGCTGGCTTCACCAATTTTCTATTTTAGACTTCAGTTTTGATATGATCCGACTAGAGCGCCCAGTTCGCCTAGCAAAGTCAGCCGATTATCTGCAACGATTATAGATTAATCCAGGCGACGCGTCAATGCCTAGGCGCTGCCTAGACCGATTTTTAGAACATTGATATATATATATATATATATATATATATAACTACACATAGAGTATACTATTTAATTTGTAGGTTTACGGATCAGGCTGAACAAGCTTCTTCGGGCCTTTGGCAGCCGAGCTTTAAATCTTTAAATCAAGCTTGGCCCTCAACACCAATTAATCGGGTTTTCACAGGCCTAGATTCGGGCGGGACCGAACTTTTACTCCTCAGGCTGACTGGGCCTCTATCGGCCCATTGATTCGCGGATCAAATGATGACTCCTCTAGATGACCATGGCAGTTTGACTTTTTGAGGAAGAACTATTATATTGTTCAACTGTACTTGTTGAGCTTCAATTTTTAGGGTAGTGCTAGAAACTGCCAACACATCATATGAATAATGTGTGAGATATGGGATCAACATCTTCGGACGTCTGACTTTAAATCCTAATTTAATTAGGGCCTAAATTACACTCTTGCCATCTTGAAAAGCCTGAAATCTAGCTCATGCTCTGTGTAGTAGTCATTGTTCTTCTCCTCTAGCTATCCATAATATCTATACATGGAGCATAAGTTATATTTCTCACACATATATGGGAAAAAACTGATGAGAAGCAAATGGCTAAGCAAACACTAAACATAGAAGTTATGATATATTCACTTTAAAAAAAGAGTCGAAGCCCATTGAATAGAGTGCCAAAATTATATGAGGGTCACCGTGAGATATGGTTCTCATTAGGAATTTAGGATCGAGCTATAGTGATTATTAATTTTTGGTTGATCTCTGTAATAAGGAAAAATTAATAGATAATGTAAGTTTCATTATAAGTTGAGAAGTCAAACGTACGGTGTTAATTAGATAAAAACTAAAAAGAGGTGAGCAATGACCTCCTACCTCAGTTGCAAAGTACACTACTAAGCCACCAGCTTGCACTGAAAAATAAAATAATTGATAGGCAATCATCTAGTTTCATTGTCAAACATATCCCACAAGTATAATAGTATGTACATTTATAGTAAATCATATCTTTTGCACAAATATATAATATGATCGATCTTAACTAATTTTTTAAATAAATTAATCATATATTCCTCTATCAGCTGCCTATTTATTTACATAATAATATTATTAATATACTATAAATTAATCATATATTCCCCTTCATCGCAGGATTTACTAAATTTTAATTGATCAAAACACCCTTGTTACATTTGTTAAACATATCATTTAAAGTATAAAGTACATACAAAAATTAAAAAATCTTTACCTGTTTAAGGAAATCTCTATTTTGTATTTGGTCCAAATTTTAGGTTACTTGACCTAGTGGTAATAGGTTTATCATTGAAGGATTTAGAATCCTATTTAATGTAGACTTACTTTCCTTATATGTTCAGATCTATGCATTGTAATCCTCTATATAAAGAGGCTCATATTATCAATGAGAATACACAACGATTTTCTCACAATTTCTGATTCCTTAAATCACGTTATCAGCACAAAGCCCTAACTCTGAAACCCTAACGTAGCCCTCAAATTCCAACATCCACCGCCCACATATTGAAGCCCTAGCCTCAAGGAATCCAGAACCGGCGGCCGAACCACCGAAACCCGTCAGAAAAACCCCTGAACTGGCCGTACTAAAAATTAGACCAATCCCTGCCCCCTGCAAGCATCTGCCGAGTCCCTGCCGAGGCCCATACACACCCCTGCAGAGATATGCCGAGTGCTGCCGAGCCGTTGTCGATAGCCCTGCACGCTTCTTGTCGAGATCTGCTGAGTGCTGCCGACATCTGCTGAGAAGCCTGTGCCTGCCCCTGCCGAGACCTGCGGAGATCTGTGCCTACCCCTGCAGACAGCCCCGCGCACACCTGCTGATAGCCGCCCACAGCCCCGCACACACATGCCGACAAGCCCTGCACATCCTCCGTACAACCCTTGCAGCAGCCCTGCACACCCCAGCCTACCTCCAGCCACCATTAGTTTCTGGCTAATTTTTCGGCGACCCCAGACCTTTTTTCGGTCATCTTTAACACCCTTTTCGGGCCAAGATTTCCAGCGTCTTTTCTAGGTAAATTTCACTAAAAGTTCCCGTTTTTGAAGTTTTTCAATTTCTCCTTCTTTTCTCGGGGACTTCCAACATCCATTCTTCTACCCCCGTTTCTTCTTCATAAGGGAGACCTAAAGCCAACTATGGGGGTTCGTGGAGCTTGGAGTGACCTCCAAACTTAGGGTTTCTTGAGAAGAAAAAACGATTGACCACATACATCATTGTTTCGATCTAATCCAAAACCCCTCTTGGAATCGATTTTCTTGGAAGAACTATAATGCTAGACCCGTGGGAACCAAGTCTATTATGGAGTCTAACTATAGTCGCACTCCTAAAAGAGGACGTAAGGAGTGAAACCCTAAGAGTAGGGACAATTTTGGACGTTCTAGTGGAGGAAGGAAATCGCCAAGATAGGCGTTCACGGAACCGTGGAGGTCAACGTGTGAAGAGAGAGAGAGGGCAGAGCCTCCAGCCATGGTGGTGATGCCACCAAGAACAATAGCCGTTCAAATCGTGCACCAAATGCACCTCGATCAAGGGAGGCTGACCATAAAGATGTTTGTGTTCGATGTGGATCAAGTGGACATTGAGCAAAGAAGTGTAATGCATCCCAGAACGTTGTAAATGCATACAAGATGTATCGTGAAGCAAGGAAGGCCAATTACATGGAACAAGAAGATCAAGATGGCGATCTCAATCTTAGGGTGGAAGACTACAAGGATCAAGACCCAGAAACTAGCGATTTTGATTAAGTCTTTTTATTTCCAAGAGATGTAGGTAATTGTCATATTATTTTTAGTAGATGCCAATGGTTTAATCTTTCTTCAAAGTAAGCGTACTCCTTGTAAGTGTGATGTCTAGGAAGGTTTTGAGATGAGTAGTACTTAAACGAGCTTTACTCCACCGACATCTCTCTACTCACCTGGTCACATTTGCATTGAAATTATCCAAAAGGAGTTGGATGACTGCCATTGTTTGCATTAGCTAGTTTCTTTTTCGATTAGATTTTCTTTGGTTAAAGAAACGATGATTAATTCTGTTTAGCTTATTAATAAACGTCGAATTCTTTTCTTTATGACTCCTTTTTAATTATGAGCTTTTCTTTTAGGAATGGATGAACTACAATGTCTCACGGATAGTACGATTACGCACACCATTCTACGACATAGACAATTATTCTTAGAGATGTTGCCTACATATTCCTCTATGACTACGATGGCTAGGCCATCAGGTTTAGTTCAAGGACATGGAATGGCCCAATTCCTTTTGCCAAGTGGCACCTTGATTAAAGTCACTGAAGCTCTCTACGCTCCTAAGGCAAATCAAACCTTTATTGAGTTTTAAAGATATAAGAGTCAACGGATTCCATGCAGAAACGCATAATGAGAACAGAATAGAATTCATTTGCATTACCTCTAATGATTGTGGCAGAAACCGCATCTTAGAGAAGCTTATGTGTCAATCTAGTGGACTTTATGTCACTACAATTCGACCAATTGAATCCAATAATGTCATGAGAGAAGATCTCTTGGATTTAGACACATATTGGCTTTGGCATGATCGACTAGGACATCCTGGTCATGATATGATGCTTTATATACTAAAAACTTCACACGGACATCTATTTTTTAGAGTGAGAATAAGCGAGAATCAAAAATTGATTCCCGGATTTAGAAAGACCGCAACAACTGCAGCTTCTGGCGCTACTACTGTCTTGGGCCGCCGAAAGGCCACCCTTATTCCTAGTGATAACGCCATAAATGGTGCCAACCATGAGCATAACGCCATGGTTGCTCCTCCTAGTGGCCATGACGCCACACACACCAATTTCCATGGCTCTAACGCCATAATAGGAGATGTAGTCACACATTTTGCTTCTAATAGAGCTACAGATGTTCCAGCCTAACCAAAATCCTTATTAGTTGCTTCTGAGGCCCTGACTCATTCTGCAAAGCCTGTTTATTCGGGAAATTAGGACCGGGACCGTCCTACGCAAAGGATCCCAAAATACTTATGCTAAACTCCTTGCTCATATTATCCGTCTACGGGCTCACTAGCCTGACCATCAAATTAAGTCAATTCTACTTGATAATGCTGGGGCATTTACATCGAAAACATTCGATGAGTATTGCATGTCGCTGGGGATTGATGTTGAACATCCAGTTCCCCATGTTCATACCCAAAATGGTCTCGCAAATGATAGCCCGGACACTGGTTATGCTCACCAGTCTCCCTGTTTCTGCGTGGGGATATGCAATATTGCATGCAGCGATGCTAATTCGTCTAAGACCCACTGCAACTCAATCTTACTCTGCGTTACAGCTAGTGACTGGGTACGAGCCTGATATCTCGCACTTACGCATTTTTGGGTGTGCTATTTATGTTGGATATGAATTTCCAACTATCATCCGTTATCTTGAGCCCTTGACAGGCGATCTCTTTATCGTTAGATTTGCAGATTGTCATTTTGATGAGACAATCTTCCCGTCTTTCGTGGTCTGTCCCCACTATGTCTCATCTCGATCCCCGTACCACACAGTCCTAACTTAAGAGTGCGAAGAATAATCGAGCTCCAAAACGTAGTAGACACTCTACCTGATGCGTTTTCTGATGTTACCAAAGTGACGAGATCCCACATACCTGCTGCACAAATTATTGCTCTTCAGGAAGCAGTTCGTGAATGTATATGGTTACGATCCATAGCTACGCATGTTCGAAGTAATTGTGGTTTGAAGTCTACCACAGATGAGCCAACAAGCATTTATGAGGATAATGCTGCTTGCATTGAACAAATGAAGTAATGCTACATCAAAGGCGACAACACCAAGCATATATCGCCCAAATTCTTCTATAATCAGTAACAACAGAAGCTCCTCAAGATCAAAGTGAACCAGGTTCGATCTGAGGACAATATGGTAGACTTTTTTACTAAGTCATTGCCTAAATCCATGTTCGAGAAACATGGGGCAAGAATTGGCTTGCGGAAATTATCTAAACTCCCATGATTGTAGTCATCAGTGGGAGGCGCAGACATCAAGGGGAGATGTCTACATGTTCACCTCGAAACGTGAAGGGTGTGTTGTGCTCTTTTTCTCCTTTGACCGAGCTTATTTTTGTCCCACTGAGTTTTTGTTACTCGGTAAGGTTTTTAGTGAAGCAACAAGAGAAGCATCACATTTGGGCAGCACAAAGGGGAGTGTTTAAGGAAATCTCTATTTTGTGTTTGACCAAACTCTAGGTTACTTGACCTAGTGGTAATAGGATTATAACAGAATGATTTAGAATCGTGTTCAATGTACAATTACTTTCCTTATATGTTCAGATTCTATATATTGTACTCCTTTATATAAAGAGGTCTCTATTATCAATGAGAATACACAACGATTTTCTCACAATTTCTGATTCCTAAAACATACCCACTTACTTTGCGGTCCCATAAAAACCGTGGAGTCACACGCTAGAATATTGCCAATTAAAGTAGCTAGCTGTCAATTAGGACGATGCCAAATATATTGCCAGTTAAAGCAGCTAGCTGTCAATTAGGACAATGCCAAGGATATTGCCAATTAAAGAAGCTAGGATATTGTCAGGCTGTCATATCCTACTCACAACCACTAATTACGTGTGTGTGTGTGTGGATGTGTTTATATGTAGGTAGCAGCATCAAATGTGTAGCAGATAAAGCAAGAGAGAGAGGTATGGCGAGAGCAGATTATACTATCAGTAGCGATAGGAGGTGGTCTCTTGAAGGAATGACTGCCCTTGTCACCGGCGGAACCAAAGGGATTGGGTCTGCAGCCTTGATCTCTTTCCATTCTTTCTTTAATGCTTATATTTTCATCTGATTAATTAGTGTTTTAACTAATTAAGACAAGCATTAATGAAAAACTTGTAACACGCGTATCTTTTCAATGATTCTGCATGCATGATCATAGATTTTTTTTCCTACCGTAAAAAAAAAAAAATTCAACATTTTAACACTGATCAATTACAGAATTTGTAATTTTATATATAGTTTTATGCACTAATTAATGTTTGGCAATTTTAGGTATGCAATTGTGGAGGAACTGGCAGGGCTAGGTGCTAGTGTACATACTTGTTCTCGGAATGAAGCCTAACTCAATGAATGCTTGAGTCAATGGAAGAAGAAAGGTTTTCATCAGGTCACTGGTTCAGTATGTGATGTGGTTTCAAAAATCCAAAGAGAGGAGCTAATCCACAAGGTCTCATCACTGTTTCATGGAAAACTTAACATTCTTGTAAGTACTTTAATCGTCGATCATGAATTCATGAGTTGAAAACAACTACTACCGCATAGAGTTCAGTGCGAATAGCACCGAGGCAGTTTGCAAAAATCCCATACCTAATGACAAGCAGATGTTTAAATTGCGAGAACAATATTAGATGCATCTTGTTTTCTTTTACATCATTGAATGACATCTCCTCGTTTTGTCGAGGTTTTGATAAGAAAAAGTCTAATACTCTTATCATAGGCTGGGATGATAGACCACTTGAGTTAGTTAAAAGAAGAAATAGAAAAAACTCAAATCAACTTGTTAACATATCTTGTAGATAAACAATGTGGGAACTTTCAAAGGAAAGCCACCAACTGAGTACACGGCTGAAGATTACTCATTCATCATGAGTACCAACCTTGAATCTACGTACAATATGTGCCAACTTGCACATCCTCTTCTGAAAGCTTCAGGAGCTGGTAACATTATTCTTCTGTCTTCTGTTAGTGGTGTGGTATCAATTGGGGAGGTTGGGAGTATATACGGTGCAACTAAAGGTACGCTTTTGATTTGATTATATGTACGTATATATATTCCACCAATTTTTGCACACCACAAATTGAAAGTTAGATATAAACCCATTTGCAACCAATGGGCCGTTTATGTGATGGTAAGGGCACCAAACTCCAAGTATTGTTGGCTTGGAGTGCTTGAATCTCCTTGTGCATTGCCTCTGTCCATTGTGGACTCTGTACTGCTTGGGAAAAAGATGTAGGTTCTCGCAGGAGGGTAAGTTTAGTGGTGAAGACTCGATGGGAAGAAGAGAGTTTATCATAAGATAAGACATGAGAAAGAGGATGAGCGGTACCTGAGTGAAGAACCACGTTCGTTGAAGATGACGGGGTGAGTCGTGAGGGAGAGTAGCCTCTACATGGAAATCCTGCAAATATGAGGGAGTCTTGGTTGGCCTGGAAGATCGTCGTGGTGGTAATGACGGTGTAGGAGACATAATGGTGGTCTCGGTTTGTGAATTAGGAGAAGAAGGGTGTTCAGTGGCAAAAGGAATGGTTAAGTCCGATGAAGGTGGACTTGTGATAGGAGAGAACGGTTGACTTGCAGCGGAAGAAAGATCATGGTGAGAATTTTCAGGAACAGAATCTTCCTGATGAGATGGAGGTGAATCTGGAAGATCAAAATCGAGATTTGAGGTTTCTGATGATTGCGGAAAAATAGGCATGGTGGATGGAGAATTTGATTTGGTGTTGAACTGAAATGGAAAGATATCCTCAAAGAATAAAATGTCTCTGGAAACAAGGACTTTCTGTTTGGCTATATCATAAACTCTATACCCTTTTTGACCATGAGGATAACCTAAAAATATGCATTTGGTTGAACGAGGATCAAATTTGGTTGGTTTGGAGAAGTGAGTTGACACAAAGCATAAACAACCAAATACTCATAAATGAGAATAATTTGGTATCTTATTGAACAATTTTTCGAAAGGTGTCTTTCCCTTGAGGAGTGGTGTTGGAGTCCTGTTGATTAAGTATGTGGAGGTGAGTATGGCATCCCCCCAAAAACATTTAGGTAAGTGAGCTTGAAAAAGAATGGCTCGAGCAACATTGAGTAGATGTCTATGTTTGCGCTCAACAACACAATTTTGTTGTGGTGTGTTGACGCAACTGGTTTGGTGGATTATCCCTTTGGAGGAATAAAATTGTTCAAGCTTAAACTCAGAACCATTGTCACTACGTACAACTTTCAACCTCTTACCAAATTGGTTTTCAACCATATGAATGAAGTTAACTAGGAGATTTCGTGTGTCTGACTTATGTTTCATCAAATATACCCAAGTACACCTAGTGTGATCATCAACTATGGTGAGAAAATATTGGGCACCAGAAATAGAAGGAACATGATATCCACCCCAAATGTCAACATGTATCAAATCAAACGAAGACTCACTAGATGAAGTGCTTAAAGGAAATGTCATCCTGGTTTGTTTAGCCAAAGGGCAAATGGCACATGTGCTTGTGTCCCAAGCCTTATTTTCAGAAAAGGGAAATAGCGAGATACTTTGCTGGAAGTGTGACCGAGTCGTTGATGCCAGAGGATGTGTGTTTTGCTGTGAATGGAATTGCATGAACTTTTCTTCGTGGGGTCAAGGTAGTAGAGTCCCTCCTTCTCAGTTCCCATCCCAATCATCTTCCCCAATCGTAGGTCTTGTATGACACAAACTTGTTTGAGAAAGATGGTAATTTAAAAAGAATCAAAGGCCAATTTGCTAATTGAGATGAGGTTCAGATAAAAGAATGGGACACATAAAACGTTATGGAGAACAAAATGTGGAGAGAACACTACTTTTCCAATATGAGTGACCCGAGCATAGGTACCATCTGGTATCTTAACCCAACGATTATTAACGGATTTTGATGAGGAGAGAAGAGATGATTTACAAACTATGTGATCACTAGCCCCACTATCCAATATCCATATTGTTTCTTTGCCATCTCGAGAGAGAGTGAATGCTTTATCTGAGAGTTCATCAAGGTTTGGAACATTACCAACTTGATTTGCTATGGCGGTTTTGTTTTTGTTAAGAGACTCATGAGTTGTTGGCACTCTTCTTGTGAAAATGGAAAACTAGACACATCTTCCCTTTTATCATTCATGGAGATGACGTGATTTCCTTTCGCACGCACTTGTCCTCCCTCCAAGGCAGCCTTTCGCTTGCGGCAGTACTCATAAGTGTGCCCTTTCCAATTGCAGAATATACACTTGAGGTGTGCCCTGCAATTCTTTGTGCTGTGATTAGTTTTGTTGCATTTTTCACATTTAGTCTCACCTTCTCCAAGATCAAACTCACGGTTGGTTCTCTTCACAGTGAAGGCAGCCGCTTCCGGCTGAGTGGACATCTTGCCACTTGACACCTCTGCTTGCTTTTCATGTCGGAGTGCCATGGAGTAAGCCTTGTTCACGTTTGGAAGAGGATCCATCCCAACAATATTGCTTCGAATCGTGGCATAGTTGTCATTGAGACCCATCAAAAATTTCATTGTCTTCTGAGTCTCCAAGTAATCCTTGATTTCCTTGGCTGTTTCGCAACTACATGGAGGAATTTCACATAAGGCATCCTTCTCATCCCAGAGAGTCTTGAGTTTGGTGAAGAAAGATGTCACTGAGGTACCACCTTGTTCACAATCATGAATGACACTTTCTATATGGAAAAGTTGCACGGTGTTTGTATGCGAGAAGCTTTCCTGCAATTCAAGCCACATGCTTCTTGCATCCTTGCAATGGATGACACTGCCAGAAATTTCCTTTGACATGGATCCCAGCAGCCACGTCTTCACTAGTGTGTTGTATCTATCCCATTGTTGTTGTTCTTCAACCCTATCGGTTGGCCTCTTGATGGACCCATCAACGAATCCCTTCTTGTTCTTGATTGTGAGAACCATGCTCATAGATTGAGTCCAAGTTGTGTAGTTGTCTTCCACCAGCGGTTGTGACATAAGTACCGCGCCAGGCTGATCAGAATGGTGGAGAAATAATGGATGGTTGGAGTTCTCCCATGGTTCTGGATTTTTCGGCGAGGTCGAAGACTTACCATGCTCAATGATCTTCTGATCTTCGCCACCTGCCATGGAGTTTTTGGTTGTGGTGTGGTTGTTTCACGTTTTAGGTCTCAGATCGTTTGCTCTGATACCATAAAGAGAAACGATGTGAAGAAGAAATCTTTTTCTTATTATTCATAGTATTGATTTACATGCTATATACATATGTGTGTGGCAATTTAGATCCACCTTCTAATCCTAAATTAAAGCATAATCACAAACATAGCTATCTCGTAGTGATTGACAGAATCAACTTCCTGATTACACGTGATCCTTTCCTTCAATAGATATGGCGGCCGATCTCTTCTCTACTACATTTCAGGAGCAATGAATGAATTGGCCAAAAACTTGGCTTGTGAGTGGGCAAAAGACAAGATTAAAGTCAACAGTGTTGCTCCTTGGTTCATCAAAACTCCTCTTGTTGAACCTGTAAGATATCGTAGATAAATGATCTCAGACATGCATACCTATATTTTACCACCCAATTGATTCACGGTACTGATTCTTGTTCACATACAGATTTTGAGTGACGAAAAGTTTATGGAGTCTGTCATCTCTCGAACCCCATTAGGACGTACTGGAGAGCCTGAGGAGGTTTCTGCATTGGTGGCATTTCTATGCCTTCCAGCAGCCTCTTACATAACAGGGCAAACTATTTGCGTCGATGGAGGGATCACTGTCAATGGCTTCATGTTCCAAGCATAATGAACTTTTTTTCTCGTGGACAATGGATTGGAAGCAAAATAATTCATCGGTCGCCATAGTTGTATAAAATGGGACAACGATGCATAAATTTTCTGACAAATGCCCTCAAAGATTTATCTTTAATTGGTTGCATAATTGTAGTTTTGCTTTCTTTGTGTTGGGTTGGTCCAGACCCTTGTCTAACTTTCCTATAATTGGTTTTTTTTTCATTAATCAACAAGTACCTTCATTAGCCAAACAAGTAAATTAAGGTATGGGATGTAGCATGTCTGATGCTTCATCAAATGCTTAATTGCATCCTTTTTTGTTGTTATTCGTACTGTTTTTGGTATTTCTCAATTTAATGTGGTTAGTTTCTACATCTATAGTTGTAATATTTTTATTTTATAAAAACTTGTCAGCTTGTTTCAAAATAAAAATAAAAAAATAAAACAACTCTCTCACTATCCGTATGTATTGGTTTTGTGGATACATACATATATCAATACAGATGGCATAATTATCCACTTTTATGGCTCTTTTTCCTCCTCATAACTCTCATATTCAGACTTAAGATCTCTCTCTCTCTCTCTCTCTCTCTCTCTCTCATTTCTTGGTTTTCATATCAAATTGCTAGTTGCCGTCACTGCTCAAAGAAAAGTGGATCACATCACTTTCCCTTTCTAATTCTCTGTGGCTTCTCGCTAATTTTGACTTATAAAATTTGGGTATTGAGTTTTGCATACTTGAATGAAATTTCAGATTGTGACTTGTTGTAGAAAGCTGAGATTGCATAGGGTTGTAAGAGTTCCGACAGTCAGCTTAAAGATGGATGATATTCCTTCAGATGATTACTCTACGAGAAAGTACAGCTATATATCCATTAAGGACATGTTTAGTTACTTGGAATGAGAATGAAAATAGAGATAATGATTACGGGTTAAAAATAGAGGAATCAGAATGATCTGGATAAAAATATTTATGCGTTTACATACTAACACATAAAGGAATCAGAATGGATGTGTAATTACAGCAATTTCCATTTTAATTTCATATAATTGTGTGGAACGAATATTGTGCATTTGCACGAACGATACTTGAATTATTTGATTTTCAGAATTATCGGAGTTTCGAAACATTTTGTTTTAACAAAAAGCTTGAAATGTTCGATTCAAGAAATCGACTTTTTATACGTGCGAAATTTGGGAAAACCTGCTTCATGACAGTCGTAGAGCTCGTCGATAGGAGTCCGTGCATATGCGGAACACAAAGATCGAATTTTTGTTGAATTAGTTATTGCATTTAGAGAAAATTTCCAAAACGGGTATATAAAGAAAAAACCCTAATATTTTTTGGAAAGTTTCCTTTTTCTCCCGGCCTCCTTCCTCTTTTGGAAGCTGTTCTCTCTCTCTCTCTCTCTCGCGGTCGAACACAGGAACAGAGCAAGGCTTCACCAAGCTCTCCCTCCCTCCACCGGCCATCAATTTGCGCAGCCGCTAGTGGCAGCCTTGAGATAACTCGAGCCCGATTTAGTTCCAATCGAGATAACTCGACCTACCTGCCACCAACCCACACCAAACTTCTCCCCCCACGTCGACTCAACCTCCTGAAGCTTCTAGAAGTGTCCTTGCAAGGCGGTGCTACGCGTGGTGGCAGCTTGAAGCCAGCCCCGATCTAAATCGAAACCGAGCTATCGATCCCGATATCTCGAGCTGTAGACCATCGTTTCATGTGATTCTTGAACTGGTGAGCTCGCCATGAGTTGCTGAATAAATCTCCATAAGAAATCGAAGCGAGTTGTTGGAGTTTTTACGTGGATCGGAGCACCTGTCGGATTATGGAATTTTTCTGGCCACCGTAGCTTCTAAGGTAGATTTCGATCCCTTCCTGATTTTTTTATATCATGCCTTTATATTTTTTGATAAGCATGATGAGATGAAAAGGAGCAGCCCGACCCCGACACCATTGGTGGTGGTCGGCGGCAGCTCTGCCATTAATTCTGACGGCCGTTTTCGGCCATCTCTGGGGGTTAAAAATATAGTTTCTGTACATTTTAAGATTCTACATATCAATACGATCATTTCGTCATATTATACGCATTTTTCGGATATCGTATGATTTAGTTGTGAATTTTTAGATTTCGATCGTTAGCTTTGTGATCTGTGAAGTTAGGACCATCCGATGGATTTGTAGTTTTGATATGATGACCATATCACTGTCCCAGTGGCTTTGTGTGGTCATGAAGAAGATCCGACCGTTGGTTCGAAGGATACTCGCCCTAGAAAGAGAGCAAATGAGGCACAAACAAATCCTTTGATTATCGATACTCAAAATCCCCATGAGAATATTCCTGATTATGGTTATGTCCAAGAGACATCATTGGGAGACGCTTCAATGTCAGAACCTATCCCTGAGAACGTAGAGATCTCTAATTACACTAGTATACATGGGACGTGGGAAGAAGCTCCATCATCATTGATGATGTATTCGTGTATTCAGTAGTGCGTGAGATTATTAAGACTGATGACATCGAACCATGCTCCGTTGATGAATGCCAACGTAGAGCTATTGGCCAAAATGGAAAGATGCAATCCAGGCAGAACTTGATTCTCTAACGAAAAGAAAGGTGTTTGGCAAAATTGTACTAATACCGCCCAACACAAAACCAGTTGGTTACAAATGGGTATTCGTTAGAAAGCATAATGAGAAAAATGAGATTGTAAGGTACAAAGGCCATCTTGTGGAGCAAGGTTTCTCACAATGCCCTGGAATCGATTACGAGGAGACCTATTCTCCCGTAATGGACGTCATAACATTCCATTACCTTGTCAGTTTGGTAGTTTTTGAAAAACTGAACATGCAGCTTATGGATGTGGTTACAGCTTATCTATATGGGGATCTAGATACTGAAATATACATGAAAGTTCTAGATGGAATTCTGTTACCCAAACCAAGTGGCTCTAAACAATGGAGCGCGTTGCCTATAGGATTGAAACTCTCACTATATGGATTGAAACAATCCGGACGGATGTGGTATAACCATCTAAGTGACTACTTGATTGGGAAGACATATGTCAACAATGAATTATTCCCATGTGTGTTCATAAAAAGGATTTCCAATAGTAGCGGTTTAACTCGATAACATGAATATAATTGGCACCCTTAAAGTGTTAAGGGAAACCATTGAACACTTGAAACCCTAGTTTGAGATGAAAGATCTTGGGAAAACATGGTTTTGCCTCGGTTTGAACTTGAGCACTGTGAAGATGGTATCTTGATTCATAAATTAGCTTATACCCAAAAGATGCTTAGGCGTTTTAATACTGATAAGATTAAGCCTTCAAGCACCCTAATGGTTGTCCGTAGTCTTGATCCAAAGAAGGATCCATTCCGACCAAAAGATGACGACGAAGAAGTGTTAGAGGCAGAAGTGCCATATCTAAGTGCAATAGGTGCATTATTGTACTTAGCACAATGCACGAGAACGGACATCTCCTTCGCTGTGAACTTATTAGCTAGATTTAGCTCTGCACCAACATGACGCCATTGGACTGGTGTTAAAGATATCTTTCGATATAAGTGGTACGATCGATATGGGCTTGTTCTATCTCTACAAAGAAGTGATGGATTCGGACCCATCAAACAATCAGAACGCCACACATGATGGATTTCGTTCCCTCTCCCCATCCCAAAACGATATAGGTGTTTTGGAAGGTTTTGCTGATCTTGGGTACCTCTCTGACCCACACAAAGGTCGTTTCCAAAATGGTTATGTATTTACCATGGGAAACACCGCGATATCTTGGAGATTTACGAAGTAGACCTTAGTCGTTACCTCTTCGAATCATGCACAAATTATTGCTCTTCAGGAAGCAGTTCGTGAATGTATATGGTTACGATCCATGGCTACGCATGTTCGAAGTAATTGTGGTTTGAAGTCTACCACAGATGAGCCAACAAGCATTTATAAGGATAATGCTGCTTGCATTGAACAAATGAAGCAATGCTACATCAAAGGCGACAACACCAAGCATATATCGCCCAAATTCTTCTATAATCAGCAACAACAGAAGCTCCTCAAGATCAAAGTGAACCAGGTTCGATCTGAGGACAATATGGTAGACTTTTTTACTAAGTCATTGCCTAAATCCATGTTCGAGAAACATGTGGCAAGAATTGGCTTGCGGAAATTATCTAAACTCCCATGATTGTAGTCATCAGTGGGAGGCGCAGACATCAGGGGGAGATGTCTATATGTTCACCTCGAAACGTGAAGTGTGTGTTGTGTTCTTTTTCTCCTTTGACCGAGGTTATTTTTATCCCACTGAGTTTTTGTTACTCGGTAAGGTTTTTAGCGATGCAACAAGAGAAGTATCGCATTTGGGTAGCACAAAGGGGAGTGTTTAAGGAAATCTCTATTTTGTGTTTGACCAAACTCTAGGTTACTTGACCTAGTGGTAATAGGATTATAACAGAATGATTTAGAATCGTATTCAATGTACAATTACTTTCCTTGTATGTTCAGATTCTATATATTGTAATCATTTATATAAAGAGGTCCCTATTATCAATGAGAATACACAACGATTTTCTCACAATTTCTGATTCCTAAAACATACCCACTTACTTTGCGGTCCCATAAAAAATGTGGAGTCACACGCTAGAATATTGCCAATTAAAGTAGCTAGCTGTCAATTAGGACGATGCCAATATATTGCCAATTAAAGCAGCTAGCTGTCAATTAGGACAATGCCAAGGATATTGCCAATTAAAGAAGCTAGGATATTGCCAGGCTGTCATGTCCTACTCACAACCACTAATTACGTGTGTGTGTGTGGATGTGTTTATATGTAGGTAGCAGCATCAAATGTGTAGCAGATAAAGCAAGAGAGAGAGGTATGGCGAGAGCAGATTATACTATCAGTAGCGATAGGAGGTGGTCTCTTGAAGGAATGACTGCCCTTGTCACCGGTGGAACCAAAGGGATTGGGTCTGCAGCCTTGATCTCTTTCCATTCTTTCTTTAATGCTTATATTTTCATCTGATTAATTAGTGTTTTAACTATTAAGACAAGCATTAATGAAAAACTTGTAACACGCGTATCTTTTCAATGATTCTGCATGCATGATCATAGATTTTTTTTCCTACCGTCAAAAAAAAAAAAATTTCAACATTTTAACACTGATCAATTACAGAATTTGTAATTTTATATATAGTTTTATGCACTAATTAATGTTTGGCAATTTTAGGTATGCAATTGTGGAGGAACTGGCGGGGCTAGGTGCTAGTGTACATACTTGTTCTCGGAATGAAGCCCAACTCAATGAATGCTTGAGTCAATGGAAGAAGAAAGGTTTTCATCAGGTCACTGGTTCAGTATGTGATGTGGTTTCAAAAATCCAAAGAGAGGAGCTAATCCACAAGGTCTCATCACTGTTTCATGGAAAACTTAACATTCTTGTAAGTACTTTAATCGTCGATCATGAATTCATGAGTTGAAAACAACTACTACCGCATAGAGTTCAGTGCGAATAGCACCGAGGCAGTTTGCAAAAATCCCATACCTAATGACAAGCAGATGTTTAAATTGCGAGAACAATATTAGATGCATCTTGTTTTCTTTTACATCATTGAATGACATCTCCTCGTTTTGTCGAGGTTTTGATAAGAAAAAGTCTAATACTCTTATCATAGGCTGGGATGATAGACCACTTGAGTTAGTTAAAAGAAGAACTAAGAAAAAACTCAAATCAACTTGTTAACATATCTTGTAGATAAACAATGTGGGAACTTTTAAAGGAAAGCCGACAACTGAGTACACGGCTGAAGATTACTCATTCATCATGAGTACCAACCTTGAATCTACGTACAATATGTGCCAACTTGCACATCCTCTTCTGAAAGCTTCAGGAGCTGGTAACATTATTCTTCTGTCTTCTGTTAGTGGTGTGGTATCAATTGGGGAGGTTGGGAGTATATACGGTGCAACTAAAGGTACGCTTTTGATTTGATTATATGTACGTATATATATTCCACCAATTTTTGCACACCACAAATTGAAAGTTAGATATGGCGGCCGATCTCTTCTCTACTACATTTCATGAGCAATGAATGAATTGGCCAAAAACTTGGCTTGTGAGTGGGCAAAAGACAAGATTAAAGTCAACAGTGTTGCTCCTTGGTTCATCAAAACTCCTCTTGTTGAACCTGTAAGATATCGTAGATAAATGATTTCAGATGTGCATACCTATATTTTACCACCCAATTGATTCACGGTACTGATTCTTGTTCACATACAGATTTTGAGTGACGAAAAGTTTATGGAGTCTGTCATCTCTCGAACCCCATTAGGACGTACAGGAGAGCCTGAGGAGGTTTCTGCATTGGTGGCATTTCTATGCCTTCCGGCAGCCTCTTACATAACAGGGCAAACTATTTGCGTCGATGGAGGGATCACTGTCAATGGCTTCATGTTCCAAGCATAATGAACTTTTTTTCTAGTGGACAATGGATTGGAAGCAAAATAATTCATCGGTCGCCATAGTTGTATAAAATGGGACAACGATGCATAAATTTTCTGACAAATGCCCTCAAAGATTTATCTTTAATTGGTTGCATAATTGTACTTTTGCTTTCTTTGTGTTGGGTTGGTCCAGACCTTTGTCTAGCACTTTCCTATAATTGGTTTTTTTTCATTAATCAACAAGTACCTTCATTAGCCAAACAAGTAAATTAAGGTAAGGGATGTAGCATGTCTGATGCTTCATCAAATGCTTAATTGCATCCTTTTTTGTTGTTATTCGTACTGTTTTTGGTATTTCTCAATTTAATGTAGCTAGTTTCTACATCTATGGTCGTAATATTTTTATTTTATAAAAACTTGTCAGCTTGTTTCAAAATAAAAATAAAAAAATAAAACAACTCTCTCACTATCCGTATGTATTGGTTTTGTGGATACACACATATATCAATACAGAGGGCATAATTATCCACTTTTATGGCTCTTTTTCCTCCTCATAACTCTCATATTCAGACTTAAGATCTCTCTCTCTCTCTCTCTCTCTCTCTCTCTCTCTCTCTCTCTCATTTCTTGGTTTTCATATCAAATTGCTAGTTGCCGTCACTGCTCAAAGAAAAGTGCATCACATCACTTTCCCTTTCTAATTCTCTGTGGCTTCTCACTAATTTTGACTTATAAAATTTGAAATGTTCCGAAACATTTTGTTTAACAAAAAGCTTGAAATGTTGGATTCAAGAAATCGACTTTTTATACGTGCGAAATTTGGGAAAACTTCATTCATAAAAGTCGTAGAGCTCGTCGATAGGAGTCCGTGCATATGCGGAACACAAAGATCGAATTTTTGTTGAATTAGTTATCGCATTTAGAGAAAATTTCCAAAACGGGTATATAAAGAAAAAACCCTAATATTTTTTGGAAAGTTTCCTTTTTCTCCTGGCCTCCTTCCTCTTTTGGAAGTTGTTCTCTCTCTCTCTCTCTCTCTCTCTCTCTCTCTCTCTCTCTCTCTCTCTCTCTCTCTCTCTCTCTCTCTCTCTCTCTCGCGGCCTAACACAGGAACAGAGCAAGGCTTCACCTATCTCTTCCTCCCTTCACCGGCCATCAATTGAGACCGGACAACTTCCTTTGGCTTCGTCTCGGCCTTACGCAGCTGCCAGTGGCAGCCTTGAGATAACTCGAGCCCGATTTAGTTCCAATCGAGATTACTAGACCTACCGGCCACCAACCCACACCAAACTTCTCCCCCTACGTTGACTCAACCTCCTGAAGCTTCCAGAAGTGTCCTTGCACGGCAGTGCTGCGCGTGGTGGTAGTTGGAAGCCAGTCCCGATCTAAATCGAAACCGAGCTATCGATCCCGATATCTCGAGCTGTAGACCATCGTTTCATGTGATTCTTGAACTGGTGAGCTCACCATGAGTTGCTGAATAAATCTCCATATGAAATCGAAGCGAGTTGTTGGAGTTTTTACGTGGATCGGAGCACCTGCCGGATTATGGAATTTTTCTGGCCACCGTAGCTTCTAAGGTAGATTTCGATCCCTTCCTGATTTTTTTTATATCATGCCTTTATATTTTTTGATAAGTATGATGAGGTGAAAAGGAGTAGCCCGACCCCGACACCATTGGTGGTGGTTGGCGGCATCTCTGTCATTAACTCCGGCGGTGGTTTTCGGCCATCTCTGGGGGTTAAAAATATAGTTTCTGTACATTTTAAGATTCTACATTTCAATACTATTATTTCGTCATATTATACGCATTTTTCGGATATCGTATGATTTAGTTGTGAATTTTTAGATTTCGATCGTTAGCTTTGTGATCTGTGAAGTTAGGACCATCCGATGGATTTGTAGTTTTGATATGATGACCATATCACTGTCCCAGTGGCTTTGTGTTGTCACGCCCCGAATTTTAGAATTACAATTCAAAATTCGAAACATGAAAATTCTACAACTCAAAATAATCAACCTGAAAATTTTTCTTTTCTTAAGATACTCACCACACGCAATAAAATCAAACTGAATTTAGTCTCGGTTAATTATTACAACACAATCCAAATTATAATGTAAATCTCTAAATGAATAACAAAACTGCTATAACACCTAAGCAGCACGATCACCTCCCTGGTTATCCTGACCTGCAGGAATATCCGCTACACCATTGAATAGTGTACCGGGATTGCAACAACACAAAAGCCGGTAAGCTTATGAAAGCTTGTATGAGTAAAAGAATGAATTGTTACTTAATTTAATCTCATTTATTTCCACACTCAGTAACACTCAATTATTTCCACATATGCAATTAATAAACAATCTCAAACAACACCAATTCAATATATCATGACAACCCCACTCACAACTTTTCCCACAACTCTCATCATCGTATTTATAAAAATACGGTACTTGACAGACTAGAGCTCTAACTGAATCGTAGCCCGTCACCTGGCCTAGGTTATGGCATCCGACATATTTATCAATTATTTTATTTCATCAATATGCATACCTATATACATATTTAGAACATCCAATAATTTCACATACTCAACCAATCGTATCCCATCATCCATACTAGGATTAGAGCGTCCGATTACCCACACCGGTCATTATGTTAACCCTAAACCCATAAATGAACCCAACATATAACATCACATACTGAAATCAACCCAAACAAGATACATCATATTATTATGGAATTACACAATTGTAATAAAATCAACTCATCAATTCTACTCAATCATATCATAAATCAGACAATCCACTCAACAATATATATTTTCCACGTAAATATATATATACGTAATCATCCACTCAGGAATGACCACTAATACCATCTATAGTTCACACAAGAAAATTATGAAATTCATTTGTATAGTTAAAATTCATTTTACTTACCTATGGACCGTGGTAATTCAAGTCCATGAAATTTAAAACAAATATTTAATCCGCAAATATTTTTCACACAATTACCAAAAATAAATAAATTAAAATGCTCGGTTCGTAATATGAACCACGTGAGTTTTACTCACCTCGAAACTCCCGCTGCGTCTTCAATATAATTATAAATTATAATTTATAATTAACGCCGAATAGCCCACGCAATTAAAATCCGTCAATCACCTAATCAAATGTGATTCGAATTTAGCCAACAAATTCAACTCATAATTTAACCACTAATTAACGGTCAGATTCTAATTTACATTAAAATCCGACGAGCGGTTTCTCACGAATCGCTCCCCTAATTACCGTTTTTCACATATACGAAGATCCAACGGTCGGATCTTCGCCCATGACCACACAAAGCCTCTGGGATAGTCATATGATCATCATAACAATTTTACAAGTTCATCCAACGGTCATAATTTCACAGATCAAAAATCTAACGACCGAAATCGATCGAAATCACAAAATTCATAACTAATTCATACGATATTTGAAAAATGCGTATAATACGCCGAAATGATCGTATCGAAACATAGAATCATAAAATAGACAGAAACCAAATTTTAGACCTCCGGAGGTGGCCGGAAAAGGCCGCCGGAGTTAGGGACAGAGCCGCCACCGACCACCACCAATGGTGTCGGGGCCAAGCTTGTCCCCTTTGTTTCATCATTCTGAGCAACTTTCATAACTAGCACAAGACCTAAAAATGACCGGAAGGCATCGAAATTACCGATTTACAGTCGGCGGCCGGAAGAAATGCAGAAACCGGTGAGCTTGAAAACCGACGTGAAAACTGCAACCTCGGGCCCCGATCCCTTCTGGAAACTTGTTCAGAACTTCCTTGCGAACTCAACAAGCTTGGAATCACAAGAAACGATCGTGTATAGCTCGAGATATCTTGATCGAAAGTCTTGGTATTTCGATCCGTTCGGGTCGAGCTCCGACGAACGTGAAAACGTTCGACCCAGTTTCGGTCCTTCTTGGTGCTTGTAGAGGAAGTTGAGGCGAGCTCAATGAGACAAGAATCAAGTGAAATGATGGAGTGTAGCTCGAGATATCGAGATCGAACCTAAAATGGACGTTTTCGGTTCGGACTGTGCCACCGCCACCACAGGTTGCGCCGCCGCCACCACAGGTTGCGCCGCTGTGTGAGACTGCCTCCGGGAGCTAGAGCAGCTCGAGACGAACGCCTGGGACTTGGTTTGAGGTCGAGAGGTGGTCTGTGGAGGGAGAACAATTAAGGAGAAAATTTGCTCCCCTTTTCGGCCGACTGCGTCTGTTAGAGAGAGAGAGAGAAACAGTTTTCCAGAAACGGAAGAAGAAGAAGAAGAAGGAAGAAAAGGAAAAAAAAAGAAACCGGTAGAGAGAAAAAAAATTAGGGTTTCTAAAATTTTTCTATATATACAAGTTTCGGAAAACTTCGAAATTCGATAACTAATTCAGAAAAAATCCGATCTTCGTGTTCCGCATGTGCACGGACTCGTATCGACGAGCTCTACAACTTTCATGAAGGAAGTTTCTCCAAATTTCGTACGTAGAAAAAGTCGATTTCTCAACCCGAGTATTTCGAGCTTTTCGTTAAAATAAAAGTTTCGAAACTTCGATAATTGTAAAAATGAATGATTATTGAACATAAACCGTGAAATCACATAATAATCATTCGATACAATAACTCGAAATTAAAATGGAAATTGCGGGTATTACATGTGTGGTCATGACGAAGATCCGACCGTTGGATCTTCGTATAATTGTAAAATAGTGATTAGGGAGGCGGTTCGTGAGAATCCATCCGTCGGATTTCGTATAATTTAGAATCCGACACTTGGATGGTAGTTAAGTATGTTTTGGAATTATTGGCTAAATTCAAGTCACATTTGATAAGGTGATTGACGGTTTGTACTTGGGTGAGCTGGTTCAGTGTGAATTGTGTTTAAATTGAAGACGCAGCGGGAGTTTCGAGATGATTAAAACTCACGTGGTTCATATTACGAACGGAGTGCTTTTAATTTATTTATTTTGTCGTAATTGTGTGAAAAATATTTATGGGTTAAATATTTGTTTTTAAAATCACATGGACTTGATCAACTACGGTCTATAGGTAAGTAAAATGAATTTTAATTATACAAATGAATTTCATGATTTTCTTGTGTGAACTATAGATGGTATTAGTGGTAATCCCTGAGTCGATGATTACGTATATATATATATATATTTATATATTTATGTGGAATATATATATTGGGTGGTGTGTTGTTGAGTGATGACATGATTGAGTTGGAATGATGATTTGTATTAAATTTCAAATGCTTAATTTTCAAAATAATATTGTGCATCTTGGATGGGTTGATTTCATTTTGTGAAATATATTGTTGCGTTCATTTATGGATTTACGGTTGACGTAGTTACATGTATGGGGGAATCAGACGCTCTAATCCTAGGTTGATGCTGGGTTACGATTGGTTGAGTGAGTTGGATGCCACAACCCTTGTCGGGTAATGGGGCTAGATAAGTACGAGTATCAGATGTTCTAAATATGTATATATGATATATATTGATGAAATACGATAAAGATAAATATGTCGGATGCCATAACCTAGACCAGGTGACGGGCTACGATTCAGTAGAGCTCTAGTCTGTCAAACACTATATTTTTATAAATAAGATTTTAGGGTTTTGAGAAGAAAGATGTGAGTTTAGGTTTCGTGTTGAATTGTTGATTTGGTGATTGATTGTTGAGACTGTGGTTTCTTTGTGGATGTGGCAATTTTTGGATGTTCGCTTGGGTGAAAATAAATATGATTTAATTAAATAACCGTTCTTTCTTTTACTAATACGAGCTTTCAAAAACTTATCGGGTTTTGTATTGTTGCAATCCTGGTACACTATTCAAATGGTGTAGCGGATATTCCTGCAGATCAGGATAACCAGGGAGGTGACCGTGCTGTTTAAGAGTTGCAGCATTTATTTGATTTCATTTAAGTTGTGAGGTTTGTTATGCTCATTTAGAGCTTTACAATTTAATTTGTGAGTGAGATGTAATAATTAACCGAGACTAAATTCGGGATTTGAATTTAAATTCTTGTGGTGGGGTTGTTAAGAAAATGAAATTTTCAGGTTGATTATTTTTGAGTTGTGGTAATTCATGTTTCGGATTTTGAATTTTGATTCTAAAATTCGGGGCGTGACAGCATGTAGGTCCCACCTTATTTTCAGGAATCGATTCCTAAATACTAAGGAATTTAATTACGAAGAGGGGGGATGCTTTAGGAATCAAAAGATTCGGAATCAAGATAGCTTCCTTTCTACTCTCATTCCAGTTGTTTCCAATTCATGATTATTTTCTATTTCAATTAAGTAAACATATCATGGGTTAATCAAATCTTATGTATAAATTTGGTCCATGTTTATAGGATTAAGTTGATAATTGTATTGCTCAAATACTTCAGTTTTGCATCTCAAAAACTTCGTTTGTTCTAATTTGTAGAGTGTTTTGTGTTGTAGTCACCAAGAGCTACGCAATGGTGAAGTCCAGAAGATATTATCACTGGTTTGTGATGAATATATTATCTCGCCTCCGTGGCATTACTAAAAAAAAAAACAATTTAATCAAATAGTGACTGTAGTATGGAAAGATCAACAAAAGCGGATGGCGTCCGCATAAATTTCACACTGATTCTTGTTTCTAGATGGAAAGACCAACAAAGACCCCCCACAATGCCTACTGGAAGGTAGTATCTGAGTGTAGAGTGGCTAACATACATATAGCAGAGTGTATAAAGAGTAATACACACTGATTGCAATCAATGTCTAATGAATATTTTGCTAGGAAAGAGATAAGTCTCTCTCCTTTGAAAATTTGAACAATTCTAAGCTCAGCTTTGATCATGATGGAAAGTTCACTTTGGGACAAAATGCAGTGCACACAATGTCTTGCATCAGAATCGGCGCAATCTCGCTTAGTGATAAGTTTTGTGCCAATTTACACGAATAAGGCTTTATCTCACATACTTGCGGGACTAGGTAACATGGTAAACATATTTTGATAAAAAAAAAAATTGTTGCTGTATGCTGTATAAAATATTTGTTAGTTTATTATTCCTACAATTTCAGGACATTTTCGTGAAAAACAAAATGCATGAAACCTAAAAGCATGCTTTTCGAAGAGCGTATATATCAAACGCAGGGAAAAGGGGGAAAATTGGATGCTGTTTAATTTATATAAAATGGAGGGAGAGACCATATTAGTGACGTATATAGAGAGAGAAGAAGGGGAGATTGAGGAAAATGGAGTGAAAACTGAAGCAATTAGATGAAAATTACTGAGAAATTGGAGGAAATTGACAAGGGCCGGGTTGTTCACCTAGGATAATTCAGTAGTTTCATGTAAACATGTTTCTACGGTAGCATCATGCATCATTTTTAAACAGCAAGGTTGAAAAGTTTAGGTATGTACCATCTGCTATCAAAATGAAAGTTCAGGTACCATACTTAATAATTTTTCTAGATAGAAACCAAAAAGGGTTGTGACCATTTACCCAATTTCAGCTTAAAAATTGTCCACTTACTTCACTAAGAGTTTTTTAATCTCATTTACCCAATCTAACAATTATGGACAGCTTTGCCCTCTCTCTCTCCTCTCAGAATCTCTCTCTCTCTCTCCCCCTCCCTGGCCGGCCTCCATCCCCGTCGCTATTGGCTCTACCGCCATCGTCGTGGAGCAAGAAGGAATGGGTCCTCCCGGAAATCGACAAAAACGACATCGTCAGCGCCTCCTCATCTTCCTCCGCTAGTCCCGCCAATTATCCGATCCTTAGCCGCACTTCGAAGCCTCCCAATCGAAGCCCAACCCCATTTCCACCTCAAAGTCCTCGTCAACTTCCAAGCCTTCGCCTCAGAGAACCTAGAGCCTCGAATTGCCTGCCTCACACTCCGGTGGGTGCCCAGAGCAATTTATGGGTACCCAGAGTACCTCTTTTTTTTTGAGTTCCGAGAATGGGGAAGGAGAAAAAAAAGTGAATTTGTACAATTGAACCTATAAATTGATCAATTGTGTAGGTACTGTATTTATTTTGGTTTGGGGAGTTTATGCATTTCACGTGAGGGTAATAATATGATTATTGAAGGGTAATAAAATGATTATTGAGGTAATAATATCATTATTGGGAGGCAATGATATGATTATTGGGAGGCAATAATATCATTATTGGGAGGCAATGATATGATTATCGGGAGACAATGATATGATTATTGGAGGGCAATAACATAATTATTGGGGGGCAATAATATGGTTACTGGGTATTATTAGGGGGCAATAAATTCAGACTTCGGAATCCGATCACTAGTCCTGATAACCGGATTCGGGATTCCGGAGAACGGTCGCATGAGTCTGTCACCGGAGTCGGCGGCCGGCCACTGGTCACCGGAGTCCGGTAAGGTCTCCGATGACTTCTCTCTCTAAGTGAGAAAGAAGGAGAGGGCAAAAAAGTTTCAAAAATAAATTAAAAAGAATAAAAAAATAATTTATTAGGTATTAGCGAAATAATCTCTTAGAGTGTTTGGGTAAGTGAGCAATCTCTTAGAGTGTTTGGGCAAGTGGAGTTAATTAACTCCAAAATTGGGTAAATGATCATTTCCCCTTAAATATAATCTTTTATAAATTTTTAGTTTTTCATCCATAGCTTTCCAAGTTTTATATTTTTCACATTGGTATTGTCCAAATCAGGAAGTCATTTTATTTACAGTCACAAATATTGGTACGTGTTTCTTAGACATTCTCAAATGAGAATGTTAGCACTTTTTTTAACGCGTAATTTTGTGAAATTTCAGCAATATTAATAACCATTTGGTAGTCAACAATGGAAAAACATTGTAGATAAATATATAGCCGGAGATGGAATAAGAAAGGTAGAATTCAGTAGTCAGTGGTTAACCATTTTTTTTTTTTATCAAATAAGAACTTCATTAATAATGAACTGCTTACAACAAGTTTTAGGCGACATATACACAGAAATGGTCACTAGACCTCACACTGGAACTCTATATTGATTGACTCCAAACTTGCACTATAATTATATGGCAAAGACAACAAGTGCAGGAGTAGTGAATGGGTGACGCTACGGTGGTGGGGGATGTGTTTTGCTGCTACGAACTGGGTTAAGGATTAACGGTGTTGAAGTTAACAAACATCCTGCTTGTCACACCCTGAATTTCAAACACAATTAATAATACAATTACATCAAATGCAAAGCACCGGGCGTGATGATTTAGACACCAATACTAAATAGCTATGAAATTTTTTCCTTTAAACTACATAACTAAACGATGTGCCGAACCCACAATGTAAATACAGACTCGATCTTTAGAGTCATATATTACATGAAGCAAAGTTACAAATTAAAACTGAAACATCAATTCAATAAATAATAGTAAACAATACTCTCATTATACACCAAATGACTAACAAGTGTGTACAACAAATAGCTAGTAAACCTACCACTGCAACAGCAAGGAAGTTCTACGGCTTCAATCACGCTTACCCTAACTTGCAAGATAACCCCTACACCATGGAATAGTGCACCAGACTGCCATACAACAAACCCGGTACGCTTGTAAAAGCTCGTGTGAGTAAACTCAAAACCAGCAACAGAAAACACATGCTAAAGTCTTCTAAATCTGACAGTTAATAAGCATATCTCAAACAACAACTATCAATTCCAAGCATTTCAATCATAAGCCTACTCATAATGAAATCTATATGCTCATGTCTAAATTCATCATTCAAAACCATGATCATAGTCCAAAACAAAACCTTCAAGTAATGTTTGAAATCATATTTGACGCTCAAAGGCAGATTTCCAAATCAGAATGTCCAAAGTCATGGTAAGGTAACTCAAGGAAGCAACTCACCCAAATGATAAGGAAAACAACTCACACTTTGATTTCTTAAAACACGAAATAAAGGAGAACAACTCACGCTTTAATTTCCTTTCAAATTGAAATAAAAGAAAGCAACTCACACCTTGATTTCTTTTAAAACGTAATATAGAAAGCAACTCACTCCTTGGTGTCTATCAAAGCGTTAACAAGGAAAAACAACTTACACATTTTTCCTTTAAAAACTGTTAATAAGGAAAGCAACTCACACATTGTTTCCTAAAAACATGTAATCTCATGAGTTAGATACAATCTTGCTCCATTACCCCATGAATCACAAATGGCAGACAGACTAGATTACCTGATATACTGCCCAAGGTCGCTCATAGACCTTCATTCATCTGACTTCTCAGTGCCTCGAAATAAAACATTAAAAAAGTCGCACATAACTCAGAATGTTACTCAAATCTCAATGCTTTTCAAAACAATAGAAATCAACATTTCCACAATCATTTGTTTTCCGAAAAGACATAACACAAAACAATAAAAGGCATCATTCATGCGTTTTGCTTTCATCAACCCACAAATCCACCAAAACATATATATTTCACATAAATATATATATATACACACACGTAGTCATTCGCTCAAGAATGCCTACTAATACCATAGTTGTTCACAATCGAAAACTCGAGAAAATCATAGTTATACTTCAACTCATTTTCCTACCTGTGAACTGCAGTCCTATGAACCGTACGTAGTCGATCAAGTTCATATTATTTCAAACAAATATCCTTTTCAAAACGATTCACAATTTATAAATTAAATCCGAATGATAAATAAATCCTCTTGTAATTGAATATTGTGAGATTACTCACCTTAAAATTCCCGTTGCGTCTTCTATACAGAATTGAACTAACACTCACACCAACAACTCGTCCAAATCACCTTGGGAAGCACCTAATCACCAATGATCTCAAATCAATGAATCACCAAGTGATTAAACTTCGAATCCCCTAATCGAACAACAACCCTGAAAGTAAAGCCAATCGAGGTGAAACCTCATCCGAGACCACCCAAAGTCTCTGGAATGCTGCTACGATCGATATGCGCCAAAATCACAAGTCGATCGAACACTCGAATCCACATGGATCGAAAATCAAACGGTTCGAAACTGTAAAACTCATAACATATTCATACGATCTCAGAGATTTAGGTATTATATATCAAAATGTTTGTATCGACGAGTAGATGATATATAAAACCAGAAACTATCCACTTTCATGGCTGGAATGCGGCCACCGACCAAAATCAAAATCGCAACAATCAAACCATCTAGAGATGTTCATCATGATCATACCTCTAGCTAAGCCTAGAGAGGTCTGATCAAGCTCTAGATTCGTTATGCACCGTTGATCTTCAAACCTTGATCTTTCACTCCACAAGTAAAATCGTCCTTCAAGGTGGGTATGAGAATGATCAAGATATTCCAAAACCGAGAACAATTGACCAAGACGTCGTAGAAATGTGGATTTCTGGTCGGGTCCCGAATGCTTCAACTGTTGGAGCTCCGATCTTCACTTTCTGATGAACCACCGTGCAAACCAACACCACAGGGTGACGCATGAGGCTGGTCTGAGTCGTCCTTAGCTTGTCCCGTCGTCGGAGGTGGTCGAAGGTGAGAGAACGAGTCTGGTCAGGTAGCCGATTTTTCACGCAGGTTTGGGTTTCACGGAGGAGAAAGAATGGAGAGATTTCTGGGGGAGAAAATGGAAAAATTTGGGATTCATGAAAAAATCTCAGAATTTTCCATATTTATAGAATTTTCATAAATTTTCAATCGCTCATAACTTTGTCATACGAACTCCAATTTCCATGTTCCATATATCCTCGAACTTGTATCGACGCGCTCTACGATTTTTGTGAGGAAGTCTTAGGGAAACCCAAGGTATAAAAATTCAACCTTTGCACCCCCCTAAAACCATACTATTTGAATAGATAATTCGTTCGAAACACTTTCTCTCCGTCCACGAGCCATGAAATCGTCCTATAACCACAATTTAGATTCCGGAAAGTCCTCGGAAAATAATAACGAATTTCTGGGGTATTACACTGCTAAAGTTATGTTTGTTATATATTGTTGCTGCTCTTGGTTGTAGTTACTGGAATCAAATCCTCCTAGAGAATGGAAGACAAGGAACATCCAAATTATCAGAAGGAAACCTTCCCTTCCCAACTTTGTTAAAATAAATTTTGATGGATCATTAACCACTTACATAAGAAGCCTCAGACTATGTTATTAGAGATGAAGACGGGTCCCATATTCTTTCTAAATCCATAAAGATAGAAGAATATTTGACATCAAGTGCTAGTCTTAAATGATTTCAAGCTTATAATTGATTGTATCCACGACTCCTGTGGACACCTGATGATTGATTAACGTAGTTATCTAGGACATTCTCGAACTTAAAGATTCATTCTCTTCATCGTCAATGAATTCCATTAAGAACACATCATGGTTATTTCTTTAGAGACCTCCGACACAGATTAATCTTTGGGCCTAAAAAGCATTTCAATATATTGTGTGATCTGGCTAAAAAAAAAAAAACTAATTACAAAAAGGTAAAAATGTCCAATACGATCGTACCATTTGGTCTAGTAATAATGTGATATAGGTATTTTCTTTGTAAGTAAGAGGTTGTGAGTTGGTCATATGAAAGAGCAGTTATTAGCGGTTGATGTATAAAAAGAAAAAAGAAAAAAAAATGGCAAACATGAAGCGTATAATGCTACTAATTATTAACCTTAAAATACTTTGTAGCTCATCTACCTAATAACCTTCAAGATACCCAATGATTCTGATTTTGAGCGTTGGGTTTCTCAACTTTGCTTTTTCCCACCAAAGAAACCGTAAAACGATGACTTTGATCGATATGTGAAAGGACTTTCATAGTCTCGAGAAGTAAAGGCCTCTTCATCACCAGATACATGCATCGCTAACATTTGAATTTCGCGTCATCACTTCTCTCTTTTTAGCTGAAACTGAAACCTCAGAATAAAACAAAGGCAGCTACATATATATTGGTTCTGGTGGAGCTCATCCTCACCGGGTCTAGCTAGGTATGCACTCTTTGTCTCTCAGTAGTCAGTACCATCACTGATGATCACACAATGAGTTTTTGTGTAATTCTCATTTTGATATGTTCTATTAATTGTTAGGGTTTTTCTCTCTCGCTCTGCATATATGTAGTAGAGACAGAAACCATGGAGAACTGCTCAACAACTAAAGCTTTCTCTCACATACAAAAGATTAGAACCCAAAAGTTCTACATAGGTAAAAAAGAGGCTAACCCTTTAACTCAAGATCTTCACCACGCTGTGACCAGTTTCTCTGCTGAACTCTATGGCAAGGACGTCCATTTTATTATGGAACTCATACAGGTACGTGCCCCCATTTTCTCTACTTTGTTTTTTTTTTTTTGGTTCTGATCGACTTTGGTCTGAAATTTGTAGACAGAAGAGAATGAGTACAAAGAAGGGGTAGAAACAACCTTGGAATTTGTGCTTACCAAGAAAGACACAACAGGGATTGGAGCACCAGCTACTCTGTTGGTTTTTAATAACGAGATTGGATTTTCCCAAAAGAACATTGATTCTATCTGCAGTGTGAGCCGTTCTTCCAAGAAGGGGAAGAGTTCTGGGAAGAGGCAATAAGGCTTTATTGGAGAAAAAGGTAGATTTAAGGGTGTTTCATAAATAAAAAGTTCATGAATTTTTTGTTTGAACTTGGCATATATGGAACTTGCTCTTTGGTAGTAGAAGTTGAACCTGTGCTCTTTGTGATTCACCTGATTTGTTTTTTCATGAATTCTATTGCTTCTTGGACCACATAAAATATACCTTAAAAAATCTTTCTGTAGGATTTTTGTGCAGAGCTTCTGTATTTGTGCTCCTTTTATGATCAATATCGGTCTCTGTATCTTAAGCTACATCAGTACGAGTTATTACGTCTTTATTTACTTTTCAACTACATTTTGAATTTCATATTCAAATTTAATAACTAGAAGATACTATAAAGTTCTTTACTAATTATTATTTGAAAGAGGACAAGGTCATGAAAATGCTAAGTGACTCCTTGGCTCCTCTCTATCAGTGAATTACTATAGTAATGAGTTTTAAAGGTTCTACTAATTACTACGTTCTTTGATACATACCAGTGTTGAATGCATTGTAGTAGTTCTCCATGCATTCAACTCATTTCTTTTTCTTTCTTGAGTTGGACACGTTCTGTATAAGAGTTTATATATTATTAATTATCAAGTTTGACACATAATACCAATGTTTCTTGTAGACATTGGATTTAAAAGTGTGTTTCTTGTGATCGAGTTCACAGCCCCAAATACTCAGCAATGGATATCGTGTCAGATTTAATGAAGAACCAGATCAAAATTGTGGTATTGGATATGTAGTGCCTGAATAGGTTAGTGAGAAGCCTTATCTTTCAAGCATATGAGATGTATATGAGGTTGACAAGGTATTGCCAACAACTATGTTTATCCTCCCTTTAAAGCCAGATAAGGTGTTAGCTGTTCGAAAGCAACTGTCCAAGTTGGACCCAGATCTTCTCCTCTTTTTATCCAAGATAAAGTGTCTATATATACGTGGTTGTGATCCTGAAGGAGCTCAATCTGTGTCTATAGTTTCTATATGTAGCTAGACTGATGATGAGGATCTTAGAGGCAAAACTGCCAAGTTTCATGTTGTTCAACTTTCAATTAAAGAAAGCATGTGTGATAATCAGGAGTTGTGAAAGTACTACTTGTGGAGAGAAGCATTTCCAGTTAAACCTGGGAATAGAGTTGGTATAAGGTCGGATGTGGAGAAATGGGTGGTTACCCTAGCTTTCCCATTTGGAGAAAGACTGAGACGGGGAACATCATGTATTGGTGTCTTTGCTTTCTTGCCAACAGCAATGGTCACAAACTTCCCATTTGTGATTCAAGTTGACTTCATTCTTGCCTCTTCACGAGAATGTATACTATTAGACAATATATGGAACCTGGGAATTCTTGAATGTGTTCCAACAGCATTTGTCAATTGTTACGCCCCGAATTTTAAAATAAAAATTCAAAATCTGAAACATGAATTACTACAACTCAACAAATATCATCATGAATTTTTCACAACAACTACACCTCTTACCACTCATTAATACATAACGGAATCCTCAAAGAGTTTAATTATTACAACACATTCTCTCAAAATAAAATGAAAGCTCAGATGAGCATAACACACCTCACAAAAGAAATTCAAATTAACACAAGTGCAGATACTCTAAGTAGCTCGATCACCTTCCGGATTCTCCTGCCCTGTAGGATCACTCGCTACACCATTTGAATAGTGTACCAGGATTGCAACAACACAAAACCCGGTAAGGTTTCCGAAAGCTCGTGTGAGTAAATAAGAACGAACGGTTGTTTATTTAAGTCATATTTCTTTTCACCCAACAATCTAGCCCCATTACCCGACAAGGGTTGTGACATCCAATTTACTCAATCAATCGTAGCTCATCATCCATCTAGGATTAGAGCATCTGATTCCCTCATACAGTTCACTACGTCAACCTTAAATTCATAATCGAGTACAATAATATATTTCACACCATGGAATCAACCAATCCAAGTTACACAATATTATCATGAAATTAAACATGCAAAATATAACTCGAAATCATCATTCTAAACTCAATGATATCATTACTCAACAATACACTAACCAATATATATTTCACGTAAATATATATATATATACACGTAATCATTCACTCAGGGATGACCACTAATACCAACTATAGTTCACATGCATTAAAACAAAAATTCATTTTTATAATTAAATTTATTTTCTTACATGTGAGCCGCAGCCCTATGAACCGTAGTCGATCAAGTTCAAATTATTTCAAACAAATCTTTATTTAATTAAAACAATTTCCACACATTCATAATTAAATATAAATCAACAAACTTCTGTTCGTAAATGAACCATGTGAGATTTACTCACCTCGATGTTCCCGCTGCGTCTTCCATTTAACATAATTCACAACTGAACTTGCTCACCCAAGTAAGACCATCAATCACCTAATCAAACATGACCATAACTTAGCCAATAACTCAAAAACGTACTCAAACAACCATCAACGGTCGAATCAAAATTAAATGATGATCCAACGGTCGGATCCTTAAGGATCGCCTTCAGGATCATCCTCCAAAAATCATCATACAGATCCGATGGTCAGATCTTCCTGAATCGTCATTACTAACATCTCCACAAATTTATACGAAAATCCGACGGTCGAATCATATGAATCGCCTTCCGAATCACCTTATTACAATTATACGAAGATCCAACGGTTGGATCTTCACCCATGATCACACAAAGTCACTGGGACAGTTATACGATCATCATATCAAAACTACAAGTCCATCGGACGGTCCTAACTTCACAGACCACAAATCAAACTATCGAAATCGATCTAAACGTAAAAATTCATAACAAAATCATATGATATCCAAAAAATACGTATAATATATCGAAATGATCATAGTGAAATATAGAATCTAACATTGCACAGAAATTGTTCTTTTGACCCCCGGAGGTGGCTGGAGTTAGTGGCAGAGCTCATATTGATGTGTTCCGCATATGTACGAACTCATATTAATGAGCTCTACTAGTTTCATGAAGGAAGTTTTCCCAAATTTTGAATGTATAAAAAAGTCGACTTTCACGACCTCTTAAATAACGTTCATTTTCGAAAATAAAATCATTCGAACTAATCCTACAACCTCTCCAAGCTTCGTACCTGCACCCACGACCACGAAAACATTTCTAAAGATTCACGGAATTAAATTTTGATTTTTTTTTTCGGGTTATTACATCAATGCTTTTGAGTCTTGTATAAGACAACTCTCTTTGTTTCCTTCAGTAAGTCAGGTGTTTGAATTTTTACCTGCTCAAGCTTCAGTAATTCCCTTGTTTCACAACTTAAGGTAGTGCATCAAAACTAGGTTTCAGGGTCTAAAGATAGTGCCTTATGAAAGGTTTTCTAATAACAGCTCTACATTTTTCTTTTCACAGCCTCAACATGCAATTCGGATCTTGCCGAGATTTATAGATATATTGGTTCAAATGGAAAGCAAAATGGCTCTTTTAATTGGTTTATATTCATTGAAGAATGTCTTGCATTCATCTCTGGACCTTGAAAAAATATAGTGCAGCTCTGGACTTTCTAGGGGTGCCATTTGTTGATGACCAATGGTACGCAAAGTGCATAAAATCCTCTAATCTTGTGTTGCATGTATCAGATGATGTTTATGTCGATCTTCTTTGCTTCATTGCTGATAATGAGGCCTCTTCTTAAATACATCGATCAACAAGAGAATTGAAATTTTGTTCAGTTACCAAAACCACCACGGAGGCACCCAGGATAAGATATGCTATAGAGCTTGACACTCACACATGGTTGAGTAAATGCAATTTGTTGTTTGGATGTCCTGATACTGTGTATTTCTTGCTCAATAGCACACAAAAAGTTCAGTTAAATAGAAGTTCCGATGTAACAAAGAAAAATCACAGAAGAAGTTCATCTATCTGCAGTTGGCTTTCATACCAGGCAAGGGTGAAAGCTTGTACAGCATATGATTATGCTATTTCGCTTTGCAGCCATGTCTTGAACAAAAAACCAAATTTTGCTGTTCAAGTGTCAATTTCCTTTATCATGCCCACACGGAAATGCTTCCTTGATGATAATAACATATATAATGTTTGCCAGAACATCCTAGTAATCGATGGGGCAGGCCGTGTCAGAACTCAAAGAACTATAGTGATAACATGAACACATGCACATTTCCAGCACAAGATAACTCGTGCTCTCACCCAAGTACAATAGATAAAGCATGCCAATGTCCATCCTTGTGCTACGTTTGTCTTGTCTGCCATGCTTTTGGCATCTCTATGCTTGTACTGTTGTAGTAGTTTAAATATGTGTTCTCTTTTATAATCAAAATATGTGTTCTCTTTTGTAATAAATTACCATCTTCAATCAAGCAAATTCCATTTCTCTTTATGGTATCAGAGCAATATGCCTAACAACTCTTGATCCTGTGAACTCCATAACTTCCCTAGGTGTATGGAGTAAATTTCTCCATGCACCCACGGGTCTAAAACCAATTGTAGCATCCATGTAACCTTCCTTCTCAATTCAGTTTTCATTTCTACTCTTATAATTTTTCTTCTTTAAATTCATGTTCTTCATTCTCAATTATCATGGCAGAAGCACCATCTCTCAACTCCCATTAAATCCTAACTACCCTTCCCCTCCATAGTTTCTTTCCGATTAAGCTTAGATTTTTTGCTTGGAGAATTGCATCCGCATCCCTCTATTCATCTGCCCTCTCACTCCCTCTGCTCATACAAGTTACCCCTTTGTTTGGAGAAAAAAAAAATATCTTGCTTAACAGCTCTCGGTGCACTCTATGGCACATATTTGGAGCCTTCCCATTCTGAAACTCCCTCATTTCAACTCATTCTTCTCTCTCTTTAAGCCCACCGCTTTTAAGGGTCAGGTTGTTCTTTTTGCATCCATGAACCCTCCATATATCAGAGACGATCTTCTCTACCTGCTCTCTCTTCCACCTCGCGCAGCATAAACCGTCATCTTCTTTCACATTTAAATTCCACAACAGGTCTCCCTTTCTGCATCAACACTGGCTGTTCTTCTACAACAATCTCTCTTCTACTTTTAGTTAATCTTTATTCACTCCTTTTTCTTCTCCCAACATCTTCCCTTTTCCTTTGTTTACAATTTCTTTTTCCTATGCTTGCACACTCTCCATCTTTTTCTTGTCCGGTCTATCATGTTTCTATCTTGCTTTTATGTTGTTTTTGTCTCTCTTTCCTGCTTTTCCTTTTGCTTTTGCTTTGTTCAATTCTCTTCCTCACTTTGCATGTGATTGCTGCCTTTTTTCTTTTCCTTTTCTTAAACAAACCCAAAACTCTCTCTCTCTCTCTCTATTCTCTGAATTTTCAGTTCCGCCTTGGTACCAAAATTACGTTTCTTTTCAACTTGGGACAATCATCTTCTCCAACATCAATCAGCAGCCATTATGATCTTCTTTCTTCTACCCACATCTTCCCTTTTTCCTTTGTTACAATTTCCTTCAACCAGCTTGCTCTAACAAGCTTTGTCTCCCTTTCCCAATTCTCTCTTTCCTCTTCTTTCAACTTCACAAAGTTTCAAACTGTTTTTATTCACTTCATTTGAGAGCCGATTGGTAACAAATCCATACGTCTTCAACATGTCTCCTCTACTGCCAATATTGCCGATATCTTTACCGAATGACTTCCCAAACATCACTTTGTAGATCTCAACTCCAAGTTGATAGCTCGATCACCGACCTTTAGCTTACAGGGCGTAATAGCAATAATGGGCAACAACAAAGAGTCCAAGAATAGAATGAGGCAAGCATGCCAATTGTCTGCCACACCAAGATAAAGCAAATACATCAAGACAAGAGTCTTGTCTGCCACACTTTATATTTGGCATCTCCATGAGTTTTGTCTGCCACACTTTGTGTTTGGCATCTCTAGTAGTTTAAATATGTGTTCTCCTTTGTAATCATGAACCAATACCATGAAGAGAAATGATATCGCTTTATTGAAGATGGTTTGTGATTACAAAGGAGAACACATATTTAAACTACTAGAGATGCCAAACACAAAGTGTGGCAGACAAAACTCATGGAGATGCCAAATACAAAGTGTGGCAGACAAGACTCTTGTCTTGATGTATTTGCTTTGTCTTGGTGTGGCAGACAATTGGCATGCTTGCCTCATTCTATTCTTGGACTCTTTGTTGTTGCCCATTACTGCTAATACCCCCCCGTAAGCTGAAGATTGGTGATCGAGCTATCAGCTTGGAGTTGAGATTTACAAAGCGATGTTTGGGAAGTCTTTCGGTAAAGATATCGACAACATTGGCAGCAGAGGAGACATGTTGAAGACGTATGAATTTCTTACCAATCGGCTCTCAAATGAAGTGAATAAAAATAGTTTGAAACTTTGTGAAGTTGAAAGAAAAGGAAAGAGTGAGGAAGAGAAGGTAAGAGGGTAAATGAACTGAAATAGCTGTGGATCAAAGTATCGAAAGACAAAGGCTTTAAAGGAATAGGACTAGTCAGAGAGATAGAGAGAGGGGGGGAACGGAATTGCTTGATTGAAGATGGTAATTGATTACAAAAGAAAACACATATTTAAACTACTACAAGAGTACAAGCATGGAGTTATAAAACAGTCTTCTCTTCTGCATTAGCATTGCTGCATCTCTCTAGTTCATTGGTTGCTCTTCTACAATGATTTCTTTTCTACTTCAATCTTCTTCTCCTATGTTTCCACTGCACTTATTTATATGTTTCTCTCATCAATCATTGTTCAGCAATTTCATATAGAATTTCTTCTACCTCTCTTTAATATCTTTTTCTAGCTCCATCTCCTTTTCTCATCATCCTTTTAGATATGAAATTCCAAAATCACTTTCTATATACCATTCTCTGTCTTCTTCTCACACCTATCATGGCACTCGCCTCGTATGTATCTTTTATTTAATCATCCTTCAAGTTTTCAATCTTTAATTCCCTCTCTTTATCTCCCTCTCTTCACATGCTTGCAAACTGTGTGTCTCTCTCTCTCTTTCACTTTGATATCTTGTCAGCTCAAAACAAATGTTTGGTAAACAAATTCAATTTCTTTTCAAATCGGGTGAAATACTTCTTTCTTCTCTCGCATCAGGCAACCGTCTCCTTGTTCTACATCAATCAGCAACCGTTCTCCTCCTTTGACAACAGTGGTTTTTATCTTGGCAAATAGCTTCATCCACTTTCATTATGTATCCTCTACAGTAAACTTCGCCGACATTTTTCACGGAAGTTTTTAAAAGCATCGTTTTTGTGGTCTCAGTTCCAAGCTGATTGCTTCACATCCCGCATCAGCTTATAGGGGGATGATAACATAAACACATGCACATGTCCAGCACAAGACAACTCGTGCTCTCACCCAAATACAATAGACAAAGCATGCCAATGTCCATCCTTGTGCTACGAGCCAAGATAAATCTTGTCTGCCATGCTTTTGGCATCTCTATGCTTGTACTCTTGTAGTAGTTTAAATATGAGTTCTGTTTTGTAATCAATTACCATCTTCAATCAAGCAATTCCATTTCTTTTCATATAGCCCTTGTTCCTGCATCAAGGAGCAAATGGATGAAGTTGTTTAGACCTCGAAATCCATTTGTGGGACAAAGTTATGTTGATATTGGGGATGTTTATGCCAAAAGCAACCTATTTCTAGGAGACTCTGTGCTTTAGAAAGAGCTTCTTGGTTTTGTTTGCAAGTATTGCAAAGCTGTGGATTTACTAGAGTTGTGTCCTCCAGATTTGGTATTACAGATAGCATCTTCTGAACTGTTAAGTGAATATATAGGCCTTTTTGCTGCTTGATTGGATCAGATTACTACGAACTAAGGGTTTAGATATACCTACAAAGTTTATTGAATCCATTCGAAGTGGAAAATGGATGAAAACATACCTGGGTTATATTTCTCCAAGACAGGCGATACTTCCAAATGAAACTAGGAAATGTATTTTTGATATGATGAAGCATGTTCTGGTAGATATCTCCATTTTAGATCAGGAATTTCATAAGAACTGAATCAGTTCTTATCAAGATGAATTGAAATTTCTTGGTGTGGGGCTTGCATCAAATGATGTGGGGAGGCTGGTTAGTAATCGCTTCGAGTCTTTTGCTTCTCCTGGAATGAACAAAGAGTGCACATTTTCTTTGCTGTCTTTCATTAGTTTCTCTAGATAGAGAGACGAGGATTGGCTGGCTGTTATGAGGGACAAGAAGTGGCTTAAGACTCTTCAGGGTTATAATGCTCCCAAGGGATCTATTCTCTTGCAATCTGCAATAGAGGCAAACACCTGTTTGAAATTACAAACCTTCCTATTATTGATGAAGCATTCTTTGGAGGTGAACTAGGCTCTTTCTTATCAGAATCGAGGCAACTTGGAGTTGAAAGTGATAGAGTGGAAGTGTAAAAGTTAATTGCAGCAAATGTGACTTTGACTGCAAATCTGTCTTCATGACTAGTGATTGTGTTGACTGCAAATCTGTCTTCCATGACTAGTGATTGTGGTTTGTTGATTCTTAAATGCATCAAATGTTTGGGATCTGAAGCTTCTGATTTGATTAAGAGGATTACATGTAAACCTTGGATAAAGACAGTTTTTGGTTTAAGATGTCCTTCTGAAACTATTCTTGCTGATCCTCAATGGGGTTCTTTGCTGAGTGTTCTTCAAATGCCTGCAATTGATGAAATGTATTACAAGAATGAAATTAGGCATTTCACCGAAGAATTGAAAGTAGTGGGTGTGGTTGATAATACCACAGCAACTGAGATGATTGCTGCTCAGTTCAGTTCTCTATTGTCTTCTTCTAACTAGCTTCCTGCAAATGTGATGTCACTGTTAGGTTGCATCAGAGAATTGAGTCAAACTATGTCTTTGCATCACCATGAACTAAAGTGGTTGCTTTCTGATAAGTGGTTGAAAACACGTCATGGCTATAAGGCTCCTTGTGAATCAATAATATTCAGCTCTCAATGGGGATCAATCTCGTTGTTTGTTAATCTTCCACTCATAGACGATGTATATTATGGTATTGGCATATATAAACACAGAGATGAATTTAAGAAATTGGGTGTCATCACGGATTTTGAAGGAGGAGCGGTGATTGTAGCTAAAGGTCTCTCCAGTCCCATCGAAGATGAACTAATTACTGCAGATGGTATTTTATCATTGCTAGAATGCCTAAAGTGTCTGATGACAAGGTCTCCTGATGAACCTTCACTGAGTAACTTTATCAAGAACATTGTAAAAAGCAAGTGTTTGAACACCCAGAATGGCTACAAATTGCCAAAAGAATGTGTTCTCTTTGATCCTGCCTGGGAAGGTATCCTGAAGCCATCAGATGCACCAACCATTGATGAAAAATTTTACAGAACTGACATTTCTGTATATAAGAAGCAGTTGAGAGATATTGGCGTGAAGGTAGATTCTTTGGATGTTTGTTCTCTTATTTCTGGGATTCTTTTTTCGCTGACTGAAACAACTTCAATAACAAGGATGTTGAGAATCAATACTATAAGTCAGCAATGTTCGTTTACCAAGTTTTCTCATCAGATTGCAACGCCACGTGTCACAAATCTGAAGGTTCAGTTAGCAAGGTTGTTAGAACTTAGAAGAAATGTGTAGCTGAGTTGGGTAGAGAGATATATAAGGCTCTCTGCATTTTCTTCTTTTTTAGGCTTCATTTTTTCACTCTCTCTGATTGTATCTTTAACTTCTGTAATTCTTCAATTCTGTTAATAGATTCAACTTCAAGCTTTCCTATCATGGTATCTAGAACCACTATGCTCACACAATTATTTCAATTCTGAGGTTCTGTGGCTCAATTCGATTTGGTGGCTCGCTCAAATTAGGGTTCGTTCGATTTGGGGCTTTTTCTTCTTCTCACTTTCGTGCTTTCGCTTCATCTTGATCTGTGTCTTTTCTCATGCCTATGGTAATTTCGTTCTACCAATGCTTGTAGCTGCTTAGTTCTTCTAAATCTTGACCTGTTATTGTATGTTTTTACTGCATTTGATATATCGCTTGAATGGTAAATCCCCTAAAAGGGTAGCCCAGCTTTATCTGCTTGACTGGTAAATCCCCCAAAAGGGTAACCCAGCTCTCAACTTCTTGGTGAATCTTTGTTATTATTACTACCAGTGCCTAATGCTTTTTGATCTGTGCAAGATTCATTCTTTTCTAGTCAATTCATCATGGCTGTGGTCCAATCTCCTATTCATTCCTTATTAAATATGATAACTGTTCGTCTTGAAGATGGTAATTACATTACCTGGAGTTTTCAGCTTCAATACTGCTTGTGGGCAATGACTTGTTTGGATTTCTTGAAGGGACTAATGTTTGTCCTCCTCAATTTGTCTTTATTGAGGAAGATGGGGTAACTACTACTCTAACTCTAGCTTTTAGAGACTAGAAAAAGACTGATAGATCCTTAATTAGTCTAATCATTGCTACACTATCTCCAGCAGCTATGGAGTATGTTGTGGGTTGTAAGTCATCACATGAGGCTTGGGATAAGCTTCACATGCATTATTCTACTATTTGTATGTCAAGTGTGATGCAATTAAAGAACGGAAATCACCTCAGAAAATAATTCGTCGAAAATCACGTAAATCACATTTTCAAATAATAATCATATATCAGAGATAACTATCGAAAGCTCAATATCCAAAAATAGTATCACTAATCCATTTCCCGAATCATAATTAATCTCTGAAAATCAAATCATAATCCCGAAAACAATTAATAAATTCAAATTCGAGCATAGCAATTTCATAATCGAAATTCATATGAAAAATAAATCAATGTCAAAATTATAATCCAAAGTTAAATATTATGCTGATAAATAAAACGATAAATAATTAAATAAATCAATCATTTCGGGAAAATAATTGCATGCATCATTTTTTAAAACAAAAGTCCACTCACAGTATACAGCTATGCTTGCCGTTTATTTGAAGTTTTCTCAAATCGAGGTTCCTCACGTCCTGTACAAAATAATCGCGCATAAACAAAATAATTACATGACGGAAATTAACTTTACGATAATTAAAACGAATTTCTAATTGTCTCATTTAATCTCTACTCCTTCAATTCTCCTCAGATTTAATCCAAACTTCACCAACAAATTCTATTCATCGATTTACAAATTCTAAGATGAATTCCAAAGAAATCCGATGATCGGATTCTCGTAAATCGCTAATCGAAACTCTTAATCTTCATAAATTCATAATCGATTCAAAACTCCTCCAATCTTCACCAAACTCCACATATAGCTCTACAATATTTATGTGATGTAACTAACCAAAAAAAAACATCATTTAAATCACTGTTCATACGCCGCACTATTCACCCATCGCACTTTTCATGCGGCGGCCAACTCTTCCTCTGGCCACCAAATTTCGTCTACAGTATCATCTCAACAGTCTAAGTATTTTTCATAACTGTGACCAAGTGAGAAAATGAGTAGAAGTACCTCAACAATTAAGGAGAAGGTTGAACCCAAAATCTTCCAATTATGCTTTCTATCTCCACGCTTCGATCTGAGTTATGAAACTTGGTGAGCATGAAGAGTGGCTCAAGGCGCTTCTAATGGACCTGGGTTTCTGACTGGAGGTGGCCGGAAATCGGCGTTGACAAATTTGCTACAGTAAAAATATTGGCTTCGATCTCCACATTTCCGGCCAAATCGCCGTAAACAACTCCCACATGCGTGTTAAGGAGGAGGAGATGAGTCTATTGATGCTCATAGTTCGCCATTTGGTGGCCTAGAAGTGGAGAAAGAGAGAGTTGCAGAAGAGAGAGAGAGAGAGAGTTGCAGAAGAGAGAGAGAGAGAGAGAGTTGCAGAAGAGAGACAAAGAGAGCACGGGGAAGAAGAGAAAAAAAAAGAAAAAAAATTATCCGGCCACAGTAACTTTTTTAAATTTATACAAATCTACTATAAACAGTAACTTTCATATTTCGCTTATAACTTTCGCATATGAACTCCGAGTTCTACGAACCAAGTATGCACGCGCTCGGTTTAACATCCTCTACGACTTTCATGAAGAAAGTTTTCTCAAATTTTGACTCGAACAAAAAGTCATCGTTTTTGTAGGGCCCCTAAACAGTTAAAACGGAGTCCAAAATTAAAATAACTCTCGTTTACCGTCCAAAAGACCCGTAAGTCTATAAATTTAGGTTCGGGTCGTAACAGCAAGTGAGCAGGTTACATACCTTTTTCAACATCCTCAAACCACAACATTTCCTCAATGGCCGATCAATTATGGAGGCAGATTAGGGCTTCAACTGTTCTAGGAGTTAATGAACTACGATGTGGATCGATTACCCTCTTCCCTGTGCTGAAACTACTCTCACTAGCTACTGTGGAAACTTGGATTGCTAAAACATCACTTGCCACAGCTTGCAAGTTAGGATACTTTGAACCATTAGCCCTCCACCAATCCAAAATCTGCCAATTTTCATTGTCTTAAGGCTTCTCTATCGATCAAGCAAGTATCTATCAACCTCTCCTCCAACTACCACTGCCTTACCTTCAAGCTGCTTGTTCCACAAGTCTAGCATAGCAGCCCTCTTCCCGGTTAACCCTCCTGTGGGCACACTTGGTGTTGGTCTGCTGCTAGAGCCTTCTCCCCCACTTCTTTTTCTCTTTGATGCAATCTGATCACCATTAGAAGTTGCATATAGATCACACAAGTCCAACACAAGCTGTTTCACTCCATCTGATCTCCTCTTAATCTCTTCACTTCCTATGTCAAGCATTGTTTCACACATATAATCAAAATTCTTCAGTTTATACCTCAGATCCAAGACAGGTGCAACAAAAAACAACTCATTGATGTCATCGAGCGATCCGAAGTATTTCTTGTACTTGGTCCTCATTTTGTTAGCCATACCAAACATAACCTTGTCACTCTCACTTGAATCACCATCTATAGGCTTGAAAAACAGCTCATCAGGCTCTGCCTTGACTGTGACTATGTCATGGAAGGCTTCATTTGTTGTAGGGTGAAGCTGTGCACTCACACTAACTGTGACATCGTAGAAAACCTTCAGAAACCTCACAAAAACACTCGCTTTATCCCAATCAGCTTGGGCAGGGGGCCCTACCCTCTTCCTAGCCTGCCTTTGCCTAACTTTAGTTTCAGCCTCTATATTTTCATCATCAAGCTCTTCATCTTCATCAAAATAACTTCTGTATCTAGCATCTTCGCCATCTGCCATTCTATCGAAAGCCTTCTTTAATTCTACAGCAGTGTCTAGCATAATAAAGGTGGAGTTCCACCTTGTAGGCACAAGCAGTTGTTGCAACTTCAAACGTTAGTGCAACTGTGTTTTACCAAAAAAACAAAAAAAGACGTTGGTGGAATGTATATATCTGTGTGTATAATATATGTTTGAAATTTCTGAACTCTATATAATGACATCTCTACCACTCTAATCATCCATAGAATGCTCAAAACTTTCTGTTAGATTTTGGAGATGGCTTCTTCAAGAGCTGAGGGAGACGATTATCGTTACTATTTGCATGGAGAAGAAGAGAGGAACACCAAATGGAGGTATGGTTCCTCACCAATCTACGATGTTGTCAACAAGCTCTTACACGAAGGCAGGACCAAGGTCTCTCTCTCTCTCTCTCTCTCTCTCTCTCATTTTTCTGTAATTTGATGGAAGATATGGCCTCCTGGATCACTAGAAGAACGAGTGCAGAACCTTGTAAAGACATGGAAGTTGGAGTTGTTTCATAAAACAAGTGATGGAGACTATAAATCGCTTGATCCCAGTAACTACTCATTTAGCCTAAATGGTAATTTTCTTTTCTTGAGCAACAGCATTGTGGTATTGGAAGACTATATCTACGATCTAGGTGATGAATAAATTTTAATTCTTATCAACTTGCAGGAAGAAAAGGTATAAGTTTGGCAGAGAAGCGAAAGCTTGGAGGTGGCTACAACTCTTTGCTGCAAACCTCTTCGCCAAATGAGTTCCGGTGCTACAACCCGGCTGAAGAAACCGTAGATTCATCTCATCGGGCTTTCACAACTGCCTTCCCACTCGGTTTTGCTCTCGAGATCCTCCATGTGTATTCTAGTCCTCCAGAAATTGTGTACAAGTTCAGGCACTGGGGTTACATATATGGAAGGTCCCTTCAAAGGTCATGCCCCCACTGGAGAATTAGTTGAACTTTTTGGGATGGCAGTGTTTTAGGTAATCTTCTTCTTGAGATAACGTATTAGTCTTCTTCCTCTGGCTACTTCATCATTTGTCATGTAACTGATCCCTGAGATTTTGTTATAGTTGGATGAATCTGAGAAAGTTGTGAGTGTTGAGTTCTTTTTCGACTGTGGTGAACTTCTCGGGGGCCTTCTGAAGGGTGCAAGCATCGACAGTTCTAGTGAAGAGGTGGCACCAACTTGCCCACACTTGAGGAACACAGGGTAGCTTTTCTGTAATGATAGACTGGCTTCACGGTCTACGATCTACAACTAAATAATTGATCCACAACTTTATGGAGCCAGAGCCTTTTATTTTCAAAATCATCAAAATGAATGTATTAATATATTAATGTACTCAACGGAGACTTATAACAATCAGACTGTAAAAAATGAATAATATTTGAGGAGCCCAGATTGGATGCCCATCTGTGTAGTTTATCGTATGCTGTTTAACAAATGCTCTGTTATTATGGAAAATTTTATTCGCACATACCTATTTTCTTAATACACACTCCAACAAATTTTTTGTCCAACTTTTTCTTTAAACTTCTTGTTATGCTTCAAATTTTTTCCCGTCTCGTTCTTACACTGAAACCAAGTATACAAGTTCAAGTTTGATGGTGTATATGTTTATTTGTCATATGATTATAGCTCAATTAAATTGGTTTTGGAGTTATATACTGTATATCTTAGATACTTAAATCAGGATATTTCAATTTCTCTTCTTATACGAATCGAGCTTTCCTCATCCCTTTTTATTCCCAGGCTGTTGTTCATGCTTCTCTTCCTCACTAAATACAATATAAGACGTAAAACCCATTTCAGAGAATGAATTAATCTTCTTCCACCTCAGCTCTCCAAATGAACTAAGGGCCCGTTTGGATATAGGGATTTGAGAGTGTGGATTTGGATTTTGAACCCACAAATTCAAATCATCTTATTTGGCTGTCTTTTTTTTGTGAGTATTCGGATTTCTCCAAAATCAGCCCTGAGATTTCATATAGTAAAACTGGATGATTTCAAATAACTAGGGAACCCTAGTTATTTGAAATCACCACGTCTTTGACTCCCGTGAAAAAACACAGATCCCGTCGTCTCTCTCTCTCTCTCTCTCTCTCTCTCTCTCTCTCTCTCTCTCTCTCTCTCTCTCTCTCTCTCTCTCTCTCTCTCTCTCTCTGAGTTAACACCCGAGGCACCTCTAGTCTAACTTGAGCCAAGGTCTTAGCCACCGATGAAGCCGAGTACTTACTCTTCGAGTGAGCCCCCTCAGAATCCAAACTCTACGGCGGAGCTATCCCTCTCTGCATGCTCGATGATCTCGATATCCAGGTCAACCTCGCCTTTGACTTCAAAAAAACCCTCCGCCCCGATGACTTCGTCACCATGCTCGACTATGAGGTCCTAGACTCCTTCCTCCGCGACCGCGCCCAGTCCTGCGATGCCTCCCTCATCTCAGGTCTAGTCAACTGCCTCGAGATCTCTGCCTTCGTCTCCTCCAATGCGCCCTACATCGTCTACCACACCAAGGACAACGCATGCCACGTGCTAGCCGCCTGGCTGTGCATCAAACTCACAGACAAAATGGCCTACTACGAAGACCATTTTTGTCTTCGTAGTAGGCCATTTTGCTATCTGAAATCTCAGGGCTGATTTTGGAGAATCCAAATACTCACAAAAAAAAGACAATCAAAAAAGATGATTTGAATTTGTGGGTTTCAAATTCAAATCTACACTGCCAAATCCCTATATCCAAACGAGACCTAAGGGTCTAATTAAGTAGTTTGCTTTTTCCGTAAGAAAACATATACGTTGGTGAGAAAGATGCATTTGACAATACAGAAAATTTTAATCAAAACATGTAATCGGATACAACCGAACAACTCGTTCATTCTTCTATATATAACTTTATATTTATTTTTCAACAAGAATTAGAAGGGAAAATAATCTATACTATTGTGAGATTCAGAACTCCTCTTCTGACTGTTTAAGTGGATTTATCCTATTTTATAAATCAAGGTAAAGTAGGATATCGTTCATCAATTTAAGTATGAGACCGCGGTAGGGACCCTAGATAAGGAGCAGTCCCACAATATCTGAATAGACCTTCAATTTCAGGACATCCATTAGGATAAGGAATAGTCCGGTGAAACGGATCACGCCCTAGTTTTTTGCGGTGAACTGAACCTTGACACCCGTATGGATCCTCTTGGAACTGAGCCCGCACCATTGCCTCTCCTTTTTGAGCTGCTTCTTTTGCAGTAGAATTGCTGGGGTACCGGCGCCATAGAAGAACCTTGACTCTTTTTTGGCACAAAGAAGAACCTTGACTCTGGAAAGCCAATTGCAGACCTATGTAAATGCGCAAATCTCTCCTCCTTGAACTCATAACTTACGACCTTGATTGCAAACCATGCAAAATTACAGAACTATTGTTGGGTACAACTTGAACTAGCTTAAGCTTTCACATATTAGTAAGCCAACAAATTTTATCAAATCAAAAGGAAACTAAAGACGCTCAAATAAAACGGGGTCATCTAGGGCACCTTGATGTATGTTATACCCTTATTTTTTATTTTTTTATTTGTAATAAATTATTGTAGGGGAAACCTACTTAGTTGGTTAACAGATTACCTACTTAAATGTTGGCATGTGTCATTTTAAAAAAAAAAATTTACGATATTAACAACACATTTTATTTTGATATGTAATATTGTTTAAAAACATATGACAAATATTATCAAAATAATAAATTACACCTAATAAAACTAAAATTACCTCTTATGACCACACCTATTGTGGTTATTGTAATTGTGAAGACCCGATTTTTCATATAATTAATTTATGTTATTCAATCTTTGTTCAATAATATGAATTATGAATTTTGGGCTTGCTTCGTATGTCATTGTATGAGGAGAGGGGTTTTAAACAAATTTATTTTCGAAACGAACGCTATTTAGAGGGTCGTGAAAATTGACTTTTTATACATTCAAAATTTGGAAAAACTTCCTTCATGAAAGTTGTAGAGTTCGTCGATACGATCTCACTCATATGTGGACTTAATATTCGGAGTTTATATTAATAAGTTAAAAATATTTGAAAATTGAGATTTTTCTATAAATATAGAAAATTCCGGAAATTTTCAGAAAACCCAAAAAAATTCCAAATTTTCATTTCCTCCCCTAGCGCTCTCTCTCTCTCTCTCTCTCTCTGTGCGCACCCCCCCTTCGGCCGACCCGGCCCCACACTCCGCCTCCAGCCTCCACCGCCGTCGACCCGGCCCTCCCTGCACTAGGCCCAAGCCGCCCAACCTCCTGGTGCCGTTGCCTTGCCCCAGGCTGGATCGAACCCCCCCTAGCCGTAAGCCCGACTCGACCGTATATTGGCCGTGCCGACGTTGCACGGGCCGATCCTCCACTTTTTTGTGATCTCCTCCTCCCTCTGATCATCCCCATATAAGCCTTGCATGACGATTTTGAGTGTGGAGTGAAAGATTGAGATTTGAAGTTTTCGATGGCTGTAATTCAATCTAGAATCTGATCAGAGGACCGAGATTAATCCAACTTCCAAGCTTGATCTAGGAAGATCTAGACCTCATCTCGCTTAGCTCCAGGTATGAAAGTTGATCACCCCTTCATTTTGAACAAGTTTGTAGTTGATGAATTTTGCATCTGAGGTGGTTCACCGACGTTGACCACCCACTGACTGCCGCTTGTGGTGGCGCGTCAGACCATATTTTGAGTTTTTATTATCTAGATGATGATCTATGCATCCTTATGAGCGTTTTGATATATTACAGGTTATTTTAGAAAACGTTGATAAATAGATGATTTAAGTTTTGATGACACTATTTAACGTTTTTACATTTTATCTTCCGTTCACAATTATTGAGAATCTGACCATCGGTTTTACTTCAAATTTTGATGTTGATCGTATGAATATTGCATGACCTTGAGGGGTCACGGGTGAAGATCTGACCGTTGGATCTTCGTATAATTGTAAAACAGTAATTCGGAAGGTGATTCGTGAGATTCCGTGGGTCGGATTTTCGTATAAATTGTGGAGATGTTTGTAAAGACAATTCAGGAGGTCCGACCGTTGGATCATCATTAATTTAGAATCTGATCGTTGGATTGTCGTATAAGTGTGGTTTATGAATGGTTTACTAAGTTAAGATCATATCTGATTAGGTGATTGACGGTCTTACTTGGGTGAGCAAGTTTGGTTGTGAATTGTGTTAATTTGAAGACGCAGCAGGAATATCGAGGTGAGTAAATCGCACATGGTTCATTTACGAACCGAAATTTAGTGATTTATACTGAATTGTGAATGTGTGGAAATTGTTTGAGAAAATAAAGATTTGTTTGAAGTAATATGAACTTGATCGACTACGGTTCATAGGGCTGCGGCTCACAGGTAAGAAAATGAATTTAAGTATAAAATGAATTTTATTTTAATACATGTGAACTATAGTTGGTATTAGTAGGCATTCCTACGTGAATGTCTATGTAATAATATTATTTACATGCTGATATATATATATATATATATTGATGGATTGTGTTGAGGAAATGATATGCATGATTGTGTTGCTTTTATTGTTTGGATGTTTACTTTTTGAGAATAATATATTGAGAAATGTCTTGAGTTTTATTGTTGAAAAGTATCGAGAGTTGAGTAACATTTGTGAAGTCAAGCGTGACTTCTTTAATTGTTTTGATCTGTGGGGATCAATAGGTCACAAGTATGACCATGACATCTATCAGTGAATCACGCTCTTGTACCGGGCTGGTGGTTGCTAATAGCATTATAATCGTGAACCACGCTCTCGCGCCATACTGGTGGTTGCGATCAGTTAGAGCTCTAGTCTGTCAGCCAAATGTTAAGTGGTCTTATGAAAGTAACGTTGAGGTTATTTGAGACTCATAAGTATGAGTTTTAAAAGAGAGTTTGAGAGTATTCTTTTCTTTATGTTCCAGTATTTTATGGAGTTATTTGTGTGAGTTGATTTACTCTTGTTTTGATTTACTCATACGAGCTTTCAAAAAACTTACCGGGTTTTGTGTTTGCAACCCGGTACACTATTCAAACGGTGTAGCGGATAATCCTGCAGGTTAGAAGAACCAGGGCGGTGATCAAGCTGTTAGTGTAGCAGTATTTGATTTATCGCATTTGTTTTTGTGAGGTTTGTTATGCTTATTGAGCTTTACTATTTTAATTGGTGAGAGTGTGCTGTAATAAGTAACTTGAGGATTTGGTTTTCGTATTATTGAGTGGGTTAGATGTGGTTATTTATGAAAAAAATTCAGGATGTTTATTTGATTAAGTTGTTTAATTCATGTTTCGAATTTGAATTTGTTATTCAAAATTCAGGGGGGGGGGTGACTGTAATTGAGTGGTCAAAGATGTAAATATCATAGTTGAACAACTTTTATCAAATGGAGAACATTGATTATCAAATGGAGAATCTTCTTACAATACTGAGTACTTACATATCTTTTGGTCTAATATTAATTTTAACATGTTCACAACACAATTGTTGTCGAAATTGTAAAATGATTGATAATCTTGTAAATGATGTAGTTTTTGAAGTAATTACTACAATAGAACAAAAGTTACCACTTTTACATCAATTGTGGGGGTTTTGGTAAAATGTGTAGTCATTGTAATAATTATTTCATTAATGATAAAAACATAAAGATTTATCAATGGGACAACAAATTTGTTGTTAAATTGTCCATAAACTTGTACATTAGTTTAGGTGGAGTAATTACTACAAATAAAACAAAAATTACAGCTTTTACCTCAGTTGACATGGATTGTAGTGAAATGCATGGTCATTGAAGTAATCATTTCATTAATGATAAAAAAAAACATAAAGATTTACCATTCTGACAGCAAATTGGTTGTCACACATTTTAAATTGTTCATAAACTAGTACATAGATTATAGGGGGAGTATTACTACAATTGGAACAAAAATTATCATTTTTACATCAATTGTTGTAGTTTGTAGTAAATTACGTCGACTGAAAGTAATTACGACTCCGACGATGGAAATTAGACAATATATTACTTTAGTTATGTAAGAGAGAACTTCATTACACCAATGAGGACATACGTCGTTTTAAACAAAATATAATGGTTCACCTATATGATAACACATTGTGATAACATTTGTAAATTAGTTCAAAAAGCAGTAATAACAAGTTGTATGTGAAGTAGTTACTACATCTAAAACAAAGATTATCAATTTTTACATTAATTTTTGTGCTTGTCGTAAAATGCATGTAAAAAGAATTATATTTGGTTCAAGAAATTACTAATGATATAATTAAGTAGTAATAAAAACTATTTAACTAATACTAATTCTGTGAGCCTAGGTTTGAAGGTTTTTATTTTTAATAAGGAAACAATGTAATTGTCAATTGATAATCAAGCAATAATCAAACATTGACTAATGATAAAATTATTTAGTAATAAAGACTATTTAACTAATAGTAATTCGGTGAGCCTAGGTTAGATGGTTTTTTTAATTTTTTTTTTAAAAGGAGAAAAACGTAATTGTCAATTTTCAATTGATAATTAAACAATAATTGGCTAAGGACTAAACAAGTTACCAAATTTTAAATATTTTGGACCATTGTATATATTACTAATCCAATGGTCCAAAATAATTAACAAAATGGGGGTATGGCAAACACCCGGATACCTACGAAAATTCCCAAACGGAACTAAAATATTCTGTGGCAGAATCAGTTCTAATGTGTGACAGACCAGTGAACCTGCTGGTATGGCTTATGAGGCTAGGACTAGATCAGTTTGGTACAATCAAGCACCAGAAGATATTCTGGATGTCCTGAATTATGATTGTAAACAATCTTGAAGCATTAATGAATGGAGCACTGTTTTTGAATAAAAAAAAAATGTGTGAGTAGACAGACAAGTGAACGTGCTCTCTAACAATTATGGACATAATTCTTATCAATGCTTGTTGCTATACTCACAATGCAAGATATCCAAAAGGGAAATGAAAAAGACAATGAGCAATCATGATTTAAACATATCGTACGTTTGATCTACCAAAAAAAAAAAAAACGATATAAAAGAGAGATGGTTTTGTATCATGCCTTACAACAATAACACTTTAAGAGATGAGAGAGAAATCTACTCATATTTTACGTATCAGATAATGCATATACTGAGGTTCCTGTGTGAATTTTGCAGTACATCCTAACTGCATACCTGTGCTTAGCTCTAAATAAGCATAACCAAAGGTTGAAATGTTGAATAACATCGACTTACAGTTATATTATGAGGATACCTTCCAGTAAGCTCTCGCAATCGGCAAACACTGAAGAGAAGATTCTCAAAGCTATCCCTTGCATGCTCGTCTGTGAGTGCCCTCCGTCTCAAATCTTCTTTGCCTAAACAAACCATCTTGTATAAGTTAAATAAAAGTTAAAGAATCAGTATCAGATGGTTCAGAGCCAACATATTCATGCATACAAATGAGGGTTAAATCATCATATATAGTATTTTCTTCTTCCTCACAACATAAATTAAGAGCTTGCGACTGGAGAGAAAACATTACAATCAATACCAGACCAGATTGCTTAAGTAGTAAGATTTTGGGGGCACACTTGAGGAGCTTAGGCAGAAGAAGCAATAGTATGAGAGAAAAATAATAAGGAAAGAATAATACTTTACGTTGCTCCCCCTCTTCAGCATGACCACCCCACTGTGAAAGATGATTTGCAAACAACAGGGTATCGCATCTACCAATGCATACCACTTTTTAGCCACTGACAACAGGAAGCATAGGGCAATAAAAACCAATAAATTTTTTGCATCAGTTACCCCTTTATTTGTTAATTCTTATGGTAACTTCAACAAGTATCAAATCAACTTGTTTCCATAAGATCATTGCGGTAAAGTACCATGCAAAGTGCACATAAATAAAATGATTTTGTATACTACAGAGAGTGACTGCAATCATAGTGACAATTAAAGATCAGTCACACTACGAAATGAAAGGTTACTTGGTTGTAGTAGTTGCATAGTGGTAATCTATGTTGCACTGATATAGATAGGGCTTTAATTAAAATGACCTTTGGAGAAGGTACGTCTACTATCGGTGGTAATAACTGGACAGTGGAAATCGACTAAAATTAGAGAGATTACAGAAGTGAAGGTACTAGGAGCGGAGAAAGCTAGAAGTAATGTTGTTGCTGGATGGACTAGAAGCAAAAGGATGATAGTTGTGGTAGCAGTTCCAAAATAATAAGACTTTTAGACGCAATAAAGTCTTCTGCTTAAATTCAGTGCAAGTGTGTAACTCCTGCTTCTTCTTCTTCATTTTTTTTTTTTTTGGTGGTTCCTTCTGCAATTTCCATCTAAGAGAAGGGAAAGGAAAACCTTTGGAAAAATATCCTCTTAAGACTGTTGTAATTTCCATATATTACAACCATTGTAATTCTGATTCTGCAGTTCATGACTATCCAAAAGGTTTGACAGATACAAGCATTATCATTATGACTGTATGGACTCATATCTCATCCAAAAGCCAAAGACAATAGGATAAATGGAATCAAAGACTCGGATAAATCGAATATGAACTGTTCACAAATCTAATATGATCATTCACCAGAGGATAGTCATAAATATATGCGTTTTGTTTTTCCTTGATGAAAATTGCTAAAAAGGGATTCCATGCTGTAAACTCTGGAAATCATCATTTTGGAACTTGTATGATGTAGTTCATCTTGTTTCTTAAACAGAAACATAATGTCTGCAAAGAGTTTTAAGTAGAAGCAATTTTATAGTCAATATGACACTTCATCACAAATCACTATGCTTATTCAGATATCTTAGCCTCAAGTGAAAATACAATGCTACACGTTTTACTGTAATGAACAAAATATCTTTACTTCTCGGCACTTTTGAAACAAAACTTAATCCAGCAGAGCTCCAGATATAACTAAACATATTTATTTCTTTCTAAAACATCTTCTCCAGAGAAGTTCATTTTCCTGTCTAGCTCCCAACAATGGCGGATTTAGGATTTTAAAATCGGGTGGGCTAAATTTTTTTTTTTTTTTATAAAAGTTTACTAATGCTTTAGATTTTTTTTTAAAGTCTTACAAGTAACAAGTTTTACTGTTTCATTAAATTAAACCACATCATATATTAAATACATATAAAATAATTAAATAGCTAACTGATCCAAAAAAATCAACATTATAACGTTTGATAAAAAATTGATAACAAAACTCTAAGACAAAGGAATATACGTACTCAAATTGTATCATGCACTCTTGAATAGAACCGAAAATCTATAATTATTGAATCTGTATCATAATTCTCAGCCAACTTTTTTTCTGGCGTAATTTACCCAAAAAAACAAAAAAAAACAAGCTTCCTATGCCAGTATGCCCCATAAAGCAGAATAAAAAATAAAATAGAATCAAATACTTTAAGTGAATTAAGAAATGACATATATATGACTAAAAAAAAACCATATGGGCTAAGTTTAGAAATATGGGGTGGGCTACTCTTTAATATTTAATTTTTCAAACTAAATTTATGCTACAAAATAATGTTTTTTTTCAAAATTTGGCGTGGGCTGTAGCCCACCGGAGCCCATATGTAGCTACGCCTTTGGCCCCCAACAATTCAGAACTCAATTTTGAACACGGTAGAAATAAAGCTATGCTTTAACCCTAGAAGCATCAATATTAAGTAAAACTAATTATTTTATGTACCAAACAAATTTACTTAATGTATTTCTTAATATCAATCTTGACCCCGACAGTTGCCATAAATGATAGGTAACTCATCATCATCATCCTCATAAGGAGGGTCCATGTCAACGACAACAAAATCGGTCGGCACATATAGCTCATCTACCTTGACAAGAACATCCTCCACCACTCCATGAGGGTATTTAATACTTCTATCCGCCATCTTAAGCTTAATATTTAGAGGCTTGATCGACTCCAATGACAAAGTCTTGTACACATCATAAGGCATAAGGTTGATGCTAGCCCCCAAATCTAATAATGCTCGATCAAAGCTTCGCGACCTTAATGGTATAAGGAATAGTAAAAGATCTGGGGTCACTAAGCTTAGGAGGCAACCTCCTTTGAAGTACGGCCGACACATGCTCACTCAAGTACACATCCTTATTCTCCACAAACTTCATCTTATTATGTCCTTCAAGCACTTTGCATAGGCCGAAACTTGCTTAATGGCATCAAGTAATGGGATATCAATGTTAACGGACTTGAATAGCTCAATAAACTGTTGTTTTTGTATCTCCTTCCTCTTCTTTTGATCTTGGGCTCTCTTGACTTGAGGATAGGGAAGTCTAGGCTCCGATGGAGTCAAATCCAGAGGTGGAGAAAAGGTGAGACTCCCTCTAGAACCCCTAAGGGTGGTAACCACCCCACTAGGTTTCTTAACCCTCAAGGCCTCGCCTAGTGTAGAATGGATCGGTCCACACCTATTCCTAGAATCCAAAGGAATATGAGAATAGTCTTCCTCCTTATTACTTCCCCCTTGTTGTAGATCCCGATGCTCACTAGATGATGAAATAGGCGGTGAACCATTAGAACTCAAATCCAAAGGTGATCCCTAGATGTGTTTTTGGCCAAGCTAGGATCTGTAGCCTTCATGGCCTCACCTTGCTTAGTAAGGTCGAAACCTCCCTCATCCCTAGAACTCAATTTTGAAGATGAACCATGTGTATCAATGGAAGTAGATGAAGTAGCTTCCGCCTTATTCCTCCCCCCTTGATGAAGATCCCTAGGTACATGCTTAGGCGGAGCGGATGAAGAATTAGATGCTTGAGACTTTAAAGATATAGAATGAGATAAAGAGGTCTTCCTTCCTTGTGCACCTCCAGGAAGTATATTTTATTCATCCCCAGATTCCTTATCCACCCCCTTATTTCTTCCTTTTGTATACAAAGTCACATCACCCACTTCAATTCCTGGGGGTACTTTTTCTTCTCCCTGGTTCCCATCCTACTTTGAAATAAAAGTATGATGCATATGCACATTATAATTAGCAACATGACCAAGAGGTACATTTTCTTCCCCCTTGACCCCATATGAATGCAAAAAATTATCATCATCACTATCAATGCAATCCTCTACTAACACATGATCATCATCATTAAATATGAGAGTGAAGAGAGGGGATCATGTATAGGAGTGGGAACATATGTATCATAAGAATGTGATATGGGAGAAGTGGGAGCATACATATCATTATACACATTAAAATGCGAGTTGGAAGGTGTAGGCATGCGTACCTTATTGTCATAAATCCTCCCACTTTGAAGTGTAGTAATAGCCTAAGCTTGCTTATGTCTCGGACTTGGATCCAGTTGTGTAGGTAATACACCTTGAGGGCGTGCTCCAAGCTCTCTAGCTAATTGACCCATATGAACTTCTAACTTCCCCACACTTTGAGCAAGTGAACTTTGACTTTGTGTAAGAATAGAAATATTTTGCTCCGTCTTCACTTGAGATTGGGTCAATGCTGTTAATAACTCTTCCATATGGTTCTTTGTTGGCTCTTGAGTAATTTTAGGCACTCCTTGAAGAACTTGCCTATTTTGAAACCCGGGAGGTGCATTTTGTGCATGAGAACCATAGGAACCTCCATGAGAAGTACCAAATGAAGACCCTTGGCCATGAGAACCATGAAATGAAGAATTTGGGCCTTGTTGTCCTCCATAAGAATAAACACTACCATATTGTGCACTAGAAGATCCTCCACAATCCCTCCATGAGAAGTTTTGGTGATTTCTCCACTTCGGATTATAAGTACTCGAATAAGGATCATTCTTTGGTCGGTTTCAAAAATTACCAACCACTTTAGCATGCTTATCAACAAAATCCGGATAGCTAGGGGCAAAATGACACTCACTAGTAGCATGTGTAGGTGACTCACAAAGTAGACATATTGATGAAGGCATAGAGGCAGCCTTTACATGATGTGTAGGTGAACTATACTCTTCAGCTTGAAGAAGTAGATCAAGCTTCCTCTCAAGCTTCCTCTCAAGCTTTCTATAATCCGCACTAAAGCTCTCTTGGGCAACCTGTGTTTCATGAGTGCTCTTGGTGTCATAATATGGATTTTTCCTCAATCTCTCCCTTCTAGATTCATGATCATCCCATTGTCTCGATTGTCGACCCAAGTGCTCAAGTATATCCCATGCCTTGGTTTGACCATGGTTATGAAGTGAACCTTGTGCAGCAACATCAACCCTCCTCCTCTCATGTGGTAACAAACCACCATAGAAACCGTCAATCATCATTGACTTAGTCAAGCCATGATTGGGACATGCATTGCAAATATCCTTGTACCTATCCCATGCCACCCAAAATGTCTCATGATCACGTTGAGTGAAGAGTAAGAGTTCATGTCTCATGCTAGTGGTCTTGTGTGGTAGGTAGTAAGCATCCAAGAAAGTGTCCATTAACTCATCCCATGATCGTATACTCCTCGGTTGTAGCTTCAAAAACCATCCCTTTACATCATCTTTAAGTGAGAAAGGAAACAACCGCATCTTGAACTCACCTTCCGGAAGTCCACCCTTTGACATGATGCTCACAATCGCCTTAAAGTCTTACATGTGGTTAATGGCCTTCTTGGATGGCATCCCATGGAAAATAGGCAAGATGCTCAATTGTTGTGGCTTGATCTCAAAGTCCACATCTCCAATCGGAAGTACTAAACATGATGCCGTATTGGTCATGGAAGATCTAGAGAACTCCTAAATAGGCATCTCCGCCATCTCTGTAACCGGTGAGCTAATCGGACTCGGTGATGGATCTCTTGGAGGTACTCTTGGTCTTGGAGGTGTTCGTGAACGATTCCTTGGCCTTTGTCTAGGAAGTCTTTGCAAAGTTCGACCAGTCCTCAAATTGATAGGTAGTAAAGTGTTGCTCATACACCTATATAGAAACACTAAACATTAAGCACCTAAATAACCAAATAAACACAAGATATTCACGAAGTTTACCAAGCACGAAATTTGACAATTAATTAGAGGGTGAGAAAAGAAGGAAACTTAACAAGTAGTTAAAAATAAAAGTAGAAACTAAATAAAGAAACAAGAAATAAAAATAAAAATAAAAGTATGCTAAAATGCCATTCTATATATTTCATTTGCATTATATCCTTCATCCATCAAATCTTGCCACATCAGCTAGCAAACAAAAAAAATCTACAGAGGAAAGTGTAGAAGCAAAAGTGGACGTCTCATTCCCATCGAGCCATTCCAGATTCGATTGTGATAGCTATTTCAGTGATAGAAACGGGGTGGTGGTGAGAGCTTCCGTCTCCGAGATCCGATACCTGTCAACCATGAACAGATGTCAGAGGGAAGACCGGGCTAGTCGGCCTTCGACTCTCTGATGCCTAAGTCAGATATATGTAAGAATGTAGACTAGGTAAGAGTTAGTGGAGAGTGGTGGCTTACTTTTAATGAGAGGAGAGACATGTATTTATAGTGTGGGTTAGGGCTTGTCACCCCTTTGTTTCCAATGTGGGACTAGGCGTAGCCTACCCGATACTCCTAATATGTGGTGTCGACGTCATGAATGAGCATTGTTGACCTCATTTCAGGTGGCTAGTGAGCCTTGTACTTCCGATATTTGTGCCTAGGCGGTATATATACAAATAAATCCTCCAAGTCCCAGGTCAAGAGTTCTCTTGGGTGGGGAGTTTGTCATGGTAGAAATATCAGAAGTGCAAGGCGAACATTCTCAACACGTGACTTCCGTACAGTCACTACCCCAAGTCCCCAGCTAAGAGGAGTCTTGATTAGGGTGGTGATTTTGTTTTCCAAGTAGAAATGACGCAAGCATTCATTGGACATTTGGTGAGAGTGTCTTCTTTAGGGTGACCAGTCCCCCAGTCCCTCGAGACCTAGGTAAGAGGGTTTGGACTAGGGTCTCCTAGCATATGGCATTAGGTGTGCTCGATATATGGTGTACTTATGGAGAGAATACGTTGCGATATTGTGTCTTGTAATGGAAAGATGAGACATGGTGATACTGTATAATGGAGAGAACACATGATTTATTTATCACTAGCCTTCATACACGCACATAATCGTGTGCAGAAGAGTCACGCTAGCCTGTGCGAGTTATTATTGTGAAAGAGCCACGATTAACACGTACAAATGATAGTACATTTTCTATGTATGTTTGCAGACTGTTTATGCGTGCGGTTATTATTTTTTCCTTTTCATTAACCGTCTCTTTGCCTTACAACATTAGTAATATTTACCAATTTATTTGCGTCTGGATCAACTTTTGAGAATTATACCATCTCATTCTCGCAAAAGAGATGAAACTGAAAAGAAAATAAATGATTTTTCCTACTGTCATCGCTTGTGTTTTCCTTTTCGGTTATGAGATATAACAAAAAAGACCAAAAAAAATTGCCAATCATTTGATATAGTTTTTTCTCTACTTTTCTGCTGTTTCTTTTATGGGTTCGAAATCATACCGACCAACGTATCCACCCACACTAATGTTGTTTTAACATAGATAATAATATAATCCCAAAGTTTAAAAGTCTAGTTTCACTATTATGACCAAATGCCATGGAAATCTGTATTTTGTTTACACAATAAAATACCAAATTAAGCAGTTTTGGGGCTCTTCATTTGATAATATGCAAAATATGCGGAGAAAATAGGAGGAGGAGGAGGAGAGAAGAAGAAGAAGAGCAACAGAAACAACTTTGGTAGACTATGATCAAATAACAAAGTTGCTTGGGATATTTTGTTATTGTTTGCTAACAATTGAACACAAAGTACATGGATTTATGAAAAATATACAGTGAATGAGTGAAAAGGAAAGAAGAAGAAGAAGAAGAAGAAGAAAAAAAGCAACAGAAAACTTTGATAGACTATGATCAAATCAAAATCAAGAGCCATCTTCGGAATCCATTTCCCTCGATCTATTGTCTTTCCGTTCTATTTTCATCTGTTTGGTGCAGCGATTTCTCTGTAGAACGTGGGAGTTGTACGTCATGAGTCTGAGAGAGTTTGGAAGAATTTGTGAGGGAGAAGAAAACCAGAACAATAAGGAGTTTTTGTACGGTAAAGAAGAGGAGGTGGAAGGATAATAACTGCATATTAGATTATCAGATATCAGATTCTCAACTGAAGGTGAGAAGAATCTTAACCGTATTTATCGTCTTATCTTATTTACCGCTCAGGTACAATTTTGCTCTGCTTTTATTTAATCATTTTGCAGTAGACTTATATATAAAAGAGGGGCATTCTAGGTTGTACAAAAATTTAACCATTTCCCTCACAATTGGCCTAATTATTAATTAATTAATAAAGACTTCATGCACATGCATACACACATGTTAGTACGTATTTTGGAAAAGCTACAATTCACACGTGCAAAAGATAGTACATTTGTTATGTATGTTAGCAGACTGTTTATGCGTGCGGTTATTTTTTTTCCTTTTTATTAACCGTCTCTCTGCTTTAGAGCAGTAATAACATTTATCAATCTATTTGCGTCCTGACAATAATGATATGGCAGCTGCAAAACCATCTTAATTAAACAGTATCAAGTAATCCCCGATAAACTACAAAAGTAGAGTTCCTCCGCAATTACTTTGGATCACCAAAAGAAAAAAAAAAAAAAAAAACTTTGGAGCCATTGTGGCTTCTTATTCTTGTTTTTTTTTCTTTTTTTTTTTAGAGCGAATTCGATCTCTAATCCATCTTTTCTATTCTCAGAGAAACTAAGATCTATTACACCAAATTCTCAAAGCTTATCTGCCAAGGACTTCAAGGTTAGTCAACAAAATCATATATTTAGTTCCATTTTCAGAGCATCAATTAGATGTTGTTTTGTAATTTGCATCCGTCAACCAATATATTATTTCTAGCTTCTTTTCATAACTATCAGCTAAAGCTAAGTAAGGAAGCTCCCTTGTTCAAAAATTTGTTAGCCAAATCATAGTTTCATTTGCCCAGATGATTTGTATCACGCTTGCTTCCTTTTTCATGTATCTTCTGCTTGTGTATTCAAGATAAATATAAGATGGAGGAGATTGTTATGGGAATTCCGGGCTTTATTTATATAAATTATATAAAATTTTATGTAATATATATATATATATATATTAATTTACGGGCTTTTCTGGGCCGGGCATGGCGGGCTTTTACGAGCCATTGGCTTGCCGGGCCTATGGGTCGGGTTGGGTTTTAAACCGTTAAACTGTCATGCCACAAATTTTATAATCAAATTTTAAAATCCGAAACATGAATTACCACAACTCAAAAATAATCATCCTGAAATTTTTTTTTTCTTAACAATCACACTACACAAATTTAATTTCAAATCCCAAATTTAGTCTCGGTTAATTATTACAACTTAAACTCACAAATAAAATTGTAAAGCTCTAAATGAGCATAACAACCTCACAACATAAATGAAATCAAATAAATGTTGCAACTCATTAACAGCACGGTGGCCTCCATGATTATCCTGACCTGCAGGAATATCCGCTATACCATTTGAATAGTGTACCAGGATTGCAACAACACAAAATCCGGTAAGCTTTTGAAAGCTCGTATGAGTAAAAAGAAAGAACGGTTGTTTAATTAATTCATAATTATTTTCACCTAAGTCAACACCCAACAATTTCCACGTTCACAAAGAACCAACAATCTCACAATCAAACACCAAATCAACAAATCAACAAATCAACACAAAACCTAAACTCATGTCTTTCTTCTCAAAACCCCGAAATCGTATTTATAAAAATAGGGTGTTTGACAGACTAGAGCTCTAACTGAATCATAGCTCGTCACCTGACCCAGGTTATGGCATCCGACATATTTATTGTTATCGTATTTCATCAATATATATACGTATATACATATTTAGAATGTTCGATACTAGTACTTAATCTAGCCGCATTACCCGACAAGGGTTGTGGCATCCAACTCACTCAACCAATCGTATCCCATCATCCACTTAGGATTAGAGCGTCCGATTCCCCCATACCAGTCACTACGTTGACCCTAAATCCATAAACGAGCACAACAATATGTTTCACACAATGACATCAACCCATCCAAGATACACAATATTATTATGCAATTTAAGCATTTGAAATATAATACAAATCATCATTCCAACTCAATCATATCATCACTCAACAACACAGCACCCAATATATATATATATATATACACACATATACGTAATCATTCATTCAGGGATGACCGCTAATACCATCTATAGTTCACACAAGAAAATCGTGAAATTCATCTGTATAATTAAAATTCATTTTACTTACATATATTTAATCCATAAATGTTTTTCACATAATTACGACAAAATAAATATATTAAAAGCACTCGGCTCGTAATATGAACCACGTGAATTTTACTCAACTCGAAACTCCCGCTACGTCTTCAATTTAAACACAAATCACATCGAACCAGCTCATCCAAGTACAAACTGTCAATCATCTAATCAAATATGACTTGAATTTAGCCAATAATTCCAAAACATACTTAAACTACCATCCAACGGTCGGATTCTAAATTATACGAAAATCCGACGGACTGATTCTCATAAATCGCCTCCCTAATCACCGTTTTACAATTATAAAAAGATCCAACGGTTGGATCTTCACCCATGACCACACAAGGCCACTGGGACAAACATATGATCAATATATCAAAACTACAAGTCCATCGGACGATCTAAACTTCATAGATCACAAATCTAACGATCGAAATCGATCGATATCTAAAAATTCATAACTAAATCATACGATATCCGAAAAATGCGTATAATATGCCAAAAAGATCGTATTGAAATGTAGAATCTTAAAATGTACAGAAACTATATTTTTGACCCCCGGAAGTGGCCAGAAATGGCCACCGAAGTTAATGGCAGAGCTTCCGCCGACCACCACCAATGGTGTCGGGGCTGAGCTGCTCTTCTTCATTTTAACATGCTGACCATTTTTCATAACTAGCTCAAGATCAGAAAATAACGGAAAGAGGTCAAAAAGTACCAAAATAGTCACGGTGGCCAGAAAATTTCCAGAATCTGGCGAGCTTGAGTTTGACGTAAAAACTTCCACCAATGGCTTTGATCCTTTCTGGAGATTTATTCAGCAACTCGAGACGAGCTCCCCAGTTTAAGAATCACCGGTAACGAAGTTCCACAACTCGAGATATCCGGATCGAAAGTTTCGTTCGATCCAAAATGTGGCTGGCTTCCAACCGCAACCACAAGCCACGCTGCCATGCAAGGTTGCTTCTGGGAGCTTCAAGAGTTTGAGGAGAGCTTGAGGATGAAGTTTGGCAAGGATTGCTGGCTTGTAGCTCGAGATATCACGATTGGAACCAAATCGGGGTTAAACCGAAACCGTACTTCCGCCGCTGTTTCGGGCCCTACCGCGGCACAAGGCTGCCACTGGCACGAGGGAAGTCGTCTGGGGTCGTGAGGTAGACGGAGGAGGGAGAGATCGATCACATAGCCCTTGCTCTGTTTTTTGAATTCAACCGCGTGAGAGAGAGAAAACAGTTTCCACAAGAGGAAGGAGGCCAGGAGAAAAAGGAAACTTTCCAAAAAAATTAGGGTTTTTTCTTTATATACCTATTTTGGAAATTTTCTCTAAATGTGATAACTAATTATAAAAAAAACCGATCTTCGTGTTCCACATATGCACAGACTCGTATCGACGAGCTCTACGACTTTCATGAACGAAGTTTTCCCAAATTTTGCACGTATAAAAAGTCAATTTCTTGAATCAAACATTTTGAGCTTTTCGTTAAAACAATCGTTTTGGAACTTCGATAATTCTAAAAAATGAAATATTTCGAGCAACAGTAGTGAAATTGTACAATATTCGTTCCACACAATCACACGAAATTAAAATGGAAATTACGGTTATTACAATCTACCCCCCCTTAAAGGAATTTCGTCCCGAAATTCAAATATCCAATTCCCCAAAGAGCTGTGGATACCTCACTCTCATGTCAGACTCTAACTCCCATGACGCATCACCCTCGTCATGATGACTCCACAACACTTTCACAAGGTCAACCTCCTTCCTACGAAGCCTCTTCGTAGACCTATCCAAGATACGATTAGGTTCCACCACAAAGGTCACATCCGTGTTCACTCTGATCGTATCATGATCTTTCACGTGGGACTCATCTCGTACATACTTCCTAAGCATAGACACATGAAATACATTGTGAACACCAGACATGCTAAAAGGTAAAGTAAGACGATATGCCAAGTTCCCAACCCTTTCCAGAATCTTAAAGGGTTCCACATACCTCAGCGCGAGTTTTCCATTCTTGCCAAATCTCACCACACCTTTCATAGGTTAGACCTTCAAGAACACATGATCGCCTGCCTCAAACTCTACAGGTCTCCTTTTCAAGTCAGCATAACTCTTCTGTCTACTCTGAGCGGTCAGGATCCTGTCTCGAATAATAGTGATCTTCTTAGTAGTCTCCTGAACAAGTGCAAGACCCAAAAGTCCTTTCTCTCCAACTTCTGCCCAACAGATAGGAGTCCTACATATCCTACCATAAAGAGCTTTATATGGAGCCATACCAATGTTCGAGTGATAGCTGTTGTTGTAAGCAAACTTTACTAATGGTAGATGATCCGCCCAACTTCCCTTGAAGTCAAGAACACAAGCTCTAAGCATATCCTCCATCACCTGATTCACTCTCTCTGTCTGCCCATTTATCTATAGGTGAAATGCAGTGCTCATAGCTAAAGATGTGCCAAAAGTCTTATGGAATCTATGCCAGAATTCCGATGTGAAACAAGCATCCCGATCAGAAACAATCATAACAAGCACACCATGAAGCCTCACTATCTCATTCACATACAACTTAAACAATGCATCCCCTGAGTAAGTTTTCGCCACATGAAGGAAATGTACAGACTTCGTCAATCGGTCTACAATCACCTAAATCAAATCATTACCTTGACTGGACCTAGGCAATCCAGTAACAAGGTCCATGGAGATATCTTCCCATTTCCATACCAGTATTGGTAAGGGTTGCAGCATTCCTGCGGGCCTCTGATGCTCTGCCTTCACTTGCTGACACGTAAGACACTTCGACACATGTTCCGCCATATCTCTTTTCACTCCATACCACCAAAACTGTTTTTTTAGATCCATGTACATTTTGGTACCCCCTGGATGTATCGTGTATCGAGATCTATGTGCTTCCCGCATGACCTCCTCTTTGAGGTTATCAACACTTGGGACATACAATCTTCCTCAAAATCTCAACCTTCCATCTGTCCCAATGGCCCACTCAGAAGGGCCCTCCACATTCGGCTCAGCAGTCCTCGCCTGAGTAAACTCATCAAGTGTCTGACCCTGAATGATCCTGGAGGTCAAGGTGGACTGTAAGGTGATACTACCGAGAAAGATTTCATGTTCAACTCATGCAGGCATAAGATCAAATTCGGATGCAGCGTCCAACAAGAGCCACTCCTGCACCATAAGCGATGCCATGAGTACTCGAGCATTCCTACTCAAAGCATCCGCCACTACATTGGCCTTTCCGAGATGATATTTCAAAGTGAAATCATAGTCTTTAATGAGCTCCATCCATCTCATCTGCCTCATGTTCAACTCATTTTGATAGAATAGGTATTTCAAACTCTTATGATCAGAAAAGCGCTCGAATTTCTCACCATAAAGATAGTGTCTCCAAATCTTCAAAGCAAATACCACTGCAGCTAACTCTAGATCATAAGTGGGGTAGTTCCACTCATGAACCTTCAGTTGTCTAGAACCATAAGCAACCACTCCACCATTCTCCATCAACACACACCCCAAACCCTGATGAGATGAATCGCTGTAGATGACTAACCCACCACCACTAGTAGGAATAGTCAACACTCGAGTCGTAGTCAACCTAGTCTTCACTTCATTGAAACCCTTCTCACACTCATCCGACCACACGAACTGAGTATCTTTTCTTGTCAATTTGGTCAAAGCTGAAGCAATACCAGAAAACCCTTCAATGAAACGCCTGTAATACCCTGCTAATCCAAGGAAGCTACGGATTTCTGTAGCACAATCCGCAAATGCTTCTCATACTAGTCTGATGATCGTGAATAAATCAAGATGTCATCAACGAACATTACGACAAACTGATTCAAGTAAGGACTGAACATGCAGTTCATCAAGTCCATGAATGCTGCAGGTGCATTAGTGAGATCAAGAGGCATGACAAGGAACTATATTTTTGATCTTATTGAAATGTAAAAATTCATAACTAAATCATACGATATCCGAAAAATGTGTATAATATACCAAAAAGATCGTATTGAAATGTAGAATCTTAAAATTTACATAGGCTATATTTTTGACCCCTGGAGGTGGCCGAAAATGACCGCCAGAGTTAATGGCAGAGCCGCCGCTGACCACCACTAATGGTGTCGGGGCCGAGCTGTTCTTCTTCATTTTAACATGCTGATCATTTTTCATAACTAGCTCAAGATCAGAAAATAACAGAAAGAGGTCGAAAAGTACAAAAATAATCATGGTGCCCGAAAAATTTCCAAAATCTGGCGAGCTTGAGTTCAACGTAAAAACTTCCACCAACGGCTTCGATCCCTTCTGGAGATTTGTTCAGCAACTTGAAGTGAGCTCCCCAGTTCAAGAATCACCGGTAATGAAGTTCCACAGCTCGAGATATCCAGGAACTTTCACGCTACAAATTTGTTATATTTGTCTTACACATACTCGAAATGTTGTTGCAACTTCAAACGTTAGTGCAACTGTGTTTTACCAAAAAAGCAAAAAAACGTTGGTGCAATGTATATCTGTGTGTGTATAATATATGTTTGAAATTTCTGAACTCTATATAATGACATCTCTGCCACTCTAGTCATCCGTAGAATGCTCAAAACTTTCTGTTAGATTTTGGAGATGGCTTCTTCAAGAGTTGAGGGAGACGATTATCGTTACTATTTATATGGAGAAGAAGAAAGGAACACCAAATGGAGGTATGGTTCCTCACCAAACTACGATGTTGTCAACAAGCTCTTTCATGAAGGCAGAAACAAGGTCCCTCTCTCTCTCTCTCTCTCATTTTTCTATAATTTGATAGAAGATATGGCCTCCTGGATCACTAGAAGAACGAGTGCAGAACCTTGTAAAGACATGGGAAATGGAGTTGTTTCATAAGACAAGTGATGGAGACTATACATCGCTTGATCCCAATAACTACACATTTAGCCTAATTGGTAATTTCCTTTTCTTGAGCAACGACATTGTGGTATTGGGAGTCTATATCTTAAGATCTAGGTAATGAATAAATTGTAATCCTTATCAACTTGCAGGAAGAAAAGGTATAAGTTTAGCAAAGAAACGAAAGCTTGGAGGAGGCTACAACTCTTTGCCGTAAACTTCTTTGCCAAATGAGTTCTGGTGCTACAACCCGACTGAAGAAACCGTGGATTCATCTCATCGGGCTTTCACAACTACCTTCCTACGCGGTTTTGCTCTCAAGAGTCTCCGTGTGTATTCTGGTCCTCCAAAATATATGTACAAGTTCAGGCACTGGGGTTACATGGAAGGTCCCTTCAAAGGTCATGCCCTTACTGGAGAATTAGTTGAACTCTTTGGGATCACAGTGTTTCAGGTAATCTTCTTCTCGAGCAAACGTATTAGTCTTCTTCCTCTGGCTACTTCATCATTTGTCATGTAACTGATCCCTAAGATTTTGTTATAGGTGGATGAATATGAGAAAGTTGTGAGTGTTGAGTTCTTTTTCGACCGTGGTGAACTTCTCGAGGGCATTTTGAAGGGTGCAAGCATCGACAGTTCTAGTGAAGAGGTGGCACCAACTTGCCCATACTTGAGGAACACAGGGTAGTTTTTCTGTAATGGTAGACTAGCTTCACGGTCTACGATCTACAACTAAATAATGTCGTGAGTCATCAACCTTATGCAGCACTAAGATTAGATTTATTATTTCAACCACTGTGAAGTGACAACTAAGTCTACAACTAGGATTAATGATTTATTGAGCTGTAGTGTTAGTTATAGTGATAGATGAGTTGTAGTGAGCTGTATGCTTTATTTTTATAATCCTATTTAAACTTTAGTGTAAGATGAATAGAATACACAAGTTTACCAAATATCTGACTTGGTATCAGAGTAAAGATCCAAAAAGAACTTTGTCTTCCTTCCCGTGTTTAGATCGACTTCGTCGTCTGTACAAGAATGGTCATCCTCATCTTCACGGTTGGTCTTGATCTCACATCCGAGCATCCCCTCCTGCAACTGCAATTGCCATCACATCCACTTCATCAGTACCATCATCTCCTGAAAAGATACCCTCATCCTCTACATCAGGGGTGTCATCTCCTAGAAGCAGGGTCACTGCTTCATTGTCCAGCTACCTCCAGAGCCGTACCCACCATTAACGCACTTCACCGCCGGCACTCTATTCACCTGTAGATTCAAACCCGCCACAGCCAACCAAAACACCCAGAAGCTGAAACAAGAAGAACAGAGCGTAGGAACATTTAAAGTTCGAAGCTTTGAGGGTCTTTAAAAAAGTGGGTGATCGATTTCCTACTATTGCATGCCTGGGCTATTGCACACCACCATATAACCTCTGGGTTCTGCTGTAACAGTTTGCCAAAAAAGATTCCTGCAACAGTTTGCACGCTTGTGTGAGACGAAGCAAAAGCTGAGAAAAAGAACAAACGATGCTTATCCCACTCCAAGTTTGTTTTTCTCTCCATTATTTTATCTCCACCATCCTTTCAATTCCCACCAACCAACCTTTCTTTAAGACTTTTGCCACATTCCACACTTTCCAATCTCCTTTATTAAACTTTCCACCCATTAAAGAAAGCTTGTCTCCCCTATCTTTCCAATTTAGGTTCGGACCTACATGTGCCACCATCATTCCACCATTTTCTAGTCTCTCACCGCACACTTATCTCAGTTTCTTTTTTCTTTCTTTTCTTTCTTTACTGTCCATATTTTTTTGGACTCTGAGCCTTTGCGCAGTGCATACCATAGCTCTGACATATATCCACCAAAAAAAAAATAGGGGAGAAGTTCTTGATTCCGCTGCATATTATTAATCTATTGTGTCATTTTTTTCCGATGGGTAATGATGGAGAAAGTCAAGTTTCTAAGATCAATGAGATCCCAAAGGTTGAGGTCTCTGTCAAAAGTTCAGAAGGTGGTTCTTTTGGAGGTACCAAACTCAATGGTGCCAATTTCCGAACATGGAAAAGAGTTATGTCTGTTTATCTCCGCGGGATGCACAAGATGGGGCATGTGACTGGAACAATCAAGACCCCTAATAAAAATGATGTGGAAGCCTATGCTAAGTGGGAAGATGATGATGGGTTTGTAATGGCAATACTATTCAGAGCCATGATCGACGATGTGCTACAGATGGTGGACGATTGTGAAACTACTGAGGCAATATGGAAGACTTTGGAGATCTCTATACAAATGAGTCTGACTTTATACAGGTTCATGAATTAATGTGCAAAGCTGCGGGAATGCAACAAAATGGGCAACCAGTCTCAGTAGTTTTTTACCAAGCTGAACAATGTATGGGCTGAAATTGATCAAAAGCATCATTGCAAGATCAAGCATCAGGAAGATATTGCATAGTACCAGAAAGAGAAGGAGCTTGAACAAGTTCATGCATTTTTAAGAGGGCTTGATACAAAACATAACAGTGCCAAAGGGGAATTGCTCAGAATGTCAAACCCTACTAGCTTGACCACAGCTTTTATATACATTCGTAAGGATGAGTCTCAGCAAGAAACTCTTAAACAAGCACAAGTTGAAGTATCTAGTCTCACTATTCAAGCAAAATCACCAGGACCTTCTCTCCAATAAGAGAGATCAATCCTACTTCATCAGCAAGGACCTCCACTAGACTTTCCCAATCGCCCTGGTCCACAATGTTCTTATTGCAATGATGTTGGGCATGTTCGAGCGACTTGTTGGAAACTGCACCCGCACCTTAAACCTAAAAGACAAGGTTATCATCCTAAGGTGAAAGCACCTGCTGTTCAATTGGTCCAAGAAACAGATTTCTATGGAGTGGTTGGGCAAGATCATCATACAGCAGGTGGAGCTACTCCTTCAGTATCTATAGCTGGTTGTGGTAAAATTGGTATGGCTTTAAAGGTTTCAAATTTTGTTGGTTCTGATACTTGGATTATTGATTCTGGTGCATCTGATCATATGACTTATGATAAATCTTATTTTACTGAATTGTCTTCCCCACTAGTGTCCTAGGTTAAGAATATCAATGGTGAGGCTTTTCCTGTATTAGGGACGGGATCAATCCGTATAACCCCAACCTTACAACTCCATAACGTTTTATATGTGTCAGACTTATCTCATCACTTGATATCCGTCCCACAGTTGAATATTGAATCTTAATGCTCCATAACCTTTTATCCCATGTATGTGATTTTCAGGATCTTCTCACCAGGGAGCTAATTGGGCAGGGGGATCTGAGGGGCAGATTGTTCTATCTGGATCAGACATATGCTGGGGAGAAACCAGGAGCACCGTCCCGCACCACTTTGACTTTGAATTCTGATAAGATAAGTGAGATTTGGTTGTGGCATCGTCAATTAGGGCATCCATCTTTTAGTCTTATGAAAAAATCCATGCCTACTTTATTCATTGGTGTGAATGAGTCTGTTTTGCGTTGTGAAACATGTGTTTTAGCCAAAAGTCATCATGCTACTTATTCTCCTAGTGTTTCCAATAAAAGTGGTATTCCTTTTGAGTTCATTCATTCTGATGTTTGGGGACCTTCTAGAGAACCCATTGTATCCGGTATGAGGTATTTTGTGTTGTACATTGATGATTGTACGAGGTTGTCATGGGCTGCTCTTCTTAGAACCAAAGATGAAGTCTTTCCAGCCTTTCAAACTTTTTGTACTCTTATTCAAACACAATACAATAGCACCATTAGAGTCATACGGTCTGACAATGGGGGAGAGTATGTTAATCATGTTTTCCAAGATTTTTTCCAAACACATGGCATTATTCACCAAACTACATGCCCACAAACTCGAGAACAAAATGGAGTGTCATAACGGAAAAACCATCATTTACTTGATATGGCTCGTGACCTTCTCTTTAGTGCTCATACGCCTAAGTATCTTTGGGCCGATACTGTATAAGCCTCCTCCTATCTCATCAATCGTCTTCCATCTAGTGTCTTTCAGGGAAAAATTCCATTTCAGGTCCTAGCATCTCATGTCCCCTTCCCATCATTTCATAATCTTCCTACCCGCGTTTTTGGTTGTGTGGTTTTTGTCCATGATCCTAAAAATCATACGTCTAAGTTGGATGCCCGGGCGATTAAATGTGTGTTTGTTGGTTATGGCGGATATTAGAAAGGGTACAAGTGCAACCATCCACCTACTAGAAAGTACTATGTCACTATGGATGTTACTTTCTTTAAGGACATGAGTTAGTTTTCCTCATCTGATACTGCTCTTCAGGGGGAGAATTCATACTTTGAAGAGCTATGGGAGGAATTAGAAAGAAGTGAAGAAGTAACACAGGCAAGACATATTTCGGCGAGTCGAGTTGAGATCCCTAATTCATCGAATCCAGTAGTCGAAGAAGCAAAAGCTCCAAGCACCCAGGCACAAGTTTCAATCACTGAAAATGAAGCTGAATATACAACTGTCCCCTTAGTCGCTGCTCATACCCCTGACCCACAACTCCCTGTTACTAAAGATCACTCATCTGAGGTATGTTCACCTACTGGTACTAATAGTAGTGAATCTAATGGTGGACAGTATGTGTTACTAGATAGGTCTACTCGAGGTCAACCACCCAAAAGATATGAACCCACTGTTCATGCAAAATCAAAGTACCCAGTAGCTAATTACATGTCCACTAGGAGATTGTCCAAGTCATATGTATCATTTGTGCATCAAATATCTACTGTATCAGTACCTAATAAAGCACAAGATGCATTGGGGAATCCGAATTGGAGGAAGGCAATGGAAGAAGAGATGGAGGCATTACAGAAGAATAATACTTGGCAACTTGTGCCTCCACCACACTGCAAGAAGGCTATAGGTTGTCGTTGGGTGTTCATCATGAAACATAATACAGACGGATCAGTGAATCGGTATAAAGCACGCCTTGTAGCAAAAGCATTTACTCAAACATATGGTATAGACTATGATGAGACTTTTGCTCCTGTTGCCAAAATGAACACTCCGACAGTTTGATGTCAAGAATGCGTTTCTTCATGGAGAATTAGCCGAGGAGGTATACATGAGTCTTCCACCTGGGTATGTTGCTGCTTCTCCTGGTGATTTTGTATGCAAATTGAGAAAATCTCTATATGTTCTTAAACAATCACCTTGCGCTTGGTTTGGGAGGTTTTCACAGTTCATGCAGAAGTTTGGTTACAAACAGAGTAACTCAGACCATACCTTATGTTGATGATATGGTAATCACTGGCAATAATACTATTGAGATGGATACACTACATAGACAGCTAGCCTCTGAGTTTGAGATGAAGGACTTGGACAAACTAAAGTACTTCTTAAGAATTGAGGTAACCCAGGGGAGAGGGATCTACTTGTGCCAGAGGAAGTATATTCTTGACCTATTGACAGAGACAGATATGTTGGATTGCAAACATATTGACACTCCTATTGAGCAAAACCATTGTTTAGTAGAGTATCCAGATCAAGTACCTACTGACAAAGCTTTCTATCAGAGGTTGGTTGGGCGCTTGATTTATTTGACTCATACTAGACCAGATGTTGCATATGCAGTAAGTGTGGTAAGTCAGTTCATGCATAACCTGAGTGAGAGTCACATGGATGCTGTTTTGAGAATTTTAAGGTACTTGAAGTCAGCTCTAGAGAGAGGAGTAATGTTTTCTGAACACAACAACATTCTCGAGGTTTGTGGCTTCACATATGCTGATTGGGCTGGAAATATCACAGATAGAGGTCAACATCAGGTTACTTTAACTTTGTGGGAGGTAATTTGGTTACATGGAAGAGTAAGAAACAGAGAGTTGTGGCGTGATCCAGTACTGAGGCTGAGTATAGAGGTATGGCTCATGGGGTGTGTGAATTACTGTGGCTGAGAAATCTGTTATGGGATTTAGGTTTCAAACTCAAAAGTACTATGCGATTATATTGTGACAACCAGCAGCCATTGACATATCACAGAATCCAATACAGCATCATCGTACTAGCATGTGGAGGTTGATCGTCACTTTATAAAAGAGAAGCTTGATGCTGAGCTTGTTAGCTTCCTTTTTGTTCCTTCTGAAGAGCAACTTGCAGATATACTTACCAAAAGAATTTCCCGGAAGACATTTTATGACTCACTAATCAAGTTGGGCATGGTTGATGTGTACGCGCCAACTTGAGGGGGAGTGTCGTGAGTCATCAACCTTGTGCAGCACTAAGATTGGAATGATTATGTCTACCACTGTGAAGTGACAACTAAGTCTACAACTAGGATTAATGATTCATTGAGCTGTAGTGTTAGTTATAGTGATAGATGAGTTGTAGTGAGCTGTATGCTTTACTTTTGTAATCCTATTTAAACTTCAGTGTAATATGAATAGGATACACAAGTTTACCAAATATCTGACTAATAATTTATCCACAACTTTATGGAGCCAGAGCCTTTTATTTTCAAAATCATCAAAACTAATGTATTAATACATTAACGTACTCAACGTAGACCGCTTATAACAATCGGACTATAAAAAATGAATAATATTTGAGTGCAACGTCAGTGAGTAAACCCAGCCCAGATTGGATGCCAATCTGTGTAGTTTACCGTATGCTGTTTGACATCTGCTCTTTTTCAGGAAAGTGACATTGTTCGGAAAATTTTATTTGCACATACCTATTTTCTTAATAGACGCTCCAACAAATTTTTTGTCAAACATTTTCTTTGAACTTCTTGTTATGCTTCAAATTTTTTCCTCTGTCTCGTTCTTACACTGAAACCAAATAAACAAGTTCAAGTTTGATGGTGTATATGTTTATTTGTCATATGATTATAGCTCAATTAAATTGGTTTTGGAGTTACATACTGTATATGTTTGATATTTAAATCAGGATATTTCAATTTTCTTCTTCTACGAATCGAGCTTTCCTTATCCCTTTTTTATTCCCAGGCTGTTCTTCATGCTTCTCTTCCTCACCAAATACAATATAAGACATAAAACCCATTTCAGAGAATGAATGAATTAATCTTCTTCCACCTCAGCTCTCCAAATGAACTAAATCTTTTTCTTTCCCAAACTTGCTAGGCTAGCTTCCTAAATCCTAAACAAGACTAAAACTTTAATCTTTTTTACTCTCCATTTGTTGTATCTCTTGCGGATCACAGCAGTTCGAATTCTTTTTTCTTGACCTGGTTTTATCCCTAGTGTAAGGGTGAAAAAGTATTTAAATATATATAAATAAAAAAAAACAGTGGTCTGCGTCAAGTATATTGGCATGTGTTAATATAATTACTCGTTCATTATTAGCTAATATGGTGATGTTATGCAATCCACCGCACATAAAATTAGAAAATTACGTAGTCTGCTTTTTCCGTAAGAAAACATGTTGGTGTGAAAGATGCCTTTAACAATACAGAAATTTTTAATCAAAACATGTGAATCGGATACAACCGAACAACTCGTCCATTCTTCTGTATATAACTTCATATTTATTATTGAACAAGACTAATTAGAAGGGAAAATAAGCTATACTATTGTGAGATTCAAAACTCCTCTTCTGACTGTTTAAGTGGATTTATCCTATTTTATAAATCACGGTAAGTAGGATATTGTTCATCAATTTACGTATGAGACCAAGGGAGGGACCCTGGATAAGGAGCAGTCCCACAATATCTGAATAGACCTTCAATTTCAGGACATCCATTAGGATAAGGAATAGTCCGGTGAAACGGATCACGCCCTAGTTTTTTGCGGTGAAGTGAACCTTGACACCCGTATGGATCCTCTTGGAACTGAGCCCGCACCATTGCCTCTCCTTTTCGAGCTGCTTCTTTTGCAGTAGAAATTGCTGGGGTACCAGCATAGAAGAACCTCGACTCTGGAAAGCCAATTGCAGACCTATGTAAATGTGCAAATCTCTCCTCCTTGAAATCATAACTTACGACCTGGATTGCAAACCATGCAAAATTACAGAACTATTGTTGGGTACAAGTTGAACTAGCTTAAGCTTTCACATATTAGTAAGCCAACAAATTTTATCAAATCAAAAGGAAACTAAAAGCACTCAAAACAGAACCAAAATGTTCTGTGGCAGAATCAGTTCTAATGTGTGAGGAGACAGACCAACGAATGTGCTCTCTAACAATTATGGACAAAATTCTTATCAATGCTTGGTTCTATACTCACAATGCAAGAGATCCAAAAGGGAAATGAAAAGGACAACGATCAATCATGATTTAAACATACATACGTTTGATCTACTTAAAAAAAGGGACCATATCAACAATATATGAAGACTTTTACTATGACATTTACTTGGTTAATGCTTAAGCAGAAGCAAAAGGTTATGGCTTCTTTGGAGCAGCAAGGCAATACTTTTGTATCACGCCTTTGCAACCATAACACTTTAAGAGATGAAAGACAAATGTTTCGAATTTTACGTATCAGATAATGCATATACTGAGGCTCCTGTGTAAATTTTGCCGTACATCCTAACTGCATATCTAGTTCAGCCTACATACCTGTGCTTAGCTCTAAATAAGCATAACCAAAGGTTGAATAACATCGACTTACAGTTATATTATGAGGATACATGCCAGTAAGTTCTCGAAATCGGCAAACACTAAAGAGAAGATTCTCAAAGCTATCCCTTGCATGCTCTTCTGTGAGTGCCCTCCGTCTCAAATCTTCTTTGCCTAAACATACCATCATGTATGAGTTAAATACGAGTTAAAGAATCAGTATCAGATGGTCCCGAGCCAACATATTCATGCATACAAATGAGGGTTAAATGATCATAGTATTTTCTTCTTCCTCACAACATAAATTAAGAACTTGCGACTGGAGAGAGAAAACATTACAATCAATATCAGACCAGAGTGCTTAAGTAGTAAGATTTTGGGGGCACACTTGAGGAGCTTAGGGAGAAGAAGCAATAGTATGAGACAAAGATAAGAATAATACTTTACTTTGCTCTTCACCACGACCACCCCACTGTGAAAGATGAATTGCAAACAACCGGGTATTGCATCTACCAATGCATACAACTGTTTGCAGGAAGCAAAGGCCATTAAAAACCAATAAAATTTTTGCATCAGTTACCCCTTTATTTGTTAATTCTTATGGTAACTTCAAGAAGTATCAATTTTAACTTGTTGCCATAAGATCATTCCGGTAAAGTACTATGCAAAGTTGCACACTTCTGTAAATAAAATGATTTTGTTTACTGGAGATGGTGACTGCAATCATAGTGACAAAGATTAGTCACACTACTAAATGAAAGGTTACTTAGTAGTAGTAGTTACATAGTGCTAATCTATGTTGCACAGATATGGATAGGGCTTTAAAATGACTTTTGGAGAAGGTACGTCTATTATAGGTGGTAATAACTGGACTGTGGAAATCGACTAAAATTAGAGAGATTACAGAAGTGAAGGTAATAGGAGCAGAGAAGGTTAGAAGTCATGTTGATGCTGGAGGGACTAGAAGCAAAAGGATGATAGTTGTGGTAGCATGACAGCAACAGTAATAGAAAAGGTGGTAAGCCAGTGTAGTGTTGCTAACTGCAGTTGCAAAACAATAAGACTTTCAGAAGCAAAAGAGTCTTCTGTTTAAATTCAGTGCAAGTGTGTAACTCCTGCTTCTCCTTATTATTTTTTTTATTTTTTATTTTTTTTGGCAGTTCCTTCTGCAATTTTCATCTAATAGAAGGAAAAGCCTTTGCAAAAATATCATCTTAAGACTGTTGTAATTTCCAGATATTACAAACATTGTAATTCTGATTCTGCAATTTATGACTATCCAAAGGTTTGACAGATACAAGCATTATCAATATGACCGTATGGACTCATCTCTCATCCAAAGGCCAAAGACAATAGGATAAATGGAATCAAAGACTCGGATAAATCGAATATGAACTGTTCACAAATCTAATATGAGCTTTCCCCAGAGGATAGTCATAAAGGTATGCATTTATTTTCCTTGATGAAAATTGCTAATAAGGGATTTCATGCTGTAAACTCTAAGGAAATCATCATTTTGCAACTTGTATGATGTGGTTCATCTTGTTTCTTAGCAAGCTTGTTGACAAATAGAAATTTCATGAGCAGTCATTTACAGAAAACAGAAACATAATGTCTGCAAAGAGTTTTAAGTGGAAGCAATTTTTATAGTCAACATGACACTTCATCACAGATCACCATGCTTATTCAGATATCTTAGCCTTAAGTGAAAATACAATGCTACACTTTTTTTTACTGTAATGAACAAAGTATGTTTACTTCTCGGCACTTTTTCAATAAAACTTAATCCAGCAGAGCTCCAGATATAACTAAACATATTTATTTCCTTCTAAAACATCTTCTCCAAGAGAAGTTCATTTTCCTGTTTAGCCTCCAACAATTCAGAAGTCAAATTTGAACACGGTAGAAATAAAGCCATGCTTTACCCCCAGAAGCATCAATATCAAGTAAAACTAATTATTTTAAATTAACATCATAACTTAACTGACTAACTTGATGAAACTTATGTCTTTTAGCAGGACTCAGATTTTAGGTAACTTCTGGTCACCCAAAACAAACATAAGACATGATTCGCAACAAGTGTAATTCAAGGAAAAAAGAATGTGACAAACCGATTATAAGCAATGATACATATGAGAAAACAGCGTCCTATAATCATTTTCCATACCCAAAAAATATTTAATGCAAGAGAACTGGCAAGAACTCACCAAACCATTTTTTTGATTCAGCAACTGCCCAATAACTCTGTGCTTCACTCCGAGGACCAGCATCTCTCCGAGTTTCTCCACCACTAAAAAGAAGCAGAGCTGCTTTGTCTTTGGCCGCAATTTCAATTCCCTCTTGTATATGGGCCACAAAAGTAGAAGCTTGCCCGGGATTCTTCTGATAAGACTCCAAAAACCAAGAATCCTCCTTATCAACTTTTCCACAGCTATTACTAGTATAAACTGAATGCCCAGCAACCATGACCAGATTCTTGAGATTCGGTAAGGGATAACTATCGAAATCCATGACAAATTTACGATAGTTATTCATTTGAAACCGGTTCTCATACACAGGCAACAGTACAAGAATTGTGACCCCAACTGACAAAGTGATCATAAAAACCAATAGAGGGTGCAGCTTGCAGTAGTACTTCATGCGGTTACCAACGGACCTGATCATTTTGATGGGGTGGAGTTTTGATTTTCTATGTTTTCGGGTTCTTCGGATGGTTCCAGATTCTAAATCAAACTCACCACTAGGGTATGCAACAAAGGACTTGGGAGACTTGGGATTGCCAGACCCATATGGATTATTGCTCATGGGGATCGAGTTGAATTGAAACTAGCATTACCCAGATCGAAATTTAGAGCAAAAGAACAATGGTGATCATGAATTTCATGATACAAATACAGAACAATGTTGACAACTGGATAGAGAGATCTAACTAGTTTCTGTATCAGAGATCAAAATGAAAGAGTGAATATGATAAAGGGTGCAGCTTTGGTGAGAATCAGATAGATTTGCAATTGGGTCAAGCTCAAGGCTGAACCAGGGAGAGAAAGCTCACCGCAACTCCTGAAATTGGTGCGAGTGATTGTAACTGTGAACGTTCAGGTTTCGGAGAATCTTTTGCGATTCAAATGCAGGGAAGATCCAGGTTTTAAATTTGGATTTTCTTCTTCTTCTTTTTTTCTTTTTTTTTGAAATACTTTTTTTTTTTCTTTATATAGTGGGGGTTTAGTCAATTTTAAGTTATTTGTTGGGTCAACAAGAAGAAGTGGTTTTATTGTTTTTTTCTTCTAATGTTCCTTTTGGTGTTGTTTATAGTCTCGTGTAAAAAAAATTGAGAGTTATTTTAATGAGAATCACTAAAATGAGGATTAGTTGAGGATTTTTAATTAACGGTTTGAGAGATCAAATTTTTGATAATATTACCGTAAATTAACTGTTAGATTTTTATGTATGTATGAGTAGATCACTTCTAAAATTTTTTTTTTCAAATTGTTAATTATTAAGGTACAGAACTAGATCAAATCAATAAACGAACCAAATCTGTCAAATATGAATTGTTCATGTTCATAACTAATTAATCAAGATTATGAATGTCTTAAAGATTTTCAATTTGATTGAAAAGTTACATAAATGATATGCATATAAATATATGAACTTCTAACTGCTGATTTGCGAAAATATGATCGATAAGTGGGTCTCACACAAAACTCCTCAACCAGTCCTCATTTTAGTGGTCTTCATTAAAATGACTTTTTTTTAATCAAGTTAGCTCATATCAAAATGTAATGGTAAATTTATATCCAATGATAGTTGAACATAATTTTCGTTATCGCTTATTGACTCGATGAACATCATTAGAAAGTAGGTAATTAAAGTCTTTAATCCCCATTGTACAAGGTGGTGCCACAAGTTAAGAAATTAGGTTCCGAGTTCCCAACTTACATTTCCGGTCAGATCTTAGCAAGAGCTCTCCTTTTGAAACCATGTCTCTTGTAAAATTGACGCCTAAACCCTCATCTGAGAGTAGAGATAAGGAGGTTCCTGAACATCAATTTAAACGGTGATTTCTTAGTGTTTTGACAATGCATGCGATTTACGTATATATGAATTTTTGTAGGCATGGAAGCAGTATGCAGTAAACTACTCATTTACCCAGAATTACTGTGCAATAGCCAACTATCCGTCTATCCCCCACTATGATAACTAGTTAGAGCCACTGGCAGTGTGGTTCTTTTATGTGGTGTAGTGGTGCCCTGTGGATTTATACCATAGGAGGGGAGCACAGTTGATTGAGGAACTGTTAGGGAGCATCATCATAGCAGCAGAAATGGGGGAAATACCGAGCATAAATCACTGTTAGGGAGCATCATCAGAAAACACGTAACAGAAACATATTAGAGTAAACATATTGTAGTCTTCTTCTTGCATTCTGTAAAGCATCCCATTAACATCACCCATCCAATACTGGTTCAGCTCTCCCAACATAATCAACAACAAAATTACCCAAATCCAACATGGTCCTAACATCGACATTGGCAAAGAAATTATACATCTGGCAAAATTAGATATTTTCTACTTAAGACTTTCAAGATAACTTCTTCAGTTTAGTATCAAAGGGATTTAGCTCAGACATAGCTGTCAATCAATGATTTCCTCATTTCATCCACAATGGCACTAGGTTGAGCTTCCCTCAACTTGAACACACTTTCAATAACGGAGACTTCTGTCGCAGTTGTATCAGACCCACAGAATGCTGTCCAATCATTCACTGTCATGCCAGCTGCTATCACTTCTCTACCACGGTTGACTGTCCCAGCAACCAGAGGGACCTGAAGAAGTGTTGAAAGTTCATCCAAGTCTTCAACAGATGTGTGTGGATGAACCTGCACCAAGTATGTAAAGATAAGGATTGTGGAAAAAACATGAACTACATAATGAAATCTTTCACCAAAAATGCCCCAAAACAACCAGAGACAAAGTTCTTACCAAGCCACCTCTGTTGGACAAGGCACAAAAGCTGCCCACAAGAACATTAGTAGCAATTGTGTTCCTAAAAACTTCCACCCCGAGAACATCAGCGACCATCTCCTCAGTTTCCTGAGAAAAAGTAACAAGTAAAACAAAATGAACAAATGCAGTAGAAACTATAAATAGGTATTTGAATTCAATGATTTATATCATTTGCTAAACATATTGATCGCCTTAGGATGCACACTGCAACATTCTAGTTCAAAAAGATCATGAATTAATAGATTCCTAGTAATGTCTTCATGGCTGTTCTAAGATCATATGAAAGTCAGCTTGCAACAAGAATATGAAATACTGATTACAAGCACAAGAAATACTGATTGCAACAAGCACAAGAAATACTGATTGAAACAAGCACAAGAAACACTGCCTGCCACATATATGAAAGTCAGCTTGCAACAAGAACAAGAAACACTGATTGCAACAAGCACAAGAAACACTGCCTGCCACATATGCATATGGTCTCAATCAAAACATGCAACTCAATGTAAACTTACAGAACCTACAATAGATGAACACATAACATTTGAAATAAAGACTTAGCTCTAAAGAATTTGGTGGATAAATGAATTTGTTGGTTGTGGACAGGATGGTAACCCTAGGCTTCAGTACTTCAATGAATTTTGCAGGGGAAAGTAAGCAACATGCAATAACCAAAATACCAACTTTTAACAAGTATAAAGAGAATACCCTGTCAAGATCAGGGTGTGTAAGAGCAACATGATCATTGCACGCGATACAGTTACCAAGAGCAGAAAGTCTCTCTTCAATGCGCTGAACAACGACTTGGTCAGGCAAGCTGTTCCTCAAGTGTTGTAGTTCTTCCATTTAAAAAAGAATGGAAGATCAATAAGTCGCAAAGCAAACAATATCATACCCAAAAAGACAAAGATATGAGAAATCAAAAAACCTTGGTCTGTGGTGGTGTGAGGCAGAAGAAGCCCATTTTTGTTCCCGGCACACAGGCGACCAATGATGCGAGTGCCGCCAATAGAGGTCTTAACCACAGGGATAACATCTGCCAACTCAGCCTCAAATGTGCTATAGAAGCTCTCAGAGCCTCCGATGGCAACCAAACAGTACGCATTACTCAGCTTCGAGAACACCCCAACCTCACACGAGTTCTCAAATTGCAGCCCTTCACACCCAATTAAGTTTTCATCAATATTCAGACACAGATACATATCATACATACATATATTTACCAGCAAAATTAGGACAAAGGATAAGAAAACAAAGACTTACTGGTCGCCATGGATTCAAATCAACCTTGGAACAGATGGAAGTATATGTAGGTCCAGTAGCTGATTCACGAATCACTCTATGTGGGTGCAAAAGCCTGCATCACAATAAGTTTGATAAGCTTACATAGCTACACACATATAAACATCTCAGAAATTCCCAGTCCTTTTAATTTATTAACTCGATGAGAATCTATCTCTAGTGCTGCACACTACATGATGATAAATAATCGAATCAGAATCTCAATACCAAATAGTTCAACCGCCAAAACAGCTTGAATGTATTGCACATATCAAAATCCATCAAAATAAGCTGTACCCATGAGCATCATTCACTAGAATAATCCCTAAAATCCATAGAAATTACCCAAAGCAAAAGACCCAATTGCCTAAACTCTCTTACAAGCTGAAAAAAACACACACATCCGTCTATTCTAAGCAGCATAGCCCACATCAAATAAACCAAGTTAAGAGAAAAGCAGAGAAACCCACCAAGCTAAAGTAAAACAAAATCGGCGAGGTGCAGCAAGCGGCGGCTCACCAAGAACAAACTTGGAGACGAAAAAGAGAGACGCTTTCTGGGTTGTGCTCTTTCAACACCACATATAAAGGGTTTAGGGGTTTAGGGGCCATAACCGAAAAGAATAAGGAACATTGTCGCCGAAACAAAATAGGACTCCGGGTAAGCCCAAACCCGGCCCACTAGGAAAATATTTTATTTTTATTTTTATTTTATTCAAATACTAATAGTTTGTTTTATTAGTCTGAACCACAATTTGTGAAACCCTTTCTCTCTCTGAAAGACGGAGATGGTGGCCTCCTCGTCTTCTTCGCTGTCGTCGGACTCGTCGTCTGGGTCTCGGCGCCGTCATCGCCGCCACAGTCGTAGCCGCCGAGACAAGGATAAAGAGAAAGACAGAGATGCCCTCAAGATCCGAAAGAGGACCAGTCGTAGCTCCCACGCCAAACGACGTCGTAGGCACCGCCACCACCACTCCTCATCTTCTTCTGATTCCTACTCATCGTCGTCTGATTCCGACGATTCCAGGTCTGGAACAAGTTTTTTTTTTTTTTAAAAAAAAAATTACCCCATCTTTTAACGCTTACTGTGTAATTTTGTGATTTCTGGACTTATTTTTTTTTGGACTTTGTTTCTATCTTTGGTTGTTGATTAAGCTTGAAAAGGGATCGAGGGTTATGAACTTATGAATTATCTTAGATTATTGTTAGTAAATCACTAAATAACAATTGGGTATTTCTAAATTTGTGCATATATATATATATATATATATATATATATGTTGTGCAACTTTGAAGTGACTAGTTGGCTAGTGTTTGTATAGTAACTACAAGATTTGAAACGACCCGACTAGTAGATTATTTTTTTTCAGTTGAGTTCTCCGTTTTCTTCGAAGCATGGTTATTTTGGTTAATGAAATTGAATGGTTTTGGACCTGGAAGTTTAGGAAAGTAGTGGATTTCAATGTTGAGGAAGTGTGGATCTTGTGAGTCGTGTCAACCATAAAACGGTTTAGACTGATAAAGACTATGATATATGTGAAAAGATTTGGCTTGATATAGTGAATTGTGATTTATAGTTGTCATGAATGATTCTGTTTTTTTTTTTATATTTTAATATGAAATCATATGTCACTGCGGAATGATGTCTGAGTTGGAACTGTCTATAGGCGCAGTTGGATGTGTTTTGTTTTTTTAACCTCTTTTGATGTTTAATGCAGAAATGATAGCTCTCCAGACAGTGAGCCTGAAACATCTAGTCAGTCAAAGAGGCACAAGAAGAATGACAGACAGAAGAAGGTGGTTGTTTGGTATTTATTTCTCCTGCTACATTAATTTCTGCTTGTGCTGGATCTCATTCAATTGCTGATTTGTCTGCTAGAGCAAAGAAAAGGACCAGAGCAAGAGTCATCGGCATAAACGTCATAGGAGTAAACTAAAAGAGGTAAGCTAGTATTCTTTCTATAGGTCACTTGGCTCCGTACGGTTGTTTTCTGTAGCTTGATTCATTGTCCTTTCTACAATATGGGTTAAATAGTGTATATACAAGGAAACTCAACTGCATATTTTAGATGTTTAGTAAGAAAATAATAGACAGAATAAGAAGTGTAAGAGGTAACTCTTCATCAGAATTGGATCTTGCCTCCCTAGGATTTTTGTGAATGTATCTGGCCTTTGAGTATGAGTTGACTTATTGTCCTCTTCTCTACTGCATTTGTTAAGGTTCTTATGATTGCATCTTGCTCCAAACTCAAAAGAGAATAAGCTAATGAATATGTGATACACACACGCCAGTTTCTGCTTTACATGCACATTGTTTTATATGCAATGATTATTCTGAGGTGCTTATAGTACTTTCTGCCTGTTTATGGATTGGCTCTTTTAAATTGGAGCTGGGATCTGCGACATGATTACTGGGCGCTTGATTGGATTGCCTGGATGATGTTTCTGGGTTGATTCTTCCCTTTTTCCTGGTAATTGGAGGAATATAGAAGCAGCAGAATGAGAGGAATAGCAGCCCCGTTCGGCTTTCAAAGGTTTTCATTTCACTCTTGATAATTACAATTCCAACTTTTCTGTTTTCTTTAAACACAATAATTATGTTTCTTCATACAGTTTTTAGGGCGTGACAAAGATGATGGAGTGCGTCGCAGCGCTGTCTCTGGCAAAAAGGTTATTTCTAAGGGATTTAGGGGCATTTGTGATCATCTACTCTTGTGTTCTTGCTTTTTGTCCTGAATACCAAAAAAAAAAATCCTCTTTTCTCTGTGGTGCAGATTCTGTTGAAACTTGACAAAACAAAGGAGGACAAGGCCGCAGAAAACAAACGGAATGAATTGCTGAAGTTCTTGAATGCTAGTTTCGACTGATGGAGGACAAGATTGCAGAAAACAAAAGGAATGAACTGCTGTGGTTATTGAATGCTTCTCTTGAATGATGTTGCCAAGTCTCCATGGACTAAGAATCAGGATGCGAATGAAGGAATTGTTCAGTTCAAAGGATATTTTCCCCTTAGCTCCGAGTTTATCGCTTTTTGTTTTTTAATGTTTCTGTTACTGATGATGAATGTATAACATTGTCAAGTTGGAGTCATGATTGAGCAAATTAGAACTTGGGTTCGAATATTTTTCCTACCATTTATAATTAAACCCTAGTTGAAAATCCTAAATTTGGGCATTGTATTGTGGTGTTGCTATTATAAGTTCATATATGGAAAGTTTATTCTTTCAAGGATTCACCATTACGTTTCAAGTTGATGAGTGATTATCTTGTTTCCATTTGGACTTGCCTGCCTTTGCGTTGCTACTACCTGGAAAATGGGGTTTGTTTGGTCAAGTAAAAGACTGGTACCATTCTTTTGGTGATGTATATGTAGCCAATAGTGACAGTATATTTCAATCCCTGTGCTGCTTTAATGCATTAGCAACTTGACATTTATCAAGAAGCAGCACTGGTACCAACAGTAGCCTAATATTTTACTCAGAAGGATCAATATCTCATAATATTAAGCAGGCCATTGAAGACCTGCATAATGCGTCACAGTTAAACTTCTAATATGGCTGAATCACCTGAATGTAGTTTACCCTGGGTGTACATCGCGAACCAGTAGCCTTTCAAATAAAATAAAATAAAGACAGGATATACAACATCCTGAAGCCTGGGAATATTTCCCCAGACAGGAAACGAAGAGAGGAGAAAAAGTAAATAAAACAAAGTCATTCCAACTCTGAAGCTTGAGCAAGAAAACAATTTCTTACAAACTCAACCTCGTCCCATTACAGCTGAACCTCTACCAGAGTAGCTGATCTCAAAAAAGAACATAAACCAGGGAGGATGAGGGCCGGTCAACCCAGTTTTGCGGGCATATCCTCCTCCCAACAAGCAAAGCAACATCAGCTGCACAGTAACCTATTCTAGAAGTCCAACTCCAATAAACACAAGCAAAGGGCTTCAACTTTCGAATGTACACCAAGATTGGGGAAATGTGTCAAAACATTGTTACTATTCATCCATCTCTACAACAACGAATAATGCAGCTGTTTCTAAAATTGAATTTCAATAAAGTTCTCCATTGAAGAACTAAATAAGTTTTTCCCAGTTGTAAATTAAAAGCTAGAAATATGGCTACACTTGAACGCCTATTATTCTTTCAATCAATTTCCTTCCTTATAGGGGTCAAAACAGAGTGCAGTTAAAGGGGAAACATGGCCGCACTCTGGGGATTCTAAATGTATGTTCTTGGATGCGTCAATGACAATTTAAAGGGGAAACCTGAAATGAACATGCATCGATTCATCTTCCCTAAATCGACGTGGTCACTGAACAGGTAAAGAAGTCTAGCTGGTTGTGCAGGATTTCTGTTAACACTTAACCGGGCACAGGTATCTGGTAGTTTGAAGTAGACAAAATTTTTTTTTTTTTTCTTTTTTGTTCTTCCACTCACTCCCACATAATAGATTAGATTGAATCCCGTACAAGCAATATATGTGTATGTTCTGTAAAACCAAATTTTTAGGCCATAATCAAAGTCATGAATTACATTCTAACTGTAAGCTATTCATAGTCATAGAGAGAGAAGCCAAGAAGAAAGTATATAAGCTGTGGCTAATAAATGAAAATATCTCCAATCAATAAAAACCTTACTTGACAAGACTGGGGCCAAAAAGGCAAGCTGCTAGTTTGCTTTTACACTGGATGCAATACATGGGTGCCAAGAGCTTTAACCTCTTTCTTAAACAACTGAACGGACTACCCATACTACAAAATGATGCAGTTGCTTCTGATAGTGAACGTCAATCAAATCATAAGGTTTCCACTAAATGACACAAAAATGTGAACATCTGCTTTCTACAATTCTCTTCACCAACAACCTTGCTTCACAAGTTTGGGGTGAAAGCTTATAATGCTACTCTTCTCACCGAATTCAAACCATTATAGATCCTGGATATCCACTTTCCTTTGATACACACTCATCAATTGCGGTACTTGGTCAAAGTACTTTACTACAAACCTCTCCACGAACTTCTCCTCACTAATATTCACGACATAACCCAAACTCAGGTTTTCATTCACCAATCCTCTCAGCAACAAAACTTTAAAAACCATACACCTCGGGATCACTTTCTTGTCGAAACTGCAAGTCCAAATCTGAGGGTATCTGGCCATTGTTCTCCCTGACACCAATCCCATCTTGTTCACTACAAAATCCATTACTTGCTCTATCTTCTGCTCCGACAGAATCATACACCTGGGATACTTCTTCAACGCAGAGAGAACATCATTCTCAGTCCAACCCCACCTACTCATATACACTTCCCTACATTGGCTCATTTTCAACTTACTATCCTTCCCCCAAAATGCTCGAATTGCCGACCCGAAAAGTGTGTACTTGTCCATACTAAAACCCAATTCCCTAACATCATCCAAAACTTGACGAAACCTCTCATGCTTCAGCATCAGATAGTGAGTAAAATGAGTTAGCAACTTAGAAATGCATTCTTGGGACATACCTAACTCTTTCAACAGCCCAAGATTCGGCTCCACATTCTTGGTGTGACCTTCCAAGAATATCCTCGCGCCGCTCTTGAAAACCGACGCAATGTTCTTCTTTGAAAGCCGAGAACTCCTGAGATAATTATAAGTTGGTATGATCGATTCTCCAAGCTAACTGACAAAAGCAGTGGATTTGAAGACACAGTTCTGGCGACGTTCTCCTTTGAAACTCCAAGGGATCTGTAAAACTCAATCTTGGGCAGAAGGGTCTTTTCAGGACAGGCCGTTGCAAGATATCCTGGGTATGACCTGAGAAACTTTGAGATCTGAGCTTCGGAGAGTCCTCCATGGGTTCTCAGAAACGCCAGAACAGAGTCTGCTCTTTCTTGGGATGACAGTTTGAACTTCTTGGAGACTAAAACCGCAGCTTCCGGCGAGAACCCACATGATTTTATGAGGTAATTCGCCGTGAAATTCGCCGGGAACTCTGAGGTGGTGGTGGTGGTGGAAATGTGTCGTCTGTAAAGTAACTGGTTTTGCAGAGAGGAATGTGATTGCGATGAGGGCTTAGTGAATGTTGAACAACGCAATGCGAGGGGCCTCAACCTGTTGAGCGTATTCATCTTTCAGTGTGGACACTTGCACTCAGCAAAATCACAAAACCCAAAACCCAAATCCCTCTTCTAAATAGGTACAATGGCAAATTTACAGAAATTGGTAGGGCAAATTTGTCATTTAACAAGACCTCTTGAGCAGATTTTTCACCCTATATAAAGGTGTATTAGGGTTACACTTCTCATAGTACCTTTCAGCCTCCACACCCGTCTGGGCAGAGAACGGAGTTCTCTGTTTTGCTCTTTTTATTTTGAGTTTTGTTTTTGGTTTTTGGTTCTTGGTTTTGGGTTGTATTGAGTTTTGTTGTTGGTTCTGGGTTTTGGGTTGTATTTACGTTTTTGTTTTTTTGTTTTTTTTTTTTCTGATAAAAATTGTTACGTTTTTGTTGAGCTAATGCAAATGCGCACATAGTTCTTCTTGGAAAGCTAGAAAGTAAATTCCAGGATTTTATTTGTGCGTACATCGAAATGAAATCCTCTCTGCTTGAGCCTTCTCCTTATTAAATCCATGGAGATGTGCTCCAATGAAATTGGATTACAATTTTCTGACCCACCCCTTCAAGCCCATATTAACCGTGCTCTCGGCTTCTTTTTGAATAAGAGAAATCATGCCGGACGGGAAGACAGCAGAGTATTTTGATTTGTCCAATTGCTTAAATCTCTCGACTTTGAAAGAAAACACAGAACTGTGAGGAGTTTTTATTTGAACCCAGCAAATTCCTTAGTATCCAATTTACATGTTTTCTAACACCCTGAAATATAGCGCATGGTGTTGCTAAATTAGCTAATGTTTCCCGACGACGGCTTGAAACAAAAGAAGCCATCGAGACGGTTCCTATTGCCCTTGAACATGAAAATGGCTTCCACCCACCGAGGGTCTGGTGCTGACACGTACAATTGAAGAGCCTTCACATGAGGCTAGTATTCTTGAAATACAACATGTATCAATTAACTTATCGGGCTTCTGTATTAAGAGGTTTGCAACATGGATATGGAATTACCATCAAATAATAGATAGGAAATAAAGTGAAATGCCTTAAAAGTTACTTTGTTTGAACAAATTAGTATATAAAAAAATAAGGGGGAAACAAAAGATGTTCTGAAAATCGAAAGAAAAAAAAAACTAAATGAAAATTGGTGATCTCCATTGTTGAAAAATTACATATATATGAGATAGAATGATAGAAAAAATCTCAGTTTTCTCCGAAGTTGACCAGTGCATCGTTCTGTCTTTCCAATAATCTCAGCACTTGTTTCTTGGATCTGTATTGTTTTCCTAAGGAGTCATGGTAGAGCTGTATAACACAGAAGATATACTCACTTAACTTCTACATGTGTGTTTATGTAAAATCGTAGCTATGCAAATAAATTAACTCCATCTTGATTTTAAACAAACTCCTCTAACAAAAATAAACGGCCATATTGAATCCTCATTAACTACAAAAATAAAGATTATGCTGGATATTTGGGCCCGATCAAATTGGTGGAGTCAAGCAAAACAAGCCCCAATCCATTGTGCTAATCAACTCCATGCCCCAAGTTTAGGGGTGGGCATTTGAACCCAAAATCCCAATCCTAAATCAGAACCCGTCCCATCCCATCCCGGACGATATGAGACGGGATCATTAATTTTTTTAAGTGATCGGGATGGTCCCATTACTTCGGGATTAAATTGAGATTGTAATTTCAATTCCAAGCTCATCCCGTCTCATTCCGAAGTAATTATATTTATAATTTAAATTAAATTTTTAATATATGTCAATTTTTGATAGGTTATTTGTGATAATTTTTAATATTTATATTTGTCAATTACTCAATCTTCTTGACTTATTTTAAGTTTTGTAAAACCATAAGATTTGGATTGATGATTTTTTGTATGGATAATGCTCATATATGGTGCTATTGGATTATTTTGAACTTTGAATAATCATTATGATTTGATGCTAAGTTGAATTATACATATTATATTTGCATAATTTAAAAATGAGACGATGCCGAATAATCCCGAATGAACCCGAAACCAAAAGGGATGAGACGGGATGGAATCAATTTTCAAAAAGAGCAATCCCATCTCATCCGGTCCTATTGTAAAAATTGAGTTTGGATTTGGGATCATGGTCATCCCGGCCCATCCTGTCCCATGTCCACCTCTACCCAAGTTTGCTCCCAAATTGTCTCTGGTGTGTCAGATCCAACTATGTGGGACGTTTGAGTAGTAGCGATCTACTGCACATCCTTCACGTCGACCTAGGTCATTGAAGATGATGATGGGGTAAGAGCGGCAGGGCAAACACAAGCCCCATCATGTAAATTATTTGGATTAATTCTTTTCTAGGTCGATTGCAAGAGAAATATTTTCCCATATACTCGTATTTTGAAGCATGATTCCCTTTCTACAAATATTCCCTATGTTTTATTAACACCTAAAAGACAATTTGTTTTTACCCCACTCATGCCTTATTGGTGAAATTTGAAATTTGTTTCCCACCCACTCAATCTCAAATAACCAACAGACCACGGGTTAAGGTATATGAAAAATTATCTTATGTCGCGTTTATACACTTTTGTTTCTATTTTGATTTTACTATTCGATAGTATAATGTTTGCACAAGAATAAATAATTGACTTCCATAAATGAGAAATGTTTTCACAAAACATCATTTTCTTGGTATCAAAATCTTAACATATTTGTTAACTCAATTTGGTTATGGTCTAATTTCCATGCCATTATGCTTGATTTGCACAATTACTCCAAGGGTGGCCTTAAGGGTGCGCGTGTGATGCAACCGCATAAGAAAATGGGGGCCCTCTGTTTTTAACACCTCATTCAAGATATATATTATCTTGGAATGTTACAGTATTGAATATTATATAGTTCAATAAGTTGGTAATCCTAAACATCATTTATACACTCGCTTCCTCAATTTTAAATTCGACTCACAGGGAGTCCCAGTTGTGTCCAGATTTATTTTTGCCTCTTTCTTTTCACCACAGTTTTTCTGCTGTTGACATAAAAAAAGGTTCTCTCTCCAAAAACCTCGGCCGCTGCCCCTAAGTTTTTTGATTTTCTTCTCGTTCGGCGGCATTCGAGATCGGCGTTGGTTTCACCGCGCCGGTATTGGGTGGCTGCCGGACGGGTACTTGAAAGCTATGCTGGTAGTCTCATGAGTGCGGTGTGGCTCAAGGTGTTGTGCGGATTGGGTGACGCCTGGGTCAATCAGATTGTGCAGGTACGGTGGTGGTCGACGGGCGTCCATGACCTATGGCGATGGGCATCTTCGGCGGGGAATTTCCGGGATCAGTGGCGGCGTGGCTATGGCGGTTTTTTGGCAAATTGGTGTGTCAGCGAGGCTTTGGTGGCCTGGGATGATCGTTGGGGCAGTATGGCTATAGTGAATATGTTCGGATCGTGATGGAGGCGTGGGTGAGTGGTTTTTCTGGCCGGTTTCTTGGGGAGGTCGCGGCAGTTGTTATTGGCGTGAGTCATGCCATGTAATTAGGATTGTGAATATTGTGTATTATTAGGATTATTCTGTTGTAATTAGTTTCCTAATAGGTCTTGGTGTATGTTGTATATATACTCCGTTTTTGGAGAAGGTAAAAAACACATCAGAAAATCCCAAATCTCTTGTTCCTTTATTCTTTTTAACTTGGTATCAGAGCCGAGATCCATTCAGACTCGGTGTAGGTGTTATTCAGTTTCCGCTTCGGAGGAAAAAAAAAATCAATTTGCTCTTGTTCTTTTTGTTTCTTTGGTCGCTGGCCCTTTCGTTTGATTATTGGTCCCTTTGATTTATTCTTGGTTAGTTTGCTTCAATCATACCTTGGTTGTACGTTTGGTATTTGGAACATCAATATATCAATTATCCACACTAATTGATATATATCAATCATCAGGATATCAATTCTTCCTTTGGTCTACGTTTTGGTCCAAAGCATCCCTTGAGCTACGTTCTGCACATCAAGTCCATTCTACACATCTGCACTTAGGGACTGACCGCTTCCATCAACAATTGGTTTGTGGTTTGTTAATTCGGGTATTTGAAGAAAAAAAAAAGATGGTGGATTTGACTATTACCGATGGGAATAATGGAGGATCTCAGAGTGGAGGGGCTAACTCTGTGGCCCGTGAGGTTGTGATTGTTCAGAATGTGACAGATAATTCAAGTTTTGATGTAAAGCTCGATGGCACCAATTATCAGTTATGGTAGAGGCTTATGAAGATCCATATTCAGGGGATTGGAAAGTGGTGCAGCAAGATCTGCTGCAGGACCAAAAGCCGATGAATGGGATACGGAAAATACTAATGTGATAGGAATTCTTCTCAAGGCTATGTCTCCGGAGGTAATGAGATTATTTGCTAACTATGATTCTCCTAAACCAATTTGGGATTCTGTTGCTGCTACATATTATGATGGGAGTGACTTTGCTCGTGTTCATGAATTGAATGTCAAAGCTTTCAAATAACTCAGAGTGGACAGCCTGTTGCAACCTTTTAAGCGAATTTGAAGACAATTTGGCAGGAGCTTGATCAGCGAAACCCTAATCCTATGACTTGTGAAGCTGATATTAATTCCTATCGGACTGAGCAGGACAAGATGCGTGTCCATATTTTTCTTACTGGCCTGGATCCTCACTTTGAAGGGGCAAAGAATGAGTTATTGCGTCTTGCAACTCCACCTACATTGGAACAAGCTTTTGCCTATATCCGAGAGATGAAGGTAATAAGGCTGCCGCTCAGAACCTTCATACTGAAATTTCTGGTTTAGCAATCCATGCTACACCTCCACCTCAACCTCAGATTGGGAATTCTACCCTAGTTCCATCTCAGAGTCAATATCAACCACGGAATCAGGGATATCAGCAGAATCAGAATTATAACCAAATGACTTGTAACTATTGCAAGGAAGTTGGCCATTTCAAGAATCAATGCCCTAAGTTGCGAAGGTTTAATTACAACAACTCTGGTTGGAGAGGAGGCAATAATACTGGAGGACGTGGAGGACGTGGTGGTGGTCAAAGAGGCAAAGCAGCAATCCAATTGGTGCCAGAACCTGACTTCTACGGCATTGCAGGGCAATATCCCTCAAAGGGTAATGTTTCCTTAACTCGAGGTAAAATTGGTGTTGCTTTACATGTTTCTAACTTTACCGGTAGTGATACATGGATAATTGATTCTGGTGCGTCTGACCATATGACCTATGATAAGTCCTTCTTTATGTCTATGTCATCTCCTTCTATATCCCATGTCTCTAATGCGAATGGTGCGTCTTTTCCTGTCTTAGGTATTGGGTCTGTTCAGGTTACACCATCCATTGTATTGCATGATGTGCTTTATGTACCCTCATTGTCTCACCATCTTTTGTCTGTATCCCAGTTGGGGTCACAAAATAAGTGCTCTGTAACCTTTTATCCAATGTATGTTATTTTTCAGAATTTGTGCACCAGGGTGATCATGGGCAAGGGAGACCTGAGGGGGAGACTATTTCACTTGGATTGCATGTACGCAGAGCCAACACAAGCACCGGAACAGCCTTTGGCCCTGACATTGAATTCTGACAGATTGAGTGAGCTATGGTTGTGGCACAGGCGTTTGGGTCATCCATCTTTTGGAATTATGAAGAAGTCCATGCCTTCGTTGTTTCTGGGAATTAGTGAGTCTAGCCTGCATTGTGAAACTTGTGCTTTGGCTAAGAGTCATAGGTCTAGTTATCCTTCGAGTTTTCATTCTAGTACTATGCCTTTTGAGTTAATTCATTCAGATGTATGGGGTCCTTCTAAACATTCTACCCTTTCTGGAATGTGATATTTTGTGTTATTCATTGATGACTTTACTCGATTATCTTGGGTGGTTTTACTTAAGTCCAAAGATTCTGTTTTCTCTGCTTTTACAGCATTCCATAAGCTTGTTCGTACTCAATATGATGCTCATGTTAAGGTCTTTCGTTCCGATAATGGGGGTGAGTTTGTCAATCATTCTTTTCATGAATATTTCCAACACCATGGCATAATACATCAAACTTCATGTCCACAGACACCTGAGCAAAATGGGGTGTCTGAACGAAAAAATCGTCATCTTCTGGACATGGCTCGGTCTCTTCTACTTAGTGCTAACATGCCTAAGTATCTTTGGGGAGAGGCCGTTTTGTGTGCTTCTCATCTAATCAATCGTCTTCTGTCTGCCCCTCTTCAAGGTCGTGTCCCACTTGAGGTCCTGTCTAACTACGTTTCTATTCCATCTTCTAATACTCTTCCTGCTCGTGTCTTTGGTTGTATTGCTTATGTTCATCTGTATAAGAATCAGAGGTCAAAGTTGGATGCTAGAGCCCTTAAGTGTGTGTTTGTGGGGTATGGTTCTCATCAGAAAGGTTACAAATGTTATCATCCTCAATCCCAGAAGTTTTATGTCACCATGGATGTTATGTTCAGTGAAGATGCATGTTATTTTTTCCCTCTTGTGACTCCTAGTTAGGGGGAGAAGTCTTGTTATTATGAAGATTTGTTTAGTGGGCAAGATGTGAGACTGGAATCTGAGTTCTCAAGGCTGGAGTGTTTGGGAATGGAACTTGAAAAAGAGGACAGCAGCCTAACGACCAGAGAAGAGAATTTGGGCAGTCAGCTACCCACCAGTCAACCGGATCAGTCCAACCGGTCTGTCGGAGAGGAAATTTCCGATTCTGTTTCTGATGAAATTCCCGATGCCGCCAATGCCATTTTGAACAGTTCTTCTGTCTCTCCCTCTCATTCAGCGATCTCACCTGCTCAATCATCACCCGAGGTATGTTCTAATCGTTCTTTATCTAATACTCCTTTTGTGTCAGCTAGTGTTCCTTCTTCTGTGTCAGATATTGCTCCCACCAAAACTCTGCCTAGTCGTTCCACCCGTGGTCAGCCCCCGAAACACTATGAACCTACTCTAAGTGCAAAAGCTAAATACCCCGTTGCTAATTATGTGTCGACCCATAGGCTGTCTAAACCGTATGTAGCCTTTGTGAATCAATTATCTTCTGTGTCTCTCCCTAGTAAAGTGCAGGATGCAATGAGGGATGGGAAGTGGATGCAAACAATGACAGTCGAAATGGATGCTCTTGAGAAGAATTGTACGTGGGAGTTAATATCATTACCACCCGGGAAGAAGACAGTTGGTTGTCGGTGGGTGTATACCGTAAAACATAATTCGGATGGATCGGTGGACAGGTACAAGGCAAGACTAGTGGCTAAAGGCTATACTCAGAAGTATGGCGTGGATTATGATGAGACATTTGCTCCAGTGGCCAAAATTAACACAATTCGGGTACTTCTTTCGTTAGCTGCTAATCTTGATTGGCCGTTACAACAGTTTGATGCTAAGAATGCATTCTTGCATGGTGATCTGCATGAAGAGGTTTATATGGATTTGCCTCCTGGATATGGTACTTCTACTGGAGAGCAGGTGGTGTGCAAATTGAAAAAATCTCTTTATGGTTTGAAGCAGTCTCCCAGAGCTTGGTTTGGCAGGTTCACCAAGTTCATGAAGAAAATTGGGTACCGGCAGAGCAATTCAGATCACACCTTGTTCCTTAAACATCGGTGTGGTAAAGTGACTACCTTGATTATTTATGTTGATGACATGGTTATGACAGGTGATGACTTTGAGGAGATTCAAAGGTTACAAGGTCAGTTATCTTCTAAATTTGAGATGAAAGTTTTGGGTAATTTGAAATATTTCTTGGGAATTGAAGTTGCTCGTGGAAATGATTGTATTATGTTGAGTCAGAGGTATGCTTGACTGTCAACCTGTTGATACTCCTATTGAGCAGAACCATCGGTTAGCAGAGTATTTGGATCAAGTGCCTACGAATAAAGGAAGATACCAGAGGTTAGTTGGCCGGTTGATTTATTTATCCCACACTAGACCAGATTTAGCCTATGCAGTTAGTGTGGTGAGTCAGTTTATGCATAATTCCAGTAAGACTCATATGGATGCTGTATTCGTATTTTGCGGTATTTAAAGTCTGCTCCAGGGAAGGGATTACTCTTTTCAAAACACAGTCACTTGGATGTTTTCGGGTACACAGACGCGGACTGGGCAGGTAATATTACAGACCGCAGGTCTACTTCGGGCTACTTCACGTTTGTGGGTGGTAACTTGGTTACTTGGAAGAGCAAGAAACAGAAGGTGGTGGCTCGTTCTAGTGCAGAAGCAGAGTATAGAGGAATGGCCCGAGGACTGTGTGAGATGTTGTGGTTGAGAAATTTATTGAGGGATTTGGGGTTCAGGCAGAAAAAGGCTATGCCAGTTTATTGTGATAATAAGGCTGCAATTGAAATTGCTCACAATCCTGTTCAACATGGTCGCACGAAGCATGTAGAGGTAGATCGACATTTCATTAAAGAGAAGCTGGATGGACAGGTCATTATGTTTCCCTTCGTTCCTACTGAAGAACAATTGGCAGATATTCTTACAAAGGCTCTCTCGAGTAAAGCTTTCTGTGACTCACTTGACAAGTTGGGCATCCGTGATCTATATGCACCAACTTGAGGGGGAGTATTGGCGTGAGTCATGCCATGTAATTAGGATTGTGAATATTGTGTATTATTAGGACTATTCTGTTGTAATTAGTTTCTTAATAGGTCTTGGTGTATCTTGTATATATACTCCGTTCTTGGAGAAGGTAAAAAACACATCAGAAAATCCCAAATCTCTTGTTCCTTTGTTCTTTTTGACTGTTGTAGGTCGGGCGGTGTGGTAGGCGGCTGGAGGTGGGGATGGTGGCGGACTCAAGTCATCCCTTTGCTGCTGGGCCTTGAGCTGGACTCTTTCTCTTGGGGTTACTCTTGCCCTCGTCCCATCCTATCGTCCCATCCTATGTTTTTGGCCCTCTTATTTAGTTATTTTGATTAAAATAATTATCTACGTTGTTAGGGAGCTATGCTTCTAGTTTTTAAGTGAGCGTAGTCGAGTCTTGTTTACTCGGCCTACTTACTATATAGTAGTTAATAATCTATAGGTTTCCTTTCGGAGCATGAAATCGTCAAATGATTGGACCTAATCTATGTATCATTGTGCTACTACCACAAACTCTTTATCTACCCCTTGATGGTAGAGGGAGGATATGTAATGACTCTTTCTGCCTTTTGATGAATGATAGTTGCCATATTTGGGTTTCTTTGGAAAAAAAAAAAAAACACAACTGAACCATTAGTACAACTCTCTTTTTCCAACAATCGCAAGCCATGGTTGCTCTGTAACACAGTTTGTCTATGCCAACTTCTTTTTTGGGTTCTGAGTTTCACATGATTAAGACATGAGAATGTGTGCTTTGGAAGTTAGGATAGAGATTAATGGAAGACAAGCCCCCTTTTTGGAAAAGGAAAAAAAAAATAAGGATAGGGATAAGTACGTTGACAAAACATATTCAATTGACAATGAATATATATTATCAATGTTTTCTATATATATATATATATATATATATATATATATACTTTTTAATAATGCAAGGCTTAATACTTAGCGAGATTCTCTCAAAATGCTTTCAGGTACGCCTTAGCATTTTAAAACATCACTGGGAATAGATATTAAATTGAGTAATTGATTCTAGTATATGAGTTCTGATGCGTTTAATAACACATACGGTATGAGTGGCTATTAGAAATGACTTCCGCCCGGAATGCATTTTATCTACCAAATATATCTTTGGGTATTTAAAATACAACTTCTCTTGTTTTTTTTTCCCTAGAGTTATGGGTATTTATCTTCCATAACTCTATAAAAAAAAAACCATTTCTCTCTTTGTCTATTTATTTATATTGAGGTATATTAGTAATCTAATTAGGTTTATTCCCGGTTCATAAGAATTAGTAAATGGTATCGTTGAAAATCAGTGTCATTCTTATTTCAACTGAAATTCCTTCTTTTTTCCAATAATTTGAGAATCAGTGACTTCAACTAGGGTGGGCAAGATGCTTGTCGAAATGCCTGATATGCATCTAAGGTAAGGAAAATTGGATAAGTGAGGAAGTTTTCTCCAAGAAGAATGCATACAACACCCACAAACAAAGATTTATAGATCCCATATTACTATGTCCAAGACACTCACCCAACCGATAGGCTTTCGTGTCATGTCAGCTTGCGCCAGCCCATTACTGACTCGCGTGCGTCTCGCACGTCGATAGCAAGTAGCATGATCACGTACCAAGACTAAGTTGGCATTCACGTTTCTTCCTTGAGTCATTTCTTAGCAGCTTGCACACTTTGTCGCTTCGTGGGCAGCTCTTATGTCGCCCACTCAGCCCCCAGACAAGACATGTCTGCGTACTCCCCTCGGGCATCACTTATCTAACCCACTAGGCTCATGGACAACATATGTCCGCACACTTCACTTCGTGGGTATTGCTTATCCGACTCACTCGGCTTTCATCTCCAGGGCAACCCATGCCCGCATACTTTAACCTTGTGCGCGTCCCTTGCGCACCTTACTTGACTCATGGATGGCACGTTCCCGCTTACTTCCCCTTGTGGCATCACTTGCACAACCCCCAAGGCTTATATGGAATACTTGTTCTTGTTCTGCAACTCATGGATAGAAGTTAAGAGCTATGAATGATACAAACAGAAGTCACTGATGGCAGACTCATAATAATGGCAGACCATTAGGCCTGAACATATTTTCTAAGTCCAAAATGACACCAATGGAGCAACTAAATCTCTAGTACACCATGAGGATTGAAAAATGATCATCTTGACCAAGGAAACTCCAAATCCAATAAAGTGTCGACATCATTGGTAAAGAAGCATCGGCATACCAACCCGGTAGAGGCTCTGAACTTGTGAAGGAAGTACATATGCTCAAGTCAACTCCCCCTCCGAAGTAGTGAATACACGTGATAGATGCGAGTAAAAATCGCCATCACTTGATCAACGGTGAGAGCGCCATGAAGGGAAGTAGTTTGGTGTATATCTCCATCTTGGCATTAAAGGAGAGTGTGTGCGTAATATACTTCCACATTCACTCACCTATCTATGTATAATATATGATTTGTAGTATGTGAACACAAAGTCTAACTTTCATCACGATTTTGAAGGGTAAAGTCCAATCAAGAACTTAACAACTCGGAGAATTGATGAAAACCAAACTAAAACTGGAATATAAAATTTGTATGATACACATTGTGAAAACGATAATTAATTTGACATCCTGACCCTTATGAATCCTTGCCTCTAACATTGTCCCATAGGGCTGCTCTCATCGCCTCCCCCCCTGAAGTTACAGGCTCTTCAGAGACCACCACCACCACCTGAACCTCTAAGGAATTTCATGATATCCTATGTGACATATGATGACCACATGACTCAGGCTTCTTTAAATAACGGGAATGTAGTAGGTTATAGAATCCTATTACATCCGGATACAGTTACAAAATGCCGGGAATTACAGAGAAGGGCGAAAAGAAAATGGAGAGGTGAATCAATCTTCTTTGACAAGTTCTCTGCCGGCCATCAATGGCTCCCAGAAGGTTGGGTTGCAGAGAAAAGGACTTCTCCTTCTCAAAATAAATATTGGGTAAATAAATCACTACTTAAATTATAATTTATTTCATATATGCAACCTCATAACCCCACAGCCCAAGGTAACCCAAGTCTAGGCCTTCTACTAGCAGCTGACATTATAGTTTATACACGTAAGGTTTTTCTTTTGTAAGTTTTTGACAACAATTGGAAAAGGTAAAATTACTTTTCTGTTCCACGTTTTCCATTTTGGTTCTGTACATGTAGACCTGGATTTTTAATCTAGTAGTTGTTGCAGCACTAGGTCGGAGAAAGGCAATGAAGGATGGAAGATGAGGCCATGAGGGTGTTAATGTTTTTGTCTTTTTCTAATTTGGTAAGGAGAGATTTAAAATGTATCAAATTGGAAGTATAATTATTTTCACTATAAAATTGTCATGTTAAATAATGAATGGTGTGTAGGTAATGCAATATAAGATGTTGTGCTTTAATAAGGCCTATCAATATTGTTAGTTCAGGCTATGGCACAGCAAGATGTTGATCTGTCTAGCTTGGGTATTCTAATTGCAGAGGTGAAAGAGGCCATGGCCAGAAACGTAGGTTTTCGTTTGGCTCATGTACCTCATGAGGCAAATAATGTAGCTCATGTACTTGCGAAACATGCTTTGTGTTTAGGTGAGAGTCAAAGTTGGTTTGCTCTTGCTCTCGAAATTATAAGGGATGTCATTCTAAGTGATTGTAATAACTAATTGATGTAATGAAACATCATTTAAGAATAAATAAAACAACCCATCAATAATGTTCACCTACTCAGTAATTTAGCTAGAAACTTATGCTCAATTACTATAGAGTTATTATCACAAATGGTACATGAACTATATCTCAATCTTATCGATGATACCTGAACTTCAATTTTGATCACAACCAGTATCCGAACTTTTTGATTTTCATTTTAAAAGGTACCTAGAGCCACCTCCGGTCACTATTCTGACTAAAAACGGCATGTAAGCTAGGTGATCATAGTGATGATCTTTGATGATTTCAAGGGTTGCGATACACTTGCCTTGATTTTTTTTTTTTTTTAGATTTGGCTTTTTTGGCCCGAATAGTGACCAAGATGACCTTAGGTACCATTTAAAATGAAATCGAAAAGTTCGGATAGTGGTTGTGATCAAAATTGGAGTTCAGGTACCATCAATAAAATAGAGAATAAGTTCAGGTACCATTTGTGATAAGAGGAATGCTAGCAACCTTCCCCTCCAACCTTTTCTTTTCTACATTTCCCACTTATCTTGTGCCATGTGGATTCATTTATGATTACAATCTATGTATTTACTACCTTGAAAAAACAATTAATTTCATTTCATGTTTTACCCTTATTTATGTTTGACCTTATTAAATGCTCTCTATTAATATGAAGGAAAAAAAAAATCTTGACTCTTTTGTTTTTCTAACGTTTTTTTCATTTCTTATATTTTCTAAGTTTTTTAACGGAAATTTTTCTTTCATTTATTTGGTCATCTTTCATAATACTGAGTCTTTTTTTTATATATAAAACTCACAAAAAAAAATGGTAAATCTCACTAACATGGCAGATTGGCAGCTGTAAACGTTTTTTTTTCCTTCCCGTTAGAACACATGTTAGATTAGATGATTATATAAATTCTCTTTTTTTTTTTAACATTCTCTTTGATATATGTATATAAGTAAAGCAAACGATTGGAAATTTTTTTGGTTTCAATTTTTTATATTTTATTTAAAGTATGTTCTTAAATATATATGTACGTATTTACAATATGTATGTATTTCTTATGTAAATCGAATGTAAGCCCACAAGAGTAATATAAATTGTAAATAAAAAGGATTCACAAAAGAAAAGAAAAAAAGTTGAGAAACTAAAATTAATTATTAATTACTTAATTAAATGCGTGTGAAATTAAATAACGGTAAAGAGGGGAAGTAAAAACTTTTCTTTTAATTGTATTAATTATTTGAATTTTTTAGATAGTAAAATACACATGACATGCAATGAATGGAGAATGTAGAAATGAAAATATTGGAGGGGAAGGTTGCTAGCATTCCCTTTTGTGATAATAACTCATTACTATATATAGGATCTAATAAAGCCTATAATCTTTTTCAAAAATTATCTAACGAAAAGGCCAAGAGCCTCCCTTTCTCAGTAAAAGGCTGGGATAGCAAATCCATCTAGAAGAAAGTTTTTAAAAATAATAATAAAAATATTACAAGGCTCAATAATTATACAATCAATGAAAACAAAATATATATATATATATATATATATATACACACAGTCCGGCTACACTAAGGACGTCCTTAGTTTTTCTTAGGTACGGATTTTCGGTTTTCACCCACTTTCCGATCACATTTTCACATCTTAACCGTTCAGTTTTTAGGTCCTAATGTATAGATCACCTCTACAAATTTTCAGCCAATTTGGTGATCGTTAAGGCATCCAAAACTGTAATTTACCATTATAAATACGAACGGTTCCGGTTCGACAGATTCGGTCTGTTCGTGTAAATTGCAGTTTTGGATGCTTTAACGATCATCAAATTGGCTGAAATTTTGCAAAGGGGGTTTATACATTAGGCTCTAAAAACTGAACGGTTAGATGTGAAAATGTGATCGGAAAGTGGGTGAAAACACCAAATCCGTACCTAAACCTTAGGTAAGGACATCCTTACCTGAGAAAAATCATATATATATATATATATATATATGCATGTAAATCAATCTACGAGAGGAAAAGGGAAAAAGAATTAGTTAAAAATATATCTTAAAATTTTTCAACAATCATATGATGTATGAGAATATATCTTTTATCAGGTTGCATATATGAAATAAATTATGATTCAAGTAGAGATTTTTTTACCCAATATTTAATTTGAGAAGGAGAAGTCCTTTCCTCTGCAACCCATCCTTCCGGAAGCCAATCATAGCCGGCAGAGAACTTGTCAAAGAAGATTGATTCACCTCTCCATTTTCTTTTTGACCTTCTCTGTAATTCCCGGCAAGTTATAACTGTATCCGGATGTAATAGGATTCTATAACCTACTACATCCCCGTTATTTAAAGAAGCCCGAGTCCTATGGCCATCATATGCCACATAGGATATCATGAAATTTCTTAAAGGTTCAGGTAGTGGTGGTGGTGGTCTTTGAAGAGCCTGTAACATAGGGGGGAGGCGGCGAGAGCGGCCTTGTGGTACAGCATTAGAGGCACGAATTCGTAAGGGTTGAAATCTTGAGGCCATAGACTACTGTTTCGGTTTGCACTTAGGTGTTGAAAATAAGGATTAAGTTACCTATTCTATGAGAAAACAATAAATGGGTGGTGTCTGAACAATATTTAGAGGGAGTCTGAAGAATAGGTAAACTTTAAACGCAGGTGGATTGCTAAATGACCAATTTCCCTAATATATGAAGAGGAGAAACATGGAAAGCATGTATTGATATTAAACGCAGGTGGATTAGTAAATGACCAATTTCCCTAATATATACTACTAGCAAAACAACAATTACCCACATATTTTAATATGTGGGTAATAAGACTTTCTCACACGGATTTCAATGTGTGATAGCTTTTACTCACGGTACACGCACAGATTGAGTTACCGTGTGGTTTGGAGGGGGGGTAATACTCATCTCACACAGATTATGTTGTCCGTGTGAAAATGTTAGGTGGGTCCCACTATAATTCTATAAATATAAATTACCGGAATGGAACGTAATCTGTGTGAACTACTCTATTTCACACGGATTTCTGTACCAAATATGTAAACTCAATTTCACACTGATTTCTGTGTGAAATGCAATTCATACTGCTTTTTGTGTCAAAACTTATAACTTTATTGACACGGACTTCCGTGTGAAATCCCTATATTCTTATCTCACACTGATTTCAGTGTATAATAGTGACAGCATTTAAAAAAAATATTTCTGCTAATTAATTTGCAACCTGAACATAATAATACTTTTATTTCTCTACAATAAACATACTTCAAACATTTACAATGAAGTGCTTTACATTAAAGAAGCAAAGAAATTGTAAAAGATTTTGCATCCTCTTCAATAAAACCATGAGATTCAATGAGATAATGGAGAGTTGGATTATAGGCTGCAACCATACCCACTTTGACATTTCATAGCAATTGTTATGTTACATCACTTGCTGTAATCCACTAAAGTCTATAAGAAGAAAGTTTGACAAAACAGACCACAACCACTATGTCCAGTAAACACAGTTTGGGCGTTCCAAGTGAAAACGAAGAAACTTATTATGACTTTGCGAAAATGGCAACTTCCTCTGCAAGATTGCCAGTCATCAAACATGTTTTAATTCCATGCGGTTGGTCAAGAGGAAAACACCTTATGGTTGCCCCTGTTTCTTCTTTCACCTTCAACTCATCTTTGTCACTGTACCAATATGGCCATAATTAGAGCTTAATATTAGCGTCAGAAGAGCAATTCACACTAGTCTACATCATGCAATTCATACTATAGAATCAACAAACCCATCATCAAAAGAAGTCGATTTTAGACCCATACCTATAGGCAAAATATGATATACTACAACCAGGGCAGAGGCAGATGTGCACTAGAGTATGCAGCTGCACACGCAGCTGAGACCCTGGAAATTAGTTTATTTAATATGTATATATGCAATCCCACCTTCAGATTTTTTCATTCTGGTCCATGCATCCTTCCTAATTAAAGTACTTATCTTCTATTAGTCTTTATAGTTAAAATCAATATCTCTACTCCACTTCAGTGTATCAATCATACATCATTCAAAAATTTGGTTCTCTAAACTCAGTTTTCTGCCTCATCAATCATTGTGCCTAGTTACATATTCTAAGCAATCCCAGGTATGGTTTCCTTGCTCCGCCACTGACTACAACAATGAACTGCACTTAATCCTTGCAAATTTGTTTCTTAAACAACAAGAACATCCAAAACTCAAAAGTTAAAGGGATTGTTACTGTTCTTATACAGAATAATGAAAAGAAATCTATTATATGCTCCAATCAGGTCAATCCACTTCTCCATATTTTCCAAGCTTAGTATGAGTGGTAATAAGATTTCCCATGTCATATGAGGATAACTTCCTATAGAGCTAAACAATGTCGATTGAAAATTGAATGCAAATAAAGAGTTGAAGTTTAATTAACCATATTTTTGCTGTAATTGGACGTTATGCTGAACAAACCCAGACAAACCATCCATTAGAACTATATAAACACAGCAACAGTAGCACAACCAAGTAACCAAAGTAACACCAAGTAATTAGAGAACAAAAGTTAAATACCTGATTCATAGTAGCACAACCAAGTAACACCAACTAACCAAACCAGGAACACCGGCAAAAGAACAACCCAAATACTCCTTTGCATAAAACCTGCACAAAGAACAAAACAATCACCACCAGTCAAACACAAAGAAAACACCCAAACATCCATAAAAACCGAACATCCAAACCTAAAAAAAAAGCACCCACTGAAGACCAAGATCAATACCTCAACAAAACATAAAAATCAAGATCAATCGAAACCCAACCAAAACAAAATCCACCGATTCAAAACCACAAAACCATAGACATCAATAAAACATCACCTCCGATGAAAAACCACAGTATCACCTCAAAGCCTCGAGTTTCGACACTCTACTGAGCATAAGAAGAAGAAGAAACAATCAGGAAAAACTTAACTGAGAACAAAAACAAATAGAAAGCCTCTATTGTGTAGGTCCTAACAGCACCAGCAAATGTTTCCACTTTGGATTTTCGGAAGTGAGCAGCGTCGGCGCGTCGATTGTTGCCGAAAGTCAAAGAGGCTGCTTTAAACTCGTCAGAGGTCAGTGAGGTCCGTGATGGTGGAGGTGAGTCACGGTGGTGACCGGAAGTGGGTGTCGGAGGAGAGAGAAAACAGATCTTGAGGCTTTCTGTTTTTCTTGGTTTGCAGGTGACGGAGAGATGAGAGAGGGAGAAAGTTTAATCGGCTAAGAAAAACCGAAAAGGGTCAGAGAGAGAGAGAGAAGATAGGGGAGGGAAATTGAATTTGTTCCAAAAAATTGAGCGGGAAACAATTTACCACATAAATCCGTGTGAGATACATATATATTTACCACTGATACCGTGTGTTTTATCTCGGTAATATATAACTGTCATGTTAATTATTGTTTACACGGAATTCTGTCTCTATTCTATTTTTTCACACGGAATTTAGTAGCTAATTGGTCTATTCACATAGATATCCGTGTCTACATTTTACACAGATATTCGTGTGTTGCTCATTTCAAAGAGAATTTTGTACTGAAAACTTATTGTAACGGAATTTTGTAGTTAATAGTAATTTTCACCTGGAATTCTATAGCTAATGGTTCTTTTCACAGGATTTCAGTGTTAACATTTCACACAGATATTTGTGTGTTACTCATTTCACATAGATGTCTGTATCAAAAACCGGTCGACCCTTTAAACGCTTCTACTCCCTAAGGGGAGCCGACCCTTGAGGAGATAAAATTTCAGAAATTTTTACATTAGCTGATATAGCTTCTACCCATGAGAGCATGAGAGTTTACAGATAAAAAAAATTAGTTACGAGTGAGCGGTTATGAGCATATTAGTTTTATGTAGTATTTAAGGTTTAGGGTTGACCTACTAGATCGAAACCCAAACGACGACGAAAATAGCTGAAATGAACACAACCATTTATTCTTATCACGATAACTCAATCCATCGTTATTTCGATATCAAATAAGTGGTTAACCTTATATACACCTATACTTTTTCACACGGAATTTTGTAGCTAATTGTTCTTTTCACACGGATATCCGTGTGAAAAAGTTTTAGTTTTTACACAGACATCTGTTACTGTTGTTTATTCACACGGATTTATGTGTGTAGTCTCCTTTTTCACACGGAATTCTGTAGCTAATTGTTCTTTTCACACGGATATCTGTGTCAACATTTTTACACAGAAATCCGTGTGTATTACTCATTTCACACAGAAATTTGTATCAAATACTTATTGTAACGGAAATCTATCCATCCGTAATTCACATAACATAAAAAATTAATGATTTCGAAATAAACTAATTTATAATACGTACAGAAATCAGTGTGAATTGATTTTCACACAGATATCCGTGTGAAAATGTTTTAGTTTTTCCACTGATATCTGTGACTGTTGTTTATTCACACGGATTTCTGTTGATATTATTATTGTATAAATTATTGTGGGCCCGATTATGCTTATTTCACACGGATTTCTGTTAGTATTTCTATTTCACACTGATATCTGTGGCTTTTAACTACAATAAATCTGTGTGTGTTCTTATTTTGCTAGTAGTGATATGAAGAGGAGAAACATGGAAAGCATGTATTGATATTATTTTCTAGGCAAATCTTAGCTCTGTAAATGTGCAATAATGACTTATTTGTTAATGATCCAATAAAAGAAGGTGGAAACAATTAAATTCAAATAGGTGTTCGCCTTTTGGAGAATAACTTAGTTGGATATTAATGTAACCAAATTGCTTTATTGAAGAGAAAAACAAGAGGTATAGATTCTTATTTGCATGTTGGCCATTTGTATGTTTTTCTGAAGAAAACTTAGCTAGGCTCTAATTGGGTGTTTAGTTTGGGTAACCGATTCATGTTTTTTATTTGACAAACTTGTATCGATGCTTACCACTATTAAAAGCCACAACATTTTAAATTTTGAAAAGTAAAAAGAATAAACACCTTCCTAGAAAACGTTTAGAAAGGAAAATTATCTTGCAACTTCAAGAAAAAAAAAGAAATTTATTAAGTAACTTTGACAGAAAAATATATTTTTATAAATTTAATTTGCATATCTGCCATTTGCATGTCTTATTGGAAAAGAATTTAATGGCATTTTTCAAAAATAAAAAATTTAATTGGACCAATTTGGGCATTTGATAAATGTAACTCCTAACTGCCGTGTATTTCACTTTTAAAATATATATATATATATATATATAAGTTAATTGCATTAGATGAACAGCAAAATTAGGTCGGACTTTAAGAAAACTTGAAATAGAGCAATTGGCAAGGAAACAACCAAATGTCTACCCAAGTACTGTTGGTCATTACAATCCAAGACACTTGCATGACTGAAATTCTAGTTCAAACAAAAATAGCCTCGCCTCCTAGGGAAAATTCAATCATCTATATCTCACGTGCCTACACTCAATTGTGATACAAATGAAGAACTTAAGCATCTCAAAAAGCTCTTAGAAGCTATCTCTACTCGAGATAGTTACCAATTTCGCTGGAATTATTACCTGAATTAAACTAGCACTTTAGAGACCATAAAATGTGCAAACAGCCCAAGTAGGTCAACTCTTTGGCCGGCCAGCCCAAAGCACTACGTAATGGATGTGGGTGGTAAGGCATCCTTTTTCTTGACCCAATTCAGAAAAGAATCAGACCTAGCACGTGGACCAAACCGCCTAAGTAGGTCAGCTCTTCGGCCGGACCAGCCCAAAACACTAGGTAATTGATGCGGGTGGCAAGACACCCTCCTTCTTGACCTAATTCAGAAAAGAATCAGACCCTAGCACATGGACCAAAACACCAAAGGCTTGAGACCTTGAGCTCAGAAGGCAGTTGTCCTGCACCATCCCCTGTACCACCTTCACCGCCTATAGATCCGGGTAGCAACCACCCCATTTGTCATCCCCATCGCCACATGACCATTCAACAAAAAACAACATTGGCAGGCTGCTTTTCCACCACTTAACTACCAAAAAACTAGCCCAATTCGAGCAATACAGAAAACACTAATTTGCAAAGAGCAAAATTAGAATCTTCTACAGCCCAAGACACCACCATTGATCACCGACACACCTGTATGCCACTCAACCGCTTTCTCCTAACACAAAGAAGCTCTGACGACACAGATCCATACCAACCAAGCTAGAACAGCCTTGATACATCCCGATCAAATCTCCATCCGAAACAGCGAAAAGATACCTTGATCCTTGAAGAACGCAACAAAAAGTGAGACTAACGTCACGCTCCCCTAAGCATAATGGGATCTGAGAAAAGACGGCATCGCCACAATTGACTCAACACCCTAGGTTTGCTGGCATATTTCATGTTATCCATGTATTTCACTTATGAAACTTGTATTTATTAAAAATCATAAAAAATTCAATTTTTAGAAAGTGAAGATGTTTCCTGCGAAATAAATGTCTAGGAAAAACAAAAAAAAGGAAGTGTAAGATGCCTTTACAAAGTAGTTTTTGGTTTTACTATGTTGGTGATGAAAAATTTCAATGAGAACTTTGACTCACCAATGAATGCAGACTGGAGCAGGAGCTGACTTGGAATGATCTAAAAGCTTCCTTAAAGTTTGACCGTCGGCTAGAAGAAGAGAGGAGTATATGAAGAAAACTCTCTAATGCCAAGTCAGTAACTGTCTAAGTTAAGCGTAGTAGAAAGAATCGAAATAAGATGCATTACCTGGATGTCGAGCCTCCTTTATATAGGCGATAACATACTTGGGCAACAAGTCATCATTACCACTGCTTTTATGGCTGTATTTACTCATGCACTTATGATATCAATCATTGCTGCATTTATGACTGTTAATCACTATGCACTTATGAGGGTTAATTATTGCGCAAAATTATTACTATAATTATGACCGTAATCATTGTCACTCTCATGGCCGACATTTACCGTAGTATCAGTAACCGAGCTAATTGTCCTAATTATGAGTCTAGGATAATTGACCACCACCTACAATGCCCCCAAAATTTCTCCTTGGACACTCGTCCTAAGAAAAAATTTCCAAATCCCTGGCTACGTCAAATCTTGCCTCGAATATTTCCTCAAGTCCTGACCGCCCCGATTGTTTTCTCGGGCCCTAGCTATCCTTGCAGCCCCGAATCTTTCCTCGGACCTCGGCTATCTCGATTCTTTCCCTCGAGATGAAAAGTCATTTTCAGCATGAGACGTGGAATTACCCCCATTTCCTTTTGAATCTGATGAAAAATATTTTGTTCCTTTTGGCCACTGGCTTTGGGTATTTACCTTGGCCAACAGTCTTACACATATATTTCGGTAACATCGACCACAAATATATTTTGAATACAAAATGAAGTGAAAATCAGAAAAATGATTACTAAAGAAAAGAATGATAGTCAAGGGTACCCGGACTCTTGTCTCTTTATGGCTTAATTGTATTCCATCACTCCCAATCCTTTGTGACAAAAATGAGATTTCCTGAGGTGCAGCTACCGCCATTACTTTATAAGAAAAAGAGTTTTTCCACATATGGTGCCACTTGTTGGTGATGAAAAATTCTGATGAGTACTTTGACTCTCCAATGAATGATGACTGGAGCGGACGTTGACCTGGAATGATCTAGAAGCTTCCTTAGAGCACTGACTTGGAATTTGACAGTCGGCTGGAAGAGGAGGGAGGTACTTGTAGAAAACCATTTGATGCCTAAGTCAGTAACTGTCTAAGTCGATTGTAGTAGAAAGAATCAGGATAAGATGCATTTCCTGGATGTCGAGCTTCCTTTATATGTGATAACATACTTAGGCGACAAGTCGTCATTACCACTGCTTTTATGGTTGTATTTACTCAAGCACTTATGATGACAATCATTGCTGCATTTATGACGGTTAATCACTGTGCACTTATGATGATCATTGTGCACAATTATTGCAGTACTTATGACCACAATCATTGTCACTTTCATGGCCGACATTTACCGCTGTATTAATAATTGAGTTAACTATTCTAATTATGAGTCTAGAATAATTGACGACCCCCACAATGCCCTAAACTTTCTCTTTGGACACTCGTCCTAAGAGGAAATTTCCAGATCCTTGGCTACGTCGAATCTTGCCTCAAATATTTCTTAGAGCCCTGGCAGCCCCGAATCTTTCCTCGGGCCATGCCCACCTTGATTCTTTCCTCGAGGTGAAGAGTCATTTTAAGCCTGAGATATGGAATTGCCCCATTTCCCTTTGAATTTGATAAAAAAAACATTTTGTTCTTTTGGCCACCAACCTTGGGTATTGACTTTGGCCAATAGGCTTACACATACATTTCAGTAACACCCACAAATATATTTCGACTACAAAATGAGGCAAAAATCAGAAAAATGATTACTAAAGGAAAGAACGATAGTCAACGTTACCCGAACTCTTGTCTCTTTAGGGCTTGTATTCCATCACTTCCAGTCCTTTGTGACAAAAATAAGACTTCATGAGGTGTAGGTGTAGACACAAGAAATTTAATGAAAATAAAATTCATTAAATAAATCGGTCAATCTTTGAAATTCTGACCAAACAAGCTTAGTTGGCACATGGGTCCTACAAAAGGTGCACGTGGCTAGTACATCACCAAAATTATGTGAGCTCCGAGGATGACACATGTCAAAACATGAGTGATCCATCGATAGAATGACGTGGAAGCGTCAATTTATCGCTGATTGGTTGTTACTCATGTTAAGCATTAAAACGGATCATGATTGAACTGATTGTCCTTGATGGAAATCAAGCATTAAATACAAATATCGATCAAATTAAATCGATTAATTCTGATTGAAACCAAGTATTATATATAAATATCAATCAGATTAAATTGTTTAATTCTGATTGAAATCAGGCATTAAATCAATTCAAAATTGATTGACATATTCCTTAAATAAAAAATAATTAAATCAATAAACTAAAACTGATTGATTTAATTACACAATTAAGGAATGTGATTAATGTTGTGTTATCAATGTATTCCAAGTTGAGGAGGCGACAACACTATAAATACCCCCCTCTCAAATCAAGATGAGGGGAGACAGACGAAAGAAATCTCTCCAATGCTCAGAAGTCTCCCAAGCTCGTGAATAACCATCAAGCTGCCAAATAGCTGGTTATCCCTTCACCTCACTGACTTCAGACAAACAAGGGAAATCACCTACAAGCCCAGAAGTCATCAAGCTCGTGGAGAACATGTGCCGATTCATCCACCATCAAAGCTAAATAACACTCACCATGTGACACCTTTGGTGGTTCAAATCTGATCAAGAGCAAGCCTCTGCATCCTTTGATCAACCGCCTTCGTTGTCAACAAACTAAATCCTCTACAAGATTCTTCATCAAGGTCGTGGAGAATCAACAAACACCAACACGTGTCGATTCATCCTATACCAAAGCCGAAGAACAATCACCACGTGACACAGCTCGTGGCCCAAACTCGATCAAAGTAAAACTTCTGCAGCCTTTGATCAACCATCATCTTCAAATCTCTAACACGATAAGAAGCTCAAACTACAACCGTTCGATTCAAGATGAAGTGCTCGCCACCCATAGATCAAACTAACGTCGAAGATCGAATTAGAGGAAATTCTTGTGAAAGAATAACTACAGAGATTGTAACCCTCAAATTCATTAATAAAAAACATATTATTTTGTACACCGTGTCCTTCTTTCATTCGTTGCAAGATTTTCGTGTTTACAGTAGGTCCTGCCATCACCTTTTAGGGAAAAGTGCTTTCCCACAAACAGTCCCACTTGTTGATGATGAAAAATTTTGAAAAATTTCGATCAGGACTTTGTCTCACCAATGAATGCAGACTGTAGTCGAAGTTAGACCTGGAATGATCTAGAAGCTTCCTTGGAGCGCAGACTTGAAGTTTGACTGTTGGCTAGAAAAGAAGGAGGGAACCTGCAGAAAACTGTTTGATGCCTAAGTCAATAACTGTCTAAGTTGAGTATAGTAGAAAGAATCGAAATAAGATGCTTTACCTGGCTATTGAGCCTTCTATTTATAGTTGGGACTTTGTTGGCAAGTCGTCATTATTGCCACACTTATGGTTGTCATGTCTACCGCACTTATGATTGGAATCATTGTGCACTTTATTGCTGTAACTATAATTGCATTTAAAGCCGCAATGTTTGCCGTACTTATAGCCGTTATCAAGACCGCATTAGTAGCATTCATTGCTGGTTATTTGTCATAATTGCATGTCGGAAATGGTTGACTACTCCCACATACCGATACAAAAAATTTGTGTCATTTAATTGAAATATTAATGAGTTGACATTTTTCAAAGAAAAAAAAAGGAAAATATATATAAACTGTGTTTGGTAGTACATTTTGAAATACAAATTTGCAAGTGAATCTGGAAAGTAAGAAATGTCATATACAATTTTATATCTACATTTTGTAAAACAAAAAAGAAAAACCGACTCTGAGGTCTTCAGAGAGACATTGTAGAACAAAACCTAGGGCTTTGTACTTTGGCGGTGGCGAACACGAGTTTTCTAGACATACTGGCGAGGCTCTAGCGTGAGGGCGGCGAGGTGATGGCACGGTGATGGTACAAGTGCGGTGGAGAATTGCAATCGGTGACAAAGGCGTGTTTTGATCACAGTGGTGGATTTGTTCATGGCGTCTGGTGCCAAGGTTAGTTCTGTTTTGATCGGTGGCGGCTTCAGAAGAGGCTTTAAGGAGTTTTGTACCGGGTTCTGTGGTATTCTTAGGTGATCGGCGGCGGCGCTGAAGCAGAGTTTTTGGTCCGTGGTCGGGCCTCAGAGGAGACAGCAGGACACCTAAGTTAGGGTTGGGTCGAGGGTTCCTTAATCCACAACCATGGTGGAGGATCGAGGTCGGCCGCCGAAAGAATGACTAGCGGCTTCGATCTGATCTATCTAAAGGAAAGACGAAGAGGAGATGGGTTCTGGGCCAGTGGAACTCCAATCCGTTTGGGATGCAGCTTTGTGACCTAGATGGGTAACCTACCTCTTTTCCTTTTACTTTTGGGCTGTTTGGATTTGGGCTGCAAGGTCTATGGTGTTTTTTATAGCTTTGAATAATTGAGCTTTGCTCACTGGTGTCGCTCGGCTTTTACCCTATACTGCCCTTGATCCTTGCTGTTTGCGGATTGATGAGTGGTGATGTACACCAATGATTGAAGGTCTAAGGTATCAATGCTTGTCAAGTTGGTTGCTCTGATTCAGGGTTGGATGGGGGTAGGGTTTTTTTTTATATTTTTTTTTCGCATTTTTTTTAGGTTTTTTTTTTGGTTCTTAGTTGCTCTACCCTATGTAGGCTGAATTGTGCATCGAGATGTAACATGAAGGATTCTCGAATCCCTCTAGCTTGACCGAGATAGGTCGTTGCTATTATTAATGGAACCTGATTCAGTTTCCCTAAAAAAAAAAAAAAAAATTGAACTCATCATTCCATCAACAACTCTACTAAAGCTTGACCTATTACCAACTTACCCTCCCCAAAATGGCTAATACAAAAAACACAAGCTCTCTTTAAATGCTTCATATATATAAAAAAAACACAAGGGTAAAATTGTGGATTTGGTTTAGGTGGAAGTATAAATTATTGGGGGTGACATGGTCAGTGACATGATTAGCGATTTGAAACATAGTTAGTAACTTAGAGACATGATTGGGTTCCATTGCTATGATGTCATCTCATGCCCATGGTTAGTAACACGATTAGCAACCAATGGCAGAAGCAAAATAGTCTTGGGTGGGTAGAAAACCCCATGATATGTAAATATATAAGAAACTCCTATGATTTATATGCAATCTATATAGAAGTTTCATAATATCACATGGGCTATAGCATAGGGTAGCTGACAGGACCCGCCCCAAATTTCACCCTGAAATCCGAGGTGGCCCTGTGGGGCCCACTTTATGAATAACTCTATCGAAAATTCAGCACAGTCACCCCTAAAAATGGACTACCCAAAACCTGTAAAAACACATTCACACTTCTAATAACCCATCAATATCTCCTGGAGCCACCCTGCTCCCCACAACACGACAATACCACAAGAAGCAACGAAATCCGAATCATACAACTTAAACCAAATTTACAATATTTGTCCCACAGGTTATCAGAGCAATCTAAAAGGAAAAGAATTCGAGATACAAGTGGGTTCAATAAATGACCTACAATATAGAAAACAACAGCGGCAGATGCTATGCCCCGAATCCTACTATGCCGAACCAGCTACTCTGCAGACTGGGCATTTGAAAACGAAGGGCCGAGGGGAAAAGTATATAAAAACGTTAGCGTGAGTGGACAAAAATAAGTAATTGTAAGGAGAGAATAAATTTATACTTTCCCGCACACATCTTCTTAAAAACCCGATGCATGCAGCAATTTAAAGAAACACAATAACTTTAGTTCAGCTCAAGAAAACCGACTAGCCCCGCTAGTCACAACCGAGCAAAAAGGAAAGAATTCTGATACTCAAGAAAATAAGACCAGCCCCGCTGGTTAGGGAATCGGACTAGCCCCGCTAGTCAAAATAATAAAATAATATATGGGAAAGAAGTATCACCATACGAATAAAGGGAGCCTCTCGGGCTCGGGTCGGAGTGTCCCACACTCTGGAGCATCCCATGCTCTGCTCTACTCAGCCACAAACACATAGTAAGTAGGGAGGAGTACTAATAGGCTAGCTAGCAATAAAATATATCGACCCAGGTATGGTGGGTAAAAACCATACGAAAATCGAAAATCAGTAAGACATCCCCGATGTCTCACAAGAAAAGAAATTTAGTTCAGCGACGTGACCCCGCACGCCAATATAAATTCGGAATCATAAACCAATAAATGAAAATCAAATAAGTTCCTAAGTTCCGATGAAAAATCCAATTTCCGAGGATTCCTCGGAAAAAGTAAAGCCGCTAATAAATAATACTTTCATTTCGGAAATAATCTCGGGAAACAACTCATTATTTCAAATAACAAATTTAAAACGGAGCATAACAACTTCTAATCGGCATGATTACGAATACTTAAATCTGAATAATATGTCCGATAAATTAAAACAATAATTTAAATTACTAATCCATTTCTCAAAACAAAATCAATAATCAATATCAATTTCCCGAAAGTAAAATATAATAATATGTTCATTAATTAAGTAAATACTTATTTCGGAAAATCAATTGCATGCATCAATATTTAGAAAACCAAAAGTCCACTCACAGTATACGGCTAACTGGTATCCAAGCGTAAGGATCCTCGTCAAGTGATGAGTCGGTATCTCGTCCTGTACACAATTATTCGTAAACTAACAATTACCGGACGGGAAGAAAATAATGTTACGATAAACAATAATTAAATCCTAAACCCATAACCTCAACTCCTCCAATTCTCTTCCACGTCCCACCAAACTTCACCAACGCCGCCCAAACGTCAAATTCAGACTTTACAACAATTATGGAGAAAATCGAACAATCGGATTCACGATTAATATTAATCGAAATCCAAATCTTTAGAAATTTATAACCGATTCAAAACTCCACCAATCCTCACCAAACTTCATATATAAGTTCTACGATAATTATAGGATTTAACTAGCCAGAAATTGGAATTAAACAGCTACCCTAGCCACCGCTACCGCTGCCCACAATGGCGGCGCTGCCACCAAAGTCACCAGCTCCAACGGCCACCGAATTTTGGCAGCAGCACATTCTCAACACACCCAATAATTCTCTCAACTGAGACCAAGTCAGAAAATGAGTAGAAGTACCTCAACAATTAAGGAGAAGTTTGTACCCGAATCGTGAATAGTACCCCGAAATTTTCAAATCTTCAATTCCTCCTCTACACTGCAAATCGTGGCTCAAAGCTAGGGGGGAAATGATCCTTGGCAAAAACCCGACCTTCGACGCTGGTTTGGTGGCTGGAGATGGCCGGAATCGCCGAAAATCGACGAAACTTCCGGATTGCTACAGTAAACTTCATAGCTCAAATCCGAGCTCCACGGGTCGAGCCACCGCAAAACACCACCACAGGCGACTAGAGGGGCGGAGACGAGTTCAAAGATGCTTGCTTTGCGTCGTTAGGTGGCCGGAGGAGGAAGAAGGCCGGAGTTGCAGGCGAGAGAGAGAAAAAGCGACAATTCGGGGAGAAGAAGAAGAAAAACGCGGGGAAGGGGAGAAAGAAAAAAAATTACCGGCAACAGTAAAAAGTTAGAATTTATACTTTCTATCATGAACAATAACTTTAGTATTTCGCTTATAACTTTCGCATACGAACTCCGATTTTTACGAACCACACATGCACGCGCTTGGTTTAACGTCCTCTACAACTTTCATGAAGAACATTTTCACAAATTTTGACCCGAACAAAAAGTCAACTTATAGGGCCACTAAAAGTATCGAAACAAAGTAAAAGGTGAAATTAATTATCGTTTACCGTCTAAATGACTAGTAAACGGGTAAATTAGGTTCGAGACGTTACAGTAGCCACCCTCTAGCTCGCCCTTATTAGTGACATGAAACATGTTTAGTGACATGATTTAGTGACTTAAAACATGGCTAGTGATATGATTAAGTTCGATTGTTTTGATGTCATCTCATGCCCATGGTTAGTAACATGTAACTGCCAAAAAAAAAAGTCAGCTAAACAATTTCACATTTACTTCCCGGTGATTGAACAAGAGATTGTCCATGGATTTCCTGCCTTGGTATAGATAAAGAGTTATTATTTTTCAAGAGGCTGGCAGTGGTGTGTGAATAGTAACTACCAAGTTTATATAGCCGAGTAGCTTAAGCAACAAACGGTCACTTGCAACTTATCAGCCATGGCTGTTACTCTCTCCTCATTCTCAGCCTGCGCGTGTCTGCTTCGTTCACCGCGCAAGGCTGTGTCCCAATTTTCCCCACAAATCTTCAAATTGGGTTCCAATCCTCTGCTTCCGCGGACCACTTTACCGCCCAGAAAGCTTGTCGTTCGAGCTGCTAGAACCGAGTCCAGAGGAGTCTCTCTCGGCTTCAGACCTCCCAATTTTGAGGTGTTATTTATTTACGGGACTCTGTATTTCTTTTTTTTTTAATGATTCTCTCCTAACTTGGATTTTGTTTGGGGATTTGGTGTCAGCTTCCAGAGCCACTTACCGGGAAAGTTTGGAAATTGGAGGATTTTGAATCCCATCCTGCTTTACTGGTCAGTTCAGTTTGTAAATTTTTCTATTGTTTATATTTTAGACATTGTCATTCTGTTTGAAATGAAGGCCGCCATTGCTTATGTTAGAAGCATTTGAATTCAACCATGCTTGCACTTTGGAAATGGAAAGTCTTGGATGATAAATTTAACCTTGATTTTATACACAATGTGATAATAGGATTGCGTCACGAAATATAAGATTGTTCAGAAAAGTAATGACTACTGACACATAAGTTTACTTAAATCAGTTGGATTTTGGAATTTATGCGGGATTGCGGGTTTTGGTTTCATAATTGGGCTGCTTAAATCAGAGCTGTTTGTTCAGTGGCCGATTTGAGCTTATCTATGAACCAGGTAAGCCGAGATTGATCTTACAAGTTAAAGCTAATTGCTAAATGAACTGAGAATATATTTTAAATGCAACTACATTCGACTCTATTATGGGCTTGTTTAATAGCATAGCAATCTGCTAGCCTGCCGGATATCAAATGCTATAGAAAAAACTTATGTTGGTGTGAGCTTTATACAACTCAAAATTAGTTTTATGGTAAGAGTCATTTCTTTAGGCTATCATTCATGTGTTGATTTGACTGGAACCTTTTACTCCGGAGTTTGGGAAAGTAAGTTGGATCTTTGGATTGACATACTCGGAATCTTTTCTGATATTTATGTGCATATATGCAAATGAACTACGTCTTGTGTGAGTTCTGAATTTTATGAGAAAGAAAAAATCAGTGTGACTTGCTGCAATATCTGACTTTGGAACAGATCAGCCAAGTGAACAATATGAAAATTGGCTGCAATTTTATATGGTTTTGTTACTTTAATCAAAATATGAATTTGCATGTATTTTATATTGCTTCACATATAAGATAGAGTTACTTGCATTTTAACAATGTGATGATGCAGGTTATGTTTATCTGCAACCACTGCCCATTTGTTATACACCTGAAAAAAGCTATTGTGAAACTTACGAATTTTTATATGAAGGTGAGGAGTTGAATATGTTACTTTCTGAGAGCTTGCTCTTTTTTACAGTTATCTCAAACTTCACTGAGTATATCACAAATGCTTCCTTATACTTGAATATTCTCCTTTCTGAGAGCTTTCTCTTTTTATAGTTATCTCCAAACTCCTATGAGTATGAATATGTAAAGTAATTTCTTGAACCAAAGGAAGGAAACATATGCAAAAATGTTTCTTTATTATTATTAGTATTACTAGAAGCATCCACAAATGATATGCATGTACAGATGGAAGTTACAATAGGAAGAGAAAAAGTAGTGCGGGAGAGGAGAAAGTTGGTGGCTATAAAGCGTATTTACTAAATTTCTCCTGATATATATGAAAGTAACTTTAACTTATGGATGGAAAAACTTTATAAATTGTATTTATCATCATCATCATCATCATCATACTCATTATTGTTATGTTTTTTGTTTACAGAAAGGACTTGCAGTTGTTGCAATATCTTCAAATTCTGTAATAACGCACCCACAGGTACAAGGCTTACACTGATTCCATAATTTGAGATTAGAGCTTACAAATCTATTCTATGATCTGCCAATAGTGGAACTCTTCTTGACAGGATGGACCAGAATTTATGTCAGAAGAAACTAAACTTTTCAAGTATCCTTTCCCATATCTATATGATGAGGTATGTTATTGTCAATCAAAGCATGCTTTATAGATCTTGTCGTGTTTTATATTTTATTTTATATTTTTAACTTATTCTGTCTTTTAAAGTATCTTTTACGAATCTTCTTATGAATCTTGCTAGGTTTTGGTCTAGCTCAAAAGTTCTTGTTCAGGCGTGCATGCATACATGCATTCATCATAGCTACAATTGAACCTTTTTTAACATTTTCAAAGTAGAGTATATGAGGTAGTAATGGCTATAAGATTGCAACTACCTGGATACTTTGCATGCATGATAGGCAGGGGAGGTTTATCTAGTGCAAAGGTACGTTATAAAGCATTGGTCAGTAGAAGGTAAACGCTCAACTCCAAAATTTAATTTTGTTGAAACGCAAGGGAAGCTACTCAGTTAGAATTAGAGAAAGAAAAAGAGGTAGTCTTGGTTATTTCAACACTCCCATAACTTTGATTTGCCATTTTCCTTTTCATGTTTAACTAGTTTTTTGATTTATTGCTGGGTGTAGGCTAGCCATCCTAAAACTGATTTCTAGGGAAGTAGGTCATTGCACCTTGAATTTAGTGTATCTAATAATAAATTGATCTAAATTAAACACAATTGCTGTTTCATTCCTCGGTCATTATCTGACTCCTGAAAGTTTGTGAGACACTAATGCATATGGAATATGTTCAATACAGTCACAGGATGTTGCTCGAGAATTTGGAGCAGTTTGCACACCAGAGTTTTTCCTGTTTAAAAAGGTGACCAAAACACGCACCAATTGATTTGCTGAAACTTTATTAGTGCAGTGCCCCATTTTAGCTTTTCCTCAAGGGGTCAATCCTAAAATCATGATATGAGTTAAAATTTATTTGATTTACTCTTTCTAGCATGACATGATTTATTTCTGTGTAATAGGATGGACGCAGGCCTTTTGAATTGGTGTACCATGGCCAGTTTGATGATTCGAGACCTAGTAATAATGTGCCTGTAACTGGAAGGTAGGATATTTGTTTTTAGCTTAATTTGTTTACATATTAGCTGTATAACTTCTATTCAATAGAGTATATGAACTGGTTTTAAATACTCCGTCTAGGGACTTGAGCCTGGCAATAGATTGTGCTCTCAGTTGCCAACCAGTATCATCAGCTCAGAAACCCAGGTACTTCCTTCAGATACTACATTCATTGGGTCTTTAAAATTATATCCGCCTTGATTACAGTCTGAAATTCATTACTTCCCCCTCCATTCCCTTTTCTTTTGGCAGCATTGGATGCAGCATAAAGTGGCACCCTGAGAGATAACAAGATTATAATCTGTGAGTAATATATTTCTTTCGGTGTTTCATTGTAATGGCCAACAGCCATAATGATTCAGATTGTAACATAATTTCTTGGTGTTCTTCTCAGTTCCTTCCTGTCCTGTTTCGTTTCTTTGGATCCTTAAAGCCAAAAGCCAGGAAAAATGTAATATTTCATTTTATTGTTCTCATTTGGGTGAGAAGCTGTAGTAAACAAAAAACTTCTAATTTGTAAATTGTAATAGTAATCAATAAAGTCATCTCCATCAGTATATGGTGGAGTCTGGTGATGTATGCAAATGTGATATTTGGCGATTGCTACTGTCCCAAATGTACTGCTGATTTTATTTTTTATTATTTTTTAAAGTGAACACCAACTGTAAAGTAGCTGTCGAAAACTGTATGTAGAAACTGTAGCTGTTCTCTACTACATATGCACAGGTTGATATAAATTTTTATGACTCTTAGTATGTGCATTTGTTGCAGGGTATCTCCATCCTTAGTCCCTTGTTCAGTGGGAATGGTTTTTAATTACAGTCTGTTAATTATACAGGACGTACACCAACAAGCAGGAAATTCCTCTTCGCTATGATCACCATGCTATGATCTTAAAATACCCAAACAAACATACTTCTTGGCTTCATACAAAAATTCGTGTATATGTATTTGCACCAACACATTCAAGCTCATGGACATGAGCCTAAAGGAGAACTTATTGTGGTATGTATTCTCTGCTACTATGAGGCTGTAGGGCTTTTTTCCTCTATTGATTTGTAAGGCTGTAAATATGATATTGAGAGAATAAGTTTAGAGACATTTTCACTTTAACAGTCGAAAAGGACACACTGTTTTTCATTTGTCATTTCTGTTGCCACATGTTTAGGCAGATCGATGAACTTTTTAATTTTTTTATCAATACAATCAGCCAGTTCCTTCCCAAATCTGACCCTTACTTTTGATCTAGGGTTGGAACTTGAAATCATAAAATTAGCCACTATACCAGCAGGTCATTAGCTAGGTCATGAGTTAGGAGATATATTGTAATTGAATGATAATGAATAAGGAAATATATAGATGTTAGAAATTTATAATTTGGTGATTGATAATATCAATCTTTGTACCTCTGTCTGTTTCCTTGATTTGCCCCATGTGTTTCTTGAATTTTTTAATTTTTTTTGGCAAGAATCTGTTTTAAAATTAGCGTTGATGTACAAACATAATCAATTGTAATTAAACTAATGTGAGGTCTTTTTATGTAACATGTTTACAGTACTTGATACTTAGTACCTTTTGTAGTAGGGAATAGGCTGATTTGATGTTTATAGCTATCTTGCGATTATTGTATTTAAACTAATGTGAGGTCTTTTTATGCAACTTGTTTACAGTACTTGATATTTAGTACCTTTTCTAGTTGGCCATAGATTGATTTGATGTTTATAGCTAGCGCCGCGTTTCCACCTCCCCTCCGCCCCCCCCCCCCCCCCCCCCCCCCCCAAAAAAAAAAAGGCAGAATGCAAATAATCTGTTTCTCATGTTCCCATATTTTGTGGTGGTGAATGGGAATAGAGTTTATGGTTCTAAACTTCTTTTGTAAAATCTCTTCGAGCAATTACAATCGCTTCCTAGGTTTTCTGATCAGGATAGTTTAGTTATCTGGGGTCTAAATTTCATCTAGTTTCAAATCACAACTCAAACTCACTATGTTGAATGAATGCTTATTGTAGGATTGGATAGTATGGAACTATGGCCGTCAAGTTTTTCATTTTTTACCCTAATATATCTGCCATTGTTTTCTGTTGTTAGTAACCATTACAAAAATCATAAATGTCTGAGGCGACTTGTAGTGAAAAACTTGCTGGTCAATGTTAATGCTTTGAGTATTTGATTACAAATTATAGGGGACTTGGATATGAGGAGAGTGTAATGTTTATTAAAATAGGAATTGGATATGCTTCAGTTCTTGAAATTCCTATAGCTTCTATAAGAATATTTAGGAGAATGATTAGTTGATGGTTTGCTTGCATTGTTAGTGATTAGAACTTGATAAGCTACAATATACAATCAGTGGGCCTGAGATGGTTCAGTATCACATGTCTAAAGGACAGGATTTCCTTTCAAGAACATGCATCATGAAATTTCTTTTTCTTTGCGAAAATAATTGTTAGGAGAGGTTGAGGGGGATGGTGGTCCAATTGCTTCTTCATAGTCCCATGATTTATTCGGCTCATGCCAAACAGGATTGTCACTACCATTGCCCCACAGACAACTCAGTAAGGCTTGAAAGCTATTGTACTGCTGTTGGTCCCCAGTTTGATAATGCAAAGCTTGTTGGTTCAGTCTTTGTTAATGTATTGCGTATCATGAATTTGCATCGTCAATGGAAGCAGGTTATTCTATTGTTTGGACACTGCTGGAAAATTTGCTTTTAGCAATTCAGTTTGCGAGGGCGGGCTGTGTTGCGAGTTTGAACAATAATACTCAAGGCATCAAATGTTTTTCTAAAAGTTAAACTGCCAAATGTGACCGATCTTAGTTAGAAATAAATGAGGTTCATAGTGTGATCAAATGTGAGTTGAGTGTAGACAATATCATATTAGTTATCCGAGATTAAGATTTTTTTAGTTTTTATTATTTTTTATTTCATTTTTCGTATCGAAACCTATTTGCAAACGAAACACCTGCCTTCCTCAGTCCTCAACCACAGGAGTCTCTTTATGTAGTTTATGATAGCCATTTTTGAAAGATTTGGGTTTGTGTATGTACTTTTAGCTTGTAAGCAAGTAGTTAGAAAATAAGACATTAAGCTCTGAAGAGTATGCATTTGATCGTAGTTTCTTCTGTTTTAGATGTTTGAACCATAATTTTACTCTTACTGAATCACAGTGAAAGAGGATATCATGTCTTATTGCTACTGCACAGCATCTTTCTCTAAATAACATCAATCTATACAAATTTTACTTTTATCTGGGAAAACAAGAAGGTGAACCAATTAGAGGTTCAGATGACCTGGAGAAACTAGAACTGTAAACTGCAGTTTTCCTGTTTGTCACAGCTCCTTGGCCGAGAAAATTTGCTTTTTCACAATCTTCATTTACATGCTTGATCTCATTGAGCATTGCAGTTACATCTTTCATTGTCGGCCTTTCGTCAGGGCAGGGATTAACACAGAGAAGAGCTACCCCAAGAACTTGAAGCATTTCTTGAATTTGTGTCCCTGATCTCAGTATTAGCTGATGATCAATAATTGATGTGAATTCTCTTTTTCTCTCTCTAAATTCCTTATTGACCCAAGTGACAATATGGTCACCCTCTGGAATCTGGTTGTCTGTTGGTTCCTTCCCTGTTAGGACCTCTAGGAGCACCACTCCATAGCTATACACGTCACTCTTTTCTGTGATCCTCAAACTGTATCCATATTCTGCAATGTGGAATGTGAAAATATTCAGAGAAGGAATATATTGGAGGCCAAAAGAAGGATTTGACTTGGATGTAGGTTGAGATGAACAGAAAATTTGGAAAACTATTGAACCATATTAGTTTGATTTCAGGAACCTAAATAACATGATGAATTTAGATCATGAAACAGTATGTATAGGACTACCTGGAGCAATGTACCCATAAGAACCTGCAACTGTGTTGGAAACTCTGCAGCATTCTGGAGATCTCAACAGCTTTGCAAGGCCAAAATCTGCAAGAAGAGATTCATACTGTGGCCCTACCAAGATGTTGTTCGCCTTAATATCTCGATGAATGATTGGAGGAACACAATCATGATGAAGATAAGCTAGGCCATGAGCTGCTCCCAGTATAATCTTGTACCTTGTATCCCAGTCCAAGAACAGCCTCTTCTCATGGAGCAATCCAGCTAAGCTCCCATTACTGATGTAATCAAACAAAAGCAATCTGGTTTTCCCATTTTTACAACAGCCCAGTAGCCTCACTATATTCTTATGCCTTATCGATCCAAGAGTATGAACTTCTGTAGAGAAAAGGTCTCTTTCTGGGAGCTCCCCATTGTTTATCGGCCATAACTTCTTCACTGCAATTACCTGTCTTGTTGGAGTCTCTACACGATAAACCATTCCTGAGCCTCCCTTCCCAACAATGTTCGAGTCTGATAGCTTAGTCACAATGTCATTAACTGAAAAATCAAGCTTTTGAAATGGGGTGAAATCCCACACCAGATCATTTTCTTCTTTACTGTTCGTAATCCCAAATGTGATTCCCCAGACTCTGACAAACAAAGCTATTCCAGCAAGCATAAGAAATATAGATGCAGTTACACTGAGAAGGATACAAATAATTAGATATGTGATGGATTTCTTGTCATGCAGGTTTCTATTTAGTTGGCACTTGTTTCCGTTGATGCATAACTGGTGATTACCAGCAAATGCAGTTGGTGGAAGATCTTTGAAAAAATTAGTACTGGGAAGTAGACCTGAAAAGTCATTGTATGAGACATTCAGGGAGACGAGGTTGTCCAGAACCCCCAGTACTTTCAGGCTTCCTGTCAGCATATTGTGGGAGAGATCCATAGTGGCAAGTTTTGAGAGATTTGAGAAGCTTTCTGGAATGGGGCCCGTCAGAGAATTCCAGCTCAGATTCAAGAGAATATCGAGCCCTTGCAAGTGTCCAATCTCATCTGGGATAGAGCCTGTAAGTTTGTTGCTGCTCAGTTCCAACAACTGCAAATCCCTACAGAGGCTCAATGACTTGGGAATGGAACCAGTAATGTGGTTTCCATTGACCACCAGTTTGTTTAAGGATTTCAGCTTCCCCAAATGTTCAGGAACTGTGCCTTCTATTTGGTTCATGGACAGGTCTAAAACATTAAGACCAGTAAGGAATTGGAAAGACGAAGGAATCCTGCCTCGGAGCTCATTTCCATGCAAATCAACCATTTCTAGGTGGGAGCAGTCTCCTAATTCAGGAGGAATTTTCCCAGTAAAATGATTTTCAGACAATTCTAGGAAGCTCAATCTCTGCAGGAGCCGAATTTCGGATGGTATCTGACCTGTGAAGTTGTTTGATCCGAGGCGTAAGCGGATCAAATTGGTACAGTTACCAATATTGGTTGGAACTTGTCCTGAAAATTCATTTGAAATCAGCAACAGTTGTGTTAAGTTCTTGAGGTCAAACAGGGAACTCGGCACTGACCCACTGAGGAGATTGTGTGAGAGATCCAATGCTTGAAGTTTCTGACAGTTGGCCAGCTCAGTTGGTATGCTTCCTTGGAGCTGGTTCTGCCAGGCAAAGAAAAGAGTAAGTTCTTTTAGTTGCCCAATGACAGGTGGAATTGTACCCGAAAATCTGTTGTTATCCAATTCCAGTTGCTTTAAACTGGAAAAATTTCCAAGTAAAGGCGGTATGCTGCCTGATATCTGATTCTCAGACAGAAGAAGCTCCTCCAATGCCACCAAATTTGCAAGAGACAAAGGAACCTCACCACTCAGAAGATTCAACGAGAAATCGACTACTTTCAATTTTGAACAGTTCCCTAGTGTGTCTGGGATGCTTCCATTGAGATTGTTCTTCCACAATAGCACTCTTCTGAGTTTTCTCAACAGACCAAGTTCACCAGGAATTTGACCAGCAAGCTGGTTATCATACAGAAACAAATTTTCTAGAGCTGAACAGTTAACAATTTCTGGTGGAATCTCACCTGAGAGATTTGCAGTATAAATTGAAAGAGTTTGGAGATTCTTAAGTTCTCCTATGCTGCTTGGAATTTTCCCCGTGATTCCTGTAGCTGCAAGGCCAAGGAAAGTTAGTCCCTTGCAGTTTGATATCTGCATTGGAATTTCACCTTGAATGTCAGGATTCCCGCCTGCACGGAAGATTTCCAGAGCCCACAACTGGCCTATTTCAGCAGGAATCTGTCCAGATAGCTGGTTATCGTACAGTTCAAGTTGTTGAAGCTCTGAACAGTTTCCAATTTCTTTTGGAATTGCACCACTCAAGGAATTTGAATTCAGTGATAACAACTGCAGTCGTGATAATTTTCCTATCTCCTGTGGAATGTAACCTCTTAGAGCATTGAAGCTGAGATCCAGGGTGATGAGTGATGACAAGTTTCCAATTGCCTGTGGAATTTCTCCACTGAGGTTGGCGTTTGAGATTACAAGGGTGGTGAGATGATTAAAGGTGAGTAGCTGGATGGGCAACCTGGTGTGTATATTGATTGAGGTTATTGTGATTTCTGAAACAAATCCCGCTTCAGAACATCTGATATAATCCCATTTGCATGGATCATAGGCAGTGGGATTCCAGGAAGAAAAAAGGGCAGCTGGGGAAGAAGAGTTGAAGGTTGAAAGCCATGAAAGCAGGGAGAGACCCTCTTGGTTCAGAGCAGAGATGGCAGGAAATAGAGAGATGTTGAGAAACAAGAGAATAATAGTGATTGCATTAGTTGACATGATGAGGTGAATCTCTGCATCAAGATCTTTGCATGTGTATGCTGGTATATTGAAATCAACTGGTTTTTCTTTTCCTTCAAATCCTTCAAACTGCTATTTTATTGCAAATAGACTAAGAAATGGGGCTTGGAGGGACAGATTAGTTTATGGTTTCAAAAGTACTTAAAGAATATGAAGGGTCCTAATTGCAAGTTTTATGATTGGGAATTATCAGAGGGGCTTCTCTTCTATGAATAATTGACAACTTTATAATTATTCACCTTAGTTCCCTTTGGTCGTATAGTTTTTTGTGTTGCCACTGCTAAAATTTTGGAGCATCATGGTTATCATGTGAGGCAAGCACTACAGGACAGCATAAGAAAGATTTCGTTAAGCTTTTCTCGTTTTCATTGTTCACCAAGTTTTGATGCCATCGTCTGTAGTGTCACAATTGGGTGGCCTAAAGGATGATACCAAAACAAAATTGGTGTAATATCATCTTGGAGCGTTTGAATTTTTCAGTTTTGAAGTTTATACCCTCTTATACAGCAAGTACTGAAGGTAGATATTACTTTCTGCCCTCTTCTTTCATTATCAAATTGTTGTGCAACACGAGTGATTCATAAGTTATTTGTAGTACAAATTCTTGTGTACAACTGTTGTATGCAAGTATGCAGCATTTCTCTCACGATGATTGATCAATTCACTATTACGTTATCCATTGAACAGGAGAAAGGGGGGTTTATTTAACTTTTCATACCAAAGTTATACCATGGACTTTATAAATTTTTTATGAGGTTGATTTGTGATCCTGGGTTATATATTTCTGTTATACTGTTTTTCTTTTTAATTCATCAAAGTGTTTGATTGATTCATTCTAATTCACTTATTACGATTGCACATCTTTTAATAGCATAACAATCCAAATCAGGAAAATGACTAAGCAGCCCTCCCCAACCAAAAAAAGAAAAAAAGTTTCAAATTTAAAGAGATGAGACATCAACCTTGGACATGATCTATATCAGTATGGTGAGGACTCGATTTCATCTTGTATTGTTAAAGTTGTTCATCTTTTCCTTTCCCATATATGCATGAACCTTCCCAATACCCCAATAAAAAGCAGCATAGCTAGATTTGGCGTTGCCCACAAAATCTACTTGTAAAATCTTTGCAAACACCTCCTTGTCTTCATTGGATATTTCTTTCTGATCCATTTTATCAGATTAGTTTTCCTTTTCAAGGTTGATGCTAAATGAATACTTATGGGTCTAGGGAAGAAGACAAAGCACACCAGAGCATGATTTTTGTTTCAATTATTTCAAGAAATGGAAGTATATGATTTAACTCCACTAGTTTATAAGATAGTTCTATGACTCTCTCTCTCTCTCTCTCTCTCATAGTGAGGTGTGGTACAGTGAGGCCTAAAAACTGTTGGGAAGCCCTAGTCAATGATGACATTGATTCATTGAAGGGAGTTTTGGGAATATAAGAAACATACAAACAGAAAAGACTAAGGAAAATGATATATCATTAGCTACAGTAGGTCTGATCAGAAAGATATCTACACATTGTGAAATGGAAACTAGTGGGATATATAGCTGTATTATCATGGCCCTATGTGCTTCATGTTTGGGATAAGTTATGTATGGAGGGTGGGAGCAAGTGATCGCCCAACCACACTTAATTGAAGCTACACAGTACTCCAGTTCTATGCTTGCATTTGTGAGGGAAAGAAACCAATTCTATGTTATTTAAGCCATTTTAAGAATGAGTTTTTTTGAAAAATTCAGTGTTTACGTTTCGTTTCAAAGAGTATTGTTGTAAAAACAATATGTGAAACTCGAAAATCTCAAATCATTCAAGTGTCATTGTGTAAATGAATTAGCATGCATGATGTTTCTGATAAAACAATACATATGTAAATTTGTGCTAGCTAGCTAAAGAATTAGATAGCTAAACAATTTTTTTTTGTTTTTGGAAAAGTGCTATACAATTTCTGATTTAGCTAAATCTTTGTAAGCTATGATTGGGGGGTCAGAGTTACTAGCTAATTTCCATGCAGTCAATTCTTCAAGATGCTCTTCTTGTGGCTGCAATCCTTTCTAAGTTGGGTTTTGCTCATGACTTTATAGTTTGGTCTCTTCTGCTTAGCACACTACTGCCGACTGCCGTGACTATTCACCATCGGAATCTTTCCTTTTGATAAATTCACTCATCTAGCTGTTGTAGTGGGCTGGGTTCTCCTGTGGGTGGGCGACAGTGTCATGGTTAATTGGTTATGATATTTTGATAATTAGTGCTAGACTGCTTTAAGGAGAATGTCATGTATGTTCTTGTTAGAGCCAACTTACAGCTAGCGGCTTAATGAGAAATCTCTTACCGATTTATGTATTTTCTAAGTCGATGAATCGAATTATGCACATACATAAGAACTTTAATTTTTCTTAAAAGAAGAAGCCCTACATGTAGTGACACTCAATGATCATGCATCACTATATAGAAGGTCGACAAATATAAGACATGTGAAGCAAGAAAAAAAGTGGCCCGAAGAAAGGCATGCAGTGATGCTAGCTATATAACAGCCTAAAAGGGAGATGGAGCCGGCCGTCTCTTTGCTTCATCATGCATAGAAGAAACAAAAACAAATTTTACAGTAATTCTACTGTCGTGTTTCATGAAATCCAAAGAACTGCCAAAGGATTGGCTGGCCTTTGATCGAGATGCATGCATGATATTTATAAACATAAAGCACTTGAGTGCTGGTTGGACAACTTGAACTACATGCAACTAAGAATCTAAGCAAAACTCAATCATACCTGCGCTACCTACTACTGCTTAAAGAAATTTTTATTTTTCACTTTAGTTATTCAAAGAGATTTTTTTAGTAAAGTAAATAAAAGAGATCGAGGGAGACGGAGATGAGAAAGAAAAGATAAAAACAAAATTTTGACCAAAAGAGATTGAACGATCGTCAGTTACAAGCAAGGTGCTAAAATGCATGTAAATGTTGCTCTCTAGCAAGCATGACTCTGATTAGTATCATGTTACACAAACCTACTACTAAACCCCAAAAGATTTACAGTTAACCAACAATCTAGATCAAACTCACACGATTCTAATAATATGCTTTATCCTTGATTTTCAGTGTACGTCTTGGTTGCTCACACTAGCACTACTTTTACATTCATGTATGCAAAAATCCAGCCCAATATTCTCAATCCAAGTGTCCAACCACTGCAATTCCAGAACCAATTTGGGATATATTTTAACATAAAATTGAACCAACTAAAGCCCATAATGTCGGATTCTTTGCCTGATTCGCAAGTATAGAATGCAGCACATAAAAGTGGAGATGGAGCATATCAGGAACATCAATACTTTGCCTCGTATGGAGTTAACCAGCTGATCTTATTCATTGCATATGTAATAATCCATCTGTTTCTCTCACAAATTGTCTACATTCTGAAATCCATGGCCTCACTAATCCAACATTCAATAGGAGCTTATTGCCTCAGATCAAAGAAAAGCTCCATCAACATCAACACAACTACTGCTACTGCAGCACTCGATGCGAAAAGTCATAAGGTCAGTAGTACTTCTTTTCAGTTACCATTGACCATCGAAAAGACGGCTACGATTACGGCTTCAAATGTCAATGGAAAAAAACTCAAAGATGAACAATGGAGAGTGTTCGGAAGTGATGATGATGGATCATGTGGGATAGCACCTATGCCAGCACCTCCTTCTGCCGGGGAATTGGCTAAAGATTTCTACAATGCCATCAATTCCAAGGACATAAGCAAATTGGATCCACTTCTAGCAGATAACTGCCACTATCAGGATCTTGTGTTTTACGTTCCCTTTGAAGGAAAAAAACAGGTTGGTTTTTTATGTTTATATTCTTTCTAGCTTCATCTCATACATTGTGATGCATCTGTGATGGCAAATGGGGCCAAGTTGGTATTGGTTGGATTTGTCGAAATAGTGAAGGAAGGCTAGTGGAAGCTATGGGAGAGAGGATCTCTGGGAGGTTAAAACCACGAGCTGCGGAGCTTTTATGTGTTCTAAAAGGTTTGGAATGGGTAGTAGAACGTGGGTGGAGAGATTTATGGGTGGAAACGGATTGTCTGGAGGCTGTAAGGTTAGTTAATGGCTCTGAAGAATGTCTTGCTGATGAGGGATTACTAGTGGAGAGGATCCGCATGCTGTTGGGTGCTCTGGAGATTCAAGGGATCCATCATGTGGGACGAGTGGCTAATATGGCTGCTAATGAAGTGGCAAGCTTTGTATCTCGGGGTCACGGGCGGTATAGTTGGTTAGGGGCTGAGCCCAGTTGGCTCATGGATGTCATTAATAATGACGGACCCATAACTAGTACGGTTAGTAGGGAGGAGAGTGGAGAATTCTTGTCCACCACCGGTCATTCCCATAATTTGTAGTTTGGTTTAGTTGATTGAATAAATGAATTTTCTTCTCATAAAAAGAAAAAAAACTTCATCTCATACGTTTTCTCCGATTAGAAATTTTTTTCAAAGAGCAAATACGTACGATTTAACATTGCTATTTTAGGTACCAACTTTGTATCTACTCTGTCATTCTATATGAAGAACGTCTTGGTTCCACACTTATAATAATTTGATTAATTTCTCTACTTACAATCCTTTTCTTATTAGACCTTTTCAGCATTGTTTGGTTAATTCAATGAATTGAAGAATTTGTGCAATGTATATAACAGGGTGTTGTCCCCTTCTTTGCCAAGATGATGGATGCAATGGGACCCAATATTGTTTTCGTCATTGATAATGTCACGGAAGGCGCAAAATTGACTGCCAGTGTAATTTGGCATCTAGGTAAATTTTTAAGGTTGTAAATTTTGTTAACATGGAGTTCTTAATTGTTAATATGTAGTTTTTTTTTCTCCTTAATTAAGGTTAATATGCAGTTCTTGACTTTGTGAAATTACAGAGTGGAAACATAAAGTTATACCCTTCGCCACGGGCTGCACATTCTTCGAATACGAAGAATATGATGACGGACGTCTATTGCTTAGGTATCCTTTCCTGTTTTTGAATAACCTTAAACTTGATCATGATCAACCAATATACTTCAGCTATTCTCCTAGATTCACGGACTAGTCTACTATTGAAAGTAAATAGTACTTGTTTGAAATAATAACATAACCTTTTCTCCCCTTTATAAATAGGAGGTCGTGAGTTTCAAAATTATTTAAAGTAGAGAATTAATTATTTAAAGTAGAGAATTTTGGTTGATTAATAACGTGGCTTCAAAATTTAGATTTAGGGGATTTGCTAAAAAGTAGAGAGGATCGGTAGAATCTCCAACTATAAATTTTCTCTGAGTTTTTCTATTGGGACCTTTAAATTTACTCACATAACCTCTATCTCTTTTGAATTATTGAATTATATATATATCCTCTTATAAAATGATAATTATAGACAATGAATTATAATAAACTAGCATTTTCTTTATAGACCTCTCAACCAGTTATTTTAACTTTATTTTAACTTATGAGTTAAGCTCATCCATGGCAACAATCCCTTTCCAATCAAAACATCACAACTAGTGATCCACATAAGATTTTTGCACCTACTTTTAAAAAATTGTCATTAATGGAGACACAATTCGTTGTTTCAGAGCCTCCAAACAAGGTACAATTTGAATGTATGAACTTTGATGAAAAGGCTAAAAGAGAAAATTCTAGTCCTCTTATTAAGTTCTTAGTTTAGATTTTATTCAAGGTTTGGTTGGAGGATCAGAGTTTTTGGGTGGGAGATCAACGGTGGTTTTTGGTTTTGTCTTTTTCGTTTTTTGTTTGTTTGTTTATTTTTTCTTCTTGAGTTTGGGTTATTAGTTTATTGCTGCTTTTTTTTTATTCTGGGTTACTGCTGCATGTTTCTTAGTGACTTAGATTGAGTTAATATTAATTGTTTATGCTACTTTGGCCGTAGAGGTTTTGTTGTCGATGGTTAGTTTTACTATCTCCAGAGTGGATTATTATATCCTCCTTTTTTTGTTGTGGTTACTACTGCATGTTGCTTAGTGAATGAGAGGGTCATGACCATTTGATTCATGAATGAAAGTTTTAGAAATTTTTGTTGGGTAAGTTTTTAGGTTTGCATACAAAAAAAGAAAGAAAAAAAAGGAGCTGTAGTGAGTGAATTAGAAGTATCATTAGCAATTTGTTGCTTTGTATCTAAATAATATAATTGAGGTTATAATAGAAATTCAAAAGGAGGTCTAGTGAGCAAACTTTTTTATTTAAAAGCAAAAAAGAGGTGTAGAGAGTATGAGATGTCAAATGAGCAAATTTGAAAGTCTCAACAGAAATTCTCATTTTCATTTCTTCTTTTTGATATATTACCTAATAAGATAATCTATGTGTGCAGGAAAGCAACGGGCATGGCAGAAATCCCATTCAAACCTGGTGATTTCGTATTGGTACGGATCAATTATTATCCTTTATAATATATGGTTCATCAGAAGAGTTTCTGCTATAGTCCGGCTGCTATAGCATAGATATATATATATATATATATATATATAACTTTGCTCAGGTGAGGATATCCGCACCTAAGAAAAAGGTGCGGATTTCAGTTTTGACCCACTTTCCGATCATATTTTCACATCTTAGCTGTTTAGTTTTTAGATCTTAATGTATAGATCATCTCTATAAAATTTCAGCCAATTTGATGATCGTTAAGGCATTCAAAACTGCAATTTACACGAACGAACCGAATCTGTCAAACTGGAACCGTTCGTGTTAATTGTTGTAAATTGCAGTTTTGAATGCCTTAATGATCATCAATTTAGCTGAAATTTTGCAGAGATGATCTATACATTATGACCTAAAAACTGAATGGTTAAGATGTGAAAATGTGATCGGAAAGTGGGTCAAAACCGGAAATTCGCACCTAAGCAAAAAGTGCGGACGTCCGCACCGAAGAAGCGCTGTGTATACATATATATATATATATATATATATATATATATATATATACATACATATATATATATATATATATATATATCAAATTTTTCACAAATTCAATGGTGAGCGAATCTGGAGTTTTATCGTTCTCTGAAGTCCTATATAACTTTCATAATTCCTTGATTGACTGACCTTGTTTATTACATATATCTGCAGAAAGTTTTAAAGTCAGCAAGTACCTTCTTCGATCTTTACCCAATGGCAGCAGAAGGTAAGCATCGATTCAGTGAAATACTCCATCCTTAGTCCACAAGATGATAGACAAAGATAATTATTACTGAAGTTGTAGTGTACAGGATGCAATTAAATTAAAAGTCAGCAACAATCCAAATCCTATATTTTGAAAGGAAAAGGAAAAGGAAAATTGTTCTTTCTTAATGATTGCTGGCTGGTTTTCCGTTGCAGCTTTATTGAAATCTCATGAGGATGACCCGCACGAAGGATTATCTTCGTTACTAGATAAGCTTTTCGGCAGGCGCTGAACTGAAGTGCATGCGACCAAGAAGTGAAATTCAAAGAGTACTAGCAAAATTGTAGTCAGAGATATGGGCCAAAACATCTTTATATGGTTCTCTTCCATAATTCTATATATGTTACCATTTGAATAAGGGTGTGGCTATTGTCACCCTACTAATTACTTTGTTCACCTTACAAAATTATTATTTATTGAAAAACTAAAATACTCTATATAAATTTATAATAAAAGATAATATCTTATTAAAAATTATAATTTATTTTTTTGTTACACACTACAGAACGTATAAATCAATTTCCTAGACAACTCGAGAGCAATGGCACATGCCTCATGCACCTATTTCCAAAATCCTAAAGCTCTGCTAGGGCTTGTTTCGTTTCAGCTTCTTTGTTGCCGGAAAGAGTAAAGGGTGGCCGCCATGGCCGGGCTTCTGCATCACCCTCTGATCTCTCCCTTCATCTCCTTTTCTACCAAGTGTCCACAAAACCATGTTACTAATTCAATTTCCTAGACAGCTCGTTGCAACCCATAACTTTGAAACCCAAATCTGCTGTCTTATCCTACCCAGTTCACTCATTACCTACAAACATCAGTTTGCCTTCAATTAATTTTTTTCAAGGAGATACGCACCTCTGCATGTCTGAACTCTGCATTTAATGCTAGCATTTCCCGGGAAGAATTCTCAACTTGAGGTAGATTGAAGACTGGTAGGTCACTCTATTTGCTAATCCTTTCCAAATCTAATGGCCAGGTATGCCTTCTCTCTATCCCATTTATTTATTACTACCCTAGATTCTTAAGGAATAGCTCTTGGTTCTAATGCTCAGAGGGATTACTGAAACGTTACCTCTTCTCTCTGAGGGACTATAGGGTGGTATCATGCCCTAGAATCCACTTGCATTTACTCAGACTATTGAGTGATGCTCTTTTCTGTTTCTGATGGTATGCGTGCCTTGTTCTTGTTGCCAAACAAGGCTTTTCATCTTCTAATCCAGACTCAGATGATACTATTTATTGGTACTTCTTTAGGATTTCTGGTTCCTCAAAACCCTAGCTCTATCTCTCTGTTTTAACCTTAACCTTGCAACAATGGCATTCAGCCATAATGCTAAAGCCCAAGCTAACTCCTCTAGAGCAAGAGTCCCCACTGTTTTTAACCCTTATCCAAGACCAAAGTAGAATGAGCCCCCTTTTGTCACCAACATTGATGACACAAGGATTGTTGTGGAAAGGAACCAAACCCAAGTCTTTTTTCCCAAAGATCCTATCGCCCACAAAGAGTATCTCAACAACTGTTGTTTGCCGCCAAAATCTTTTCCAAGAAGGTCTCTGCTAGAGGTGGCAAACAGGCTGCTAAGCATGAGCACTGCACGTGCCTGACACATTTAAAAGCAGCCTGAAATGACCCGAGCCTATTAGTGGTCCGGCATGACTCGAGCACGTTAGAATACCATGTCAGGCTGGGCTTAAGAATATTGGCCCTACCAGGCCTGAGCACGACATATTGTGAGTCGGCCTGTTACAAATACAAAATTTCATTTTATTTTTAAAAATATTAAAAAACTACAATGAGATTTGAATATTCAATACCTTTATTCAAAATCTCATGACAATTCCACCAATCCAATTTCATTAATGTTGTCAAAATAGTGAAACAAAATATTATATCCTTGTTTTAACATACATATTTTTTTAGAATATTAAATATATGTTTATTAATAAAGACTAATCTCACAATAATACAACTATAGACTGAAGAAGAAAAATATGATACTAAATCTTCATTTTATTAATAAAGATTAATCTCACAATATACTAAAAATTAATATATATTTTTGAGTTTTTTCTTTCTTTCTTTCTTATAGTGAATATAAAAAATTATTAGAAAACTAATCTTTAAAAGTTAAGATTAAAACAATGTTGTGGAACTTTATTTATTTTAATTTTCTAAAAAGTGAAATAAAATTAATTTTTATTTACTCAAATTAGAATTTTAAAATCGTACTTTATAATGGTAGGCACGAGCACGACCCGACGCAATATGGGATCAGGCCATGGGCCGGACAGGGATTAATGTTTAAATGGGCCAGCACCAGCCCGACACGATAATAAATGGGCCGGCCCGAGCAAGGCGCGAAGCACGGCGCGAAGCACGACTAGACCAGCTTAAAATAGGTCGAGTCGGGCCGGGCCGACCCATTTGCCACCTTTAGTCTCTGCAAGGAAGATTGTGAGGAAGTGCAATCATCTTTGGTCTGGGCTACAAGGCCCTATGAAGATGGTCCAGATGTCCAACGGCAGGTTCTCCTTGGGATTTACTTATCAGCAGGACTTGAATTTTGTCTTTGCAAACAAACCTTGGTTTGTCAAAGAACGAATCTTCCATTTGAGGATATGGTCTCCTTCTTTTGACCCTAGAGAGTCTGAGATTGAAATCCTCACTCTTTGGGTTAGGCTGCCAAACTTTCCATTGCATTACTGGAGTTAGAAAGCCATTCTGCCCATCGTGAAGGTGGTAGGACATTTCATTAAGTTTGATGAGAACTGAGAATGCAGAAAACTACATCTTCAGAAGAGCCTGCATGGAGATCTATTTTAGAACTCATTTTAAGCGTGTGCCCGTGGTACATGAGGAAGATGAAGGTGATCTGCCATTTGAGATGGTAAGTAAACCTGCTAAGGTTTTAGTCTTATATGAAGACATGTTTGAGGTTTGCTTTTAATGTGGTAGTCACAAGAATAAGATAAAGGAGTGCCCCCAAAACAAGAAAGAAAAAGACTTTGTGATGATGGATAGAGAAGATGGAGATAATGACATTGAACTAGAAGGTATGGATGTAGACTCGAACGTGCAAATACTAGCCTCCAAAAATGTCATGGTGTACTTTCCTCAACCTGCCAAGCAGGATGCTGATGAGGAGGGCAAAATCAACAATACAGACCTCATCCCCTGTGTATAGGTTGGACCTACGTTAAACGAAGGAACCAGGCTACTTCCAAGGCTACACTGCTTCAAGTGATAACAAAGTTACGAAGGTTATTGGTACAGGAAAAAGTGCTGCAGGAAAAGGAAAGCTTGTTATTGGTAACAAGAAAAGCTCTTTGGTGAAACAAGGAATTTCGTTTGGGATTTAGCTAAAGGTCCAAGTACTATTGTCATTAGTGACAATGAAGAAGACAGCTCTTAGAAAGGCTTTAAGCATGACTCATTTTCTTGTGATGAGGAGGTGGTGAGTTCTTCTTCCAATAATGATAATTCCATACTTTCTTTTTTTTAACTTATCTGAAATAGCTAAACTTTATAGATTAATCTCAGTTTAGCCCCCTGAGGTTTGGGGGTGTCATCATGTCACCCCTTCAACTCTCAATTTTAAATTTTTACCTCCGAAACTTTCCAATTTCAACAAGTCATGTCCAATTTCTCAAATTCCGTCGAAATTGGACTTTAATTCTGACGATCTAACCTACTTTGAAGCCTTTTAAGGACACATATAAGTTTTTTTTGTCTTGAAATGACTATTTTAGCCCTCAAAGTGGGTTAGATCATCAGAATTAATGTCCAATTTAGATAGAATCTGAGAAATTGGACATGATGACTGAAATTGGAAAGTTTGGGCGGTAAAAATTCAAAATTGAGAGTCGAGGGTGTGATATGATGACACCTCCAAACCTCAGAGGGGTAAACTGAAATTAATCCAACTTTATAACAATGATGTGTATTTTGTCAATCCATTTCCTGAGGAACTCTACTCCCCTAAGGATGCAGTGGACTATAACTTTGCTAACTATGATTACCTCAATTTGTAGTTTGAGAATTTTAGTGATGTTAGAGGCTCGGATCTTGTTGGTAAGAGTGATGATATGAATGAGTTTGAGGTCAAGATGGTGGATGGAAACATGTCTCTTGTTTTCAGGGCTAATAGTTTGGACATGAGTACTGGATCAAGAAAGCGTACTGGGGACATGGTTGAGGATCACAGCATGGCAGAGGCTGTCTTAAAGCTAGGCTCAGGTTGGACAGATTTAGTTCGTCCATTAGTTTCAGCGAGTTAGATACCTTAACGATCATCAATTTGGCTGAAAATTTGTAGAGATGATCTATACATTAGTATCTAAAAACTGAACGGTTGAGATGTAGTTATGTGACCAGAAAGTGACCATAAACTCTAAATGCATACTTTAATTTCAAAGTAAAGCTCGCGCTAGATAGGAGCTACACACAGACACACAGTTGCAAAACACTTTGTTAGGGTTTCTCTGCCATCTTTAGGGTTTTGTGTGCAGACGAGACATCGGCCCTTTGATGTCTCCTCTGATCATTAGTGACACTGTCTAGCTTGTGGTCTGCAAGATAGGCAGATCACGGTGCTCTTGAGCTTTATCTCTATTATATCTGAAAATGGGTCAGATTTTGGTGGTCGAGCTTTGCTTTCGTTCGCAGTAGGCAGAGAATCTATACTACGCAATTCTTCGCTTTCTTTTGAATTAGCTTAGTGGTTGCTGCAATGGTGTTTGTTTTGTTCATCTACGTCGGTTTGTATCGAGATCTAGTTTTGAATGGTGCGGTGTGGCATCTCTTTTTGGCAGCATCAGTGCTCAAAGAGTGGTCTACGAACTATGTTTGTATCCAAGGGTAGTTTGATGTCTTCTTTTCTTGGATGAAGAATGAGGCTGTCCATGGGAGATAGAGGTTTCGGTTGAGAGGCAACTTCAATAACCTGTTACAACTTTACTCTGAAGCTGACTATACCCCCTAATTGGTTTAGAAGGGAGAAAGTTCTTTTGGGCTTACGATATAGGGCTCAAACTCTAAACTTCTCTGTTTCTATTTGGGTATGGGCTAGACTGGCATCCCTTGGTCTTTTGATGTTATAGTTATGGCAAACTCATTCCATTGGCTAGTGTTGGTGTACACCAATTGAGGTCTTATGAGTTAATTGTTGAGTCATGTAACATTACATAGGTCAGGGTTTTAATTTTAATTTTTAATTTCAGTTGGTTTGAATAAAGTGCAAACCAAGTCTTGAAAGGTTGTTATTTTCAAGGTTGCCTATATGTGTCGATGTCCTAAAAGTCATCTCTTATGACATTGTTGGACTCAATGACTTGAATAGTGGTTACATATAACCTACTAAAGCAATACATAACCTTCTCTAATACCCGTTTTCATCCATATTCATTAGAGGTAATGCAAAGGAACTCATGTCCATTCTCACTATATGTTTTCACATGAAAACCATTGGCTCTAATATCTCTAAACTTCAAAGGGGTTCTTCCGGCCATAAGGCATAACCCTGATTTTAAGCCACATGTAACTAGGGCAGTAGCCCTTGTTTTCGGGGCTTGAACCCTAACGACTGTATCACCCTAATGTTGACTGTCCTAATAAGCAATCAATGTTTTTACTCAGTTTCCCTTACAAAAATGCATTTTCTATTGTTTCACACAATGCAAACAAGAGTTTCGATTAATAAAAAGGAGTAAGAACATGCACGTCCCTTTATCACCCGCTTTTTAAATTTTCTGTACGAATCAACATATTTATCATGTTTAAAGTCTAAACACAGTAGAGCATGTCATGGGATTTTAAAGACCATTGATCTTCAATATATTTATCATATTTTGCTTTAGATAGATACTAACCTCTTAACATCTGCTCCGCACATGTAAATTTACTGTTTTTTTCCCTTAAAAAACTAAATTGTAAATCTTGTGTATGAATATTCAATCCTATATTTGAGGGTAAGTTTTTAGATTTTTGCAACCCTAAGAGACTACAGTAGTCATTCCCGTAGAAACCCCAAACCCTAGCCTCTCCTTTAAGGTTGCGCACCCTTTACCACCACAAGCATGACATCCATTGACGACGTTACGGCGAGTTTTGCTGCTTCCCTAGCCTAGCGGGCTCTGATGTTGTGGACATCTCCCATTTGAATGGCACAGGATACAGGCCAACCTCTCAAGCTTTTCTTCTGGCCAAACCTCTGACGAAGAAACAGTTTGGCGACCCAGATCTCCAACGTCATTTTCAATGTATATGGGTCCTTGAGGGAGGCTTCAAGGTGCAGGACCTCACACAGGGATGGTATGTTTTCACTTTTGATTAGAAAAGAGATCTGAACAAAGCACTCTGAGAAGGGCAGTGGTACTTTAGTCGTGCCCCTGTTCTAGTGCAGCAATATGATGGCTTCGAGGATCCGTTTGCTGTTCTAATGAACCTGCTCTTCTTTTGTGTTAATATTACAGGTATTCCACCAACCCTAGAAGAGGAAAAAAAACCATCATGAATGTTGCATCTGCTGTGGGAAAATATCTGGATTTTTATCAATAGTTATTTAATAACAAAGGCCATATTACGGTTCATTTTGCACATGCTATCTCGCATCTCTTCTTTCTGAAGAGTATGCTAAAAATTATCCAGGTGTTGTGAAAGAAACAACCTTTTTCTTTGAGAACTTACATGGCAAGTGTAGGGCTTGCAATCTTATTTTCCATGAACATAGAGTATGCCCTAATGTTGATGCACCCGTAGGGCATGCCAATGCTGATGAATAGGTTACAACTGGTGCAACTCTGACCTCCCAATTCCCTAGATTCTCTGATATTCATATCCAAAATGATGCTTTCAAGTTTCAAGGAGCGTAGGCAACTATACTGCCTCCAATTGCTTGAAACTTGTTTGGTACTCTAACTATGCGCAAACCTCGTTGTCCCATTATGATGAGAAGTGAAGATTTGAGTCTTGCGGAAGAGAACAACACCTTAGCCTTAATCCTAATGTTAACTAAACAATCTGCTGCCAAGAGAGGCCGACCCATATCGCCCTCCACATCCCTAAAAAAGCTGAAAATTCACTTTGGTGAAGGGGACACTGCATCCAGTTCATCTATGCTACCAAAGAAGCTGAAAGTCTAGGAATTTTACACCAAATTCTCTACTAAGTCTCTAGGTTTGATTGAAGCTCCAGGGGATGTCGTAGTCCCTAAGGAAGGTCTGATCCCAAAGGAAGCCATGCAATTGGTCAAGGTGGAACAAAAGAAGAAGAAAGGAAGACCTTTGGGGTCGAAAAACAAGAACCCCTCCAAGACTAAAAAGGTTTCTACTAAAGAAGTGCTTAGTGTGATTTGCCCTAGTAAGCGAGCGTAAGCCTCCTAGCCCTAGCACTAAAGGTAAGGAGAAGATTTAGTTTATTTTCTTTTGAACTATGCATATTTCTTTGTCTTTGGTAACATAGTTTTGAGGCTTTCTTGAATAAGTGAGCATGAGTACCGTCAAATGATTGGACTAATCTATGTATCGCTGTGGTTCTCACCACAAACTCTTTATCTACCCATAGATAGTAGATGATGATATGTAAGGGCCCTTTCTGGCTTGAGTATTAATATATCAATATGACATTATTTAAAAAAAATCCTATATTTGAGGAAATTTCTGTAAAAGTAAATTGGAATTTGAATTGGTTTACTCATTTCATTTCATAGCCCCTTTATATAAGGAAGGAATTACAACGGAAATATCAATTACAATGATGACATTAATGCTGATTGATCCGTAATCGATGCTGATTGATTTGTAATCCCTGATTCCTTGATTCCCTCTCCGTTAGGTACTTTGACGAAGGCACATAATGTTATTTTCCTTTAACACTCCCCCTTCTGCCAAGTTAAGGACGAAATGGTGCATGAGTTGTTGCCTCACTAAAAACCTTACCAAGTAACAATAAAAACTCTGTAGGACAAAAAATACACCTTGATCAAAGGAAAAGAGCACAATATATCTTTTACATTTGAGGATGACATATGTGTGTTAGACTCCTCTTGACGTCTACACCTCCCCCTAATCCTTACATTAATCAAGGGAGTTTGGAAAGTCTTCGCATTCCTATGCTTTTCACATGTTTCTCAAATATGGCTTTAGGCAATGATTTTGTGAACAAATCTGCAACATTCTCCTCAGACCTTACTTGATTCACTTGAATCTTGAGGAGAGCTTGTTGTTGGTGATTGTAGAAAAACTTTGGCTATATGTGTTTTGTATTATCACCCACTACTAGAATTTTGGTCTTAGACATCACGACAATTACATCGGTGAGGAATTCACGCGATGTAAAAAAAGGTCATTAACATCGATTCCTCAAATTTTGATTTATATGCATATAATTGACACCATTTATTACTGTTGACCGATGTCTACAATTTGATTATGAAACTTTAAAAAACGCGGAAAAAATTAAGTTAAAAATTTTGACACGCGGGGAACAAAATTTCCATTCCACCCACACTTTGTCAGTTTTCCCACTTCTATCTCACTCACTTTTATCTCCCAATTTTCACACACTCCCTCTTCCTCGGAGCCCTAGCTCTTTCCTCCTTCCTCTTCCGCTATCTTTCCACGGTAACCACCGCCTCCCTCTTCGGTCTCTCCTTGATTAACGACCTCCTCCCTCTCGCCGGCACCATTACGTCTGCCTGCAAGCTCTCTCTCTCTCTCTCTCACTCACATATATTTTTGTGGCTCATCTCAGAGGTGCAACCTGGCGTTGACTCATCGGAGGAAGGCGAAGAACATGGTGGCGATGGTGAGTCCACCCCAGTAGTCGGAGATCGGTGACAGATGAGACAAAGTCCTCCAGATCTACTTTCTCTCTCCTCCCTCTCTATCTTGTCTGTGCTTTTCTTTCTTCTCTAATGAACTAGATAAATCTAGTAGCTAACCAAGCTTGGATGGGATGCGGATTTGAAATGTAGAGGAAATTTATGCTGTGCCATTTTATTTTTTTGATGATTTGGGAGCTGAATTTTTGATGTTTGAGGTTATGTTTTGTTGCAGAGATGAGTGAGTCGGCGAAGGTTTTGTACATAGTGGTGGTGGATGGTGAGGATGATTTGTTGGGTTGTTTGTGATTGATTGGTTCATTGTTGAATCCCAAGGTTTGAGATTTTTTGTTATCTGGGTTTTGTTCTTCTTCTGTTAAAGTATGAATTGTTTTGGTGAGAAGTTTGCTGGGTACTTGATTCATGGTGTGGTTGACTGGTTCAGTTGTGTTTTTATACATGGTCAGCAATTATTTGAATTGAAAATTTTGCATCTGGCTGGTTTGATTTTATTTGTTGTTTTATATTATGGGTTTATGATAAGATTTACTTGGAATATATTAAGCATGATGGTAGCTTTCGATGACTTGCTTTATCTTTCTTATATCCCAAAAATTACAATATAACATTAGTGGATACAATCGGTGTGCCCCAGTTTTCTGCATATTTTAATTTCAACCCACAAGTAGTCTATATTAGCTATATATTTGTGGTGTATATTCATTTGCTTCACAGGTTTGCACATTCCATCTGGTTGTAAAAAGTGCTGCATCATTGTTTGGCGATAAGGATCCTGTAAAATTGGAAACAGAATCTATGCTCAACGATCTTATAAGGTAGTTGCTATTCCTTGTCATTCCATGCTAGTGTACATTTTAGGTCTGACATGTTTTCAGTTTCAAGAATTGGTAGAGAAATGATATTTTATCCTTCATGTTATTTTTAATCTTCTTAAGCCAGTTATCTGTCAAGACTTAAAATATGTTCGTGATCAACAGTACCTTGCTTTTGTTTGCAAACAAAATGTTTGGATACAGCATTTCTCATATCATCTTAAGAGAATAGAGGAGGGAAACAGAAATGATTTGCTCAATCATGCACTATTTAAGTATTATAGAACTTTTTTTTCCTCTTCCTTTTATCTATCTCTCAGGTCTTAAAAGTGGTATAGATTCCAATGCATTGGAATATATTAATTCATAACTATTGTCTTTTTTATTTATTTTAAATTTTATTTATTTTTATAGTAGTGATTTCTTTATGGGGGCATTTCCAGGGCTTAGTGATATGGTGCACTGAAATATTTGCATTTCTTATGGCATTCGATAAGAATATGAACTTCAGGGCTCGAAGGCTTGAGGCTTTGTTTTGATAACAAAGGCATGTAGAAATTTGACTGTTAAAGTCAAAATGATTTCCCCTGGTGGCCTGGCCCATGTACTAGGCACTAGCTTCGCTCAATAGAAGCTGCCATAGTGGCCTTGAGAAAGGAGTTTCTCCTGAATTGGAGAGCTGGGATAAATTGACATTTGAATTGTAAATATCATGTTTAGCTGTGTTCTTTTCCTCGTTTTTGGACACACTTCTATGTAAGACAAAGAAAACTTGTAGTCTGTTGTACTTTGTATCTGTGTAAGACAAAGAAAACTTGCAACTGTCGATAATCACCTTTAAGCTTTCCCTCACTTCTTTCCCGTCATAAGGTTGTCTAACATTCTTTTCAAATAGGTTCCTGGGAAGATAAAACTTGTACTGGAGTACTGCAGAGGAGGTGATCTTTCTATGTACATTCAACGCCATGGAAAAGTACCTGAAGCTCTTGCAAAGCACTTTATGCAGCGGCTAGGTTTTTTTCATTTGTCCATTTAGTTTCCAATTTTCCATTAATTTGGGTCTCTTGGCACCCTTATTTTAAACTCTTGACCTTGTTGTTTGATATGGATCTCCTACTTTCTACAATAGTCTTTGTTGAGTTACACTGTTAAAGTGTGCTGACTCAATATTTCATGACTTAACGTTGATTCCTGAGTGTAGAAAGATCCACATGTTTGTCTATAATTGACCATAATCTTGAGAACTTTTCCAACCCGAACATAAATGTGGTAGGGTTTCTTTAGTGTAAATTCCTTGTTTGCTTGCACACTCTCAAGCGTATAAACTATCTTGTTGTGGAATTGGCAAGAGGATAACCCTTAATTGTATAGTGTTCCATTCTTAATTGTATATAATCCATTGTGGGGAGAAGTGATGATTTGTTTTTGTTTCTGTGGCTATCATCATGCATTTTAAATTGTCAAAAGCTTGGATATTCTTCTTTTATGGTGTTTTTTTGTTTAGTTATTTGGAATTTGAGAGAGCATGTATGTAACATGTTTTGTTGTTTCTCCTCTCCTTAGCTAAAGCTATAGATGAGTATGCCAGTACGTCTTAAATCTAAGGCAGCAGAATCAAATGCTGAAGCAGCAAATGCGGATCCTAGGTTGGAGGCTATCATGGAGAGAATGTTGAGCAAGTGTGCAAGCTTATGAGCTTTTAAATGTAAAATTTGTTCCCCTAGCTTTCTGACCATTTTTTTCATTTTAGGTGTAAGTGCCTTTTTTGTAAATTGTAAGGATCATGATCAAATACATAAACTAATGTAATGCCCCAATGTTACAACTACTCTTGAATCATTTTATTTTGAGAAATGTGGATTGAATACCCTAGCATTTGTTACAAATCAGTTTATAACTATAAAAACAAAGTAAATAAGAACTGATACATCAGTTCTAAAAGAAAAAAATCGATGTCTGACCAGCTCATGGATATCAAAATATTATGGCAGAACCGATGTCCCAAAGCCTAGTGCACATCGAATATAACCTATTGATTGATGTTCTATGTAAGATTGGACATCAATACAGATTCAATAAACGATGTCTGAAGAGTTACCGGACATCGATACAGAATGAGAACTGATGTGCCAAAGACTAAAGGACATCGTTTGTGTTTTGAAAAATGATGTTAAAATGTAAAGTTGTGCTGCTAGGCCTATACTTCATTAAGTATTAAATGTTAAAATATGAAGGTTTAACGATAGCTAAACACATCAATTTGTGATCATAATAACAATTTAACATCGATCCTGGATGCTAAATCGATGTCTATTTTTGTGGGGGACATCGGTTAAAAACCGATGTCTTTTTTTCCTGATCTTTAACATCACCCACTAAGACATCGGTAGATTTTTTTTTAACATCGGTTTTTGGCCGATGTCTAAGGCCAAAATTCTAGTAGTGACCCTTGATATAGCTCAGCTTCATCTGTTCGATACAAGCTGCATTATCTTCATAAATGCACGTAGGCTCTTCAGTGGTAGAACTCAATATCCTAGCTTCATCGAATATGTGTAATGATAGCTCTTAACCATATACACTCAGAACCGCCTCATGTAGAGCATTGATCTCTGAGTGGTTCGAGGAGGTAGCCACAAGGGTTTGCTTGGTTGATCTCCAAGATATCACCGTATTCCCAATGGTAAATACATAACCAGTTTGGGAACGACCTTTATGTGGGTCAGAGAGATACCCAGCATCAGCAAAACCGACCAAAACGTCATTTTGCGTTTCGGTGTAGTGAGTGGCGCTTTCGCCATCAACATTTCCTTTAGGGATTGCAGTTCCATCTGTGGTCCTTCATGTCTCTCTATAGAGAAGGAACAATCCCAAGTCAATGGTTCTTTTTAGGTATCGAAAAATATTCTTGATACCATTCCAATGACGCTGCGTTGGCACTGAGCTAAATCTAGCTGACAAGTTCACTGAGAATGCAATGTCTGGTCGAGTACATTGGGCTAAGTACAATAATGTGCATATTGCACTTAGATAGGGAATTTCAGCTCCGAACACCTCTTCATCATCCTCCTTTAGATGAAATGGATCTTTCTTTGCATCCAAACTTTGACCGATCATGGGAGTGCTAGCAGGATGCACTTTGTCCATGTTAAATTGCCTGAGCATCTTTTGGACATACGCAGACTGGAGTACCTATTATGTTCATATCATCAACATATACAGCTACAATTGCAAACCCGGAACTTGTTTTCTTTATGAATACGTAGGGGTACATTTCATCGTTCTTATATCCCTTCCCAATCAAGTAGTCGCTTAGAATGGTATACCACATCTGCTCGGATTGTTTCAATCCGTAAAGTGAGTGTTTCAACTTAATTGCAAACGCACTCCGTAGTTTAGAGTCACTTGACTTGGGTAATGTAAGGCCATCAGGCACTTTCATATATATATATATATATATATATATATATATATATATGATTCAAGATCCCCATAGAGATATGCAATAACCACATCCATGAGCTACATTTCTAGTCCTTTGAAAACTACCAAGCTAACTAAGTAGCGGAACGTTATAACGTCCATTACGGGAGAGTATGTCTCTTCGTAGTCAATTCAAGGGCGTTGTGAGAAACCTTGCGCCACAAGGCGAGCCTTGTACCTCAAGACTTCATTCTTCCCATTACGCTTTCTGACAAAGACCCATTTATATCTTACAGGCTTTATACTTGGTGGGGTTAGTACTACAGGGCCAAATACCTGTCTCCTTGCCAGAGAATCTAATTCTACCTGGATTGCTTCTTTCTATTTAGGCCAACCTGCTCATTGTTGACATTCTACAATAAAGCATGGTTCGATATCATCATGCTCTAAGATTTCTGGAGCAATAGTGTATGCAAATATATCATCAATATGTGTGGAAGATCTTTTTATCAACTCATACGCACTCTCATAATCTATTAAGATTTCTTCATTCTCTAGAGTCATTTAAATCATCGGAGCGCCCTCCAGTATTAACTCATGGACATAACTATAATCAGAGCCAATCTCATGAGATGGATTCTCTACATTGATGATTAATAGATCAGTTTGTGCCTTACTCGCCCTCTTCTTCCTTTGGGAGTATCAATCAAACCAAGTGGCCTCCCTTTCTTTCTTTAGGGAGCCATGGCCTCAACCACACCTCCACTAAGTGTGGTTACAACACCTCCATCTGTGGCGTCGTGCCACTTGTTAGGGACTTCTAACCTTGCAGGCACATTTGCAGTTGGTATATGTGATCTCGTCACTTTTGCGATATCAGTAAACGCAATGGGCATCAAATCTGCTACATTCTAAAGATTGATTATTCCTTTCACTTCACTTTCACATTATGAAGTGCGGGGATCAAAATGAGATAGAGTGGGGACAAACCAAGACAGTTCCTGTCGTTCCCTTGGAAAATCCTTTTTCCTATCTCCCCTTAACGACGGGGAGACTATGTTGGTATAGATACATCTTAGGCACAAGTATCGGAAGCACAAGGTCACTAGTCACGTGGAGTGATGCCGATAATGCCAAATACACGATGCCGATACCACACACTAGTGGTATCGGGTGGACCACAGCTAGTCCCATATTGGAAATAAAGGGGTGACAAGCCCATCTCTACACTATAAATACATGTCTCTCCACTCATTCAAGGTAAGCTACTACTCTCCATTTACTCCTACCTAGTCTATTCTTACATGTATCTGACATAGGTATCAGAGGGTCGAAGATCGGCTAGCCCGGTCTTCCCTCTGACCTCTATTCATGGTTTTGGCAGGTACGGATATCAGAGGTGGAAGCTCTCACGACAGCCCCGTTTCTACCACATAAACATTTGGCACTAGAAGAGGGCCGTCCTAAGTGGAAAACAGCCTCATAGCTCACCATGAGCAATTTCACTAGAAATTTTTTTTTCCGACCGCCCAGTTCTCTCTCTCCTCTTGGATTTCCCTCCGCCTGCGCACCAGAGTACACCTCCTTCACATGAAAATCATGCTTTCTCAGTATCTGTTTCACAAGAGATTGAGGAGAGAGAAAGTAGATATGAGATTCCTCTTTCTCCTAAGTAGATCTGAGATTCCTCTTTCTCCTCCATGGTTGATATCTTACACAAGTACGCAGCTCACCTCATTCACACTCTCTCAGGCCAACATCAAAAGGTTTATGGGTTTTGAAAAATCAAGCTTTTCTTTAGCTCCTCAGTTTCAGTTTATAGCAATCTTTGAGGAGAGAGAAAGTAAATATGAGTTTCTCTCTCTCCTCCATCACTGCTCTACAAACACCGCCACACAGCTTACCTCCACCACTACTATACTCACCAGCCTCTGACAAGCCTGGCCCTCAGGTAACGCTGGAAAATATCTCACTAGTCATCGCCGTAAGCACCTAGCTATTTTCTCTGGGCACCCACGACCCTTGCTTTCTTCTCTGGGCATCACTATAGCACACAAACAACACCATATCACCCTTCCAAAATCACAGCACTCCCAAACAAATTTCTGGGTTTGGAACTCGGTTTCTTCCCTCTCTGATGGTTGGCAAACTCCGATCAACCCCGCAGCTCACCAAGACCACTATTATATTAGCGAGCCTCTAGTGAACTCAACCTAACAGCCGCATTGACCGGCGATGTCAAGAGAAGCGTGAACATGCCACCAAGTCCACGATCCGGGCCTGGAACTACTGACGCTCTAGATAACGAGGGCATGGTTTTTGAGATGCTCTCGGCAACGGAAGTCTAAGAGACCCAACCTACGGTGTGCAAATTGGTATCACTAGCTGCTGTGATGCCGCACCAACTCCACTAGTATCGCTGTCGTACGTCACTCTCTTTACCCCAATTACTCGGCATAAGCTAAAGTACCAACTCCTCGATAGTCCCCACATTTCTCGGGTCTCACTAACCCATCTCACTCTCGCCAATTCACCTCACTTATGTTTCTGCATGAACATCACATATTGCTCTCGGTGAAGCTGTTATCGCTCTCGCCGATCCATTTCTCTTGGTCAATTAAAACTAAAATCCAACAAGGTTGAATTCAAGAGCGAGTGAAAAAAAATAAAAAATAAATGAAGATTTACTCAGTACACCCAGCAACACTCGGCATCCGGCTTCTCTCTACTCATCTCGACGTGAATAATGGAACTCTCGGTGACTAGCTGTATTGCAACTCTCGGCACCATAACATCCCTACCAATAGCTTTATCCCTCTCGGTCTCGGGACCATAAGCGAGTTCCAACTACTTAATCACCTCCATGTATCGCTTGTCTTCACCATTTGAAAAAAAAAAAAAAAAAAAAGAGCTCGACATCCAGAGAAGCGAGTTGGACACCCAGCAGCTTTCTTGGCCACCGATTCTCCATCTCGAGAGCTCACCACCTCATTTTCTCTCCAAGAATCAAAGGAGCTCACCCAGTCGAACACAAGCTCGTGCCCTGCCACCCTGGGCACTCAGAAATTAAAACAAGTCCTGATGCCTATCACCTTACAGAAGAAAGAAGAAGAAAGACTTTCTGGACACTACACTTAAGCTCGTGTTCTATCAGGCATTCTGGTTTCATCGATTGATCTCGCTCGATTCGAGCATCCAACCCAAGCTAATTCAATGGTATATGTGATCTACTATGCTCTAGATCAATGACGTATGGATAAACTCTCCTCTTAGTTCAACTAAGTGTGCTCTTCTCAACTTGGTGCCAACTCTATGAAGCTTCCGAGACTCCAATTTCTCGGCACCAGGATTAAGGTTTCAAAACATGCAGGCTGAGATCTCTTAAAATGGGGACAGTTCTATCTTCTGTTGACAAGCTAACATTTGTTGGGCCACCAGACTACCACACTCCCTGATCCTTCTATGTCATTAAGTGGCTATCATGAACTCCGCGATATCGGAAGCTCCAACTCCCTCGGCAATTCGCCACTCCAACTCAGTATCGCGAATGTGAAGACCCGAAATTTCATTTATATAAATATGTGTAATTCAATATTTGTTCAATAATATGAATTATGAATTTTTGGTCTGATTCGTATGTCATTGTGTGAGGAAAGGGGTTACGAACGAATTTTATTTTCGAAACGAACGTTATTTAGGAGGTCGTGAAAATTGACTTTTTATACGTTCGAAATTTGGAAAAACATCCTTCATAAAAGTTGTAGACCTTGTCGATACGATCTCGTGCATATGTAGAACGTAATATTCGGAGTTCGTATGAATAAGTTATGAATATTTGAAAATTAAAATTTTTCTATAAATATTAAGAAAAATATGATTTTTCATTAAGGACGAGAAAATTCAGATTTTTCATTTCAGCCCCCCCTCCCCAATTCTCTCTCTCCCTCGGCCTCAGACCCTTCGGGTCTCGTCCGACCCTACCCGGCCGAACAGCCCTCCTCCAGCGCCCTCTTGCCGGGACCCGGCCTCCCCCGAGCTCGCCGTCGTGCGCCCAGCTGCCCCGTGCTGCTCCCTCGCCCAACCACTGCCCCCAGACGAGGATCAAAGCCCCCTCGAGCCTAGCATTTGACCCGATCAGATCTTGGCCGTGCCGGCATTGCATCGGCCGATCCTTCCCATTTTTGTGATCTCCTCTTCATCTTGATCATCCTCATATCCTCATTGCATAACGATTTTGACTGTGGAGTGAAAGATCACGATTTAAAGTTTTTGACGGTTTTGATTCAATCTGGAATCTGATTAGACGCACGAGATCAATCCAACTTCAAAGCTCGATCTAGGACGATCTAGACCAAATCTCGTTACTATTTAAAGTTTTTACATTTTACCTTCGGTTTACGATTTACGGAGATCAGACCATCGGTTTTACTTCAAATTTTAATATATTGATCGTATGACTGTCGCGATGACTTTGCGATTCGTGAAGATCCGTTCCTTCTGATTTTCGTATAATTTTGATAGGATGTGATCAAGGGCGATCCGTGAGGATCTGACCATTGGATCATCGTTTAAATTTGATCCGACCGTTGGATCGTCTTTATTTTAGAATCCCACCATTGGATAATCATTTAAGTTTATTTCATGTTTCGTTGCTAAGTAAAGACCGTACTTGATTAGGTACTCGACGGTTTGAGTTGACGAGCATTTGGATTATTGTGATTTGATTGATAGAAGACGTAGCTGGACTAGAGGTGAGTAAATCGCGCATGGTTCATCTAAGAACCGAATTGATTGATTTGATAATGATAGACATTACTGTGTGAATGTCTATTTATATATATTAATTATGTGATGATATATATATATATATTTGTTGTTGAATTGTGTTGAGAAAACAATATGCATGATTGTGTTGCTATTATTGTTTAAATGTTTACTTTTTGGGATTTATATGTTGAGAAAGAGTTGAGTTTTATTGTTTGAGAAACAATAAATTGTTTTGATCTGTAGAGATCAATAGGTCATGAGTGTGACCATGACATACTATCAGTGAACCACGCTCTTGTATCGGGCTAGTGGTTACTAATAGCATTATAATCGTGAACTATGCTCTCGCGTCAGGCTGGTGGTTGCAATCAGTTAGAGCTCTAGTCTGTCTGTCAAATTTGAGGGGTCTTATAAGAGTAATGTTAAGGTTTCTTGTGACTCATAAGTATGAGTTTTAGAAGAGAGTCTTGAGAGTATTCATTTCTTTATATTTTAGGATATTTTGGAGTTACTTTGTGAGTTTATATTTATTATCATAAATTGTGCAATCTTTAAATTTACTCTTACAGGCTTTCAAAAGCTTACCAAGGTTTTATGTTGTTGCAATCCCGGTACACTATTCAAACGGTGTAGCAGATAATCCTGCATGTCAGGAGAACCAGGGGGGTGATCGAGCTGCCTTGCGTAGCATTATTTGATTTATTGCATTTGCTTGTGAGGTTTGTTATGCTCATTGAGCTTTACAATTTAAGTTTGTGAGAGTGTGATGTAATAAGTAATTTGAAGATTTGGTTTTCGTATTATTGAGTGAGTGAGGTGTGGTTGTTTATGAAAAAAATTCATAACGTTTATTTGATTAAGTGGTTTATTCATGTTTCGGATTTGAATTTGTTATTCAAAATTCGGGGCGTGACAGTTTGGTAGGAGAGCGTAAGGTACATATTTGGTGATAATCAATACTCCCCGAGTGGTGGCCCGTTTGCAGCGGATCCCCATCATATGTTCTTCTGTATTAGTATAATCATTGTGTATGTCATAGTGCAGAGTCTAGTTAGGGTCTAAGTCCTTAGAACGGTAGAGTTGACCTTTTGGTTCATGTTGGAACAAGTATAGTTCCTTGAATTACCTTAGATGTGTTAGTATCTTGGTTAATATGGACTAGTATTTGACTTATGCTATGTTTTAAGTGTTATACATGTATTGACTAGGTATACTTGTACTATTATCCATAGGTAATGGATCTTGTGGGAGGCAGAAGTAGGGGTCGAGGAAGACCCAGAGGTAGGGGCAGAGGTAGAGGTAGGGGTAGGGCCCCTCCTATGGATCACTATGAAGATGAAGTGGAAGCACCAGAGTTTGAGGTGCCAATCCCACCTGTGGCTGATCCCGCTCGTTTGTCAAAATTGGCAAGGGAGATTCTCGTTTGGGAGCAGTTCCATTTAAGGGAGGCACAGACTACAAGTTGGCAGATCAGTGGATTGAAAACATGAAGGGCTACTTCCAGATGGTGATTTGTGACGAGCAGGAAAAGAGGAAGATATCATCTTTTATGCTTCAGGATGATGCACGGTTGTGGTGGACTGGCACAGAGAGAATGATGGATGTAACTACCCTAACCTGGGATGAGTTCGTGGAACTCTTCAGGAAGAAATACTTCCCTGTTACAGTGAGACAACAGTTAGAGAGACAGTTCCATTCTCTAACTCAGGGGAAGTTGAGTGTGAGAGATTATGAGGTAGAGTTCAATTGGTTGCATCAGTATATGAGACAGCTAAATCTTGAGAGTCTGGCCATGAAGTTTCAGTTAGGGCTGAACCCTTCGATTCGGCGTGACGTAGCCATTTTGGAACTGACGAAACTAGGACTCGTGGTGGCTAAGGCATTGACCATTGAGCAAGAAAACCAGATTCTCTTGGAGGAACAGACAGTTGAGAGAGATCTTCAGGGGAAGGGAAAGGCAGTTGCTGAGAGCAGCCATACAGTGAGAAACTGAGGTAACTTCTGGAAGAGGCAAAAGACTAACCAGCAGACACCAGCTAGGGCCATGGTTCCTGCACCTGCTAGGGCTGTACCTATTAGACAGGTGGCCCCTCTGAAATGTTTCAATTGCCATGAGTTGAGGCACATTTCTCAAAACTGCCCGAAACCAAAGAATAAGGGTCTAAAGGAATCAGCAGAGGCAACAACCTCAAGGTCTGGGTAGAGTCTTCGCTATTGGCCAGAGAGGCACTGCGGTGGAAGGTACTCTATATGTTTATAACTATCTAGCTAGAGTATTGTTTGATACAGGAGCCTCCCACTCCTTTATATCTAGTTCTGTGGTAGATGTTTTGTGATTGACTGCTACACCACTTGCTAGATCTTTGTGTGTTACATTGCCTCTTGGCATTTCTCTTGAGCTTAGTGTGTTTTGTGATGATTTCTTTATTGGGATTTGTGATAGAGAGTTTACTGCTTCTTTGATTGTGCTTTCGGATCACATGTATGATGTGATTTTGGGTATGGATTGGTTGAGTCCGAACCATGCAGTGATGATTGTTTTAGGATGATTGTGTCCTTCCATGTTCCTGGACAACCAGTGTTTCATTACCGTTGTTTGAAGTCTGACATCGCCATGAGATCAGGGATTTTGACTCATATTGAATCTGGGAGTAGTGCTACTGGGATTACAGGAATTTCTGTAGTTTCAGAGTATGCTGATGTGTTCCAGGAGATACCAAGATTGCCTCCAAAAAGGGTAATGGATTTCTCCATTGATGTTATACCAGGTACTACCCCTATATCGAAAGCATGCTATCAGATGGCTCCAGCTGAACTTCAGAAGTTGAAGGTTCAAATTGAGGGATTACTTGCACAATGGTTCATACAGGCTAGTGTATCTCTTTGGGGCGCACCAGTGTTATTCGTGAAGAACAAGGATAATTAACTTCGGTTATGTGTGGATTATCAATAGCTGAATAAGGTGACCATCAAGAACATGTACCCTTTACCTAGGATTGATGACTTATTCGATCAGCTTAGGGAGGCTACTGTATTCTCAAAGATTGATTTGAGATCCAGATATCACCAGTTAAGGATGAAGGATGATGATATTCCAAAGACGGCGTTCAGGACCAGGTATGGACATTTTGAGTTCCTTGTCATGCCTTTTGGTCTCACGAATGCACCTGCAGCATTCATGGTCTTGATGAACCGCAGGTTCAATCCTTACTTGGATCAGTTTGTTGTGGTGTTCGTTGACGACATCTTGATTTATTCAAGGTCGTCTGATGAACATGAGAAGCATATGCGAATCATGCTACAGACGTTGAGAGAGCAGGAATTGTTTGCCAAGTTTGAGCAGTGTGATTTTTGGCAGAAGGAAGTCAAGTTCCTTGGTCATGTAGTTTTGATGGATGCAGTTTCTGTGGATCTTTCAAAGGTTGAAGCGATGATGAGTTGGAGTCGCCCCACTACTGTTACAGAGATCCGTAGCATCCTCGGATTTATAGGGTATTACAGGCTTTTCATTGAGGGGTTTTCTAGTATTGCTTCAGCTTTGACCAAGTTGACAAGGAAAGACATTTAGTTTGTATAGACGGATGAGTGTGAGAAGGCCTTCAATGAGTTGAAGACTAGGTTGACTACAACCCCAGTGTTGACTATTCCTACTAGTGGTGGTGGGTTGGTTATTTACAGTGATGCATCTAATCAGGGTTTGGGGTGTGTGTTGATGCAGAATGGTAGCGTTATTGCTTATGGTTCTAGACAGTTGAAGGTACATGAGCGGAATTACCCCATTTATGATCTAGAGCTTGCTGCAATGGTGTTTGCCTTGAAGACTTGGAGACACTATCTTTATGGTGATAAATTTCAACTCTTTTTTTATCATAAGAGTTTGAAGTATCTATTCTCCTAGAAGGAATTGAACATGAGGCAGAGAAGATGGATGGAGTTCATGAAGGACTATGATTTCACCTTAGAGTATCATCCCGGAAAGGCGAATATAGTGGCGGATACTTTGAGTAGGGAACCTCGAATAATCATGGCATCGATTATTGTGCGAGAGTGGCTTATGTTAGAAGCTGCATCAGAGTTTGACCTTATGCCCGCAGGAGCAGGACATGGAATCTTTCTCGGTAGTATCACCTTACAACCCGCCTTGATTTCCCGGATCATTCAGGGTCAGACACTTGATGAGTTTGCTCAGGCGAGGATTGCTGAGATGACTGCTGATCCGAATGTGGAAGGCCCTTCCGAGTGGATGATTGGGGCAAATGGAGGGTTGAGATTTCAAGGGAGATTGTATGTTCTGGGTGTTGATAACCTCAAGGAGGAGGTCATGCGGGAAGCACATAGGTCTCAGTACATTATACATCCAGGGGGTACTAAAATATATATGGATCTATGAAGGCAGTTTTGGTGGTATGGAATGAAGAGGGATGTGGTAGAACATGTGTCGAAGTGTCTTACATGTCAGCGAGTTAAGGCAGAGCATCAGAGACCCGCAGGAATGTTGAATCCCTTGCCGATTCTGTTTGGAAATGGGAAGATATCTCAATGGACTTTGTGACTGGATTGCCTAGGTCCAGGCAAAGTTATGACTTGATTTGGGTGATTGTTGACCAGTTGACTAAGTCAGTACACTTTCTTCCGGTGGCAAAAACTTACTCAGGGTATGCGTTGTGTAACTTGTATATGAATGAAATAGTGAGTTTTCATGGTTTTCCTGTGACGATTGTCTCTGATCGTGATGCTCGTTTCACTTTGGAATTTTGGCTTAGGTTCCATAAGGCTTTTGGCATATCTCTAGCAATGAGCACTGCATTTCATCCACAGACAGATGGACAGACTGAGAGAGTGAATCAGGTGATGGAGGATATGCTCAGAGCTTGTGTTCTGGACTTTAAGGGAAGTTGGGCGGATCATCTACCATTGGTAGAGTTTGCCTATAACAATAGCTATCACTCCAGCATCGGCATAGCCCCATATGAGGCTCTTTATGGTAGGCCATGTAGGACTCCTATCTGCTAGGCAGAAGTAGGAGAACGGACTCATGGCTCCTACACTTGTTCAGGAGACTACTGAGAAGGTCACTACTATTCGGGACAGAATCAAAACCGCTCAGACTAGATAGAAGAGTTATGCTGACTTGAAGAGGAGACCTGTTGAGTTTGAGACAGATGATCATGTGTTCTTGAAGGTCTCACCTATGAAAGGTATGGTGAGATTTGGCAAGAAAGGAAAACTCGCACCAAGGTATGTTGGACCTTTTGAAATTCTGGAAAGGGTTGGAAACTTGGCATATCGCCTTGCTTTACCTGTTAGCATGTCCGGTGTGCACAATGTCTTCCATGTGTCTATGCTCAGGAAGTATGTCTGAGATGAGTCCCACCTGATTGATCATGGTGCGATCGAAGTAAACACAGATGTGACCTTCGTGGTTGAACCTATTCGTATCTTGGATAGGTCTACGAAGAGGCTTCGTAGGAAGGAAGTTGATCTTATGAAGGTGTTGTTGAGTCATCATGATGAGGCTGATGCGTCATGGGAATTGGAGTCTGACATGAGGAAGAGGTATTCTCAACTATTTGTTGACGAGTGTGCCTGAATTTCGGGACGAAATTCCTTAAAGGAAGGTAGAGTGTGAAGACCCGAAATTTCATTTAACTAAATATGTGTAATTCAATATTTGTTCAATAATATGAATTATGAATTTTGGGCTTGCTTCGTATGTCGTTGTGTGCGAAAAGGGGTTACGAACGAATTTTATTTTCGAAACGAACGTTATTTAGTGTGTCGTAAAAATTGACTTTTTATACGTTCGAAATTTGGAAAAACTTCCTTCATGAAAGTTGTAGAGCTCGTCGATATGATCTTGTGCATATATGGAACGTAATATTCGGAGTTCGTATGAATAAGTTATGAATATTTGAAAATTAGAATTTTCTATAAATATAAAGAAAAATCAGATTTTTCATTAAGGATGAGAAAAATCAGATTCTGCATTTCACCCCCCCCCCCCCTCTCTCTCTCTCTCTCTCTCTCGGCCTCCGACCCGACCTTGCCGAACAGCCCTCATCCGACACCCTCCTACCATGGACGCGGCCTCCCCTAAGCTCGCCGCCGCCCGCCCAGCCGCCCAGTGCTGCTCCCTCGCCCAGAGGATATTTTGGAGTTACTTTGTGAGTGTATATTTATTATCATAGATTGTGCAATCTTTAAATTTACTCTTATGGGCTTTCAAAAGCTTATCTGGTTTTGTGTTGTTGCAATCCCAGTACACTATTCAAACAGTGTAGCGGATAATCATGCAGGTCAGGAGAACCAGGGGGTGATCGAGCTGCATAGCGTAGCAGTATTTGATTTATTGCATTTGCTTTTGTGAGGTTTGTTATGCTCATTGAGCTTTACAATTTAAGTTTGTGAGAGTGTGATGTAATAAGTAATTTGAATATTTGGTTTTCGTATTATTGAGTGAGTGAGGTGTGGTTGTTTATGAAAAAAAAAATTCAGGACGTTTATTTGATTATGTGGTTTAATTTATGTTTCTGATTTGAATTTGTTATTCAAAATTCAGGGCGTGACAGCGAACCCTCAACTCTCCACATTGCATTTCGGTATTACAACTCGAGCCTCACCCAAACTGTCGGTATTGGTATCTACAAATTTGGTTCCCCTCTCGATATCGGCCATGTTCTCACCAACAAGCAGTCGCGTAATCTTCATCTCTCGATGTCGCCCTGATATTCACCGCTAAAAATCTCAGCACCCATACTATGGACTCCAATTACGCACCGGCAGCAATAGCTGCAAGCACTTCCAGTTAAGTGCTCTCCAATCTCAATCTTATAAGTCAATTTCTCTCTCATGCAATTATGCTTACAAGTCAAGAGTCATACTCCATCAACTATATATATATATATATATATATATGTCTACGTGTGCTTACTCCATCAGCTTACTACACAGCCACACACGTACTATACATTTATACTTGCTTCTATATATCAAGCATATGATATTTAACCAATCGCTTAACCAATGTCTATCCAAGCATCTATTCTCCAAGTTCAGAATATATTCTAGAGAAGTTCAAAGCTACACATTTTGCTCTGTGCAGCAACCAGGGACGAAGCCAGAAAAAATTTTCAGGTCAGGTAAGACAATGGCAGGAGGGGAAGAGAGGAAAATTAGAGGGAAGCTATAGATTCTAGAGGCAATCATGAAGATTTTGCCCTGGTTTTGCCATGTTTTTGCCCAATCACTTTGTTTTGTCTTGATTTTGCCCAATTTCTGTCATTTTCACATACCTTGCCTACACAAAATCAGTGTAAACTCAAAAACCCAGTCTAGGCAAGTGCCTAATCTAGACTCTATGTGAATCTGCCCCTGGCAGCAACCCCTTCTTTACAAGCAAGAGCTAATACTAAACCCAAGCGTGCATGTATATATTTTGGCATCCATCTACAATCTCCTTCTGGGGATTAATTATATACTTATCAATGCCTACGTACGCTATATAACCACTCCAACTCGGTATTGCCACTCTGCTTCTCCACTATCGATATCGTTCATCTCTCTCAAAGTATGGCTCTCGGTATCGCACACACTACTAGAATTTTGTTCTTAGACATCACGACAATTACATCGGTGAGGAATGCACACAATGTAAAAAAATATCATTAACATCGATTCCTCAAATTCGATTAATATGTATATGATTGATATCGTTTATTACTGTTGACCGATGCCTACAATTTGATTCTGAAATTTAAACAAACGCAGAAAAGATTAAGTTAAAAATTCGATACGCGGGGAACAAAATTTCCATTCGACCCACACTTGGTCAGTTTTCCCACTTCTAACACAATCACTCTCATCTCCCAATTTTCACACACTCCCTCTTCCTCGAAACCCTAGCTCTCTCACCTCTTTCCTCTTTTGCTATTTTTCCACAGCCACCACCGCCTCCTCCCTCTTGCCGGCACCATCACCTCTGCCTGCATGCTAATTGACATAAGTTATTCTCAAGCCCTAGCTCTCGACAAGCACCCGACCTCTCTTTCCTCCGACCAGAACCTCCTCTTCATTCTCCGCCTTGGACCAGAACCCTCCTTCTCTTTATTCTCCGCCTCCGACCAAAACCCTCCTCCTCCTCCTTCTCCGCCTCGGACCAACTCCTCTGCTTGAAGACGATGGATGGAATTGGAGTTCGAGGCCGCCGTTTCAGAGAAAATCTGAGCTTTTGTATCATAGGTAATTCCCAAATTGTGATTGAAAGCTGGATATTGTGATACCCATCGTGTTAGATTCCAACTCTGACTCAAATCTTCTCCTCCGCTTCTATTGTAAGTATCTCTTTCACGAGTTCATCTGATTCCACTCCATGGTTGAGCTATTTGACCTTGAGTTTTGTTTTTTTGGCAATCAAATTCACTTTGGGGTTTGAATAGAGAGGTTTCATGAAGCAATTTGGTACTTGAGTTAATTTTAGGGTTATGGGTGTTTGGGTTTTGATTTGATTTTCCAGATTTCTGATTTTTAATGATCAAGTTGCTCGGCTACTGTGACTAAATATGTAATTTGGCTCTGATGATGTTTGGTGCTGATGGTACTGGTACGCTCACCTCACCCTCAAATCCACTGGTGAGCGGCATCTTCAGCTTCTTGTATTAGAAGGAACCGGTAATCCTTGCATGTATTCTCATTAGCATTCCATTTTGGCAGTGGGATGATAAAGAACTTGAATTGCAGGCTGATATAAGAATCCAAAGTGGGAGGATATAAATGGTTAGATTCCATTTGGTCACTGCTCACATCATATGTGTTGTCTGATTAAGACTTATTTAACAATATTTAGGTGCTCTATTATTTGATGGTTAGAATCTAGATTGGTCAGCTCTCACATCACATATTAGTTGTTAGATTGTTGGTTTCACTTTTTTGATACTTGCCTTCATTATGTCATGGTTTATAATTTTAAAAGATTTTTTTTGGACCACCTTGATTACCAGAAGTTACATATTCAGAAAGGCACCATTGATTCTAGAATGAAGAGTCGTGTTTGTGAACCCCATCCATATTATTACCAGGCATTATTAATCTTTTGCTAATGAGTGAAAAGAAGATGTTAACACTGAAGTAATTTTGTCCATTTGATTTTTTTTGTGTCAAACTAGCTCATTGCAAAAGATTGAGACTATATATATATATATATATATATATATATATATATATATATATCCTGAGCGAAACACTTAAAACCTGATTAATTAGTTGATCATAATGTGGAGTCTTTGTGGAGGATGGATCTCTTGATGATAATGTGGAATATATATCTCATGATGATGCAGACCCTAGAGATGCTTTGAGAGATGTATGGATGTCAGCAAAGGTATAGATACCATTGTTCTCTCTCACCTTTTAATTTGAAGTTGATTCAAGGGTTCACATTTACAGAAGTAAACACTTCTCATTGGATGGAAAACTTCTTACTAGTGGTGGCCATGAGGTGAGTGAGTGAATTTCTACATTGTGAAGAAGAGATCTGGAAAGAATTCAATTCTGCTCCATATTGACTAATTGGTTCTTTGGAAACATAAATGGGAAACTGGTTTAATCGTTTCTCAAGTGACTTTTTCTTTCTAGTGTTGCTTTTGCTGATTAAGACTGCTTGTTGATATATGGTGCAGGCTATATTATGGTACACTGATACTCTGAAGCCAAAATCTACACATGAAGAACATTCAGCTTTGATAACTGATGTTCGGTCCAGTCCGAGCATGCCACGTCTTGCAACATCTTCATTCAACAAAACTGTCAGTCTGGGTGCTGATGATGTGATTGCAATATTCTGATTTTTTCATCATATTGTGCATAGCTTGTGCTTTGTTAGCAAACATGTCTAGAGTAATCAATATTTATATTTCTCGATCTTGAGTAATCATAATACTATTTGTTTCTTACCCTTATCTTCGGAAATCTTTCCAGTATGAGCTTATCTCTGTTGGTTAACCATTTTAATTTTTTTCTTGGTGGTCTATATTCTTGCAAGTAATCTTTCTGATCATTTCAATTGACATGTAATGACTTGTAAGAAAGTTTTGTTTATGTCTTAATCTGCAGCCTGGTTATTCACTTCGTACTATCCTCAGATGTCATGGTAAAAAGTAAATTATACTCTTTTGTTTTTATGGTCTCTAGCATCAATTTCTCAGAGGGCACGCTAGAGTTTAGCATATGATGGGATAATTGTTGGTTGTTGTATATGATAATTTGATTAATAGGGGAAGATTTGAAAGTGCAGTTTCTATATGTGAAATTTCGGTCAAGTTTCCTTAAGGAAAGTGCTTGTGATAGATATTTGTTTCTAACCCATGCTCCAGATTTGGTTTCTTTTCTTTCTGGTTCTTAAATAGAGGTATGATTCATTGGATTGGAGAAGCTACAAGAGCTTAACTTGTCTTCCAACCTGTTGGAGTCAGTGTCTGACACCATTGGACTGCTGCAAAATAAGGTTGTAGGTGTCTTTGGCAACAAGCTTGCTGCTCTTCTTGACTGTTATTTGGCAAGAAGATCCTCTAGTTTTGACTTCATATGGTTTATTTAGGAGACTTTGGTCTTCTTGTTTTCGTTTGCTATTGTATATGGAGAAGTTTAGGCCATTTGTCCCCTTCTCCCTACTCTCTGTACTATTTTTATCAATAATATTAATGAGAATTTTCTTTTGCTTACCACTAGTATTCTCATTGTGATACTTTTCTAGTTCAGAAACTGATTTAGTAATCACTTCTAAACCAGAAATTGAAGCAAAAAGAATGAAGACGCAACAATTTGAAATAACAAACTGATGTTATAAATGACTCAGGACATCAGTTCTATGTATAGTACAAATGTCCAATACTGACATATAAATTAGTTTCTTATGTAAAACGATGTCATAGTAGGATACGAAATTAGTTTTTTATAAATCAAACGATGTCTATAGTCATTTTATACATCAGGACCTTATAAGAAACTGATGTCCAGAGCCATTTTTAACATCAGCTAAAAACCGATGTCTGGGATTTTCGGATCTTTAACATCACCCACTAAGACATCGATAGTTTTTTTTTTTTTTTTTTTAACATCGGTTTCTGGTCGATGTTAAATGCCAAAATTCTAGTAATGTCATCTCTCTCAAAGTATCGCTCTCAGTATCGCTTATCACTTATAATTTTTCTCAATCTCGCTTATGGTTTCGGATTCGTTGTGTTCCTCTGCACTCCAGAACGATATTTTACATTCAGACAAGTCCCTTGTTCAGATTTATGAAAGTTCAGCATGTATCCCATGCCATAACTATACTTGCTTTCAATTATACTATATGCAAAGCAACATGTATATGAGTGTGATCACTCTTTAAGGGCATGCTTATGACAAAGCTATAGCCCATGCTTATTATCATCTTAGGGAATACACATGTCAAGCATGGCACACGGCCACTACATGCAAAACCACACGTGCATGACAAATGCACTTAGCTGCTTATGCCATGGCTCCTCCAATTGTCATAACCATACTGGTTACCAGGATCTCATGCATACCTGCGTACTCACAAATACAAGCTTTGGCCCAGCTTTTCTTTTGTGCAAGTTTATTCTTGCAAGGATTATTAATGCCTCAACTTATGTGCCATATGTATATGTGCAATTACTCCAAGTAGTACGATCTTTGTCTCAGTATTGCCATGCATAGGCAGTAGCAATCAAGCATATATCTTGGCCTTCCAGCAAGAATGAATGAATTTCCATGCCTTCTTATATGAGCAAAAGCAAGTGCACCAAATGTACCCACTAACTGACATAGAGTCTTATATATGTACAGCTCCAATCTTTGTACAATATCTTCACCACTTACGAACGGCTACAGATAAATTCTCAACTTTACTCTTTTAATTTGAGTTAATGCTATACTTCACATGCCTTTGTGATTACTACAACCTAAGCATATGCCTATAAAACGTGATAATCTTAGTGGCATATTCACTATGCCTTAATGTTGATGCAATGCTTTAAATGTCTCCATGATTATCAAACTTACTTACAAATATGAAGTATTATAGCATCTCCATACAAATACATGCTAAACGCATGTAATGCTTTCTCTTGATTATATTACTACATATACACTTGCGATACTTGCTTTACGAACTATGACATGCATAACAGTCTAAATAGTTATGCACACAAAATTGCCCATTGAGCTATACTCAATACTGTTATTTACACACTTTAATCTTCTATCCACATACTGCTACATGTTTAGCATCTCTATTGCTTACAGGTACATGACATCTCACCAGCAAGATCAATCCTCGCTCTTGCCATAGAAAATGTTCTTGATAATGGGGGGACTTGTACACCATACTCATCATACCTGAATGTCATACACTTGCCATACCTAAATGGCGTACACTAGCCACGCATGAATGGCATACACTTACCATGATAAATGTTCCCGAGACTGGGGGGACTTGCACACCCTACCTGCCATGCGTGGGTGGCACATCCCCACCATGCTTCAGCGACATATCGTCATAGTATACTCGCCATGTTTCAGTGATATCTCACTTCTGCTTCAATAGTATCTCATCTATGCCTCAATGGTATCTTATTTATGCTTCAGCAACATCTTATATGTGCCTCAGTGGTCTACAATCTATGTTTCTACGATATCTTATCTATGCTTCAGCGGTATCTTATTTATGCTTCAGCAACATCTTATCTGTGCCTCAATGGTCTACCATCTATGTTTCTGCGACATCTTATCTATGCCTCAGCAGTATATTATCCAGGCCTCAGCGATATCTTATCTATGCTTCAATAGTATTTCATCTATGTTTCAGCAGTATCTCACCTATGTTTCAGCGATACACTTGCAATGCTTCAACGATATCTCATCTATGCCTCAACGTTATGTTCCCTATGCTTCAGCAATGTCCTCGCCATGTTTTAGTGACATACTCTCTATGTTTCAATGAAACAGTCACCATGTTTTAGCACCATACTCATCACGCCTTAGTGGCACATTCTCGACATGCTTCAATGGCGTACTCGCCATGATTCAGCAACGTACTCGCCATGATATACTCATCATGCTTTAGCAACATCTTATATATGCTTCAGCAGTCTGTTATCTATGCCTCAGCGACCTATACTCGCCACACCTCAGCAGTATATTATCTATAGATCAGCGATATCTTCTCTATGTTTTAGTGTTATTTCCTCTATGCTTCAATAGTATCTCATCTATGCTCCAACAGTATCTCACCTATCCTTCAGCGCGGTATCTTATCTACATATCAGCGATATATCCTCTATGCTTCAGCAATACCTTATCTACATATCATCGATATCTTCTCTATGCTTCAGCAATATCTTATCTTCACATCAGCGATATCTTATCTATGTTTCAGCAGTATATGATCTACACATCAGCGATATCTATCTACGCTTCAGCGGTATCTTCTCTATGTTCCTATTCCCTATGCTTCAACAGCATCTTAACTATGCTTCGGCGATATGTTATCTATGTCTCGAAGTTATATTCTCCATACCACAGCGATGCACTAGCCATGCTTTAGTGATACACTTGCTTAGCGCGTACTCGACATGCCCCAGCTCTTCCCTTTGCCATATTTCAGTAGTGTACTCGCCATGCCTTAGCCATATACCCAACATACTTGCCATGCCTTAGCGATATACTCAACGTACTTGCCATGCCTTAGCGGCATATACTCACTCACACCTTAGCTTCACGCTTGTGGCCTAGCAGGCACTCTCAACTCCCCGAACGTGCCCTAGCGACACTCAGGACGATGCTCTTTGAAACTTGCCCATGGCAGTATTATCTTGGCTTACCTGCAGCCTTGTTATATAATCCCTCCGGGACTCCAATGCTATTCTCCAATGATTGCCATGTATTCTCTAATGCTTTTCTCCAATGTTCTTAATGAATCCTCCAAGGATCGCCATGTATTCTCTAATGCTTTTCTCCAATGTTCTTAATGAATCCTCCAAGGATTTCCATGTATTCTCTGACTCTCCAATGATCTTAATGAATCCTCCAATGATCGTTGTGTATTCTCTAATGCTATTCTCCAATAATCGCCATGTATTCTCAGACGATCACCACGTCTTCTCCAATGATCGCCATGTATTCACCCACGATCACATTGTATTCTGTCACTGCCTTTGGTAGTTTTCAATGAAATTGGCTTGATATCGCCATTTCTTATCTCTCCCCAAAATATCGCTAAAGGCATGGGCAAGCTGTACAACAATCCCAAGCTACTGCCTAATGCGAACAAGCTGAAATGGCTATATAATTCAATATCACTAAAGGCATGGTTGTGCTGGTATAACACTATAAGTGCTATCACTCGCAAACCTTTGAATTGCAAGCGCGATCAACGTGAAATGCTCCAATGCGATCTATGCGAAATGGCTATACAATTCAATATCGCTATAGGAATGGTTGTGCTGATATAGCACTATAAGTGCTATCACTCACAAACCTTTGAATTGCCAACACGATCAATGCAAAATACTCCAATGCGATCAATGTTAAATGCTCCAATGCGATCAATGTGAAATGCTCCAATGCGATCAATGTGAAATGCTCCCATGCGATTAATGCGAAGTGGCTATATAATTCAATATCGCTAAAGGCATGGTTGTGCTGATATAGGACTATAAGTGCTGTCACTCGCAAACCTTTGAATTGCCTATGCGATCAATGCAAAATTCTCTAATGAGATCAATGCGAAATGCTCCAATGCCAAATGGTTCAATGCGATCACAATGCAAAACGCTCCAACGCGATCACAATGCAAAATGTTCCAATGCGGTCAATGCGAAATACTTCACTGCGATCACAATGCGATCAATGCGAAATACTCTAATGCGATCAATATGAAATGCTTAAATGCAATTAATGAAACGCGAGCAACGCGAAATGCCTAAATGAAAGGGCTAAATGCGATCAAGCTGAAATGGCTAAACATATGATCAAGATGAAATAGCCACAAGATGATTACGACACTTCCTCCTTTATACCACCATGGGTTATCTCTCCATTATATGATATCGACCTATGTTATCTTTCCATCATATGATATTGGCATGAGTTATCTTCCTCCAACACTCAGTATCGTCATGTCTTATCTATCTATTACATGATATCGACAGGCTTTATCTCTACTAAATAATATCACTACGTTCCACCTCTCCATTACTACGATTTGGCCATGAGTTGGCTCTACAACACGCGATATCACCATATTCATCTCTATTATATGATATCAGCAACAGTTATCTTTCTCCAACACGAGGTATCGCCATGTTCTCCCTATTATATTACATTTCCATGCTTTATCTCCATTACATGATATCACTATGTTTTATTTCTCCATTACATGATACGGTATCGCCACGGCTTCTCTCCATTATACAATATCGTCATGTCTCATCTTTCTCCACTATATGATAGCATGCCATCACATACAAAACAAAAGGCTGTGCCAAGCTTAACGACAGGGATATCGCCATGTACATTCCAGCCACTATCGGCTACATTCATTATGGCTATTATCGGCTTCACACCAAAATTATTACCATTGCCATATTCAAAAATGAGTTGACAGCCAAGGCTACCCTTGTAGACACCAAGTGCATCGAGTACACCTTATATCGAGCATACCTGATGCCATATGATTGCAAACCCTGGTCTAAGCCCTCTAACCTCAGTCTCGGGGGACTAGTTATCCCATGAATGACACGCCCACCGCATGTCAAATGAAATCACCACCCTAGTCAAGGCTCCTCTTAGCTGGGGACTTAGGGGACTGGGGGTAATGGTTGTACGAAAGCCCATGTGGCAAGGATACTCGCCTTGCACTTCCGATACTTTTATTATGGACCAAATCTCCACAGGAGCACTCTTGACCGGGGATTGAGGGACTTGTTGGTATAGATACCTCTTAGGAACAAGTATCGGAAGCATAAGGCTCACTAACCACGTGAAGTGATGCCGATAATGCCAAAGACACAATACTGATACCACACACTAGTGGTATCGGGTGGACCACAGCTAGTCCCACATTTGAAATAAAGGGGTGACAATCTCATCTCCACACTATAAATACATGTCTCTCCACTCATTCAAGGTAAGACACCACTTTCTATTTACTCCTACCTAGTCTACATTCTTACATATATCTGACTTAGGCATCAGATGGTCGTAGGCTGGCTCGCCCGGTCTTCCTTCTGACCTCTGTTCATAGTTGGCAGGTACGGATATCGGAGGTGGAAGCTCTCATGACATCCCCATTTCTACCACAGAAACAGACTGTCTTATCAAAGTGACAATTCGCAAAGAGATCGCCTGTCAAGGGTTCAAATAGCGGATAATTGTTGGGGATTCATATCCAACGTGAATACTTAATTGTCTCTAGAGACCCGTTTTGGTACGTTGTGAAGGCGCACAATAGGTACATATACTGCGCAACCAAATATGGGTAAGTGTGAAATGTCAGACTCATATCTAGTTACCAACTGGTATGTAGAAAATGGTTGGCTAGCTGTGGGTCTGAAATGAATAAGTAAAGCTGCGTGCAATATTGCATAACCCCAAGCAAATATAGGCAGATTGGTGCGCATAACCAATGCCCTAGCCACCATTTGTAGCCTTTTGATGGTGGCTTCTGCAAGACGATTTTGTGTATGCACATGGGGTACATGATGCTCTGCATCGAGCCTAATAGACATGCAATAATCATCTAATGCTTTTGATGTAAACTCTCCAGCGTTATCTACTCTTATAGACTTGACGAGATGATCAGGTACTTAAATGGTCCGCATTCTGGATGGATAGGTCCACAGATATCTCCTTGTATCCTTTGTAAAATGGAACGTTTTGTTTTGTATATTTAGCATAGGAAGGTCTCGATCCTATTCTTGCTAAAGAACAGGCTTTGCAAAACAAGTTATGTGCCTTTGAAATAGTCAGTGAGGCATAATAGGAGGAAGGTAGTGCTTCTGGTACTTTAGAAGGTAATGGCTGCTTTTGAGCAGTACTAGGACTGACACCTTGTAGTGTAGCAGATTTTTGTCCCATTTTGTTTTTCACTTGAAAGAAGGGATGTCCTTGTGAGTTCTTTAAAATACAGATCATCATGTCACGACCGAGGTGCCCTAGGCGGTCATGCCAAAGCTTGTATGAGTCAGTGTCTCACATTTCATTTTCGGTGACAGCATATGATTCAATGATCCGAATAGTAGTGAGATACAGTCCACTAGATTGACTCATTGATTTCTCTAAAATGTGTTTCCTTCCACATTCATTAGAGGTAATATAAAGGTATTCAGTTCCATTTTCACATTGAGTTTCTATATGATCACAAATATCTTTGAAACTTAACAAGGTTCGATTAGCTCTTGATGCATACAGAGCGACTGTGACATTTAACATTGTGCCATTAGGCAGCAAAAATTTAGCAGTTCCTCACCCTTTTATTACTTGTGATGGTCCAATTATCGTAGTCACAAAGGAATTATAGGCTATTAATTCAATGAATAATTGCCTGTTCCTTAATATGGTGTGGGTATCCCACTAAGCACTCAAGTTCTCCTCGATTCATTCTTGGTTTTGAGAAAATAAAAAGATCCTAGTGCTCGCGTGTGTTGATGCAGGCGTGCGTAGCGATGTTTTTTGGGTTTGAGAAAAATTGGTCCGCTTCCTCTTTCCTTTCAGTATTAGGGCACGGGCCTTGTGTTTTTTTTTTTTTCTGTTTTTTTTTTCCTCTCTTGGGCTAGGAGGGCATGTTTTTTTTTATTTTCTTCTTTTCTTTCTGGGCCGGTGGGGGCCTGTTTCATTTTTTTTCTTTATGGGTCGCAGGGCCCCCTTTCTTTTTGTGCCGACTCTTTACTTTGGGCTGGGTCCTCTCTTTTTTTTCTCTGTTTTTTTTTTCCTTTGTCCTTTTTTCTTGCAGGGCTATTGCTGTTGGGCGAGCATGCCGAGGCTGGATCGGACGATGTTTGGCCAGAAGATCGATCTGGACATCTGGCTGCAGTGATGGGATCTACACAGCCGGCACAGGGCAGGGGCTGGGACAGGGCTCTGTTGGAGATGGGCTGCAGGTGAGCAACTGGAGATGATGGCCTGGAGAAGATGGCGCCGCTCTGGTGCTAGATGAGAAAAACGAAGGCCGGTCTGTGGGCTTGGACAAGGTCGGTTTGTGCGGGGGTGGAGGCCGATCGAGGCTAGGCGAGTAGTTGGGATGTTGGAGATGCTGCACGGTTGGAGGTATGCGCAAGGCCCTGTGGGCTGGAGGCAAGGCTAAGGCCTGGACGAGACTTTTTATTGTTTGGGTTGGCGGTAGAGAAGAAGAAAGAGGTTTATTTTGTTCTTCTAGGGTTTTTTGCTAAGGTTTTTTGTTTTGGCTATTGGCTCTGAGTGTGCTGATAACGTGTAAAAAGTTAATTGGAATTAGAATTAGTCTACTCATTTTATTTCATAGCCCCTTTATATAGGGAAAAAATTACAACGGAAATATCAATTACAATGATGACATTAAATGCTTATTAATTCGTAATTAAATGCTGATTGGTAATCTCTGATTCCTTGATTCCCTCTCCGTCAGTTACTTTGACGAAGGCACATAATGTTATTTTCCTTTAATAATTCTCATTTTTTTGTTGGAGATGTTATAACTTTTTATAATTTTTATCAATTAATTTCCTATTTTACCCTGATGAATTTGCATGCCTAAATTAATTTTGTATTTTTTTATTGGTAATATTTTGTTGAAATAATTATTTTTTCCTTTTGCTAGTGCAGTTATAAATCCCACACTCTTTTTTGTTTTTGGCAATGTTATCCCACTCCCTAACTCCCACCTCCCATGTCAGGCTATGCTTTTTTTAATTTTTATTATTATTTTTTAATTTTTAAATTTTCAATTACCAACATATCCTTTATATGTTAGGTTATATATTCTGGAGATATAATTTAACATGGGTAAAATAGATATTTTAAAAATTTAACTATTCTCCCTGAGAATTGGCTTAATTATATATATATATATATATATATATATATATGGAGGATCAAGAGAGGATGTCCTTAAACTCTTAAAGTGAGGATGTTTTTATTTTTAGGGTGTATTTTAATAATCGCAACCACTCATTTTTTAGTTATCTACACACATATGAATCATACGTACAAAAAATTAGTCAAATTGGAAAATATTTAACCATTTGATTAGCACAATGTTTGTTTTAAAATTTTATCTAACGGATTACATTTGTTTACAAAATTTTGGATGACCAAATGATTATGGATTGAGTTTTTTTAAATGTACCCAGCAAATATCTATGTAGACCCAACAAATTTTTTACATTCAGTAAATTGATAAAATTTCTAATTGCACCCAGCAAAACTCACGCCCAGCAAAAACCACACCCAACAAATCTCATACCTAACAAAACCCACATGTCCATTTGGAGTAGAAACCCTAAACCCTCTGCTGATATACAATAGTACATGAATGTATATAATAATTATAGTAATAACAATAATAATACCTAAAGCTATAAATGGTGAGTAGATATGAAGCATAAATCTGATTGAATCTAATGCCTTCATTATCTGGTGCCCGTGCAGCCGTGCTACTCAAATACTTCTTAAATGAGAGGTCTTGAGAGATCCACCAACTTTCCAACTTTTTTTTTTTTTTTTTAGGGTTTTGAATATGATTAGACATAATTATTGATTTTGTAGTATGGCCGGAGGTCCTTATCACCATGATTGCCTTACTCAAAGGTAAAAAGGAAAATTTGTTCTCAACTTCTTACTTCTCAGTCAGAAGTAGATGATAATATACTAGACTAGACTACTAGAGGATGGGGTGGGAAAAACAAGCTTCTAAACGATTTATAGATGCAGAAGCCTCTAAGTGGTCCATTTTCTGGAGGTCCTCATGGTCCATCCGCATTGAAGAGCTTTAGAAAAACGGTTGAGTACAAAAGAACTTTTAGTTTCTTTTGTAATTATATTTATTTACCATGACTATTACTGTCATTTCATATGAGAATATAACTATCTTTTCATGCAAAATTGATTTGTTAGGTCAACATAGAAATTTACTGGGTACATTTAGAAAGACCCTTATGGATTTAGTTGATTTGTAGGCACACTTCTTGTATAGAAATCTAAAGGATCAACAGTTAGAATCATTGAATTAAGCTATATACTAGTGTAAACTAGAAAAAAATCTTCAAATTCTTAAAGTAAGGACGTCCTCTCTAGAACGGGCCTCATGTGTGTGCGTGTAATGAGGACCACTATTTCGGTTAGATGACATTTTATTTTGGCCACTCTTTGATGATGATGATATATCAGCCTTATAGCTAGCTAGTTTCAGTATTATTACTAAATTGTTGATAGTGTTTATGGGACAAACATTGATGATGATGATAATGCAGAGGATTCTTAGCACTTTTATACTTATACGCATTTCCCAAAAACAAATATATAGAAATATTGTTATATACTTGGTCCAAGGAATGCAATATAATAAAAAATTCAGTGGACATTGCATGAACAAATGGGAATCAATCCTAGAAGAAACTTTGTGTCTATTATTTATAGAGTCAATGTGATCCCAGCAAATATTGATAAGGTTTTTATTGCTTATGATATTCGTATGTATGTATTCCATTGTATTATTATCTCCATGGTATCGATGCACCAGTTCTAAACTTCTAACTGTATATAAGTAAAAGACGAACAAAAATTGTAAAAATGAAAGGATCAATAACCAATTAATCAAATGCTTGTAATTTGCATCTAACTAAATAGTTATGATCCTGAGAAAACTTCCAAGCCTGAAAAATCAAAGGAGCTCCAGTTATCGCTACATAGATTCGTCGTGGTGGTCGATATCTTCATATGATCATCATCATCATTAGATGGGAATGAATTATCCAACTCTTGCCATATGAAACTAGTAGTACTTGTCAAACTTGCAGTTGTATCAGTCCAAAACACATCCTCATTGCCTAGCAAACCCTGCAACCCAAATTCATGAATACTCAAATCATGATGGTGTTGATTTCCCATAATATTCTGAATATTATCCTCGTCGTGTAATTGTTGATGATCCTGATCAGGAAGTACGAGTCCTTCAAGTAGCTCCACTGATTCAAGAAGATCTTCCGCGGGGTTCGAAGAAATTTGGGAGTGATCAGATAATGCGTTTGCCTCATGAACAACATCGGGGATCGATTCTGATCCAACCAAATTGGGATCATGTTCGTTGCTAGAGTGTTGGTTCAAGAACTTAGCAAACACAGCAGCCAAGTCGATGTCCGATCCGTTGGCTCCACCTTCCATGGACTGCTGCTCGGATAGATCATCAGCGCTACTACTCGAGCTGTTGTGACGAAAGTAACTCAACGAAACCCGGTCAGCCTGTGAGAGCCTGGCCGACCTGTCGCGGCGGTTCTTTCTGCAACCGCCGCCGACGGGCACGTTTCTCAGGGACCCGCCTTTGGTCCAGTATCTCCGGCAGCCTTTGCAGAAGTAGCGCGGCTGCGAGAGGCTGTAGTTGTTGTAGTAGCAGAACTTGGTGTTGCAAGACGCGCAGCGGGGGCAATTGGGAGCGATCTCGACGTGGGGCTTCCACAACGGCTTCTGGTTCATGACCAATTGTCCGGATTGAGAGTGCAGCATCTGTTCGAGAACTGGAGCTGTGAACATTTTTGCAGAGAGGGTTTGGGTTTGCGAGGAAATGTGAGTTCTGGGGATTTATATAAAGAGGTGATCGAGTGTGGAAGTTAGTGCAAGAGCATGTGTTCGTGTGCGAGTGAAAGGGTGTGATGTGGGGTTGGATATGAACGTGGGCGGTTGAGGTCCTGAGGAAGCGTTAGGTCCAAGGAAGGGTGTGGGGAAGAGGAGGAGAGCTAGGTTTTGGGTTATTTTCATGTTATGGGGTGCTTTATAATAGGCGGATTAATCGTGGCTCTTTGGACTCATGTGGCATTTCCTGATTGGCGCTCATCATGAGAGTGATAGTGGTTGACAAGTCAAAGCTTCTTGGTTGTCATATTTTCTGTGTGGTAGGGTTTCCAAATGAGCAATATGGGTTATATGGCCTTTGCCAAATTACAGTAACATAATGGAGCTAGTTATATGGTCATGGGGATCAGAGAATTTGCATATGGAGCAATGAGCGAGTTTGAGGAATAAATGCTTAACTGATTATATGTCAAGAGGGTGAGGGTCAGCATCTAACAGTTTAATGAAAGCAACAAATTGACAAGTATACCAAATCTTTTGCAGACTCTCTCTCTCTATAGTTTTTCTTTAATAGTTTATGTGTGTGCATATTTATGTGTGTGTATATATCTTATCTATCTCTATAAACGTTTGAATAAAAAGAAAAATTATGGATTAGTTACTAGTCTAATAATATTTCTATTGAAATGTGTTGAGTTCAAGTCAACAAAAGAACATGTTAATTGACTAATTGGTGTTTTGTTATGGTATATTTTAATTTTTTTTATCTATATCATTTAAAATTAAATGTGAAAATGAGATAGGGCCAGGTGACTAAACTTGAGAAATGAGGATATATTTTTTTAATAGGAATTGATTTCATTAGTAATCAAACCCATGAAAGTAGGTCATAATCTAATAGAACTTACATAAGAAAATCCAGAAAACCAGATAACCTATTTAAGCCAAACTAAATTCATTAAAGTTTAAAAGGACATTTGCTGAATAGTAAGTCTAAGCAAAGCAAGAAAAATCTCGCTTTCTAAGGAAAAATTATTCATCTAGTCTAATCTGCCAACATGCATTTGTAGTATAAATATCAACTAGAAACATCTTAAATAAGCTTATAGAAATTACTCCTACTTTAAAAGACTTGAGTTCAGAATGTTTATGTCTTTGAAGCCCTAAGCAAGTACTTTTTCCTTCCCTTTAGGGTAGGAACTAGCCCTTGCCTTAGGCTTTTCAACAGCCAAGAACCTCGGCAACAGGTTGGTCTTCTTGCTATTCTTTGAAATCTGTTGACTCAAATGTAGCCCAGGGCCAAAAGCCCAAGCCAAAACCTGAGTTAAGGGAACAGAAGTCCAATCACACTGCAAGGACGTCGCCGCTTCTGATAGATGGTCTTTCCACCACACCATTACTCTTCAAACAATAAAGAACCAAAACTTGACTATCTGGTTGGGAATACTGCTTATCTGCCTTCTGCGACCACGAGGCCTCCTTCAACGTCGTGAAAATCCGCCGTCCAACCAATTGACACCGACTAGCCCGACGCCGGTCTGCTACACCTCAACCTCAATTTGTTACTCCGGCTGGATTTTAACCCAAGCACCACCGGCTTCTATTCGAACGCTTGGAAACAAACATGCAAGCCTTTGCTAGATCCAAACCGAGGGGGGGGGGGGGGGGGGGGGGGGTGCCATCGAACGCCACAATCCTTGACATAAACGGTGAGGAAACAGTGCTCGATGTCAGGTGTTGCTCCACAAGTCAAGGTCAGCCAGGAGACAGCGCCGCCGTTGTGAACACGAAACCCTAAGCTCCGCTTTTAAGTACTATGTTATGCAAGAAAAGACTTCGAAGTTGAGAAATGAGCATCATGGTAACTCGTCAATAGCTTAATTGAGGGGAAAAAAATTACAAGTATACCTAAATATTGTAGTGGAAGACTCTAAGTTCTTCTTTGCATATGGAGCTTGAAATAAACAAGGAAATGAAGGCAATTCAGGTAATTGAGCACACAGGATTAACTGTTATCATGCAATCTTCATCATTGACAATGATAAAACGCAATTCAAATACTCTCAAAGTCTCGAAAAGCCTAGAAAATTACAAGTAAATCACAGTTTATGAGAAAATGAGATCCAACATACAAATCAGTCACCATCGAAGCCTCCAAGATTTAAAAATGACGAGGCACAATTCTCTCTCTTTTTTATATTTTAAAAAAATGAAAATGCAATCTTCACATTTGCATTATTAGAAGAATTAGAATGTCAACAAATAAAAATGTCGGCATTCATGCAATGCATGTATGAACTACACAGTGTACGATACTTGTTGGGATTAGCAAAGAATGAGTGCAGCTGTGTAAGATCTGATTAATCATGGCCTAGCCTCACGGTGTGTTGCACTCCATAATTCACTATCACGTGCCCTAATTTGATACGTGGAACGTTTTCATTCCCCTAAAATTTTAAATTTCAACCTTAATTTATTGAATATAGTGAAATATACACAATCAAAAAAATTTGTAGTAAAATATTAGGTTGATTTGGAGACTAGAATTGGATACTGGATCTCAACTTGCGGACCATATGTTGTTCACACGACTAGCTTGCACTCCAATCTTAATTTGTTAATTGCGTTTACTTATTATTTTGTTATTGATTAATTAATGTCTTCATCTCTTAATTCATAGTCAACGTATCTAACGCTCTTATGCCAATCATACATTACTACTAGTCCAGCTATGGCTATTAGATACGTCCCTTACAAGTAAAATTAAAGATTTGAACTGTTATTAGTACGTCTGCATATAAAAAATGTTAAATAGTAATGAGATCGATTTTTATGACGAACTATCTATTTCTAAGATGTAGTTAAGTTACTAAACGATTTGTAGATTGATTAATGTAGGTATTGCAATTATGATCTTTAAAAATACAACTTTAGCAATACAAATCATATGACTACACTAGTTTTTCACAACCTAAAAGAATATTGTTTCATTATCAACCCAAGTAATTAAAACACTTATTATATGTTTTTGGAAAAGAATATGTTTTTCAAACGAATTTCACCTCATTTATTCTTCTATAAGCTAGCTTTCCATGCGTATGACACTATCTATGTGTATTTTTATATGCACGCCTCGATCGATCGTCTTACTTTTCCCTATTTGAAGACCATTGCGAGTTTGAGTTGTCTTTTTTTCTAAGAATGGCTGCTTGTAACCACCACATTGATTTCATGGGTCATGAAAGCGTCATGTATTACAAGAAATTAGGTAGATTTTCATCTGCAGGACTTACAACCTCTGGCTAGAACTCTTGAAGCATGCATGACGTTCACGATTAGAAATGTCCATTTTTTGACGATCACTAAGGCGTGTATGACATAAAAATAATTTCCCAAATTGGATGAGGAGAAGGGACATACTAAATTGTTAAAAGAGTATTCTTTAAAAAATCTCTAAATTGTTAAAGAGTCTATATAAATCCATGTTTCAAAATTTATTGAGGATTAACACATCTACACATTAACACATTTCTCTCTTAATTGAAATATATATATATATATATATATATATCGTTAGTTTGAGATTATGATATATTCAGTGGTTAGAGTGCCCACTACCTAGGATCTAAATCCTGAGTTTGAGTCATCATGGGGATATGAATGAAATTCTTTAATTCTCTTTAACGCTTAATTAAAAAAAAAAATTAAAAAAAAATTAACTCATGCTCCCACCTTAAATTTTTTCTTAGTAATGTTCATATATATAAGACTTACTGGGTACTGTGTGGGAGGATAAATAGTTGGGGTCAGATTTTTTTTAATTCATTCCGGAGATTCGTTTATCTATTGTTTACGTTTGGCATAATGGCCAAAAGTTAACCTTAGCTCCAATTAATTATCTTAGCGTTCATTTTAGTCAATTTGTTATCTTAAGTTCTCACAACTAACTAATTTTCTATAACATATTCTGTAACCTTAAAGTTAATTTACAAGTGTTACTGTTTGGATTGAAGATGGATAGAAATAAGTTAACAAAAGGCTAATTTTGAAAATATGTGGGGCTGTGTGCTGGGCATGCTTAGGCACTCGATTAGAGATTGTACGTTGTAGGTATGCTCCGATCTCGCCAAGGTGACTAACGAAATCACTGCTGGCCGGACTTTCAATCAGAACTTGGTTCAGGCTGAGATGTTAGGCGACGCACCCTCACAAGCTCACCGAACACGGGCCTCCGGAGGTGTTCACATCTTCCCACTTCTACCTGCACTTTAGTTGGAAAGATATGCACAACAACTCCCACATCAAAGGTGAGGACTAGCCTAAATCCTCGAAAGACTATAAATAGTAGCCTAGTCCCCAATAATAAAGGAAATCAACTCTTCACATTTCTTAGTTATTACTCTGTTCAGATTACGTCAGCTGACTAAAGCATCAGCGAAAGACACCTCTTAGCGAAAGACACCACTATCGAGTCGAGTAAGAAAACAGACGTGATCGAAAACCGGACATCTCCGGTCTTTCTCTTGGCACTGCTTGCTATTCTCGACAGGTTCTCAGCGGAAGACACCTCTTAGCGGGTAGTCCATCCGGACATAAAGCAAGTCAAATGGTTTACATATCAACAAATCCACCTCTAAGCAAATTCACACCTTAACAGAAAACCTATGGTAGAAAATTACACGCAATCTAAGATAGCAAATTGGCACTAAGTTAAAACAGGAGGGTACCAAATAGGTCATTAAACCTTTATTGGCTAACAAGTTTCATGCCAAATTATATTATTTGAATTTGATTAAATGAAAGTACCCTCTTTTCCGTAATTCTCTTGTTAGGTTAACCTCAACCCTGAAAGCAAAGACCCGTATAATGTAAGATTGGCCTTGAAATATTTCTGGAATTTAATGAGTAACCACACACATGCAATAACCACTAGGGTCACTCCCTCTAGTTATTTTTTTAACCAAGAATGCTATAAGACGTTCTAGAAAACAAAGTCAACAAAAACGACGTTCTTGTGATTCTTTCTTGATTTCCTTTCAATTTCTTAATCCTCTGCCCGTCGAAACCTATGAATTCAAATGCGAATCTGCATATATGATTCAATGTGATAAATAATTGTGTCGAGGGCTCGAGGCCAAGCTACTATCAAATATCTCAATCGATCTCATTAGTGTCCAATTCCACATGAATTGATATGATTGAAAAGCACAGTGATCGACAACGAGGTCCAATTCGATTGAAACGTGGGGGTTTGACGTTGCTTTCAGAAATGATGTTGTAAGTAGAGGACTCATAGCTTCCACGTCTCTCTACTCTTCATCCTCTTTTTCCGTTACATCACCAGACAATAATCAAAAGGCCAGCCATGTGCTTCACTCATATCTTCTTCGATTCTCCAAAATCCAACCCCAACAATTAAATGTGACAAAGCAACTTGCAACGCTGAACCACCTTCTCTGAAATAAAAATCATGTTGAATGTGCATCAATTAGCAGATATGCAGTGGCAATGTTGCAAGCATGACTACATTGCTAAGCTTGCACATAACTCAAAGAGGTCCCCATGAGAAGGCATCAAATTTTTCTACAATTTTTGGAATCATACATGGATAATTGATACAGGTGTATCAGAAGGAAAATTTTATAATACATATCGGTATGTTATACACACGTTTACGAATGTGACAAAAAATTTGTTGTTGGAATGGTAATGTACATCCTATTTTTTGTAATCTCAGTTCTATTAATGGTAGTTACACTACTTTCATAGCTAAATAAACAACCAGAGAATAGAGGAAAACCCTAAGAGAGAAATCCTTCTCGTCCGGTTGGTCTTCCATGCCTGCGGCAGCCTCTGTCCTCGGCAGCATGTGACAAGTGTGGCCGGACGCTACTTGTGCTCAGGGGCGGCTTATTGTTTGAGTGAAGAGTTCAAAGGCGTTGGAATAAACCACGAAGAGGTTGGTGGATTGACGGTTTGGGGATCAAAGTCAGATTGAATCTAATCTGGGTTACGGAATGGTGAACGGCTTTGCCAGTTGTGGTGCTCGGAGTTCTGGCATATATGGGTCGGTGGAAGCTTTCCTGGTCGATAATTGTCAGCATTTACGGTGGCTTGACACACGTGCAGCGATGAACGAGATTGCGAATGTAGATCTGGTGTTGGAGTATCCCAAACCAAGATCTATCCTAGTCCTTTGGGCTTCAAAGTTCTATGCTTTCATCGTCGTCAGTTGCCGGCGAGGTGACGGTGGTTTGGGGGAGACGCAGGGCTGGAGGCACCAAGTGTGGAGGCTTGCAAGCAGGTGGGATCTGCTTGGTTGGGGGTCCTGAGCCATTATTTGGCTACCGATAATTTTCAGTTTTGTGTTTTATTTTATTTATGTTTAGGATTCTTCTTATTTTCAGTTTTGTTTAAAATAAGTCCCTATCAAGTTATTATAGGGAGAAGCGGGTTGAATGCATGTGTGTGCACTCAAAGTATCTTGTCTATCTTGGAGGGGAGGTGATTTGTTGGCTGCATCACGAGTATGAAAATATGTGCAAATTTGTGTAATGTTACCTACTCCCAAGTATAGGAGGTCAAGTTTTAGTAAAAGGGAAAAGTAAAAGTATCGTACTCAAGGAATTGAGTAACTCTACCGTAAGCTAGATTACCGCGAAAATAAACCTAAAAAACACATGCAAAGTCTAAATTTTTACAAATTAATATTTTCGGCCCTTTGGAAGCTAAAACTATCAATAATGATAATATTAACAATGGATATTAAAATTAAAGTGCAAATAAAGTAAACTAAACTAACAAAGTGTAAGAGATTTGATCAAATGAGGTTAAATAGGTTGTAAAACATCACACCTAACTTCCTTTGTGTCAAGTCTAAGAATCCAAACCTAACATGCTTATGCCAAGATGGAATCCCCCTCGGTTCTCTTAATTATCGAGTAACCAAGAAATAATTATACTAGAGAATGTATTTAAGCTACCCCCTTGATTATCAGACATAACTCTCCCACAAAACTTTTAGTTTCTACGCATTCCTTGATTATCAGATACAAGGTAAATGCAAGCTAAGATCCCTTGATTATCGGACACCTAAGCCACATCCATATGATAAGCCCAATTGTAAGGACCCAAGAAACCTTACTTGATTATCACAAAATTACCATTTCTACATTTGCAATATGCTTTAGTTTACTATGTTTATCAAGCCTAGCATACTTCCATGAAATTATCAACACTTACCAACCTTAGGTGACGAATCTAAGATAAATAAATCTTGAACAATTAAACTAGCAAAGTAGAAATATATGGCATGATCCATATTAAATTTAACTACAAAGTTTGTATACAAATTCAGCTTGGGCTAAACCCTAGCCCCAAATTTATTCTACTCACAACTCATAATTAGACAAATCTAACACACAAACATGTGAAACACCGAAATAAATAAGAGGTAGAGTGGAGAAGTTTAATGTTACCCATGGGTTTGGTGTTTTGGGTACCAAACCGAAAGCTCAATTAATCTAGCCTCCTAGATGCAACACAAGGTGAGAAATGCTTCAAAGTATGGTAATTTCGGTTTTTACAAACCCAAATCACCATACAAATCCACAAACTCTTAGAAACTATGAAGAACAAGGATGAATCTATGACAACTAGAGTATGATTGATCAAAAGGTATATAATCTGCGGTTTTGATTATTAACCAAAGATGCTATACCACTCTCTCTACACAAAGACTAAACAAACCTACCTAAAATATGAAAAACAAAGGAAAATGGAGAGGAAATGGAGAGACAAAGAAGATGAAATGGATGAAAGAAGGTATCTAAAAAAACGTCCAAATGAGGGGAGGGTCTTTTTATAGGCCAAAAGTGATAAATGGAGGGTGAAGATTAAAGGAAATGAAGAGTTAAATGTGATTGACAAATGTGTAAGCACAAAATGTGGATCTAGTCTTTAACTCTATATAGAAATGACCTAGAAAGCCCATAGATATTTTGATAGAGGAGAAAAAGTAAGGGTAGAAGGGTTATTGTGTAAGGGAACAAGATAATAAATGGAAGACAAATATGTAAGGTGTAAGAGTGATTCCACTTGTCATCTTTCAAATTTTGAATTTCAAAATAACCTAGACCTAAAGTTTTCCCATCCAAAGTCTCTAACCCTAGTCAGCTCTTCCTTGTCCTCCACACATGTTTTTGGCCGGCCAACTTGGCCAGAAATATCTGGAATCCGGTGTTGACCATCGTTGACTTCTTTTTCGTCCGTTCGAGCACTTTCTTCTCATTTCTTCCTTCACTTAAATCTCCACCATGACTTCTGAATTGGCCTTTGACTTCTGCACACCAAATGTTACTCTATGTGTTTAGATCATCTTGGTAAAATTTTAGAGGTTAGTTCATTGTGGTTTGGCAGGAAATGCTGTCGGAATCCATATAGGTCCGGTTTTGCAGTTTTCATTTTTTTGTCCTAAACTTGGAAAGATCTTTTGAAGATCTTCCACTCTGAAATAGCTCTTTCACTCTTCATAAGAAATTATACTTAGGATGTATAGAATGTATATGGAAAGTGTCAGCTCATTTGAAGTTCATTTGGTTAGGCGGTCGCTCATCCCTCCTTGCACAAAGGTTAAGAAAAAGTGCAAGATTAGGGGAGTAATTACTAGGTAATTGTGGACCTAACATGATCCATCGTCAAACAGACGCAACCTCCTAGTGGCATGATGAAACGAAGAATCGCCGGAGGTTGTTCTGGTCGGTAACATAGTGGGAAAGCAGGTTTAATTGATTTATGGCTTTGTATGAGCTTTATCTTTCCGGTATGTCATCGTTGTAAAGCAAATGGAGTTGTCTAGATGTCTGGTGTGCCAACCCTTGCTAGTTGGTGCATGTTTGAATACATAGGATTAATGGAGGCTCCTATTATTATTCAGGATGTTCTCTCATTGCTAATTGTTCAGGTTTTAGGCTTTACGTGCCCCTCTTTTGTATTCTGCAGTTTCATTAATGAAGGTTTGAGGGTAGCTGCACCAGCCCTTATCTAAAAAAAAAAATGGTAGCTATCCCACTTATGAAATTGTTACAAGTTTTTTAACAAACTCGTTGCCAATGTTGTAATTTTGGTTTAATTGTTTGTAAATAGTGTAAATGAATATGGTAACTTTGTTCTTAATATTGTAATTTTGATTCATATAAATTGTAATTTTTGTTCAATTAGATACTAAATAAGTGTATGATAAACATTACAGTACCATAGCTTGTTCTGTGTCAGAGTATATGACATTTGATCATGATCAACTTCTGTCTATCAAACTATCCTCCCAATGACTCGATCCATCATCTCTACATTCAGCAGTAGTCCTTCAATTATTAGTGAAGGCGCTATAACTCTTTCCTACTCTTTCCTCGAAATTAAAATGCCTTGTAATGTTTTTATTTGTCTAAAAAAGAACATAGATTGTATCATGCAAATCAAGTTACTGGGGCTGAAGCTATAAAGTCTGAGATCTGGAGAGGGCATAGAAGACTAGCTAGATCATTTCTCTTTTGGTTATCTTTGGAAATTAAGACCCGATTTTTTAAAGTTCTTTCATGACAGAGTTTAAGTGTGACATGTGTGAGTTGCCAAAGAGCCATCATACTTCTTATTCTCCAAGCATTCACAAGAGTACAATGCCGTTCATGGTAATTCAAACCCATGTTTGGGGGTAGGCTACAGTACAAAGTTTTTTTTTTTTTTTTTTTAGGAATTAACCTCATATAGTGCAAATATAAATATGTCAGTTTGGTTAAGTTTTTATCGGTCTATTATAAATACTAACCAAAAATCGCACCGCAAGCGTCGGTTCAGTGTCGATTAATTTTTGTCTATTCAGTTTGGTTCGGTACAAAATAACAGTTTCCAATTAGAAAACATCCACCCTAGTTTGGGGGATTGCACCGATTCGTACATTAGAAGCCCATTGGTTTGTCACTTTACATATGAATGCACTCATGTGAACTCGTTGCTTTGTTAATAATTCTTTTTTTAAAAAAAGGATAATGACTATTTACTACAATTGGCTATTGATTCTTCTCACGCACAGCATTAACATTTGGCAGCCCATGCAATCATCTTTGATATAAGCAACAGTAACCGCCCGTTTCCACAAACTCAAAAGGGCACAACAAGTTCAGATTAATTATGAAAACTGCCACAGCTGTCATTTCAATTTGCACCATAACCAAACCGTCAAATCTATTTCTCCTAAAATCATAACCCTCTCTTTCATTTTTACAAAGCTAGGCAGTGAAGCAAGATGACAAAGTTAGGCAGTGAAGCTAGGCTTCGAGCAAGTGGCTAAGCTAAGGTTTGGTCATAGCCTGCAAAGCTATCGTGGAGCAAGGCGGTGAAGCAAGGGTTTGGTCCTGGCATACAAATCCATAGTCGAGCAAGGTGGCAAACCTAGAGGTTGCTCCTGGGTTGCAAATCCATTGTCGGGCAAGGTCAGTATCATTCAATATGAGTAGTCTTAGTTTCTGAGGGTCAATAGCTTTAGTTTTTGAGATTTTGTTTGTTCTTATGGAAATTGATCAGTTATGTTATTAATAATGGTAAAAAATGAATTTTATGAACTTCTTGAGAGTCGATAGCATTAAAATGCGGCAATATGTGCAATACGGAACTTTAAGATTAGTGGCTTTAGTTTCTAAGATTTGTTTTGTTTTGACTGAAATTGATGAAAATTATGATTACAAATAGTCACAAAAAATAATAATTTTATGAGCTTATTGAGAGTTAGCAGCATTGAAGTCCTGTAATCTGTACAATCAAGGATTATATGGGTCTTTAAAGATGAGTAGCTTTTGTTTATGAATTTGTATGTTCTGTTGGAAATTGATGAAAATTGTGATTAAAAATATAAATAAATAAATAAATAAATTTTATTAGCTTATTGAGAATTGGTAGTGTAGATTTAGTTTTTGAGGGTTAGTAGTTTTAGTTTTTGAATTTTATTTTTTTCTGCCGGAAATTGATGAGTCACTTGATCAATAAGAGTTAAAAAAAAAAAAACTTTTTTATGAGCTTATTGAGAGTCATTAACATTAAAATGCTACATCATGTGTAGTCTAGGATTATATAGTCCCTCTAAAGATCAGTAGTTCAAGTTTCTGAGGGCCAATAGCTTTTGTTTATGAGATTTGTTTGTTCAGATGGAAAATGATGAGTTTAATGATTAATAATAGTACAAATATGAGAGTCAGTAACATTAAATGCTGCAATAGGTGCAATCTAGGATTATATAGACACTGAAAACATATGTAGCTTTAGTTTCTGAGGGTCACTAGCTTTAACTTCATGACTTTATTTGTATGTGTAACCCTATGTGTATTGCAAGCTCATGTTTATGTTTATTTTTTAGGGTCAATAGCTTTAGCTTCATGAATGCATTTGCTTGATTGCATAAGGTATTCAAATCAAATCAATTTTTTATTTTTATTTTTCATCATTTTTCTGTGACTTTTCTAAGTAAGACTTTATAATGTTTCTTGAAATCATGCGTTTTTAATTGACATCTGAAAATTGAATAAAGGAGGTGGGAGAAAAAATATATAGAATTTATGGACATTACTGGGTCTCAATAGTTTTAATTTGATAGATTAAAGAGTGTCTCCCTAAAGGACTCCAAAAGAAGCTCTCATCTTCGAATAAAACCCTAACAGAGACGTCAACTTCTCCAATCTCCCTCTCGTCCGACAGCGTGCCTGTGTCTCCCTTACGCTGTGCTACTACTGCCAAACGTGTGATGTGGTGGTTCCAAAGCAGTTTCTCCTGGGACAACGGTACTTGAGGTCTTGGCGAAATGTTCGACAGTTTCCAGCGCAGCAGATGTGCTATATGGTGATCTGTTTTGATTGGGATCTGGGGTGTCTTCAATGGCTTGGAAGGGGTGGATCTCGGGCCTTTTGCTTCCAAGACGCGGCATTGCTTTCCGGTGGATGTTCCGGTCAGGTATTCAGGTGAACCCAGGCAGGTGTGCTTCGGGTTTGCTTGGTTTTCCAGTTTTGGAGTTCCTTGGTGGTTGGAATTGCTTCGTTTATGGCACCAGAGATTCGTGGCAACACTGGGTCAAGGCGGGATTGTTGTGTGGCATGGTTGGGCTGAGGCTTGGCTTAGGCCAACCTGACAGATTTGGATTGGGCCTCTCCTCTTGGGGCTGCTTTTTGACCTTAGTATTTGGGCTAAGGTTTTTGCCCTAGACTCATGCCTATGATTTTAGTTTTTTTAATTACAATAAATTCTTTGTTTTAGGAAGCTAAGCACTGATGGTGCACTCTATGTATCTCTACCGCCTCTGGAGTAGTACCAAAGAAGGTTCTCCGCTACCTTTACGTATTTGAATGTATAAGGAGTAGGTCTATTTCTATGTACCACTTGTCGGTACTGCCACTATCTTCTTGTCTGACTATGTCCTTAAATGACAGCAAAAAGGTATGTAACGGCCTATTCTGACTTGTGATGAATATACTTTTTCCCCCCGTGGTTCAAAAAAATAGTTTTAATTTGATAAATAAGCACTTGATTAAGCAAAGTTAAAATAAATAGGATTCTAAGCGCCTTGGTGTGATCAAATAGCTTTAACATATTGTAATATAAGTGCAAGCCTATGATTCTGTGAACAAACCAAGGGTCAATAGCATTAACTTTAACCTTTGTAAATGTAATCTTAGAATTTGTTAAACTTTACTAAGGGTTAGAAGTTTTTAATTTCATGATTGCATTCGCTTGATTACATATGGTATTCAGCTCAAATCAGCCTTTTGTTTTTCACCATTAGTTTAGGATTTTTCTTATTAAGAGTTTATAGTGTTTCTTGAAATTATCTGTTTTTAATTAACATTTGTTACTTGAAATAGAGTTTGCAATTCATTGACTTATATCATAGCATATACAGAGTTTAATATGTCAATAGAGAACATTACTAAACTTATTGAAGGTCAGTAGTCTACTATCAATATACTTATTGAGGGTCAATAGCTATAGTTTCTAATGATCTGCTTTATGTTCATGCTTTCTTAGCTTTGCTTGCTTTGGATCAGCTGTATAAAAAATAATGAAACTGCATAATTGTACTGACACACAATATCTTAATGTGAAATAATAACTAACACAACATTCATTTTAGAAAATGATGATTGAAAGGTGGTGGACGCCTATCGTCACATGGTGAACACATAACTTCTGAAAAAAAAGTCAATTTGACATGCATTACAAAAGATGTGGAATAGAGCTTAAAGGAGAAACAAACAGAAATGGGAAAGCGCATGCTAGAGAGAATCTCCACTATGAAGATAGCTCAACTTCAAAGCAGGCTGAGATTCAAAATAACATAAGCTACACAACAAAAGTTACAGTGACTGATTTAATTGTTTGGCTCCAGTTTGATTGTAATTGGTCAACAGTCTCTTTTCTTACATGGGTGTGCCAGCACCGTTCGAGTGCGGTCGTCGAGGGTGTCCCTTGACCTGACTTCTTTCTTGTGATTGAGGACGAGGAGAGCACCAACCTAATCGTGAGATTCTTTATGCTTCATGGGAAGGACTTTACTGCAGTTTCTTTTTATCACATAATTGATACTCAATATTGTAAATTGAGCAGAGCGAAATCACTGGGAAGTATTGAGATCTTGCTAAAGCGTGACTTTAGCTTCTCTGGGTTGCGAGGGAGTTACCCTGGCTTGGCAAGTTCTGTAACCGTTGTGGCTGCGGTACTACAATCGGCTCCAGAGGAGACTAGGATCGATGTACATTGACAAAGGGTTTGGTGGCCCTGACAGTCGGCTCTTGAGGAGATTGGGACTGGAGTGTGGTCACCTGTAAGAGTGAAAAGGTTGTTTGCTCTGGAGAGACTTGGATAATCATAGAGATTAGTTGATGAATTCGCATCTCTCTTTTCTCATGCTAGCCTCGGATATAGACTATTCTGTGAATTCCCAGTCCTCAGAAAAGTGTAGAATATTTTATTCTCGACCAAGGGTATCTGATCTGCAGAAGCATTATCTTGGGAATCGTAATGAATATCATAGATTAATTGTTAATTAATCTGGATCTAGCGGAAATAAGAGCAAAGCTGACTCCTCATTGGACACGGGCAGTTGGGATATAGTTGTTTAACCTTTTCCCCATGAGTGCATCGCATTAATGGTGCACTAATATAGTCATAATGCTATATTTTTGCTTTTCTGCAAAAAGTGATCAGATCCCATAGCACGCTTAGCATGTTTCTTACACCGAGCGCTAAGCTGTACTGCATTCTCTGACCTCCACGTGGGTGGAGATCTAATGATTACTCAACATGGTCTCCCGATCGTGGCTTCTACTTGGCCTCCGCGAGGATTCTACCCGGACTCTCTCGCTGGGCCTGCTACTTGCTCCGTATCTCGGCTGCTGCATCGGCCCATACTGTTGGCCATTCTTAGGATCCAATGAAAAGTACGTTTGGGCTCAAACATTGCCCCCCAGGCCTCGAGATCAGGCTCGTGGCAACTCATAACTGATCGAAGGGGACATGAAGTGGCACGTCTCTTTGGTAGAAACGTGGCCATTAATGAAGAGCGGTGTAATGATGAAACCAAGCGACCTTTTGGTTGCGAAAACGTCTTTTGGGCGCATCGTTTCCCTCACAAAATCTCTTATTTAAATTTGGACACTTGCGCTTCCATCCAATCAACAATAGTGTCAGACCCCCTTAACCGCTTTTCCTTCTGAGTACATTTCCAGAGAAACCCAGAAACGAAACTCTTTCCAGTCTCCCTCTTTTTCTGAACTTTAACTTCCATCTCCAAAAAAACCTAGAAATGGCCCCTAAGAAACCCTTCGTCACTGATCAGGCTAGATGAAATCAACGCGAAGACCGTGTATACTCGGACGAACCAACATGGGCGTTCGATTACTGAGTGAGACCGGAGAGGAGAGAAATCAACTGATGGGCTTTGGTGAAGGTACATATCAAGCGAGCTTGGGTCCTATTCCTCGAGACCCTTTGCCAGATAATGCCATGGTCTATTACAGGCTCCCCATCCGCAGTCCTATAGCGGCTCTCCAACAGGTGACCATTGATTTTAACAGTTAGGGGCCAAGGCGGAAAGTTGGTCACTAGCCCACCGTCTTTGCTGAGGAGGAAGCTTGGTATCAGGATGTCCGAGAGAGGGATTTGGCCCATTGGGATGCGGTGGGTACCACTCAAAGCATCGATATGTGCTTCTGTCTTCCCTCTCATACCAACCCTGCACCAATAGCAATACCTTTGATTTTCGGACCATTTCTAGCAATACCTTTGATTTTCGGTTTGGGCAAATGGGCATCACTTTGCTTGACATTCTCACCATCTCAGGATTGCCTATTGACTTTGACCCTTATGAGCACGATCTGTTTGATGGAATCGAGTTCTTGCTGCAAATGACTCAGACAAATAGGGGCCACTACAGCAGATCCTATCTAGCATGGCGAGAACACTACTGCAAACACGACAACGACACTAGAGGAATTGTCTTCCTTGAGTTTTGGCTCTATAACTTCATTTTTTGCACCTCTACTGGCAAAACTACTGGTACCTGGAACTCTTTGGCTACTGCTCTCTACAATGGTATTTGTATTGGCCTTGGACAACCTTATTGGGTGCGTTGTATCACTCCCTTTACAAAGCTGTAATGCGCCCATTTGATACGACATCAGTGGAAAACTTTCTGGATCCTCGCTTTCTAGCTGCAGATTTATTTTTCCTGCTTTCGACACGATGACATTTCAAAGGATCCCCCAATCGATTCCCTTTTGGGGGATTGGCTTTGCCACAACGCAAAGTACTGAGCTCCATCCTACTCCGTGTGTTTCACTTACTTGTACCTGTTGACAAGATGCTGGACATAACAATAGTCTTTTCTAGGCGATATCCTTCTCCCCTTGAAGATGGCTTTTTACCCAGTGGAAGGGATTATGGCGAGAGAGCACTCCAGACCTTTTGTTTTGCCATCACTTGTTCGGTCATCGTCTTGCTGACGACCGCATATGTTATGAGCTCTATGCCCTTAAACACCTTGCTCGCCAATTTGGGTTGGCCTAGATGGTACATTGGCCTTTGATTGAGTATGCCAACTACTACACTTCTTGGTGGAGACTAGGTCTCCCTCTTTCAAGAGTCGGTTTACTCTAATAATGATCCCCTCTTGGATTAGGACACTGTACCCCATACATGATGTCGATGATGATTATGTTGATCGGTGGAAAGAAGTGTCAGTGAACTATTGGGACCCGCCGCATGATGAACTCTTTGCCCGAATCTTTCTTCGCATGAGTAGTCCTGGCCCGGAGGACCGCGAGGCTCTTGCGTGCTTCCGCAATCCTGTAGTACAACCCCCATAACCTGTTCTAACCCCTCGCTCATCACTTCCAGGGACACAGATCCGCGAGCTGAGGGCAACAGTAAGTTTTCAACTTTCCTCACCATTTCTTTTCCTCGTTTTGATTCTCCACTCTTATTTCTGAGTGCATTCTGCAGCGCACCACCTAGAGCAGAACAACCTCTACTTAGGCTGGGAAACAAACAGCAGTAGTAGAGGAGACTCCTGAGGAAGAGTCTTTTGATCATGAAGACCTCGCTGAGGTAACTTGGCTAAGAACGACCCCAAACCTGTACATTTGGTGCTTCCTTTTTTCTTTATGAGTTGTGATTCTTTCCTCGTACAGGCTGCTGTTGTTCTTGCTCGTAAACGCGATCGAGCTCAATTCGACGAGGTGAGTTTTGAGGATGATGAGCCTTTGGAATGCGATTGGTAAAACTTGACTCATCTCATTTTGTCTGAATTTTATAATCTGAGTCGGATCTTTATTACGTGTCGTCCCTTTGACAGGTTTGTCAAAGAACCTCCAGATGACCTTGTACCAAACATGTCACCGACAACTCGAGATGTAAACCACCGTTGGCCAATATATTCATTTTCCTTTAGATCTAAACCCATTTTATGACATTCCTAAGCTTTGCTAGGATTCTGTTCATACTGAGGAGACGGTCCTTGATGCTGAAGATCTCGCCAGCGGGATAACATCCCAGGTTTAGATGAGACGAGCAGTGGTGGCTGTCCTTTGATTCTGGAAATAGCCACGGTGAACGTTGAGGCCACAGATTCTGTTCACAGAGTTGCCCGCCCCCAACACTCCACCGGTGAAACTCGCATTGGATTTCTAGAGCCTCCAGTGGCAGAGATGTCGAACCAAGTTCAGGAGGTTGTTACCGGAGCGGTGGGTGAAGATGAAAGAATTGAGCAACTTTATCGAAGATTTACTGACACACGGTTTGACTCTTCGACTGTCCGTCCAGGGACGGGGATGCTTTTCTGATTTTTAGAGTCATTTAATCAAGGTTTACCGACATATAATTTGGCTCTTCTCTTCAAGGGTGGAGATTTCTATGCGCTGCTCCTATAAATAGGTGCATTCTAGGGATAAGGATGCTCACACCAAGCCTTCCTCTGAGTTCCAGATTTTCAACAATGGCACTTCAATGTTTGCTTATCTTCCTTCTTCTTCACAAATCTTCGCCTATACAACCATTCTCAGCCTCTAGACATTAGGCCTTATGGAAAATCTCACGCCTAGGTTAGGCCTGATGGCTTAATCTCAGGCAACCCCTTGTTTCAGCCTCTCAAAAGTTTGGATGGACTGTGCCAGGCTTCAGATTGGTTAGAAACATGAGGGGGCTCCTAGCGTGGGGCATGTAGGCATGCGAGATCATCTTTGTTAGAATCCCACACGTGAAGCGAGGAAGGGAGGAAGGCTACTCTGTGGTTCGTCTTTCCTCCTCTATTTCCCTTCCTTTTGGACCCGGCTTGACTTGAGTCCTCCAGATGGAAAGGGCTTTGGTGGCCTCCTCATCTGAGTCTTTCTCTTCCTGATAGAACCTTGGAGGGTTAGAGAGAAATGGAGCCGTGGAAGGGATGGACTCAAGCTATAGAATGGCGGTTCCCATACTTCACTTCCTCACAGTGGTGGTTGCCAAGGCTGAAGGGGCTGCAGGGGCTGAAGCTGATATTCTGTTCTTTTGCACTCTGCCCTCTTCTGAGATAATGACGCGACTCAACCAACAGCTGGATTCCTTAACTGCTTCCATTTGAAGAATGATTCGGAAGATATCTGAAGATTCCTATTTGTATTTTAGGCATTTTTGGCCTTGTAATGAATGTACTGCTTTTGGCCCCAAAGCCACTTTATGAATACAATACTATCTTCTTATCATGATATTTGAATACTCGTGAGGAGCCAATAATTGTGTCTCGCAAAGCCCTCAATGTAGGCCCCCGTAGTTGTTTATTTAGGATCTTTGAAATAGTATGAACTTTAAAAAATACCCTCCGCATCGAAAGAACCTCGCAGCAAAAGCTTACAGAAAGTCCACATCTCGACCCCAATTTTTGGTGAAGTTGTTTCCTCACTGGCCCAATGGCTCAAATTGTCCCACTTCACGGCCGCTGGGTAGTGCTGCTGAAATAAAATTTTGGTGCGCTGCTGATGTGGTGCTCGGCCTTGGGCGCTACTGACCTGGCTCTCGGCCTTGGTGTATTGTTGCCCCTTAGTGTTGCTAGGCACATCGAAGAAATGATGAAGGGCCCTCTAAAACAGGCATTCATGAATGGGCTTCGTGAGATAGGAACATTAGAAGTGCCCCCCACTGTCCACACGGGCCTTGACTGTATAGAAAAATCTTTTTTCTAGGCCCAAAAACGACCATATATATCCTAGTATCGAACCGACGTTCTATTTGGATCTACTTGCTGGCCCAAATCACAAACCTCGTTGTCTTGTCATCATAATGGATTTACTTCAGATTAACTAACCGTTGAAAAACGGTTGCGAAAGATAATCTTGAAAATGGAATAGTTGCCTCCTCAAAAACCGTTTGGCTCCCCATGCTCCATTACGCTTCCTTCATTTCCGAGATTAAAGAAATTAACCCAGATTTAAGACCCTGATTTGACTCCTCAACCGCTCATCCAAGAGTGGGGATTCATCCAATCTTCCTCTATAAATAAGCTTACTTTGAACCAGGGATAGTCAGACCACGAAAACAAGAACCATAGCCTTCAAATCTTTACTTCTCTTTCTTCTCCTCCACAAGTCTTCACCTCATGAAAAAATTCCCAACCTCTAGACTTTAGGCCTGATGGCGAAATCTGAAGCCTGGACTAGCCCTCATGGCTTAATCTCAGGCAAACTCGTGCTTTTCGACTCTTGACAGCCTCGATGGGATACATAGGCTGGGAGGAGTTAGCAAGCACGAGGGACTTCATTAGTGTGGGGGATCCGGGCCTACGAGATCATCTTTTACTGGATCTAAGGCACGAAGCAAACCGACGAAGGAGGGAAGACCACTTTGAGGCCTCTGCTCTTCCTCGGATCCCTTTCCATTTGGACGTGGTTCGAGCCGAGTCCTCCAGATGGAAGGGGCTTTGGTGGTCACCTCCTTCTCAAGCTCTCCCTTCTGAACATTGATAGAATCTAGGACGGAGAGGATGGACTCGTGAAAGGAATGGGTGTTGGCTGCAGGATGGCCGTTCCTACACTTCATGCTCAGAAAATGGTGACTGCCAAGTTGAAGGGGGTGCGGAGTTTCATGCCTATCTTTCAGTTCCTCTGCACTCTACCCCACTTCGGAGATAATGCCACGGCTCAACCCAGTGCTGGCTTCCATAGCTGCTGCATGTGAAGAAGGAATTAGAAGATTTCAAGAAGATTTGTATTTTTGTAATTTTAGCCACTTTTGGCTTTGTAATCTGGGGAAAGTTTCGAGTATATTGCTTTGGCCGTAAAGCCACTTTATGAATACAGTAAACTTTTCTTTTAAATACTCGCAAAAAATGCTGTTTGAATATTCACGAGGCCTCAAAATAGCCCCCCACAATTGTCCGTTCAAAGAATCAACTTGACTCCGCGTGACACAAAATGGCCGCGAAGAAAAGGTCTTGAGAAATTACAAGTTTGCCAAGCTTTCCACCGCGAACCAAATAACCCCGCAGCAAAACAAACTACCCTGCCAAAAACAGGCCTACTCCTCACGACCGCTTATCCAGCAACAAACTTCTACCCCCTAGCCTTACTGGGCCGAGGCGAAGCATCAAAAGTAGGCCTCAAGCGAAGACACAATTATGGTCCTCAAAATAGGCATTCATAAATGGGCTTCACGAGAATAGTGAGACGAAACTGTCTACGATTCCTTTGAATCCTAGACACTAGGAAAGTATTTCTTCAAGTATCTGCCATCGATGGGGTTATGATGGACATCACCATTCAAGTCCTTGAGATGAAAAGCTCCCTTTTCTAGGATTTTATGGAAGATATACGGACCCTCCCATCTTGGAGTCCATTTGCCGCGACCATCTAATTTTTCGCCAAGTGGGATAACTACTTTCCAGACTAACTGTACCTCGTTGTTTTCCCTCATCCGCTTGTCGTAGGAGCACACCACTCGCTGCTTTTCCATGACCAAACTATCTAGAGCCTCCAAGCACTTTTCACTAAGGTCCTCATGTTCCTACCACATAGCTTGAACATAGTCCTCCCCAATGAGATGATGTTGTTCCTGAACTCGTAGGGATTGGACGTTGACTTCCAAAAGCAGGACTGCGTCATGGTCAAACATTAAAGCATAAGGTGTCGTCGGGGTGGGATTCGATTAGATGTGTGGGAGGCCCAAAGAGTCTTGTACAGTGTCTCATACCACTGTCGCGTATTGGCTTCCAACATCTTCTTCAGCAAAGTGATGATGATCTTGTTGCTCACCTTGGCTTGAACGTTAGACTGAGCATAATAAGGACTAAAATTGACTAACTGTATTCCCCATTCCTTTGCCAGTTTATTAACTTCACCACCCGTGAAGGCTGTCCCCTAATATGAGACGAAAACTTCTGGGATACCAAATCTACAGATGATGTTCCTGAACAGGAATTGTCGTAACGTACAACCAGATGCCTCCTTTAAGGCTCTGCTTCGACCCACTTTGTAAAGAAATCGGTAGTGACGATGATAAACTTATGCTGAAGCGAGGAATGCCGATGAATCATCCCAATTGAATCCAACGCCCATCCTCTCGCGGACCAAGGATTTATAATGGGCTGCATTGGGATATTTGGAACATGCTGGACCAGCCCATGAGCTTGGCAATCGAAGCAACCTTACGCGAACACAATAGAATCCTTCAAAATACTAGCCCAAGAGTATCCAAGTCTCCGGAGCAACCAAGGCATCTTTGGTCCTGCCTGGTGAGCGCCGCAGACACTAGAATATACTTCTCGCATAAGCTGCTTCACTTCGCCGCTGTAAACACCTGAATTCTATGTCATCTTCTCCTCGCCTACAAAGTTCATCACCTCTGAGGAAGTAATTGAGAGCAAGATGGCGGATCCTTTTGTCAGCGGGCTGGTCCGATGTTTGAGATAATTGATAAGAGGAATCCACCAATCCACATCGATTGATTCTAAGGTAGTGATCGCAGAGTCCTCTGGTGGATCTTTTCTTACCATCCAGGAAGGAAGTGTTCGACGTTCCACTTTCAGAATCCGCTCGCGAATGCCATACTTCAGAGTTATCCCCATTACCAACTAAGCCAATTCGTTCGCCGTGAAATTTCGCTAGCGTGGAATGTGCTCGAGATCCACGTCATTAAATAGGTCGAGTAATTCCAATGTTCTATCCCAATATGGGGCCAGCTAGAAACTTGTGCATTTGAACTTTTCACGTAGCTGATTGATTACTAGCGGCTAATCTCACTTGCACAGTTTTGACTCCCAACTCGAAGAGCACTTCCAAGCCATTGATTAAGGCCTCATATTCCCCTTGGTTATTGGTGCATTGATACTCCAACTGAAAAGAGTATGAAAAATGATCTCCGCACGGGTTTTCCAGCGTGACACCTACTCCGGCCATTGCATTAGTTCTTGATCCATGAAAGTACAGCACCCAAGGTTGTAACATAATAGCTGTCAGGGAATTCTAGTAAACCTCCTGGCTAGGTGTTCCATACAGGTCTTCCATAGAATTCGCGGTGCCTTCGAGTTCACAGATCTCGCTAGCATCCATCATTTGGTGATGCGCTAGAAAATCTACGATGGCTTGGCCCTTCACAGCCTTTTAGGGAGCATACTGCAAAGAGAACCTCTTTACTAATCTAGCCCCTAAGAATAGACTGCGACAACATGTACTTGATCAGGTCGGTCTGAGCAATTATGCATGTAGTGAATGACAACATGTAGTGTCATAGTTTACAGGCAGAAAAGTATAACGTTAAACAAAGCTTTTCCATTGGTAAGTACCTAGTTTCGCAGTTCGTTAGCGTTCTACTTATGTAGAAAATGGAGTGTTCCACACCCTATTCATCATCCTGTGCTAATAAGCTGCTGATTGAAGCTTCTACCGCTGAAATGTAGAGCTTAAGTGGGTAACCTGGCTTCGGAGGATTAAGAACCGGTGGATTTGCTAGATAGGCCTTTATGCTATCAAAGGCCTCTTGATGTTTTGCTTCCCACATGAATTATGTTTGCCCTTGTAGCTTTAAGAGGGAAGAGAAAGGTTGAATCTTGCCGGTAGAGTTGGAGATGAACCGCCGCAAGAAATTGATCTTTCCCAACAGCCTTTGCAGCTCCTTCTTCGTCCTGGGGGTCGAACCGTTGATCAATGCTTTGGCTTTATCCTCAGATACTTCGATACCCCTTTAATGCATAATAAACCCCAAGAAGTCACCTGCTTGAACTCATAACACATATTTCGCCGGGTTCATCTTCAACTTGTGGATCCTCATACGCTAGAAAACCTTTTGTAAATCTGCGATGTGGTTTCCCCGCTGCTTAGATTTGACGACCGCATCATCAATGTAAACCTCTAAAATCTTTCGTAGGATATCATGAAAGATTAGGTTCATTGCTCACTGGTACATGGCCCCCGTATTTTTTAGGCTAAAAGGCATGACTACGTATTCGAAGAATCCCGCGAAACTTGAGCACCTGAATGCATTTTTGTGTCTATCCTCTTTTGCCATTGGAATCTGATGGTAATCGGAGGTTCCGTCCATAAAGGACAAGCATTCATGACCAACTACTATGTCTACAAATATATCTGTGACCTGCATGGGGTAAACGTTCTTGGGAGTGGCATTATTGACATCATGATAATCGACGCACACCCTTATTTTGCCATTCTTCTTCCGAATTGGGACAACATTGGATAACCACTTATTGTAGTTGGCGACCCGGATGATCCCCGACTTATGCATCTTTTCGACTTCCTCTTTGACCAAAACCTGAGTTTCTGAATTCATTCGTCTAGATTCCTATCTCACCTGATTTTGACCTGGGGTAGTTGGCAGCTTATGGTAGACTAAGTCAGGAGATAAACCTGGCATATCTTCATATCTCTCCACGAAGCAATCCTTATACACCTACAATAAGTCGATGAGCCCCTGTTTCTCTTCAAGCCCTAAGTTGGCGCTGATTGCTACCTCCATTAGCTCAGTCTTAGTTCCCAAGTTCACCTTTTCTGTAGGGTCCCTAACCTTTCGGGATGAGGTACAGTCCAACGATGCTGGAGCCAGCTGAATGGACTCTTCCTCTTCTTCATGATCAGAGAAATCCTCATCGATATATTCCAATGTTGCCACTCCTGCATAGGCCTCTGTTTCGACTAAATATGAAGATAGTCTGTCATATAGAGAGCGAAAGGCATGTATCTCTTCCCTTGAGAGGTCATGACTCATTAATTACACCTTGGAGATGGCACTGCTTGTCCTGGCCTTTCGAGGTAGCCCTTTGCGACCCGAGCCCCCATTATGCCAGGTTAGAGGCTGTCACCCCTATGAGGCAGCCCTTCTCATCAATACGTACAACTTGTAAAGGAGAGATTGGTTCCAAGTAGTACCTTGCATCCACAGAGCTAGCGGACACCGAGAAAGGTCGTGGATCTGCCTTGATCAGCTTTGCCTTGTCCACAACTTTGTCCCAAATGATCAGTTCTTGATGTAGCGTAGACTGGACATAGTAACTCTGATGGATCCGGTCACGGCCCAGAATTACACTATAAGCTGCACAACAGTCTGTGACGAAGAAGGCGTCAGCCCCTTCTACTGGACCTACTTTCACTTGTAGAAAATCAAGCCCAATGTCTTGGTCACTGTCCCTGCGAAGTTCTTCAAAGTAAGCGATCTGGACTGGATCTTTTCTTTCTTGATCCCCAATAGCTGCATGGTTCTTATTGATGTTTAATATTTAACGGTAGCTAAACTATGATCAATGCAGGTCCGGTGAGCGGACCGTTACTTGATATTATCAGTATTCCCGCTACCTGTCAAGTGAAATACAAAGAGGGCGTCAGAGGGAGACCGCGTCGGGCGGTCTTTTCTTCTCCGATGCCTAAGTTAGTTAATGTATTTGTGTTGACAGGATAACAATAGGCAAGTAGTAGATGTGTAATTAATGAGGAGAGAGGAGAGAACCTTTTAGAGGTGGGGAAGGAGCTGATCTTCTCCATGTTTTCGATGTGGGACTGACATGCTTCAGTTCCCAGTTTCTAGAGCTTCTGATGCTGTATTAGTGGTGATCTTGGAGTAAGCCGAGGCCTAGGCAGTAGCCTACTTGGCTGTGTTCCCATAGGTGACTCCTATAGTGGAAGCTGGTATTTTTGGCAATGGTATAAGTGTGGCTCATTATAGCTAATTATGCTAGGCAAATGCTTATGTAAGTACAAGTTCCCCAAGTCCCCATTCAAGGAGGGCCATCTTGGTTTGGGAGTTTCCTAGCGGTTTGAAGCGTTACTCCCGCTAGGCTTACAAAGCATAATTAGCGTTAGTGCGTTGTCAACCATAGACTAATTGAGCAAGCACTTTATACCCTTTCGGGTGGGCCCCTACAAGCCCCCAGGGAGTCCCCCACTCCCCCGCTAAGATAGACCTCCGTTTGGTCTGTGTATTGTTGGTTGAGGGGATTTATGTTGAACAGAGGGTGTTGGGTAGAGAGCCCAAGCTTTGATACCTAAGTGGCGGGGGTCAATGTGCCTGATTAGGGCCGTCGAAGATTGTTGACGTGCACCCGTATTTGTCCCGGAGGATCATGGTTTTGCTGCAACGCAGCCTGGCGGTCGTTGTAAGTGAGGCGTAGGGGCACTGAACCTGGACGATTGGTATACTCGCCCCCTTTGATGGCTTCTGCCACGTGGCCATCATGCGTCGGTCTAACGTTTGGGATTGTGAGTTCTGAGCACGCCCATCTCTTCATCATTAATGCGAGTAATTCTCGACTCAATCTCTGAGGCGACACCTTGGTTATTCCGGAAACTGAATGCTATCGTGGGACACGTGTGCGGCTAGAGAGTGAAATCGCTTTTTGGCGGACGACCTAGATTTGACTAATGTTGACATTAAAAGGGGGGAAAACTAGAGGTTGTCGCCATTATCTCTTCTTCAAACTTTCTCATCATCCTCAAGCTCTGTTCTCTAGCATTCGAGAAGTGACTTTTGCCACTCGAGCGAGAGATCGGTGTTTTGGTGAGCAAGGGATCCCCGGAAGTAAAGGCATAGAGTTCGAACGCTCCTGATTTCCCACACTAGTAGGTTAGTGATTCTGAGCCTTTACAGTTTTTTTTTTGTTTCTATTTTGCTCTGCTACTTTCTGGATTTTCGATTTGAGTGGTTTTTGTGTCTCGCTGGTGTGTTCTGATGGGGACATGTATTTTGGGGGTCTCTTCTGGTGTTTTTGACAGAGATGAGGTTTAGGGATTTTTCCTAGATGGTCGAATCTGGGTTAGTGTGGCTTCGTGTTCGTGTTTTTGTCAAATCTGGGTAACTGTTCTTAACATTCCTGGATGAAAATTATCGTAGGGGTAGCTTAGATCTTGTATGGACTAACTAGTTTGGATTTTAGGGTTTGTGATGGCTAGCGTCGTAGTGATTTCGAGCAGTGAGGATTCCGGGTCTGATGTGTCGTTTATTGATTCGTTCCGTCCGCCTGCCCCTGCAGGAACCTCACTGTCAGAACCGCTAGACATCGAAAACTTACAAACCATACTTGGGGACGTGGCCATGGCTCAAGGTGGGCCACCAGAGAGTTCTAGGACCATGGAGGATGATGGTGGACTCGAGCGACGTGAGGCTAGCGAGCAATAGCGCAGCTAGTCGTTCCGCTGATGGGGGGGACGTCGGCAGAGAGGAAGTGGAATCCGCTTGGTTCCTATCTGACGGAACCGCGGTTGATGAGGCTGGAGGTGGTCTGACCGAGGCCGTAGTTAGCCGCCTGAAGCGGGCGTATCGCTTACCTGGAGTGGTGAAGTTGCGTTCGCCAACCGCTAATGAGAGAGTCAATTTTACCGATGGGGCACGCTGCTGTTCATAAGGCTATCTTCCGCCAAGGTGTGACTCTTTCGTTGCTCCCCAATCTTCAGATTTTGGTTTGTGATTTTGGCCTTGCCTTTGGGCAGATTTGTCCCAACATGTGGTGGTTGCTGATGGTGCTGAACTCGTTATGGAGCCTGTCCGGTTGTGAGGGTCCAACCGTGGCGGAGGTACTGTATTTCTTTGAGTTGGTGTATGTGAGGCGCCGAGGTTGTAGCGGTCAAGTGAATTTGAGTCGGCGGCAAAGGGCACCCAAGTTAATCGAGAACATGAAGGATTCCATGTCGCACTGGCGGTGGACCTTCTACATTGGCACTGACAGGTGGGAATACCAGGAGAGGCAGAATGAGGGGCTGCCGACCTTTCGGATTAAGTCGGAGTTTCAGCCCATCAGAGGTTGTCGTCGACCTCCACCACTCCAGAATTTGGCATTACTTGTTTGACTGTTATAATTCTAATCGCCTCACTTTTTCTTTGTAGCGGGCTTGCGTTACAACCTGACTCGCGAGGAGGAGTGCCGCGTGGCGAGGATTAGAGGGGGTGTTGGCAGAATCGCAACCTGCTTGACCTTAGGCGTCTCACTGGTTGGGAATTGTTAGTCGCTCAAGAGTTGACTCGCACCCTTGGTAGGTAACTTTCGGTGATTTGTTCTCTTAGTCCAGTTTGCGGCGGCTAACTTGTTATTTGTTTTTGTAGAATCTCTGAAGGGAAATAGAAGGAGCCAAGACGCTTTTGCCAAGGTAATAGACCGTGCAGAGATGAATGATTTTTTGGAGTGCATGTACGCTCACGGGCTGACGGCCCAGAAAATTGCGGTCGACCCGGAAACACTGGAGCTGAGCAAGTCCGAGGTGCCGGTGGTGTTGCCGATGCCTCACCACTCCCATCTTGGTACCGATAGTTTGCCAGCCGTTCAGGACGGGCTGCGGTAGGTAGCGGCATTTCTGGCAAAAGGTCGGCTCCTGCATCCGCTGTGCAGGCGAGGTAGAGAGTGGCCGCCACCCGACGTGGGTCCAAAAACTAGAAAACGGTGGCCACGAAGGCACCGGTTACAATTACGGGGTTGGAGCTGCAGGCGGCCTCAAGGTCTGTCTCCATTGGTGCTACGGAAGTGTTGCAAAAGAAGCGGGGTCAGAATGACGAGGCAGAAGGGGCGGAGACGATAGAGGCCCACCAATAGAAGAAGTCGAAGCAGGCTGTTCTAGAGACGACCATCTCCGCTGGGGGGGAGGCTCGGATGAGTGACCTAGACTCGTTCGATGCCTTTACCCAGTTTTTGACGGACATTGAGTGGGAGTATTTGTATCACCGGTGTGAGAGGCTAGGGTCTGGTTTCCTGGAGGAGGTTGTTCGCTCCACCGCCCTTGATTAGTCGCCCTTCAACTCTGCCTTTGGGCATTTGCTGTTGGGTTGCATCAGTTGTTTCTGGCGGCGTCGAGTCAGCCCCGCATTGAGCGACAGTTGAAGGAGGAGATTGGCGGTCTGTAGGGGGAGTTGGCGAGAGCCAAAGAGAGACTGGCGGATGTTGAGTGGCGCCTGTCCAAGGCAGAGTGTGATCTGCTAGATACCTATGGCAAGCTATCTATCGCCGTCGAGCGTGACCTCGAGCTGAATAACAATGTCTCTAAGCTGCAGCAAGACATGGCTCTGTTGAAGAATCAATTGTTGGCTAAGGTTAAGATGATTGAGATCCTTCAGCGGGACTCTACCACCAAGTCTGCCGAGGTGAAGAGGTTGGCGGATGCGGTTGCCGGGTTGAAAACGGATAAGAGTCACGCGGAGGTCGCCATTGTTGAGGCGTTTAAATAGTCCTCCTAGTATAAACATACGATGGCTGAGGCGGCAAAGTATGGGGCCGCTGCTAACCTGGATTTACTGAGGCAGAAGGGTGCTATCGACTCGGTGAAGGCGTCCCAGCCCACCAGACCGTCAATGTAGACATCGCCTCCTACTAGTGGGGTGACTCCTACTCCGGCTGAGGGTGTTCGTTCAAGAAGTGGGGAGAGCGGTGAACATCCGGCGGACGACTCCCAGTGGACTCCACCTCCTACGCGATCTGAGGTTTCGCGTGCCGGCTTTCTGGCTGCACACACTCGACCGGATGGCATCATCGTGACTCGTAGTCCGACCGCTCGTGGGTCCGATTAGACAAGTCATATGTCAGAGCAACAACCGCTGCCGGCAGGCGAGGATGGCACTACAGCTTCCCAGAACCCTTGAGGATCGACCACTGTAGTGCCGCTGAGACCTCTTTTTTTTTTTTTTTTGTCGCCGCTAAGGCTCTTGTAATTTTTGGAAACATCTTTGGGCGGGGAATCCCGATCCCTAATAAATTCAACTGGTTATTTGATTTTGAGATTCTTGCTGTAGTACTCGTTGTTGATGTGTTGGTTGCATGCCGCCATACTGTTAAAGCCTTGACCTGTGTGTTAACTAATCGAAACGTTAAAGGAATTAAAATTGTTCCAAGTGCACGAGGTAGCAGACGTGGTCCGCCGAATTTTGTTGCCGTTGCCAGTTAATTCTTGTGCATGGACTTGGCAACAATGGTTTAAGTAATTCCTCGTTTCATTGATAACTAATGGATCAGCGTTTACAAAAGTGGGGTTGTACCCGTTGGGTAGCTTCCCAAGTCATAATGCTCTTGGGTAGCGGCATGACTATTTGTAGTAATATCGAAGGTGTTCGATATTCCAAGGGTAGGTCATTGTGACGTCATCCTTGTCCATTAAGTAGAAGGTGCTGGGGCTAACGACTTCCATAATTTTGTATGGACCTTCTCAAGTTGGGTGGAGTACCGTTGGTGGTGGGATGACCTCCTTCATTACCCAGTCCCCCTTCCGAGCCTTGACCTTGGCGTTGTAGAAACGCGATACTCGCTGTTTGTTTTGTAAATTGTGCAAATGGGCCTTGTGTCGTTTTTCCTCTAAGAGGTCCTTGTCTAGGCTGACGCCTTCGCTGTTAGTCTCAGGGTAGTAGCCTTCGATTCTAGCAGTGGGTTGAGTGACCACAAGAGGTAGGACAGCTTCTGTTCCGAACATCATGCAGAATGGTGTTTCACCAGTGGCGGAAGTTGGGGTAGTTCTGACGGCCCTACTTGACTTCAGGCAGTTTTTTGACCTCCTATAAACCTTTGGCGTCATCGAGTTTCTTTTTTAGTAGTTTTTTGATTATCTTGTTTGCTGCCTCAACCAGGCCATTGGTTTGGGGGTGAGCAACAGATGCAAAACTCATCCTGGTGCCCAAGTTGGCGGTGAAGGAAATGAGTTCCTTGTTGTTGAATTGCATGCTATTGTCTGTGATGATTGTATGGGGGACACCATAGCGGCAGTAGATGTTGTTCCAGAGGAAGTGAATTACCTTGGCGGTAGTGATTGCTGTCAGAGGTTCCGCCTTTATCCACTTGCTATTGTAGTCGATGGCGACGATGATGTACTTGAATTGTCCTTTTGCGGTTGGGAACTTTCCTACTAAGTCCAGGCCCCAAGTTGAGTGAATCCATGGGCCAATGATGATTGAAAGAGGTTCCGCTGGGGTGTGTGAGAGGTTAAAAGTAGCCCCGTCGCATTGTGCAGTTGGCCAGAGATCTGGAGCCCGAGTGGTTTCCACATTCCCCGCCGTGTATTTTTGTAAGTACGACCTTTCCTTCCTCTGGGGTTAGACACCGGAGGTTGGGGTGAGTGAAACCCTGGCGGTAAATTTTGTCATTCTAGATGTTGTAGCGGGTTGCTCTTCGCTGGAGGTGTAGTGCTTCGACTTTATCCGCTGGAAAAGTCTCATTGCGTTTATACTCGATGATTTCGTCCATCCAACTGGGGCAGACTTCAATGTTAAAAATCTCCGCTAGGATTTTTGTGATGCTTGATCTATCAAGACTCTCCACCCTTATGTCCGCAAGACTTTGATGCAGTTGAGAGGTTGCCAGTCTTGCCAGTGAATCAGCCTTGGCGTTCTTTTCCCTGGGGATCTGTGTAATGGTGTGGAAGTTGAATTTTTTGAGAAGCGTCTTGACGTATCCTAAGTATGCCGCTAGCTGTTGATCCTTGGCTTGAAAACAATCGTTGACTTGGTTAACGACTAGCTGGGAGTCGCTGAATATATTGACGCTGTCAGCCCTAGAATCAATGTCGAGGAGTAGACCGGCAATGAATGCTTTGTACTCCTCCATGTTGTTAGAGGCTTTGAAATTGAACTAAAATGTGTGTTCCACGTTCAGTCCCCCCAGCCCAGTCAAGACGACGGCGCTATTGGCCTTTGCGCAAGCGGAGCCGTCGACGTGTAAGTTCCAGTCTAAGTGCTGGAGGGCTGGGTCGTCAGCTGTTATTATTTCTGTGTCGGGCTCAGCTTCTCTACCATTTACGACCTGACGCTCCGTGAGCTCAGCAATAAAGTTAGCTATGGCCTAGCCTTTTATGGCGGTGCTAGGCTTGTAGTCGATGTCAAACTCGCTATGCTCGTTGGCCCACTTGCTGAGGCACCCCGAGTGTTCAGGGTTCTGCATTACTTGTCTTAGCGGCTAACTTGTTAGGACATGATTGTGTGGGCCTGAAAGTATTGGCGGAGGAGTCTGGCTAATCCAGTGGGGGATATCTTGTTTCTGCCCCGTTCATGCCTCTGTCGGCATAGAATACGGGAAGCTCCTCGTGATCGTCTTGCCGGACAATGGCACAGCTTATCGCTGATTGTGATACCGCTAGGTATATATACAATGTCTCTCCTTGTATAGGAATAGAAGGAGTGGGACTACTGCCAGGTACTCTTTCAAGCTTTGGAATGCTGCATCATAGTCCGTGTTCCAGTCGATGTCCTTCTTGTGGGTTGTCTTCAACACTTTGAAGAATGGGAGACATCTGTTAGTAAGTCTGGAGATAAACCGAGAAAGAGCGGTTAGTTTGCCCTGGAGGCTTTGAAGGTGCTTCTTCCACTATGAAGCCTTCATATTGAGGATGGCCTGCACCTTCTCAGGATTGTCTTATATGCCCCTTTCACTGACTATGTAACCAAGAAATTTGTTGTCAGTGACGCCAAAGAAACATTTTTCTGGGTTGAGGTGCATGCCGTAAGCCAAGAGAATGGTGAATATGATTCTAAGGTTTGCTACGTGTCCGCTAGCTTTTATGCTTTTTACTAACATGTCATCCACGTAGACCTCAATGATTCTTCCCAGATATTCAGCGAACATGGCATTCATCAACCGCTGGTAAGTTGCTCTAGTGTTCTTCAGACCGAAAGGCATGACATTATAGCAGCATAGGCCCTTGTCGGTGGTGAAAGAGGTACACTCTTGGTTGCTGGGGTGCATCTTGATCTGGTTGTAGCCGGAGAATGCGTCCATCATGCTGAGCAGCTCGTGTCCAGCTGTTGCATCGACCAGTTGGTTAATGCGACGTGCGGGAAGCTGTCCTTGGGGTAGGCCTTGTTGAGGCTCTTGAAGTCGACACATATCCTCCACTTTCCGCTAGGCTTTTTGACCATGACCAAGTTGGATATCCACTGGGGCTAGTTGACTTGGCGGATGAATCCAATGTTCTGGAGCTTGGCAACCTCTTCCCCTATTGCTTGATACCTTTCCTCTTCAAATGCCCTACGCCGCTGCTTGACAGGGTAGGAGGATGGTTTGATGCTCAGTTTGTGTGTTATGATCTCAGGAGAGATGCCTGGCATGTCAGTCTAGGACCATGCAAAGACAGCTGAGTTGTCACGCAGAAATTAGGTGAGCTTATCCTCTATCGCTTGGTCAAGCAGAGCACTGATGCGGACTGTCCACTCAGAGTGTTCGTCTGAGATGCTGATGAACCTCAAGGAAGTTTCTGGGTTGGCAGGCTTTTTTTTACATATTTCTTCTTGTCCTCCCTAGGGTCCTCAAAGATGTTTGGTACTGGTGCATGGTTTCCCACCATTACGATCACATGGCGGCGCGCCTAGCGTGCCACGGTTGTGGAATAACATTCCCGTGCCAGTTGCTGACTTCCCTTGAAACAGCCTGTCCCGTTTGGCGTAGGAAATTTCATGAGAAGCATATATTCGGCTATGATGCACTTGAGCTTGTTGAGCGCCGGTCGACCAATTATGGCATTGTACAAGCTGAAACAGTCAACACAGATGAACTCTGTGTGGATTTCTACCGTTCGTGGGCTAGTGCCAATACCTAGTCGCATGTAGTCCGAACCCAATGGTTGTGTGACTTCACCCGAGAAACTAAGCAATGGCTCATGATCCTGTAGTAATTTCCTATTCCGTAGGAGTTTGCTGTAACAACCGTTGAAGATGACATTTACAGCGGAACCGCTGTCGACCAGGACTCTTCCTACTGACCATTTGCCGAGTATGGCGTCGATTAAGAATTGATCATCGTGGGGCAAATGTACTTCCCGCTCCTCTTCCTCTGAGAAGGTAATGGGTTCCCAACCAACCTTTGGCAGTTTTGCAGACCTCTCATAGCGGATGTTGCAAACTTCGTTGGGGTGGTTAGCACACACATAGCGCTTCTTTGCCCTATGAGACATGTTGGTGATTGGGGCACCACCGTCGATGGTGTTGATGCGGCCCATTGGTTCGATGTTGGCGATCACGGGTGGCGGTTGGCCCACTTTGAATTGCTCCATCTTACCGTCTCGATATAAAGTTTCGATGGCTGTTTTGAGGGCGTGGCAGTTGTTAGTATTGTGTCTGCTGTCCTCATGGTATTTACACCATTTGCCAGTGTTTCTTGGTTTTCCCACCCCTGGGTACTTTCTCGGGGGTGGTGGCTGTATCTGATCTTTGTACTGGTTGAATATATCCTCGTATGATGCTGTGAAGACTGTAAACACTGCATGCCGCTAGGAGGGCTCTGTCTTATTTTGGTTATCCCCCTGAGATGAGCGGTTGCCCCTATTGTAATGTTGGTCCCTCTGTCGCTTGCTCTAGTAGTTGCCTTGTTGCCACTCTCTCTTCTTGCGAAATGGTGGTGTAGCGGTGGTCTTGCTAGCGGTTTCTCGATGGCTGACGACGGGCTGGGCTGCCTTTACAGGTGGTGGTGGTGGTGGTGGGCTCTCTCCGTACGTGATGAATTCTGCTTGTGCATGGATGACAGCCTCGCTCATGACATGGTCGTAAGCAGCGTTTGGATGAATGTAATTGAGGTGATAGAGGAATGGTCCTTTGAGGAGTCCCTGCTTGAAGGCTGCCAGTGCCATTGCCTTATCCAAATCGCGGCACTGAGACGTTACCGCTTGCCATCTGGTGACAAAAGCCCTCAATGATTCTACTGTCCCCTGCTTAAGGTCGAACAGCTGAGTTGTGTTGTGATGTTCGGCGGCTAACAGGATCAGTCGAGCAAGGAAAGCATTTGACAGTCCTTGAAATGCGTAGATGGATCCTGGCGAGCATTCAAAGAACCAGCTCATTGCCTCACCATCCAATGTTTCACCGAACTAGTGGCAGAGGGTGGCGTCATCAAATCCCGTGTTGTTGCGGACCTTATTGAAGGTGTCCATGTGGACGAATGGGTCAGACGTGCCGCTGTAATGTGACATCTGTCACGCCCCGAATTTTAAAATAAAAATTTTAAATCCGAAACATGAATTACTACAACTTAAAATAACCATCCTGAAATTTTCTTTTCCTTAACAACCTCACTACACAAATTAAATTCAAAAACCGAATTTAGTCTCGGTTAATTATTACAACTCACTCACAAAATAAATTGTAAAGCTCTAAATGAGCATACAAACCTCACAACTCAATGAAATAAAAATAACTGCTGTAACACCTAAGTAGCTCGGTCACCTCCCTGGTTATCTTAACCTGCAGGAATATCCGCTACACCATTTGAATAGTGTACCGGGATTGCAACAACACAAAACCTGGTAAGCTTATGAAAGCTTGTATGGGTAAAAAGAAAGAACTGTTGTTTAATTAAATCATAATTATTTTCACTCAAATCAACACTCAACAATTTCCACATCCACAAGGAACCAACAATCCCAATCAATCAACAAATCAACACAAAACCCTAACTCACATCTTTCTTCACAAATCCTCAACATCGTATTTATAAAAATACGGTATTTGACAGACTAGAGCTCTAACTGAATTGTAGCCCGTCACCTGGCCTAGGTTATGGCATCCAACATATTTATCTTTATCGTATTCATCAATATGTATACTTATATAAATATTTAGAATGTCCGATAATTGTACATACTCAACCAATAGTATCCCATCATCCACCTAGGATTAGAGCATCCGATTCCCCCATACCTATCACTACGTTGACCCTAAATCCATAAAGAGTGCAACAATACGTTTTCACACAATTAAATCAACTCATCCAACATACATTATATTATTATGAAATTTAAGCATTTGAAATAAAATCCAAATCATCATATCATCACTCAAAATCACACCGATCAATATATATATTCCACGTAAATATATATATACGTAATCATACACTCAGGAATGACCACTAATACCATCTATAGTTCACACAATAAAATCGTGAAATTCATTTGTATAATTAACAATTCATTTTACTTACCTATGGACCGTAGTGATCAAGTCCATGTGATTTTTAAAACAAATATTTAATCCACAAATATTTTTCACACAATTACAAAAATAAATAATTTAAAGCGCTCGGTTCGTAATATGAACCACGTGAGTTTTACTCACCTAGATACTCCTGATGCGACTTCAATAAAAAATATAATTCACACAGACACAGCTCACCCAAGTACAATCCGTCAATCACCTAATCAAATGTGATTTGAATTTAGCCAATAATTGTAAAACATAACTAAACTACCATTTATAGAAAAATCCGACGGACGGATTCTCACGAATCGCCTCCCTAATCACCGTTTTGCACTTATACAAAGATCCAACGGCGGATCTTCACCCACGACCACACAAAGCCACTGGGACAGTCATATGATCATCATATCAAAACTAAGAGTCCATCGGACGGTTCTAATTTCACAGATCATAAATCTAACGACCGAAATCGATCGAAATCTCAAAATTCATAACTAAATCATACAATACCCAAAAAATACGTATAATATGCCAAAATGATCGGATTGGAACGTAGAATCATAAAATGCATATAAACTATATTTTAGACCTCCAGAGGTGGCCGCAAAGGGCCGTCGGAGTTAGGGACAGAGTCGCCGCCGACCACCACCAATGGTGTCAGGGCCAAGCTTCTCCCCTTCGTTTCATCATTTTGAACAACTTTTATAATTAGCACAAAACCAGAAAATAACGGGAAGGGGTCGAAAGGTACCAAAAACAGTCGGGTGGCCGGAATTTTTCCAGAAACCGACGTAAAAACTGTAACAACTCGCTTCGATCTCTTCTGGAAACTTGTTCAAAACTTCATTGTGAACTCACCAGGCCAAGAATCACAAGAAATGTTCTTGTATAACTAGAGATATCTGGATCGTGAAAACGAGTCGAACTCAGATGAACGTGAAAATGATCGACCAAGTTCCAGTCCTTCTTGGTGCTTGTTAAGGAAGTTAAGGCGAGTTCAATGAGCCAAGGATCACATGAAATGGTGATGTATAGCTTGAGATATCGAGATCGAAACGAAATCGAGCTTTATCCGTTCAGTGCTCACCGCCGCCACTGCCGGCCTTGTCGCGGCGCAAGGCTACCTCTGGCAGCTGCGCAAGGTCGAGACGAAGCTAATGGAAGAGGTTTTTGAGGTCTTGAGGTGGACGGATGAGGAAGAGGGAGCACGGTTTCTCCGTGCTCTGTTTTCAGGGTTTCGGCCGCGCGGAAGGAGAGAGACAGCTACAGTTTTCCCAAAATGGAAAGGGAGACCGGGAGAAAAAATTAGGGTTTTTTTCCTATATACTTGTTTTGGAATTTCTTCCAAATGCGATAAGTAATTCAGAAAAAAACTGATCTTTGTGTTCCGCATCTGTACGGACTCGTATCGACGAGCTCTACAACTTTCATGAAGGAAGTTTTCTCAAATTTTGCACGTATAAAAAGCCGATTTCTCAAATCGAGCATTTCGAGCATTTTGTTAAAATAATCGTTTCGAACCTTTGGTAATTCAAAAAAAGAAATATTATCGAGCAACATTCGTGAAATCGTATAAAAATCGTTCAACACAATTACACGAAATTAAAATGAAAATTGCGGTTCTTACAACATCTTTGGTGTCTTTGCGTGTGCTGGTCTGAAGGCCTGCAGGATTCTGGCGGTGAATGGCCCTGGTCTGGATGTGAAAAGCCAATTTGGTGTTGGTGCTAGAACGCCGGCCTCCGCCAGGGCTAGCCTCTGCTCCAATTGCTGCATCCTTTCCCATATTAGGGCGATGGCATCGCCAGCTAGCCCCGCTTTGAGGTTCTGCCGGATTGACCTGTGCCTGGCGGCACGTGGGTTACCTTTGGTCCTAGGTCTGAGTTTCGAGCGGTTGATATTTGGTTGTGAATCCGCTTCTTGCTCCATAATTAGGAGGGGCAGAGGAGGTGGGCCCCTTAATTCTGGCGAGTTCAGTGGCACTTACATCTGTACGATTGGTACAGGTATAATTCCCCTTGTGTTAGGTCGACTGCGTCTAGTGCTCCGTGATTGTTCGCTCTGTGTTGTATTAGTATTTGCCTCTAGCGCCTTTTTCAATTCGTTGAACCTCAACATTAGTGTGGCCACTTGTTTTTGGGCTTCCGCCTTCTCCCAGCGCTCTTGTTCGCGCTCCCTATTTGCTTTGTGGAGATCTGTCAGTGCCAGTTCGTACATAGTGGCAAGGTCTGGACCATTAGGCGACTGCTGCCCGGTTAGGACCTCCACTACAGTTTGGGTCTGCTGGACCTGGGATAAGCCCTGGGGACCCATACTAGGGTTGGTTGGAGTCTTGAATAGTGCTCGGTTAACGTTGACTGCTAGGTCAATGCTAGCCGTGGGATTGTCGGGGTTGGGGTTGGTGGACTAATCCGCTTGCTCCTCTACGTTTTCCCCGCTACCGTTAGCCATGGTGGTGGTGGGGTGACTTTTTGTTCAAAAGATTTCCACAAACAGCGCCAATGTTGAATGTTTAATATTTAGCGATAGCTAAACTATGATCAATGCAGGTCCGGTGAGCGGACCATTACTTGATATTATCAGTATTCCCGCTACCTGTCACGTGAAATACAAAAAGGGCGTCAGAGGGAGACTGCGCCAGGCGGTCTTCTCTTCTCCGATGCCTAAGTTAGTTAATGTATTTGTGTTGACAGGATAACAGTAGGCAAGTAGTAGATGCATAATTAATGAGGAGAGAGGAGAGAACCTTTTATAGGTGGGGAGGGAGCTGATCTTCTCCATGTTTTCGATGTGGGACTAACATGCTTCATTTCCCAGTTTCGGCGCATCAGTGGTGATCTAGGAGTAAGCCGGGGCCTAGGCAGTTGCCTACATGGCTGTGTTCCCATAGGTGACTCCTATGGCGGGAGCTGGTATTTCTGGCGATGTTATAAGCGTGGCTCATTATAGCTAATTATGCTAGGCAAATGCTCATGTAAGTACAGTTGTGGTGGTCAAGACGTTGACTACAGCGCCTGTATCCACCATAATCTTGCTAACTTTGACGCTGTTCACATCTGTGGTGATGTATAATGGCCTCATGTGCTGCACTATTCTCATCATTGGTTTGCTGATGCTCATATCATGACTTCTTCCTGCGGTGTTTTCTAGCTTTGGTGAAGAGACCTTTGGAAGAGTTGAAGCTGCTGAACTTATCTCGAGCAACTGCTTGTTTGGAGCCTCCCCCTCCACTGTAGAGTATTCTTTCACTGGCAGTGAACAGGAGAAAGCCAGCTCCGCCATTTTCGTTTCCACCACCTCTTTCACTGGAGAGTCCAAATCCACTTCTTCAGTGAACTTCCTTGCGACATATGTCAGTAATGACCCGTCTTCATGGAGCATGGCTTTCTCCTGTGCATCCACTACGTGGGAAGATTTGCCCTTCTGTGGTTGCTCAGGATCCTCTCCTAGGCTCTTAACCACTATGCTTTGGACTTTCTTGGGCCTCTACTGTGCAGTTGCAGACCTATTGTCCTTGTCCCCTAGCCTGTCAAAGATCGAAGGCTACTTATCTTTTCCCTTGTGGGATATCCTTAACCAGACACTGATATTATGCGCTGGCAGTGATTCTCGCCTCACGAGAACTCGGGACTTCTCTTGATTGTCCTTCTCCCACACGCTGGTTCGTAAAACCCGTGCAACTTTTCAAGACGCCTATAGGAATCCCGCGAGGCGAGGAATTTTTTGGAGGTCAGCACTTCCACCTTTTCCTAATATTCTTCCAACGACCTCACCAGTTGTGATGGTTTAATTAAGCCCTAGTCAAGCGCTTCCAAGGTTCGCCTAGCTTTCTCCGAACCTCGGCTGGAGTTTTCTCTTTTTTGAAAAGCTCATTTCCACTGCTTTACCCCTCTTCAGGGTATACCACCTCCCTTCCTTGATAGTGGACGTCGACGCCGGAGGAATATATGGCCTGGTCATAATGTCTGACTGCTCGTTTGCTCTTTCTTCTTCTCTTGTAACCTTCAATTTCTTGAACAAATTAGAATCATTTGGAGAAGAAGTCCAGGGTCTAGCGAGCATTTTCGGGCTACCTGGCTGGAAGCTTCTAGAATGTACGGGTAACCTCATTGGTTGTAAAGAGCCAAAGCACACAGTCTATTTATCCTCTTCATGCAAACCTTGGACATCACATTCCTCCTTGCACCGTGAACATAACACAACAGGTAGAGGCGTCGACTTTGATCTCCGCTTCGAGGACTGCTCCGTCACCTTTTCTAAGCCCCCAAGGGCCCAGATCATTTGTCTTCTAAACTATGTCAACGATGTTGACTCCAGTATCTGGAAAACAATCCAAATCTACCCGCGCAGCCGCCATTATAGGTGCTTCAAATTGTAAGCTACCATTGTTCAACCAGATCTGAATCTGATCCTTTAACCTGACGCAGTCAGTTGTGTTGTGATTCCATAAGTTGTGGAGCTTACACTATTTCTCTCCCCTAAGTTGCTCAGGTCTGGGGAAAGGTTCGAAGTCAGTTTTTACCATCTTTGCAGCGATCATCTCATTTAGGACCTCGTGAGCTGTATTCGCATCATAGGTGTAGCTCGCAAACTCGGGTTTGGTGAAAACTACTGACTTGAGCTTCATCAGCTCTTTGCTCAACTTCAGTTGCTTAAACGCGATAGCCTTCTTTCTGGTAAGCTTGAGTGCTGCTACCTCATCTTCTTCAGACTCGCCAGCCTCTGCCATGCTCGATTCCTCACCCTTGTAGTAGGGATCGTAGGAATTGGATTGATGGCTGAGGGACGCCACCGTTCGGCGTTTCCCCAGGATGTATGTCCCCTTCGATGCATTCTTCATAGCGTCCATCTCCCTGAGCAGGTGGTCAAAGCTCCCCACCTCTGTGATCAATTCCCCCATTGAATTAAAAGTACTTCCAAGCTACTTCTTTCGTTGGTGAGGCTCTAAGCCTTTGATTGCCAATTTCACCGGTTCTTTCTCTGGTAGGATCACATTCGGCTTCCCCTTCTGTATCTGGAAGCGCTAGAGGTATGCAACTGCAGATTTAGTTAACTGTTCAACCCTCTAAATGAGTGAACCCAGATCTGCTTTCGGTTCGATAGATCCGAAAGTTTCCTTGAATAGCTTATCCATTGCGGGCCAGTTCACAACCGATCCTGGTTGCAACTTAGCGAAACAGGTAGAGGCAAACCCCAACAAAGAAGTAGCGAAGATGTTACACTTCAAATTGTCATCGTTCTGGTACTGACCACACTGTACTAGAACCAGATGGGTCGCTGCATTTTCAACTTCGTCTCCCGCGAAAGTAGAGAACGTGATGCTCTTATATCCTCTAGGATAAGGTGCCTGCGTAATATGCGGTGGGAAAGGCCCCTGATATGCCTCTTCCATATTAGGCCTCTAGTTCACGGCCCTAATCATAGCTTCTACCTCGTTCTCCTTACATATCCTATTTTGGGGGCAGGAGGAGTGTAAACTTCTGTTTCGCCAGCTGGCCGGGTGAAAGCTTGTATCGATCTAAGAGGTGAAACCTGTGATGTAAAGACTCTCGGCACCTCGCCACCTACACGAGTTGACTGGGACTCCAAACCTGCAGTTCTTTAATCTTTCGCGGCCGCGGTGACCTTCTCTGAACTCCCAACAGGATAGACTCCTTCTCGAGCTTTTGGGGGATCGTCGAATACGCATTCGACCTCATTGTTGTTGTATTGAGCGGCTATGACTGACTCAGAATAGGTTCATTCTCTAATCCTCAAAGTCCCGCCCCCCTACATTACTAGCGATACGAACTTATCCTTCCCGCCCCCTCCGCGAGTACTTACCGCTCGCCTAGCTGTTGCGGCATTTGTGACTAACCCGGAGGGTTCCGCGTTGCCACCACTAGCTTTTTCACGAGCATTTGGCTGTACGTACTTTCCAGATGCGAGGGATTGCCTTAAAGATCCTAGAATAGTGCTAAGGTCTTCCAATGTTTTGTATAGAACCTCTCTGACCTGGTCGAGATCGGTCTTCTGCATGGTAACCTGGGTTGCGAGGTTGGATCCTTCATTTCTGATGGTCGCAATGTCTGTGGCGATGTGCTTGCTTGCTGCCAACAACACGTCGTGGTTTTTCTGCATTTTGTGATTCATTCTTTCCACTCGGCCCTGTGTTATTTGTGCCCCTAGCTCGAGTCTTTTGACCGAAATCGTGAATTCATCAAGCTGTCAGCGGTCCTCCTCAAGTCCTTTCTCCATCTTCTAGGGTGGCATTCTCTGGTATGAGAATGGGGGCAAAGTTATCCATTGTAACCTGGGCAACGCTAGACGTGTCGCCAGCCTCATTAGGCTGGGCGACGGGAGTTCTTTAGCCTTCAGTAGCGAGCGGTCGATTACCTCTTCGGCCAGTTGACATCTTGGCTGATGGCGAATTGAGAGAAAATCTTTGGCGTACTAGCTCTTCGGAAAGACAACGACAGTCTGCACGCGAGTGCTGTCTGTAACTGAAGGTCTTGTGTTTTAGGCAGTTAGTGTAAACCCTTTTGGTATGGGTTTGTGTTTGACTTTCTAATGGCTGTGATCGCTAAGAAACGCCATATACCAAAAGTCCCACTGGGTATACCAAAATGTTTGGCTCCAGTTTGATTGTAACTGGTCAACAGTCTCTTTTCTTACGTTGGCGTGCCAGCACCGTTCGGGTGTGGTCGTCGGGGGTGTCCCTTGACTTGACTTCTTTCGTGCGATTGAGGACGAGGAGTGCACCAACCTTATCACTGGATTCTTTATGCCTCATCGTAAGGACTTTGCTGCAGTTTCTTCTTATCACACAATCGATACTCAATATTGTAGATTGAGCAGACCGAAATCACCGGGAAGTATTAAGACCTTGCTAAAACGTGATTTTAGCTTCGCTGGGTTGCGAGGGAGTTACCCTAGCTTGGCTGGTTCTCTAACCGTTGTGGTCGTGGTACTACAATAGGCTCCCGAGAAGACTAGGACCGATGTACGTTGACAAAAGGTTTGGTGGCACTGGCAGTCGGCTCCTGAGGAGACTGGGACTGGAGTATGGTCACCTATAAGAGAGAAAAGGTTGTTTGCTCCGGAAAGACTTGGATAATCATAGCGATTAATTGATGAATTCGTCGTCTCTCTTTTCTCGTGCAAGCCTCGGATATAGGCTATTCTGCGAATTCCCAGTCCTCAGAAAAGTGTAGAATATTCTATTCTCGACCAAGAAGCATGATCTTGGGAATCTTAATGAATATCACAGATTAATTGTTAATTAATCTGGATCTAGCGAAAATATGAGCAAAGCTGACTCCTCATTGGACACGGGTAGTTGGGATTAGTTGTTTAACCTTTTCCCCGTGAGTGCATCGCATTAATGGTGCACTAATATAGTCATAATGCTATATTCCTGCTTTTTTGCAAAAGTGATCAGATCCCATAGCACGCTTAGCATCTTTCTTACACCATGCGCTAAGCTGTACTACACTCTCTGACCTCCATGTGGGTCGGGATTCTAATGATTACTCAATGTCGTCTCCTGACCGTGGACTCTACTAGGCCAGCGTGGGGACTCCGCGAGGATTCCGTTTGGACTCCCTCGCTGGGCCTGCTACTTACTCCCTATCTGGGCCGCTGCAACTGCCCATACTATCGGCCATTCTTAGGATCCAGCCAAAAGTACTTTTGGGATCAAACATTAATACTGAAGTTCAAAGACGTAAAATTATCTTCGAGATACTACTAGTTTTTTTTTTTTCTTTCGTTGGTGAGAGAGATACTACAAGTTAAATTGAAAGAACATTATCTTTGTGACACTACTAGTTAGATATATTGCAAGAACTATTAATATTATGGAGTGAAATCCACACTAATATCCATTTTACAATCCACACTTCTTCTTTCTTTTTTTGGTTGAAATTTTGATAAAGAGACAAAATTCAAGTCACTTACTCATTTAAGACAAAATTTATTTTACTAAAAAAGGAAATATGGAGTGTGAATTGTAAAATGAAGAGTGTGATTTCACTCTCTTTAATATTTTGTTTCACATTTAACTATGAACACAAGACGAAATGTTAAATAAATGTATTAATCTACTAGAATAGAAGATGCAAGAAATTGCTCCACTTTTTGCGGAGCTGCATTCCAAAACCCTTGTTTCGTGAAGCAGGGCGACGGCTTCCTCCTTCTGCAATTGACACCCCTACGTCATTCTTTTCTTTCTGTAGTGCAATCAATTATCGTTTTGCGGTGGAAAGGCCTAGGTTGCGACTTAGAGACTGATTGATGATGTTCGAATTGTGAAGTCAAGCGGATCTGCCCTTTCATGGCGGCGGAAAAGCTCTCACGCAAGGTGGTTTGGGTTCAGTCGGCAATGGTGCTCAGACCAATGCAGCTGATTTGGTAGTGCAACCTTGTCGGGGTTTGGAGGCGAACTAGATTTGGGCGGCGAGGCTTGGTGTACCAATACCAGGCTGCGTCTAATTTCTTCCTATGGCTGAAAGGCGAGGCCGACCGTCAGAAGTGTTGGAATGATAGTGATAGATGGCGTGAGGTTAGTAGAAGCTCCGGCAAACTCTCTAGGGTTCCCGTTCTCTCTGGCCCGATTACTGGGTAAGGACAGTGGGAGTTGGGCTTAAGCCCACCTTCCCTCTCTTTGATTTGGGCTGGAGTTGGGCCGAGTCTCTTATCGGGTTTGTTGTGGACCGACTCAACGTGACCCTAAAATGAGGCTGATCACTGCATTGATGGGTGGAAGGGTACACCAATATGGTCTCTAGGGCCCAAGTAATCAAGGCAGATGTGGAGATTTAGGGTTATGTTAGAATAAATTTAGTTGTTAGTTTTCCTGGCATTTTCCTTTTAGATTTTAGTTTTTTGCAACATCCTTTTGGATGTTAGCCTAGCTCTTTGTGCAATCAGTTGAACAACAAATATAATGGGTGATCTTTGGATCCCCTAGTTTAACCTTGTATGGTTGATCTTTCAATCATTGGAATATAATCCATTCCCCTAAAAAAAAAATGTTAAATGTTTTTTGTAAAGAATATAAACTGCTCACTCTCATAATAACTACTATGCAAAGTACTATTCTTTCATGTTACTGTGGAGCAGTAGTTTAGGCAAAGATAGTTTTTATGACATTGAATAGTAAGTGGACTAAAAAGCAGATTCCCCAAAAATGCTACAATTGGTTCGACTAACAAAGCAACCAAAAAAAAAAAAAAAACAAAGATCTGGAGCGCACGAACAAGGGAAAAACTTAAAGAATTCAAAAAGAATAAAAATTAACCAAATATGATCAAGGGGTATTTTTATAAAATAGCATTTAACAGAACCAATAAAACGAAAACAGCAGATGACCGCATGGGCCTTTTGGTTGACCGCATGGGCCTTTTGGTTGTCCACATGACATTGAGAAAAAAAATTAAAAAAAAAAACAAAAATCTTGCGTACGGGGTATGGTATAAAACTATTGTATGTGTTGGTAATTTGGTAAAGAAAAAAAAAGCGTGTTGTTTTTCGAAAGTTTCACAATGTGGTATCAACTCATTATATTTTCTTTTAAAGCCTGTAACCCTAAGGGCATGTCTAACAGACTAGCTATTTCAACAAAAAATTAAAATTTTGACTAATTTGAGATAGTTTAGCACTCCAGCAGAATAGCTATATGAAAGTCAAATTTAGCTTTTGCTAAAATCTCTAGCTAAATTTAGCTAGGGAGAAAAGAGAAAATAACAAAAAGCTAAACACTTCACGTTCAATTTTTTTAGTTTAGCTAACACTGTTGGAGGAAAAGTTAGAAATTTACTACCTAAATTTAACTTTTAGATAATTTAACTAAAAAAATAACTTTTATTGTGGAAGATGCTCAACAACCAATAGAATGATTTTTTAAGTCTTTGATTCGGTCCATTTTGATAAGTGCTTTTATTTATTTTTATTTTTTTAAGAAAACCCTATTCATGCTTTCGGCTGTTGCCTCACCGCGGCTCCGGCACATAGATATTTCCAGGCAGACTTTTATCCGTGCACTCCAACCTCTCAATGACGGTGGATTCTAAGTGCTGCTTTCACCGCGTACCGTCTATATCGTCGCTTTATCGACGATACTACCGTCCGTTCATCAGCGACGTTGCTCGATCCGACGATGCCGCTTTTACTTTCTCTTGATTCCAGTTTCAACCTCAGGTAGCTATGGATGTTTTGGCTTGGAAATACAGTGGCCCTAACAGTTCCACGTTAATTCAAGCACTGAAATTATTAATTCAACTACGAAAGCCATTGATCATCTTTCTGTCAAAGACCAAGCTAGATGATTGGGAGTATATGAATGATTTGAGCGTGCAGATCAAGTGAAGGGCAGTTATGAGAGGTGGCTTTGTTTTGGGTGGATGGGCTTGATATCAAGTTCTAATAGGTGAACCATATTGACATGGAGGTGGGAAAGTCCGACAACTTTGAAATTCTATGGCACCTAACTAGTTTGTATGACATCCCGTGATGGTAGATCGACACCAAACATCGGCGCTGCTTTGCTCACTGAATGCGGAGAGTGCGCTCTCTTGGGTGGTGGTTGGTGACATGAATGAACTTCTTCATGCTTAAGAGAAGGATGATGGTTCAATACGTCGGGAGAACCAGATGCAGCCCTTCAAGGATGGTTTGTCCTAGTGTGACCTGTATCACCTAGGTTTCTAAGGATACCCCCATTCACGTGGCATGGCCCGAGGATGCGCATCTGCCTTGACCGGATTTTTGCTACTGTAACGTGGACTGATATTTTCACCACTGCAAGGGTCTTCCATTTGCTACTGATACATAGCGAACATATTCCTATTCTACTCAGTGTTCATCGGTACAACCCCCTTCTTTTGCTGCATCGCACATATCGTTTTCGGTATGAAAGTTTCTAAAACTTGTATAATGATTGCCAGGATGTGGTGCGACAAAGTTGGGAGGTAGTAGCTTCGGGTTCGCCTATGCTCCCAGTTACAAGAACATTGTACAGAGTCAGCATTCATTGCAATTGAACTAGTGGCAGAGAACTTCCTTTGGAGTGAGAAGTTGTGAAATTAGGTTTCTAAGGGATAAATTGCAGGTTCTATTTTCCCTTCCTATGACCGCTAGAACCAAGAGGAGTGTGTGAATCTAAACTCTAAGCTGGACTTGTTGTTGACTGATGAAAATGCATATTGGAAACAACGCTCGAAGGGGACTAGGCTTTTTGAAGGGGATAGGAATATCAAATATTTTCACAACAAAAGCTTCTAATCGGATAGCAAAGTTTAGATGACTTGGTCTGAGTCCTGAGTGTTTAGAGCAGTAGAGACTCGCAACTTAGCTGCTTCATCTTAAGCGAAGGAGGGCTTATAGAAGTCACAGCACCTAAAAGTGACAATAGGTAAATCAACATTTTTTTTTGGTAAACGGTGAGCGGACAAATACCACGTTCTCCTTTGGAAATTTATTAATAAATAAAATAGTACGGGGGTGGAGGACTAAGCCAAGTCCAAACCCAGAAGATTACACAAAATTCTAGCACACATGATGAAACCTTAGATAGGAAAATCAACAAAAATAAATGCAAGAAAAAGAGAAAACTGTACATCAAGCCGCAGGATAGAGAAAAGAAAGGGTACCGCTTCGTCCCTTTCTATGTTTGATCATAATAGAGTCCGGCAGGATTACATGAAAGGGATTGAGGATGTGGTATATGCTACTTTTCTAATATGTTTAAGGCAAATTATGTGAATTATAACTATATGTAGAGAGTGTTTGAGCTAGTGCAGCCTAAGGTGACTGTTGAGATGATTGCAAACTTATGTGCTCCTTATTCGGAAGTGGAGATGACAAGACCTACCCTAAATTTCACTCTGAAATCTAAAGTGGCTCGTGGGGCTTACTTTGTGAGAAAATCTACCAAGAATTTGACAAAATTACCCCTTAAAATGGACTACCAAAACCGGCAAAGGCAAAGTTAACACTTCTAATAATCAAATCCAACCTCAAATCTTCTGGAGCCTAACTGCTCTCCATAATGACAATCAATCTCCAAATAAATTAAATTGGGTCAAAGCTCTTCAAATCTAAATCATAAACATACATCTCATAACCAAAATCATAGTATACATCTCTCTGATCCACAGTCATAACGGTGACCAGTTCACATCGATGCCATTAGGTACGAGATAGAGATTGATACACAATCATCATCCACAAGGATCTCTGATCATAACATATCACAAGGTAACCATCATGATGACCACTAGTTCATCCTCTCTCTCTCATGGTTCTTCAACGTCATATATGGTCCCCAGTCCATCCCCTTTATTCTGGTGCGTCAACATTAAATGCGGTCACTATTACATTCTCTCTTTTCTTGTATTACATCATCAACAATAGCCAACAATACATCCCCTCCCTCCTAGTGCCACAAACTAAGACAAATAGTACATCCACTCTATCAAAATGTCTCCAACCACGCATCACATTTAATCAAAAAATATCAAATTCACAAACATAAAATATCTCAATAAATGATCATATCATCCATAATTCAATAATAATTCATAAATCATAACCAAAAAGTTAACCCAAAACATTTATCCCAATCACAACCAACCTCGAATCCGAGATATTCATTGAAAATCATAAATCACAATTGAAACACAAATCCAACCTATTTATCGCATATCATAAATCATAATTAATACTCGATCCGATACTCTCGTCGGACACTTATAATTTACTAAATTTGAATTTAAATGAAACCTCAAATTAATTAATAATCCATCGACAATCCCGGATATCCCAACTCACTTAGAATCAGCTTAAACTTTAATGCTTTCATCAATCCAACAATTTGAACAACCAAAGGAAATACGAAGACAATCTAATGGTCGGATTTTCTCGAATCGTAATCCAGAATTCTGATATACAAAATTTCTGATCAATTACCCAATGTTCACCAAATTCAACAAAAATAATATTCACAAGTTTTTGAGCCAAACTTTACCTAACTAGGCAAAGCAGAAGGCCAGAAGCAGTCGTACGCTCCGCCAAGCGCCGTCGATTCTGACTTCAAATTGGGTCGTAAAATCTGTGCCATAAGAATCATCCCAACAAGCTCAGTATCTTTTACAACTACCATGATGTCCAAAAATAAGTGAAAATGCTGAAATTTACCTCGCAAACTTCAGTACCTAAAAATCTTCAATTCCTCGATTCTTTTATCTCCGGCTAAATTTGGCTAAATAGAAAATATTATGACAATCATCGAGGCAAGGACTACAAAACCCAGTTGATGGAGTCATCTTAGGTGGCTTGAAAATGAAGTTCCAGCCAAGTTAGCCCGCTGCAGGTCGCAGCAGCTTTGAAGCTTCACAACTCCTTTCCAAGGTCAAATCGACTTGAACCAAGGATAGTGATGAGACAACATGGTATGACGGTACCAACGTGATTGGTGGTGAGGCCATTGGTGGCTAAACAGAAGAGGACCCGCCGGATTTCAGGGTTTTCGGACATTCTCTCCCCTCCCCTAAAAGCTAGGGCTCCTAATATTTATAGTCACTACGTGAAAAAATGATATTGCCATAAATTATTCAACTGAGCTCCCATTTTAGTGTCGCATGTTCACTAACTCAATTTAACGTGCTCCACATTTGTCATGAATAAAGTTTCTTTGAAAGATGAATCGAAGAAAAGTTTAAGTCTGAAGCTCCTCTAAAATTTAAAAAAAAAGGTAAAAAGTAAAGATTTCAATCTTTTAACGTCCAAATGACTAGAAAACCGGTGACTCTAGGTACGGGGCATAACAGGAGATCAAAGCAGCTTATTTCAAATGTATCCCACCATAGGTCCTAGGCCTGATGAGATGCCTCCTTTATTTGTCCAAAAATATTAGGAGATTGTGGGAGGTGATGTGGTGTTAGCGGTTGAAAACTTTATGCATATTGGTCAGTTTCTTGGTGGGATTAATTTCACACACATCTATTTAATTGCAAAGGTGAAAGATCCAGTTTTTGTTTCTAATTTGTGACCTATAGCTTTGTACAAAATATGCTATAAAGTGATTGTTAATCGGCTTAAAAAGATTTTGTCGCATATTATTTCTCATTTTCATAGTGCATTTATTCCAAGGAGGTTGATTACAGATAACACTTTAGTGGCTAATGAAGTGTCACATTATATACATAATTGCTATTCTAGCTCGGAGGTGGTTTTCTTTTCAAATTCGATATGAGCAAATCTTATGACCGTATGGAGTGTAGTTTCTTGGAAGTTGTCATTTTCATGTTCGGTTTTTTAATTTTTTTTTAATTTTAATTTTAAAAAGAGGATCAAAAGATTTTACTCCTATCCTCATAGTAACTCAAACCCAGGTTAGGTTTTGATGAGTCATGGATTGGATTAATCACAAAATGCGTTACTATTGTGAGATATGCCTTTTTTATTAATGGGTAGCCAAAAGGTTATCTAACTCCCACCAAGGGTCTTAGGCAAGGGGATCGTCTCAGGCAAGGCCATCCCCTCTCCCCATATTTATTTCTACTCTGTGCAAAGATTTTCTCTACTTTACTGGAATATAAAGTGACTAATGGGGAATTATAGGGTATCAAAATTTGTGAGGATGCTTCAGTTATTCATCATCTTCTTTTTGCATATGACAGTTTACTTTTCGGGAATGCTTCTTCAGGTGAATGTTACTATATTCAACCAGTCTTGAAGGATTATGAATTGGCTTTTGGTCAATAGATAAATTTCTACAAGAGTAGTATTCTATTCAATAAGAAAGTTCTTGAAGCAGATAAGCTAGCATTGGAGAGCTTTCTAGGTGTAGCTATTGAAATTGAATATGAGAAATATTTGAGACTCCCCACTTACTTGGGGAAAAACCGGACTGAGTTTTTTGTTTATATTAAGAAAAGCTTGAGTAAGAAGCTAGTTGGTTGGCAGGAAAAGAAGCTGAGTGGTGCAAGTAAGGATTTACTTATCAAGGTGGTGGCTCAAGCTTTTCCATCTTATGTTATGATCTGTTTTCTACTTCCTAAGGAGTCTTGTGATGATTCACACCAAATGTGTGCTAGGTTTTGGTAGGGGAGTAAACCCAATGAATGAAATTTCTTTGGATGTCATGGGAGCTTTTGGATCATTCTAAAGAGGAGGGTGGTATGGATTTCAGGATCTGAATGCTCATAATTTAGCTTTGCTTGCAAAGCAAGAGTGAAGATTATAACGTAATCTTGATTCATTTGTATGTCCTTTGTTTAAAGCTCGATATTTCCGCATTCTTCTTTTTTGCAAGCTCCGGCATCTATTCATGCTTCTGCATGTTAGAGGGGGATCTATGTACCTAGACCAGTGCTAAATAGGGGATTAAAATGGCAGGTTGGGGATGGTACTTCCATTAAAATTTGGAATAATTGATCCATAGATTACAAGGCCTATTTTGTTTCGTTTGGTGATGTATGATATATCTTCTCTTTTATTGGTGAGTGAATTAATACTTGATGATCATTGGAACAAGAATTTGATTTACGCAAACTTTGATGTTGAAGAGGCTAAATTGATTTGTTCTATTCCTCTTAGTACAAGTATTGTGTCAAACAGATTTGTTTGGCATTTTGATAAGAAAGGTCGTTTTACTACAAAGAGTGCATATAAGGTAATATGGAAAGCTTGTGCTTCTATTCTTCCAATTGCCTCTCAACTTAGTGGGCGCAGGGTTCCAATTGATTAGGGTTGTCTATTTTGTGATGTTGAGGAGAAAACTATTCTCCATGTTAGTAGGGAATGTAATTTCATTCATGCTATTATTAGATTAGCGCCGGATTTGCACACTACTCTGAGTTCTATGCTTGATTGGCTTGTACTTTGCGATAATTTGGTTTCTCAAAGTTATTTATATTTACTACTAATGCTGCTGTGGGGGGTATGGAAAGAACACAATCAACGCCTGTGGGCTTGAAAGGTTCATATTCTGCAGCATGTCCAATCTGCTACTCTTCATCATTCTTTCGAAGATGTAAGGAATAAATCACAGCCCACGCTTGGGCATCAGGTGAAGCCGTGATGTCCTCTCCTGTAGGTTGGCTCAAGGTAACATCAGCTCAAGTTTTCCATTATGGTGGACTGGGAATTGTGGTGAGGGATCCTACTGGTACGGTGGTAGCAGGGGCATGTGGACGGTGTATTGATGTCCTGGTTCCTATTGTGGTAGAGGTCCTTGTTGAGAATAACATTTTGGCTATGATGATATTTGAGTTTGATTGTATCTTCATTTAGCTCAGGCTATCCAAGTTGAAGGAGATGATACTTCATAATTGGGTAGAATTGTTGATGACATCTCTATGGCAATTGCTTCTTTGTCAGGTTCTTTCTTTTCCCATGTTTATAGGGATTCCACTAAGCTATCTCATAATTTAGCTAAGCATGCCCTAGTTTCAGGGTTGCAAGTATCATGGAGTGGGCATATCCCTCCAGTACTTGATGAATTCTTTTGTAATACCTAGTCTTCATCAATGAAAGTTGAAGTCCTTTGTTGAAAAATAAATAAATAAATAAAATAAAAAATAACCTAAAGAGCATAATTTTATACAATTATGATTCACATGCTAGTGTTCATTTTGTGCATGGGCTTAACACTTCATTTAGAAAAGCTCATATCTCAATTTAAAAAATTAAATGAGATTGAAAACCAGATGCATTAGAAAAAGAAAGAATTTTCAAAGTCAATCCTTGAACAACTGAACAAATGCATATATTTAAACATACTTCTTCAATTCTGAGGTGAGTTCTAAGAATAAAATTTAGAGAAATTTTAAATACACTCTCTCAATTACTTAATGCACATTCCTTGTATTTTTTCTTCTCCTTTTTTCATCAAACTTCCATCTATGCCCCTCCTCATTAAATAAATAAATGAGAAAAACTTAAGGGAAAAGAAAGGTATGCTATGTATCATAAATTTTTATTTAATACATTCTTTTTTGTTTTATTGTGAAATTAATTGCTAATTAATTTCAGCACATATCAATATGCTAATTACTAATTACCTTTCTACTTTCTCACATAAATGAAGTTGATATATCGCTAGAAGATTAAATAACTTAACATTCTTACCTTTATTATTTTTCAAGTTGAAAAACTTAATGCCTCTAAGATTTTAAAATATTCAATATATGTCAATATCTATGTGACCGATATAGTCATGGTCAATATTAAAATCGCTAAAAAATGAGCCATGGTGGTTTTTTCGCAAACAAAGTGATTGATGATGATGTACTCATGTATCCAAGATATATTTGTTTCAATATGTTTCAACCAATTTGGTTTTTTTTTTTATACATTCAACCAATTTGGTTGCTTTCTAATTCTTCACATTTACTACAATTATTATATCTGTCGTTGACGTTCACGTAGGATCTTGAAGAGATGTTGATTGTATTATGAAGACGAGGAGAATTTTAACCTGTAAGAAAATATTTAATTAATATTTTAGTATATAAAACATTTAATTCTTTTTTTTTTTTGTGGACTCTTCTTGTTTTTTATTTATTTATTTATTAATGAGGAGGGGTATAAATGGAAATTTGATGACAAAAAAAATATAGAGTGTGCATTAAGTAATTGGAGATGTGTATTTAAAACTTCTCTAAAATTTGTTACATTTAAGCATAACTCTTGGTTGTTGCACTTAGAAAATAACAATGATACAAATGATATTCGCATAAAAAAATAAATTGAAGCTAGGAAAAATTATTGAAGGAAAATGCCAATTAAAACCCAATATGTCATGTTTATGGAACACCAGAAGAAAATTTGTATAATTAGCATTCATAAGCACAAAAACACAAAAATAATATGAACCTTGAAAAAATCGTTGAAGCTAGGAAATGCTAGATATACAAATGTTATTCTCGAGTGGTTTAGAAGAATGAGTGTGTGTGTGTGTGTCTATATATATATATATATATAGGACTTTGCTTAGGTGCGGATATCCGCACCTAAGCAAAACGTACGGATTTTCCATTTTTACACACTTTCCGATCATATTTTTACATCTTAACCATTCAGTTTTTAGATCCTAATCTATAGATCATCTCTGCAAAATTTCAGCCAAATTGGTGATCGTTAAGGTATTCAAAATTGCAATTTACAACAATGAATACGAACGGTTCCGAATCTGTCGAACCAGAACCGTTCGTATTCATTGTTGTAAATTGCAGTTTTGAATGCCTTAACGATCACTCAAGAAGCCATGTGTGTGTGTGTGTATATATATATATATATATAGGGCCCTTTCACTAAGGCATCCATTTGTTTGTCATTTTAACGGATTCTTTGTGGGACTTGCTTTCGATCACATATCGGCATCTCAACTGCTCACTTCTTAGGACTCCATGAATAGATCACTTCTACAAGATTAAGATATCACACAAGATTAAATCAATAAACGAACCAAATCTGTCAAACCTAAACCGTTCATATTTATAATTGTAAATCACAATTTTGAATGCCCTTACAATTATCAATTTGGCTGAAAATTTACATAATTGATTTACTCATATAGACCTAACAACTGAACAGGTGAGGTGTTGATAAGTAATCGAAAAGCTGGTCAATATATATATATATATATACACACACACACACACACACACACACAGATCCTATCCAGAGTGAAGCCTCACTCTGAAATTAACGTGTGAGGTTGGAGTTTAGAGTCACTTTTAGGTCTCATATCTACATCTCGACCATTCAGTTTTTAGGTACTAATATATGGATCATCTCTACAAAATTTCATCCAAATTGATGGCCGTCAAGGTATTGGTAACTGCCTTAAAGCTAGTACGGTTCATGGTCGACAGATTCAGTTCGTCCATTGGTTTAAGTGAGTTAGATACCTTAACGATCATCAATTTGGCTGAAACTTTGTAGAAATGATCTATACATTAGTACCTAAAAACCGAATGGTCGAGATATGGATATGAGACCGAAAAGTGACTATAAACTCCAACCTCACACGTTAATTACAGAGTGAGGCCTCACTCTAGATAGGATCTCATATGCTCTATATATATATATATATATATATATATGTGTGTGTGTGTCTGTGTGTGTGTGTAGGGTTTTAAAATATATATATACACACACACATAGTCTGTCTTAGGAATGGATGTCCTTTCCTTAGCTAAGGAGCGGATTTCATATTTTGACCACTTCTCGATGACATTTTCACATCTTAATCGTTTTATTTTTAGGTCCTAATGTATAAATCACTTCATCAAAGTTGTTCATCTATGTCTCCTCTATTTGACCTCCAAATTTCAGCCCTAACGGAATCTTTTTGAGACCTGTACACCATTTGAAGTGGGATCTGTTCAGAAGTGAATTTGCTCCGAATTTCAACAAGTAAGTTTTAAATACTAAAAGTTCCCTTTTTTGAGTTTTTATTCATTTTCTCTCCTTTTTCCTTTCTCTCGGGAACTTACAATCAAAAGCGGAATTATAGAAATTCACGTCAAACGAACTAAGAGCGTTCGTAATCAATGAATTAAGAGTGTTCACAATGATTCTTGGAAATTGATTTCTTAGTAGCATAGCTCGGAAATCTTATTATTTTTCGTGGAAGTTTAAACTCCAAAACTAATATATTCTTCTTATTTTCAAGGATGTCGAATGATGCTAGACTCGATTTTCAAATCCTTGACTTAACAGGTTCGGATTACCATGGTTGGAAAATAGACGTTGAGGACCATCTCACATCGAAAGGGATATTGCCAATCATCCATGCACCAGACCCGGCCCTTGAGTTCCCTCGAACACCCAAAAGGCATGCACAAGCAATCATCTTGATGCGACGTCATATGGACAAAGCACTCAGATTAGAATACATGTCCATCAAAGATGCAAAGGATTTATGGGAGGCGCTACAAGAGCGCTTTAATAATATCCAAGATTCCCTCCTCCCTGACTTGAAGGTTCAGTGGAACGATGTACGCTTCTCTAACTTCAAGTCTATTGCTAAGTACAATTCAGAAGCTGTTCGTCTCAAATCCATGTTGAGGTTCTGTCAAAAACCCCTCACAGAAGAAGAGCTAATTGAGAAAACTCTCTCCACCTTCCCCGTTGCAGCAATCTTGCTATCAAAACAGTATCGCACTGAAGTAAATGCTGAACGAATTACGAGATTCAATGAGCTCATTAATGTTTTGTCGGTAGCCGAAAAACACGACAACATTCTCGTAAAGAATTATAATTCAAGACCCATTGGAACCAAGAGCGTTCGGGATGCAAATTATAATGCACCCAAGAGAGGGCACAAGGAGTGGTACCCTAGCAATAGGAGACATGTGTACCCTAATAATAGGGGACATGAAGGACGAACAGGTCCATATAACAGGCCCAATAAAAAAGGAAACCGCAACTTTAGAGCGGGCACACGTGATGTAATACGCGTAATTTTCATTTTAAATTCGAGTAATTGTGTTGAACAATTATTATACGATTTCACGAATATTGTTCGATAATAACTCACTTTTTGAATCATCGATGTTTCGAAACGATTATTTTTAACGAAAAGCTCGAAATGCTCGATTTGAGAAATCGACTTTTTCTACGTGCAAAATTTGGAGAAACTTCCTTCATGAAAGTTGTAGAGCTCGTCGATACGAGTCTGTACACGTACGTAACACAAAGAATGGATTTTTTCTGAATTAGTTACTGAATTTAGAATATTTTCCGAAACGGGTATATATAGAAAAAACCCTAGAATTTTTTGGGAAATTTCCTTTTTGGTCCGGCCTCCATTTCTGTTTTTGGAAAGCACTGTAGCTTTCTCTCTCGCGCCGAAACGCAAGCAAAAATAGGGCACGCTCCCATCCTCTCCTCTGGCCACCTCTCGCGCTGCAACAACTTCCAAGAGCTTCGCCTCGACCTTGCGCAGCTGCCAGAGGCAGCCTTGCACCGCGACACGGCCAGCAGCAGCGGCGGCACCGCTCGAACCGAAAAGGTTCGTTTTCGGTTCGATCTCGATATCTCGAGCTACAGACCACCATTTCACTTGATTCTTGGCACATTGAGCTCGCCTCAACTTCCTCTACAAGCACCAAGAAGGACCGGAACTGGGTCGAACGTTTTCACGTTCGTCGGAGCTCAATCCCATGCGGATCGAAAAACCAACTTTCGATCCAAATATCTCGAGCTATACACGATCGTTTCTTGTGATTCTTGGCTTGTTGAGTTCGCAAGGAAGTTCTGAACAAGTTTCCAGAAGGGATCGAGGCGTGAGGTTGCAGTTTTCAAGTCGGTTTTCAAGCTCGCCGGTTTCCGGAAAATTTCCGGCCGCCGACTGTAATTGGTACTTTTCGATCTCTTCCCGTCATTTTTTGGTCTTGTGCTAGTTAGGAAAGTTGCTCAGAATGATGAAACGAAGGGGACAAGCTCGACCCCGACATCATTGGTGGTGGTCGGCGGCGGCTCTTTCCGGCCACCTCGGAGGTCTAAAATTTGGTTTCTGTCCATTTTATGATTCTATGTTTCAATACGATCATTTCAGCGTATTATACGCATTTTTCTGATATCGTATGAATTAGTTATGAATTTTTAGATTTCGATCGATTTCGATATTTAGATTTATGATCTGTGGAATTAGGACCGTCGGATGAACTTATAATTTTGATATGATGATCATATGACTGTCCCAGAGGCTTTCTGTGGTCATGGGCGAAGATCCGACCGTTGGATCTTTGTATATGTGTAAAACGGTAATTAGGGGAGCGATTCATGAGAATCTGCTCGTCGGATTTTATTGTAAATTAGAATTCGGCCGTTAAATGGTAGTTCAATTATGTTTTGGAATAGTTGGCTAAATTTGAATCACATTTGATTAGGTTATTGATGGATTGTACTTGAGTGGGCTATTTCGACGTTAATTGTAATTGTATTGAAGACGCAGCGGGAATTTCGAGGTGAGTAAAACTCACGTGGTTCATATTACGAACCGAGTGTTTAAGTTTATTTATTTTTGGAAATTGTGTGAAAAAAATATTGCGGATTTAATATTTGTTTTAAAATTACATGGACTTGAATCACCACGGTCCATAGATAAGTAAAATGAATTTTAATTATACAAATGAATTTCATGATTTTCTTGTGTGAACTATAGATGGTATTAGTAGTCATTCCTGAGTGGATGATTACGTATATATATTTACGTGAAAAATATGTATTGATGAGTGGATTGTTGAGTGGTGACATGATTGAGTTGTATTGTTGAATTGATTATATTTCAATTTTGTAATTTCATAATAATATTGGGTATCTTGGTTGGGTTGATTTCAGTATGTGATATTACATGTTGTGCTCATTTATGGGTTTAGATCAATGTAGTGACCGGTGTGGGGTAATCGGACGCTCTAATCCTGGATGGATGATGGGATACGATTGGTTGAGTATGTGGAATTATCGAACGTTCTAAATATGTATATAAGTATACATATTGATGAAATACGATAATGATAAATATGTCGGATGCCATAACCTAGGCCAGATGACGGGCTACGATTCAGTTAGAGCTCTAGTCTGTCATGTACCGTATTTTTATAAATACGATGTTGAGGTTTTGTGAAGAAAGATGTGAGTTGGGGTTGTCTTGATTTATTGATTTGGTATTTGAGTGAGATTGTTAGTACTTCGTGGTTGTGGAAACGGTTGAGTGTTGACTTGAGTAGAATTGATTATGATTAAATTAAACAACAGTCTTTCCTTTTACTCATATGAGCTTTCATAAGCTTACCGGGTTTTGTGTTGTTGCAATCCCGGTACACTATTCAAATGGTGTAGCGGATATTCCTGCAGGTCAGGATAACCAAGGAGGTGACCGAGCTGCTTAGGTGTTACAGCAGTTTTTGTTATTTCATTTAGTAGTGAGGTGTGTACACTCATTTAGAGCTTTACAGTTCATTTTGGATTTGAGTTGTAATAATTAACCGAGACTAAATTCGGTTTTGATTTTATTTCGGGTGGTGAAGTTGTTAAGAAAAGAAATCTTCAGGATGATTATTTTGAGTTGTGGTAAATCTCATGTTTCGGATTTTGAATGTTTATTTTAAAATTCGGGGCGTGACACGTGATGGCAACTCCACACGTGGAAGAGGGAGATATGGCAACACTGGCTGTGGAAATAGCATCATGAGCCGTGGAGGTCGCACCATGCGCCGTGGTAGTAGCAGCAACCCTCCTAGAGAATATCCACAACGTACACAACCTGCACAACCTGCACCTCAAATGAAGGGAGAGAACCACAATGACATGTGTCATCGATATGGATCAATCGAGTATTGGTTTAAACAATGTCATGCAAGTACCCAATTAGCTGCACGCTACAAGGAGTACAGGGAAGCAAGAGAGCAAGAAGCCAACCTTGCCGAAGATGAAAATAGTGAAGATGTCAATCTCACCATTGAGGACTTCAAAGCTGTAAATAAAGAGCATGAGGATGCCACAGACTTTGATTAGAATAATCCTCTTTCTATTTTCCAAGAATGGCAAATCTGCCTTAGTCAATAAATAACAATTGTATTAAACTCCTTCTTATGTGGTGTACCCAATGAAGTATGATGTCTAGGAAAGCAATTGAGATCGGGGTATTTAAGCGAGCCTCGCTCTACTAACATATCTCTACTTTCCTGGTCATATTTTATTGGAATTACCAAATGGATTGAGTGATAACAATATGTCAAAAGTTTGATATTTGGAATAGACTTATGAGTAACTTTGATGTAATTATTGGCTATTTTCCCTATTAATAAAGTATCGCATTCAATGTCATGGACATGTGTTAATATTCTGAACTTTATTCCTTTTCAGTATGTTTTCCGGAGAATTGGAATGCCTTCTTGATAGTGGCACCACACATACTATATTGCGACATAGGCAATTATTTTTATGGATGACACCTAGTCGATCCTCAGTAACTACGATGGCAGGACCATCACAATTGATTCATGGTCGAGGACCATCTCAATTTTTGTTACCAAATGGCACAAATGTTAATGTCACCGAAGCTCTATATGCTCCAAGGGCTAGAAGGACCCTATTAAGCTTTAAAGATATAAGAGCCAATGATTTTCATGTGGGAACACATTGTGAGAATAGACAAGAGTTCCTTTGCATCACCTCTAAAAACTACGGAAATACACGAGTATTAGAGAAACTTATGTGTCGCTCTAGTGGATTGTATGCAACCACTATTAGAGTCATTGAATCCAACCAGGTCATGAATGACAATTTATGGGATCCTGACACATACAAGCTTTGGCACGATCGGTTTTGGACATCCAGGTCATGATATGATGCTCCGTATATTAAAAACTTCACACGGACATCCATTCTTCAAAACGAAAAGAAGTATGAACCAAACATTGATCCAAAGAGTTACTTCTAAAGCATATCATTCGTTTTACAAAGCTTGCTTTTTAGCAAAGGTAGGATCAAGATCATCCTATGCAAAGGACACTAAAGAAAATATACCATTCTTACAAAGAATACAAGGTGATATTTGTGGACCTATCCAACCAACTTGCGGACCATTTAGATATTTTATGGTGTTGGTTGATGCATCGACACGTTGGTCACATGTCATGCTCATATCCACAAGAAATGCTGCATTTGCTAAACTCCTAGCACAAATCATTAAGTTAAGGGCTCACCACCCTGATCATCCTATTAAGTCAATTCGTCTTGACAATGCTGGAGAGTTTACATCAAGAACCTTTGATGATTATTGCATGTCCATTGGGATTGAAGTCGAACACCCTGTCCCTCATGTACACACCCAAAATGGACTCGCAGAAGCTGCCATTAAAAGACTTCAAATGGTTGCCAGGGCATTGGTTATGCGCACCAATCTCCTTATTTCTGCTTAGGGCTATGCAATATTACATGCAGCTGTGCTTATTCGTCTGAGACCCACTGCCACCCAACCCTTTTCTACGTCCCAGATAGTGACTGGGTATGAGCCTGATGTCTCACACTTACGCATATTTGGGTGTGCAGTCTATGTGCCAATTGTGCCTGCCACAGCGCACTAAAATGGGCCCTCAAAGACGCTTAGGCCTTTATGTTGGATATGATTCTCCAAGCATTATCCGCTACATAGAACCCTTGACAGGTGATCTATTTACCGCTAGATTTGCGGATTGTCACTTTGATGAGACAGTCTTCCCGACATTAGGGGGAGACAAGAACACTAATGTTCAACAGAAAAGACAGGAATTGTTGTGGTCTGTCCCCACTTTGTCTCATCTTGATCCCCGAACCACACAGTCTGAAATAGAAGTGCGGAGGATTCTCGATCTTCAGAACGTAGTAGAATCAATGCCTGATGCATTTTCTGATATCGCTAAAGTGACAAGATCACACATACCTGCTGCAAACGTACCTGCAAGGATTGATGTGCCTAAAACTGAAGGACATGACATCCCCTCTATGGGTGATGCAGTGGCTAGACCTATGGCTCCTGCCAGGAAGCACGGGAGACCCATAGGTTCGATGGATTCTCGCCCAAGAAAGAAAGAGAGCTTGACACAAAATAATCTATTAATTATCGATACAAATAATCCATCTCATGAAAAAATTCCGGATTATGGTTATGTCCAAGAGACATCATTGGAGGACGCTCCAATGATAGAACCAATTCCAGAGAATAGAGAGATCTCCATGAATTACACTAGTATACATGTAATTATGGACAAAAATTCTATGGCTATTGATGATGCATTTGCATATCATATTGCAAAATGAATTATAGAATACAATATATCAGACCTCGCTCCGTTGAAGAATGTCAACGAAGAGCAGATTGGTCCAAATGGAAAGATGTGATCCAGACTGAATTGGATTCACTAACAAAGAGACAGGTATTTGGGTCTATAACACTGACACCACCAAATATAAAACTTGTTGGCCATAAATGGGTCTTTGTTAGAAAGCGTAGTGAGAAAAATGAGGTTGTTAGATACAAAGCCCGCCTTGTGGAGCAAGGTTTCTCACAACGCCCTGGAATCGACTACGAGGAGATATATTCTCCCATAATGGACGTTATAACGTTCCGCTACCTTATCAATTTGGTAGTTTCCGAAAAACTTGACATGCAGATCATGGATGTGGTTACAACATATCTCTATGGGGATCTAGATTCAAAGATATATATGAAGGTTCCAGATGGACTTCAATTACCCAAATCAAGTGGCTCTAAACCACGGAGTGCGTTTTCAATAAAATTAAGACGCTCACTATATGGATTGAAACAATCCGGACGGATGTGGTATAACCGTCTAAGTGACTACTTGATTGGGAAGGGATATGTTAACAATGAAATATGCCCTTGCGTGTTCATTAAAAGGACAAGATCGGGATTTGCAATTGTAGCAGTTTATGTCGATGACATGAACCTAATTGGAACTCTAGATGAGTTAAAAGAAACTGTTACATATTTGAAATCTGAATTTGAGATGAAAGATCTCGGGAAAAAAGGGTTTATCTCGGAATAGAACTCGAGCACCGTAATGATAGGATTATGATCCATCAGTCAGCATATACTCAAAAGTTACTAAGGCACTTTAATGAAGATAAAGCAAATCCTGTGAGTACTCTCATGATCAACCGTAGTCTTGAGCCCATGAAAGATCCGTTTCGTCCAAGGGATGAGGACGAAGATTTATTAGAGGCTGAAATACCATATCTAAGTGCGATAGGCGCATTATTGTATTTAGCTCAATACACAAGACCGGATATCTCATTTGCAGTAAACTTGTTAGCTCGACATAGTTCTGCGCCAACACGCCGCCATTGGATTGGTATAAAGACAATCCTTCAATACCTAAAAGGTACGATTGATATGGGCTTGTTCTATCCCTACAGAGAGAAAAGAAATGTGAACACCGGCAACATTATCCATAGTGAGCGACGTTCTCCTCCTCCCCTCCATCAAAATGATAATGATGTTCTGAAGGGCTTTGTTGATGCAGGGTATCTCTCTGACCCTCACAAAGGTCGCTCCCAAACAAGTTATGTCTTTACCATGGGAAGCATCGCGATATCTTGGAGATCTACAAAACACACTCTTGTTGCTACTTCCTCAAATCATGCAGAGATTATTGCACTACACGAGGTCGTGCGTGAGTGCATATGGCTAAGGTCTGTATATAGACACATTCGAGAACTTGTGGTTTGAAATTTACCACAAATGAACCTACATGCATTTATGAGGATAATACAGCTTGTATTGAGCAAATGAAATTAGGTTTCATCAAGGGTGACAATACCAAGCATATATCGCCGAAATTCTTCTACAGTCAGCAACAACAAACACTTCTAAATATTGAAGTAAATCAAATCTGATCAAAAGATAATGTAGCTGACTTATTTACTAAGTCACTACCAAAATCTCCTTTCGAGAAACATGTAAGGAGCATCGGATTGAGGAGGATATCCGAACTCCCACGATCTTCAAGGGGAGTCTAAATCAGGGGGAATATCCAAAAATATACTTCATACTCAACGCGCGTTGTGCTCTTTTTCCCTTTCGACCAAGGTTGTTTTTTCCCACAGGGTTTTATTATTTGGCAAGGTTTTTAACGAGGCAACTTCGAAGCGCACCACCAACACAATACTATTGAACATGAAATATCCAAGGGGGAGTATTGTAGTATAAATGTATAATACTATGTATGTCTATATCATGTAACAAATACTTAAAATGTATAGATAGGTACTTGAGTGTATAAACATAGGTACTTGAGTGTATGAAGACTTATGTAAACATGCTTTACCAAGGGGCAACAAGCATGGCAGAATTCATCATCAAGATGGTTATCATTTTGAGTTTCTCTTTGAGCTTTCACACTACAAATGTATTCCTATAAATACCCCATTGTATGAGATGAATAAACACACTTGAAATCTCATTCTCTTAGAAATATTACTCTCTTTTTCTGTGTGTCAATTTAGTTTTTCCTTAAACAATAAATTGGTTAAGTTGAGAACATTATTGGTACGAAGTCTATTAATAGTACGCGAGTCTTCTCTTATATATCTTTATCAAAAACATAGACAATGTATAGCTAGCTAGATAAACCTTATTCATCATCTCCATCTAGCATTGCTCCAACGTTATATATAATAGGATTTTGGATTAGAGTGTAATCCCACTGCAAAGTAGGTGTTATGCAAGTAAGTGAGAGTTGTACTGATACTAAAGCACTGTAAACTAAAAAACCCTTTCTAAGTAGTAATCTAACAACCATAAATTAGATACAGAATTGCACCAAACAATAACCAAATAATACAAAAGACCAACTAATCGACAAGACTATAAATTCGTGTACATCAATTAATGTATAGACTGGTTTCATTGGTCCGCCATAAAACAAACATAACATAGAACGTCTGTTATAATTTTCTACATTTCCGGCACATTCACTCATAGAACCATACGTATTATTGGGAGGACTCCTTCTGGGGCTTTAGAGAGTTTAATGTTGCTTCCTGCAAGACTTTTTTTTTTTTTTTTATCAAAGCGGGAAGAGGGCTAGCTGAACGTCCCCTCTCGAAGTATTATTAAAGAGAGAAAAAATTACATACGGGCTGAAGGACCTAACCAAAGCCGAGCCAAGAACAAAGTTTCTCCTTGGTTAAAACTTACGGTAATCTCTTGCCTTCATCCGTTTCTTTTTTTTTTTTTTTTTTTTTTTGAGAAATATCCGTTTCTTTTCTTTGAGAGGCCGAGAAGCTGCAGCCGGCAGCACCTTTGTTTTCACTGCATCTACAGCACTTTTTGATCCAATTGCACCGGGATTGGCTGGTCAACTCAGTCACTTATTTGAGAGCGAAGAAATAATCATGGTAGACATAGATAGCTTTGTACATTTTAAAGGAAAAACCAAAAGAAAGAAAGTGAAGAAGCAGCTGAGCTCAACTGTAAGCCTTCTTAAGAATAGCAAGTAAGGTGTATATGCATATTTAATTCCAAGAGTGGGGATCGGAAACCTCTTCTTTTCTAAAGATGATAATACTAAATGTCTGTTCTATTTGTATGGGTCCTAGCTATAGAAGATGCTAGTTAAATTCGCCTTAATTAGGGTTCCTACTTGTAAAAAAGATATAGTTTGCATTTGTTTGTGTCCTTTTGACTGACAGTATAATCAGACTCATCATTAACTTTGTGATTTGGTTTGTCCGTTTATTGTGTGATTTGTACTGATCATGCCCAATTCATTGTTTTAGGCAACCCAGAACTGCAATCACATGTTAAATGGGATCTTTACGAAGACCCGTCTAAATTAATTTGGACAGGGTCATTCACATAGAGTCATATACATTTTCATAGTGCAGTGAGATATGTACTAAATGACGAATAAAAAATTATGTTTGAAAAATTAATCAAATTTAAAATCGCTGAAGTATGAATATAGCGAATGAATAGACAAATAATTAGCACCAAAATTCAAGTGTAACCAAAATATGCCCTCTATAATTTCTTATATAGCTATATGCCTAATTAATCCTCGAATAAGAGGATGAAGGCACTAATGTCAAACAAAACCCTAAGGCCGCCACAGTCTTCTACAGCGTTGTCGCCATCTAAGCTGCATTATTGCCGGCAAAAAAACTTCCGAGAATACTTCAAGGTAATATTCTGGTGTGGAATTGGAGAGGGATTGTTAACAATGAAACCCAACGTGCACTTCTGGATATCGTGCTGGCCAAGAAACCAAGTCTGATCTTCTTATCAGAAACCCTAGCACAGCAGAATACGATTGATTCACTCACACAGAGAATTGGATTTCATGATAGTTTCTGTGTATCCCACTAATGGGAATCTCAGGGCCTGGCTATACTACGGAATGATGAAACGCATGTTGACATATAGAGTCACTCTCCAAATCATATTGAAGCTGCAATTGGTAAATCTGGCACCGATCTATGGCGCTTTACAAGTATATACGGTGTAGCTTCAAGGGGTGGTAGAGATCATACCTGGAGGCTCATCAAAACCCTAGCAACACAGGTTTGTTCATTGCCATGGCTAATGGCTGGTGACTTCAATGAAGTTTAGGTGAAAAGAGACAAGTCTGGAGGCCCTCCCAGGGCCCTTGCTGCAAGAACAAAATTTAGAAGCACAATGACAGCTTGTGGCTTTACAGATATGGGTTACGTAGGAAGTAGATACACTTGGTCTAACAAATACACGAAGGAGAGGCTGGATCATGGCTTTCAAACGACCCAATGGCAAAGCAGATTTCCATATAGCAGAGTCATCACCCTTAGTCCCTCTGAATCAGACCATTGCCCTTTGTTAATTGAGGCTTACTCTGAGAGGCAGTGAAAGAAAAGATCCAAACGCCTTTTTTGGTTTGAGGAAAGCTGGTTTGGCAGAGAAGATTGTTTGTAGATAATCCAACAAGAATGGGCTGTTCCTACGACTGGGAATGCGCTACAGCAGCTAGGACATAAGATTAAATGCGTTGGAGCAAGATTATTGAAGTGGCATTCCAAGGATTTCAGCCAACAAAGAACTGAGATGAAAGTAATACAAGAGAAAGTTAATGATCTTATGAGGCAACCCTATTCCTTGCAGCTATATGAAGAACAATGTTTCTTGCATACATTTTACAGCCAGTTACTCACTTTGTAAGAAAAGTACTAGAGGCAAAGGTCCCGAGTATTGTGGTTGAAAGAAGGGGATAGAAACTCAGCCTACTTTCATAGGAAGGCCAGTAATCGTAAAAGCAGAAACACCATCAAGGGTTTAAAGGATGAACATGGAACTTGGCAGTCGAAGCCCAATGAAATTCAGCGTTTGCTTATGGTACACTTTAAGTAAATATTCTCGGCTGAACATGTAAACCAAGAAGCAATTGACACGGTGGTGCAGGTCACTCCTTGCAAGGTAACGCAAAGAATGAATGAAGCTCTTCTTAAATGTTATACTGATGAAGAAATTAAAATTGCGCTATTCCAAATGCATCCTTCTCAGAGCCCAGGACTAGATGGAATGTCACCTTGCTTCTTCCAAAAATATTGGAATGTGGTACGTCAAGATGTTTGCTTAGCAGTGAGTAACCTGCTTGAAAAGGGTGAAATGTGGCATGAATCCAACTTCACACACCATTGCTTGATACCAAAAATTAAGGATCCAAAAGATGAACATTTGGAATGATAAATGGATCCCAAACTGTCAGCAATTCATAATCCCCAAGCCAGCTAATTGTATTTTTGAATATGTATATGACCTTATTGATTCCAATACTAGAGAATGGATGACTGCAGCCATTCATACTATTTTCTCCCCGGAAGTAGCCCAGCAGGTGCTATGCATCCCTCTTGGTAGGAGAAATATGGAGGACAAGTTGATTTGGGGCCCAGAGAAGAAAGGCTTCTATTCTGTGAAAACTGTTTACTGGATTGCTCGTGCTTCTGTCCTAGAAGATGTTCTTGTCTCTTCCTCTAATGGGAATCCATTCAAACAACTCTGGAACATAATACGGAAAGCACAAGTGCCTGGTAAGGTAAAAAACTGCATTTGGAGAGCATGTTGTGACCTATTACCTACTAGAGCAAAATTATGCTCTAAAGGTTAAATGGGGGTTCTACATTGTCTACTGTATGCACATCAATATGAAGACAATTCTCATGAATTTTGAAAGTGTCCAGCTGCAGTTTCGATACTTACAGCCCCATCATTTAATTTTAGGCAACAGCTTGCTACCAAATATTGATTTTCGAGAGTGGATGCTAGACCACGCATTGAATCTGCAAGAAAACCTATTTGAGAAGCTTAGAATGGTTCTATAGTCTCTGTGGAAGAATACGAATGACAAGCTTTGGAATGATGCTTGTCAACCTGCACATGTGTTGATGTTAAGTTCATTGGCCTGGCTTGATGAATTCTACAAAGCTAGGCAAATGGAAAAGAAGCCAACAGTTTGGGCTAAGATCTCCTAGACACCTGCACCTGATGGCAAATGGAAGCTTCTTACCAAGCCTCACTCATGGTGGAACTGGAAGTGTTCTTAGAGATGGTACAGGTGGTTTTAAAGCAACCTTTGCATGACCATGTTACTTTAGTAGCCTCGGCAAAGCATACGGAACTGATTGCCATCCGAGATGGCTTAAAGCTACTGCAAGACTTGCAAGCTGAAAAATGTTATTGTGGAGTCGGACTGCCTTGAAGCAGTGGCTAACATTGCTGATCTGCAGGCCTTGCATATTGTCAAAGCTAGTATCATTTATGATATTCGAGGCAGTTTATAGATCTTGCACAATGTTCGAATCAATCATGTATCGAGGGTCGGTAACAGGGTGGCATATTAACTTGCTGCCATAGCATATGAGGCTGATCATAGTGTAGTGCGGCATTAGCAAACTCCTACATGTATTTTAGATCTTCTATACTCAGATTGTCAGCAACCTTAGGGTTCCTTCATCAATAATATACCATTGATTCAAAAAAAAATTAACCCTCGATTTTTTTTAATGTTTTCAAAAATTAAAAAATAATGAATTAATGATTCTAATATCAGGACAATACTGCAGGTTATAAAAAAAGGCACACTTGTTGTTGGCCCCCTATTTCCATTAATTACATATATATATAGTTGAAAGAAAGGCTGAAAGGGTGAATTGGCAAGTTTCTTGAAAAAAAATTTGCTTCATGTACGGGCAGTTACAGAATATGGTTGAACATTTGAGAGCAGTCACAATCCACACCAAAGTTCCAAACTCATTGGACGAGTGACAAGTTTAAATTGAGACTTTCTTTTCACGTACTGAGATGCATTATAGTGAGTCATGGTTGCCAGTGAACATTGCCCCCTCATAATTGATATATAATGCACGTCCCCACAGACTTAAAGTTCGAAACTGCAGAGTCACTTATCTCCTTACAAATCCAATCCTATAATCCACTACTAGCAAAACAGCAATTGCCTACAGATTTTAATCTTTGTAAAATAAGACTTTCTCACACGGATTTCACGTGTGAAGGCTTTTACCCACGGTACAGCACAGATTGAATTATAGTGCTGTTTGGAGGGGGGTTAATACTCATCTCACAGAGATTATTTTGTCTGTGTGAGATAAACACGTGGGCCCCACTACCCATCCATATACATAATTGGCTTAATGAAGTTTCAGTATGTGTGTACTACTTCCTAATTCACACGGATTTCAGTGTGAAAGCCTAAACTAGAACTCACACAGATTTCTGTGTGAAAATGTGTTAGCATTCAAAAAAAAAAATATTTCATCATCCAGATGTCATGGCTTAGTACACCATCATACATACTTGTTTGCTATGCCATGGCTCTCATCATACAGCATCATCTGGTACACCATCATACACCACTGTTAGTGGCTCCAGATGCCATGGCTCTTAGGCAAGATCTTCTATCGCTGCAAATCATGACAGATCAAACCAACAAGATTTTCTATTTCTTTTATCTTGAATTCTTGATAAAAATCCCAATTTATTGATAAAGTGAGACAAATTATACAAGGAGGGAGAGGGGGACTTAAGCTAATACCTCTCCTAGGATAATTACAAGCAAGAGGAATGAAACCTACATAAAATACATATACTAATTGCAAAATAAGTGGGCATAAACCAAATCTTGCAATCTCTTTCAGGTACTTACTGATCTGAAACAATCTATTTCTAGAGATCGATGAAACTACAAAACGCTGATAAGATTTAAGATCCAGTAACAAAAATAATAGAGAGTTTGGGGGAATAAGAGGGAAAGAACATACCTTGAACAAATATATTGTTTATCAACCTGCATATCTAAGTCTTCATCATAGTCCATCTTTAGGAAAAAAAAAAAAAAAAAGGAGAGATTCAAAATCACTATGTGAGAAGATTAATATAAAGAGATACCTAATGATCAAAAGCTATAAAAAAATAGCTTAAGAAGCACTTAGTAGGAGCAGATGTCGTTGCTTGATGTGAATATGAAGAATATCTTAGAGAAGAGAGGTGAGAGGTCAAAGCTGTGAGCAAAAGAACAGAAAGAACAATGGAAAACTTCGATCAATCTGCTAGTTATAAGCAGAATTGCCACGGAAATTTGTGTGAAATACATATACATTTGTAACTGATATCTGTGTGTATTTACCTCGATAAACACTAACTATCATATCAATTGTAATTCGATTGTTTACACGGAATTCTGCTCTAGTCTCCTTTTTCACACGGAATTCAATAGCTATTTTTTCTTTTCACATAGATATATGTGTCTACATTTCACACAGATATTCGTGTGTCACTCATTTCACACAGAAATCTATACCAAAAACTTATTGTCACGGATATCCGTCCCTCCATAATTCACATCAATGTTTTAAAAGGCTAAGGCATAGCCGAGGCATTTTCGAGAGAGCCTCAGTAACGTGTCTGCCTTAAGGCATAAGGCGTAAGCCTTACGTCTTAACGGGATTTATGTAAGTAAAGTTTCATAACACAAAGGAGCACACATAAACCATTGAATTACGGAACTCATCAATCGAAAGGGTGATAAAAAAGCAAGTCATGCACCAGTACTGATATTCAAAATGCCTATATTTAATTACTTATGTCAACTTATATCTTAAACAGAACAACCAAATAGATTGGAACTTCATAGCATAGTTTTTCTATGAACAGAACAACTAAGTAAATGGAAATTGCTATATCATAAACAGAACATTGAATTGAATAGCTTCAGACATACAGGTGATATAGCCTCAAACTAATAGAATTGAATAGCCTCACATTTTGGTCTCTGTATCGGCTTAACAAAGTTGGAAACGATTGCACACATATATAACCCACAGAGTTTATAGGAATACGATTAGAATGTAGTTACTAGTTACCTATACATAAATCACCCAAATAACCCACATATATAACCCAAGGTCACAGAACTGTCAACACCACTCTTATTGAAGAAAGCCTCACAGAAACAAACCTCATAGCATCCAAGCCTCCTAAATATGAACCTTCCAGATGTAATTCCACTTCCAAGCCTCACCTCATAAGTTAAACAAAGATAAGCATATTAAAAGAAGAATTGTCTTTTGTGGTTAATCCTTAGATGCACCTGTCAACACTACTTTAATTGAAAAAAGTATTGAATGCTAAGAATTTCAAAATAAACCTGAGTCAAGCGATAAACTTCGATTGGAACACAACATCATTTCAAACTCAAATATATGAAGAATCAAAATCAGATAAACTTCAATTGAAACAGAACTACAAAACATCAATTCGAACCCAAGTGAATATAGACCTTAATTTGAAACTAGTTCAAAGACTCAGACCATAGAAATCGAATTCAAGACCATAAATGCTCATACCTTAAACTCTTTAAATCAAACTATAACTCTGAAAGTAAGAAAATTTCTTTCTCCAATTCTGCTAACAGCCTTCTTTACAACGAAATCCTTGAGAAAACCAATGGGCTCTTGATCATTTTATCAAATTGGTGCTTTTTTTTTTTGGTTTTGGGAATTGGGATTTGAGAGGGAAGGAGACGGAGTTTTGATGGAGAAGGCTGAAGGAAACCAAATATGAGTTCAGCTCGTGAACCTATAGGAGTTTTAATCCACAAAACACCAAAATGACGTCGTTTTGGTGTTGTGAAAAAAAAAAAAAAACTAGAGCGTCCACCTTTAACGCCTCTGGACACATTTTCTGCGCTTTCTTCGCCTTGAACAGTGCCTTGACAGCAAAACACACTCAATTTCTTAGACGCCTCGCGCCTTTGAAGCCTCAGGCGCGCGTTTTAAGACATTGATTCACATAACATTAAAAATTGACGATTTTTAAATAAACCAATTTATAATACGCACAGAAATCTGTGTGAATATCAACATACACAGATATCTGTGTGAAAATATTTTAGATTTTACACAGACATTTGTTACTGTTATTTATTCACACAGATTTCCGTTGATATTATTAATGTATAAATTATTGTGAGCCCAATTATGCTTATTTCACACAGTTATATGTTGGTATAACATTTTGCACAGATATCTATGGCTTTTAAATAATCTGTGTGAGATAAATCTGTGCGAACTGTTGTTTTGCTAGTATACCATTGATTCAAAAAAAAAAAATTAATCCTCGATTTTTTTTAATGTTTTCAAAAATTAAAAAATAATGAATTGATGATTCTAATATCAGGACAATACGGCAGGTTATGAAAAAAGGGCACACTTGTTGTTGGCCCCCTATTTCCATTAATTACATGCATATATGGCGGAAAGAAAGGCTGAAAGGGTCAATCGGTGAGTTTCTTGAAAAAAATTCTGCTTCATGCACGGGCAGTTACAGAATATGGTTGAACATTTGAGAGCAGTCACAATCCACACCAAACTTCCAAACTCATTGGACGAGTGACAAGTTTAAATTGAGACTTTCTTTTCACGTACTGAGATGCATTATAGTGAGTTATGGTTGCCAGTGAACATTGCCCCCTCATAATTTATATATAATGCGCGTCCCCACAGACTTAAAGTTCGAAATTGCAGAGTCATTTATCTCCTTACAAATCCAATCCTTGAATCTAAGGACTGCCATCTGATAACACTTGAATGGCACTTTCAACTGATTTATAAGGAGGACCACTGGAGTTTTCTCTCTGTCTTTACTGCTGTAACACGATAGAAGCCAGCTGCAATAGTCTGTAGCATCTCTTCCACTCATCCGCGTAATAAGATGATGAGACAGCAAATTAAGAACACTCAGTTGTAGCCCGACGAAACTGGCTATTCAAATCCCTTATATTAATCATGCATAATCTGGAGTTAAAATCTCACCAATCCAAATCCTTGCCTAGCTAATACCTCTACAAAGAGAAGGACCTCACCTGGTTTCCATTGCGCAGCGCTCATAAGAAAATTCAGTTTAGGGTTAGGCGACCGGATAGAAGGTGGTGCCGTCGAGCTAGCACTGGCACAAAGATCTTGGTTGTACGTGCCAACGTACAATTATAAATCAATTAAACCATCTTCAATCAAACCCAGGTTTCACTATCAATTGATTCTCTTAAAAAGTCCAACCCTACTAAGCCTGCTTAATAACTTGCCTTATGATTAATGGACCAAGATCATTCTTTTTTGAAAGAGGACCATGATCATTCTTATTAATAGATATTATGCAACCTAGTCAAACAGGAGACAGGACTGTTGCTTTCAATCATTGATTACTAAATTAATACTTGTCGACTACACTGTCTGAGTCTCTGTAGCTAAAATACTATTGAGAGATTATTACGTACATCTGCAAGCAAGGGTGGCTGACTATACACGAGTTGGTAGTTATATTTCTTTATTTTGACGAGTAGTTTAGAGTTTTGACCCCCTTTCTTTTTTGTTCTATTATTGTTCGTTTTCCTTTCTGTTCTATCACTATGTAACGTCACATAAACATACTCACATGTACAGTTTTACCATCATTAAGAAGCATGGAGTCCGGGGAGAACGGGCCTCTACTACTTGGATATGAATTGCATTCCCGGATTTCTGACTTGTCATCCACGGCGATTGAAGAGCTTTTGGAGCAACAGCCACCAACACCGGTGCTTAGACGGTTAGCTGGGTTGTTGGCTTGGGAGTCAAAACTCATCTTGCATGTATCCGGTTCATCTATCATTGCTGGTATTTTCAACAACCTGCTTGGCTTCGTCACACTTACAATTTGTAGCCAGTTGAGTATAGTGGAGCTTGCTGGTGCCTCCATTGCCAATCTTATAATTGAGGGTCTTGCTAATGGAATCATGGTATGTATATAGACTTTAGTGTCATTACTTTATATATCCATAGTTAATGGCGTGCTTACTTACCTGGAATCCGGAAACCTGTGAATTGAAAGAAAAAATTCCCATATTCTAGGAGAGTAAACATGCCATAAACTCTTTATTTATATAAATTAATATGTGGCTTCTAATTCTCATGGATTTCGAAGTTGGGCATGGCAAGTGCTGTGCCAACTGTGTGTGGGCAAGCCTATGGAGCCAAGCAATATGCAGCAATGGGAATCATGTGCCAAAGATCATCCTGCACTTGGGAGCAGCAGTTCTGTTAACATTTCTGTGTTGGTGGTCAAGCCCCATGCTCGTCGCAATGGGCATATAGGAGACCATAGCCGACCAAGGACAACTGTTTGCGCGTGGCATCATCCCTCAACTCTATGCATTGGCAATAAACTGCCCACAGCAGAGGTTCCTTCAATCACAGAACTTGGTTATTCCTTTGGCTCTCATAGCTGTGGGGACTTTCGTCATACACTTTGTGTGCACTTGGTTGGTGATTCATGTATTCCACTATGGTGTAATGGGTGCTGCCCTAACGCTCAGTTTCTCTTGGTGGCTACTGGTATTGTTTTGTGGGATTTACATTGGTTTTAGCCCAAAGTGCAAGGAGACTTGGACTGGCTTCTCTTGGAAAGCCTTCACAGGAATGTGGCCTTATTTAAGTTAACCGTTGCCTCTGCTGTCATGCTCTGGTATGGAATCTCAAGTGTAAATTGCAATTAGTTTTAAGGATTGATTGTCTTGGTTGTCAAGATACCCCAAAAACTTGATGTGCAAGTGAACGGTAATATGATCATTTCATAGTTATTTGTTTTTGTGGGTTTCGCTTCGGACTTGGTACATACCATAGGGAGCACGGTTGTAGGTGATAAAGCCAACTGAATTAGCGGCATTTGTATTGAAGTCAGACCACGAAAATGCACTCCATGCCCCAAGAATATTTTTTTTTTTTTATTAACCTACTTTGAAGAACTAAAAGAAAAAAGTAAATAACAAAAAGAAAAAAAAAAGTGTTTTCTTGCTTTGAAATCATTTTGCTTTGAGAAATTATATACAAACCCTAAATTTCTCAATGCACACCCGTTAAAGGTTTTTTTGTCAACTTTTTACCTAAACTTCCTCTAATGCCCCTTCTCATTCTAATTAAAAAAAAAAATAAAAAATAAAAAAATTTCTACACAGGTCGTGACTCCACAACTTGGCCGACTAAAACATCTATTTAGAGTATCAGGTTTAGATTCATTAATTTTAGCAAGTTCTTACATTTTTCTTCATACTACCACGGCACCATGCATGCCACCTCTTCCTTCTCCAATCAATCTGTTCAATTCATTGTTACTATTCACCCAATATCTTTCGAGAACTCCATTTTTTTTTATCAGTTCTCAATTCTCCAAAAGTTATTTGTCTAGGTAGAGAAATACAGTAGCAATCTGCTAACTTTGATTTACCTTTTTCTTTTTCATACTTTGTATTAAATTCTAGGCTATTGGTACTCTATAATGCCCACCATCGAAAAACAATAAATGTGAAATTCTGGAGATTTTTTTTTTTTTAGCAAGTTTACTGGGTCTTGAAAATATTCCTGAATTTTTCTTTGAATGTTCATGTTCTTATCTTGGATTTGAATGTCAAAGGTAGTTCATGTTCTTGAATGGATGTTATGTTCATACAATTTTTCATTAATATGTGAAAATTCATGAATTTTCATCGAATGCTCATGGATCTGTAGGATATTCTTGCTCTCAGTCTCTCTTTGACCAAACTTGGTGTTGTCGTCAATCTCTCGATCTATTCTTTCTATTTTCTAATTTTTCAAAAAGTTTGTGTAAGGGTATTGCTGGAATAAGATTTGTCCAAAAAAAAAAGTTAAAAAGGGTGGTGTACTAAGAAATTTAGGGATATAAAACTTCTCTTTTGTTTTGGCCAAATAAAAAAAAAAACTTTATTTCAACTTAACTTATGAAATAATATCCTTGTTTGTTGAATGCAGTTTGGAGATATGGTACTTCCAAGTGATATTACTGATATCATGGGTCCCCTGGAATACAGTCTCAATAGAATCCATTTGTATTTGGTACAAGCGACTCTTTCAGTTTCAAGAAGTTCCTTCTCCTTTTATTTTTATTTTTTTTAGTTAAGAGAATGTACATGTCGTTTGATAAAGAACTGAAGCTATTAAACCATTTCAATTTCAAATGTGAATTTGATCAAATACTATTATCTTTTACCTGATCTGATGATCCTGTGATGTATAATTCCAGCATGAACTACTGGAACTGGAGTTTGCAATTTTTGTTAGGCCTAAATGCAGCTGGCAGGTTTGTGATCAAGATTCTCTAATGAGTAATTTAGAATTCAAAAATGAAACAGTAGAACCTTTTTTCGTACTTCATTCGCTGGATTGTATTAATTGTGATTGATTATGCATGCAGTGTTAGAATGGGAAATGAACTTGGGGCTGGTCATCCAAGGGTGGCAAAATTTTCACTGTTTTTAGTGAACGTGAGCAGCATCGTGACTAGTTCAATATTCACTGCAATAGTAATGATCTTCGGGGTTAGTTTAGGCCGAAGATTTACAACCGAGGCTGAAGCTCTCGAGGCAGTCTTTGATTTAATTCCATTGCTAGCCATCTCTATTTTCTTTAATGGCATTCAACCTATACTATCAGGTATTCATATATGATGCATTCCGGATAAAATTATTCGATCAGTAGTACGATCTTATTTCCACGTATGTTAACATTTAGGTATCATATCCGAAATCTAAGAATTTTGGTTTGCCCTTAATTTCAGGTGTGGCAGTTGGAACTGAATGGCGAGTTATCGTGGCGTATGTTAATATCCTTTGTTACTATGTCATTGGTACCTTAATTGGGTGTGGATGGCAAGCAGTAAGTACTTAAATAAATTGCTTTCTGGATGCTGTATATATAGACAGAACAGATGCATATTACTTTTGTCCCATTTTTCAGGGCATTTGGTGGGGGCTGGTTATTGGATTTCTTGTAGAGACAGCAACTGTGATTATTCTCACTGCCAGAACAAATTGGAATGCAGAGGTGATTTATAACTTGATGATATTTAATTTGTAGACATCATGAGATAAACTGTTACCTTGAATGAGTTTTTTCATCATCATTCTTTTGTAGGTTGTAAAAGTAGCTGATCGCTTGAAAGAAATCTGCAACTGAAGAAAACTGCAACTCCCTTTCCAAAAAAAAAAAAAAAAAAACGCAGCTTGCTGGCCTATAAGTGCATAATTTACTGTTTCCTGTAAAGTATTTATGTTGGAAAACAATAGTCGAATTAACCAGCAGGCGGTCTATGTTTGTGCAAGCTCTGTTTGCCAAATTTTTATTTTATTTTATGAACGAGGTGGGGGAAACAGATGAGATACTCTCTGTTTGTCCAAACAGTAAATGCCTTAAGAAGACAAAGTAAACAATGACAACTGCTATTTGTGTTTTCTTTTTTTTTTTCAATTGAAATTGGGTTTCAATCTAGTAAAGAGTAAATGAAGGTAACATTACACAATTAATGACTCACCCGACCAGTCAGGTTACAAAAAAATTGAGCGATGACTAGAAAAGCCTAAAGTAATCTAAGATAATGTTACCCTAGAGTGAAGCTCTAAGTAACCAGTAACTTGAAAGCTTAGTCCCCAATCTAAAGACGAATTGAAGATAGTTTTTCTGCCTAAACCTCCTGCACCCCAAACACGGACACAAGAGTGAGTGGGCCTAACCACTATAGCCTACACAACACCAATCACCACCAAAACACAGGCCCAGACCCCTGTAGAATTGCTCAAGGCACCAAACATCCAATTAGAGCTCTAAGGATGTCGGTAGGCTACAACGATAAGCGACACCACATTGCCTAGCCATCAATTGCATCATAACCAACTCGAATTGCACCATGCTTCAGTTTATGCCACCGCACACCACGAAAGACGATGGAAAAGGCCATAGCCGCGAGACCACATGTAGATATCGGTCTGAACCTTGCCAACTTAATGATGGCAACACTGCAAATCTACAGTGCATCTGCCAAACAAGCTGTCTACCAACATCAGGAAGAAAACCCTTGAAACGTCCTCGTTTAGGCCTGCCACGTCCTGTTGTATCCAAGCTATATCACACGTGTGTCACATAAACACATTTTCACTCAATTTTTCTGCAAATCACCCTTGAAACTCAAGCCCACCAAGTCACAATGTATCATTCCGGTATCACACTAATATCAAAGCTATATCAAACGTATGTCACAAAAATATATTCACTCAATTTTTCCCCAAATCACCATTGGGACTTAGGACCGCCACATCATACTGTATTAAAGTTGTATCACAACGTGTATCACCAAAATATATTTACTCAAACTTTTTCTAATTTCACCCTCAGCGTTTGAGCCCGCAAAGTTATTGTATCACACGCGTATCACCAAAATACTTTTCCATTCAGATTTGTCTCATATCACCCTCAGATTTCAAGCATGCTACATCATTGTATCAAAGTTGTATCTCACTTCTATCAAAGTTTGTATCGAACGTATATCACAAACATCATTTCACTCAATTTCGCACAAATCACCATCGAGACTTAGAGCTGGCTGCGTTATACTGTACCACACTTGGATCAAATATGTATTAAAATTAAATCATAAAAATACATTTTCACTCAATTTTGCACCAAATGAACATTATCATTCTGGCCCACCATATTGCACTATATTAAAACTACATCTCACATGCATAAAAGTTGTAGCACTATACCAATAAAATCATAACACCACTTGGTCTATGAAAATTGTATCATTTGTGTACTAAACTTGTATTACTGGTATATCAAAATTGCGTAGCTATATGAACAAGATCATAATACTACTTGAATTTCAATAAAGTGACATACTTAACTAAAAAATCCCACAACCTTTAAAGATATCAAATATTTGAATCAAAGTATTTAAAATTTGAGTGAAATGGTGTTTTCTAGAAACATGTGTGATACATCTTTAATACACGTCTGACATAACTCTAATACACATGTGGTACAATTTCTCATGATGGGAACCTCGATTATGATAGGGGAAAATTTTGATTGAAATTTTGTTTTGGTGATACACGTGCGAAAAAATTTTGATACAGGTGTGATTACACTATGATATGGTGGCCTCGGACCCCAAGGATGATTTGGGAAAAAATTGAGTGAAAAAGTGAAAGTATGTTTTTATGATATACGTGTGATGTATCTTTAGTACATTTAAAGTATGTTTTTATGATACACGTGTGATGTATCTTTAGTACATTTATGATACTTTTTTTTAAAAAGGGTTTGGAACCTAACCCAGCTGGGAGGCTCAGCCCCACGCCATGTTCCATTTATTATATTAATAGTAGAATTTTACAACGGGGGGACATAAAACCTAAACCTCGTGCTACAATAGAACAATTACAATAACCCTCGTAGAGAATATTCTGAATAATAGTAGGAGTCTTATCTAACCAAATATCATCAAGCCAATCAGAACTAGCAAGGTGTGCAAGTTTATGTGAAACACCATTTACTTCACGGAAAATAGGTCAAATTTCTACTGATTGAAAAGCAGTTCTATAATTCTTACAAACATTAAAAACCCGACTGACCTCCAAGAAATTTTCCTCCTCACTTTTATACGGGTTGATACATGTGTGACATGGCACCTCCGGACCTTGAGGGTGATATGGGGCAAATTGAGTGAAAATAATGTTTTGGTGATACAACTGTGATACATGTGTGACATGGAAAATTGGGCCCACAAGGTGATTTGAGACAAAATGGAGTGAATCTATTTGGTGATACACATGTAATACAATATTGATACATGTTTGATATAGGTGTGATACATGTATGACGTAGAGGGTGAGTGTGGGGCCGGGACCCACAAGGTGATTTGGACAAAATGGAGTGAAGATGTGTTTTTGTGTATATGAGTTATATACATGTGATAATAGTGTTAATACAAGTGTGATATATGTATAACGTGGTGGGTTGATCTTGATACAGTGGTGATACATGTGTGATGGGATGGATAGGGCCTATAAGGTCATTTGAGACAAAATTAAGTGAAAATGTGTTTCGGTGATACGCATGTGATATAGGATTCATCTGTTTTTATTAGAGTTTACAAATGTCCTAATTAACTTTCTTTGCTTCGGTTCTAGTGTCTTCCATCTTCTCTAACTAGGTCTGACCCAAATCTCTTCCATCTTCTCTCAATGGATCTGATCCAAATCTCTTCTCCTAAACAATGTTTGAGTTTTAGATCTATGGTAATTTATTTACTGTTTGAGATATCATTTATCCCATTCTCTTTCTCCAATTATAGTGTTTTTATATTTTTCTTTAGTTTCATCATCTTCAAAAATTCAGAGAAGAGTCTTTCCTCTAGAGGTAATTCTAACATGTTTGGGTTGGGTTCTGGTTATGTTATGCCCCGAATTTTGAATAAGGAAATTCAAATCCGAAACGCGATAACTTAACAAGCACAAGAACGAACACTTAGAAAAAATTTTCATTTAAACTAAGTAATTAGCAAAACAAACCGAGCTCACAAATGTCAATACCGACTCGTTCTTTAAAGTCATATATTACATTACAAAGAGTTTACAAATTAAACTGAACAACAACTCAATAAGTAAACACACTCACACTCACTACACAACGGAAGCTAAAACCAAAAGTACACTTCTACTTCTAAGCAACGACGGCAACCAAAACCTCAGCTTCGACGACTGTTGCTCTGACCTGCACAATAAACCCTACACCATGGAATAGTGTACTGGGTTAAAACAACAAATCCAGTAAACTTTTGCAAGCTCGTCTGAGTAAACCCAAATAATTAACCACAAAACACTTTCCCGACCTCAGGATAACAAATCAACACAATGATTAATTCCAACATCAAAATCCTTTTCTTTTTAAAGAAAACACAAGTCACCACTGTGACAAATCAAATCTTTTGAAATCTCAACAACAACTCCAAGAAATCACTCTTATTTCCTCTCGATAGGAACCATTTATCACCACAATGACATGATAAAACGTTTCTTGACTCACTACGAGTCTCCACCACAACTGCACTCACAATGTGACTAAATAAAAATCAGTGATCCCTGCATAGAAATTAGTTTAGGAAATCACCAAAAAGCACACAATCCAAAATCATAGTAATCCATGCATATAATTTAGTTCAGGAGATTACATTAAATCAAACAATAGAAATCATAGTAATCATTGCATATAGTTTAGCTCAGGAGATTACATTAAAACGAATCAATTCAGAAAACGGTAATCCCTACATGTAATTTAGTTCAGAAGATTACGAAAGAAAACAAGCAATTCAATAATTTGATTGAATACTGTTTACTCCTTATACTTATAGGGTTTCATTGTTTCAGTCCCTGGCCTTCGAATTTCACCTAAACAGTCCCTGAACTCTCAATTTCTTCCCAATTGGTCACTACCATCAAATTTTTCTGTTAAAATTGCTAAAAATGTCTATTATGCTCTCACTTACTTTTTTTAAAATTTCTTTTCTCTCTCTTTTATTTCTTTTCTTCATTTAACCTCTTGAAGGTCTGTGGATTGGAACCATCTTGATGAGGAGATGAACTGAATGAGGCGAGAGAGCCAGAGGAAGAAGAGGTTAAAAGAAAAAAAGATAGGAAGATAATTTTTTTTTTAAAGTAATTGAGGGTATAATATACTTTTTAGGGGAAGATAACGGAGTTTTTGACGGTTGCTTAATGGCAGGGACCAATTGGGAGTTCAGGGACTTTTTAGGTGAAATTCGAAGGTCAGGGACTGAAACGATGAAATCCTATAAGTATAGGGAGTAAGCAACATTTAATCATATAAATAAACTAGAAATCAATACACAATCATCTATTGATAACACCAATCACCACAACATTAACCACTAAACAACAACCCACATCATTTACACAAAATCATCACGCAGATCATCACACAAATCACCACCTAGGTTGTCACATAATATTATTTCCTCATCTCCAACAACCTCAAAATAATAACGAAATCATTTCCCAAATATCATTTCCTCAACTCAAAACCATCACCAAAATCACACATACTTCTTTCAAAACTCAAAGCCGACAAAACCATCTTTTCTTTCCAAAATCATTATTTTCCTCAACATCACATTGCACAACGATAGTGAACTACACACACAATTCCATCAAGATATATATATATATATATATATATTTCATGTAAATATATATATATATACGTAGTCATCTACTCAGGGATGCCACTAATATCAACTATAGTTCACAACTACAAAAGAAAAATCATTTTTATAATAAAACTTCATTTTACTTACTTATGAACCGTGGATGATCAAGTTCATATAATTTAAAACAAATATTTATTTTTGAAAACGATTTACAATTTAACAAATAATTTCAAATAATAAAGTAACTCTGTTCATAAATGAACCTCGTGAGATTTACTTACCTCTAAATCCAGCTGCGTCTCCACATGCCACACGAGATAAAGCTCAACTCATTAAACTCCGCTCACACATCAATATCACACTCAATACAACACAAGGTACACAAGCATTTAAAGTTCGAATCACGTGAACTATAACCCGAAGAATACGTCAATCAAGACAAAACCTCATCGAAGACCACCTAAGGCCATCAAAACACTTCTAGGATCAAACTGCCCAAATAAGAGGACAATCCAACAGTCGAATCCTCACATATCGAAAACCGAACAAACCGAAATCGAAAATACCCAACTCAACCAAAAAGTTGAGCAAACACAAAATAAACATACCCACATGTTCGTATGGACGAATGAGGTTAATGGAGCAAATAACTGCTCCTAGAGAAGGCTGCCACAAGCAGCTGTTCGTGATCCTCACGCACAATCGGATCAAAGTCAGAACCAAGAAAATCAGCTCCACCCATCCTGTAGATTTCAGAACGACGAACAACTTTCATAACTGGCACCGCAGCCGATTCAGCGTAGATCGAGCTAAAACAAGCCCAAAAAATCTCCACCGTTGAACTTCAAATAGTGATTCCGGCCACCACACTTCGAATTGAGCTTCAAGGCTTGCAAGGCTGTGATCAAAAGGAGGAGAACTTCAAAACATGATCAGTTTCAAGCAGTGAAATCGCCAGAAAACGAAGGTGAGTTCAGGTCCGCCACCACCTTGATTTTCGCCGTTCGATCCGCCACTTCCTGTGCACCTCGGAGCAAACCAGTGGCTAGGGGAAGAAGAGGAAGAAAATCTAAGCTGGTTGGCTCCAGACTCGTCATCAGAGGACGCTGGAATAGGGTTAGCTCCAGTCTCGTCATCGGAGGACGCCAGAATAGAAAGATATTCCAGGTCGGGTCGGGTCGGCCTCTTCACCTATGCGTTGGGGCTAGCTGAGAGAGAGAGAGAGAGACTTCTGGAATTTTCCAGAAAGTTTCCAAAATGGGAAACTGGATTTTTTTCTATTTATACCAAACTTTCCAAAAATGGAATAACTTCCGATGACCATAACTTCTTCATACGATCTTCGATTTCTGCTTTCCACATATCCATGAACTAGTATCGACTCATTCTACAACTTTTGTGAAGGAAGTTTTAGGAGAAATTTCACGAATAAAAAGTCAACCCATTCTTGAAGTAAAACGTTTTCGACTGGAGCTAACCCTATTCCAGAGAAGTTGCAGTTGCTTTTCCCAATTTCAGCTGGCATTGGATTAACAAAGAGGCTAATCAAGCACATATCATATTGCTTGTTTAACTCGCAAGGGGATGTGTTCTTTGGCTAATTGAGCACATATCATATTGCTTTTTAAACTTCTTCTTTGGTTGTTTTGCTGTTCTTCAGCTTGTGACCTTTTTCGTAATTACACCAATCAAAAAATATTTTATTTAGTACTTATCAAACACTCAACATTTGTTTTTCATTCTCCACGGCACTTTTAAAAATAGTTTACTAAACACTCAATTGTTTCCTCTTACGATAAAATCAGAAGTGTTTTTCCTCATGATAAAATTAGAAGTGCTTCCTCTCCCCCAGTTCCAAATTGAGCCTAAAAAAACCTTCTAAATCAAGATCCTGTTCCGCACTGTAACTGTGACCGTTTCAGAAACATAACACCTATTTACATGTCCCGGGGGTACTCTCTGACTGACCATACCTCGAGAGTCGAGAAACGACGACTGGACTACACTCTGTGCATTGTCGTATCATACAGCAACTGACACACCGCTACGACAGACCAATAATGTTCACCCCTACTCCTAAACGGGCCCACGCCTTTCATACCGGATATTTTCCCTCTTTACATATTTTCCGCCATAACCGCAAAATAAAAACGCTCCCACTTTCTGTTTCCCAACTTCCCCCTCTCGAACAAAAAAAAAAAAAAAAAAAAGTAGATTCGGATTTAGGGGTTTACAGAATCGGAAAAAAATTTATTTCTTGCCTTGAAAAGATGGGGTCTTTAATGCCGTGACTTCTCTGCGTCTCACATTGTCGCTCTTGATTGGCCGGAATTCTCATCCTTTGGGCTACGAAGTGGAATTGAGGGGTTTTATGTTGGACCGCTGAAGCTAATCGCCACCATGGTACGTTTCAGTTTGCGTTTCTTGTTTTCTTTTTTGATTAAGTTTCGATTTTTGTTTTGTTTTTTTTTGAAGAAATTTATTTATCTTGGTAAATAGAGTTGAATTGCTACTGTTGAAGAATCGTTTGGGTGATTTTAGGGTATTTGAAAGTGTTGAGAGACTGTGAAGCTGAGATTTTGGGATTTAGGATTCAAAAGTGTGATTCTTTTTGTTTTATTGAACTTGGGTTTTTGAGAGAGAATTGTTCAGTGTGTTCTGGCACTTTTGGAGTTTGGACTTTCTTGATTGTTGTCATGCTTTTACTTTTTCTTTTGTAAAAGTCATGTTTGTATACTGAAATGAAGATAATTTGAATTTGATTGTGGGCATTAGGATCTTTGTTTTATGGGTTTTGACTGTGACATTTTTTTATTTTTTTTTGTATCAGTTTTGACTGCATAACTAGATAATGGTGTATAAGGCTATTTCTTATGTGCAGTTTTTGCAGTTCTATGCTTTATGTTAGCTGTGAAACTATTAGCTTATTCAAGTATTTATAAGGGGGTAAAAGAAACTAGCTGAGTCTAGGTTTTCTCCCAGAGGTTGACTGTGGTACAGCCAGAATGTTATCTAGGAGATATTAACTAGTATAATGTGAAGGAATCAAGGGCTTTTAAGTTCCTTAGTTTCATCATGCATTGTGAAAAAAAAGTGAGCTGAAAGTTGATATGTTGACCTTAATTAGTTGTATAGACAGTCCAAATACCACTTTCACCTTGAATCTCCTTGTATCCCATCTGTTTTTTCTGAACTCGTGTTAATTACATACTAACAGACCAGCGCAATAATTCCAATCGTTCAGACTCCTCTCTGTGATAAGATTTTTCCTTGCCTTCTACTCTACCATTCATTTTATTTCTTTAAATGCAACAATCCTATTTATTTAGCCTCTTCTCAGCAGATCCTATAGCTAGAATCATAGCTCTTCAAGTACTCATCAAGAGATCATTTTGATTAGGTGACAGTTTTCTCATCTCGGTCTTGTTTGTTTTAGAATTTATTCCTAACAGCTCACTCTTTTGTGCATGATGCATATGATTGGCTTTGGCAGACTTTTAGTCATACCTTGCTATCACTCTTTAAGATATATTAGACAGCTTTAAAATCTAAAGACACAGACAGGATAAACTGAATATCTGTTTGCTGTTTCCATTTTTATTCATTCATATTTTACCTACAAAGTGAATTGAATGTCTTTTTGCTGTTTCCAAAATCTTATTTTTGACCTTACAAATTGATGTTCCAGTGGAATTTGATATCCTTAATGAAGTATAAATCTAGAGATTGTGAGGTTCTGGATAGGAACTTGGGTTGTATCTCAGGAAATAGTTGGGATAAAGCTTTAAAACCGTTGATCAACTCAATAGGAGGTATTGGAAGGAGGTCAAAAAAGTCAAGGGTAATTCAAGATTCAACATCTCTGAAAATAAGGTGTGCAGTGGAGATTTGGCAAGTGTGTAGTTACTCCTCATCAGTAAATATGTTTTACTATTTCCATACACCCACAGAATAAGTGCCAAAGATTGTAGATCGACTTGTTGGGAGTTTTGATAACAGTTCCCATTACTAAAATGTCAGAACATGATAGCTTATGCGATAAGAAGATGTCTACCTCTGCTTTAGTACTCATTCTAAATTCTAAATTATGGCTATTCTCATACTCCCAAGTTAAACAATGTAATATTACATTGATGTTTGAAAACGACCTGTTTATTTACTGTCCATATATGGTCATGAATAGTATTTGATATCAGTTTTTATTTCTGCTCTAAGAAAACACTACATCCTTGTAAGAAAACTGATATTAAGTAAACTCACCGCATCCAGTTATTAAGTAATTCTTATACATTTGGATTTGGGCTGTGGGGCTTTCAAATTTCATTTTGTAATTGTCAGTTGTTATTTTGGGTGCTAAATTATCTATGAACAAAGCATAAGCATGCTAAAATTAACTATGTGCTGTTTCTGCAGGTAACTGTCTGTGTAACATGTGGTGATAGAGGCTTCAATAAGGTTATGGTAAACTGTCCGAAGTGTCAAGATAGTCCACAACATATGTATGATTTGTTCCCATTTTGCTTATGATTTTTATTTTATATTTTAATTTTTAACGATGAAAAATAAGTGACAATTATAAACTAAATTTATTTTCTGGTTATTTGAAATTATACAATTTTACTATAATCACACTGTTCTCTGTATGGATGGCTGATCAACTCATCTTTTCTCTTTTATCTCCAGTTATTGCCTTGACGTGAAACCAGAAAAATATTCTGAGAAAGATTTTACCTGGGTTTGTGACGAGTGTAAACCAGTCTCTATCCCTTCGAAAAGTCATCATAACCAAAATTCTAAGAAGAATAGGAAGAAGTTGAAAAAGAAGAGTAATAGAAAGAAATTCACTGGGTCTGTGGCTAAAACGAAGGTTCAGATATGTGAAGGTAGCCCTCCTGAACACGAGGCTAAGGGCGGTGAAAATTGTGATAATCTTCTAAAGATTGGTAATCGGTCGGGACAGGTTCTTGAAGATCAGGTCAATTCCTCCCATGATCTGGCCGCATCTGTAAAAACCCCTCAAATAGCTGCTAGTGACCCTTCGAAAATCAACGAAGACTGTATTGTTGCTGCACAGCCTATTATTGATCCAACTTGGAGGTACAAATTCTATCCTCTCCCCCTGTTTCAAATTTAAGGTGAACTTGTACAAGCACATCTGGTGCAAGTTAAATTCCTGAGTTGGTTTTGTTTATCGACACAGGGGAAGTCTAAGCATAATGAACAAAGACTTCAGCATCATTAGTGGACTTGTAGCCCATCTTTCAAGCTTAGCATGTGCTAAAGTGTTTGAAGAGGCGAAATTGCTACCAATGCTGCTGTTTCCAGATTTGGTTCGTAGGGTTGATGTGTGGCCAAAGGCATTTGAGAGCTGCGGACCAAGTGATCAGAGTATTGCTCTTTATTTTTTTCCTGACAGCAAAAGGTGATGGATTTGACAATAGTTCATGTTCAGTTGTTCTTATATCTTTTCTTGTTGGCTTTCTAAGACTTGCTCTTCTTCTTTTTTTCTCTTCTTTTTTATTTTCTCTTCTTCTTCTTTTATTGGTACAGTAATGAGAAGGATTTTGATAACCTAGTGGTTAGCATGATCCAAGAGGATCTTGCTATGAGGGCAGTGCTGGATAACGCTGAGCTTTTAGTTTTCACTTCAAGTGTACTGCCTGAGCAGTTTCAGAGTGAGTCCTAAATTCTTTGTTTGCATGAACATTTTCTGCACTCTCTTTTTAATTAATAACCTGTATAGCTCTTGTGGAGAATTTAATGGATAGCCTTCTTGAACTTATTGATTTGCAGGATTCCAGACAAAGCTTTATTTGTGGGGTGCATTTAGGGGGAAGCAGTCTTCCCCATTAACAAATGATAATGCCCCCAGAGGTGAGAAAGACCTCACAAAGCCCTTAACCTGTTGTACACAGAGTCCAGTTAGTCCGTTGAGCAACAATGTGGACGGTCGTTCGGAATCTCATTAGCCGTTTGGTGATTAACTAATCTGAATTTTCGTTCTCTCACCAAACTATGTGCAAAAGTGTTGTTTTCTTTGTAAACTGATAAATCTTGTAGTTTAACCTGAGGATGCTGATAAAATTAGTGGAGGGATGTAACATCATGTAGGAAGTTGACAGTATAATAAAATCTGCAGTAGTGAGTAGTGCGTACTAGCCTTATTTATTTTTTTATTTTTTTTGTTTATTTTTATATTTGTTTTTCCTTTTAGTCAATGGCCAATTAGTACTAGATTGCTAACTAAATTTTCTAGAAATGGTCGATTGCAACGTTTTAGCTTAAGGAGCCCAAAACTATTAAGGGCTGCTAATGACAATTGTGTATACGTGGCGACGACTATGGGGTTTAGAAAAATGTGGAATATATGGTTAAATAAGTAATGAGATAAATTGTCAAAGCTCATGCTGTGATGGTACATAGTTTCGTTAGAAAGGTCCTCAAGTTATACTTTTTGATTGCTTCAACTTATTGGGAGAAACGTGCCGAAATACATCACTTTCGTTTCCCATCTTGCTCATCTTGAAATCAAGTGAAGGGGAACCTTCTGTCGAGCATACAAATAAGAGCACACTTGTTTAGTTTGGGAATTTAAGCTAGTTGAGGAAAAAATTACCATAGTTTATCATATGAAGTAACAATATCACCCAAAAAAAAAAAAAGCCACACATATTCATTTCCTTTGTCCTCATCTGGTTTGCATATTTTAGTATAGTTAGAATTTGAAGGTATCAAGGCCCTTATGAGAGAGTTAGAAAGAGTCCAGATCCAACATGTTTTTTGTTAAGCGAATGGTGTCGCACATCGACTTGCTCATTTTACTATGTGACATGTAAGGGATGACTATGTGTGGTTAGATGAGTTCATGATATTATCCAAGATGTCCTTTTCGAGGACTGTAATACTTCTGTACGGGGACTAGGCAATATATTCCCCAGATTTATGTCTCATTCAATTATACTATAAGCATAGGGTAAATGATACCAGTCTTTTGGGTTGCGGCTCTGTCTTTCAAAAAATAAAATGAAAACATGAACAAGATGACCATTATGCCAAGCAAATGTCCAAATTATCCATTCACTTACGAATAAGATTTCACAATGTATTTTTAATGAGACTTCATCCATTATTTTAAAGATTTGTAGTGTTTCGCCACATTTTGTAAACTTGCGCAATGTTTTTTGTAAATGAGGGGTAATCTAGACATTTTTTTGATCAACCATCGCCCACTTCAGATAATTCTCCCAAAACATCGTTTTATTTGCAGATCAATTTCGAGTTAAATTCTTCGATTAGGATGCATATTTGAAAAGGCAATTACCCTTGTTTAGACATTACATTTCCTTTAATATTTTTCTTCAATTTATATGCATGACTTGCACGTCTCTGTATCCGTGTATTAGGTTGAAGAGAAAAGCCGAATGCAACCTGGAATTCTAGTACTCCAGCCTGTTTTGGCCGACAACCTAAAATCCCAACATCTTCTTTCCAAATGTACGTACTACTTTGCAGTCTGATTAATCCAAATAATAAAGTAATCATGCACTGTAATAAACTTCGTGGACTAATTCAATTGTGTTCTTAACCACTCCAAGCATCGTTTTGTTTGATTGAAATATACAATTACAAACAAAGCATATGATCGATTATGATATTGAATTTGTTGACTTTAAGTCCCCTAAATATGGGTGTGTCCCCTCTAGGCAATTAGCTCATACCAGATTAGCAGCATTAATAATCTATCCTTGTCTTCTAGAGGGATATATAAGTGGGTGCAAGTGAAGAAACTAATTGCCATAGTCAACTGGCAAAGCTAGTAAAGCTCTTTTATGCTTGTCTGGCCAGTAAATTAAACTTCTCTGAAAGAGAACTTAGTCTCAGTTTCACACTAAGGTTTATAAACAGGAGTTCGAGAGAGTCTTGGAGCTTACAAAATCGTAATGAAACTTGGAGCCTTTGGCTAGCTAGTTATTGTTAGTTTAGGTTCCGGCATAATGGCACTTAAACTAGTAACACGGTTTTTTTCTCTAAAAGAATATTGACAAAGTAGAAGAATAAAAAATATCGGTGATCAAGTTGTGATCTGTCGATTATTTTCCGTGAAAGTCATAATGGTATCATGAGATGGGTGGTTGAGGAAAATTTTTTGTTTCTATTTATAATGAAAAATAAAAATAAAAACCAGAAAGATCAAAACAGATATGTCTAAGATTATATATATATATATATATATATATATATAGAGAGAGAGAGAGAGAGAGAGAGAGAGAGAGAGAGAGAGAGAGAGAGAGAGAGGACCTCCTTAAACTTGAATGTGAGAATGTTTTTATTTTTAGCATGTAGTTTAATGATCTAAGCCATTCATTCTCTAAGAGCATCTTTAGCAATACTAGCCATTTTTGAGTCAAATTTTAGTTAAAGTAGCTAAAACGTTATTTTGGCTAGCCACTTTAGAAATATGTATGTATCAGCGCTCTCTATTTTAGTTAATTTTGAAATTATATTGTTTTTTAAAGAAGAATTAAATAGTTTAAATGTATTTATATATTACATGAAGTAACTCAAAATGAATGTTTTAAATTATAGAGAGTTTCATCTCGCTCTTTATATTTAGGAGCGTGATAGCTAAAATTTATAATAGAGAGCCACTTAAGAGTCTGGTGCAGCTGCTAAAATAAATAAAAAACTAAACATGCTCTCTAAAATAGCTAATGAGTCAAAATAGAGAGTCTGCTAAAGATGCTATAATTACATAAAAGAATTAGAAAATGTTTAACCATTTGATGAATACAATATTCGTCTTAATTTTATCTAACAGATTACATTTGATTACACAATTTTGAATGACCAAATAATTATGGATTTGATTGATTTTTTATAGACACAATTCTTGCATATGAATCACAATGATCAACAATTGAAATCATTGAATTAGGCTATATACTAGTTTAAAATAGTAATTAAAAATCCTCAAATCCTCAATCTAGACACATACGCAGTAAATTTGTTTCTTAAATGGTGTCATTTGTCATGTCATCATTGCTCATTGTTCACTTAATCTGAAGGCTTGTGACATTTTACAACAGAATATATGAAATTATCATTTGATATAATAGTTTGTAGTTTTATCGGTGAGGTGTGACACCTTAGTTATCTAAAATAACTGATAATATCAAATTATGGATCAAATCTCACTAGTATCATGAGATGAGAAGGTCAATGGCTGTGTAATCAAAAAATGGGATAAAAGAAACTGTTTTCTCTTTATCTCTTTTATAGACTTGATTAAAAACTTCGAAACCTGTTTGAGCATTGATCAACCCTTCTTTAATAAAACATTTTTGTGCATTGTAAGTTGATTCATGTCTTGGTTTTGAGGATAACTATGGAATTCTAATAGACGTTATGGTAGATAATTTTTATTTTTTTATATATAATTGGATGGAGTTAGTCGCTATGTTTCAATGACTCTCAACTAGACTACTGTACTGTTAGCAACCCAATTCTAGCACAAGAGTAACTTACCATTTAGTTTGCACTAGTATACAAATACTCATATATGCGTTCAATTTAAACAATTTACCACCTTATGTTTTTGGAGTTTTTGCTTGTGAGTTGAAGTTAAATTTTTCATCGAAATAATTAATCTTTTAAATGATGATATGGATGATGTCGGCATCTTCATAATCATGCATGACGGACAAAAATAATTCTTTTTTGGTTTCGGGTTATAATTCTCTCTAAAAATTTAATATAAAAATAAATAAATAAAGGTAAGAAAATTAAAACTCTATTTAAAGAGAAGGGTAAAGCTATAGTACATTAACATTTCTCATACATGTCCTATTATATATAATATCTACAACTTTGAGGATTCATGTTATCACTTTAAAGATTCATGTGGTCACTAAAAGAAAAGTCATTCTTAAGATAAATAAAGTCTTCGTCAGAGTAAAGTAGGTAACTAGAAAAAAGTATTCGTTAAGGTAAATAAAATCTTTTTTAGAGTAAACTAAGTTCTCATTTGAGTAAAGCGCGTCTTCTGCATACTCGAACAACGCTCGTCTGGTGGTGGCTTGGCATCTATGTCGGCCTTGGTCGCAAGATGTCAAGGCTGCTGCCGGACGGGCCTCAAAGGCTTGCTGATAGTTGTTCTCAGTTTCTTTCTTTGCTTAGAGTTTGACGACATCGCTGCTAGATCTTGGTCTGTTAGGTGCTGTGGCATGTTGGATCGACGATGACATGGTGGGTCGAGGGCCAACGCATAGGTGATGGCTTTGATGGAGGCGTTGGCAACAGAGTTTTTTGATGGTGACTTGGTACGGTGGAGATCGATCCTGATGGGTCGGGTCTTCTCCTGTTGGGTTTCGCTGAGGGCTCTAGTTGACCACGTCGGGTGATGATGGTGGTGGTGTTCCTCGTGGCGGCAGTGGGGTTGCCCTGTTAGACTGTTGACGGCTTGGCACAGTGCGACAGGGGTTGGATGGGGCTGCTTGCTGTTAGGCTCGGGTTAGGGCAAACTGTGGGCTATTGTGTTGTGGCCTCTATTTCTAGTTTTTAGTTTTTGTTTTAGCTAAATAGTTTCCTATTTTTATAGGGCCCTATGCTTGTTAGGTTAGGTTATTTAATTAATGAGTTAAAACGAGAGTAGTTTTGCTTGTCTATTCGCTATGTTTTTTCCATAGCTTATAGGCTCGGTTTTAGGTGAGTGATAAGTCGAATATAGTTGGTCTATCCTATGTATCACTGTGGTTTCACCACTAAGCCTTGTTCTGTCCATTGTAAGGTAGTTGGTGGATATGTAATGACTTTCTTGGCATGAGTTTTATCAATGAAATTACCATTAATTTAAAATTAAGTCTTAAAAGTAGTAATTGTAAGTACTTACGGACAAATTCATTAAACTGCTATTGATATCGGTGTTTGCATGAAGCTAAACATATCGAAGCTTATCACTCATCAAATGTTTCTAGCTTATGGTTGTAGGATGCAAATTAATAGTCCTTTAACTTTGATGTATAATGAAACATTTAACCAATAAAAACAGATAGTTTAACCATATAATTGATAATTGTACTAAATTAATGGACTTACGGTTCGTTCCCATGATTGACATAAAATCGATCTTTTTTAATGCAATTATTAAACGACGATTTAAATAATATTTTACAAAAATTATCTTTGCAAAGACAATTTACCAAATAATAGACTTTGAAAACTTAAAATGAAGTTTTACCTATAGGAAAGTGTAAGCTAACAAGTTTACTAGAATTATCCAATTCAACCATTGGGATTTGGGCATCCAATTCAACCATATTCCTCATGAAGCAAATTTTGTGGCAGACGCAATTGCCTTCCTTAGACATCACTCTTCAGATGCGATTATATGGTGAGACAAAATTTCTTTTTCAGCTTGCTCAGCTTTTAATTTAGGCCAATTTAGTTTTAGTGTTGTCAGAGACTTTGTGTTATAATTTTATTTTCCTCTAAAAAAAAACCATTGGGATTTGGAATCCCATGTTATGCGAATTAATATAAGCTCAGTTAGTTCTTTTCTGTGAAGTGCAAGGGCACAAATAATAAAACAAACCGAAAACAACAATGGGAAAGGTCAACTATATATGTTTGCAAATTACATGCCAAAGAGTACGTGACAAAAAATAGTATCAAAAACAAAAGGATAATGAATGATAAGGTGTTTGCATCCAAGTACTGCATGATCCATCATCCTATGACCCACACTATTAAACTACCAACTAATTAATAACTTTCCAACTTGCCTCCCACCAGTTTCATTTCTATAATTTTCTTCATCACCGAAACTCTATCTCTGAATTTCATCAAAAAAAAGAAAAAACTCTATCTCTGAAAAGACAAATCCAGAAAACTCTATTCTGAAAAAATCTTCCATTCACTTGTAAAGAATTTGAAGAAGAAAGACAAACTATAAATCGGAAAAATTGTTGAATAAGTCAATGGACGGAGTAGGGGAAAAGAAGTTGGACGGACTAGGCATGAAGCTACCTTCTATGAAGTTCCTATTACCATGAAGTACCGGGCTCAAATCATGGAAGAAGCTATCCGCCGGCGGAGAGAAGAAGTTTGAAGGAATCGGAGGAAGCGCACCCGGAGCTGGCGATAAGATCCCAGGAAACAAACCCTTTTGCTGCTTCACACCAGCATCACGATCACGATCATCATCATCCATGTCCATCATTCCTTCATGATCCGACGACATAGACTGCTCCATTATTGCTTCACCACCGCCTCCATTAGCGTTTTGATCATTTCGAGGGGACGAGGAAGAACAAGAAGCAGAAGAATTGGAGGGAGGTAATCCGGTGAGGCGTTGGACGAGGTTCATGAAGTCGCTAGGGTTTGTGTGAATGATCTTCGGCGAGACTGTGTAGATTATAACCGGTTGTCGAGGTTGCTGGTGAGGCTGATTAGGTTGCGAGGGTTGAGGAACAATCGGCGGCTTCTTGATCTTGTGGGAATCTTTATGAATCTTGAGAGGTGTTGGACGGGGACCCTGGAGTTGGAGCTCTCTTCTTGGAGACTTGCCTGTTCGGTAGTCCGAAAAATCCATGATGATGATGATGAAGTAGGTCGCTATATCGAAAGAAAAAGATTGCTGATCTTCTGGGTTTGTTGACGATGTTGTTGCTGTTGTTGTTGTTGTTGTTGTTGTTGTTGTTGTGGGGATGTTTCTGTAACATGTTATTAATATTCCAAGGCAAATGGCAAATTGGGGACAGTAGGTGAGCTCATGACATGAAATATTTAAAGGGGAGAGCAAGTCAACGTAATGAAGGGGGTTATTTAAATCCAAGAATAATGAGGGAGCTCTCTGATAATATTTGATTTGTAAACTTTGGCTACTTGTTGAGTGGTGTTATGTATTTTGGTAATGGGGGTTTTATATACATACTAAGGCCGGTTTCGTGGTGGGATGGTGTTTGAATTGAATTTGTCTTAATGCGGAGGGTTGGACTTGGAAGGGGTCATGTTTGCTTCGTCAGACACAGAACTAATGACGTATTTGTAATGGCCATCTAGAGCGTATCTTCTCTATGGTTAAGCTAGGTTCATCTTTTCCCATGTCTGCTTATATACCAATTTATTAAGTGTTTTGATTATTGGTTTGGCTAGGTGAAGAATTTAGTTTGTGTAACTTTTTCAGATCTCTTTGATGTTTGAGGTTTAGGGTTCGTGACCAAAAAGAAGAGCAAAAAGGCGCAAATTATTAAAACTAATCCAAAACTAATTATTAACCTTTTACTTATAAATTAGATTAAATTTCTATTGAAACTGAGAGTACCAATTTCTATTTTTTTTTAAGTAATGACTGAATAGGGGCTCATATTCTCCATAAAACCTACATACATTGTAAATAATTTTCGCCATATATGGATTAAAGATGATAACGAAGCCATAGAAAATATAGTTATGATGAGGGAATTATTTTCATTACCTGGATTTTTCTACAAATGGCCGGAGTTGCAGCAAAACAGTGAAAACTCGTTAGAGAATCTTGAAATTTTGAGGCTTGATAGGTTATCATCGTTGATCGGATGGGCAATCCATGAGCATCGATCGGTGGACTCACGTCAGCGATGAGAAAACAATTGCACTAGTCCACCATCAAAAGGTGGTCGGATGACGAAGATACGACCGTGTTAAGTTTGGCCTGAAAAAGAATTAGTAGCTTTTGAGTTCTTTAATAGTATATTTTAGGTTCATCAACAATAGTTTTTTTGTTTCGTCCATAGTAAAGTTTAAAAGATGGTAATATATGACTTGTTTGTTTGGGTTTTTTTTTCTTTAGTCTGTAATATTTGACTCATAATTGAGCTTGTAATTTCTTTTTCAATTAATGAATTATGGTTTGTTTTCGGAAAAAAAAGGCCCACATAGTAATTTGCAATGGCAATGATACTGTCAATACTCAGTAGATAATGCCATATATGACTATACAAAACATTGAATTAGTTGGGAATTAGTTAGGGGTATGCCCACATATTATTGGACATTTTCATGTTTAAATTTTAATTCTATAGGAGGTCGTCCATCCAAGGTTGACATGCTTTTCAGAAAATATATAGCTTGGCAAATTAGAAGATTTCCACATCAAATGCTCTAGAAGCATAATTTTTAATTGCTTTTCAATCTCGAAACTTCGATTCATATACGCACCATGCTTGTATGCATGCATGTCTTCTATCTTGTTTGCATTAGATAAAAGCCGGAGTCGTTATTTATTATTATTATTTTTTCATATCATCCACGTGTTTGATTTAGTAAAAGATCAATTTACCTAACTACAAAATTAAAACTACAAGCAGTACTTGTTTTCTGGTTAATTATTAACACCTTACAACACTTGCATTTATATTGGACCCTTTGACCATTATCTAAATTCTCACTCTCATGTTACTCTAACAAATAAACACTTCATAATATATCCTATTGAGTTATGGAGATATTTCGGTTTTTATTATTGAGTTGTTCATATAAAACCGTAATGTGATATTTGCGGATAAGTAAATGCCATGATCTTATACGGTAAAGATTGTCATGTTAGATAGTGACAAAAATTTAATGAAGCAAACTTGTAGAGAAAAATAAAAAATAAATAGCTAAATTTCATTTTCTTGAGCAGCAAACTGAAATAGAAACAAGCAACTCCGTGATATGACTTTAATTTGAACCTCATTGAAGGAGTAGTGGGCCTCGAAAGCTAATGAAGAAAAATTCAAGATGAAGCTAGGGTGACCTTGATTTACTCGGTTACTGGTATACATGGTCTTGAACGACTTGGTCACAGTGGTTGAGGCTGACTGGACTGCGACTGAAGTAGAAAAGAAGAATGCCATAAGAATTTGGGATGTGCATAGTCCCAAGTCCCCATCCGTGTGCTTCTATAGTCTACCCTGCAGTGTCATATATGACGCACACATTAAAGTGCAACTTAATACAATGTTTTGCCAACCACTCCAACTAGATTACGCAAGGTTTCGTATTTATGAATTCCGAAGTTATGGAAATACCGGACAAAAGCTTGAGTAAGTGAGTTGATCGGCAAATAGTGATACCTAGAGTCTAGTTTTGAAGATACTTCGATTTTTTTTTTTTGCGGTAATGTAAATTTCCATTGTAAAAGCCATAAGGCACAGACTTACAACAGAAGCAAAAGGGATACAGCAGCAAAACACAGATTATGGAGGATGTGTAGAAGCATCAAAAAGAAGAATACGCATTAGGGAGGGAGGAGGATTAGACCACCGATCTTCCGGGCACTCCCTGCGTTTTGCCAGCAGCTGCATTGGCAACTCTACTGGTCCAGAGCCAGTTTACACGGTCAAAAGAGCCACTCCGAACTCAGATCCGAGAAACAAGATGCGAAGCAGACCAATCCACCGTAGATAAAGGGTTCAAAAGAGCCGAAGTCAGGATAAGAGAGTGCGATTCAAGCGAAAAAGAAGAAAGAAAGAGGGAGGAGGCTAAATCAAGGCCAAGGTCAATAGCCTGGGCCTCAGCAGCCAGAGGAGAGGAAGCATGAGAGCTGATGGCGAACCCACCAACGATGTTTCCCAGAGCATCCCGAGCAAGTGTAGCAAGGCCACATAGAAGGGATTGATCATCCCAAGCCGCATCAGTTTTAATTTTAGGGGCTTGAGAGACGAAAGCCGGGGTTGTTTGCTTTTGGGGGCAGTAGATGCAGGGGATAGTCAAGATACTTAGATATTGTATAACATAAATGTTACAAGATAAAATTACCGAATTTTGACGGATATTTAAGTTGTCTCGAGGATACTTGAGACCTTTGCGCTCATGGCTTCACGGAATTATAGTACAACGTTATGCAGCTGTTTCCCATCCCTTCTAATTAAGTAGTAAGTACACTGGTAAAAACTACGTTTTCTGGATTGAATAATTATTATTTAATTTACTTGTTATTAAAGCTTTTTGTATAGGAAGTTCTAATAGCAGATTCAAGGGAATACTAATCGCATGTATGATGCCTAACTTTTTTTTTTCTGGCCCATTTCGTGATTAATTAATTGTCTCATGTTGAACCTAGTAATTTGTATATTTAAAAATTAGAGATATTTTAATCAAGGTCCAATTTGTTATATCAATTTTGATCATGGTCCGGCCACTTTTTTTATTGTTAACTGTGGTCAAATTACTTTTTTCGTTCTAAATTTTGTCTCTCAAGATAAATTAAGGAAATAAATCAAAATTTCATAATTTGGAGATTTTTTTTCAGTTCAAATCTTTAAAACCTGCATGAAATATTGAAAGGTCACTAATTCTCAAACAATACAATGCATCGATGCAAAAGGGTGGGAAAAAAAATATAACTAAGACAAACTAAGAGCATCTTTAGCAATAGATGCGGCTATTTCCTACTAACAACTTTTTTCACCATACATTTTCTTCTCACCCTACGTATATTTTTTTAATTTCAAGTTTACTTGTTCACCCATTTATATTACGCAAAATATCCTTTTCCAAAGTGTGGTTTAACTCAATTTTTTTTTTCTATTTGGCTTCCTCCGCATCTTGAATTTTTTTTTTTTTGTTAGCATAACATGAGAATGATTGAAGATTTAAGGATGATGAATGCTAATTAAGAAAGAAAGCGTTAGGGTTTAATGATGAATAAAGAGATTAAGAATGAAGTTTAAATACGTGTTCTGTATGGTGTAATAAGAAAAATAAATTGTAATTTTAATAAGATATTGTCCTTTATTGTAATTTTATATTTGAATATTTTAGTCTTTCAATAAATCAGAAATTTGCAGGGTGAAGAAAGTAATTAGTAGAGTGACAATAATCGCATCCTAATTTTAACCAAAATAGCTAAAAATTCATTTTATCTAGCTACTTTAGACATATGTCTGCACCAATTCTCTCTATATTTTCGCTAAATTTGAAGTTATATTATTATTAAATGAAGAAAAAATATATTAAATGTATTTATAAATTGCATAGAATGACTCAGAATGAATGTTTTAGATTAACAAAAATAATAGAGAGCCTCATCTCACTCTCTATATTTAGAAGCGAGATAACTAAAAGTTAAAATGAAGACCCATTTAGGAGCCTAGTGTAGCTGCTAAAATTAATGAAAAGCTAAACATACTCTGCAAAATAGCTAAGGAGCATAGATAAAGAGTCTGCTAAGAGCATCTTTAGCAATGCTAGTTGTATTTGAGTCAAATTTTAGCTAATTTTAGCTAAAGTAGCAATGCTCTTCCAAAATAATTTTTTTAACTACTTTAGCTAAAATTTGATGGAAGAGCAGCTTCCAAAGCCTTGACCTGCTCGAGGCTTAGAGTTTCAGGGAAGCCCACTAAGAATTGGATGTACAACTTGCCCTTCATGAATGGCCTCTATTACATTGGCATAACCTCATCATTGATGGCCTTAGAAGAATCAAGCTTCACAACTTCACCATGGTTGGATTTGATAAGTAGCTGCTTGCCATCCAAATGGTTCAACACAAATTGGAAACCACATAGAGCATCTGTGAGTGATAAAGAGTGCTCCACCAAAAAATCATTCGTCTTTCTCTTGAATTTGGATGTTCCTTTTGCTGAATCATGAAACACTATATCACCGGCCAGTGACTGTGGAGCTTCATCAACTTCACCAGGAAATGCGATCTTCTATCCATTCTGCATACCCTTTTCCATATGGACTTCAAAACATTCTTTTCTTGAACAACTTTCTCTCCCTTGCGCTGCCCACAGAAGTCCTTGTCACTGATAGTCTCTCTAGTACCCTTATATTTATTGCAAGCATGGTACATCTGTTGAATCATAGAAGGTCTAAGATGCCTAATAGTGACCTTCATACCGGTTCCTTGGCAACGTAACCACCACAGTTGGTCGGGGCTCCAAATTTTGACCCCTTGCCTTTGCACTTGGCGCAAACACATTGCGGGATAGGGAAAGATTCTTTGAGGTTCCAAGATATAGGTCTTCGAAAGAGATCTTCAATGAGTGAACCACATCTTCTATGAAAGTTGACATAATCAAGCTTTAACATTGTTCCTAATTATTAGGTAGGGAAAAAGAAAACACCACTATATGTAAGATACATCTTCATTTCTAAAATATTACCTTGTAATCGGTATTAAAAGTGCAAATGTTTCGATACACAAGTAGACTTGTAAATGAACCGGATTTGGAGCTGATCAACCTAAATTTGAATCCATTTAGTAATAAATAATTTCTACCCGCCCCTCTCTGTTAACTTGGTTTATCATTGATAGCTCAATCCAAATCCGTATCCGGATTAGCCGGATTAACAGATAGCCTATCGGCTAATCCAATCCGTTTATAATTACGAATATTTTTAAATTTTAAGTAGTATTATTAAACTTTTATCTTGAACCTCATAAAACATTAATAAAATATTAAAACAATATGAAGAGTATCACCAAAAGTTGAATTACATTATCAAAATATTCCCTACAACGATAAACTAAGGTAACCAAAATAATAAATTTTCTTAATATTTTATGGTTTATATTTTTTAAATGATAACATGTTAATAAAAAATTATTTGAATTATTATGAAAACGGGCCGGATCAACTAATTTGTGTTTGATCAGTTAAATAAACAGATTAATGAACCCGGATCATTAACGGATCAACGGATCAAATTTTCAATCCAAAACCTGTCAAATAATCATGGATCCTAAGCGGATCCTGATCAAAATTTAGTCCATTTACAGAACTGTACACAAGCAAGGACGGAGGATGGTTATAAGGTGATTGGGCTATAGCCCACGCAATTAATTAATTTTTTAATAGGTAGGCTTATTAATCAGCTATGCCCACCTACAAAATATAAATATTCAGCTCGATGGCCCACCCGGTCTCCAAAGTTGTCTTAAGCCAGATAATTAATTTAGCCAAGATACAAAGGCAAAAAAAAAAAAAAAAAAAAACAAATCTTGTGATTTCTAAAGAATGTTTCTATTGTGACCTTCAAATCTACTCAGTAGACCTCATTTATAATTGAATTATTAAATTACATATATAATCTATTATAAAATGACTATTAAAGACAATAATTATATAAAAAAAATATTATTTTTATTTCTCTAGACTTTCCAATTCAATAATATCAAATTGCATTCTTTATTATTTTCCTTATCTATTTTCATTTTTCAATTTCACTACATACTCATTAAAGCATTCATATATATTTAATAAGAACTAAAACTATGATTAAGATCATGTGACATAAAAATATATGATCTACATGTTGAACCCATATTGTGAGGGATAACAAAATAAATCATATTATAACCTAAATCTAAGTCTATCTATTATATTTGTTAAAAAAAAAAAAAAAGAGCTAGCATTTATAGAAAAACTAAAAAGAATATTTAAATAATTAATCATAAGGTGCAGAAAATAGAGAAAAAAAATTAAGAAAAAAATGATTGCCTTTTTTTTTTTTGCACAACTAAAAGAAAAAAAAAAGTAAAAAAAAAATCACACAATAGTTCATGTTATTTTCTTGTTGATTAGAAATTAATTTTTGATTTTTTTATTGGATAAGAGATTTATGTTGTCTGATTAAGGAATAGACATGTAATTAAGATTATAGAGTAACTAATCATTGAAATAACTAAGTTTTTTATTTTAAAGGTAATAGTTTGTTTGCAAATTATATGGGTAAAGTTATTTCAGGAACTTTAGTGAGGTGTAGTGAGTAAATTTAGTATTTGAAAATTTGATAGGAGGTGCAAAAAGCATAGAGGTCAAGTGATCGAGTAAATTTGGAGGTTCCAATAGAAAAACTCATTTATAAAAGTTTACAATTTCAAATTAGGTAATTTGTGTATTTCTTTTTTTTTTTCTTTTATACTGCTCATCATATTTCAACCCTATTAAATTTGGATAGGTCCAAACCTATTTTGTTCTTTTTTTTCTTGTACGACGAGTATATTTTGGAATGTTCAAAATTCAATCTATTATTCAATATATTTATTTGTTTTAACCAATTATGTACTGTTGAAAATTTTAAACTAAAAAGATAAATTTGTTTATAAAATTTTTACCAAAAGAAAATGTAGCCCAGTCTAATTCGAAATCCTGGCTCCGTCTCTATATATACATAAGGTAATGAAAATGAGCCACGGAAGGAGAGGAAGAAAGGCAATTCATTATGAAAAGGTAGGAAAAATAAATGAGATTGTTGGGTGCTTGAACTAATAAATAAGGAGTTTATAAAAGTTTAATGCACTAATTATTAATTTTAATTAAAAATTAATTTAAAGAAATCTTATTTAGAAAATAAACTGAATTTTTATTTTATGAAATCTTGTTTGACCTTCATTAATTATGTCAGGATGACAATCTATTGAATCTATTGAAAAATCTGCATAAATATATAATTAAATTATTAATCAGACAAAATTGAAAATGAAAGAAATCATATGTGACAAGTGAGTCATAGAACTGCAATTAAAAAAAAATTAAAAAATTGTGTGGATTGCATTCAACATAAAGGATGAATTTTAGACCACGTACCAAGCCCAACGGCGCCTAATCGGTTTCGGATTGCTTCACTCACCAAACTGCTAGTACGTAAGGTATGTCCTTCTTGGTTATCAATGTACCCTATCTTTTGGGGCACCGCCCTATGTTTTGGGGCATTCACAGTACTAAAGTACTGTAGGCGTGAGCAGTAGAAAACCCAGTGCGCAGCTGGGTTATAATTATATGATTGAATTAACTTGCTGGAGTAAAATGACAGATGATGATAGCACCATGTAGTGGCGGAGAAGCTAGCGCAATCCCTACAGGTTGATTTGCATTTGAGTATTTTATTCACTAATTAGAAACATACCATTAACAAGAACAACCCATGCGAAGTTGCATGAGCTATTAACTAGTTTACTACACTAATATAATATTTGACTTAACGTACAATCTTCTCTATCTTAGGTTTGTGTCATTGATGTTATCCGTCAACTTAATTAATCACTTGGCTGAGTTCAAGTGAGAGATCAATTCAATTCGAAAAGATATACCGATATGTGTAGTCACATGTACTGATATAGACAAATTGCATCTGGACCATGAGTCCATTAATCGAAGAGAATAGCATGAAGCAGACGATCAGTATCTGGTCCTTTCATGCACATGTTCATATACGGATGCATTAATTGGGAAACTGTAGATCGACTGCAATGTGTCATTGCAAGTGTTTTAGAATAGGTCTATATATAATGACCATAACCATATTATCCGATGCATATATGCATGAATATATTAAGCTTTCCACTTCTCCTTTCTTTGTTGCTAGCTCTCAAGTAATTAATCTACTGGTCATGTTTCAATTATTGCCAGAAGCAAGTTCATTGCTTTCTCTCTCTAGTCAAATCACAACTTCACTTTGAAGTTTTTATTCTTCTTTTTCGACAGTTCGTTGGTTTGCCTTATGCAATTGTTTTTATCTGTGAAACAGTTGTAGCAGGCATTGGAGATGGGAAGAGATCTTAAGTTGGACTCTGGTTCTGCTGGAATATTGCGGAAATTTAGAAGGAGAAGTTTTGAGAAGAATTCGGAATCACCAAGTCTTGGAAAAGTGATTCAAAAAACACATTCATTAGGTTCCCAACTGTTAGACAATTTTGATGAAGGACTTACTAACAGGGGTCCTATTAATGTTGGGTGTGAGATGAAATCAGCTTCCATTCTCAGCAAGGCTTCCAGCGGCAATGGGTTGCGACGTTATTCTTTTTCTCTTGCTGCAGGAGAAATCTCAGATCATATTGCCTTGAGAGTGCAGAGCCAGAGTCCAAAACGGAGTAAGATACTGATTCTGTTTTGCACAAAGATCACTTGATTAATTTTTGCTTCGTCAGTTCATTTTTTATTCACCTATAAACGGTAAAGACATTTTCACTAAAAACCAGTCTATTTGTCATTCGTAAGTGTTGGAAGAAAAAGGAAAGAAAAGAAAAAAAAATTGGAACGCTCATTTATAAAGTTCTAGATTCCCTAAAATCGCTTCGGAATGTGTAATATGCATTATACAAGCACATGAGCTATATACCGTAGATGAGAGCCCTTGTAATGAGGACAAGTTGAAGATTTTTTGTGAGACTCATTTTTCGATTACATTCGCAAAACAACTGTTAGATATTTAGATATTTATATGTAGATCATTTATACAATTTTTCAACCAAATTAAAAATTGTTAAGGCATTCATAATCATGATTTGTTAGTTATGAACATGAACGGTTCATGTTTGATAGATTTTGTTTGTTTATTTATTTGATCTAATTTGGTACCTTAATGATTAACAATTTGGAAGAAGATTTCATAAGTGATCTACTCATGCATATATAAACATCTAATGATTGATTTACTATAATGTAATCGAAAAGTAGGTCTCCCAAACTATTGTCCTCAACTAGTCCTTGTTTTAGTGGTTCTCATTAGAAGGGCTCCCACTGTAAATAGTTGTCTTGCTTTCCCTAATGTTGGACTTCCTCCCTTTAAATCATTGGCTACATCGAGCCACACAACTCCTCCAATAACATAGAATTTCCATATACCACACAAAACAAATTAAGTAAAAGTAAAAATGACAAAGTGAAGCTGATTGGCTCCTATCTTTATATGCTCAGAAGACAATATTTCAACAGCTCGATCTACAGCAACAGAAGAAGATACAGATGAAGGGAGAAGAATACATACAGAACCTACCTTGCCAATTTATCTCAAGGTGAACATATGAACCCCAGATATGCATACAAGCTATGTGACAATACTGAGTATATAAATGTTTCAAAGCAAAAGGGTAATTAATTTGGTTAGCGTAACTTGTGTTGCAGTTCCAAGATGTCAAGTATAAGGTAGCTGCAAAAGGTGTGAAGAGCTCAAATGCAAACTGTATACTGCAAGGGGTCACTGGATCAGTGCATCCAGGGGAGATTCTTGCTCTAATGGGACCATCAGGAGGGGGCAAAACAACTTTGCTTAATCTCCTCAGTGGACGGGCCAAACTCAACAGTGGTACCATTACTTACAATGACCAACCGTACACCAAGTCTCTAAAACAAAGGTATATACTTTAGAGAAAATTTCTTTTGCCAGATAGTTCGGCATGTTACATTGTCATACTCGAAAGAAATCCTGATATCTTTCAATCTCGCTTATGTACCAATCAGATTGAGAGTCTAGAAATCCACATCATGCCAGATATTTGATAAGAGCACATTACAATATAATGTGTGTGATCATGTGTAAATGTATTGATAGAATGCTGGTTTACTTGTACTTATTTTGAAAAAGCAGGATTGGCTATGTAATGCAAGATGATCTTTTGTTCCCTCACCTCACAGTCAAAGAAACTCTTACTTATGCTGCACTGCTCCGTCTGCCCATTACCTTAACCAAAAACCAGAAAAAAGAAAGAGCCATGCATGTGATCAATGTGCTAGGCCTGGAAAGGTATGCATTTTTGTCAAAATAAATTCATGTATCATTATGTGCGCATCTTTTACCATTACACTAGTGATATTCGTATTGGTTTTCAGGTGTCAAGATACAATAATTGGTGGAACATTTGTTAGAGGAGTTTCTGGTGGTGAGAGAAAAAGAGTGTGCATTGGCAATGAAATTCTGCTCAACCCGTCACTTCTGTTTTTAGACGAACCAACATCTGGTCTTGATTCAACCGCTGCATTTCGAATACTGCAGATGCTGCACATAATTGCAGAGGTACTGGTATTGGTACGGTATCTGTTTGAACAGCAACATTAATTGGTTATATGCATATGATAACAACAAGAAAAGTTAGACGTGTGGTTTGTTCATGTTTTATCAGGCTGGCAAAACAGTGGTGACTACAATACATCAACCATCAAGTAGAATCTTTAGCAAGTTTGACAAACTTATACTCTTGAGTAGAGGAAGCTCCTTGTACTTCGGAAAAGCCTCCGAAGCAATGATGTACTTCTCCTCCATTGGTTATGCTCCACTTATAGCTATGAATCCAGCCGAGTTTCTCATTGATCTTGCAAATGGCAACACAAATGATAAATCATTTCCAACTGAATTGGAGGATAGAAGGCCTTCTGCAGTTGATGTCCACGAGGTTGGTAACTAAAACTGAACTCGCAAGTAACATTCTTTTGTAGATACTTCACATGTTATAGTACTAGACTGAATTATTATCTAACATGCAAAACTGTCTGACAACTATGATAGCTAGCACTGTGCATAACCTTATTTGATGCAGTTTCTAGTTGAAGCCAATCAAGACAGACTCGCAAAAATGGAGAACAAAAAGTTCCTAAACTCTGTACTACTGATGCATCACGGTGAGAACCAGATGCAGGGGAAGTCTTATTTAAAGGAATCAAAGGCAACTTGGTGCGAACAGTTTTCAATTCTTTTCCGGAGGGGACTCAAAGAGAGACGCCATGAATACTTGAGCAGTATGCGTGTACTTCAAGTTATATTGACTGCTATAATCGTAGGACTCCTCTGGTGGCACTCCAATGCTTCGACCCCAAAACACCTTCACGATCAGGCAAGCATTACATGTCTTACAAATTGGTGTTTAATTACGGTTGGAATAAATCCGAGCGTGGAGTTTTTATAGTGCAACGTTTGTTTATATAATCACATGCAGGCAGGGATATTGTTCTTCATCTCAGTATTCTGGGCTTTTTTCCCTCTATTCACTGCAATTTTCACATTTCCACAAGAAAGAGCAATACTAGTTAAAGAGAGATCAGTGGAGATGTACAAACTGAGCTCTTACTTTTTGGCTAGAAACATTAGTGATCTTCCTCTGGATCTCCTGCTTCCTATAGTATTCCTGTTGATAGTTTATATGATGGTGGGATTGAAGCGGACTTTTGCTGCATTTTTTGAAACAATGCTTACAATTTTCCTCAGCATTGTAGCCGCTCAGGTAAGGACACATGAGCATACACATAACTTGTTTATGAAACTAGCAATTCAGATCTTTAACATAAACTATGTTGACACCAACAATCAACAATTCTCGGAAACTACCTGACCATTTTATCATCGTGATGACCATTAACATATCCTCGGCAATACTTGTACTTGTATTTTTGTTGTCATTGTTTGAGATTGTAAGCCTTAAAATTGCAGGGCCTGGGACTGAGCATAGGTGCAGCATTTATTGATTTGAAGAAGGCAACAACTCTTGCTTCCATTATTGTTATGACCTTCATGTTGACTGGTGGATTTTTTATCCAGGTACGATATATGTGTTGTGCGGTTGTGTAATGCATGAAGGTAATAACATTGCGTAGCTAGTGATATATAGAATATCTGTGACCTAATGAAGTAGATTTCTCACTGTAAGTGCAGAAAGTTCCATCAGTCATTTCGTGGGTGCGCTATATCTCGTTCAACTATCACACATACAGGCTGTTGCTGAAAATTCAGTATGGTTGTTCTGGCTCAGATTCAGGCTCAGCCACAGCAGGGTATGAATCTTGTGAGTCTCCCTTCATCAGAGAACTAAGACTTGATTCAGGTGGCATGGAAGTGGGAGCTATGATGATAATGATCATTGGGTACCGATTACTGGCCTATTTATTACTCAAGACAATGAAGCTCCGGACAATGATATAGTTAGTCATATATAACACTTGATTACAGAGGGGAAAGCCTTTCTTAGTGTATCGTTTTTCCTTTCATTGGAATTGAAGTGAAAATAAATTTACCCGAACACTGAAAGAGTTCCAAGATCTCTTGAAGTTTGTATTCAATAAGCATTGATCCAGTTGCTATTCAAAACTATATGGCGATTTGGATTGAATCGAAGTATCTTCTGAATTCTGTCTCTCTATATCTTCTCAATGCAGTTTCTAAGTTGTAAGAGACAATCCATGATGGATTCTGTTTCATTTTGCAATAAACATCAGTCAATAGTATACCTCTTAGTCTTTTGAGAAGTGATTCTTTGTTAGAGCTACAACGGCTTTCACTTGGACCTTCCTCCTCACTATATTCACGAGTGCGCTTAAGGTTGTTCACTGTATAGTAGAGGAGTTCTTCTAAATCTTGCTCGCACAACAAACGAGCTCCACATATCTTCACATCAAAAGATTTTTCTTCCCATAGTTTTGGTAGGTGGTTTGGAATGAAAACTCAGCATTTACCATGTTTGTTAGCCATCTTTTGTTATAGTTGGAGTCAGAAGCCGTGTGCCAAATACCTTCACTAGATTTCCCGGATCAGTAGTACCAACACAAAATGCAACACCCTGTTAGAATCAAATATGGACTTCACGCAAATTATCGTAACGTATATGATGATTAGCTTAATATCAATTATAGTTTAACATGGATACAAACTAGAAATCAATACTAGTGCTTAATAAAACAGTGCATCAATACATTAAGTATAGTAATTCAATTCTTAGTCTGTAAGAAAGACTACAATAAAATGTTACATTAAAGATCTAACTAGGAGACCTAATCCGATATGAACAGCTTTAATGGGAAGCTTCTTGAGGATTAAGTCACCTATATAAATAGATGAATTGGTCCCTGTTGCTACCACATAATTGCATTAGTTCTATCCATTGAGAAGCAAGTTGGTAAGTAACAGAAGGCCATATTTAGTGATCGTGCGTTGCAACTGCAGAAGATAGAATGATTAGAATCCATACCAGTGATTGCTGAAGGTAAACCTTGATCCTTGTATGAATGTTGTCGAGCTTATGTGCATATAATTGTGAGCATGGTTGCATGGTTTTACACCCCCATCCATCTGCCACATGAATCCGGAGGTAGCTGCATAAGTAGTGATTCTCCCTCGCTTTGATGCTGAACCACTTTGGAATTTGACTTCCAGGACTAACAATATTGAATTTCACAAACATTGGGGGGATTCCCTATGTTGAGATTTTAACCATGGTTGAACCGAGATTTAGGAATAGACACACCTCCACAAGAACCACAATAAAGCAAAATAGACGACCAAAGATGAAAAGCAGTTGGCACGTGATTCAATATGGAAATTTCCCTACATCCACCCAAGATATTTGCTTTGTCACTATAGAAATAAAACTAGTACAAGATATATGAGTCAAATCTCATAACCCAAAGTGGCAAGCATAGAAATAGTTTGTGGGTAGTGCATGAGAGTGGTGGCAAGCTTCCCACTCTTGTGATGCAGCAGCAAACAAAGACGAAGCTAGTCTTCATCAACATGCTACCACCATTAATAGACTACAACAATTAATAAATTCACATACTTATTTCACCTTGCCAATTTACCCACATATGCACGCTGTGTAACATGCAACAATGTTTTCGACATCAAACATCAACCATGACCATTGTCAAACATAGTTGCCACATTAATATTTGTGGGTCATTAGTCATTACTTCTTTTTGCATAAGAATGAACACCAATCTCAACATCCACCCTGATAAAAATTTCATGCAAAACTTGCACTATCACCAGAAACTCAGTGGCCTTCACATAGACCAGCTACACACCCTAAATCAATCATATTTCACCTTGATTCAACACTTTGGCCAACCATGTGTAACTGCACCAAGCTAATTTTTACTTCAGAGAAGGGTCTCGACGCACCCTATCCACCAGCAGGATTAAACCCCTCACCATTGTCTATAATAGAAACATGTTAGCGCTTTTTGCTTCCAGAGCCCATTGAGTTCAGAAATAACGTACTTCCTTCCAGATAATATAAACCACCACACTTTCTTCCTTTCACCAAGACCATATTATCACGTGTGATTTCCATGGCTCCACCCACAACCATATATTTGCATGTCATGGAGTCCATCCAACCAAGCGATATTAAATTCTTTCGCATTTCCGATACATATATATGCAACATCGCCTAAACCGCGAACCACTCCATCATGCATGATTATTTTCGCTATTCCAACACCATCAATTTTACAAGGGACTCCATTAGCCATAAACAAACTATGTACCTCCCTTAATTTCATGAAATGTATCAAAATAATCTCTCTTAGAGCAAACGTGCATAGCATAACCGGAATCTAAAATTCAATCATCACAAGGAGAAGTGTTTACACCTTCAGAGACTGTGAGAACATCTCCATAATCTTCCGCTGCCCCAACATTATTATTCGGACCAGTACCATATATATCTTTTCTTCTAGGACAATACCGTTTGATGTGAATGAACTCTTTGCACTCGTAGCATTGTACGTACACCCTTTTCTCCAGAACTAGATTTGAATCTGTTGCTTGTATCAGCTTCTTATTGAAGTTAATGTTTTAGAATAGCGTAAACTATGTTAGTTTAAAGTAAAGTTATGTTCTTGTAGGGAGATGAGCATACATGGATCGTACCCTGCTTGCACTTTTGTTTGTTTGTTATAATGCAGGGTAATTGACCCTCTAATCTATTTTAATTGATCCCTCCCCGTAGGATACTCCACTTGCAATTTTGGGATAAAAGGAATTGTAGCTTTCTTTTTTGGGGCCTTAACCCAAAATACCAAAATGAGTCAAAATTATCTCACTTACCCTAGTAACAGATTTTTATTCCTATTAACCCAGTTTAAAATGAAATGACAATTTTTCTCTCAATCTAGTTAATAACCTACAGCCACTACCATTCTCTCATCTCTCTCTCTCATCCCGATCTCTCTCTCCTCTGCGCCGTCTCTCTCTCTCTCTCTGTCTGTCTCATCTCTCTCCTCAGCGCCGATCTCTCTCTCTCTCTCTCTCTCTCTCTCTCTCTCTCTCTCTCATCAATTTGATTCTTGCACTGCAATCCGTATGGTGCATCTTCTTGGTGAGCTAGACAGATGAGTGGTGAAGTCACCTTCTTGTCCCCACCACCGCTCTGAGCAACAACTCTATCTCTCAAAGCACGAGCTTCCTCCTCTATGAGTTTTCACCCTTCGTCGCGGTGGAGGTGCGTTTGGTCGCCTTCAACGGCGTCGTTGTATGGCCGCCCAATGCCAAAGCCTCCCTTATAAGCCATTCGTAGATAGTCACCTTCTCCTTGGTCCTGATTAGGAATCACACAACTCCAAGACAGAATCGTTAACCTTCCTGGCAGCGGCGATGAGCAGCGCTTTTAGTGATGCTACTTAGCCTTGAAAGGTGTAGGCGTACGCCACGTCAGCAATCTCCTTGGTTTTTTCACTCAGAAGTTTCGCAGTGCTCAAATCCTGAGATGGATCATGGAATCACAATATCAATAAAGACTTCTCAAGCTGAAAGCAGCCACTAAAGGCTTCTCGAATCTGATCGGCAAAGGTGGGTTTGGGGATGTTTACAGATGAGAGCTGATGGATCAGAGGGTGGTGGCGGTCAAGGGTTTGAAACACGTGGCCGGCGAGACGCCGAGTTTTGGGCAGAGGTGACAATTATTGCACGAATGCCATTTCTTTCAAGAAGACAAAGCTAATTGTGCCTCCTGTTTGATTTAAAATTTTTTTTTTTTATAATTTGGATGGAGCTTCTTCGTTGCAAATCAAAATGATGCTACTTCTGTGTTGCAAATCAAATGGTACTACTTCTGTTTTGCAACAGAAGGCCCAAAAGGAAAGAAAAAAGAAAAAACGAATGTTTTATTGGGGAGCATAAAGTTCTACTGGGGGTCAATAAAGATTTATTGGGGGGTAATAAATGTTTTGAATTGATGTAACCTCCTCGTTTTTTCCTTAATCAAAGTTTTATTTGTCTAATTTTTTGGGAGCTTAGTTCCTATTCCGCGTGACTAAAAGGTCTATTGGAGGGCAATAAAGGTTTATTTGGGGGGGGGGGGGAATAAACCTATTCGGCCGCCTATGGGATCTTAAACGACCTCTTTGGGGACCTCCCGCCAGGTTTAATAAACATTTATTGCCCCCAATAAAGCTCTAATGGGGGGCAATAAAAGTTTATTGGAGGTAATAAACATCTCCGGTGACCTATGAGATCTCTGACAATCTCCGGTTAGGTTTTCAGAGAAGTTCGGTGGGTAGCGGTTGATAACCGGATTCCCGCGACTAAAGTCCAGCAAAGTTTCCCATGGCTTCTCTCTTCCACTCTCTCTCTCTATGTAATAAAGGGGTGAGGGCAAAATAGTTAAAAAAAAAAAAAAAAACAAAAAACAAAAAAAACTTAATTAGGTATAAGGGAAGATCTTATTAGAGTTTTTATGGGTAAGTAGGAAAAAAAAAATAAGTGGGTGGTGTAAGGAGGAAAAATCCCTAGAGTTAGGGTAAATGGTCAAAACCCCTTCTTCTTCTTCTTTTTTTTTTTTTTCCCTTCATTTGCTGAGTTATTGGCCTTATTGGAAGGCATGAAGTTTGCAGAGACTCTGCAGTTGGAGAGGGTCATCTTCAAGACTGATTGCTTAGTGTTAACCTAAGCTCTCAACAGAGAAGCCACTGATCTTTCTAGCCCGGGTTTGATATTGGAAGAGGTAACGGATTTCTTACTCCAAAAACTAGAGTTTAAGGTGCAACATGTCCCTAGAGAAGCTAATAGAGTAGCCCATATTGCAAAGCATGCTTCGATTTCTCTAGAAAGTCAAGTATAGTTTGTTATTGCTCCCCGATGTATCAGGATGTCATTCTAAGTGATTGTAATCACTATTGAGTTTAATGAAATTCTGTTTAAGGAAAAACTAAATTGACACACAGAAAGAGAGAGTAATATTTCAAAGAGAATGGAGATTTCAAGTGTGTTTATTCATCTCATACAATGGGGTATTTATAGGAATACATTTGTAGTGTGAAAGCTCAAAGAGAAACTCAAAATGATAACCATCTTGATGATGAATTCTGCCATGCTTGTTGCCCCTTGGTAAAACATGTTTACATAAGTCTTCATACACTCAAATACCTATGTTTATACACTCAAGTACATATCTATACATTTGAAGTATTTGTTACATGATATAGACATACATAGTATTATACATTTATACTACAACACTCCCCCTTGGATATTTCATGTTCAATAATATTGTGTTGGTGGTGCGCTTCGAAGTTGCCTCGTTAAAAACCTTGCCAAGTAATAAAACCCTGTGGGAAAAAACAACCTTGGTCGAAAGGGAAAAAGAGCACAATGCGCGTTGAGTGTGAAGTATATTTCTGGATACTCCCCCTGATTTAGACTCCCCTTGAAGATCGTGGGAGTTCGGATATCCTCCTCAATCCGATGCTCCTTACATGTTTCTCGAAAGGGGATTTTGGTAGTGACTTAGTAAATAAGTCAGCTACATTATCTTCTGATCAGATTTGATTTACTTTAATATTTAGAAGTGTTTGTTGTTGCTAACTGTAGAAGAATTTCGGCAATATATGCTTGGTATTGTCGCCCTTGATGAAACCTAATTTCATTTGCTCAATACAAGCTGCATTATCCTCGTAAATGCATGTAGGTTCATTTGTGGTAAATTTCAAACCACAAGTTCCTCGAATGTGTCTATTTACAGACCTTAGCCATATGCACTCACACACGGCTTCATGTAGTGCAATAATCTCTGCATGATTTGAGGAAGTAGCAACAAGAGTCTGTTTTGTAGATCTCCAAGATATTGCGGTGCTTCCCATGGTAAAGACATAACCTGTTTGGGAGCGACCTTTTTGAGGGTCAGAGAGATACCCTGTATCAGCAAAGCCAGTCAGAACATCATTATCATTTTGATGGTGGGGAGGAGGAGAACTTCAGTCACTATGGATAGTGTTGCCAGTGTTCACATTTCTTTTCTCTCTGTAGGGATAGAACAAGCTCATATCAATCGTACCTTTTAGGTATCGAAGGATTGTCTTTATACCAATCCAATGGCGGCGTGTTGGCGCAGAACTATGTCGAGCTAACAAGTTTACTGCAAATGAGATATCCGGTCTTGTGCATTGAGGTAAATACAATAATGCGCCTATCGCACTTAGATATGGTATTTCAGCCTCTAATAAATCTTCGTCCTCATCCCTTGGACGAAACGGATCTTTCATGGGCTCAAGACTACGGTTGATCATGGGAGTACTCACAGGCTTTGCTTTATTTTCATTAAAGCACCTTAGAAACGTTTGAGTATATGCTGACTGATGGATCATAATCCCATCATTACGGTGCTCGAGTTCTATTCTGAGACAAAACCGTGTTTTTCCGAGATCTTTCATCTCAAATTCAGATTTCAAATATGTAGCAGTTTCTTTTAACTCATCTAGAGTTCTAATTAGGTTCATGTCATCGACATAAACTGCTACAATTGCAAATCCGGATCTTGTCCTTTTAATGAACACACAAGGGCATATTTCATTGTTAACATATCCCTTCCCAATCAAGTAGTCACGTAGACGGTTATACCACATCCGTCCGGATTGTTTCAATCCATATAGTGAGCGTCTTAATTTTATTGAAAACGCGCTCCGTGGTTTAGAGCCACTTGATTTGGGTAATTGAAGTCCATCTGGAACCTTCATATATATCTTTGAATCTAGATCCCCATAGAGATATGCTGTAACCACATCCATGAGCTTCATGTCAAGTTTTTCGGAAACTACCAAACTGACAAGGTAGCAGAACGTTATAACGTCCATTACGGGAGAATATGTCTCCTCGTAGTCGATTACAGGGCGTTGTGAGAAACCTTGCGCCACAAGGCAGACTTTGTATCTAAGAACCTCATTTTTCTCATTACGCTTTCTAATAAAGACCCATTTATGGCCAACAGGTTTTATATTTGGTGGTGTCAGTGTTATAGACCCAAATATCTGTCTCTTTGTTAGTGAATCCAATTCAGTCTGGATCGCATCTTTCCATTTGGACCAATCTGCTCTTCGTTGACATTCTTCAACGGAGCGAGGTTCGATATCATCGTATTCTATAATTCCTTTTGCAATATGATATGCAAATGCATCATCAATAGCCATAGAATTTCTGTCCATAAATACATGTATACTAGTGTAATTCATGGAGATCTCTCTATTCTCTGGAATTGGTTCTATCATTGGAGCGTCCTCCAATGATGTCTCTTGGACATAACCATAATCCGGAATTTTTTCATGAGATGGATTATTTGTATTGATGATTAATGGATTATTTTGTGTCAAGTGCGCTTTTTTTCTTGGGCGAGAATCCATCGAACCTATGGGTCTCCCGCGCTTCCTGACAGGAGCCATAGGTTTAACCACTGCATCACCCATAGAGGGGATGTCATGTCTTTTAGTTTTAGGGACATCAATCCTTACAGGTACATTTGCAGCAGGTATGTGTGATCTTGTCAGTTTAGCGATATCAGAAAACGCATCAGCCATTGATTCTGCTATGTTCTGAAGATCGAAAATCCTCCGCACTTCTATTTCAGACTGTGTGGTTCGGGGATCAAGATGAGACAAAGTGGGGACAGACCACGACAATTCCTGTCTTTTCTGTTGAACATTAGTGTTCTTGTCTCCCCCTAATGACGGGAATACTGTCTCATCAAAGTGACAATCCGCAAATCTAGCGGTAAATAGATCACCTATCAAGGGTTCTATGTAGCGGATAATGTTTGGAGAATCATATCCAACATAAAGGTCTAAGCATCTTTGAGGACCCATTTTGGTGCGTTGTGGCGGCGCAATTGGCACATAGACTGCACACCCAAATATGCGTAAGTGTGAGACATCAGGCTCATACCCAGTCACCATCTGGGACGTAGAAAAGGGTTGGGTGGCAGTGAGTCTCAGATGAATAAGCACAGCTGCATGTAATATTGCATAGCCCCAAGCAGAAATAGGGAGATTGGTGCGCATAACCAATGCCCTAGCAACCATTTGAAGTCTTTTAATGGCAGTTTCTGCAAGTCCATTTGGGTGTGTACATGAGGGACAGGGTGTTCGACCTCAATCCCAATGGACATGCAATAATCATCAAAGGTTCTTGATGTAAACTCTCCAGCATTGTCAAGACGAATTGACTTAATAGGATGATCAGGGTGGTGAGCCCTTAACTTAATGATTTGTGCTAGGAGTTTAGCAAATGCAGCATTTCTTGTGGATAAGAGCATGACATGTGACCAACGTGTCGATACATCAACCAACACCATAAAATATCTAAATGGTCCGCAAGTTGGTTGGATAGGTCCACAAATATCACCTTGTATTCTTTGTAAGAATGGTATATTTTCTTTAATGTCATTTGCATAGGATGATCTTGATCCTACCTTTACTAAAGAGCAAGCTTTGCAAAACGAATGATATGCTTTAGAAGTAACTCTTTGGACCAATGTTTGGTTCGTACTTCTTTTCGTTTTGAAGAATGGATGTCCGTGTGAAGTTTTTAATATACGGAGCATCATATCACGACCTGGATGTCCCAAACGGTCGTGCCAAAGCTTGTATGTGTCAGGATTCCATAAATTGTCATTCATGACATGGTTGAATTCAATGACTCTAATAGTGGTTGCATACAATCTGCTAGAGCGACATATAAGTTTCTCTAATACTCGTGTATTTCTGTAGTTTTTAGAGGTGATGCAAAGGAACTCTTGTCCATTCTCACAATGTGTTTCCACATGAAAATCATTGGCTCTTATGTCTTTAAAGCTTAATAGGATCCTTCCAGCCCTTGGAGCATATAGAGCTTCGGCGACATTAACATTTGTGCCATTTGGTAACAAAAATTGAGCTGGTCCTCGACCATGAATCAATTGTGATGGTCCTGCCATCGTAGTTACTGAGGATCGACTAGGTGTCATCCATAAAAATAATTGCATATGTCGCAATATAGTATGTGTGGTGCCACTATCAAGAAGACATTCCAATTCTCCGGAAAACATACTGAAAAGGAATAAAGTTCGGAATATTAACACATGTCCATGACATTGAATGTGATACTTTATTAATAGGGAAAATAGCCAATGATTACATCAAAGTTACTCATAAGTCTATTCCAAATATCAAACTTTAGACAAATTGTTATCACTCAATCCGTTTGGTAATTCCAATAAAATATGACTAGGAACGTAGAGAGATGTTGGTGGAGCGAGGCTCGCTTAAATACCCCGATCTCAATTGCTTTCCAAGACATCATACTTCATTGGGTACGCCACATAAGAAGGAGTTTAATACAATTGTTATTTATTAACTAAGGCACATTTGTCATTCTTAGAAAATAGAAAGAGGATTATTTTAATAAAGTCTGTGGCATCCTCGTGCTCTTCATTTACAGCTTTGAAGTCCTCAACGGTGAGATTGACATCTTCACTATTTTCATCTTCGGCAAGGTTGGCTTCTTGCTCTCTTGCTTCCCTGTACTCCTTGTACCGTGCAGCTAATTGAGCACTTGCATGACATTGTTTGAACCAATGCTCGATTGATCCACATCGATGACACATGTCATTGTGGTTCCCTCCCTTCATTTGAGGTGCAGGTTGTGCAGGTTGTGCACGTTGTGGATATTCTCTAGGAGGGTTGCTGCTACTACCACGGCGCATGGTGTGACCTCCACGGCTCATGGTGCTATTTCCACGGCCGGTGTTGCCATATCTCCCTCTTCCACGTGTGGAGTTGCCATCACGTGTGCCCGCTCTAAAGTTGCGGTTTCCTTCTTTATTGAGGCAGTTATATGGACCTGTTTGTCCTTCATGTCCCATATTATTAGGGTACACATGTCCCCTATTGCTAGGGTATAGCTCCTTGTGCCCTCTCTTGGGTGCATTATAATTTGCCTCACGAACGCTCTTGGTTCAATGGGTCTTGAATTATAATTCTTTACGAGAATGTTGTCGTGCTTTTCGGCTACCAACAAAACATTAATGAGCTCATTGAACCTCGTAATTCGTCCAGCATTTACTTCAGTGCGATACTGCTTTGATAGCAAGATTGCTGTAACGGGGAAGGTGGAGAGAGTTTTCTCAATTAGCTCTTCTTCTGTGAGGGGTTTTTGATAGAACCTCAACATGTATTTGAGACGAAGAGCTTCTGAATTGTACTCAGCAATAGACTTGAAGTCAGAGAAGCGTACATCGTTCCACTGAACCTTCAAGTCAGGGAGGATGGAATCTTGGATATTGTTAAAGAGCTCTTGTAGCGCCTCCTATAAATCCTTTGCATCTTTGATGGACATGTACTCTAATCTGAGTGCTTTATCCATATGACGTCGTATCAAGATGATTGCTTGTGCATGCTTTTTGGGTGTTCGAGGGAACGCAAGGGCCGGGTCTGGTGCATGGATGATTGGCAATATCCCTTTTGATGTGAGATGGTTCTCAACGTGGGTTTTCTAGCTATGGTAATCCGAACCTGTTGAGTCAAGGATTTGAAAATCGAGTCTAGGTTCATTCTACATCCTTGAAAATAAGAAGAAAATATTAGTTTCCGAGTTTAAACTTCCACGAAAAATAATAAGATTTCCGAGCTATGCTACCAAGAAATCAATTTCCAAGAATCATTGTGAACACTTTTAGTTCATTGATTACGAACGCTCTTAGTTCGTGTGGTGTGAATTTCTATAATTCCGCTTTTGATTGTAAGTTCCCGAGAAAAAGGAAAAAGGAGAGAAAAAGAATAAAAACTCAAAAACGGGAACTTTTAGTATTTAAAACTTACTTGTTGAAATTCGGAGCAAAATCACTTCTGAACAAATCCCACTTCAAATGGTGTACATGTCTCAAAAAGATTCCGTTAGGGCTGAAATTTGGAGGTCAGATAGAGCAGACATAGATGAACAACTTTGATGAAGAAAGTATTTTGATCAGAGGTCCTGAACAAGATGTTTCGGGACGTGCAAGCAGGCTGATCTGCACAGGAACGAGCGCAGGGGCAGCGCACGGTATGGCTAGCAAGGGCTAGGAGCTCGTGCTGATAACGTGTTTAAGGAAAAACTAAATTGACACACAGAAAGAGAGAGTAATATTTCAAAGAGAATGGAGATTTCAAGTGTGTTTATTCATCTCATCCAATGTGGTATTTATAGGAATACATTTGTAGTGTGAAAACTCAAAGAGAAACTCAAAATTGATAACTATTTTGATGATGAATTCTGCCATGCTTGTTGCCCCTTGGTAAACCATATTTACATAAGTCTTCATACACTCAAGTACCTATGTTTATACACTCAAGTATCTATCTATACATTTTAAGTATTTGTTACATGATATAAACATACATAATATTATACATTTATACTACAACACCAAAAGTGATCTTTCACAAGATTGCCCTTTTTTCCCAACTGCCAGGATAGAGAGTCTATCCGTTCTGATGAACATTCAATTACTGAATAGTCATATTCAAGAGAAGCTGCTGGATCATCTGCAAACATGACACAAAAAGCAAGCCCCATCCACTTTGATGATCTCCATGAATCCGGAGGAGGAAGCTCCACAATCAGTGAATCTCCCTCATTTTGGAACGCGAACCACTCTGAAATTTTACTTCCAGGACTTACAATATTGAAAGAAAAGTTACCATAATCGGTGGAGATCCCCTGTATGTACCAAAGGATTATACGTGTTATGAGAGAAGAGAGAGAGAGAGAGAGAGAGAGAGAAAGAGAGAGTACCTGAGAGGCCAATCGTCTCAGCATTGAAAATATTCCATTATTACAGCCTTCATTGTCAACCAGTCCAAAGCAATTGGCAGAAGTGAAAGAAAAGCCCCGTGATTTGATGGAAGATCTCCTCAACTCTGATGGTTGTGGCAACATTACCAAAGAAATGCAATCGTCTTCAGATATATTTAATGAACTGGTTGATGGAAGATCTGGTACTTGCTGAAGCCTTTGGCACCTCTGCAACCGAAATACATGAAGATTGGAAAGCCTTTTGATGCTTGAAGGTAAGGTAACAAAATTATTTCCACTAAGATCCAACTGTTGTACAGAGGACAAGCAACCAATGTCATCGGGGATACCTCCTTGACAAATATTACAATCACTTAGATCTAACTGCTTCAAGGAGAGTAAACCATTTAGAGAATGCAACATCAAACCCAAAGGTTCTGGACTCCTTACAAACAAACCCCAGAAGCCCCCATCTTGCTTCTTTATTGGTGATCCACGACACTCTAGTACTTGGAGATCTTTCAAAAGTGAGAGGGAGGGTGGCAAGTCTGTTATAGAAGTTCCATTCATACGAAAATACTCCAAACTCTCCATCTTCCCCAAGTTCTCTGGGAGTTTCTCAAATTTCGAGCATCCGGAGATATCCAGCTGTAAGAGAAACTTCAGATTGCATGTGGCATTGGGAAGACACAAAAGACTTTCACAATCATCTAGCTTAAGATATTTAAGGCCAACTTGGCGGTCAATTGATGAAGGGACTTTCTCAATAGCAGTGCCACTTAGCCAAAACAGAAACAAATTTCTCATCTGTTCCCCAAATTCTGGAAACTTTTTCAGTTTTGAGCAATGCTTAACACTGAAAAACTTAAGAGAATCCATTTCAAACTCCATAGGGAGACTCGTAATACTTGTACAGTCTGATAAATCCAATCTTTCAAGCCTTTTGAGCATTGCAATGGAAGGGTGGATTTCAACTAAATCTGTACAATGTCGAAGTACCAGCTCCTTAAGGTTCGGAGTGCCGGTGAAATCTGGGGTCTTGGTCAAGTTTTCGGAGTATACAAGATCCACATATTTCAAGTTGGGCAAATCCTGTCCAATACATGGAAATGGTAATATAATAAGCTTTAACCCAAAAAAAATGATACACAAGCAAATAGATAAACAAAAAGAAAAAAAGTCCTCTGTTTTTTCTTGTGAGAAATTCTATACACAAGCCTATTCACTCAATACACATCCCCATTTATTTAAGTAAATAGTATGTTGGTTGTTGGTTTTAGGCATCTTAAGCTCAGTAAGAAAATACAGTTGAAAGTCATATGGAAGACATTTGGAAGGATACCAACTCCATTTGAGAGTTATCAGACACTTGGGAAGAAAACTTGGGCCTGAAGGTATGTTCACATTCTGAAATTCAAAATACCGTAGTTGAGACATTTTGGAGAAGGCTTCACAATTCCAGTATGCCTTTTCTAATTCGGGCAAGCGGAGGACAATGCCTTTGAGTGCTTGTGTTCCCTAAAATTAATAATAAATATAAGGAAAATTAATACCTCATTCAAGAAGGAGGGAACCAAAAAAAAAAAAATCATACTTTTTCTTATTAACTTAATATTTCTACATAACATCTTACCGAATTGTTTATGAATACATGAAATATGTCCATATGATGGCACAAACGGCTGCGTCGACCAGGTTCATCGGGAGACTCTTGACGAACAATTTCCCATGCCATTTCTTGTATCAAATCATGCATCTCCACATTGGTGCCTGAATTATTAGAGGGATTTACTAATAGTCAGGAGAGACTTCTCAATGAGCACATTTATCCCAAGAAAACCGGAAAAGTCATAAGTTTTGTCTAGTATTTCAATTAGTTCCTCCTTGTCCTTCCCCTTATGGAAAAATGCTACGTCAAGAAAAATGTTCTTGTCTGTCTCATCTAGTCTATCATAACTTATTTTGAGTGAAGTAAAAACTTCTCTACCAGGACTTTTCTTTAGTTTGCCCAATGCACTAATCCATTCATCTCGGCATCTCTTATATAAAGACCGTCCCAAAACTTTAAGAGCTAATGGAAGCCCTCTAGCATAATTTACAAAAGACTTGGACAATTCTAGCAAACCTTCGTCATCATATTGATCCCTTTGGAAAGCATTTTGACTAAAGAGCTCAAGAGCTTCTTCATCATTTAACCCTTCAACTTTATAAATCAACTCTATGCCATGCTCAACTAGCAGACGTTCATCTCGAGTTGTAATGATGACTCTGCTTCCTGCGCCAAACCAATCTTCATGTCCAGCCAATTTCTCTAGTTGATTTACTTGATCCACATCATCAAGAACAAGAAGAACCTTTTTATTACTCAAGCAATTCTTAGTAAACAAGGTTCCCTGCATTTCATCATAAACTTCTGTAATACTTTCCTTCAACATTGGAGAAAGAAGTTGTTTTTGTAAATCAACTAGAGTACCATGTCTTGCAGACACCTCTCTGACATTAGTAAGAAACTTCGCAAGTTCAAAATGATGAGAAATTTTCTGAAAAACCAACTTAGCTATGGTGGTCTTCCCTATACCACCCATCCCCCATATTCCTATAAAGCGTACATCATTAGCCTCTTGAGCTAAAAGCAAACCTAATTGTTGAAGTGTAAAGTCAATTCCGACTAACGGCTCTGTGGAATCTAACAGTTTCAGATTAGGATGGACTTTTCTCCACACATATTTTACAATGTCATGGATGAGCTCTCTTTCAGAGCTGTAGGAAACCCAAAAAAAAAAAACAAAAAACAAAAAAAACAAAAAAGGAAAGGTAAACTAATCACATATATTTATATATACGTATATATATGTATCTGTTAAAAAACTTAAAAAAAAATAGAGGAACAAATACTATTTATTATATATTTGAAATGAAGAAATCTAAAAGATCGATGGTTGTTATTCATTCATTTGCTTACTTGTAATTCTTTGAATCCCACCCTGAAAGATTGGCCACTTTTGTTAATGCGACTCTCCATCGCTTCACCTTCTCTGCGTCGTGAAGGAATGGATGGATTTTAAAACTTTTTAATTAGTGCGGAATTAGTTTAACAATTAAACTACTAACTAAACATAAAATCCATTCCTTTAACCCATGATCTTGGCTTATTATGATATGTATATAAACATAGCATGCATTGTAAGGAAGAACAAAGAAATAGTTTATGTTCTACTCACCCTTGGAGCGTGATTTTAATCCGATCCAAGTGAACCACCAAAGTTCCTCTCCTTGATCTCTCCTTGTGTGTGTTTCCTCCACCTTGAAGCACCTTGAATTAAGAACTCCTTCTTGTACTTGTGATCTTCTCCTTGATGTAACAAGTAAAGCCAAAAAAGTATATGACCTCAAAGGATCTTCACCAAGTGAATCAAGAGATGAAGAAAGATGAAAGAAAAGAAGAAATCATGCAAGTGTTCTTCTTTTCTTTAATTTTATAATGGACCAAGGGAGAACTCTCTCTCTCTCTCTCTCTCTCTCAAATCTGAAAATAATAGTGTGGAGACACACTTATCATTTTTATCCATGCTTTCACTTTATATAATAGGAAATAAATTCAATTACTAAAAGAAAAATATTGACTTTCATAAAGCCAATATATTGGCTGGTCCATATATTCTATTGGGCACTAAAAATGTGTCTTGGGCTTTCATTTAAATCTCATTTAGTGAAGCCCAAGTCCACACCAAAAAATCCGACAATCTTTTAGGCCCAATAGGTTCTGTTTTACCTGAAACTCCTAATTATGTTCAAATAATAAATCTAATTAATTTTTTGGTCATAACCAACTCTTGTTTAATCTTCTTCATATACAATCTCAAGGATCGACTTATATGGTGTGTGATCTCTTAGATTCTAATTAACAAGACAGTGAAGTTTATAGAAACCATTCTATTACGAATCAAAAACTCCATTTTTGATTCTCCCTTGTTATTAGGATTATAAATGTTTATTAATCCTCGGAGACTTCACAAGTCATGAGTGACGTCTTGCAACATATCATGACTACCCTAATTAATATAGAATGACAAATAACCTATTCAATTGGAATTACAATACAATACGGTCATTCTCTAACACTATGTTCTAAATCACATCATCAGGGTATGCAATTAATATGTTAATACCCTGATGTGATTTTCATTCTTATGTGATTCTTAGAATGTGATTAGAAACTCCTTTTTAATCTATTCAATGCTTTAGCCAAAGACTCATTGAATCACATCTTTGAACATACACCTTATTTACTTAAGGATAGAGATTCCTTATTGTACACTCACATGTCTCCATGACCGAATTGATTATACCAATGAATGCATCTATTATATCCATAACGAGACATAATATTATTGCATCATCAAGAGATAATCCATTCACTCATAAGACAACTATGGTGTCTCAGGTCAAATGACTAATTTGTATTATTGCAATTTAGAGTTCAAGTTTGACATGTAAGTAAGACTCCATAAAAAAACTCTATTGATCGCGTTCAGTGTACTCTTTAAGTTAAGATCACCCACTTACTTGTATTAGTGTCTCTACACAAATGATAAGAGACATATCATCCTCCATATTGAGCATACATAGTATGTGCTAGTCTTTCCGGATTATCAATGTCCAGGTGATAATCCTATGACTAGGAACCTTTTAGGATAAGAGTGTGATAGAGTAAAGGTCTCACATATCTAACTCTTTAGATTATTTTCTCTTTAACTCATATTCCTTGGACCTTATTCAATCAAATATTAAATATAAGCAATGAACAATAAACTTGCCCTTTTTTGATTAATAATAATTACAATAATAATTACATTAAATGATTGTTTTAGGACACAATTCCTTCAATCTCCCACTTGTACTAAACCTAATCAGCCATGAAACGTACATCCATCTTCTCAAGATGTCGTTCTAGCTTTGCTTGTGGTAAAGGCTTAGTGAATGGATCTGATATGTTATCAACAAATGCTACTTTGAGAATGTTAACGTCTCCACGATTAACAATCTCCCTTATGATATGGAAACGTCTTTCGATGTATTTGGATTTTTTATGAGACCTTGGTTCCTTGGCTTGAGCAATTGCCCCATTGCTGTCACAGTAAAGTGGAAACGGTGACTCAATGGTAGGAACAACATCAAGTTCAGTGATGAACTTTTTCATCCAAACTACTTCCTTTGCAACCTCTGCAGCTGCAATGTATTCTGCCTCAGTAGTGGAATCTGCAATAACGCTTTGTTTGCAGCTTCTCCAATTTACTGCACCTCCATTCAAGGTAAAGACAAATCCTGATGTGGATTTTCTGTCATTCACATCAGATTGCAAATCTGAGTCTGTGTATGCTTCCACTTGAAACTCTGATTGCAAATCACCACCACCATAAATGAGGAATAAATCTTTAGTCCTTCTCAAATACTTGGGGATATTCTTAACAGCATTTCAGTGTTCTAAACCTGGATTGGATTGATATCGACTAGTTATGCTTACGCCATAACCAATATCAGGTATAGTGCACAGCATCGCATATATGATGCTCCCTATTGCAGATGCATATGGGATTTTGCTCATCTTTTGCACTTCCTCAATCGTTTGTGGGCACATTTTCTTAGAGAGGTGGATGCCATGTCTGACAGGCAGAAAACCCTTCTTAGATTGTTCCATGTGAAATCTATTCAGCACTTTATCTATGTACAAGGATTGAGATAATCCAATTAATCTTTTCGATCTATCTCTGTAGATCTTTATTCCTAATACATAGGCAGCTTCTCCAATATCCTTCATAAGGAAGGTCTTGGACAACTAAACTTTAATTGAAGATAACATTCCTACATCATTCCCAAAGAGTAGGATGTCATCTACATAATGTACAAGAAACACAACAGCACTCCCACTGACCTTTTTGTAAACAAAAGGTTCATCCATGTTTTGTGTGAAACCAAAAGATTGGACTGCATCATCAAAATGGATGTTCCAACTCCTTGAAGCTTGCTTGAGTCCATAGATGGACCTATGAAGCTTACACACTTTATGAATGTCATCTTTAGATGTAAAGCCTTCAGGTTGATCCATATAAAGCTCTTCCTCAAGGTTGCCATTCAGAAAGGCAGTCTTTACGTCCATTTGCCATATCTCATAATCATAGTGAGCAGTTATAGCAAATAATATCCGAATGGATTTAACCATAGCAACAGGAGAGAGCGTATCTTCATAGTCAATGCCCTCTCTTTGCTTATAACCTTTTTCCACCAACCTGGCTTTGTAGGTTTCTATTTTACCATCTGAGCTTATCTTTTTCTTGAAGACCCATTTGTTTCCAATTGGTCTAATACCAGGTGGAGGGTCAACAAAAGTCCAGACTTGATTGGTGTACATAGAGTCAATCTCGGATTCCATGGCTTCTTGCAATTTGTTTGAGTCAATGTCTGACATTGCTTCATTATAACTAGAAGGATCATGCAGGTTTTCATTGTCACCAAGGAGATTTAACTCTCCAAGGCTTTCATGACATAAACCATACCTCTTAGAAGGTATCCTGATCCTACTAGATCTTCTTGGAGTTTGTGTTATATTTAGGTCAGGAAGTCGTTCATCAGGAGATGAAGTGTTTGTTTGTGGCTTATTGGACATTTCCTTGAGTTCTATCATTTGCTCAACATTTCCATCAAGGACATAGTCTCTTTCAAGGAAAGTAGAATTTATGCTAACAAACACCTTTTGTTCTTCAGGTTGATAGAAATAATATCCTAAACTATTTTTAGGATATCCCACAAATAAACATTTGCTTGATCTAGCTTTTTAAGCTTGCCTGCTTCTAGTCTTTTGACATAAGCTGGACAACCCCAAATCTTAATATGATTGAGACTTGGTTTCTTCCGATGCCACATCTCATATGGTGTAAGTGGGATGGATTTGGAAGGCACTCTATTTAAGAAATAAATAGCTGTTTGAAGTGCATATCCCCATAAGGATATAGGTAAATTAGTATAGCTCATCATAGAACGAATCATGTCCAATAAAGTTTGATTTCTCCTTTCAGATACACCATTGAGTTGTGGTGTTACAGGAGGAGCTAATGAAGAAACAATGCCTTCTTGTTTGAGATAATTAATAAACTCATTGCTTAAGTATTCGCCTCCTCGATCGGATCTTAGAGCCTTAATACTCTTGTCGGTTTGTTCTCAACTTTATTCTTAAATTCTTTGAACATTTCAAAGGCTTCAGATTTGTGCTTCATAAGGTATACATAACCAAATCGATAGTAGTCATCGATAAAGGTTATGAAGTATGAGAATCCACCTCTACTAATAGTGGACATAGGACTGCAAACATTTGAATGTATTAGGCCTAGGAGTTCATTAACTATTGTTCTTTGTCCTCCAAAATGGGACTTGGTCATTTTGCCTTTTAGACAAGACTCACAAGTGGGCATAGGATCAGATCCTAACGACTCTAAATATCCATTTTTGGATAATTTGTGAATTCTATCTTGGCTAATATGACCAAGCTTAAGGTGCCACATCTTAATGGGGTAACCGTTTCTCGAGATCTCTTAGATCCCAAAGCATTTTCCTTCATACAGTTAATACTACCTTCTAAAGCTAGATGAAAGAGACCATCAATAATATTAGCATGACATATCACGCGTTCATTAATAGATACAAAACCACTTAGTTTATCAAAACTACTCTATAACCATCCTTCAAAAGCATGGAGATGGAGACAAGGTTCTTTATACATATAGGAAGATAAAGTCAATTATTTAACTTCAATGTATCTCCTGATGGTAACTTCAAAATATAAGTCCCCACGGCTTTGGCGTCAACTCTTGTGCCATTTCCTACACGTAGGGTGATTTCTCCAGCTTTAAGCTTCCTAGCTCCCACTAGGTCCTGCAACGAAGTGCAAACATGGTGAGATGCACCTGAATCAATTATCCAAGTAGAAGTATTATTAACTGTAAATATTGATTCAATCACATTGATCATACCTTCTGTTGAAGACTTGTTCTTCAAGGATGCAACATAAGCTTTGCAATTCCTCTTCTAGTGCCCATATTTGTTGCAAAAGAAACGCATACCTTTTGGTTCTTTTTGTTCCTTCTTCTTCTTCTTTTGGACTGCTCCCTTAGTCTTTGTCACATGTTTCTTCTTCCCTTTGCTTTTGCCTTTGGACTTGGTGGATGAAGAAGTGACAATGGCCACACTCCCACTCTCTTTCTTAATCTGCTTCTCAGCTGATACCAGCATATTGAGAAGATCAGAAAGAGTATGATCCATTTGTTGCATATTATAATTCATTATGAACTGAGAAAATGAATCATCTAGGGAGGATAGAAGAAGATCTTGAGCTAGCTCCGCATCAAGTGCAAATCCTAGGTCTTGAATTTGCTCAATAAAACCTATCATTTTGAGACAATGTTGATGCACATGTTTTGTCTTGACAAACTCATTGACTGCTGTGAAGCGCACATTTCTATTTCTCTCACCAAACAATTCAGTGAGATGGAGTAATATAGAACTGGCACTATCCATATTCTCATGTTGCTTCTGAAGTTGTGAGTTCATGGATGCAAGCATAACACATTTAGCTTGAGTGTCATCATCCTTATGCTTTTGATAAGCAACACGTTGCTCATCGGTTGTATCTTGAGCCAAATGAGTGTGAGGGGGTGCATTTTGTAAGACATAAGCAATCTTATCGAATGTCAATACAATTTTCAAATTGCGGAGCCAGTCATTGAAGTTTGGGCCCTCAAGACGATTTTCATTGAGAATTTTGGTGATAGGATGTCCTGACATATTGCAATCTACATAACATAAAATAAAATAAATGAGATTGATTTTAAACTAAGTGACTCGGGTCTTAAGAATCAACTGACACCCTCTCATTATTTAACAAATTCCAAATCCCTCAAGGAATTCGAGAGTATAAATTAAAACTCTTAGTGAGTATGGAAGACTCATTTTCATTAAGCCAACCGCATCATAATAGAACTATAGGTCAACTTAATTTCTATGAGAGGATACTCTTATCCAATCACATCAAATGTGAATATCCATAACTTTAGCCTCTAAAGTAAGTAAGTCTCACCATAATAGGATATTGATAAATTACTTTAGTTAAGTTATACCCATCATCTCATGTAAGTATAGGGATCAAAAATTAAATCTCATCATAATAGAATATTGACCAAGATTTGTCCCTACCTTACAACATCAAATGTTGAATAACCTCTTTCAATGCTCCTAGCAAGAAATATCTCTGTTCAGAATGACATTTACATGCAAGAACATATAAGAGATTACAATGCTGGAATGCCACAAAGAAGTATTCATAATACCTTCTTCGTTTTTCAACTTAATATCACTTTGAGAGAATTTTAAGGTCTCATATTTGATAATCTTATTAATAACAATCACATTGTATTTGCTTTGATCCTAATGCAATCACATATTCATTATACTTGATCTATAATAAAATATTCCCACTAATTGTTTTTAGAAAAACAATTTGAAACATTTTTCAAATGGAATCATGGGAAGTATAAAATTATATGATCAAGTGCAATGAACATACAATTATAATAGGTCATATAGGATGATTATGGACTTATTGTTTGATCCAACATGAGCCAATATGTTGGATCAAGGTCATGTTTGGGTGGTTGATTTTAATTACGCGTAACGATTACGAAAATTAAATAACTAAGTTAAGCTATTATACTTTGCACTTGAACTCCTTTCAAGCCTTGATGACTTCAAACTTCTTCTTTGGATCATCCTCATGTGCCTCCATCTTCGATTACAAGAGTGGATAAGGGGCATACAAGCTCCCATTTAAATTTAATCAAACTTGAATAAATTAAATAAGCTACTTAGTTACACAACCAAATGAATTAATTAAATTAATTACATAACCCAAATGAATTAACTACTTTAATTACATAACCATATTCATTCAAAATGAATAGTTAGCCAATCCCATGCTCAATTATATTAGGTCATAGTCCATAATCATCCTTTAATTAACCAAGATTAATATGGTTAATTAAATAAGTATAATTAACTCAATCAAAATAAGTTAACCACTAAATTACTTTACTTTAATGCAAGTAAATTAGTTGAGTGATTTAGGGGATGATGTCTCACATCATGCATCACCAACTTTTAGTGAGTGGTTTAAGGAATGATGTCTTACATCACTTTTGATGAGTGATTTAGGGGAATAATGTCTTATATCATAGATCACCAACTTTTAGTGAGTAATTTAGGGGATGATGTCTTTAATCATACATCATCAACTTTTGATGAGTGATTTAGGGAGACATGTCTTTTATCTCATTTCAACTTTTGGTGAGTAATTTAGAGAAACTAATAGTAAAGATGACAAACTCTACCAACTATTTGGTGAGTGAAACATAGAAATGATTTTATGTCATCATTAACTATTAGGTAAATTTCAATTCATGAATTTATGGATCAAAAGTAAAAGCAAACACCATGAAAAATTAGCTAGTTCATAACTAGTTTAGACATGTTCCAAAGTTGGAAATTTTATTTTCAGCTTTGTGTTCTTCCATTGAACACTTGTTTACTTCATCTTTGAAACCAAAAATCATGCATACCCTAAACCATATATAATCTAACATGTTTCTAAGATTAACACCTTAATTATGAAATATATGGTCCCCTTAATACAATCTCATATGCATCAAAGTTTCATAAAACTTAAATCACTTCCTACATGTAATTTCTAGAAACTTTTTCTTGCTATCATAAAATCTACCTTACATCGCATGCTTCATAACTTTTATGACAAAGCAAATTTTATGATCTAAATTACATATTACTCTAGGCTTAAGAAAATCACATCAACCAACATACTTAGCCATGTTTATAACATATCAAAATTAAGCCAATGGCTCTAATACCAATTGAAGGAATGGATGGATTTCAAAACTTTTTAATTAGTGCGGAATTAGTTTATCAATTAAACTACTAACTAAACATAAAATTCATTCCTTTAACCCATGATCTTGGCTTATTATGATATGTATATAAACATAGCATGCATTGTAAGGAAGAACAAAGAAATAGTTTATGTTCTACTCACCCTTGGAGCGTGATTTTAATCCGATCCAAGTGAACTACCAAAGTTCCTCTCCTTGATCTCTCCTTGTGTGTGTTTCCTCCACCTTGAAGCACTTTGAATTAAGAACTACTTCTTGTACTTGTGATATTCTCCTTGATGTAACAAGTAAAGCCACAAAAGTACCTGGCCTCTAAGGATCTTCATCAAGTGAATCAAGAGATGAAGAAAGATGAAAGAAAAGAAGAAATTATGCAAGTGTTCTTCTTTCCTTTAATTTTGTAATAGACCAAGGGAGAACTCTCTCTCTCTCTCTCTCTCTCAAATCTGAAAATAATAGTGTGGAGACACACTTATCATTTTTGTCCATGCTTTCACTTTATATAATAGGAAATAAATCCAATTACTAAAAGAAAAATATTGACTTTCATAAAGCCAATATATTGGCTGGTCCATATATTCTATTAGGCACTAAAAATATGTCTTGGGCTTTCATTTAAATCTCATTTAGTGAAGCCCAAGTCCACACCAAAAAATCCGACAATCGTTTAGGCCCAATAGGTTCGGTTTTACCCGAAACTCCTAATTATGTTCAAATAATAAATCTAATTAATTATTTGGTCATAACCAACTCTTGTTTAATCTTCTTCATATACAATCTCAAGGATCCACTTATATGGTGTGCGATCTCTTAGGTTCTAATTAATAAGGCAGTGAAGTTTATAGAAACCGTTCTATTTTGTTTACGAATCAAAAACTCCATTTTTGATTCTCCCTTGTTATTAGGATTATAAATGTTTATTAATCCTCAGGGACTTCACAAGTCATGAGTGACGTCTTGCAACATATCATGACTACCCTAGTTAATATAGAATAACAAATAACCTATTCAATTGGAATTACAATACAATACGGTCCTTCTCTAACACTATGTTCTAAATCACATCATCAGGGTATGGAATTAATATGTCAATCCCCTGATGTGATTTTCATTCTTATGTGATTCTTAGAATGTGATTAGAAACTCCTTTTTAATCTATTCAATGCTTTGGCCAAAGACTCATTGAATCACATCTTTGAACATACACCTTATTTACTTAAGGATAGAGATTCCTTATTGTACACTCATATGTCTCCATGACCGAATTGATTATACCAATGAATGCATCTATTATATACATAATGGGACATAATATTATTGCATCATCAAGAGATAATCCATTCACTCATAAGACAACTATGGTGCCTCAAGTCAAAGGACTAATTTGTATTATTGCAATTTAAAGTTCAAGTTTAACATGTAAGTAAGATTCCATACAAGAACTCTAATGATAGCGTTCAGTGTACTCTTTAAGTTAAGATCACCCAAATACTTAGTATCTCTACACAAATGACAAGAGACATATCATCCTCCATATTGAGCATACATAGTATGTGCTAGTCTTTCCGGATTATCAATGTCCAGGTGATAATCCTATGACTAGGAACCTTTTAGAATAAGAGTGTGACAGAGTAAATGTCTCACACATCTAACTCTTTAGATTACTTTCTCTTTAACTCATATTCCTTGGACCTTGTTCAATCAAATATTAAATATAAGCAATGAACAATAAACTAGCCTTTTTTTTATTAAAAATAATTACAATAATAATTACATCAAAATGATTGTTTTAGGACACAATTCCTTCACGTCGACCTCTCCAGACTTTTCTTCATGCATGGCGAAGGCTTCTGCAAAGCTCCCTCGTTGTTTTCGTACATCCGAGGGATTTACCTCATAAAATATTGGCAGAATTGCATTTCTCGCCTCCATGCACTCGATAATCTTTGTTAGTTCATCCAAGCACCAGGTGGAAGAAGCATAGTGAGGGGAGAGAACAACAATTGCAAGTTGTGATTCTCGAATTGCGCTCAAGAGTTCCAGAGAAATACTTGATCCTATATCAAGCTCTCGGTCATCCTTGAAAGTCTTGATTGCTTGCCAATAATGCAATTCGTGATATAAATGGGATGTAAAACCCTTGCGGGTGTCTTCACCCCTGAAACTCAGAAAGACGTCGTGCTTCCACCGAGGACCTGATTCAGCCGGAGGAAGAGATGCAAGGGCTCTCTGGGTACTAAACGCCATTGAAATCTAAGCAAGAGTCAAGCAGAAATCACACTGAAAATAAATACAAAAGACAATTGTGACTTGAGAAAAGCTGTAGATATTAAAGACCAAAGAGAAAGAGGTCGTAAGCTCGCTCGTAGAACGAAATAATTGATACAAATATCCAAACTTGAGGATACGTTTGGCATGCAGTACTAGAAGGGAATAAGAATAAGAATTTTAACTTTAACAAAACAAGCATACTAGATGGAAATAGGAATAAGAATTTCCAACTTTAACAAAACAATAGGCTCAGAGTATAAGAATAAGAATAAGAACCATGAGGAAAATTTCATGCTATCTACAAGATAAGATACGTGATAAACACTAAAGATTGCTTATATACAAAGAGAAAAGAAATTAGAATCTATATGTGAAAACAAAAACTGTAAATCAAGCCGTGAGATCTGAGTGCAGAACTCCGGCGAGAAAGAAGAGCCACCGGCGATGAGGAGGTTGAAGTCTTTGTTCCGGAAACAGATAGGCACTGTCTATGGATCAGGTGGCTGGAGTTCGCCGGACTGGAGATGATATGTTGGATGAACATGGAGGTTGAAGTGTTGTTGGCTATCTAATCGATCCTTTATTCGCGGCTAGAATGAGAGTTGACTATATTAGAAATATGCTACTGTATCTCCATGACATCACTAAACACAGATCAAACCTAGATTAGAGTTAGACAAATGTGTGTACATACCTAGTTCTTGTTGCTGCTCCTCGACTTAATTATCCAACGTGCTCGAGTGCGGTTGACTTGAAAGTCGTTAAGGTCTCGGTCAATAAGTATTTTATATGTGTGGTGTGTCTAGCTGATTCGATGATATAGTGCATGAACTATATTTCTTTCTTCTCTACTTTCTCTTTTCTTCTCTTTTTTTTTTTTTTTTCCCTTGGGGCACCAGTACTCTGGACAAGTTGTTTCCTTGGAATTGATTGCCTCACATGCATGGTGAGAGAAAATAAAGAGAAATTATGAATGTATCCGACTAAGGATACCTTTCCTAATATTGCTTTTGATCACAACTAGCGCTTAGTTTAATCATTTACCACTTCATCAGAGTCACTTTTCTGTTTAGTTTAATCAACCTCCACCTAAAGTGTATCAACATATAATGTTTGATACAGGGCCGCTCACCGGCGGGCCAGTTTTTAAGGGACAAAGCAGGACAAATCAGCCACAATTGTTGGATGTTAAATGAATAAATCCTACGGATCTGTTTCATTCTAATTCTTATCCTAACTCCCACGGTTCATCTTCTTCTCCTCTCACGGCTCTCTAAGCCATGCCTGCATCTTCTTCTCCTCTATTATCTATCCTACGGATCTGTTTCATCCTAATTCTTATCCCAACTCCCACTGTTCATCTTCTTCTCCTCTCATATCTAAGCCATGCCTTCATCTTCTTCTCCTCTCATATCTAAGCCGTGCCCATATTTTTTTCATCTTCTTCTCGGGCATGGCTTAGATATGAGAGGAGAAGAAGATGAAGGCATGGCTTAGAGAGCCGTGAGAGGAGAAGAAGATGAACAGTGGGAGTTGGGATAAGAATTAGGATGAAACAGATCCGTAGGATTTATTCATTTAACATCCAACGGTTGTGGCTGATTTGTCCCGTTTTGTCCCCTTAAAAAGTGTCTCGCAGGTGAGCGGCCCTGATGTTTGATAATCTGCTGTTGATAAACTGTTGTTAAAATCTCAAGAGGACATTTTTATAATAAATTTTGGAAAGCTAAATCCCCGCTCTATATTCTTTTTTAATATTTTAACATTACATTTTTATAATTTATATTACAAAATGACAAAACTTAAGATACTAATAAATGAATGGGAGCAAAATTCACACTCTTAATTTTAGTATCCACATTCCATGTTTCTTTTTTAGTATCTTAACATCAAATTTTTACAATCCACACTACAAAAATACAAAACGTACTAAAAAAGAAAACGTGAAGTATGAATTGTAAAATGAGGAGTGTGAATTTCAATCCCCTATAAAATGAGGAGTGTGAATTTCAATCCCCTAAAGGAAACATGGAGTATAGATTGTAAAATATGAAGTATGAATTTCACTCCCCTGAAGAGAATATGATTCGGGAAGAAATGGTCGTGTATTTCATTTATAATAAGGGCTTCTATATAGAGAGGATTGCATAGATGTTTGCTTGGAATACAAGTATAGAATCTTACTACAATTAATCTAAGATATCAATAGGATATCTATGAGAATATTAGAGCCTTGTTACAATTAGATTACATATTATCACTTGGTAGAAGCACATTAAAACTCAGTATTCTGCAACACTCCCCTTCGTGTAATCCAAATGTAATGTTGACGGCAGTTCTCACGTTGTCTCATTAAAACTTCGCCAAGTAACAAAAATCCAGTGAGATAAAAATAACCTCGGTCGAAAGGAAAAATGGCCCAACACGCCCTTCATATTTCGAGATCAAAACACGTAGACATCAAGCCTCCCCTTGATGACAGTGGTCATGGGAATTCGGATAATTTTCATAGGCCAATATTTTTCACATGTTTCTCGAATGTGGATTTAGGCAATGACTTGGTGAACAAGCCTACCACATTATCCTCAGATCGAACTTGATTCACTCAGATGTTGAAGACAGTTTGTTGTTGCTGGTTGTAGAATAACTTAGGCGATATATGCTTGATATTGTCACCCTTGATGAAACCTTGCCTCATTTGTTCAATGCAAGCAGCATTATTCTCATAAATGCATGTAGGTTCATATGTGATCAACTTCAAACCACATGTATCTCAAATATGCCTAACTATGAACCTAAGCCATATAGATTCACGAACAGCTTCGTGAAAAACTATAATCTCTACATGATTCAAGCAAGTAGCAACAAGGGTCTGTTTTGTAGAACTCCAAGATATTGTGGTGTTTCCCATGGTGAATACATAACCAGTTTGGGAATGACCTTTATATGGATCAGAGAGATACCCAGCATCACCAAAACTCACCAAAACATCATTTGGATTTTGGCGGAGGGAGATAGAACACCTGCCTGTCGTGGCGGCAGTAGTGGAAGTGGCTACAACACTTCTAGGGTATAATGAATCTGATTTCCCTTTCACAAAAAAAAAAAAAAAAAAAAAAAAAAAGAGTTTGATTTCATCATATCATTCTTTGTTTTCACTCTGTATGGATAGAAAAAGCCTATATCTATCATACCCTTTAGATATCAAAAGATATTTTTCACATCAGTCTAATGGCATCGTATTAGCGCAGAGCTATATATAGCTAACAAGTTCATAGCAAACGAGATATCTGGTCTTGTGCATTGTGCTAAGTACAATAAAGAGCCTATTGCACTTAGTTAAAGCACTGCAGCCTCTAACATGTCTTCATCATCATCCTTGGGACGAAAAGGATCATTTTTAGGGTCAAGACTATGGCCAACCATGGGAGTGCTAGCAGGCTTCACTTTATCTTCATGAAAGTTCCTAAGCATCTTTTGAGTGTAAGCCGATTGATGAATAAAAATTTCATTGTCATGGTTCTCATGTTCTATCTCGAGACAAAAATTCCTAAGATCTTTCATCTCCAATTCAGATTTGAGTTGCTTTGCAGTTTCCTCTAATTCTTCTAATGTTCCAATTAGGTTCATATCATCAACATATACCGCAACAATAGCAAATCCTGAACTTGTTTTCTTGATGAACACGCATTGGCATAATTCATTGCTAGCATATCCCTTTTTGATCAAATAATCACTGAGACGGTTATACCATATCAGTCTGGATTGTTTTAACCCATATAATGAGCATCTCAATCTAATTGAAAACGCACTCTGTGGTCTAGAGCTACTTGATTCAAGAATTTGAAGTCCATCAAGAACTTTCATTTATATTTTTATATCTAGATCCCTATAAAAATACGATGTGGCCACATCCATAAACTGCATGTTCAGTTTTCTAGAAACTAGACACTACTAAACTGATAAGGTACCGAAACATTTTGATGTCTATTGCAGGAGAATATATCTCCTCATAGTTAATTCCAGGGCGTTGTGAGAAGTCTTACGCCACAAAACAAGTTTTATATCTTACAATCTCGTTTTTCTCATTACACTTTCTAACGAAGACCCATTTATATTCAGCAAGTTTTATGTTAGAAGGCGTTGGCACTACTGTCCTAAAGATCTTTCTCTTCACTATAGTGAATCCAATTAAGCTTGGATCGTATATTTCCATTTAGGCTAATTTGCTTTTCGTTAGCATTCTTCAACAGAGCAAGGTTAGATATCATTAGAATAAATAATCTCACTCGCAACAGAATATGCAAATACATCATAAGGATGATGGAGTTTCTATCCTACAGCTCATGTATACTAGTGTAGTTTATAGAGATCTCTCTATTCTCAGGAATTGGCTCTGACGTTGGAGCGTCCCCCAACGATGTCTCTTAGATATAACCATAATCTGAAATATTCTCATAAGACAGATTTTGAGTATCAACGATAATGGATCGGGTTGTGCCAAACTTGCTCTCTTATTAGGGAGAGAATCAATCGAACCTATGGATGTCCCACAATTCCTAGAGGGACCCACGACCTGTGTGGCGACGATGGCACCTTCTCCGAAGGCGCCATGTTCTCTTGTGGGGCCATCAATCCTTGCAGGCACATTGCAGTAGGTATATGTGATCTCATCACTTTAACAATGTCAGCGAACACATCAGGCATAGAATTTGCTACGTTCTGAAGATCTATAATTCTTCGCACCTCAATTTCGGACTGTGCGATACAAGGATCAAGATGAGACAAAGTGGGGAACAGACTATGACAATTCCTAGCTTCCCTTAACGACGAGAAGACTATCTTATCAAAGTGACAATCTGCGAATCTAGCGGTAAAGAAATCACATGTTAAAGGTTCTATATAGCATACTATAGTTGGAGATTAGATACCCACTCATCGTTGAGGAGCCATTTTGATGCGTTGTGGCGGCGCAATTAGCACATAAACCGCATACCCAAATATGCATAGTGAAAGATATCAGACTTGTAACCAATCACAAACTGTGACGCAAAAATAGGTTGGGTGGCGATAGGTCGTAGACATATAAGTACAGCTGCATGTAAAATTGCATAACCCCAAGCAAAATAGGTATATTGGTGCGCATTACCAATGTCCTAGCAACCATTTGAAGTCTCTTAATAGTGGCTTCTGTGAGACAATTTTGGGAGTGTACATGGGGAACCAGATGCTCAACATCAATCCCGATGGATATGGAATAATCATTGCAATTTTTTGGTGTAAACGCTCCATCATTGTCAAGACGTATTAACTTAATAGGATGATCCCATAGCCGAATAATTTGTGCTAAGAGTTTAGCATATGCAACATTACGAGTGGACAATAGTGCGACAAGTAATTAGCGTGTCGACGCGTCAACCAATACCATAAAATATCTAAATGGCAAGGTGGTTGAATAGGTCCAAAAATATCTCCTTAGATTCTGTGTAAAAATGAGATAAGTTCTTTAGTATCCTTTGGGTAGGATGGTCTCGGTCCTAATTTCCCTAAGGAACAGACTTTGCAGAATGCATGATGAGCCTTAGAAACAACCAATGAGGATTTCGGTTGGGCTGGGACGCCATTATTGGCATTGGAAGCATAATGGGAGGTGATGGCACCATTTTTGGGGTCAAGAATAGCAATGGGCTGAAGGGGGATGGCGACAGTCTGAGAGCTCTCTTGGATCAACTTTTGATCCTTGCTTCGCTAATCTCAGAAGAAAAAATGTATGTGTCAAATGTTTAGAATACGGATCATCATATCACAATCGGGATCTCCTAATCTATCATGTCAAAGCCAATATGTGTCTGAATCTCATAAGTCATTCGGTATGACATTGTTAGATTCGATGGCTCAAATAGAGGTGACATAAAAAAGAGACACATAAGTTTCTCTAAGGGTGCTTATGTCCGCAATCATTAGAGGTTTTGCAAAGGAATTCATTCCCATTTTCACTATACGTTTCATCATGATATTTGTTGGCTATTGTATCTCTAAAGCTCAATAGGGTTCTTCCAGCTTTAGGTGCATGGAGAGCATGTGTGACAACAATCAAACTGTCATTGGGCAAGAGGAATTGGGTCATTACATGACCTTGAACCAAGTTGATGCTCCTGCCATTGTTGTCACAGAGGAATGTGTAGGCAACATCTCTAAACATAATTGCCTATAAAGAAATATAGTGTGTGTAGTCGCACTATCAGTGAGATATTGTGATTCTCTGGAGTCCATTCCTATAAATAAATGCTCGAATTAAAATAGAATCAAGAGAGATAGAATAAAAACTGAAATTTTATTCAATAATAAGGCCAACGAACTACATCAAAGTTTCTGAAACAAGATCTAATCCAAAAAATAACTATATGTGCAGACAAAGGTAATCACTCAACTTCTTTCAGTAACTCCAAAATAAACACATCCAGGTAAGAAATAAGAGATGTGGGTGGAGTGAGGCTCGCTTAAGTACCATATCTCCACTCTGGCCTAGACATCCTATCCACTTTGGATGAGCCTATTTGAAGAAGAGTTCATACCAATGGCAACTAAAAAAAAAAACAATGGCAAATGGCATTACAATACTTCTTTTTTTTTTTTTTAGGATCATTACAATAGTTCTTGGTAAAAGACTTTATTCAAAATCCATGGCATCCATACCCATGCCCTCATTGCCGGATTTGAAGTCGTCAACCTTCAACTCGACATTTTGATCTTATATTCCATTAGATGAGCTTTCCTTATAGTTTTGTATGCCTTGTAGGCAGCAGCTACATTCTTAGGTGCTTTGCAAATTTTGGCTTCTTAGGTGCTTTGCAAATTTTGGCCCAATGATCAGATGCTTCACATCATAAACACACTTCATTATGAATTGGAGGATTCTCCCTTGATTGAGGCGCATTTGCATGAGAACCATGGCCCCTAGGGCTCGGCAACTCCACCATGGCCATCCGCTCTTCTCCGTCCGCGATGGTTGTTGCACTAGTCATTCTGGCAATTACCTTCCAGAGCAGAGTGATCATATGGACCAGGACGTCCGAAATGATTACCCTTAGGTTCAAGGTTTCGCTCGCGACGGCCTACCTTAGAGGCGTCAGTATAATTTGACTTCGGGATAGCCTTAGTGCTTGTTTGGCTCCGGTTTTACTGCAGTTGGTCAACAGCCTCTTTTCTTACGCAAGCGTGCCAGCACCGTTCGGGTGCGGTCTTTGGGGGTGTCCCTTGACCTGACTTCTTTTGAGCACTTCAGGACGAGGAGAGCACCAACCTCGTCGCAGGATTCTTTGTGGCTCGTGGTGAGGACTTTGCTGCAGTTTCTTCTTGTTATACAATCGGTACTCAATATTGTAGATTGAGCAGAGCGAAATTAACAGGAAGTATTAAGATCTTGCTAAAGCGTGACTTTAGCTTCGCTTGGTTGCGAGGGCGTTACCCTGGCTTGGCTGGTTCTGTAACCGTTGTGGTCGCTGTACTACAGTCAGCTTCTGAGGAGACTAGGACCGATGTACGTTGACAGAGGGTTTTGGTGACACTGACAGTCGGCTCCTAAGAAAACTAAGACTGGAGTGTGATCACTGGTAAGAGAAAGAAAGGGGTTCTCCGAAGAGACTTGAGAAGTCGTAGAGATTCTTTGATGAAAATGTGTGTTGTGGTACTTCATCGTAGCCTCTATATATAGGCTACCAAGCCATAGTAGTTGGCCTAAACAAATCATGATGGGTTAAGCACTTAAGAACTAATGAAATTGTTAGGTTTAAGCACTTAAACACTAATGGAATTGTTAGGTTTAAGTACTTAAACATTAATGGAATTGTTAGGTTTAAGCACTTAAGAAATCATGGTGGGTTAAGCACTTAAGCACTAATGGAGATGAGCTTAACCATTTTGGGTTCAAACATTGCCTCCCAGACCTCGAAGTCGAAGGTCTTTGCCTTGACTGAAGAGGTCTTGAATCAGCACTGCTCTTATAATGTCATTGCTCCAAAGCCACTATATTGGCTTGACTAAAATTACTTAACTAATTCCATATAGGCCTATAAATAGGCCATAAAGCTTGAATGCCACAATCTGAATTGCCTTTGTCAACTTAATTGATACTTAAGTTGGCCATGGCTTAATTGATGATATGAATGACTTGTAAGAATCGATTGGGTTACTAACAAAAAACCTCTTAGTACTTGAGCAAGTAAAATACTATCCCAGGCTTCCGCTATTTCTATGCATACCTTCTCCTTTGTTTTGGCTTCCTCTTTTTTATCCTCTTCCTTTTTTTTTCTCACTTTCTTCTGTGGTTTTCTCTTTATAATCCGAAATTTTGAGTTCTATGTTTTGTCCACATAAAATTTCTCAAAATTAGGTTTATACGTTCGGAAATATCAAAAGAAAAAATGGGGGATTTGTCTAACGTCCAGAGCCATAAAAGCTATATGCATGATAACTGAGTTTACCATTTTAAGCATACTTTTGATCACTTTCATGACCGTGGTAGATTCCAGTAGCAAGACAGCATTTCTCTTGGCCAGATTCTCTTTGAGGCTTTTCTTCTATCTTACTTTTCCGGAGAAACCCAGAAGCAAAACTGTTTCAAGTCTCTCTCTTTCCTCCAAACTTCGTCTTCCATTTCAGAAGAAATCCAGAAATGGCGCCCAAGAAACCATTCATTATCGATCAGGCAGATGAAATCACCGAGAAAAATGCATTCACCTGGAATTCTCTGGCCACTACTCTCTACAATGGCATTTGCGTTGGCCTTGGGCAACTTGTATTGGATGCGTTATATTGAGCCTCCTTCATGTGTTTTACTTGTACTTGCTGGTAGAGATGCCAGACCCGACAATAGTCTTTTCCAGGTGATACCTTCCTCCCCTTGATGATGGCTTTTTACCTAGCGGCCGGGATCATAGCGAAAGAGCCCTCATGGCCTTTCATCACTCCATCTCCTTCTTGGATATTCGTCTTTCCACCGACCGCATAAGTTACAAGCTCTATGCCCCTAACCACTTTGCTCGCCAATTTGGGTTGGCCCAGTTGGTACCCTAGCCTCTGGTTGATTCTGCCAATTACTACACCTCTTGGCGGAGATTAGCCCCACCTGGGTCTACCCCCTTTCAACGTCGGTTTACTTTGATAGTGATTCCTCCTTGGGTTAGGGTGTTGTACCCCCTCAATGATGTCGATGATGACTACGCTGACTGGTGGAAGAAAGTGTCCGTGAACTGTTGGGACCTATCACATGACGAAACCTTCGCCCGGGTCTTTCGCAGAATGAGTAATCCTGGCCTGGAGAACAGCAAGATTCTTGAGCGCTTCTCCAACCCTGTAGAATAACCCCCGCGACCTTTTCTACCTTCTCACTCATCGTGTCCAGGGATAAAAATCCACAAGCCTGGGGCAACAGTAAGTTTTCGTCTTTCTTCACCATTCCTTTTCCTTGTCTTGATTTTTCCTGCTCTTATTCCTGAGTGTGTATTGCAGTGAGATACATGGAGCAGGACAACCTTTGTTTAGGAAACAAAAGGCAATAGCAGAGGAGACTAATGCGGGAGAGTCTTCTCATAATGAAGATCCCGCTAAGGTAATTAGATTAAGAACGATCCCCATCTTGTATATTTGGTGCTTCCCCCTTTTTGAGTTGTGATTCTTTTCTTGTACAGGCCACTACTATATTTGCTTGCAAACGCGATCAAGCTCAATTAGTCGAAGAGAGTTTCGAAGATGATGAACCTCTGGGAATGTGATTGGTAAACTCTGGCCCCATCTTATCCTATTGAAATTTTAGAATCTGGGCAGGATCTTCACTATGTATCGTTTTGACATGTCAGTTAGAGGATTATTGATCCCTCTCACCTGAGCAAGGCTGGATCCTCAGCCGCTACAGAAGAGCCAACTCTCTCGCTAGTTCAAGCACCAACTAGCCCCGTGGTGCCTCTTCCCTCTCCCACATCTACAGAGCATCCGCAAGGCCCTACCATTATAATATTGATTTCCAATGATGACTCCCCGGAGCATGAAACTTGGAAAGCCACTTTGAGGCTTCTGCTGCTTATGAGGAACTAATGGCGGCACTAGAGGTCCAAGAGGTGAATGAATCGGGGCCTCTCCCTCTGGGTGACCATGTACCAAATATCGTCCTGATAGCTCGAGAGATAAGCCACTGTTGGCCAATGCTATCCATTTCCCTTTAGATCCAAACCTGTTCTCTGACATTTCTAAACCTGACCAGGATTCTTTTCGTACCGAGGGAGGTGGTCAGTGACGCCGAAGACTTGGCCAGCGGGACGTACATCCCAGGTTTGGGGAATGAGGTGAGCAGTGGTTGTGGTCTCTTGATTTCGAAAATACACGAGGCAAGCGTTGAGGCCGAAGGTTCTGCTCTCGGAGCTGCTTATCTCCAACACTCCACTGATGAACCTCGCATTGAATTTCCTAAGTCCCCTGTGGCTGAGATGTCGGACTAGGCTCAGGATGTTGTTGCTGAAGGTGTAGACGAAGATGCAAGAGTTGAAGAACCCATTGGCCCTCTAGAGTTGGTGACTTATGATCGTGCTGCGAATCCTCCACCGCCTCCTCCCACTAGGCTTGAAAGGTTTGCTCGAATCCTTAAGGAAACTCCTCCTACCATTGCTGAACTAGCGAGGACAGAGCTTCGAAACCTTTTGGGATAGCGGCGGTTAGGGCCTGAAGAACTCCCCAGGATCTGGGAAGCCATTATGTTCCTTCATTGAGAACGTACAGTCAATCCAACTCAGCTCGACACTATAGAGAAGTTGTTGAAAGATCTCAACGTGGCGCGCGCTCGCCAATCTACCGAGGAGGCTCAAGCTCGTGCAGCCCGCGTGGTATGGAATAACCTTGCTAGTCAGATGGAGACTCGTCGTGGTGCCTTGATTGATCAGACCACTCTCATAGAGGAGCTAAGGCTCCAAAAGTTAGACTTAGAAGCCCATATCCGACATCTCCAAGCTTGTTTGACCCATTTGAACAACGAGCATCTAACTTTTTGCCAAGCGGGAGAACTGCTTTCGAAACTAACTCTCCTTCACTGTAACTCCTTCCCAGCATCCGCTTGTCATATCCGCGAGCTACTCGCTGCTTTTCCATGACCAAACTATCTAAAGCCTCCGAGCGCTTTTCGCCAAGGTCTTCATGTTCCTGCCACATAGCCTGAATGTAGTCTTCTACAATGAAATGATGCTGCTCTTGAACTCGTAATGATTGGACGTTGACTTCCAAAGGCAGGACTGCATCATGGCCAAACATCAAAGCATAAGGTGTTGTCGCAGTGGGATTCCGCTTCGATGTGCGGTAGGCCCAAAGAGCCTCATAAAGGGTCTCATGCCATTATCGCTGATTAGCTTCTAGCATTTTCTTTAACAAAGTGATGATGATTTTGTTGCTAGGCTCCGCGTGACCGTTAGACTATGCATAATAAGGACTGGAATGGACGAACTGTATTCCCCATTCCTTTGCCAATTTATTAACTTCACCACCTGTGAAAGCTGCCCCCCGGTCTGAAACGAAAACTTCTGGAATACTAATCTTCATATGATGTTCCTGAACAAGAATTGTCGTAATGTACCACCAGATGCTTCCTTCAAAGGTTCTACTTCGACCCATTTTGTAAAGAAATTGGTAGCCACGGTGATAAACTTGTGCTGAAGCGATGAATGCGAGTGAATCATCCCAATTAAGTCCAGCGCCTATCCTCTTGCGGGCCAAGGTTTTATAATGGGCTGCATTGGGACATTGGGGATATGTTGGACCGGCTCATGAGCTAGGCAATCCAAGTAACCCTTCGCGAATGCGATGCAATCTTTCAAAATACTTGGCCAGAAATATCCATGTCTCCTGAGCAACCAACGCATTTTTGGACCTGCCTGGTGAGCCCTGCAGATACTAGCATGTATTTCCCGCATGAGCTGTTTTACTTCACCGCCGTATACACATTTGAAATCTATGCCATCTTCCCTTCGCCTACGATGTTCATCGTTCCCAAGAAACTAATTAAGAGCAAGGTAGCAGATCCTCTTGTCAGTGGGCTGATCAGGATTTTTGAGATAGTTGATCAAGGGGACCCGCCGCCAATCCACATCAATGGAATCTAAGGTTGCTACCGCGGCATCCTCTGGTGGATCTTTTCTTGCCATCCAGGAAGGGAGTGTTCAGCGTTCCACTTTCAGAATTCGGTCGCGAATGCCATACTTCAAAGTTATCCCCGTTGCCAACTCCAGCGGAATTTCGTTCGCGCGGAATATGCTTAAGGTCCGCATCATCAAATTGGTCGAGTAATTCCAAAGCTCTATCCCAATATGAGGCCAGTGCAAAACTAGTGCATTTAAACTTTTCGCGTAGCAGATTGATTTCTAGAACCGAATCAATAAGTATTTGTACAGCCTTGACTCCTATTTCTAAGAGCACTTCCAAGCTAATGATTAAGGCCTTATATTCCGCTTGGTTATTGGTGCATTGATACTCCAACTGAAAAAAGTATGAAAAATGATCTCCGGACGGGTTTTCCAGGGCAATGCCTGCTCCGACCAGGGTATCTGTTCTTGAACTATTGAAGTACAATACCCAAGATTGTAGCATAATAGCTGCCAATGAATTCTCATAGATCTCCCGGCTGGGTATTCCACACAGGTCTTCCAAAGAATTCACGGCGACTTCAAGTTCGTGAATTTCACTAGTATCCAGCATTGGATGATGCTCTAGAAAGTCCACGATGGCTTGGCCCTTCACCACTTTTTGGGGAACATACTGCAAAGATAACTCTGAAAGAGCCAAAACCCATTTGCCAATCCGGCCCCTAAGAATGGGTCGCGACAACATGTATGTAGTGATTCTGGGCAATTATACATGTAGTGAATGACAACACGTAGTGGCGAAGTTTACATGCAGAGAAATACAACGTTAGACAAAGCTTTTCCATTGGTGTGTACCTGGTTTCCCAATCCGTAAACATTCTACTTAGGTAAAAAATGGCATGTTCCACTCCTGCTTCATCGTTCTACGCTAATAAGCTGCCAATTGAAGCCTCTGCAGCTGAAATGTAGAGCTTCAGTGGGTAACCTGGCATTGGAGGAACAAGAACCAGTGGATTTACTAGATAGGCCTTTATGTTGTTAAAGGCCTCCTGATGTTTTGTCTCCCACACAAATTATGTCTGCCCTTCTAGCTTCAAGAGGGAGGAGAAAGGCTGAATCTTGTCAGCGGAGTTGGAGATAAACCTCCACAAGAAATTGATCTTTCCTAACAGCCTTTGCAGCACCTTCTTCGTCCTCGAGGGCAAAGTATTGACCACTGCTTTAGCTTTATCCTCGAATACTTTGATGCCCTTCTGATGTACAATAAATCCTAGGAAATCGGCTGCTTGAACTCCAAATAGACATTTCGCGGGGTTCATCCTCAGCTTGTGTATTCACATGCCCTCGAAAACCTTTCGCAAATCCGCAATGTGGTTTCCCTACTGCGCACCTAGATTTGACAACCACATCATCAATGTAAACCTCTAAAATCTTTCCCAGGATATCATGGAAGATTAGGTTCATTGCTCGCTGGTATGTGGTCCCCGCATTTTTCAAACCGAAAGGCATGGCTACGTTTTCGAAAATTCTCGCGAAGCCTGGACATCTGAAAGCAGTTTTTTTTCTATCCTCTTCTGCCACTAGAATCTTATGATAACCGGCAGTTCCGTCCATGAAGGATAGGCGTTCATGATCAGCTACTGTATCTACCAACATATACGCGACCGGCATGGGGTAAACGTCTTAGGAAGTGGCATTATAGAGGTTGCGGTAATCGATGCATACCCTTATTTTGCCATTCTTCTTTCAAACTAGGACGACATTAGATAGCCACTTATTGTACTTGGCGACCTTGATGATTCCTAATTTATGCATCTTCTCGACTTCTTCCTTAACCAAAACCTAAGTTTTCGAATTCATCCGCCTAGATTCCTGTCTGACCGGATTTTGATCTGGGATAGTCGGCAGTTTATGGCAGACCAAGTCAGAAGATAAACCTTGCATATCTTTATATCTCTCTGTGAAACAGTCTTTATACTCCTGTAATAAGTCGATGAGCCTCTGTTTTTCTTTGGGCTCTAAGTTTGCACTGATTGCCACTTCCATTGGCTCGGTTGCAGTCCTTAAGTTCACCTTCTCTATAGGATCCCCTCCTCTAACGATGCTAGGGCCAGTCGTATGGGCTCCTTTTCCTCCTCATGATCGGAGAGATCCTCATCAACGTATTCCAATGTTGCCACTTGTGCGTAGGCCTCTTTTTCAATTAAATATGAAGATAATCTATCATATAAAAAATGAAAGGCATGTAGCTCTTCCTTTAAGAGGTTTTGATCCATCAATTAGGACCTGGAGTTTGTACGGCATGTCCGGGCCTTTCGAGGTCGCCCTTCACGACCGGGAGCCCCTATTATGCAGGCCTTCACCCCTGTGCGGCAGCCCTTGTCGTCAATTCCTCGGACCTGTAGCGGAGAAATAAGTTCTAAATAGTACCTTGCGTCCACGTAGACTGCGGAGACTGAGAAAAGTCACGGATTTGCTTTGACTATTGCCGCCTTATCCGCGACTCTGTCCCATATGATCAGCTCCTGATGAAGGCTGGATGGGACACAATAACTCCGGTGGATCCAGTGGCGGCCCAGAATTGCGCTATATGTCGCATGACAGTCTGTGATGAAGAAGGCCTAAACCCCTTCTACTGGACCCACCTTGACTTGTAGGAAGATCAAACCCAATGTTTTGGTCACAGTCCCAGCGAAGTTCTTCAGTGTCAAGGATGTGGATTGGATCTTCTCTTTCTTGATTCCTAGCATCTACATGGTTCTGGTGGTCAAGACGTTGATTACAGCGCCCATGTGTATCATGATTTTGCCAACCTTAGTGTTGTTCGTATCAACGGTGATATATAATGGCCTCATGTGTTGCGCCATTGCTGGTGTCGGCTTGCTGAAACCTATGTGCTGATCTCTCACGTCAGTTTCTGTAGCCTCTGCTACTTCAGCCTCCTTTGGCGTAGGTTTCTTAGCAAGAGATGATGCCGCTGAGGTGATCTTGAGTGATGGTTTTTCAGATGATTCGCCTTCCTCCGCTTGACATTCCTGAGCTGCCACCGGCAAGGCATATCTTAATGACAGGACATATACCATGTTACAAGCAACGTGTGGCATGTCCGCCTCTTCTGATTCGACCACTGGGGAGCTCAAGTCAACTTCCTCTGTGAACTTGCTTGCAATGTAAGCCGCCAACGATCCTTCTTCTTGGACCATGACCTGCTCCTACTGATCTGCTGCGAAAGGACATCCCCTCTTCGGTGGCCCCTGCTTCACTGATGAGGCCTATTCGGGTTTCACGACCACTATGCTTTGAACCTTCTTAGGCCTCCACTACACAGCCACGGACCTATTGTCTTTGCCCCCTAGCCTGTCAAAGATCAAAGGCTGCGTACCTTGTTCCTTGTGGGATATCCTTCACCAGACACTGATTTTACAAGCTGGCAGCAATTCTCGCCTCACGGGAACTCAGGTTTTCTCCTTATTGTCCTTCCTACTATCGCTGGTTCTTGAACCCCGTTGCGGTATTTCAGGATGCCGCTGATCCCGTGGGGTGACGAACTTTTTGGAGGTCAATGCCTCCACCTATCTCTGGTACTCTTCTGGAGATTTCACTAGCTGCGATGGTTTAATCAACCCCTGGTCCAGCGCTTCCAAGGTTCACCTTGCTTCTCCAAACCTCTGCTGGAGTTTTCTCTTCCTTGAAGAGCTCATTTCCACTGCCTTGCCCTTCTTCTGTGTATACCATCTCCCTTCCTTGATAGTGGACGTCGACGCCGGAGGAATATACGGTCTGGTCATAACGTCTGACCGCTCGTTTACTCTTTCTTCTTCCCTCGCAACCTTCAATTTCTTGAACAAGTTAGAGTCCCTTGGAGAAGAAGTTCCTGACCCAGTGTGCATTCTCAGACTACCTAGTTGGAAGCTTCTAGAATGTGCTGGTAACGTCATTGGTTGGTAAAGTACCAAAGCGAACGGTATGTTCTTCCTCTTCATTCAACGCCTGGATATCACATTCCTCCTTATACCTTGAACATAGCATGACAGGTGGTGCAGGCTTTGATCTCCGCTTTGCAGACTGCTCCGTCACCTTTTCTAAGTCCCTAATGGTACGATCTGGGCTCAGCCTCTGTTGATCCTTTGTGTCCCAAACTACGTCAGTCATGTTGACTCCAGTGTCTGGGAAAGGATCCAAATCTACCAGTGTCACCGCTATTGCTAGCGCTTTAACCTATAAGCTACCATTATTCAACCAGATCTGAATCTGATCCTTCAACCTAACACAGTCGACTGAGTTGTGATTCCACAAATTATGGAGCTTACAGTATTTCTTCCCCCTTAACTGCTCCGGTTTGGGGAATGGTCCGAAGTCGGTCTTCACCATCTTTGCGGCGATCATCTAATCTAAGATCTCATAAGCTTTATTCTCATCATAGGTGTAACTTGCGAATTCAAGTTTGGTAAAGACCACCGACTTGAGTTTCATTGGCTCTTTACACAGCTTCAATTACTTTAGCGTTGATGCCTTCTTCCCGGTGAGCTTGAGCGCTGCTACCTCGTCCTCCTCGGACTCTTCAGCCTCTGCCAGGCTAGATTCCTCGCTCTTATAGTAAGGATCATAGGAACCTGAGTAGTGGTTCACTGCTGCCACAATCCTCTGTTTCCCCGGAATGTATGTTGCTTTGGAGGAGTTCTTCATAGCGTCCATTTCTCTAAGCAAATGCTCAAAGCTTCCTACCTCTGTGATCAGTTCCCCCATAGATTTGAACATGCTTCCATGCTGCTTTTTGCGTTGGCAAGACTCTAAGCCTTTGATTGCCAACTTTACCAGCTCTTTCTCCAGAAGAATCACGTTCAGCTGCCCTTTTTGGATTTGGAAACGCTGAAGGTATGCAACAGTGAATTCAGTTGGCTGCTGAGCCATTAATAAGTGAAGCCAGATCTACCTCCGGCTCGATAGTCCCGAAGGTTTCCTTGAACAGCTTTTCCATTGTGGGCCAACTCGCGACAGATCTTGGTTGCAGCTTAGTGAACCAGGTGAAGGTAGACCTGACAAAGAAGTGGCAAAGAAGTTGTCATCGTTCTGGTACTGGCCACACTGTACTCGAAACTTGACCAAATGGGCCGCTGCATTTTTGACCTCATCTCCCGAGAAAGTACTCGAAACCTGATCATTGCTTCTACCTCCTCTCGCTTTATATATCCCATATCAGGAGGAGGAGGTGGATGAATCACTGTGTCATTAGCTTGCCAGATTAGAGGTGGCGCCTGTGTCAGCGGTGGCGCATGTGATGCCTGGTTAACCAAAGATATGTCCGCTCCAGGGGTTGTTTTGGGTTGGGTGGACATCTGCGATGTAAAACTCACTACTAGCTGACCCTTTGTGGCCGCGGTGATCTTTGCTTGACTTCCAGCCTGTTGGCTCGTTAGACGCTGGTCATGATATGCATATTCAACTCTGTCGTTGTTGTACTGAGGAGACGGGATATTGTAAACAAGGGCTCCCTCATTGATTTTCAAACTCCTGGTCCCTTGCTTGATGGATGGCGTGGTGTTATTCTTTCCGCCCTTTGTGGGAGTAGTCTCCTTACCCCTGACTGATGCGGCAGTTGCAGTTAGAGTGGATGTGGCCGTGCTGCCGTCACTAGCTTTTTCTCGAGCATTTGGTAGCATGTACTTGCCTGACCCTGTAGGCTGGCCAAGGGACCCTAGAAGGTATTGGGGTCCCCTAACACCTTATTCAGAACCTCTCTTGCCTGATCCATCTCAGCTTTTTGCATGGGAACTTGGATCGCGGTATTGGATCCCTCACTGTGAATAGCCGTGACTTCTGTGAGAATGACCTTAGTCTGCGCAACTTGGGTATTTATCAAGGTCACGAGCTGTTCATGTTGCTCCTGCGCTTGTCGTGACGTGTGGTCTATATGCCCTTGCAACAACTCTATATTGCACTCCATCTCCAGCCTGACTTTCATTATCAGATTGTTGGACATCCATCGCTACTCCTAGAATCTTTTAGCCGTCTTTGCCCAGAATGTACTATTGTTTTTTCGCACGATGTTAAGTTTCTCTTCTAGGCTAGAGTTTTCCGAGATAGGGATGGGTACAAAAACATCCGCTGTCACCTCGTCCTCAGCCACCCTGGTGGTATCAGACGCTCCTCCGACCTCATTAGGCTGGGCGATGAGAACTACCTCGCCCTCAATAGCGGGCTATTAACTTTCTCCCCATTCGGTCGTCATCTCTGTTGATGGCATGTGGAGAGAAAATCTTTGAATTACTAATTCTTCTGAAAGACCACGATAGTTTGCACGCGAGTGCGATCTGTAACTAGAGGTCTGGTGTTTCAGGCAGTTGACGTAAACTTTTTAGTAAAGGTTATCATATGACTTCCCAATGGTGAATATCTGGCAGAATGCTGTATTGTACGTCCCACCGGGTGTGCCAAAATGTTTGGCTCCAGTTTTGCTGCAGCTAGTCAACAGTCTCTTTTCTTGCTCAGCTCCTGAGAAGACTAGGACTGGAGTGTGATCACCGGTAAGAGAAAGAGAGGGGTTCTTCGGAGAGACTTGAGAAGTCATAGAGATTCTTTGATGAAAATGTGTGTTGTGGTACTTCGTCATTGCCTCTGTATATAGGCTTCCAAGCCATAGTGGTTGGCCTTAAACAAATCATGATGGGTTAAGCACTTAAGCACTAATGGAATTGTTAGGTTTAAGCACTTAAAAACTAATGGAATTGTTAGGTTTAAGCACTTAAACACTAATGAAATTGTTAGGTTTAAACACTTAAGGAATCATGGTGGGTTAAGCACTTAAGCACCAACAGAGATGAGCTTAACCATTTTAGGTTCAAACAGTGCCAACGGGTCGGGAATTATAATTCTTCACAAGGATGTTGTCATGCTTTTTAGCAACACACATAGCTGTGATCAGCTCATAAAACCTTGTGATCCTTCTCGCATTTACTTCAATATGATAGATCTTAGAAACAATCAGTGCAGAGACGGGAAAGTAGAGAGGGTCTTCTCAATCAATTAAGCTTTTGTGATAGTCTTTCCACAAAAGTGCATCAAGGTTCTGATGCAGAGAGCTTCCGAATTGAACTCCATAACAGTCTTGTAATTAGATAAACGGAGATTGTGCTATTGCACTTCCAAAAGGAGTCACAAACGTTCCCAAAACGTTCTTGAAGCGTAACCCATAGGTTTCTGGCACTATCTTCATTCATATAATCAAGTTGAAGTGATTCGTCCATATGGCGCGTAATCAGATAGAGCGCCCTGGCGTTGTTTGTTGCAGCCATAGGTGGGACATTTTGCGCGATCACATCAGGATTAGGCACTTGGATCGATGCTAAGATCCCTTGGGCTGTCAGATGATTCTGGACATCATGAACCCATTTATGATATCCAACACCCGTTGAGTTCAATGGAGCGAAATCGAGCTTGTTCAAGTTTGACATCCTAAAAAGGGAAACAAGAACAAGTTAGTTTCGGAGCTCAAAAGCTTCCAAGAAAAACAAAATAAATTTATGAGCGTAATTCACTGCCAAGAAATTGATTTCTAAGAATTTGTTGGATTAGACAGAAACAATGTTTATAAATGGTTGGTAAGTTGTGATTCCAACATTATAAAAGTCATGGGTTCGATGCTCATTGGTATATGTAAGAATGAGTGGGCTAAAGGTTTCTTTTTTTTATTGGAAAAAAAAATCCCTTACTTAGATAAAAAATAAAATAAAATAAAATCTTTATTGCTGGCGAGGCCGAGGATACACAGGCGTCGTGCAGGGACTGCTAGAGTTGGGCTGCTTAAGCTAGGTGTTGGGCGCTGGTGTGCAGGGCTGGAGGAGTGCAGTAGGCGAGCAGCGTGGTCGACAGTGAGGCAGCGAGAGAAGCGTAAGGGTGCTGGGTATGCTGGGGCCGCGGCTAGCTGCTGGGCGTCGTAGTTTGCTTGTTGTGCTATGTGTGCAGACGAGGGCAGAAGGCGCATGCGAGGATAGGGAGGAGGAGGCAGAAGCGTTGTTGCAGGTGCTAGTCCAGCTAGGCAGAGGTTGTGCGAGGCTAGGCAGCAGGGTGAGGCTGGACGTGGGTGCGGGGTTGCGTGCATTGCAGGAGCGCGGAGCAGCGAGCTAGTAGTAGACTAGGCGGCTGAATTTGACTTTTTATTTTTTTTTCCTTTTCTTTTCTGTTTTCAAACTAGGGCTAGAAGCTCGTGCTAATAACGTATTTAAGAAAATATGATTTGGGAAGAATCATTTTGTATTTCATTCACAATAAAGACCTCTATAAAGAGGTTTACATAGATGTTTGCTTGGAATACAGAATCCTACTAGAATTAATACAAGATAGCATATTAGAGCCCTATTACAATTAGGCTACACAACCTCGTTTGGTAGGGGCACATTAAAACTCAAATCTTCTGCAACATCTCGAGTTTTAGTCACACAACAAAAGAAAAAGAAAAAACAAAAACGATAGACTTCATAAGCTAGACGGAACCATTCACATGAAACGTCATAAGAAACACTTATTACTAGCACTAAAGATGCAAATTTCAGTACAGGGGGGAATATATAACTATAAGGCCTGACTTCTTCTGTACAAGATAGAAAAATAACCAAGGCGGGAATAAGAAACTAGGAATTGACTAGGGGTCGTCAACGGGCCGGGCCGAGTTAAATTTTTTAATAATGGCGGGCCGGGCCGGGCCGGACTTTATTAAAAATCGAAGGATCCAAGCCCGTCCATATAAAGCGGGTCTTGCGGGCTTTTCCGGGCCGGGCCGGGCTTGGCCTTGCGGGCTTTTTCGGGCCGGGCCTTGCGGGCTTTATTTATAAATAAATATTTAAAGACGCAAATATTTTTTTTTTAATCAAGTTTTGGAAATTCATTGGATAATGATCAAATACAACCAAAGATAATAGATCTATATTGTACCAAAAAAATCTATATTTATATATAGATACTAATTTATTGATAATTAAATTTTTAAAGACACTAAATTTTTATAAATTTATATTAATACATCATACACTCCAAATAGCAACATATAGCAATTCAAAGAAAATGAGAAAACCGACCGTTGGATGTGATTATTACAATAAATTATACGTGTGGTTAAAAATTTAGTCAATTTCACCGTAGTTTCGAACTCAATCGGATTAGTCAACCGTAGTCACTTGCATGTTTTCTTGGTTGACTGATGGCGTGATAACCGCAAAAATTGCTTATTTTTTTACATCACGTTTGTAAATATTTCATCGATGGATGTGAGTGGACATAAGATAAAAATTTCAATTTTAATTACAAATACATTGACCAATACCAATTTGCCTCTTAAAGTTGTATGACTTGTACATTGCATTTAAATTGTTGAGGTTCATTCTAAAGCAAACATGTAGTGGAAAATGAATTTGAAAAAACCAACCGTTTGATGGAGAGACTGTAATATTTTATGGTGGTTGTAAAAAATCCAGCTAATTTGGTTTTCGTTTCGAATTCGATCAACTAGGTCAAACCTAGTTACTCTTATAAACCTATATTTATATATCACACACTCCAAAGAGCAACCTCTATCAATTCAAAGAAAATGGGAAAACTGACCGTTGGATGTGATTATTATAATAAATTATGAGTGTGGTTAAAAATTTAGTCAATTTTACCATAGTTTCAAACCCGATCGGATTGGTCAACCGTAGTTGCTTGTATGTTTTCTTGATTGACCGATGGCTTGATAACCGCAAAACATGCTTATTTTTTCACATCATATCTGTAAATATCCTATCGATGGATGTACGTGTACATAAGATAAAAATTTCAATTTTATTACAAAGACGTTGCCCTATATCAATTTGTCACTTAAAGTTATATGACTTGTACATTGCATTTAAAACTATTGATGTCCATTCTAAAGCAACCATGAAGTGGAAGATGAATTTGGAGAAACCAACCGTTCGATGGAGAGATTGTAATGTTTTATTGTGGCTGTAAAAAATCCAGCCAATTTAGTTCTCGTTTCGAATTCGATCAACTAGGTCAAACTTAGTTACTATTATAAACCTATATTTATATATCATACACTCCAAAGAGCAACCTCTATCAATTCAAAGAAAATGGGAAAACCGACCGTTGGATTTGATTATTACAATAAATTATGAGTGTGGTTACAAATTTAGTCAATTTCACCATAGTTTTAAACCCGATCGGATTGGTCAACCGTAGTCGCTTGTATGCTTTCTTGATTGACCGGTGGCGTGATGACCGCAAAACTTGCTTATTTTTTTACATCACGTTTGTAAATATTTCATTGATAGATGTGCATGGATATAAGATAAAAATTTCAATTTTAATTACAAATACATTGACCTATACCAACTTGCCTCTTAAAGTTGTATGACTTATATATTACATTTAAATTGTTGAGGTTCATTATAAAACAACCATGAAGTGGAAAATGAATTTGGAAAAACCAACCGTTTGATAGAGAGATTGTAATATTTTATAGTGGTTGTAAAAAATAAAGCCAATTTGGTTCTCGTTTCGAATTCGATCAACTAGGTCAAACCTAGTTACTCTTATAAACCTATATTTATATATCACACACTCCAAAGAGCAACCTCTATCAATTCAAAGAAAATGGGAAAAACGACCGTTGGATGTGATTATTATAATAAATTATGAGTGTGGTTAAAAATTTAGTCAATTTCACCATAGTTTCAAACCCGATCGGATTGGTCAACCGTAGTCGCTTGTATGTTTTTTTGATTGACCGATGGCTTGATAACCGCAAAACATGCTTATTTTTTCACATCATATCTGTAAATATCCTATCGATAGATGTACGTGTACATAAGATAAAAATTTCAATTTTATTACAAAGACGTTGCCCTATATCAATTTGTCACCTAAAGTTATATGACTTGTACATTGCATTTAAAACTATTGATGTCCATTCTAAAGCAACCATGAAGTGGAAGATGAATTTGGAGAAACCAACCGTTCGATGGAGAGATTGTAATGTTTTATAGTGGCTGTAAAAAATCTAATCAATTTAGTTCTCGTTTCAAATTCGATCAACTAGGTCAAACTTAGTTACTATTATAAACCTATATTTATATATCATACACTCCAAAAAACAACCTCTATAAATTCAAATAAAATGAAAAAACCGACCGTTGAATGTGATTATTACAACAAATTATGAGTGTGGTAAAAAAATTAACTAATTTCATCATATTTTCAAATCCGATCTAATTGATCAACCGTTGTCACTTGTTTTTTAGAATATATATGCACATATTTACTATAAAAATATGAGAATTTCCACACACACACATATATATATATATATATATAAATATAAACACACACATACACACAGTTATATATATATATATATATATATATATATATAAACACACACAGTGCACACACATATCTATATATATATATATATATATATATATATATATATCTATATATATATATAAGCACACACACATATCTATTATATATATATATATGTATATATATATATATATATAAACATACACACATACACATATATATTAATATATATCTATATATATATATATATATATAATCACAAACACACACAAATATATATAATATATAAAAAATAGTTTACGGGCTTGTACGGGCCGGGCCTATGCGGGTTTTTACGGGCCGGGTCTAGCGGGCTTTTGACGGGCCGGGGCCTATGGGCCGGGCCGGGTTTTTACGGGCTTTTTAGCGGGCCTCCATCGGCCCACCGAGGCGGGCTTTTGCGGGCTTTTTGACGGGCCGGGCCAGGCTGTTGGCCCTCTGGGCCGGCAGGCCTCCATCGGCCCACTTGATCCGCGGGCTTTTTGATGAGGCCTAGAATTGACCCAAGATACAAGCATTTCTGAGTTTCTATTTTCTTTTTTTGGTTTTTGACGGGCCAAGGTATGGACTGATGTGGTAACAGTAGAGTACTAATCTGCTATTTGTACTCCAGAAGTGGCAAGCTTCTTCTCTTTACAAGCATTAACGTCAACACCACTGCTTTGCCAGTTATCCTCAATGCTTCGCCCCATAAACTGAAGACTGCATTCCATATTTCTTAAATTCTCCCACTTTTTCTGTTAGTGACCTTTGTTCAAACCCAGAATATATCTTAGAATTGAGCAACGCATGAGTCCTCTATCTGGTCTCAGATTCAAACAGCGGCTAGCCTACCCATGTATGCATCATTTGTTAAGCCAGCTAATGGCATTTCAGCAACCTAGGAAGGCCATTGCATATAAGAATACCTGTTCGTTCACACCCTGTTTCTATCTCTGAGAAATAATAACAATCCACTCTTCCGACAATCAGAGAGCGCTCTAATAACCAGCCAGTGGTGGTGACCATTATTTACTCCTCCGTGATCATGTTAAATGTTTGTCTGTCAACCAACTGTACATAAATTTGCTGCTCTACTTCATATTCTTCATATAATTTACTTGAAAGTATAGAAATTAGCCTCCTTCACTATCCATAGTTGCTGATTCGTGACACACAAGACATAGATTTCGATCAACATCAAGTCAAAACTATCTTGTGTTCCCTGGCTCCACTCTTGCAGAGCTATAACGGAGTCTTGTCATGCTGATGAGAGGATTTAGAGTGTTCTCTAAACCAACCTGTACCTTATAGCAGGGTTTATAGTAAGGATGAGTCCCCAAACCACCCAAAGCACTTTAACAGTAACTGCAAGATGGCAAATACAGAAACAGAGACTTTTGGGATACCAAGCAGCAGGGCAGATGCGCGTGGTCAATCCCACTTCTGCAGCCAGCAGAAACCTTGAATGGAGCATAATTAGGTCAGAATGTAGTCAATGTACTTGCACGTATTTAAGAGAAGAATTCACGTTCAAACTTGAAAATCCCTTGCAAGTTGTTCATCTTCATTGGATTGAACTTTGGCAAACAACATTGTTGTTTGACTGAACTAGTTTGGCAGGTTCTTCATCATCAACCTTTTGTTGAAATTCACACCCTCAAGCAGCATTACACAATCCCAAATCACAACCTTCTGCAGCCAGATTTTCTGAAAGCTTCCCAATTGATTAGCTGACAATATCACCTTCCCCAAAATGTTTATTTCTGGTTGGATAGACAATTTACTCCCCAAACCAAGTAGTCTTTCTGGCCAATTTTCCCAGCTGTTTTAATTGATCAATGAGAACCTTTTAATAGTTCTATAACATTTTCCTTCAAGATTGAGGAAAGAGGTTGATTTTGCAGATGACCATGTGTTGGAGAAAACCTCTCTGACACTGGCAAGAAATTACCAAGTAAACTCTAAATGATGGGAAATTGGTTACAAGGAACTCTAGCAAGGGGATACTTACCCCAAATGTCCCACGATTCCTCATATAAAATGCACCATCTTTAGACTGAAATCAATTCAAATGACTTCTTTTTAGAACGACCACAATTTGAATGCAGGAGTATTTTGTTACAGCACTGTCTTGATAGTTTCTTGGATAAACTCAGTTTCATGCCTACAACCAAGAAAGAAAGTAATCATCAGGCGAGGTTTATAGGACAAAGAAAGTAATCATCAGGCGAGGTTTATAGGACAAATGAACTCAACAATTAATCATGCAAGAATACCTATAGCCATACTGGGTCATTGTGTAAAGGCAGCTACCCACCATTGCACTATGAGTGCTTTTTTGAAGGCTTCATCATAGGCCTTCTTTGTTTTCTGGGATGGGAGTAGGATGGATGCACGTAATAAAATTCATCCACGCACCAGATAGAAGAAGCATAGTTTAACAATATGACAGTGAAGGAAATCCATGTTCTTCTAAAGAGCTCGAGTTTTGGAAAAAGAGTTCAGCCTTTCAAGTTTTGGAAAATTCCCGCAGGGAAAATGAAATAAATTTTACTTTTCCATTTTTGCTTATTATTACAGTATCAAATCCTACAAAAGTTCATAGCTCCACAGAAATATGTGCTGCGTTACTAATAAAAGATAAAATATACCATCGAAGATGATGAAATTGGACCAAACAACTATGTTAATTAGTTTTCTATAAGACGTTGACCGTACACAACACTAGGCCTATCTATATATAGTTGTTTTTAAAACTCAATCAGGTAGCTTAGACTATGATGCTCTTTAACTACTCAGAGCTATTATAAACTGATTACAGGCAATTAGTTTTGTCCAAAATACTATGTAAGCAATTTGCCAAACTTTTGGTTGAGAGCAATATTCCACAAAGATAGTAAATACTTGAATACTATTTCACTGATCTAAAAAATTACACAATACCGTATTAAATTTTCTACGTGCATAACAAATGGCAGACAACTACATAAATGGAAAAGAAAGGCGTACCTTGAGAGGGTAATGTAATTAGAGATATAATGCAGATTAATGGGAAGAGGTAGAGAATATAAAAAGGAGAGCAGGAGATCAGCTAAGGAATCAGTTAAACTGAAGACTCTTCTGTTTGACTCTTTTCTTCTTCTGTTCGGGGCAATCCATTAGGAAAGATCCTTAATTAATTTGGTATGGCAAATTAAAGATAATAATCTATTTTAATGTACTTTTATTACAGCATGAAACACTTACGATGCTTATTTTCATAGTTCCTTAGAATGATGCGTTGTATTACTGTTGAAGATAATACACCATTTATATTGAAAATGAGGAAATTGTACCATTGACAAGTGACAACTGTTTTGAATATAATCAGGTTAATTAGTTCCCTATAAGACATCTACAGTCCACGCACCACAAGGCCCTGAGGTCGAATTCAATCGTTTGCCATGATAATCATTTACCCATATCTCTCTTACTAAAATAACCGGGAATCCAGAAATACAAAGTCACATTCCCTGAGGTAAATTAAGCATCTATGGACAAAGCTACTCAAGTAAAGAAAAGAGGAAACAGATGCTTCTTACTTAAACCTGAATAAGCATACACAGTCAAAAATGTAATGATATTGAATTATTGATAGGCATTAGGACCTTATTACCGTAAACATTTCATTAAAAGAAGGAACATATATATATAGTACCTATTGGAATTACAAAATGAGGTAATGGTACTACTTCTAGTCTTCTACTCATTACTCATAGAAAACATATATTAACCGATAGTGAAAATTGCAACAAAAATTCACTTACTATGAATAGAATGTAACCAGCAGAAGGAATATATATGGAAGAGAAGATTTCAAACCCCATAAAAACATCAAGCCGGAGCATCACCAATTTCTTGCAACTCCTTCCTCTTGATATACTCATTCAAAATCGCAAGCCTAGCCGTCTCGAAAGCAAAGTACCCCAATGCCGAAAAGCAGGCACTATGAAGAACCCTCGGCCCCATTCCTCTTGTGAATCCCACCAACCCTTCTTCTTTCAGAATCTGCTTCACCGTCTCCGAAACCCCACTCTGCACAAAAGCAGCCACCTTGTTCACATTCTGGGTCATCAGCCTCGTCTTCACAACATCCAGCGGCGTCGTAATGGAGGCCGAGATAGCTCCGGCCAGCGCCCCGCAAATCACGCTCTGAATGGGCTCCATTTGGGCCTGCTTCGTCTTGCTCAGAACCGCGGCTTTCAAGTACTCGAAAGAAGAGTAGCTCAAAACCCCGGCGGGCAAGTTTCTGAGCAAGGTTGCGGAGTAGCCTGCGTAAAGGCCCAAAACGCCGTCGTTTTCAACGATCTTCAGCAACACCTGCCAGGACCTGCCTCTGGCCCCGGCCTGCATCCGCTGCGTGATGAGCTCCTTGGGCACCATTATGGCCGAAGAGACGATGTTGCCCATGGCGCCGGCGGTGGGAGGGATGAGGATCGGGGGGTAGTTGGGTAATTTGGAGAGGAACGACTTGCCCATCTCGCAGGTGCCGAAGTAGACGGCGGAGGAAGCGGTGGAGCCGACGATGACGGCGGAGATGCCGCTGTAAAACCCCAAAACGCCCTTGCTCTGGAAGGTCTTGAGGACGGCGTCGAAGGCGCTGGCGTAGACTTCGGAGGCGCCTTTGGTCTGGAGCTTGGTCTTGATGGTGTCGAGGGGGTGGAGGCAGAAGTAGGTGAAGGCTCCGGCGATGCCGCCGCCGCCGGCGCCGATGAGGGCCCTCTCGAAGACGGAGAGGTTCTTCATTATGGACTTGGCCTTGGGCGGGCGGGTGTCGGAGGCCCATTTGGTGGTGGTGGTAGTGGAGGCGAAGAATGGGATGTGAGATGTGGTTGGGGAGGCGAAGTGGGTGAAGAGGTTGTGGAAGTCATCGGAGGTTTGAGAGTGGTGGCGGTGGTGGTGGTGGTGGTCTGGGTTTGGAGAGGGGAGGCCCAGAGAGGCGGAGAGTCTGCTCTCCATGGCTGGGACTCGATTTTCCTTCTCTATCTTGGTGTCATCTTAAGCACCATGGAAATGGGATAGCTACGGTGTCGTTTCTGTTGCTGTACGGAGTGCAAGGTGTGTTTTTAGGCTAAACCCAAGAGCGTAATTAGATGTTGTTAGTGGACTTGTGATGGCCATATATGGGCCGATATTTTGGTTTTGTTGATCCGAATTTATTTTGCAAAAGAAATAGGGAAGAGCCTTCTAATTTCTGTGCTGGTTTACAATCGAGTGGAGCGGACATGTTCATCATCTATTGACAAATTCTTTTGAGAGGTCTCAAATAGCCGCGAGCTGTCCCAAACCATCAAACAAAACTCCATATATTGACCGTCACCACGATGAAAGAAAACTCTATATGGCCCTAAAAACGCAACTCCAAAGTTGAGACTCACGGTTGCTAGTTGAGAGAAAACCGAGCAACGTACTAACTCATTGTTGGTGGCTCCAATGGTTATTTTTCCAGAAGTTCACAAGTTGTTTCCCAACACATTCATACTTTTTCTAAAATTAATTACTAGATCATTGACGTAACATCCGATTAAGATCAAGTCAGGATTCAATAAAAGAGAATGATATACCTCCCCACGAATATACCCTCGTAAGCAATGAGGCCTAATCACTTGATGCCAAGGTTATATATTTTCTTGGTCAATGTGTTTTATACATATTAACATTAACAAAAGCTCAACAGTTCTGTTTGCTAATGAAAAAGAATCAATGGACGAAAAATATGTGTTACGAATTATGTTAGAAACCACATAATATGTGGTACGCACTAGCAGATAGATAGTGTGGGAGCTGCTGCATCATTAAAATCATACAATGGTAATTAAAGTGGAGAATACATATGGTTGATCGATTTAAATGGTGGTGTATTAAGTTCACCATGTGGCATGGATTTCACACACATGCGTTTCTCTATGTGAGAACAAAGAAATCCTTCCATGCGGCACTGTTCAAGTATTATAACTTTCCGAGTCTTATTTTGTCATGTGTACATGTATAGTGAGAGAGAATTCTAACTAATATGTTATACGTTTCACATGTACCTATCCTTTTATTAATGTTTGAATTCTAATAATTGTTTAGCATAACATCGTGTCATGTTTTGAATTTTTCAAATACATGATAAAGAAATTTGGCTATCCAACATAAAATCAATTCAAAATTAATAGATCGTGAAATCAACACACGTACCAATTTAGAACAACACTTCATATTCTCACTGTCCAACTTATTAGCATTTCATGTTAAATAATTAGCATGGTTTGCTGCCCGGCTAATTACTCATAGCTCGTCAATATTGTCCTCCTTGCCTCGATCTGCAAAATGTGCATGATAGGAGGGAAATATAGACTCATTTTCTAGTGTTTCCAAGAACAACGAAATAATTCACTATCATTAAGTTGGTGTCGGTGATTCTCATCACATACAACATATATACTTTCATTATCAGTGATCGTGCACCTACTACACGTTCGATCGAGCCATGTACCAGAGAAAACCAGTGTGAGCATTTCGTATCAAGTAGCCCCAAGTCACAACCCTAACGGCCTACCATTATTGTAGGCACCTTTTAATCTATAGCTAATTAGTCTCCTAAATAGGAAACAAATAACAGTATTTAATCTAAAATTCATATCCTAATAAGCTTACTTTGTTAGGATTGGATCTTGGGAATGAATTCTAACTACACATAGGTCTCAAATAGGTTGGCTTACTCAAGTTTTTTTTTAAAAAATATTTGTCAGTACAATAAACTGCAATTAAGTTAACACAATCACAGCATCCCGAAGGAAAAAAAAAAGCTTAGAGAAAAGAAAAAAAAAGAAATAATGAATTAAAATATGAAAGGACAAAATACCCTTCAAAATATATCACGTCACACGCACGGTAACGGAGCTAACGGCTCCAGATACCAAAATTGGTTTAAGGTGAGAACCTCAGATACTAATCTGATAGTTTTAGAACGTGAGCTATGAAAATTTAGAATGGGAAAAAAATAGGGCACTATTTCGGCCATTTTCTCTTTAATGTTTGATACATTCATTTTTTAATTTCTATTAATACAGAAGAAACCATAATTGATATTCCCCGATAAATCAATCTAATAAGATAATTTATAAATTTTTTGTTTTTAATCCAACGAGGTCAACCCTTTATTGAATAGAAAGGAATTACACAATACAGAGATCTGCTATAACAGCGGCTATAAGAAACTCAGGAGCAGTAAAATAAAATTGAGCCTCTCCAAGACCGCAAGCACGGGTAGCCAGCTGGTGTGCTACCATATTTCCACTACGACCAACATGACACACCTGCATACCAGGCTGAAAATCCAGAAGGACTCCCACATCCTCATAAATCCTTCCTAATGCAGAAGTATTGGTTGAGCTGCAGGCCATGAGCTGACGCTGCACTTCCGTGGCATCTGTTTCCAAGATTGCTGGAGCAAATCCATAGTTTCGAGCGAATTCCAAAGCATGTTGACACGCCAGCACCTCCGCATGTTCAGGGGAAATCAACCCTCGCAGAGGACAAGCTCCCCCTGCCAACAGAGTGCCCCAGTCATTCCTGATCACAAAACCCAATCCACCTGCTCTAGTTTGATGATGGAAAGCACCATCCACGTTTATTTTCAGAAAACCTGCTGGTGGGGCAACCCAACGAACTGCCCTTAACCTAGCACTTCTACTTCGGGATGGCTTCGAGTTATGAAACCGAAACTCCTGTAGACGGGATATCAGCCCCAAACACACATCACCTGCTTCCCTTCTCTTATGGTTCCAGACCCTGTCATTTCTTTCCTTCCATACTCCCCAAAGTAAGAATAAAAACTCACCAAACTGAGTAAGAGAAAGAGCTTGGGCACACCTATTCAACCAAGAAAGAACATCCCCATGCTCTATCTGAGGATTATAGCATACCTGTTGAAGGACCACATTTGCTTGCACTACCAATTTTGTGAACTGGCACTCCCTACAAAGATGGAGTGTCGTTTCATTATGAGCATCACATAAAACACACAACTGATAATCCAAAAATACTCGCCTCGTAGCCAAACTGCCTACAGATGGCAGAATGTCCAGGCACACTCTCCACATATGTATCTTTGCTTTGTTCGGTATATCCACCTTCCAGAACTTCTTCCAGAATGCACTTCCAACCGGCAAAGGCAAGGGACAAAAACTTGAAGAATGAGCAAAAGCATAGCGATAAGCAGTCTTTACCGAGAACTTCCCATCCCTGGATAACTTCCATACCAACCTATCTACCACATTCCTACGACTCAAAGGAATAGCTGTAATCACCTCTGATTCCTCTTCCAAAAACAGCCTGTTAATTAGGGGCACATTCCACACCCCTGTAGCTACCAATAAATCATTCATCTTACGGACCTCTGCAGTGGCCAAAGCCGAAGGTGCCGGTTTACCACCCGGTATAGAAGATACCCAACAATCCGTGAAGATATTAATTGTAGCACCGTTACCCACTTGCCAAACAAAGTTTTCTTGTATCAGATCTCTTGTGGAAAATATACTCCTCCATGAGTAGGAAGGAGCAGCATGCGGTAAGGCCTCCCAAAAAGAACCATCGGGAAAGTACTTCGCTTTGTACAAATGAGCAATAAGAGACATTGGATCATTTAGAATATGCCAAGCTTGCTTGGCCAACATAGCCGAGTTAAAGTTGGATAGACTCCGGAATCCTAACCCACCTTCTTCTTTCGGGTTGCACAATACATTCCAAGTTTTCCAATGAATCATCCGTTTATCCAGTGTGCTACCCCACCAAAATCTTGCACACATTTGTTCCAAATCATCACAGAAACTCTTGGTCAATTGAAAGACACTCATAGCGTACGTATGAAGTGCCTGGGCCACCACACGTGTCAAAATGTCTTCCCCTGCTCCATTCAACAACTTCCCTTGCCAAGCAGACAATTTCTTGGCCAACCTTTCCTTGATATAATGAAAAGTTGAAGTTTTCTTGCACCCGATGTAAGTAGGTAACCCAAGATACTTCTCATGTGAGGCCACAACCTCTACACCCAAAGTACCAGAGATCTCCTCCTTCATCTCCTCAGATACATTCTCACTAAACACCACCGAGCTTTTGGCAAAATTAACCAATTGCCCCGAAGCTCGCCTATAAATCTCCAGCACGTCCAATAGCTCTCGACAAGCCCCCAGAGAAGCCTGTGCATAGAGCATACTGTCATCCGCAAATAACAAATGATTCACAGAGGGGGCATTTGGACACACCTCAATCCCGGGTAACAAACCAGAAGCTTGTTTCTTTTGCAACAAGGCTGAAAAACCCTCTGCTCCAAGGAGAAAGAGATAGGGAGATAAGGGATCTCCCTGTCGCAAACCCCTAATAGGCAAGACAAGTCCTCATGGCCTACCCCTCACCAAGAAAGAATATCGTACTGTACATACACACTGCATCACAACATCAATCCAACTCCTTGCAAAGCCAAACCGAAACATCACTCGTTCCAAAAAAGCCCATTCCATTCTATCATAAGCCTTACTTAGATCAAGTTTCAGGGCCATGTAGCCATCATTACCATCCCTCTTATTATGTACAAAATGAGCCATCTCATTTGCCACCAAAAAGTTATCTGTAATCAACCTCCCTGGAACAAAAGCACTTTGGAAGGGAGAAATCACTGACGGTAAAACTACCTTTAATCTATTAGCAATCACCTTCGAGCAAATCTTGTAAATGACATTACATAGGGCAATGGGTCTTAAGTCTGACATGATTTCAGGATTATCTACCTTTGGAATGAGACAGATATACGTGAAATTAATCTGCTTGAGAATCCGTCCTGTATGGAGGAAATTTTGAACTGCTGCAACCACCTCCTGTCCAATCAGATCCCAATAGTGTTGGAAGAAAAGAGGAGGCATCCCATCGGGCCGCGGGGACTTGGTTGGATACATCTGAAAAGAGCAGACCTGATTTCCTCCCTCGTATACGGGGCACACAGTTCCTCATTCATTTGGGAAGTGATCGATGGAACAATTGCCTCCAGAGTACTATCAAGGGCCTCAACATCAATCTCCGACGCTGAAAACATCTTGGTAAAATAACTGGTTATAACTTCCTCCAAACCAGCATCATCCTCTCTCCAATTACCTGCCTCATCATACAACCCTTGAAGCATATTTTTGCGTTTCCTATTTTCTGTCTTACGATGGAAGAAACCAGTATTCTGATCCCCTTCCTTAAGCCAAGTAACTTTAGCCCTCTGCTTCCTGAACAATTCCTCCTGATATAGCAAAGTCTGTAGTCTATCCGACAAGTCTTTCTTCTCCTGCTGGACCACCTCAGAGATAGGTACCTCAAGTAATTCTTCTAGCTGGGATCTAATACCCAACATCCCCATTTGTCTACCCCGAAAAACCTTCCTCTGCCATTTGTCTAGTTTGATCCGGGTATACGTAATTTTCTTAGTGACGCAAAACATCGGCGCTCCAACAACATCTGTTCCCCAAACGTCCTTAACCATATCATCGCAGTCCGGATGTTGCAACCAAAAAGCCTCGAATTTAAATCGATTAGGCTTAGATCTTACAGGAAGCCGAGTGGTACTAGCCCTCAGCAGCAGAAGAACATGGTCCGAATCCGATGGAGGCAGATGGAGAAGCTTGGAGTGACCAAAAACATCAAACCATGAAGGGGTACACACGGCCCTATCTAATCTCAACAATGTCTCCGAATTCCACCACGTAGCCATTGCTCCATGAAACCCTAAATCGAGAAGATCACAATATCCCAATGCTTCTCGAAATCCCCTCATCTGACGTTCTGCTCTAAGAGGACCAACTATCTTCTCACCATTGTTTAAAATTTCGTTGAAATCCCCGATCACAACCCAAGGTAGAGAGTCGAGATCGGAAAGTTCCCTTAACAGCTGCCAAGAGCGATCCCTCTCTCCTGTTCTGGCATAACCGTAAAAACCAGTAACCCTCCACGATGGCGTCCCAGATTCATCAACCACAATCGCATCTACATGATGCACAGATTTTGTGCCTATTTGCAGTACACATCATCGGTCCAGAACAAACCCAAACCTCCAGACTGACCCTCGCTAAGCACCGCTTCAGCATGAGCAAAACCTAAAGCCCTACGTAGATTATCAAAGTCTGCAACACGGCTAATCTTCGTTTCGCACAAAAACACGATCTGTGGCCTATTTTGTGAACACAGATCCTTCAACGCTCTGGTTGTAGCATCATTGCAGATCCCTCTGCAATTCCAACTAAGCATATCCACGTCCATGGATCTGCAAATTTGCTTTCTAAACCTAGAAAGTAACCCTAGCAGAGAGGCTAGGTCAGAGAGAATGTATGAGATATTTGTTGGTCCAGGTAATTTATAAAGTTAGGTATAAGTCAAATATTTAAAGATTTTACAAGGAGCAATTATGTTATCAAACGATTCTTCTTCTTTTTTCCAATGTAATAGCTATTTATGTTTTGACCCTCTTAAATGAAATTTCTAGACACGCCACTGGCCATGAGTATGAAGGACATCTTCTGTTCTTCAACCTTGATCTTCGACAAGACAGGAAGCCATAATGGGGAAGCAAGTTGCAATTAAACTGTTCTTCAAACTTGGTCTTCGACAGCAACACAACCACAATAGAGAAGAAGATTGCAATTAAACAACATGATCTTGGGCTTCATACTTGTGCTTCTAACTCTTGGGCTTAATGGGTAGAGTTGTTTTGTTAAAATAAGGAATGCCAATATATATTTTATACAAACACCTTTCCTATATATTAAAACACCTAAATTCAGTTCAGAGTTATAGTTACAGTTGCGCAAATAAAAAATCTAGCTGGCGTGTATTTCATTACTGAAAGTCTGAAATGCAGATGAAGTTAATTACTGAAATTGCTACGTCATGCTGCTCGTTCTCTTTAATCGATTGATCGTGATGTACGTCCGCCAGTAACTTTCAGAGGCAAAGTACTCTGCCAAAAGCGTCGTCCATGGTGTCTGGATTTCTTGGTATAGGTACTGTTAGCTGTGCCTGCGCCGTATGACAACGGTGGTCCTTCTTTCTATCCACCTACCATATTTCTGGATTTTCCTGATCCAGTTACAAACCTAAACCTAGCTAAAGTATTATCGTCTTATCGTGTTAGGTTCTGTCACTCTCTTGGATACGCATGCATAGTTATTCTACTGAAGCATGCGCGCAACTGCTTTGGATATATAGGCATCATGTTATTATTGCGAACTAATTAATAAGGCTTTGCAAGTAGAGGGAGAGTCTTCCATGCATGCATGGCCCGACCCGTTTCAGTTAACCCTTACCGGTGGCCTCACCAAAACCTGAGCGACTGGGCGGCTCGGAGCAGTTGGCCGGGAAGGCAGAAAGAGAAGGAAAAGAGAGGAAGGGTAAAGGAAACATTAAGAAAAAAAGAGACAACGGAAACGATGGAAGGTGTATCAAGAAAATGAATTAAGACGTGCCCTAAATGAAAGAGTGATCAATAAGGCATTATGGCAAACTAGGGCTAAACTGAGGTTTTGTCTGCTTGTCTTTTGGAGTTTGGTGTGCATTGATTGTGTTTCTCTCTACCAACAATAAAAGGCTTAAAAGCCAGGAACACTGTGTTTGTGCCTCCATAATGGATTAATGGAATCTTGTTCTTTTAGCTACTACTACATGCGTTTCACTTTTAATAAAGAAGTTAATTTCAAATTGAAGCTCTCATAACAGCACACAACCAGAAAACCAGCACACTACTCAATAATGCAGAAAAATTGAAGTATCACCATCATCCCAAATTGGAAACTACTACGTCCTTGGACCACTGGATCGACAATGGAATCATTTAATCTAGCACAAAATTGAAAACATGTTAATTTTGGCCGGAGGTGTTTGAAATTAAGAGCTAGATATTCTAGAATCCTAGATTGAAGAATTTTCCACACATATATTACGGATATTAATTAATTAGATATAATATTAGATTATCTATATAGGATAGGGTGTAACACTGCAGCATGCATGGCTCAATATTATTTCATATATAATTAGCAAGGACGTCTAATTAATTTAATAATAGTGTTAACTTACAATATAATGATACGCTTAAAATATAACGGCAACAAAATAAGTCACTACTTAAGTAAAGAAGTAGGTTAATTAAATTTGATCTACGAGGCTTAACGGCTTAATATAATTAAAAACTTCCAAAGAAGACCATCGACCAAGCCACCAACAAAATATGCCTCTGTACGGTTTCCATTGCCGCCAACATAACCATCTTTAGCAAAACTGCGACAACAAATTTTATCACCAGCCTACTGTTGAACTTAACAAGAAATGTGATTACCGTTAGAAAAATATTATCGAAGAACAGTGATAGTGGGATAATTTGCTCATCAAAAGACTGCAGATGCAAGGGAACGTCAGAATTAGTTGGCCAATGTCAAAAATGTGGCCAAATTTTAGACAATCAAGAAAACATATAATTCTTTATCGTAATAAAGAGATATTACTTAATCCATAATCTTGTTACTTATACTTTTGAAAAATGTTGCTTCCTACTGATATTTACAATTAAGCGGAATATTTTTCTCCAAAGTGAATATTTTAGTTTTCGGAATTCCATTCTCTCGGTCTGGTTCCATTGTCTCCCTGTTTCCGTGTTTCAAGCATTTCATTTGGATCAGCTGGGCGCGGGCTGTTGTCGTGGTTTTTCTTTGTAGTTTTTCTTTCCTTGTAGCTAAAAAAAAAAAGTGAATATACTAAATTTAAAATTAATTTTGATCTTTAAATATAAGCAAACAAAAAGGGCTTTATCGAAAAAACAAAGAGGAAAGTTCATATATGTAAGGAATAAAGCAGACAGATCACCGTTATTTGGGTCCTGCAAAGTGCATCCACTTGCATATATTCATGTTACTTAATTTACATTTTTCAATTTGACCCTAAACAACATTATTTGTCAAAGTTTGGCATATCCATAGAAAAACTGTATTGCAATGCCATCAATTATTTTGGAAAAAAATTTAAACATGAAGTTTCGGTCACTGATAATTAAGGTTCCTCAGTTTAGACAAATAACACATTGGTACCTGGACTAACAAACCCGACCCAATTATTGTATTTGCCGTCAAGGCTTAAGGGCAGCCGGTTTGGTCAATTTTCAAAAAAAAATTAAAAATTAAAAAATTAAAAAAAATTGTATCTGCCGTCAATGAGTTAGCATGTCACCTGGTATATTTTCAAGGGTAAAGTTGTCTCTTCAGATTTTTACTCTAGGCATCCATCTCTCTCTTTCTCTCCTACCCTGGGCACCCAACCCTCTCTCTCTCTCTCTCTCCGACTGTTCTCTATCTTCTTCACATGTTCTCTTCATTTTTTCATTTTCAAAACTAGTACAAACAAAACACCACAACAAGATCACATATAATATATGGTACTTATCCATACACTGTTTTTGTTCTGAAATTGAATTCCCAAATATACTTGTTCTCCAATCCTAAATCCGGCGAACTCCCGTTATGGTCCGAGAGAGTCAAGCCGACTTGGATCAGATTCAGCCATTAATCAAAGTTATCGGCCCATACCGAGAGGAATCGAATTTCTGAAGAAGGCAGCCGGCGTCGAGGAGGATGATGACGACATAACTTGAGGTCTTCCAGATTGGAACGGATATGTATCAACGTTTTCGATTGAAAGTAACAAGAAATAACCAAATAAATTTTTGGTTCTTTGACGGACGATGAGAGAGAAAGAGAATCGGAAGAAAATACCCATGAGGTTAGGGGTGATGAAGGACATGTTTCTGTGGATGTGCGACCACATATTAGCTTGAAGTGTTTCGACGTCGAACATTGTTTGTCAACTCGGCCTGATCTCCTCCTCAGAGATATATACACCAAGCTTTCCGAGCTTCATACCAAAGCTCCTGAACATATGTGGGGGTGGTCAATAAATTTGACTCACAATAATCACGATTGATCCCCGTCGTGAATATATGAGTGAACATGACGATGAATATGATGATAATTACGATTGTAAATGTTGCAATGATGACGGCCATTAAGCGCGGCAATGATGGCGATCATAAAGCTCGAAAATAAGAACAGGTATAAAGGTGGTAATAAATCACGACCTATGACCCAAGTCGCCTCATACCTATAAATAGGAGGCAAGAGGATCAGTTATGATACCTGATTCCGAATCATTTGATATGACTCAACTAAGACTGACTTAGGCATCAGAGAGTTTTATGTATGTACCACCCCTCCTCTTCGAGCCGATGGTCAAACTGCAAGTCAATACTTGAAGGAAACTTCTCGATCGTTTATGGTCAGCTCCCACTCTAGTCCGCATTCATTGGTGAGTCAAAATCCTTTACGGAATATTTCGTCACCAATAAGTGGCTCCGTCTGTGGGAAACACTTTTCCCTTAAAAGTGATAGCGGAAATTGCACTTAAAAAAATCTCATTTCCGTCACTAAGGACTGGGAGTGACGAAATATAAACCTTGAATAGAAAAAAGGTCTCAGCAAGGAAAGAGGCTCTTGGCGAGGAGTAAAAAGCCCTCAACGAAGAAAAAAATGTCCTCGACAAGGAAAGCTCTCAACGAACAAAAATGTCCTCGATGAGGAAAGCTCTCGACAAAGAAAAAATATCCTCGACGAGGAGAAGCCTTCGATGAAGGGAAAAAAAAAAATCATCATCGGCAAGGAAAAAGCCTAACACATTGAGCCGAACCTTCATCTCTCAATATTTCCACAGTCGCAGGGAAAAGAATGACTCCTCCCATGTATGCCATTGTTATAAGATCGACGATCAAACCCCCATCGAAAGGGAAAATCTCATAAATGTAGACTAATGTTCTTTCTTTTAGAAATCTTTTTTTTTTTTAATTTTCGCTTGCTACCGACGGTCGAAATGGCTGAAATATTGTTGCTTACCTGTGAAACAAGCGTCACATTTTAGTTAGAATGGATACATGAGACCGGTGGTCGAAATGTAAACACAAGGCCAGTGGTCGAAACAAACTTATGAGGCCGGTGGCCGAAATGTAAACTCAAGGCTAGTGGCCGAAATTAATACATGAGGTCGGTGACCAAAATGTGAACTCAAGGCCGGGTCGAAATATATGTGTGAAGCTAGTGGTCGAAATATATGTGTGAAGCTAGTGGTCGAAATGAATGCAGGAGGCTTGTGGCCAAATATGTGTTTAAGGTCGGTGCCAAGAGGAGCGCATGAGGCCAGTTGCCGAAATGCATGTGGGTGGCCGGTGGCCAAGAGGGACCAAGAGGAATGTGTGAGGCCGGTGATCGAAATGAATATATGAGGCTGGTGGCCGAAATAGATACCTGAGGTCGGTGGCCAAAATGAATAAAATGTTGTCTATCAGACTTGGAGGCAAATGAGGGCAACTCTGTGTCCCATGGAGAGACTAACTCTTCACCTTGAGAAGTTGAAGCGGGGGCAACTTTGTGTCCCATGCAGAGACTAACTCTTCGCCTTGATATACGGTTTAGTTTCAAACTCTGTGCTTTGAATATACTCGTGTTTTTCGATATTATTTGAACTTCTTGTAAGCATTGGTCCTTGATAAGGGCGGCAGTGATATATAGGCAATGAATTGTTTTTCTTTCTGTGCTTATAAGTTCACAACAAAGAAAAACAAAGGGCAAGATGGGGAGTAAAAAGGCTCTCGAGGAGACGAATCCTCTAAAAGATGAAGGGTCAAAGAAGAAAAACTCTTGAATAGGTGAACTCTCGAGGGGATAAATTCTTAAAGAGATGAAGGCTCAAGAAAAACTCTCGAAGAGACGATGATGAAGGCTCAAGAAGAAGAAAAACTCGAAGAGTTGAACTCTCGAAGAGACGAAGACTCAAGAAGAAAAACTCTCGAGGAGGTGAACTCTCTAAAACGCGAAAGCTCTAAGAAGCAAACTTTCGAGAGGGTGTGGACTCGAAAAGAAAATGCTCAAGGAGAAGAAGATCATACTTCTTTAAAAAAAAAAAAAAAAAAAGAGGACTTTTGATTTGGGCTCAGGTCAAGACCAAATTTTAGAAATTCTATTAGGACGAGTAGCCAAAGAGAAAATTTGGGGGTATTGTGAGGGTGGTCAATAAATTCGACTCACAAATCACAATCATGACAATTGAAATATATGAGTAAATATGATCATAAATACGGTGATAATTACAATTATAAATGCTGCAATGATAACGGCTATTGAGGGCGGCAATGAGGATGATCATAAAGCTCAGAAATAAGTACAGGAATAAAGGCGATAATAAATCACGACTTATGACCCAAGTTACCTCATACCTATAAGTAGGGGGCAAGACGACCAGGTATGATATCTAATTTCGACTCATTTGACTCGAATCAACTAAGAAAGTTACTGACTTAGGCAACATAGAGTTTTTTGCAGGTACCCTCCCTCCTCTTCGAGCTGACGATCAAACTCCAAGTCAACGCTCGAATGAAGCTTCTTGATAGTTCTTGGTCAGCTGCCGCCCAAGTCCACATTCATTGGTGAGTCTAAATCCTCTACGGAATTTTTCGTCACTAACAACATAACTTTGCCTACACGAAGAAGACTATTGAAAAATCATTTTGCTGTATGCTGGCTGAAATTTTTGAAGATTTTGAAGAGACACAAGTAGCATTTGGGAGTATTGCTCAAGTGCATCGGGCTACTTTGAAATTTCGATAACTTGGTCAATAGGTGAAGCCCATGGTAGTTGCAATTAAGGTTAGACATCCTGGTGTTGGTGAATCAATTAGGAGAGATTTTGTAATAATCAATTTAATAGCAAAAATGTCAAAGTTCCCATCTGGGTTGCTGGTTGGGGAGGGAGGGAGTACCAAGCTACCCTTTCAAAATGAATAATGACATAAGGTTAACGGTGTTATTAACAGCATATACAATAATTGGGTCGGGTTTGTTAGTCCAGGTATTAATGTGCTATTTGTCTAAATTGAGGAACCTTAAATATCAGTGGCCGAAAGTTTATGTACTGTTTAAAAAATTCTCCCATTATTTTTTTACTCTGTGTTTAGGAAAGGGGTGTAGAATTGGGTTAAATTCGATTCCCTCCAATGTAATATATTTATATATATATATTTGTCACTCTGTAATTGGAAAAAAAGAAAGAAAAAAGTTCCCTCATTTGGGCCATTACCAAAACTTAAAAGCCAATAACAAGCATGAAGTTTGAGCTAGGTTTGGCTCCTCAGTTAATTACTTAATTTAGCATGATAACTAATTCTAATAAGAAATAATCAAATAGTTTCGTACTACAAATAACATGACTAGTTCACAAGACCAATTTTGTTGCTAACAGTTTAGCTATCCGTTTATTTTCTGCTCTTTTTTTTTTTTTTTTTCCACCTAATGCAACCACCTTGACACCTATAGACAGATCAAGTTATTTATTAACTAGAACCACAACCACGTGGTAGTCCGCAACTACACAAGGAATTCTACCAAATATATCTGGAAAGTGAATTTTGGAGGACCATACTTGGAACATGCTTTACACATCGTAATATTAGTTCTGTCCATATCTACTTTACCTTGTAACTTTCAGTACAAAAGAGAACTGAAAAAAGCAAAAGGAAAAGGCATGCATTTTGTGCAACCGACGTCCCAAAATTTTGTTCCATAAACTGTAACCAAAAAAATTTTGTTCCATAAACGCCCCAGAATTCCTTCTTAATAATTTGATTGGTGATGCATGCCCAGAATTAGTCCTCTGCAATGATGCAAATGGTCCCCAAAATGCAAAGCAAGAGGCCGACCAAGCCAAGTAGGTTTGATGCTTGATGGGTTGGTTGTGTCAAATCAAAGAGGATGAGAGGCCCCAAACTTCACAATTTTGGCTTCTTTCTCTCGCAAAGTAGGAATTTGGAAACCTTGGCCTCCTCTCCTCTCTTCTTCATCAATTATTTTGTTCATCACCTTCATTCTTCCTTCACTTCTCGCTCAATCATCATTATCATGTTTGTTGTACTTATTACTTACTTTATCTCTTTATTTTGTTCATGATTATTGAAACTATTATGGCACAAGTCGAATAGGCGGCTTTCAACTCCATCATGATACTATATTGGTGGCATAAATATAGTTAAATCATTTTCAATTTTTCATATAATCAAAGTAGTACTGTCCTAGCTGCTACCTTCTAGCTTTTGGGATTTACAACTAAAAGTGATCCCAGAATCACTATGTCCACAAACAATATTGTGTTTTGATTTTGATTTTGGTTTATTTAATTTTTATGGAATTAGAAATCACTAAATTCATATATACTTTAGAGGTATAATCTATTTTTGTTCATGCTTATGTTGGTTGGACTAATGTGTACGAGATCGAGTAGAGCATAGTGAAAGTAAGAAATGAACTAGGATGCAAGAAAACATTAGGCTTATCGTTAAACATATATCTAAATAAAGACGTGTGTGAAACGACCAACTAATAAGTGAAGGGGTCTATTTACATGAAAATGCAGTTTTGAAGAACATTCGAACTAGCTAATTGTTCTCGATAGGAAGAATTAATACATCAACAAGCTTTCAAAATAAAACTCTTTAACTTCACCCGGTAACTTTTTCTTTGTTAATCATTAATGGCAACATTACAAATGAACTCATTACGTATTGTTGACAAAAATACTAAGCCTTGAAGGTAGGTCGTTCAGAACCTCATTGCCCTAAGAGTAGTTATCTTATCATTACGTTACTGATCGGTGTAATACAAGTTGAACGCATTAAAAAACCATTAAAAAAATGCTACAACAAAGAATAACAGAATTCTTTATAGGTCTCCAAGAACAGTTGGAACTTGAAAGTGCTTGCAACAAAAAAGAGCAACCAACTTTCAGATTCGAACGTGTACGTGCCGCTGCCAACGTTCAGAATTTTCTTTCTTTCTCTACCACTTCGCATTTCTTTAGTCTATTACGGTCAAAACCCGCAATCTCTGTATGTCTCAAGATTAAGCCATTAAGGTCATCCTCAAGCACATTTCTAATTTCTAGTCTTCTAGATTGTGGGATCCAACATCATCATCATCATCTGATCAAATTTATAGACATGAGGAACAAAACAGAGCAGTAGTAGTAGTAGTTCACCCACCGAATCAAAAGGGACTCATCAAAATTATCAAAAATGTTTTGAAGTGAGTTGCTTTGTCATTTCAAGGTGGCTCATCTTCTCAAAAGCACAAAAGAAAAAGATCCTCAAACTCACAGAGACAGAATAAACTAGATAGTAATCACATTCTTAAGGCAATGTATCTCTGAAATGAAGCGTCATTTCCCTAAATTTTGTGAAAAAAGTACACTTGGATATGATGTGATATGAATATGAATATGACCCCCCGAGATCAAATCAAGGATATGATGGATCCACGGGTTTTGTCCCATTTTGTTAATTTCTTGTGTCCCCTTGTCTATCATGCTCTCACCTGCCTAAATCAAAGAATTTCATAGCTGCTCAATGATCACCAAAACCCAACTGCTTCCTTGTCTTGATAATTACATTTGCTTCTATAATCTTTATATTACAACTTTTTTGGGCAACTTTATAATTTGCACCATTTGGAGGAAAATTATGACAAGAATGAATTAGGGAAAGCATCACAAATGATGTATAAACTTTAGGCGATTCTACACTTTGGTGTACAAACTTTCATAACTATTAGAATTATGTATCAAGTTTACTCCAATCTTTCATTTTTGTGTACGCCGCTAAATTTTCCGTTATTTTTACAAAAAAAAAAACTCGACAAAACTAAAGGAAAGATAACGAATTTTTTATTTTTTTTTGTAAAGATAACGGAAAATTTTAACGGCGTACACCAAAATGAAATATTGGAGCAAACTTGATACACTATTCTGATAGTTATGAAAGTTGATACACTAAAGTATTGAATCGCCTAAAATTCATACACCATTTGTGAATATATCTCAATGAATTAATTGAAGATCGGGATCTAAGTAACTATAATAATGGATGGTTTGAACACCCTCTTTCTTTTGTTTGTTTTTGTTTTTGTTTTCATGCTCCTAGGGGGAACAACAAGAAGAGAATAATAATATATTGCATATTAAATAAAGAGAATTATATTATGAATAAATAACACCGTGGTGTTAGAATTATACATGCAAAGATTAAACAAAAAACATTAGATTGGTGATATAGACGACTATACTATCCTAAGGTAAAAATAAATATATATCACCTAATTAGGAAATAAAACCATAGCGGTGATAAAACATCTGGCGATAAGAATTCACACAAAGTAATCACCACCATCAATTAGTCCCACAACATAATAGCCACCGTCAAGAAGTCCCGCAGCAAAATCCAAATGGTTTACCTTGTTCCACAGTCGAGAAAAGTACCCAGACAACAATAATCGACTAAGAAGGCACTCATCAATTAGCTCGGCCCTTTCCCATTAAGTTTTCCCGCCTTAAGAGAATAGATCTCGTTCAAGTGCCCTGCCTATATTCATCTATACGAGCTATAAGCTGTAAGCCATGGTTAGATATCGAGACTTTTCACTCAAGCTAGAGTTCTTGCCAGTAGTGCAATAAGGAAGATTATTAGTGAGTTTTAACAAAAATCGTTATCACAATTTCCCGCAATTAAGACAAAAGGGTTCATTGAGAGACCATCAAAGTAAAATGAGCGGTTGAAAACCTTTGTCATAAACAATAAAACCCAAAGTGCATAATCAGGGTTAGGCTTTGCAAACTCTAGTTGACAAAGAGCGTATTAGGACATGCTCAAAAAATTGAAGCAATGTTGAAAGAAGCTCTATTCCAAGCCTCAATGTGCCGTCGCGTCTTTGCTAAGTAGGATACTAAACGTGGTCGCCATATCAGGTGCAGATAGTAAAATTCTAAAATTAATTAAATGAGACTCTCTTGAGTTACTTGTAAACCTTAACCGTATCACTAGTTATTTATTTATTAATATTTTTTTAACAACCATATCACATTTTTCATACAAAATTCATAGCGTTGAAGGAATCTTATTACATATATATTATATATATATCAAATTTGTTTTAAAGAGACTCAATCATCAGTGTTATAAAGATATGAAAAATAAGTTTATTATATAAATGTTTTTTTTTTTTCTCCCTATCTCTATTGCTTTCAAAATCTATTCATATTTTTATTTTTATTCGTATTAAGTCTTTAAAAATTAAATACAGAAGAAAGAATTTATGTCTCTTTAAAGTGTCTCAAACTAACCCGCCGTTACCCTAACGGGCGGATTTAATTCATATAGATGCTGAGGAGCTGCATCAATGTGCAACACATTTTCAAATTTTGGGGCATGGTTGTCGACTTTTCTTATTGTAAAAAGGGGTGGAGTTTGCCATTAAGCTATTGTAAAGAAAGTTAAAACTAAAATTAAAATTAAAATCAAAATCGAATTTTGATTTATTTATTCTTGTTCAATGTTCCACAGCTTTGACTAGTGTACTTTTTTACAGAGACTCGGACACCCCACCTCACCCCACCCCATCCCCCTAAATTCTTTCTCTTTTTTCCAGGGATTTAATTTTCTCTCTCCTCTGTTTCCTCCGTCACGTTCCCCCTCCCTTCTCCGACGTCGTTTCTTCAATTCTCCCCCGCAATCCCGACCGGCCTAACCTGCCTGAAATTGAAGCTCGCCTGAGTCCACGCGCAGTCCCACAGTTTCAAACGGAGCTCGTTGCTTGGCGACGGAGCTCGGAAATGGATGTCTTAGGGTAGATCTACGAGGCTTGTTGTTGCAGAGTGTGTGTCCTCAGAGAGAGAGAACAAGAAGAAGAAGAAGAGAGTTGAGAGGCGGGGTGGTGGTGAAGTGAGCGTTGTTGATGGTAGAGTACGGACGCGCGCGCGAGAGAGAGAGTTGGAAGGTAGATGATGAACGGAGCTCCGGCGAGGGATCGGACAGGGTGGTGGCGTTACGGTAATTTCCCTCACATGGAATGGCAGATCTTGCTAGCTACGGGAATGCCAACCGTGACATTGACCAGGTCTCTTTCTCTCTATCCCCTCTCAATTTTTTTTATTTTTTTTTGTCTTTTGATTTCAGTGCTTTTTCATTTTTTCAAGTGCCTGTGAATCGGTGGAAATGTAAGAAATACAGAGAATTTATGAGATTATTTTTTGGTTTTTTCTTCTTTTACATGCAAAAACTTGAATTTCGGTGGAGAATTCTTTACATATGTAGCTATTTTTAGGGTCAAATCTCTGAGGGATTTTTTGAGTTCATACTTGGAGAAGAGTATTTAGAAATACTGGGGTAGTATCTAGGCTCTGATTTACGAGGTTCTGGGTTGATCATTGCTTGCGGAATGGATTCAATAATGGGGAATTGTAGAGGGTCAAAGAGGCCCCAAGATTTCCCGACTTCGTTATTGTACATTTGTATTCACATTGTCGGTGTATATGGTCCTAGGAAATGTATACAGTACCAACATACTAAGATGTCAAGTCGATATACACCCAGCTGGTCTAATGACAATGGCATTGCATGCTACGGTTGCTACCACATTTCCAATTCTCTTTAGGGTTTAAATTGTTCAATTTGTAACAGTATATAAAGTACTTTTAGCAGACATGTATGTACTGAATACCTTTGAACAACTTAGGAGTTGGTAGTCACAGGACGAGAAGCAGTTAATGAAACTAGAGTCTGTTAGGAAGCTTTTTGGGTTTTAATGAGGCCATTGCGTTTTAACATTATGCGAGTTCTCAGTACTGATTTTGGTTATGAGAATTTCTTTATTATAGTATAAAAGATGCTTTCTTTTTTTGTTCTTGTCATCATAAGTTTTTATAGCAGACAAAGTTATCAGCTGTTGGTATTTTTCTCATGGTTCTCAATGATCTCTAAATTATGTGCAGGCAATAATTGCTTTGAAGAAGGGTGCTCAGCTACTGAAATATGGTCGTAAGGGAAAGCCTAAGTTTTGTCCATTTCGACTTTCTAGCGTAAGTTTGTATCTAAAGCTTCTCTAATAGGATCTTATTGAGGTATTTCATTAAATGATTCCAGAAAAGGATTGAAACATGAATAATAAAGGTTGAAACAAAAGTAACCCCTTTGTCTATTTACTGGAGTCACCTTGCAACTTTCTTTTAAAGATTAATCTCCTTTAACGTGTGTGTGTGTATATATATATATATACCCTCATATTTAACAGAACAGATTATTTAATCTGTTGAAGCTAATAGATAACATTCCCATATAATTGATTTTTCATGAATGTGGAACCAAATTGTGCATCTTGTAAGGTTTTGGGCATGTTAAATGTCCACTAACTTTGACATTATAGCTAAGTTCTGGATATCTATGTTCTATCATGTGCTTAGGTAAAACTCATGCTGGGCCCCTGTGTTGTCATGGCCTGTGATTGTGTCCATTGTAATTTGATCCTTGTTTTACTCTTTAAATACCTTTCATTTTCCACTTACAACTGTTTTTCATAATGGCAGGACGAATCATCTTTGATCTGGATTTCGAGTAGTGGAGAAAGAACTTTGAAGTTAGCTTCTGTCTCAAGAATTATTCCTGGACAAAAAACTGTGAGATATTTGATATCACTTTTTAAATTTTATATCTGATATCTCATTATGATTTTAATTTGATACTACTTGTTACTTAAATACTTGATGCTTTACTATGTTCTACATGACCAATGTGAATTACTGCAGGATATTTTTTGGTAACTCGTCTAGGTCACTTATTCTAATTTAATTTTTCTCAAATTTATGACAGGCCGTTTTCCAACGATATCTGCGTCCTGAAAAGGATTATTTATCTTTTTCTCTTATATATAATAACGGAAAGCGTTCCCTTGATCTGGTTAGTGGCCAAAGTTCTATATTCTAGCTGTAAGTTCATTTTTGCTAATTCCTAATAAAAATAGTAAGATTTATTATTACTTTTTTTTTTATTCTTTCAGATTTGCAAGGATAAAGTTGAGGCAGAAGTGTGGATTGCTGGCCTCAAAGCACTTATATCCTCTGGTAGAGGTGGACGCTCCAAAATTGATGGATGGAGTGATGGAGGCTTGTACCTTGATGTAATATACATTCATTGAAACCTTTATGTGATTGACTTTTATACTTCGTAGGGTGTCCTGGATTGAGCTGATTTATATATGCATAAATATGCTGTTTACAGAATTTTTAGCTGAAGTTGAGAAACATCATGTCTTAGACACTTTTATTAAGCAATCAAATTCTATGCCCAAAAAGATTTCACCTTTATCAACTTAAATTAGTGTATAAATGGTTCCCTTGTTAATTTCAGCTCTCCTTTTTTTTTTTTTTTTTTTGAAGGTGTAGTTTCTTATTAATGATTCACCCAACTATCTTTATGATTTAATTGATATATGTTGTTGTAGGACGTATAGAAATTGATTTTGTCAACACACACATTACATATGGATGCATGTGTTTTTTTCTTGAAGTTTTGGTTAGAGTATGATCTCTTATATTTTTATGTGTAAATCCACCTTTTAAATGGCTGTTTTCTTATACTGTCCCTCGATAAATTAATTTCAGGATAGCAGAGACTTGACATCAAATAGCCCTAGTGATAGTTCAGTTAGTGGTACACGAGATATTGGGTCTCCTGAGATTTCTGTCGGTTTCAAACCAAATACTTCACCAAAGAGTTTTCCGCCTGACAATTCTCCGGTCTCTGAGAGGTCACATGTAGCATCAGACCAGACAAATATGCAAGTAAAAGGATCCGGTTCAGATGCATTTCGGGTTAGTGTTTCAAGTGCTCCCAGCACTTCAAGTCATGGTTCTGCACCCGATGATTGTGATGCTCTAGGTGATGTATACATATGGGGTGAGGTCATTTGTGATAGTGTTGTTAAGATTGGAGCTGATAAAAATGTAAATTATTTGAGTCCCCGAGCAGATGTGCTTGTTCCAAGGCCATTAGAATCCAATGTTGTTTTGGATGTACATCATATAGCCTGTGGGGTTAAGCATGCAGCTTTGGTCACAAGACAAGGTGAAGTTTTTACATGGGGTGAAGAATCTGGGGGACGACTTGGCCATGGTGTGGGGAAGGATGTTGCTCAACCTCGTCTAGTTGAATCTCTGGCAGCTACTAGTGTTGATTTTGCGGCATGTGGAGAATTTCATAGTTGTGCTGTTACAATGGCTGGGGAACTTTATACGTGGGGAGACGGTACACACAATGCTGGGCTTCTTGGTCATGGCACTGATGTCAGTCACTGGATACCAAAGAGAATTTCAGGTCCTCTTGAGGGACTTCAAGTTGCTTCTGTATCTTGTGGTCCATGGCATACGGCCTTGGTGACATCAACGGGGAAACTTTTTACGTTTGGCGATGGAACATTTGGTGTCTTAGGCCATGGAGACAGAGAAAATGTTTCATATCCGAGAGAAGTAGATTCCCTAACAGGTTTGAGGACAATTGCTGTTGCATGTGGGGTATGGCACACTGCTGCTGTAGTAGAGGTTATTGCAACACAATCTAGTGCCAGTATTTCATCAGGTAAATTGTTTACTTGGGGTGATGGAGATAAAAATCGTCTTGGACATGGAGACAAGGAAGCCCGGCTTAAACCGACGTGTGTTCCAGCCCTTATTGATTACAATTTTCACAAAATTGCTTGCGGGCACAGTTTAACTGTTGGCTTGACAACATCAGGGCATGTCTTTACAATGGGTAGTACTGTTTATGGTCAGCTTGGAAATCCCAATTCTGATGGAAAACTACCTTGCTTAGTGGATGACAAACTTTCCGGGGAATGTATTGAAGAAATTGCTTGTGGTGCATATCATGTAGCAGTATTAACATCCAGAAATGAAGTTTATACATGGGGAAAAGGTGCTAATGGGAGGTTGGGGCATGGTGATGTTGAGGATCGAAAAACACCGACTATGGTTGAAGGTTTGAAGGATAGACATGTGAAATATATTGGTTGTGGTTCACACTATACAGCAGCTATATGTCTTCACAAATGGGTATCTGGTGCTGAGCAGTCACAGTGCTCTGCTTGTAGACAGGCTTTTGGATTTACAAGGAAGAGGCATAATTGCTATAATTGTGGACTTGTGCACTGCCATTCATGTAGTTCCAGAAAAGCAACAAGAGCAGCACTGTCTCCTAATCCTGGAAAACCATATCGAGTGTGTGATTCTTGTTATGTGAAATTGAACAAGGTGTTAGAACCTGGTAGTAATAATAGAAAGAATGTTATACCTCGCTTGTCTGGTGAGAACAAGGACAGATTGGACAAGGCTGACATAAGATTATACAAGTCTGCTGTACCTTCAAACGTGGATTTGATAAAGCAATTAGATAGCAAAGCAGCCAAGCAAGGAAAGAAAGCTGAGACATTTTCTCTTGTTCGCTCCTCTCAAGCCCCTTCGCTGTTGCAATTAAAGGATGTAGTTATGTCAGCTACTGTTGATCTGAGACGAACAGTTCCCAAACCAGTTCTTACACCATCTGGAGTAAGTTCGAGGTCCGTGTCGCCTTTCTCAAGGAGACCAAGCCCTCCTCGTTTTGCAACTCCTGTTCCTACAACATCTGGACTTTCCTTCTCGAAAAGTATCGCAGATAGTTTGAAGAAAACTAATGAGCTTTTGAATCAGGAAGTACTAAAGTTACGTTCACAGGTATAAAGCTTATATTTGTAGTATTCTTGTTATTTTTATATACAAGTTGTGGGACAGTTAGGGCCTTTCCTGCTTGAGTCATTGACATTATCATATTTTAATAATTGTTTACTAAATATGTGGAAAGGTTGATAGCCTGAGACAGAGATGTGAACTTCAAGAAGTAGAGCTTCAGAATTCAACAAGGAAAGCTAAAGACGCTATGGCAGTGGCTGCAGAGGAATCTGTGAAATCTAAAGCGGCTAAAGAAGTTATAAAGTCACTAACTGCACAGGTCATTTCTTTATATATACACTTGTATTTTCTCAGTTCATTAATGGTCTTCATGTCGTGTGAATATTGGGTAAATATTACATTTAGCTGGTCTTATCAGTATTAATTAAGCAAATAAGGCTTATGGTTAAATTTTAAAAAACCCTGCAATTGCCCTTGATTTATCAAGGCTCCAACAATAATTAATTTCATATATATAGGATAAATTCGTAATTTAAAAAATAAAGAAATTGTTATTGCACATGGGAGTTGTTCTTCCCCAATTGTGGGACAATTTCTCTCCAACTGCTTTTGCAGTTCTTCCTCTCTCCACCTCTCCCCCCCCCCCCCCCCCACAGTTTGAGGTATTGAAAGATAAGAGCAAGAGTTATCATCAAAAGAAGAAACTCTTAACAATATTTTTCCACACACAAAAATAACACAAAAGATGAAATAAAATAAAAAAGCAAATTGACACACGCATGAGCGTGTGTTAAGAGGCTAGAATAGTGTGTTAAGAGGCTTATATAAGAATTAATTAAATATAAGTAAACTTTATTCAGAGAAGAATAGTGTATGACTGATATACCCATGGTTTATGTTAAGTTCTCATCTATATATGAAGTACAGGCCATGATACGAGCTTTTCAGATTTTGTCGAGACATTCTTTCTCTATTTATTATTTGAATGGCTGAATACATATTCTTTATTTTTGAACTTTGGATGAATTTTAAAATATGCTGGCTGTCGTAGTGATCATCAGTACTAATGATTTCAGCTGAAGGATTTGGCTGAAAGGCTGCCACCTGGGGTTTATGATACTGAGAGCATAAAGCAGGCATATCCATCTTATGGTTTGGAGTCAAATGGCATTCACTATCCAGGTGGAGATAACCATTCAAGATCAAGTTCAATGAGCAATTCTTACTTGATTTCCTCCATGGGAATCGACTCAACTACAGTAAACGGAAGTCAAGGGCAGACTCATTCACCCAGGGATTCGGTAGGAACGAATGAAACTAACCTACAACACAATAGGGAGCTGGTGACCTCCAATGGGATGGTAAATGCGTTAGATAGACTGCCCAATGGTGGCGGATCATTTCAGTCAGTTGGTAGTAATCTGTCAGTGGCTGTTGATGGCAAGGACTCTGGGCCTTTCCAAGATGGGGAGAATGGTACGAGATCTAGGAATTCTGCACTGGCTGTTACTGGTAATACAGTTGAGGCAGAATGGATTGAACAATATGAGCCTGGTGTTTACATAACTCTTGTGGCTCTCCGTGATGGAACTAGAGATCTCAAACGAGTGCGCTTCAGGTAGTCTTGATTATCTACTTTATTGTTATCATCCTCTAATACCCTCTCGGCATCAGGCTTCTAATTAGATTGGAGGCCAATGATCTTTTGCTTAGAGACTGAGGGTTGTGTGGCACAAATATAAATTATTGCATTAACTATTTTCATGAATAGATTGCTCTAACAATATGAAAATGCATTTGCAGCCGGAGAAGATTTGGGGAACACCAAGCAGAGATTTGGTGGTCTGAGAATCGCGAAAAAGTGTACGAGAAGTACAACGTCCGTGGATCGGACAAGTCTTCAGTTTCTGGCTCTGCGGCATGTAGGTCAGATGGAGCTCTCTCACCTGCATCCCAACAACCCTAGCAGAGATGGAGGGAGGGAAGTCCTCCGTTAACACATTTTGTATCAATCATCTGATGGTATTTTATGGCGAAGCAAGAGTCGGTAGCAAGGGAAGCAAAACGCCTCTTTTGCCTTTTTTCTTTTTCACATTTTGAGGCTTTCCCACTTTCGCCCATTTTTTCTCCTTTTAAAAATTATTTTCTGGGTATCTACCCTTTATACAGCAGTTGTATTGTAGTGTATATAAACTCTTTATTTATGAGACAAATTCAGCAAAGGAAAGTTGTTGCTTTCAATTGCCCCTTAATTTTCCTTTCTTGTCAATATAATTGTAGGGTTTTTGATTTTGCTCTGCACTTTTATAATCTATTTAAAAGTTGGGTTTTTTGTCCATTTACCTTATTTTTAGGGATTTTTTTTTTCACTTGCCTCATTAAGTTTTTTTTTTTAATTTCTCTTATTCAAAACACTACAAGGAAGTTTTCTCTAATAACTCATTAAGTGTTTTTTTATTAATTCTTTATATATATATATATTTTTAGACTATTTTACCCTCACCATTTGTTACATAGAGAGAGAGAGAAATCATAGGAGACTTAGCTGGAGCTGGGCCGTATGATTTCGGCTAACTTTCGCCGAATTCTGATAAGTGGTCGTAGATTCTAGTCACCGGCCATCGCCCATCAGACTTTTCTGAAAACATCGCCGGAGGTCCTGAAAGAGGTTGTCGGAGATCTCATAGGTCGTCGGAAAGGTTTATTGCGGTCAAATAGACATCTATTATCCCTTAATAGAGGGACATAGTTTATTGTCCCCAATAGACGTCTATTGCCCCCCAATAGAGGGGCAAATATGTCTCTATTGCCTCTAAATAGATTTCTATTGTCTCCTAATAGAATTTTCGATCACCGGAATGAGAACTTTAGACAAATAAACTTTGATTAAAGAAAAAAACGAGGAGATTACATCAATTCAAAACGTCTATTGGATCTCAATAGACTTTTAACACACTTCTATTGCCCCAATAATATTTTTTTTTCATTTTTTCTTCCCTTCTGGGCCTTTTGCCCCCATTTTACTTAAAAAATAAAATAAAATATGAAAGCGAGAAATTGATTTGGGCACCCAGCGAAAAGCTCTGGTCACCATATCATCTTTCTCCTCTGCCACAGCCGACGTTCAGGAGGCCAGCATCGACGTGGTCTGGTTGTCGCTGTCAGCGCGACGACGGTTGGTCTGACAAGGCCGATCTTGGGCGAGCTCACGGGCGAGCTTCAACAAAATCTGGGCCAGAAGTTGACTCGCGCTGGAGTTGGAGATCGGGAAGTGGATCTACACTTGAGGTGGAGATTGCGGAGCGAATCTACGCAGTCGGAGGTGGAGAGAGAGAGAGAGAGAGAGAGAGAGAGAGAGAGAGAGAGAGAGAGAGAGAGAGAGAGAGAGAGAGAGAGAGAGAGAGAGAGAGAGAGAGTTTCAGATTGGAGGAGAAAGAGGGGAGAGAGATCGTGAGCATATGGATAGTTTATTAATTTGACTAAGGGTAGAATTGTCTTTCTACGTTAAATTGGGTAGTAGAGAATAAAAATATGTTGGTGGAGTAAGTGAGATAAATTTGTCAAATGTTGGTGTTTTGTGTCAAGGACCCTTAAAAGTTACATCTTTTCTTTCCTTATGCTTACAGCAAATTCGGACCAAAAAAAAAAAAAAGCTTGGAGCAAATGTGTAACATTTTGGGTGTGAATAGAGCACCAGACCACAAGAAATCCCTAAACTTCCTTGCATGGAAGAGGAAAACGTGAAAGATTGAGGCTAAAAGATGAGCGAGTTACATCCAAAGATTCAGGCATTTTTCGAGCCTACATATAAAGAATTGAGTCTTCACCTCAGGAGAGAAGCTATACTACGAAATCAGTCAAATCACTAGTTTGATATCCCCCATAGAAGACTCCATACGATTTGGGGGTCAAGATTTCTGAAACTCAGAAGGCAAAATCGAAGCCGAAGCAGAATATGCGAGAGCTCCAATAATGGTAACAGTTTTGACAGCATCCAAGATACACGTCTTTTTTTTTTTTTTTTTCTTCCCCAATTCAAAAGCAATTTCATTAATAATCAATAGAGGATACATGACCAATAGGGGAGAACGTTTTCTCTTTATTATAAATCGAATAATTGAACCAGCAGTCGGCCTGATAACAAATGTTTAGATATATAATAAAGTGATTTTGCTAACCTACCGACAACCAATTCTACAGAGGAAAGTGAAAACTTGTCAGCATGCTGCAGGGTCCCTATTTGTATCAAGCTTCAACCAAAACCCTGAAGGGGTCACAACCCTTGACTTCTGACATTTGAGAACGACCAGTTCTAACTTCTATTTCAAGGTCTCACATGGCTCTTTCTTTCTTTTACTGCATGGTGGGTTGAATTTAATGCATGATGTGAAATGGCTGAGCTAACTTGCTGCTAGCAACGATCTTATATTGTTGGTTCTCCAAAAACGCAGTCACCAAGTTAGACTTGAATGCTCGTCTTCATGTGGATAGAAGAGACTTCGGTGTACTTGAAATAATGATAGACGTATATTATGCATTAGAAGTCAAGCTAAGTGGATATATAGTCTTCCCTCGTGTTTGAAAAAAAAAAAATTCTTGCAACTGGAATGAGAAATTAAATTTACATGATCGACCTCTGCAATGCTTTCCCACGTACATCGAGTTTGAAAACCCTTCCAAAGAAAAAGTCTTATATTGCATACTAGTATTAGGGTTGATCACTTTAAGAGGTCATTAATTTAATTTTCCGCTCGCGTAGAGTTCAAATACTATTCATGATAAAAACACTAGTATTAAGTTTGATCACTTTAAGAGTGCTGACTAAATTTTTCGGTCGTGTAAAATTCAAATATTATGTGTGATAATTGACGCTGTAACGCTGTGCATGTATATCATACAACCAGTGTACCATATAATTTCGGTTGCTTTATAATACATTCGAAATCAGATGAATGACATAAAATGAGATCATGACATGCCACCTATTTTGAATAGTTTAATTTAAGAGGACGTCAATCTCTCTTGTCAATAGATTTTGGATGGATTTGCTCTCCCTCAATTTTCAGTATATGCAGCACTGCAGCAGTACATGACTTCAGTAGTAGCAGCCAAGTATAGGCACTTTACATATCTTTCACACACGTCGTACAAGATATAATTCCATATTCAAAATCCAAAAATTGTTTAGTGCTTAGCAGTACTACTTCTGTATCATACTTATGGAAACAGATATATCGACAATATACAGTAGCAGCTTCTAGTCTGAGTTTTCAACTTTTCATACATTCTCAGAAAATACTCCGAATATATTGCATTAAACTGATCGAGTTGTTAGGAGGAGACAAATCCATATCCGTAAACAACCTTGGTAAGCTAGCTGTTTATAAAAATCAAAAGAAAACAAACTAAATATAATCTGGGAAAATATACGTATCCATCATTAAAACCCATGTACGTACATTACCCTATCAATAAGATCATGAAGAAGAGATATCTTCAGAAGCTAGCTATAGCTTTGTAGATCAAACTAATAATAATCAAGTATGAATATGTGAATACATATCTTCAAGGGGAGAGTTGTGATGAGGTTTCTAAGCCAATGCCATTGTGCTCCCTCGAAGGGCCGGATGGCGGGATTGGAGTCGCCTTGGGTAAGAATGCGAAGAAACTACGCTGCACCGACGATGAATTCTGATCAGAGTTTCTGTTGTTGGGCTTCTTCATTACCTTGTAAAGTTTGCTAGTACTCTCATCTAGTAGAAGGGGTCTTGAGCTTTGAGTGTTCCCAACCAGAAGGATGAGCATCAGTAAAAGCAACAACCATGTCACTACCAGAACATGATCACGCCTTTTCCCCATTTCACCAAATATAAGAGAGGGAAGGAAGAGGAGTTGGTTTAAGAATGGCACAAACTACAAGAAGATTATAGTTAATAATGCAGTATAAATAGGAACCCAGTTATAGCTAGGTCTCTGTTTTCTGATTTTTCCTTGGATTATGTTTGGGTATGAATGAAGTTATTATGATAGGAAAATCAGGTGCAAACGATAAGGGAATGTGGAAACACGATGAAGTAAATGCAGCTGGGAGAGACTGGATCATGTGCCTTTAGATTTTGCTGTTGGTTCTGAAATTTCTGAGCTAAATTAAATATGGTAACATGTTTGAATAAGGCAAACACATTTGAATGGGTCTTTAGCAGGTGTGTTTCTGAGTCACCAAAGGTGTTGATGGAACAAAAAGGCCGAAAGGGTAGGCAAAGAAAGTTAAAGAGAAATCAGAAGGAAAATAAATAAATTTCAGATTGTGTTAGGTGAATGTGTGGGGCTGTGTAGAAATAAATGGCCGACTGAAGATCGATAGCTTGTTCCATATAGCTATGCTATAAGGTTTAGCCGTTTAGGGTATTAACTTCAGAGGCTTTTCAGGGTATGATGTCACCAGAAATTCCTCATCAGGGAACCCATTCTGAATTTCTTGAGCTCCTTTCAAAGCTCCAATTCTCATCGCCCAAACTGATAATCGTTAAGGTATTGATAACTGTCTTAAAGCCAATATGGTTTAGGTTGGACAGATTCAGTTCGTCTATTAGTTTAAGCGAATTAGATACCTTAACGATCATCAATTTGACTGAAAATTTACAGATATGATTTATACATTAGTACCTAAAAACTGAACGATCGAGATGTGGATATGCGACCTAAAAGTGATCATAAATTCTAAATGCGGACTTTAATTTTAAAGTAGAGTTTCGCTCTGGATATGATATATATATATATATATATATATATATATACACAACGGTTCTCCACTGCGGACGTCCGCAGTTTTTCAATCCGTACGGATTTCCAGTTTTGACCCACTTTTCGATCACATTTTCACATTTGAACCGTTCAGTTTTTAGGTCCTAATGTATAGATCATCTCTGCAAAATTTCAATCAATTTGATGATCATTAAGGCATTCAAAACTGCAAATTACAACAATATATACAAACGGTTCCGGTTCGACAGATTCGGTTCGTTCGTGTAAATTACAGTTTTGGATGCCTTAACGATCACCAAATTGGCTGAAATTTTACAGAGATGATCTATACATTAGGACCTAAAAACTGAACGGTTAAGATGTGAATGTGTGATAAAAAATGGGGAAAAACACAAAATCCGTACGCTTTTGCTTAGGTGCGGATATCAGCACCTGAGCAAGGTTATATATATATATGTAGGATTTTTCTTAGGTAAGGATGCCCTTACCTAAGGTTTAAGTACGGATTTGGTGTTTTCACCCACTTTCCGATCACATTTTTACATCTTAATCGTTCTGTTTTTAGAGCCTAATGTATAGATCCCCTTACAAAATTTCAGCCAATTTGGTGATCGTTAAGGCATCCAAAACTGCAATTTACACGAACGAACCGAATCTGTCGAACCGGAACCGTTCGTATTTATAATGATAAATTACAGTTTTGGATGCCTTAATGATCACCAAAGGTGAAAATCGGAAATCCGTACCTAAGAAAAACTAAGGACGTCCTTAGTGTAGCAGGACTGTATATATATACATATATATATATATATATACATATATATATATATACATATATATATATATATATATATATGATTTTTCTCAGGTAAGGATGTCCTTAGTTTTTCTTAGGTGCGGATTTGGTGTTTTCACCCACTTTCCGATCATATTTTCACATCTTAACCGTTCAGTTTTTAGAGCCTAATGTATAGATCCCCCCTGTAAAATTTCAGCCAATTTGGTGATCGTTAAGACATCCAAAACTGCAATTTACACGAACGGACCGAATCTGTCTAATCGGAACCGTTCGTATTTATAATGGTAAATTGCAGTTTTGGATACCTTAACGATCACCAAATTGGCTGAAAATTTTCAGAGGTGATATATGCATTATGACCTAAAAACTGAACGGTTGAGATGTGAAAATGTGATCGGAAAGTGGGTTAAAACCGGAAATCCGTACCTAAGAAAAACTAAGGAAGTCCTTAGCCAAGAAAGACTGTATGTATGTATATATATATATATATATATATATATATATATATATATATATATATATATGAATGGCTAGTTATTGAATTAAAAATAAGTGTAAAAATCCAGAACGTACTTGAAATTCATGCATAATACTTTAATTTAAAGATGTAAGTTTCATTTTTTAGAAATGACAAAAATTCTAATAAGAACTTAATAAAAGACAATAGGGAGTCGGTGATTAGAAGACTATTCGACATAAACAGATATATTACTCCCTTCACAAACAAGCAAATAAGCAATGTAACAAACAACTCATGTTAGTGTTGAACTCGAGTACCCTTTCATTATATAATGCTACAATGGTTCTCTCTCCCTTTTATATTCTAGAATTCCATCACACAATTTTTAACAATTCCAAACAAGTTATGTCCCTCTTTTCTTTAATGTATATTCTGGTTCTTTTATATTGCGGTATACATAACCAATTGCCCAACCATCAATTAAGGCTCACTTTCAGCACTTTCGGGATTTGGACAGATGTAGAGACAGGGCCTCATGCTGTGTTTCCAACCACGAAAATGGTAGATTAAGTGGCCCTCACTTTATGTGTAAGAACAGATTGGCAGAAAGGATGAATCCTGTGCATTTGAACCTATTGAGTTTTTATTAAACAGTAGATTGTTTGTTCATGCGGAGAAGGACAAACTGACGCAAAATGTCCGATATATGATTCTATTATAAATGTATACATGTTTCACAACTTTTTTTATCTTCTCCCCAAACGATTTACAAACAACCTCATCTAGTAATCTAGTATGCATATGTATATTTAGTGACGGTGAAATTAAAATAAAAATTATAATTATAATTTGAGAATTGTTGATAATTGATTCAAGCTAGATGTGGAATAATACTGGTGTAACAAAAATCTTCTTGACTTATCTCCTCTAATTTACAACAGTCAAACAATAAGTTATATGACTTGCATCAATTTACACAAATTGAAGGAACTCAAAACTCCATTAAGTAAACACCTTTCTTTGGCCACAAAAAAAAAAACGTACTTGGAGAATTTTTAGAGAGAAAGTTGATGAGTGTAGGGCCGGTCCTGAGAACTGAGAGGTGTAGTTCAAAAATTTGACTGAGGCCTTATGTTCATTGCATAATGATTGAGGCCTTCGTCGTGAAGTAGAGGTGTTTTGATTAGAGACGGGATCGACTCTTTGTCCTGAAATAAGTTTTTGTGGGAGGCGGCGTTTCTTGCGGAGGTGGTGATTTCTTTTAGAACTGGTCGGAGGTTATGATTTCTTTTGGAGCTGGTCGGCATCTTCTGGTTGCCAGAGAAGGCGTGCAGATATGTTTTGACTCGATGGCGCTCGTGCTGTAGTAGTGGTGGCGGTTATGCAAGCAGGGTTGGTGCTCAAGCTATTAGCCTTGGTTTCTTGCCTAGGTAGGTTACCTGATTGAATCAGCAGTAACAGGCTTCGCCAACGATCTTGTTAAAGGTTCTGCTCTTGCTGCTCCGGGTTATAGGGATGAGGGTGTGGGTTGGACCTTTGGGCTTTAGCCCATCTTTCTTTCTCTCTATGGCTTGAGCTGGGTTTGGGCTGACCTTTTGAGAGGTATGTCATAGGCTGACCTTAGTCAAGCTTGTTGCTCTCTCTTGTGTCATGTTGGTGTACAACAATATGTTCTTAGGCGATTATATTTTGAGAGGTTGAGTCTGGTTTAGGTTAAGTTTTTTTCTTTTTACTTTTCAGTTTAAGTTATTTCCTTTTTGGTTAGTATTAATTATTTCCTTTTGGATAGCTCAGTCATTTGAATAAATGAGCGGTCAACTTGCATTGAGGCTCCATTTAGATGACAGGAAATCATAGTATGGAATGAGAATTAATTTCATTTTTCATATAGAGGTGCCGTTTGGTTGTAATTAGAGATTGGAAATGAAAAAAAAAGAAGAGATTTGACCGGAAATGGACTCTCTCATAAAGTCTGAATTGAATTACCTAGGAATGGGTGGTATTCTAATTCATTTTCCACCGTTAAAGGCAAAATTACATAAATTACCCTCTATATTCTCTCGTAAACATTTCTTATAAGTTAATGTCATATTTGTACTTTAATTAGTAAAACGGTGTTATTGAGGTGCGGCTATTGCCACCCTACCATTTTCTTTGTTCACCCTATTTGCTCTTTACACCATACATTTTATTTTCAGTTATTAACTTTGCTTATCTAACCCATTTTTCTTTCCAAATATATCCTTATATGACATATCCAATTAAAAAAAAGAATTTTTTTAACAAAAATCTCTCATTTAATTTATACCACTAAAAAATATAATATATTGAAGTTTCCAAATAAAATAACAATTTGATTTACTTCCATTTTTTTAATTTTTTTCTTTCAATTTCAATGTTCGTCTATTTTAATCCATATCAAAATATCAGTAAGTTAATGACCATGAGCAATGAAGAAGTAATTGTTTTTTTTTTGTGTTTTAAATATTTACTTTTGGTGTTCACAAAGGGATAGCAAAGATTTTGATGAAATACTAATAATTTTGTGAATTAAATAAAAAATTATGACGAGAAGGCAACAATAAGACAAAAAAAGAAATAAATTCAAATTGGGGTGGGCAAAGATGACGATTAATGTTATGCAATGAGAAATTAAATAATATTTGTATTTAATTAATTGATATTGTATTTAGTTTTCCTTACATATTTGGATTTTAGAAAATTATTCTACTTATTAGTCATTTTGCACTTGGGTAATATAGTCTTTCAATAATTCAAATGTTTGTAGGGTGAACTAAGAAAATGGTAGAGTGACAATAGTTGCACTCTATTGAAAATTATAATTTTATATTTTATTTTTATGACTTACCAAACACTACAATAAGAATGGAAAATAAATTCCATAATTTAATTTTCAATAATTTTTCAAACACTCACATGGAAATACCAAAACCTATTCATTCCATATCGGTCTAAAAAGGAAAATAAATCATTTTCCTATTTTGACATTCCTGCCAACCAAACGGGGTCTCAGTATCATTAGCTGGAATGGTTTATGGTCTGGCCGATTTGTGGCTTCAACATTATGATGAGACTATTCTGGTGATGTGATTACTCTAGCGTGACCTTGTTCGGTTGTATGATCTTTTAATTATAGGATTATACCTTTCTTTCCCTTAAAAAAAAAAAATTAACACCAAAACGTTTCAAAATAAATTCTGATCTGAAACATCTAAATATACCCAACCATAATAATTATTAAATAATAAAAATATTAAAATGTCATAACATTCGCCCACTCGTTTAATAATTTAAATACAAATATAAATTATAAAGTTACCGGCCAAAGATGAACCACTATGTTTCATAAAGGTGTGACTTTGCACCAATTCAAAAAAAAAAAAAAAACAAAACAAAATGTGTGACTCTGCATTGAACATTCACTTAGTGAAATAACAATCCATACTCCAGAGTTGATAGTGGTCTCAGACTTGAACTACAACTACTTAAACGAAATTAAGAGCTGCTGCTCACACACAATAATTCAGGCGTTAAAATAAGCTTTGCTAGCCATCACATTATGCCTTTGTGCTTATCATGAGTGAATTTGAGAATAAACACAATTCTCATAGAGAACAACCCCGCTTTCATACTCATATAGGTAAAATCTATTAAGAATGCTCTTGTAACTATTATATTCCACTCATATGAGCTACAAACTTTATTAAGAGATTTTTTTTTTGAATAAACTCAATCTTCATATACGTGACAAGATTAATGCAGTTACAACATAGGATGAGTAAGGGAATAAAGTGCATTTTTCTTGCGGCCACCTTATGATTCATTTTTCCCATTGAACCCAGTTGTTGAAATCTCTAATCACTTGATTGTGTGTCCTCATATATGGTTTATGGCTATGTGGACTTCAATCCCATTCAATTCCATGTATTCTATACATTTTCTCTTGCCAAGCCCTTAGTTAAAGAATCTGCAAGATTACCACAAGATTTAGCATAATTTACATTTATAATTTCATCACTCAAATTTGATCTCACAATACTATATATAATTTCTTCTTATATGTCTAGATTTGCTATTATAATGACGGTTGTTCACTCTACCAAAATGAATTAATATAGGTGGAATATGTTTTTCACTTAAGGGAAATTCATGCAAATATGCAATAAACCTATCAACAATTTGCTTCTTCACTTGCTAGAGCTAAAGTAATAAGCTCAGCTTTCATGGTTGAGTAAGAAATTAATATTTGTTTCTATGATTCCAACAAATAGCACAACCATATAATGTAAATATAAGGCTGGTGAGCCATAACCTATTGGTAAGTTGTAATTCCAACATTGTACAAGTTATGGATTCAATTCTCACTAACATATGTAAATGTGGGGTGGGCAAAATATATATATTTTTATGTTTTTGTTTTTTTTTATTAAATATAAGGCCAATTTTTAATGTTTTATTAGCCAAAGGTCACCAAATATTTTCCCCTCATAAGGCCACTAGATTAAAAATTGTCTTAAATTTTGGATATAAAAAATTAACATTGTAATGACATGGATTTTCGTGTTAATTTCTTGTATTTTACGTGAAATTAATAAAAGTCCCAATTGGTACAAATTTTGGTTTCGATACCTTGTTCTTATGATTAATCTAGAAATAGAAATGATTTCAGACAATTATTCGCTTGAATGCTTCTATTCAATGATTGACTTTTTATAGTTAGGATTATGTGAAAACTTCCTTCACGGAAATAGTAGACTGCATTGATACATGTTCGTGGACATGCGGAATGTAAAAATCGGAGTTCGTATGAAGAAGTTATGGTTAATGGAAAAAATTTCTATTTTTGGATAAATAGAATTGTTTTTTTTTGAAATTTTGCCCAAAAACCCTAGTTTCCAAAAATAGAAATCGGGGTTCCATTTTCTCTCTCCTTGAGCCGAAAATCGCCTCAGATCTTCGTTTGGCCATAACTCCACCATCCGGCCATCGTTGGTTGCGCCATTGGTCCCAATCTTCATCTCTCCTCTCTCTTTGAGTCTATAGTAGCCTTGTTGCACGATTTGGGCTGTAGAAGGCACAGTAAAGCAGAGAAGCTTGGTGGCGGCACTGTCGGAACTCCCGATTCTGGCCACCTCTAGCAATGATTCTTGCGGGCTTTTGAAGTCCATGAGAGCTTCAAACATTTTGAAGTGTGGAGGTCAAATCGAGGATTTGAAATTCTAGGGTTTCACCGATTTCTTGAATTTTCGAGGTAAATTTCGGCCAAATGGCTTAGATTCAGACTTTGCGCTAGTTCTGAAAGTTGTTGTATATGTTGAGATAAACATTTTGGCATATGTTTCGACCCAATTTGGGGGTTGTCGGCGGCGCGTGAAGCCCACGCTCAGCCACTGCCAGCGGCGAGTCTGGCTAGGTTATTGGTGTTTTCATGGGTGCCACCTACTGGCCGATATGAGCTTCTTGATATATCATAGGGTCATGTCATGATCATTTGAAGCATGCTAGATTTAACGAAATTTCTGTTTTCTGGGTTTATGATCTGTGAGGATCCAACTGTTGGATCGTCTTATAATTTTGAGAAATTGATCCTAGAAGTGTTCCAAAGACTTTGGGAGGTCTCGGAGGAAGTTTTGTCTCGATTGACGAAATCTTCGGTTTTGGGTTCAAATGCTAGGTTCGAACTGTAACCGCTTTCTTTTTAATCGTGTACTGAGTTGAGATCTTATTTTACTTAGGCAATTGACGGAGTTTGTTCTATACTTTAACTCGGTGGTAAGAAAAGACGCTACATGATTTAGAGGTGAGTAAATCTCACGCAGTTCATTTATAAACCGAGTTCATTATTGTTCGGTTTAATCGTTAAATTGTGAAATTGTTTTTTGGAAATAAATAGTTTTTTTTTTAAATCAAAAGAACTTGATCGGCTACAGTTCATAGGTAAGTAAAATGTGATTTTAATTATAAAAATGATTTTTCTCGAGTTTTGCGATTGTCGACTATAGTTGGTATTAGTGGCATTCCTGAGTGGATGACTACGTTTATATATATTTACGTGAAATATATATCTTGATGGCGTGGCATTGTGATATGCATAATAAATTGTGATTTTATTCAGGTTATTGTTTTGAGCATTTACTCTTTGCGGGAATACAATATATTATGTAATTGTTGATTTTATTATGTTGAAAGAGTATTTGAGTTTTGGTTTAACATTTTGAGTCATATGGGACTTTATAAATGTTTTCGGTATATGGATCTGGTGTCACAGTAGTGATAGAGGCAAATATATCAGGAACCACACCTTTGGCTGAGTAAATGGTTACGATCAGTTAGAGCTCTAGTCTGTCTGTCATTGTATTGTATGAGACCCATGAGTACACGTTTTTAAAAGAGAGTTTGGGGTGGTTTTTTTCTTTTATTGTCCATTGAGGGACTTGAGTTCTTACTAAATTGTGGAGTCTGTTTTAGATTGCTTTAATTTATTCTTGAGTTGAGAAATTATCCAGCATGTGGTGTTTGAGTTATTTTATTTAGTTTACTCATATGAGCTTAAAAAAGCCTACTGGGTTTGTTGTTTGCAACTCGGTGCACTATTCTATGGTGTAGGGGTTATTCTTGCAGGTCAGGACAACCAGGGTTGAGATCAAATCATGTATTTGCAGTGCTGTTAGGTTCAGAACCTATTTGGTCATCATACTGCTGTTTATAGTATGCTCTTAGTGAGCTTTACATTTTACTTTGATGCTTTCGTGTTTATGTAAACACTTGGTGATGTAATTTTTGACTCTAGTGATTGAGTCTGTATTAATATTGTGGTTTCAGTTTGTTTTGTTACTTAGTTTAAATGGAAAAAAATTCTAAGCATTTGGGCGATTTGTTGAAGTATTGCGTTTCGGATTTGAATTTTCCTTTATTCAAAATTCGGGGTATCAAAAACATATTTATGAAAATGCCACTAGAGTAAAAAGTCACAAATCATTCTCTCTCATCTCCAGCTGACCTCTGATGGGGTCTCCTGTGACTTCTACCTAACTCTGGTGAGATCACAAAAGTAGGGCAAGCGTTTTCACCCGAGAGACTGAGAAACTGGTTCGATCCAGACCGAAATCAACCATTCGGGTCGGGTTTGATAGCTGAATTACTCGGTCAAGCTAAACCGAACAGATTAAAAGGTTCTTCGGGTCGAGTTCGGTTTCCATATTCAGGGGATTGACTAAGACTGATCCGGAACGATACTTTGTACTTGTCTACATATCCAATTTTAATTGGTTCTCAGGCGAGTCTATAGAGGATACCTTAAACTCACTTGCAAGAAATCACCCAATTTCATTCCAGTCTTCGACCTAAAGACCCCATTCCAAGCCGTCCTCTTCAGTTCGAGAAAACGATCACTTCTTCTGTTCTTCACTTAATCATTTCTTCTTTGCTCTCGACTCTCGAGTGTCGATCAATCACCCATGGATTCCTCCACTGCAAACATGCCACAACCCAATCCCAATCCCTAAGCCATTCCGACCCCAATTCAAATTCAAAATCGAGTAATGCAAACTCCAATTCCAAGTCTGCTCCCGATACCGAAATTGCTGAGAATGTTGTCGTCACTGCAACTGCAAGTATTGGTACTCCATCTTCTGCTAGAAATCTATCTACGATGACATCATCACGGCCATCAAAACCCAAAAAGAGAGCGAGGAAGAGTACATCCATAGGGTCGAGGGAGCGTTCAATGGTATAAGAGCATTATGAGAAGATTGACAAGCCATTATATGAGTTCAAGGATGGAAAGAAGGTCCAGGTTGGGACTACCAAGCTGGCCAAATGCAGGTATTGTTCTACAGACCTTGCTTGTAATCCATATGAAAATGGCACTAACAGCTTAAAGAGGCATATAGAGGTTGTGTGTAAAAAATACCCCGGTAGGATAGATCTAGAAGAGTTTCAACAAGTGTTTGTAGTTGGTGGGAAGTTCAATGAACCTTCTTTAACTATAAGGGCCTTTAGTCAAGGTGCTTGCGTAAGAGCTTGTATTGAGATGATAATAATAGACGAGCTGCCATTTAGTCACCCGGAGAAGGAAGGGTTTCAAAGGTTTTGTAAAGTTGCATGTCCTAGGTTTAAGACTCATTCTAGGAGATTAGTTGTAACCACATTTTGGAAATTGTATGATGTTGAGGAGAAGAAACTTAGGCAGGAACTAGCTAGCCACTGTGTTAATTTAACCACCGATACGTGGACATTGGTGCAAAATATAAATTACATGTTGGTTACTGCTCATTTCATAGATGATGGTTGGAATTTACACAAATGAATTCTTAACTTTTGTGTAATTCCTAATCATCAAGGGAACACCATAGGAAGGCTATTGGAAACATGCCTACTTGAATGGGGAATCGAGAGAGTGTTGATTGTTTCGGTTGATAACTCATCCGCAAAGAAAGTTGCTATCGATTACATTAGGAAAAAGATGATGACTTGAAAAAAAATAGCTTGTTTTAGAAGGCAAGTGGCTTCATGTGAAGTGTTTAGCTCACATTCTCAACTTGATTGTGAAATCAGGGTTATGAATAATGGATAAATCTGTGGCTTCGATTAGAAATGTAGTTCGTTATGTTAGGAGTTCGTCTGCAAGGCTTGATGTTTTTAAGCGATGTGTTGCTGTAGAACAATTGGATTGTAAGGTGTGCATATTGGATGTGCCAACTCGGTGGAATTCCACCTTCTTAATGTTTGATGTAGCCCTTGAGCATTGGAAAGGGTTTAATGCTATGGCGGAAGAGGAAGACTCAAAATACAGGTTATTTTGATGAGGATGAGGTTGAGGATGATGAGTGGTTAGAAAGGATAGAAATAGAAGCTGCAAACATACCAAAAGATATGATGAAAAGGGTAGGGCCACCTGTCGAAACTGATTGGATAAGAGCTACTGTCTTTGTGAATTTCCTCAAGGTAATCGGTCACTTTTCAATTCTACATTTAAGTGTCTGCATTTACAGTTTACACTTTGCAGTTTCTTTAATAAATTTGAGTTCTGCATTTCCAGTTTACAGTTGTGCATGCATTTATAGTTTACATTTATGCATTTCAGTTTACAGTTTCTGCATTTCAGTTTTATGGTGGCTGCTTTTCTGTTTCAGTGTACAGTTTCAGTTTACAGTTTACGCTTTACAGTTTTCTCTTTTCAATTCTGCATTTCTGTTTTATTTTTTGCAGTTTCATGCTACTTTAATCAATCTTTTATAATGGTACATTGCAGGTATTCTATGATGTGACAATGAGGATATCACCCACAAACAGTCCCACAGCTCATAAAGCATTCCATGATATCGTGGCAATTGAAGCTGAGATTGACGACCTCTTTGACCGGCCTGAGATGTGTAATGGAAGCAATACATAAAAGATCTTGTTTGAGATGGCAATGAAGATGAGGAGTAAGTTAAAAAAATATTTTGCAAGCCTTGATGACATGAATCACTTGCTTTTGGTGGCTTTGGTTTTAGATCCTCGATACAAGCTTCACAATCTTGAGAGGGTATGTAGAATATGGCTTAAACTTAATCCTGCAACAATCAAGCATAGGTCTACCGAGCTAAAGGAATTGTTAGTGAACCTCATAGACTTGTATTCATCATCTTTGGGCACCAAAAAGATGAGACCAAGTGGCAATGAGGCTGAGAAAGCTACACACCGGCAGCTCTAGGACAAAAAGTTCAAGAACCCAAATGAGTGGGAAGATGGCTGCCATGCAAGCTGATTGGAAACAAGAGTTGGAAGACTTAGATCAGACTGTGGTGTCACACAAGGTGGATAGATACTTGCTTGACCCTATTGAAGACCCCCCAGAACATGAAGATTGGAAGCTTCTTGCATGGTGGAAGCTTAATGATTCTAAGTACCCCAATCTTGCATTAGTTGCCAAGGATGTGCTTGCAATTCAAATAAGCACAGTTGCTAGTGAAAGCTGTTTTAGCACGGGGAGGATGATAATCGATCCATTAAGGAGTTCACTATCTGCAAAATCAGTTGAAGCATTGATATGCTTCCAAAATTGGTTGAGGTCAGAAAGCATTCAAAGCATCAAATATGTTCCAACAGTTAAGGATATGAACTTCTATGAAGAAGTTGAGAGAGGTACAATTTGAATATTTCAGTTTTGTTTTTAATGACTTTACAGTTTGCACTATTGTGATAATGTGAAATTGTGAACTGTTCTTTCGTAGATCATGTGCTTCAAGACACAGCAAATAGTGCACAAGTCAAAGCTGCCAAAGGGAAAGGAATCAAAGGACAACTCCATCCACAAAAAATCAAGAAGTTGTTCCAGTAATGAACAAGCAAGGAGCTTTGGCATCATTAAAAAAGACAGTTTCCAAGAGGTAAGAAAATAAAGAACTATACGAAGTGGAATATAGCTGGTCAGTTTCCAAGAATTTATGCATTATTAGATTTAAGTTATTCGAGATTTCGAGTATCGAACATTTGAAGTTTTGAACCATCGTTTGAATATAGTTGTTAGCTGCTAATATGCAAATATTATTTCTGCATATTTTTTAGGATTAAATTCTGCTTACTACCTTATACTTTCAAGGGTTCATCAGTTCAGTCCCTGCACTTCTAATTTAATCAGAAAAGTCATTGCTTCTCCAATTTCATCAAATCGATCAAATCCTTCACTATTCCATTTATTTTCGCTGTTAAAATGCTGACGTGGGACCTTCTAACGGGGAAAATTCCCAAACTAACCATCGCTAGGCAGCCGGCCGATGTGTCAATGTTGTGAATACAGATGGATAGTTTGGAAATTTTCCACGAAAATTGACGGAATGGTGATAGATTGGATCGATTTGATGAAATTGGAGAGTGCAATTTTTTTTTTTTGATTAAATTAGAAGTGCAGGGATTGAACTGATGAACTCTTGAAAGTACAGGGTAGTAAGCAAAATTTAGTCCTATTTTTATATTATCAATACACTGACCTCAACGAGGCGGTGAAATAAAGTTTGTTTCCTCCTCCGGGAAAGAGTAAGGGAACCGTTAATACAGCCCACAGCAGCCATTGATCAGGCTAATAACCTCCCGACACTTAGGCACTGAAAGAGTGGGATCGCGACCTATCGCCTCATGCTGCCAGGTAGCTCCCCTAAACAAACAATCACCCGCCCAAATGGAGGTCTTTCTTCACCGGGGAGTGGGGGACTCCCTAGAGGCCTTAGCAAGGGCCCACCAGAAAGGGCACAAGCGCTCGCTCAGACAAAAATCCATGGTTGACAACACACTCACACTGATTATGCCTGACATATAACTAAAGGTACCGCCTTGACTGGGGATTGGGGGACTTGTATATACATCATATACTTGCCTGCCCTAATCAGCACTTATCCCACTGACATTACTTGTCAAAATACCTCAGCTATGTGACTACCAAAAACACAGCAACACATTCTACACCGACAAACTGGCTCCAGGATGAAATATGCTCCCACGCGCCGACACGCGCCACCTAAAGTTGTCTCTACAAAAAGAGCCAGAACCCAGCAAACTGAAGCATGTCAGTCCCACATCGAAAAGAATAGTGAGGCAACTCACTAGTTTGGCTACAAAAGGTCCACTTCTCTATCTACTGATTACGCATCCATATAGCTATCGACCGCCACATTTGTCAATACAAGTATATCATCTAACTTCAGCATCGGAGGAGCGAAGACAGCCAACCGCTGTCTCCCCTCTTGACGTCGTTATATTTCTCTTGACAGGTTTGGCAGAACTCCACAAATCACACACATATCGGAAGATTGGACCCTCGTCCAAGTTAACGGAAGCCGGTATCATATAACGGTAAAAAAATAGCGTTAACATAGGGAGTCCCCCAAGTTCGCGTGCAAGAGATGTCTTAAGCAGGTTATTCAGTAGGTGGGGAAGAGATCTTGGCATCTTACCTGGTAGGGTACTATGGCCTTGGGCCTCCGGTACCCAATAAGGTTGGGCTGGATCTCATATACCTTGTGGAGAAGATAGGCCAGGGGACTCATGTACCCGATGAGGTGAGTGAGCCTTGATCCAGTGGGATTGAGAGCTTGGTCTCGTACCCGATGGGGCTTTGTGGCCTTGGGCCTTTGGTACCCAGTAGGGTTATGCTAAAACTCGTAGACCTAGTGGAGTAGATTGGCCAGGGGCCTCATGTACCTAATGAGGTGAGTGAGCCTTGATCCAGTAGGATTGAGAGCTTAGTCTCGTACCCGATGGGGTTTTGTGGCCTTGGACCCTTAGTACCCAGTAGGGTTAGGCTAAAACTCGTATACCTAGTGGAGTAGAAAGGCCAGGGGCCTCATGTATCCGATGAGGTGAGTGGGCCTTGATCTAGTGGGATTGAGAGCTGGGTCTCATACCCGATGAGGTTTTATGGCCTTGGGCCTCTGGTACCCGGTAGGGTTATTCGTGCATGTCAGCCACGTGGGGCGCAAAGTGGGTTGTGGAATAAATGCCTGTCCCCTCGACTGACAGTTTCGTGGCGTGGAAAGATGCGTGGGACACGTGTAGTGATCCTACGATTGAAGGCATTCCGCCTTCAACGGATGTGATTGCTGGCAAGTTGAATTTTAGAGGGAAATCGACTCTCTCTCTTCACCTGTTTCTGCAAAAACTCAAAATACTCTGAAAATTCTCTGACAACTTGTAGTGGAGGGAGCGAACGATCGACTGCTGAAGAAAAAGGTCAGAACCACTTTGTAGGAATTGTACTCTGGTTTTTGTATGCTTTTGCGATTTTGTTATTTTTTTCCTCTACTTTGTGCCATGGATGTGTTCTAGTTTCTGCTATATCTTTTCTGGGTTTTTGTGTGTGTAAGGAATAAGAATAATGTTGGTGTGGGTTGTCTGTGGGTATTGGTTTGGGGAAGAAGGGGAGGAACGGAAAAACTGGGTTTCTCTGGGTTTCCCTTTTTTTTTTTTTTTTTAGATTTATGGGTTTGTTTGGTTTTCTGGGTTTGAAGTAGGGAACGATCCGCATTTCAAGAAGGCCATAGATCTAAATGCCTAGGCTGACCCTATGTTTCTAATTCCAGATAGTGAAGTTGATGCCCAGCTTCACGTAGTTCTAGGATGGAATCAGAAATCAAGGCTGGGGACACGGGATTGTCATATCAATCCTATATAAGACAAGCGGAAGCAGATATTGATCGGTACCTGGCAAGTAGTGCTCGTATGGGGATGGTAGAGAACATTGGCTCTTCGACTGGGATGTTCTCGGAGAGTCGTGATAGTACCGATGAGGATGACAACAAGGATGCTTCTGAGGTGGAGGAGTAAGGAGTCAAGGTAGCCATTCCCCTGGGCATACCTAAACCGAGATATACGCTAGTGGACGAGACTGTGTGCGACGAGCCCGGGAGAAGTATGACAATGAAGGAGATCAATATGATGAGGATGAAGTGGGGAATACCGGATGCGGTAGATCTCAGGCCTCTAAAGGCTGGAGAGATAGCAGCGAATCCTCCTCCGAGATGGGTGGCGCTACATGAGAACTAACTCCATTAAGGGCTCTCATTACTGCTGCCCTAGTGCCTACAATATATGCTGAAGATGCTGAAACTATCACCGGGGCAGTTGACACCGAATGCATGGTGACAAATTTTGAGTATGATAGCCATGTGGGACTTATGCCAGCAAGGGTGGCCCACCATCAACGAATTCCGAGCCATGTACCAGGTTCTGTACTCAAGGAAATAGTCTTGTCAAGGTATGGTGACGTTCACCACTCGGAACTATGAGCCTCTAGTTACCGACATGCCAACCTCTCAAAGCAAGAAGTGGAGGAATAAAGTATTTCTTGCTAGAGGGCACTGGTAGATTAGAAATAAGAAATGACACGTAACGGGTACATTTCAGGCCATCGGGGATCAATCGTACTCACTGACAGAGGTCAAGAGAAAACGAATAGCCCGGGTATACGCTGTATGGAGTGCAGAAGAAAGAAGCTCATATAGGTTTATTCGATACTCCATTCTAGATAGGCTAGGCATAGGGAGACTACCCGGTGAGGCTGGTGTTTCTGCTAATTTATATTTTATTTTTTTTACTTGTGTTTGAGGGTTAACCTTTCAACCTTGTTTGCGGTGAAAGTGCCGAAGAGGAAACCCCGTAAAGGTAAGGAAGACGACAAGATGAACGACAACAAGTTGATGGACATGCTCATGAGCCAAGGAGAGGATGCCTTTAACATTGATGTCGACCTCGTGTCGAAAATTACGGATCGCTCACTTGAAGAATTTCTCCTCAAGATTGATGACGAAGGGTATGAGAACCTTCATCCTGAGGCCCATATTACCTAGAGGGAGTTGCATACAATCGGGGACTCAATTAGCATTGCTGATCTTGAAAGAGGAAAGGCGCCGATGTCTGGCTCCGTCTCTTCCCTTTCCACCGGGTCAGCTAGAAGCGAGGAGGCTCTGCTTCTGGGTGAGAAGAAGAGGTTCTATAGGCACCGCCATCGGAGCGGGGACAAGGAGGAGGTCACCTACATTGGTCAAGATGTTAAAAGGACGAGACCCAAAAGGCAGAAGAAAAGTCATCCATTGCCGGAGCCGTCACCGTCTCTTGGGCTCTTATAACCAGCCATACCAGTAGTTCCCAGGATGCCCATAAAGCAGCTATTGAGTAAGTACAGGGTTGTTGATGAGAAGTTCATGCGCTCCATGCTTAAAGGCCTGAAGGATATAGACCTCGACCAAGTACGGGCCAAGGACAACACACCCCAAGAAAATCGGAGTATCGCCCGAGAATCAATGATTAGGGTACAAGTATTTTTTTCACTTTAAAATAATTTGCCTATTGCTTGAACTATTCATTTATATAGATGGGGTGTTACAGGCATTATTCATCGTATAAGCGATCGATGCCAGTGAGGAAGATACGCAACTGAAGGAGGAGGTTAGTAACCTCTCCGAGCAAGTGAAGTATCTTCATGGGGAAAAAGCAAGGCTGGAGAAGGAGAGGGACTCTTTGAAGAGGAAGGTAGAGTCCTTAACTCCCAAGTAACCGAGCTGGAGGCGGTTGAGAAAAGGATCTCGGAGCATGAAAGCTAGCTCGCTGGGGCGAAGACTGAGGTAGAAAGTGCCCGGAACTCTGTGAAAGAAGCTGAAGAATCTGCCAAGAAATGGAAGGAAAAAACAGAGCATCTGGATGAGCATCTTCCTATTAAAAGACAAGAGGCTGTTGCCGGGTTCAAGGGCTCCCAAGTGCTTATTGATATGTTACTCGCTGCTCAGGACAAAGCAGTTATCACAAAGTACAAGGAGTGGATGGCAGCCAGGTACACGGATGAAGCCAAATTCAGGCGGGGACTTCTTGAGAAAAAGAAGAAGGAGCAGGAGGCCAAGGAGAGGAAACAGGGAAGCCAAAGTGCTAGACCCGAGGCAGCGGCAACTGGTAGTCATCCTGATGTTCACAATTAGAGAGTTTGCCTTCCAGGGCCTTATTTTGTTACACCCATTTTTTGAACTATGGCCTTGAGCCAGTATTGGGGTTGGTCCCTTATTAAATTCCTTTGCCTCGAAGTGCGGGGTTGATATTTTTTTGTCTTTTAAATGGAAATGTTTAAAGTGATTAAAATTGCTTGTATTTTATGTCTTGCTGAAGTGTGTATGTTGAAATTACTCACTACTAGAATCAAGTAACAAACAATATAGCTTGGTTGTCCGATACGTCTGATAACTAAGGTAAAAAAATTCAAGTAATGGTCTGAATAATCCATTTTTCCATTCAAAATAGCACTAGTGGCTTATACAAAATGGGTACCTGATGGGTAGCTTGCCATAGCTGGATGATCAAAAGCTAGGGTACGATGCTCCGGGATCTACTTGTAATAATACTGGAGGCGCTGCGTATTCATGGATGACATGAAACTACTCCATCCATGTCTCGGATGTAAAATGTCAAACTAGGCACCGTCGTCTGTGATAATGGTGTCCGAGACTCCAAATCTGCAGTAGATGTTCTTCCATAGGAAATTTTTCACCTTCTTCGTGGTGATAGTGACTAGGGGTTCTGCTTCTATCCACTTCGTTTGGTAGTCAACGGCTACAATGGCATATTTGAATTGTCCCATTACTATGGGAAGCTTACTGATCAGGTCCAGACCCCATTGACAGAAAGGCCAGGGTGCAAGGAGTATGGAGAGGGCAATAGGCGGTGCCCTTGGAATGTTCGCATACATTTGGCACTTGTAGCAAGAGCTTGATATCGTTTGAGCTAGGGCCGATATGGTTGGTGTTTGGCTCCAGTTTTTCTTGAGCTGGTCAACAATCTCTTTTCTTGCGTGGGCGTGCTAGCACCGTTCAGGTGCGGTCGTCGGGGGTGTCCCTTGACCTGACTTCTTCTGAGCGATTGTGGACGAGGAGAGCACCAACCTCGTCGTGGGGTTCTTTGTGCCTCGTGGCGAGGACTTTTGCTGAGCCTTTTCAAAATCACAATCGATACTCGATGTTGTAGATCGAGCAGAGCAAAAACCACTGGGAAGTGAGGAGAACTTGCTAAAGCGTGACTCTAGCTTGGCTGGTTTGCGAGGGCCTTACCCTTGCTTGGCTGGTTCCGTAACCGTTGTGGTCGTGGTACTATAGTCGGCTCCCGAGGAGACTAGGACCAAAGCACTTTGACAGAGGGTTTGGTGGTACTGAAAGTTGGCTCCTAAGGAGACTAGAACTTGGAGTGTGATCACCGATAAGAGAATGAGAGAAGGAGAGGAATTGCTCTTAGAGAGGTTGCTCTAGAGAGAACTTAGATCAACTTATAGATGTTTTGATGAGTGAATTTGTGAGATGATACTTGTTGTAGCCTCTATATATAGGCTTCCAAGCAACACTATTTGGCCTTTAAACAAATCATAGTGGGTTAGGTAAAATTCACTAACACTTAGTGGATTTTGTTAGGCCAAATTCACTAACACTTAGTGGATTTTGTTAGGCCAAATTCACTAACACTTATTTATTCTTTTAATTTTTATCTCCACTCAGAATTCATATTTAAATTTCGACTTCTTCATATGAAATGATCCACCATGGATGTAGATTATTGTGGTAAAATTTCAGAATTTATTTCCATGTGGTTGGGCCGAAAATGCTACTGGACTCCTTACAGGTCCAGTTTTCCAGTTTTGCTTCTGCAGAAAATTGGACTGATTGTTTGAAGGTTTTTCACTTCGAACAAGCTCTAGCACTCTTCATAAGAAATAATCCTTGGGATGTCTAGAATGAATCTGGAAAGTTTCAACTCATTTGAAGTTCGGATGGTTAGTCTGCCGCCCCTCCTTCCTTGTTTAGCTCGGTTTCTCCTAGCCGAAGTAGGAAAATGTGCTAAAGTTGACTTTTCATTTCCACGCTTCCATAGTAGGCTTTATTTAGCCTCTAAATATATATTTCGAACTTGTCAACAATATATAGCTTGAGCCACTGATATTAGCTCGATTTCTCCAAGACGTGCCTTGTCAGGCCAAAATGCTCATTTTGGGTCCAAACATTGCCCCCCAGACCTCGAAGTCAAAGGTCTTCGTCTTGATTGAAGAGGTCTTGAATCAGTACCACTCGTATAATATCTTTGCTCTGAAGCCACTTGTATTGGCTTGACTGAAATTACTTGATTGATTCCATATAGGCCTCTAAATAGGCCATAAAGCTTGGATGCCACAATCTGAATTGCCTTTGTCATAAACTGATGCTTTCTTTGCCAACTTTATTGTCCCAGTATCTGATGTCTGGTATGCAGTGAATTGGAGAAACTTAGGCAGGTTGTAGGATATCAGAACTTTAGCGTGCCCCCCATGCGAAGGAGACTGCTTTTGATTGCGAATGAGGATCCTTATCTTCTTTGGTGGTAGCTTCGCCATGTGTATAGCAGCAAGTATTTGCCTTGATCGCTGGCTCTCTGTTGATTTTCTCAAATGTAGGTGTTTGGAGCCTTTTTGCTGGCTAGATCAAGTTTGATCAAGGCCTATAGTACTTGGCAAAATAAGATGTTGAATAGCAAACTGTTTGCTGCCATTTAATCCTTGGCGAATCTTATGCTGAAGATGATGATTGAATCATGGCTATCATCATCATGACATGTGACGAAATGAAACCACCATATTTGCTACAACTTTAGCATCTAAAACCGCATTGGTTTTAATCATGTTTTATTAAAAAAAAAAAAAATATCAGGCCACTATGCGGGCCCTGCGGTAATAGGAAAAGGTGGAATATCTTCACTGTCGCCTTAGATGCGATTCTCAAGATAGAATAGTGATTCATTAATTATCAACTAGGGCCACTCACTGGCCCAGCTAATAAATTAATCTCCAAAAACACTTGAGCTATAAATCAAGGTGTAATGGAGAAGTGTTCCTTGTGACCCAGAAATGACATCCAAGAAACCATTCGTTATCGATCAGGCAGATGAAATCACTGAGAAAGCCACATTCACATGGCGGACTAACATAAGTGTTCGATGTAGAAGTCAGACCAGAGAGGAGAGAAGTCGACTGATGAGCTTTGGTGGAGGTGATAGTCAAGAGGGTTTGGGTCCCACACCTCGCGATCGTTTGCCAGATGATGCTATGGCCTATTATGGGCTTCCCATCCGCCGTCCCATAGTGGCTCTTCGGCAGGTGCCTGGTGATTTTAGCAGTTGGGGACCAAGGAGGAAAGTGGGCTTTTGGCCTACCATCACTCTCGAGGAAAAGGTTTGGTATCAGGAGGTCCGAGTGAGAGATTTGGCCCGATGGGATGCGGTGGGTATTACCCAAACCATCGATCTATGCTTCTGTCTTCCCCATAATACGAGCCCTGCACCGCTTGCAGCTGCTCTTTGCTTCTGGAACACTTCCAGCAATACATTCGATTTCCGGTTTGGGCAGATGAGCATAACTCTGCTGGATGTTCTTACCATCATGGGGTTGCCCATTGATTTTGACCCCTATGTGCATGGTCAGTTTGATGGTATTCAATTTCCTTTGAGAATGGATATGGCATCACAGTAAATCCTACCCTGTCTGGCGTGATTATTACCGCACCCAGTGTGACCATACAGGAGGTATCGCATTCCTGGAATTCTGGCTTTGCAAATTTATCTTTTGCACTTCTTCCAACAAACCTACTGGGCGCTGGAATTCTCTGGCCACTGCTCTCTACAATGGTATTTGCGTTGGCCTTGGGCAACCTGTATTGGGTTCGTTATATCGCTCCCTTTATAGAGCTGTAATGCGCCCCTTTGATACCGACATTAGTGGTCCATTCTGGATCCTTGCCTTTTGGTTGCAGATTTATTTCCCTCGCTTCCGTCGCGGTGATATTCCAAAGGAACCTCCAGTCGATTCCCTTTTGGGGAACTGGCTTTGTGGCAACATAAGGCATCGAGCTCCACCCTACTCCGAGTGTTTTATTTACTTGTACTTGTTGGGAGAGATGCCGGACCCAAAAGTAGTCCTTTCTAGGCGATTCCCTCCTCCCCTTGATGATGGCTTTCTGCCCAGTGGACGCGATCATAGCGAAAGAGCCCTCTTGGCCTTTCGTCGAGCCATCTCCTGCTCGGATATTCATCTTACCACCGACCGCGTAAGTTATGAGCTCTATGCCCCTAACCACTTTGCTCGCCAATTTGGGTTGGCCCAGTTGGTACCCTGGCCTCTGGTTGATTCTGCCAATTACTACACCTCTTGGAGGAGATTAGCCCCATCTGGGTCTGCCTCCTTTCAGAGTCAGTTTACTTTGATAGTGATTCCCCCTTGGGTCAGAGCGCTGTATCCCCTCAACGATGTCGACAATGATTATGTTGATTGGTGGAAAGAAGTGTCTGTGAACTGTTGGGACCTGCCACATGACGAACTCTTCGTCCAGATCTTTCGTGGAATGAGTAGTCCTGGTCCGGAGGACCGCAAGATTTTTGAGCACTTCTCCAACCCTACAGCACAACCTCGGTGACTTATTCTACCTTCTCGCTCATCGTGTGCAGGGATACAAATCCATGAGCCTAGGGCAACAATAAGTTTTTGTCTTTCTTCACCATTCCTTTTCCTTGTCTTGATTTTCCCGCTCTTATTCCTGAGTGTGTTTTGCAGCAAACTACCCGGAGCAAGACATCCTCTGTTCAGGCCGGGAAACAAAAGGCAATAGCATAGGGGACTCCTGAGGGAGAATCTTCTCATGATGAAGATTCTGCTGAGGTAATTTGGTAAAGAACGATCCCAAACTTGCATTTTTGGTGCTTTCCCCCTTTTTGAGTTGTGATTCTTTTGTCGTGCAGGCCACTGCTATCTTTGCTTGCAAACGCGATCGAGCTCAATCCGTCGAAGAGAGTTTTGAAGATGACGAAACTCTGGGAATGCGATTGGTAAACTCCGGCCCCGTCTTATTCTATTTAAATTTTAGAATCTGTGCAAGATCTTCATTATGTATCTTTTGACAGGTTCATCAGAGGACCACTGATCCCTCTCGCCTGAGCGAGGCTAGATCCTCAGCCGCTGCAGAAGAGCCAACTCTCTCGCTAGTTCAAGCATCAACTAACCCCGTGGCGCCTCTTCCGTCTTCCACATCTAAAGAGCATATGCAAGGTTCTACCATTTTAATAACGATCTCCGATGATGAGTCCTCGGAGCATGAAAGCGTGGAAGGCCACTCTGAGGCTTCTGCCGCTTACGAGGAACTGATGACGACAGAGATTCTCACGGCACTAGAGGTCCAAGAGGTGAATGAGGTGAGGCCTCTTCCTCTTGGAGACCACATATCAGATATTGACCCGACAACTCGAGAGGTAAGCCACTGTTGGCCAATGTTTTCCATTTCCCTTTCTGATCCAACCCCACTCTCTGACATTTCTGAATCTGACCAGGATTCTATTTGTACCGAGGAGGTGGCTACAAAAGTTGAGGGTTCTATCGGCGGGACAGTCGCCCCAGAGATGGAAAATGATACTGACGGAGGTGGTGCCCCCCAAGTCTTGCGAATAAATGAGACAACCGTCGGAGCTGAGGGCTCTATGCTTGAATCTGCTCCACTTGCCTATGGTGAGCCGCGAGTTGAGTTTCCAGATTCTCCTGCGGCTGAAGGGACAGACCAACCTGTTGAAGACGAAGAAATTGAGGAAGCTGTCCACCCATTTGCAGTGGTGGTTCGTGATCCTGTGGCGTCTCCGCCGCCTCCTCCTCCTACCAGATTCGAGAGATTGATGAGGGTGTTGGAGGTAACTCCTCCTTCTACTGTGGATGAGGCTAAGTTGGTGCTTCGTGAACATCTAGGTCCTTGGGTATTGGAGACTGACATCCTCCCGCGAGTCTTAGAAGCTCTAAGGTATCTCCGCCAGGAGAAAGCTTTGACTTCATGGCAATTTAGTGCTATTGACTCTCTGCTGAATGAACTTGATATGGCCCGCCGACGTCAATCGGCCACGAACACCCAGGCTCACGACGCTCAAGAGGCTTTGAATAGTGTCTCTCAAGAAATGGACCTCTCCCGCGATATTTTAAATGAGCAGCCATCCGCCTACGGGAACTACAAATCCAAAGGTCCGACTTCAAACTTCAAATCGAGAACCTCCAAGCCCATTTAGCCTTTGTTGAGAATGCGATTGTTGCAGAAGAAGCTTAACTCGATGAACCTTTGGCTGCTTCTGAAGAAATGGGCCGTAACCTGGCCCGTATCAGAGAACGGGCCACTCAGGCCGAAGCTGGTGCCATTGCGGCGAAACACCACGTGGAAGAACTTTGTTTGAAATTGAGCTTTGCGAGTCAATCTCTGTAGGCCCCCTCGAAAACCGTGCGGTTTCCCACATGCTATTAATCTCTTCTTTTCCGAGATTTAAGGCATTAATCACTCGTTGAAAAAAAACGATCGTAAAGAAAATAATCTCGTGAAAAGAACAGTTACCTCCTCGAAAACCGTTCGGTCTCCTCACATGCTGCTAGTCCCTTTTTTTATCGAGATTTGGAATCAGTAATCTCGATTTACTGTCATCAGTTTTGAAATTGAGCTTCATCCAAGGGTGGGGATTTGCCTGAAGTTCCTATAAATAGTTGTATTTTGGGAAGGGAATACTCACAACAACTTTTCTGAAATATTCAAGAAATGTCCTTTCAGTTCATGCTTCTTTTTCTCCTTCTTCACAAATCTTCCCCTCATGAAATGACCTTTAGCCTCTAAATTTTTAGGCTTTATGGCGTAATCTTAAGCCTGGGTTAGGCCTTATGGCGTAATCTTAGGCAACCCCTTGTTTCGCCCTTCTGGAATTTTGCAATAACAATGCCAGGCTTCAGATTGGTTTAGAAACGCAAGGGGGCTCCGAGTGTGGGATCCACGATCATGCGAGATCATTTTTGTTAGGATCCCACACGCGGAGCGAAACGGAGAAAGGGAGGAAGGCCACTTTGTGGTTCATCTTTCCTCCTCTGTTTCCTTCCTTCTGGACCCGGCCCATGTTGTGCCCTCCAGATTGAAAAGGCTTTGGTTCTCACCTCCTTCTCCCCCTTTCTCTTCTTGAAAGAATCTTAGAGGGATGAGAAGGGATGGGCTCTTTGAAGGAATGGGTTCAAGCTACAGAATGGCTGTTCCTATACTTCACGTCCAACTAATGGTGGTTACCATGGCTAGAGGGGGTGCAGAGACTCAAGCTGATATTCGGTTCATTCACTCTCTGCCCTTCCCGGAGATAATGGCGCGGCTCAACCAACGTTGGATTCCATAGCTGCTTCCAATTGAGGGGGCTTGGATGCTCCATTTTCTCTCACTGGAGTCTCCCTTTCTCATGGATAATGGTGTTGGCCAAGCCTATGTTGTATTCCTCTACCGCTTCCATGTAAATGGGGCGCGGAGGCTCCGTTACTTCTCTTTTTCCTTCCCTGAAGTTTGCCTCTCCTTGGTATAACGGCGCTGTTTAACTCGACATTGGATTCCATAGCTGCTTCCACTTGAGGAAAGATTCAAAAGATATCCGAGGATTCCTGTTTTTGTATTTTAGCCACCTTTGGCTTTGTAATAAATGTACTGCTTTTGGCCGCAAAGCCACTTTATGAATACAATAATATTTTTTATCCTGATATTCCAATATCCGTGAGAAGCCAAGAATTGTGTCTCAGCAAGGCCTCAAATATAGGCCCCCATAGTTGTATATTGAAAACAATATGAACTTTTAAAATATGTTCTGCGTTAAAACGAGCCTCGCGATGAGGGTTTTGAGAAAAAATTTATCTTTTGGATCCACTTGCTGGCCCCAACTCAAGTTGCATTAATTAGCTGTTGAAAATTCCACCGTGAAAAAATAATCTCGTGAAAAGAACAGTTACCTCCTCAAAAACCGTTCGGTTCCCTCACATGCTACTAATCCATTCTTTCCGAGATTTATGGCAACTTTAATCACGCTTTACTGACACTTAGTTTGACTCTTCTCTTTGACCGTCCATCCAAGGGCGGATATTTGCATGCCTATATCTTCCTCCACATTATAAACCCAAATTTCCAATCCCAAAATCGTTTCATCAACTTGAATATTTCTAACAGCATTCTTTCTTAATTACTCATCATCACCACTCTTCAATTTTTGCATTCTCTCAATCCGTCACCAATGGAACCACAAAAACGGCATCCAACCAAGGATGGAGGAAGTAACAAAGCAGCCGGGAGTAGTGCTAACATGCTTCGTAGGAGGAGCAGTACTAGGTGGATTCCTACTACAGATCAGATAAGAATCCTCAAGGAGCTTTTCTACAACAAGGGCGAAAGATCCCCAACTATAGAGCAGATTCAGAGGATCTATCTCCAGTTGAAATGGTACAACAAGATCGAGGTCAAGAACGTCTATTATTGGTTCGTGAACCAAAGGGCTTGGGAGAAGCAGAAGAAGAGGTCCACTTCGGATGTTCATGTGCCCATGCAAAGATCAGGGCTTGTTGGTGCTGATAATGTTACCAATTGGAAACATGAGGATCAGTATATTAACTTTGGATCTTCTGCACCTGCTTCTGCTTCTTCCGCTGGTGTGATGACTGCTTTTAACAGGCAGATGGGGAACTATGGCTGTTATGGATCTATGAACATGGAGAATAGTGCTAGGGATTGTTCAATCTCAGCTGGAGCGGGAACTAGTTCTACTTTCTTTGACATGAATGTAGAACAAACTTTCATGGAACAAAGAGGAAAAGATCACCAGGAGATTGAAACCCTTTCACTGTTTCCCGTGCATGGTGAGGACATCTTTAGCAAAATGAAAACTACTTCCGATGGAGGTGGCGGTCACGGTGGTGGCTCTTACACTTCCCTTGAGCTCAGCCTTTCCTGCAAGGCAAAGCTGGAAAAACCTTTCGGAGCCGCTGACTCGGCTTAGCAGCTTCATGAGTGTAGGAACACTTAGAATTGTCCCCTAAGAGTTGTATCTATAATTTTTTTTTTTAATAAAATAGCATGAATATTTATATACAAAGTTGCCCAGTGGGCGGGTTTAGGCTTAGTATGGTATAGTGTTGCCCCCTAGTGTTGCTAGACATAGCGAAGAAATGATTATGGGCCTTAAAAACAGGCCTTCATAAATGGGCTTTGCGAGTGTAGGAACACTAGAATTGTCCCCCATGTCTCATGTGAATAAATTGTCTACGACTCCTCCGAGTCCCAAACATTGGGAAAGTATTTCTTCAAGTATCTCCCATTGATAGGGTTATGATGGACATCTCCATCTAGGTCCTTGAGATGAAAAGCTCCTTTCTCTAAGATTTTATAGATGATGTACGGGCCTTCCCATCTTGGAGTCCATTTGCCGCGACCATCTAATTTTTCGCCAAGGGGGAGAACTGCTTTCCAAACCAACTCTCCTTCGCTGTAACTCCTTCCCCGCGTTCGCTTGTCATAGGCACGAGCGACTCGTTGCTTTTCCATGACCAAATTATCTAAAGCCTCCAAGCGCTTTTCGCTAAGGTCTTCATGCTCCTGCCACATAGCCTGAACGTAGTCTTCTCCAATGAGATGATGTTGCTCTTGAACTCGTAATGACTGGACGTTGACTTCCAATGGCAGGACTGCATCATGGCCAAACATCAAAGCATAAGGTGTTGTCGCGGTGGGATTCCTCTTAGAGGTGTGGTAGGCCCAAAGAGTTTCATAAAGTGTCTTATGCCACTGTCGTGGATTAGCTTCCAACATTTTCTTCAGCAAATTGATAATGATCTTATTGCTGGCCTCCGCTTGACCATTAGACTGAGCATAATACGGACTGGAATGGATGAACTGTATTCCCCATTCTCTTGCCAGTTTATCAACTTCACCACCCATGAAAGCTGCCCCCCGGTCCGAAACAAAAACTTCTGGGATCCCAAATCTGCAGATGATGTTTCTGAATAGGAATTGTCGCAACGTGCCACCAGATGCTTCCTTCAAAGGTTCTGCTTCAACCCATTTTGTAAAGAAATCAGTCGCAACGATGATGAACTTATGTTGAAGTGATGAATGTGGGTGAATCTTCCCAATTAAATCAAGAGCCCATCCTCTTGCAGGCCAAGGCTGTATAATGGGCTGCATTTGAATATTAGGGACATGCTGGACCGGCCCATGAGCTTGGCAGTCCAAACAACCTTTAGCGAACGCGATACAATCCTTCAAGATACTGGGCCAAAAATATCCATGTCGTCTGAGCAACCATCACATTTTTGGACCTGCTTGCTGAGCTCCACAAATGCCAGAATGAACTTGGCGCATGAGTTGTTCGGCTTCGTGGCCATAAACACATCTGAAATCCATGCCATCTTCTCCTCGTCTGCGAAGTTCATCACCTCTGAGGAAGTAGTTGAGGGCAAGATAGCGAATCCTTCTATCTGTGGTCCGATCAGGATGCTTGAGATAATTGATCAAAGGGATGCGCCAATCCACGTCAATGGATTCCAGGGTTGCGACTGACGTATCGTCTGGAGGATCTCTTCTCGCCATCCAAGAAGGAAGGGTGCGACGCTCGACTTTAAGGATTCTCTCCCGCACGCCATATCTCAATGTTACCCCTGTTGCCAGCTGGGCCAACTCGTTCGCGGTAAAATTTCTCTCGCGAGGAATGTGCTCAAGATGTACGTTATCAAATTGGTCCAACAGTTCTAATGTCCTGTTCCAATAAGGGACCAATGTAAAGCTATTGCATCTGAACTCATTGCACAACTGATTGATAACCAAGAGAGAATCGCCAAGTATTTGTACATCTCTAATTCCCATTTCCAGCAGTACTTCTAGGCCTATGATTAAGGACTCATATTCTGCTTGGTTGTTGGTACATTGAAACTCCAACTGGAATGAGTACGAAAAGTGATCTCCAGCAGGATTCTCCAGTGCAATTCCTGCTCCTGCTAGCGTATCCGTTCTTGACTCGTCAAAATATAAAACCCAGGGCTGGAGTGAGACTGTGGCTTGATACAGTGTGTCATACTCTGGGCGATCTAAATTTGTGACAGCGACCTCTAAATCTCTAACCGCGGGGAGATCTAGCATAGGGTGATGTGCCAGAAAGTCTGCAATGGCTTGCCCCTTTACTGCTATCTGTGGGACATACTGTAATGAGAATTCTGATAAGGCGAGCACCCACTTGCCAATACGGCCTCTCAAGATAGGTCGCGATAACATATACTTGACTAGATCGGTTTGAGCAATGATGCAAGTAGTAAAGGACAACATGTAATGCCGCAACTTGCATACTGAGAAGTATAATGTAAGACACAGCTTTTCCATTGGAGTGTACCTTGTTTCGCAATCTGTGAGTGTCCTACTGAGGTAAAAGATGGCATGTTCGACACCCTCTTCATCATCCTGAGCGAGGAGGCTGCCAATGGAAGCCTCAACTGCTGAAACATACAACTTTAATGGAAATCCAGCTCTGGGAGGAACAAGCACTGGCGGGCTCGCCAGATAGGCCTTGATTTTGTCAAAATCCTCTTGATGTTTAGGTTCCCACACAAACTCGTTCTGTCCTTGCAACTTCAGCAGTGGGGAAAAGGGCTGGATTTTACCCGCAGAGTTAGAAATGAAACGTCGCAAAAAGTTGATCTTACCCAGTAGTCGCTGTAATTCTTTCTTCGTTCGTGGGGAAGATGCGTTGATGACCGCGTTTGCCTTATCCTCAGGGACCTCAATGCCCCTTTGATAGACAATGAATCCCAGGAAATCGCCTGCCTGAACTCCAAAGACGCACTTGGCGGGATTCATTTTGAGCTTGTGTAGTCGCATGCGCGCGAAAACTTTTCTGAGATCCAAGAAGTGATCTCCACTCTTCTTAGACTTCACGACGACGTCATCAATGTAAACCTCTAAGATCTTCCCAAGTATGTCGTGGAAGATCAGGTTCATGGCTCTCTGATATGTTGCTCCGGCATTCTTCAGTCCAAAAGGCATGACCACATATTCAAAAACTCCCGTGAACCCAGGGCAGCGGAATGCGGTCTTGTGTCTATCTTCCTCCGCAACCGGTATCTGGTGATATCCCGCTGTGCCATCCATGAAAGACAACAGTTCGTGCCCTGCAACTGCATCTACCAACATGTCCGCCACCGGCATGGGGTAGACGTCTTTAGGTGTAGCTAAATTAAGGTCTCTGTAATCCACGCAGACCCTCATCTTGCCATTCTTCTTGCGAACAGGCACTATATTGGACAGCCACTGATTGTACTTGGCTACCCTGATAATGCCCGACTTGTGCATCTTTTCAACTTCCTCTTTGACCAGTACTTGGGTCTCTGAGTTCATTCTTCGTGGCTCTTGCTTCAAAGGCCTCTTATCAGGTAGCGTTGGTAGTTGGTGGCATACCAAGTCTGGTGATAGGCCTGGCATGTCCTCTTATTTTTCCGCGAAGCAGTCCTTGAATTCTAGCAATAAGTCGATGAGCCTCTGTTTCTCGCTAGGCTCTAAGTAAGTGCTGATAGCCACTTCTATAGGCTCATCAATTGTTCCCAGATTGACCTTTTCAGTAGGGTCCCTAACCTTCGGAGGTGTGTCATCCAATGCCGCTGGAGCAAGCTGAATCTCTTCTTCCTCCTCTTCTTGGTCCATGAACTCTTCATAAACAATTTCTAAGGTCGCAACTCGATCATAGGCCTCTTTTTCCACCAAGTATGAGGATAGCCTCTCGTACAAGGAATGGAAGGCCTCTATCCCTTCCTCTGGAAGGTCGTAATCCATTAATTACCCATTGTGCGGGGCACAGCATGGCCGAGCCTCGCTAGGTCTTCTTTTGCAAGCGTGAGTCCCCACTGTGCCAACTCAGAAGCCGTCACCCCTGTGGGGCGGCCCTTATTGTCGATGCTACCGACTTGCAATGGAGTAATTGGCTCCAGGTAGTACTTGGCATCTACGTAATTTGCGGAAACAGAAAAAGGGCGGGGATCTGCTTTAATTATCTCAGCCTTATTTGTCACCCTATTCCACATAATCAGCTCTTGGTGGAGTGTTGATGGAACACAATAGCTTCGGTGAATCCAATCTCTTCCCAGGATGGCACTGTAGGCCGCGTAACAATCCGTAACAAAGAATGCATAAACGCTTTCTGAGGGACCCACCTTGATTTTTAGGAACAGTAAACCTAATGTCTTAGTTACTGTGCCTGCGAAGTTCTTCAATGTGAGAGAGGTAGACTGGATCTTCTCCTTCTTCATTCCCAAAAGCTGCATGGTCCTTGTAGTAATGACATTCACAGCCGCGCAGGTATCAACCATTATCTTGCTGACCTTAGTCCCATTAATTTCTGCTGTGATATACAAAGGTCGCATGTGTTGCACCATGGCAGGTGTGGGTCTTTTGAAGCTCATGAAGAAACTCTTGCTGTTAGCATCTTCAGTCTCAAGGGACACTGCTTCTTTCACCGGCGTTGTTGCGGCTGAAGTGATCTGCAACTGCTGTTCTCCAATTGCGTCAGCTTCTATGCATTCCTGCGCAGCGACTGGTAAGGCATACTTAGCAGGGAGCACATAAACCATATTGCAAGAGATATCCACCATTTCTGTTTCGTCCATGTCATCATCAAGATTGAGCTTGGGTTCATCTGCTGGGATAACCATGAAAGCAACCAAGGATTTCTCTGCGGGGACCACCGTTTTGGCTTGTTCGTGCTCCTGTACTATAGGAATCTGGTTCAGTGACTCTGAAATTTGTTTCGTCCCTGGCACTTCCTCTGGGAGAGTGACCACCAAGTTTTGAACTTTCTGCACAATCGCGGACCGATTGTCTTTGCCCCCCAGCTTGTCGAAGATGGAAGGCTCGCTATTGCTTCCTTCGCGAGATATTCTCTGCCAAACATTGTCTTTACGAGCTGGAGGCGGTTCTTGCCTCGCTGGAACTAGGGATTTCTCCTGAGCGCTGATCTTGGGGGCACATGGCTTTTGCCCTTGGCGTAATACTTTGGGCTGCGGTTTCTGAACTTGCGGGGAAACGAATCTCTCCTAGGCCAGTACCTCCAATTGTCTTTGATACTCTTCTGGAGGTTTCAGTAATTGCGATGGTTTGATTAGTCCTTGATCTAGTGCTTCCAAAGTTCGCTTTGCTTCTCCAAACCTTCGTTGGAGTTTTCTCTTTTTTGAAGAGCTCATCTCCACCGCCTTGCCATTCTTTTGGGTATACCATCTCCCTTCTTTGATGGAGGATGTTGACACTGGCGGAATGTAAGGTCTGGTAAAAATCCCTTGCCGCTTATCTGCTTGCCCTTCTTCCCTCGCAGTCTTCAACTTTTTGAATAAGTTTGAGTCCCTTGGAGAAGGAGTTTCTAAACCACTGTGTACTCTTGGGCTGCATGGTTGGAAGTTTCTAGAGGATGATACTAACCGTACTGGCGGCAGAGATCCAAACTGGACAGTCTGGGATGTTTCCTCATGCAGGGCTTGAGTGTCACATTCTTCCTTGCACCGCGAGCATAGGATAATGGGTAAACGAGTCTTGGATTCCCGCTTCACGGCTTTGTTTCCAGCCCTTATCAAATCCTTAACCGCATAGTCTGGACTTTGATTCTGCTGATCTTTTTCACCCCATGCCACGTCCACCATGTTGATGCCGGTATCTGGGAAGGGATCTAGGTCCACCAACGCTGCTGCTGTTGTTGGTGCCTCTACTTGCAAACTACCATTATTTAACCAGATTTGGATCTGATCCTTTAGCTTAACACAATCGGCTGTATTATGATTCCACATATTATGGAGTTTGCAGTATTTCTTCCCCCTTAGCTGCTCTGGTTTAGGAAATGGGCCGAAGTCGGTTTTCACCATCTTCGCGGCGATCATTTCATCCAAGATTTCATGCGCTTTGTTCGCATCGTAAGTATAACTTGCGAACTTTGGTTTGGTGAAAACCACTGACTTGAGCTTCACCGGTTCTTTGCACAGCTTCAGTTGCTTTAGTGTTGAAGCCTTTTTTCCGGTGAGTTCCAGCGCAGCAATCTCGTCTTCTTCAGACTCGTCAGCCTCTGCTGTACTAGATTCCTCACTCTTGTAGTAAGGATCAAAGGGACTGGATTGATGGCTGAGCGCAGCCACTATTCGGCGTTTCCCTGGGATGTATGTCCCTTTTGAGGCGTTTTTCATAGCGTCCATTTCCCTGAGCAAGTGCTCGAAACTTCCTACTTCTGTGATCAGTTCCCCCATGGAATTGAACATGCTTCCATGCTGTTTTTTGAGTTGGCGGGGCTCTAAGCCTTTGATTGCCAACTTCACCAGTTCTTTCTCCGGTAGAATCACATTCAACTTTCCTTTCTGGATCTGAAAGCGCTGAAGGTACATGACAGCAGATTCAGTTGGCTACTGAGCCATCTGAGTGAGTGAAGCCAGATCTACTTCTGCCTCGATAGTCCCGAAGGTTTCCTTGAACAGCTTCTCCATCGCGGGCCAACTCGTAACTGATCCCGGTTGCAGCTTAGTGAACCAGGTGAAGGCAGATCCCGATAAAGAAGTAGCGAAGATATTACACTTCAGATTGTCATCGTTCTGGTACTGGCCACACTGTACTCGAAACCTAACCAAATGGGCTGCGGCATTTTCGACTTCCTCTCCCGAGAAAGTAGAGAACGTAATGTTCTTATATCCCCTAGGATAAGGTGTCTGTGTAATATGCGGTGGGAAGGGCCCCTGGTAGGCCTCCTCCAAGTTAGGCCTCTGGTTCGCGGCCCTGATCATTGCTTCTACCTCTTCTTTCCTTACATATCTTGGATCAGGAGGAGGTGGGTGAACCACTGTATCTTCAACTGACCAGATCAACGGTGGTGCCTGTGAAGCTTGATTAACCAAAGACATGCCGCCTCCGTGGATCAGTTTATGTCGGGTTGACGTCTGCGACGCAAAACCCACTGCTGGCTGACCCTTTGTGGTTACGGTGACCTTCGCTGGACTTTCAACCCGATCGATACCATAATGGCTTGCTGAAGGTGGATCGTGGTGCACATATTCAACTCTGTCACTATCATATTGGGGAAACGGGCTATGATCAACAAAGGCCCCATCATTGATTTTCAAAGTCCTGGTCCCTTGCGTGACTGATGACGCGGCGTTGTTCTTCCCACCCGTTGCCAGAGTAGTCTCTTTACCTCTGACTGATGCGGCAGTAGCGCATGTGGATGTACTGCCGCCGCGAGCATTTAGTGGTATGTACTTAGCAGATATGGGGGACTGACCTAGAGAGCCTAGAATGGCATTAGGATCTCCCAGTGTTTTATGTAGAACCTCTCTGGCCTGATCGAGGTCAGCCTTCTGCATGGCCACCTGGGTTACGACGTTGGATCCTTCTTTGCGAATCGTCGAGACTTCCAAAGCAATGTGTTTGCTTGCGACCAACAGCTCTTCATGGTTCTTCTGCATTTTTTGGTTCATGCCATCCAATTGCCCTTGTGTTTGTTGTGCCCCTAGCTCAAGCCTCTTGATCGAGATCGTGAACTCATCAAGCCGTCGACGGTCCTCCGCAAAGGCTTTTTCCATCTTCTCATGGTATGCGGCAGAATTCTATTGAAGGATATTAAGCCGCTCTTCTATGGTCGCATTTTCTGGAACGAGAATAGGCACAAAGTCAATAGTTGTAACTGCGCTCGCGGCTTCCTGGGTGATGCTAGATGTATCGCTAGCCTGATTAGGCTGGGCGGCAGGAACTTGCTCGCCTTCAGTAGTAGGATGTCTATTTCCTCCTCATTCAGTTGACATCTCTGTCGATGGAGGGTGGGAAGAAAATCTTTGGATTACCTGTTCTTTGGAAAGACCACGACAGTCTGCACGCGAGTGTGGTCTGTAACTGGAGGTCTTATCTTTCGGGCAGTTAACGTAAACCTTTTGATAAGGGTTTATGCTTGACTTCCCAATGGCTTCTGGAAGTCTGAATTCAATAAGTAGCTGAATTCAATAAGACACTGTGAATCAAGATTTAGACCTGCGGCCCAAGTATAGTCGCCTAGACACAAACTTTCTTTCAAATCCTTTGGGCAACCTTACTGAAATGGCCAGGTGGGGGAGGGCGAACAAAAGAGGCAGAATCCATTTTGGCATGAACTACTCCCACATAGTGGTTTAGGCCCATTTGCACGCACTTCTGGATTCAATAGCCTGTTATGAACGTTGTCCCCTTTCTAGACACCATTTCACATAGGCTATACTTACTAAGATGAGAAAGATCATAAGTGTGAAGACAGTTCAACAAGTGTTAATAAAAACCGCCCTTAACCTTAATGGACCTGAACTAGGCACCAATAAGGAGTTTAGGTCAATATTAACAAAAGAGACTTCACCTATTCCGTTATGATTCACAACCCCTTACCAACCTCATCTTCTTAATAGTGATGTGGTTTACAGCTCGCAGTAGGTCCCACTGGGCGTGCCAAAATGTTTGGCTCCAGTTTTTCTTAAGCTGGTCAACAGTCTCTTTTCTTGCGTGGGCGTGCCAGCACCGTTCGGGTGCGGTCGTCGGGGGTGTCCCTTGACCTGACTTCTTCTGAGCGATTGTGGACGAGGAGAGCACCAACCTCGTCGTGGGGTTCTTTGTGCCTCGTGGCGAGGACTTTTGCTGAGCCTTTTCAAAATCACAATCGATACTCGATGTTGTAGATCGAGCAGAGCAAAAACCACTGGGAAGTGAGGAGAACTTGCTAAAGCGTGACTCTAGCTTGGCTGGTTTGCGAGGGCGTTACCCTTGCTTGGCTGGTTCCGTAACCGTTGTGGTCGTGGTACTATAGTCGGCTCCCGAGGAGACTAGGACCAAAGCACTTTGACAGAGGGTTTGGTGGTACTGAAAGTTGGCTCCTAAGGAGACTAGAACTTGGAGTGTGATCACCGATAAGAGAATGAGAGAAGGAGAGGAATTGCTCTTAGAGAGGTTGCTCTAGAGAGAACTTAGATCATCTTATAGATGTTTTGATGAGTGAATTTGTGAGATGATACTTGTTGTAGCCTCTATATATAGGCTTCCAAGCAACACTATTTGGCCTTTAAACAAATCATAGTGGGTTAGGCAAAATTCACTAACACTTAGTGGATTTTGTTAGGCCAAATTCACTAACACTTATTTATTCCTTTAATTTTTATCTCCACTCAGAATTCATATTTAAATTTCGACTTCTTCATATGAAATGATCCACCATGGATGTAGATTATTGTGGTAAAATTTCAGAATTTATTTCCATGTGGTTGGGCCGAAAATGCTACTGGACTCCTTACAGGTCCAGTTTTCCAGTTTTGCTTCTGCAGAAAATTGGACTGATTGTTTGAAGGTTTTCCACTTCGAACAAGCTCTAGCACTCTTCATAAGAAATAATCCTTGGGATGTCTAGAATGAATCTGGAAAGTTTCAACTCATTTGAAGTTCGGATGGTTAGTCTGCCGCCCCTGCTTCCTTGTTTAGCTCGGTTTCTCCTAGCCGAAGTAGGAAAATGTGCTAAAGTTGACTTTTCATTTCCACGCTTCCATAGTAGGCTTTATTTAGCCTCTAAATATATATTTCGAACTTGTCGACAATATATAGCTTGAGCCACTGATATTGGCTCGATTTCTCCAAGACGTGCCTTGTCAGGCCAAAATGCTCATTTTGGGTCCAAAGAGTTGGCCAGAATTATCCAGCCCTCAGGGTCTTATGTGCAAGAGATCGGGCCCCTGCATTGTTGTCACATACACCAGCGTGTATGTCCTCTATTATCTTATGGCCGTTTTCTAGTTTCACACACTTCAGGTTGGGGAAGCAATGACCTCTTCTGTACAATTTTCCATCCATGCTTGTGTAGTGAGCTGACCTCAATTGGAGTCTCATAGCCGTAACCTTATCATCCGGGGCCAGACAATCAACCATGTACTTCAAGATTGGATCCATCAAGGAGGTAGTGTGATCCACTGTGAATATTTTTTACACCGTTTTAGAAGTGCTTAGTTTTTCTAGTATTTTGACCTTGGCAGCCCCATATGCAGGACTTGGGAGAAGTTGCCGCAATCATTGCAAGGGTGTTTGCTTTGTCATTTTTTGCTTTGCGTATTTGAGTGATGACATATGAGGTGAATTGCTGAACTAATGCCCGAGGTAGGGCTTGATAAGAGGACATGTGAGGCTCTTTTGCCTAGATGTTACTGCTAACTTGATTCACGACCAACTGAGAATCGCCAAGTGCTTGGTGGTTATGGGTGCAAGGCTGGTGGTTCAGTTGTTCCCATAGGTGGGTCATGATGGGGAATAAGTTCATAAATGAAATTTGCCGCTGCCTGACCCTTAATAGCTGTCCGGGGCCGGTACTTGATGTCGAACTCTCCTAATTCGATGACCTATTTAATTAATCTCCCTGATGTCTCTAGTTTCTGCAAAACCTGTCTCAATGGGTGATTAGTCAAAACGGTGATCGAAAGTGCCTGGAAGTAGTGTCTGAGCTTCTGGGCCGACACCAGGAGGGCCAATGCTACCTTCTCAATGTCTGGGTACCTTGATTCTGCTCTAGTGTAACCTTTCCAGGCGTAGTACACCGGGTACTCGCAATCGGAGTCCCTCCTAATCAGAGCGGAGCTGACAACGATTGAAGATGTTGCGAGATAAATGTAAACCATTTCTCCGGGAACAGGTTTTGATAGGAGAGGTACCGCTGTCAAGTATTCCTTTAGACCAAGAAAAGCAGCTTCGTGCTCAGTGGTCCAGGTTATTACCTCGACGTTTTGGGTTTTAAGTAACTTGAAGAAAGGAGTACACTTGTCTATGGGTCTTGAAATGAATCTTGACAGAGCGGCCACCTTACCCGTGAGGGATTGGACCTCGTTCCGATAAATGGGAGACGTCATGTCTAATATAGCCTGCACCTTCTCTGGGTTCACCTCTATTCCCCTATGCCTAATGATGTACCCAAGGAACTTTCCTATTTCAACCCCGAAAATGCACTTCTTTGGGTTAAGCCTCATACCGTTGCGTAATATGATGGCGAAGACAGTTGATAAGTTAATTACATGGTCCTCGTCAGTTAGGCGTTTGACCAACATATCGTCCACTTATACTTTGATGATAGTACTGATGACATCTGTAAACATGGAGTTGACAAGTCGCTGATAAGTGGCACCTGCATTTTTTAGTCCAGAAGGCATGACCTTGTAACAATAGAGACCTTTGTCTGTGGTGAAAAGGGTGTGTTCCTCATCTGCGGGGTACATCCAAATCTGATTGTACCCATTGAAAGCATCCATAAAGTTGAGTAACCGGTACCCAACGGTGGAGTCGATTAATTAGTCAATTCGTGGGAGGGGGAAGCTGTCATTGGGACATGCCCGGTTGAGATTTGTATAGTTTACACACATACTCCATGATCCAAGCGCCTTCTTTGGAGCCATGACCACGTTGGCTAACCATCGGGGATACGTCACTTCCCTGATAAAATTGATAGCCATCAACTTCTTTTCTTCAACTTGGATAGCTCAGTACTTATCATGTGTGAAAGCTCTGCACTTCTGTCTTACCGGTGCCGAGTAAGAGATAATGCTAAGGTGGTGCATGGCTATGTTAGTTGGTATGCCAGGCATGTCCTTGTATGACCAAGCAAAAGCGGATGCATTGGAGCGAAGGAACGAGATTAGGTTCTCCCTGATAGCCGGAACCAACTTGGTACCTATCTTGACAGTTTTGTCTGGGAATTCTTTTGATAACATGACTTCCTCGATGTCCTCCATAACACTGGGCCATTCTTCATCAGAGTCCGTGTCATCTCTAGGGTCCTCGTACTTGTCCGTGAGAGGATAGGTGGCCACATGCAACATTTCCAACTTTCTTTTCCCTGAGATACCGTTAGAGAATAGTAGTTCCTTCCTGCAACCTGATCACCCCATATGGCCACTATTTCCACTAGGGTTGGCACCTTCATCATGAGTATATGATCTGCAATGAATGTTTTTAAACGCCAAAGTGCCAGCCGGTCCAAGATAACATTATAGGATGAAGCACAATTGGCCACAATGAACTCTATTTTGATGGTTGAATAGTTTGGACTTTCTCCCACAGTGATCGATAAGTAATCTGATCTAAGTGGCTGGAAGATATCTCCCTAGAAGCTAATAAGGGGCTCATTATCTTGTGACAGCTTGGCCCGTCCCTTGTTCAAGGCTTTGTACGCATCATGAAATAATACACTAACAGAGGCCCCGGTGTCCACAAGTACCCGAGAAGTTATGTAGTGGTCCATTTGGAGCGTGATCAGGAATGGGTCGTCATGGGGCATCTTAAGGTTAGCTTCTTCCTCTTCCAAGAAGGTGACAAACTTCCACCCTGCGTTGCCTCCTTGCTGCAGGGTTGTGGAAATTGAAAACCTCCAGGTGTCCCGAACTGGAGTGCCACTTCCTGGTCCGGGGAGGTAAGTCTTTCGAGCTGCCACCATGGATCGTGAGGATCCAGCCGTATACGTCGATGGCTTATATCTCTTTAGCGGGTAGATACCGCTAAAGTTTACCCTTCTGGACTAGGGACTCGATTGTGTTCTTCAGGGCCATACAAAGATTGGTATTATGTTTGGCGTCCTCATGATAACTCCAGAACCTGCTGGTATTCTGTTATGTGAGTTTACTTTTTGGGAAGTTACAGGGCAGTGGCCCAGGTATTTCATCTCTATTTTTGTTCCAAATGGTCTCGTACGTCGCTGTGAGGAGAGTGAATACTTCGTACCGGGGTGGAGGTGGTGTCTTGGGGTATTGTGTGCGATCATCCCCGTGGGACTATGTTCCCATATAACATGTGGTCCTGTACGACTCCTTGTTTCCCTTGCCCGCAGAGTACAGTGACCAGGGTGTGTCCTATGTCGATTCTCGCTTTCTTGCTTCTTCTCTCTACACTGGGGTAGGGGCCTAGTTAGTAGTCCTTTTTTTCATTGGTTTAATTGTATCTCTATATGTTTCGAACTCACCCTGAGCGTGCCTGATGGCAGTGGCCATCAACGTATAGTAGCTAGCTAGGGGATGATGGTTGATTCCATAGAGGAAGTCCCCGAGCCTTAGACCATTCCTGAAAGCTAGCTCTGCCAACTCCTTGTTGAGATCCCTGCATTTGACAGTAGCAGTCTGCCACATGTTGACAAAAGATTTTAAAGTCTCGTTCTCCCCCTGTTGTACCTTTAGCAATCTTGTCGAAGTGTTTATTCCATCGGTATGTTGAATGAACCGAGCCACGAATTTGTCAGCGAGCCCCTTGAAGTTTCCTACTGAACCAGCCGGTAGTTCATAGAACCAACTCAAAGCCTCCCTAGACAATGTTTCCTGGAACATGTTGCATCAAACATCATCCTTGTATCCCTTGGCGCTCATTTGCGAACGAAAGGCTTACAAATGTTGATATGGGTCTCCGATTCTTGTATAATCAATTTTAAGCGGCTTCGTTGTATTCGATCTTATTGCACCTCAGACTTCCTAGGTGAAAGGACCCGGACGATCCTCGAAAGTCATCACTGGCCACCAGGCTTCCCGGTGCTCTGCAACCTCTACCCTCGCTTGGAGCGCACCTAAAGTTGAACTTATTGGTTAAAGCAGTGCCGTATTTGGGTCAGTTACCAGTGGTTCAATCTGAGGTGGTCGGGGTAAAGTTGGTGGTGGCAGGTGCCTTGGGCTTTCTGAGTACAACTCTACGGGTATGTAAATGATTCCTTACGTCGTACCATAGGATGTGGTTGGCCGGGAACTGGTTGCACCTATAACTGGGGCGGCATTTAATTCTATCGTTACCTGAGAAGCTCGGGTGAGGTTTGAGTGAGCGCTTGGTTATGTTGGTGTCGTCGGTTTAGTAACCGAGCGAGTGTAGTATTCTCATCTTCCAACTCCTGTAACCTTTGTTGTGAGAGGAGGTTGGTCTCTCTATCGAGCCTCTGTTGTTTCCAATCTATCAGAGATTGTTCCAGGAAGGCTACAATTTCTGCTCGCATGGCTTCCAGATCCGAGACCGGGCTGCTGGATTAGGTACCTGAGGGTTGCTTGCACTCTATGGGTCCATGAATTCGAGACCATGCATTTCTCTTCCGACAGTTGGTGTCTCTACTGAGGAAGTGCCTGGAGTGAATATTAATGCTCTGGCAACACTTCTGCCCTCACCTGCCGTTTCTTCCAACTTAGTCATGATTAGGTGCCCCTATCTAGCGTGCCAATGTTTCTGATGGCTTTCTCCGGGTACCTTACCCAGATTGTGTACTTACATGGTATTTGCCAAAGCATAATTAGCTATAATGAGCCACGCTCACGCTACTGCCAGCGGCACCAATGACCACCAACGGTGTGACCTATGGAAACACCGCCAAGCGGGCCATCAATCGAGCCCCGGCTCACCTCAGATTGCTACTAACGCGCTGCCATGCGCCGCACCAAAATAGACATTAGAAGCTCCAGAAGCTGGGAACTAAAGCATATCAGTCCTACATCGAAAACATGGATGAGGTCAACCTCTTTCCCACCTGTAAAAGATTCTCTCATCTCTAATTAATTACGCATTTACTACTTACCTACTGTTATCTTGTCAACATAAATACATTAACTAACTTAGGCATCGGAGAAGAGAAGACCGCCAACCTCGGTCTCCCCTTTGACACCCTTTGTATTTCACTTGACAAGAAGCGGTATCAGCGCGAGCATCATAAATAGCGGTTCGCCCACCAGATTAGTGTTAACCAAGGTTCAGCTACCGCTGAATTCTTAGACATTAACAGAATGCTATACCACCTGGGGTACTGATCCAACTCCTGAATCTTGTATCAGGAACACAGCGTTAGAGGGATAAACCGTATCGCTCTGATGCCTGAGTAATAATATAAATGAATAGGATAATAGTATGTAAAGGAGTTATTACCCCCAAAAAGGTGGTTGTGTTGATCCCTTAATACTCGAGCCTGGGAAGGGACTTCTTCATCTTCTCGATGTGGGACACAGGTTGTCCCTCTGTGTTTAATATCAGCCTTGTGGTGTGCCATTAGATGGGCTGTGCTGATCCAGTCCCGAGCCTCTTATGCCTGTGGTGTCGTCTGTGATGAACACCTTTATGGTGGGTTGAGAACCCGGCCAATGGCATGGTACCTGGTATCCCTACGGGCCCCAGTTGATAATGCCAAACCTAGTAAAGTGTTCCCTAGCGTGTAAAGATATATGCTTTGATTCTTTTTCTCAAAAAGCATGCACAAACTTTATGATATATGTCCACCAATACTGAGCCTTAATATGTCTTTGACTCCCACTCATGTTAAGGATATGCATGTACCCTACCTAAACAATTCCAGGCTTGCCTCACAGTGGGCACCTCGAACATCTATAGCTACTTAGCTACATATATATTGCTCCTTGCAAACTTGCATGCACAGGTCTAATTGGTGTTTGGCCTATTTGCCTCAATCATGATCAAAATTGACGTTGAACCTACATGCCTTGGTCTTACAATTAGATTTTCAGTTTGTGTTGCATAAACTACTTGATTATATGCTCTGTAAGGGTATTACATGATCAATTGATATGGGTCATGCCTCAATACATCATTACACCCCTTATCATTACAGTACCTCTATATCTTAGTAGCCGAGTTGTATATGTATTTCGCTAACAAATTGCTGGAGACATATGAAATTTTGGACCAGTGAGTATTACACCCGGTCCTCATGTCAAACATGTTATTCTATATATATTAACAATTTTATATAGCCAAGTCAATCATACTCTTATTGCCTCATACTCTTCCCTGCTTAATTGCATACAATCAATTTAGTTTTATTACGTACTCGGTTCATTTATATGGACAAGTTGCTAATCCTTTATATTATATTAAGCAGTCAATCATGGAGCATCGTTTCAATCAACGAAGTCATTGGTCATCTACTATAGTGCTCTTCCAATGTAATGGAGTGTTAGGTTTGGACAACTCCAACATGATTTGAGTATTTATATTAATTCCAACTTAAAACTCACTCCAAATCGGTATAAAATAAGTAATTTTTTATCTCACTATACGCTTTTTCAATTTGAGCTATTGCCGTGCTTTTACATTCTTTTACTACTTTTAACCATGCCCATAATATATCACACTTGATATGTCTTTACATGCTTCCATGACTTTAGGCATGCTTACAATATGTATCAATTTTAGTAGCATACCTACTAGGCTTACATGCTATTGCCATGCTTCAAACGTCTCCATGATCCCTAAGCATACTTACAACAATGCAAAATGTTATTACCAACTTCATTACGAATGCATGCTATACACATATGCCATGCTTCTATTTAATTGCAACTCAATTAAACAAAGATGTGACGCTTACTTAAACAAGTTATGCCATGCTTATTTGTTATTCATACAATTAAGCAAAATTTACATGTACACTATATGTAAACTTATTGTCTAGCCTCTGGGCACAATACTTTGTCAAACTCTCCCCTCGGGGAAAGGACCTAAACGGGTCTAGACTCCACGATTTTGTGGTCCACGACCAACTGCCAAGCGGTAAGGCAAACGCCTCATAATGATGATGACCGCTACGCGGCATTGCAATCAACCTTTTCTCCTCCGGGAAAGAGTAAAGAGACCGGTTAACGCAGCCCATGGCAGCCATTGATCTGGGAGTTAACCCTCGACGCTTGGGTATCAAAGATTAGGTTCGCTACCTAACGCCCACTGCTTATACGCAGCTCCCCTCATCAAACAATTTTCCGACCATATGGAGGTCTATAAGCCAGAAGTCGGGGACTCCTTGGAGGGCCTAGCAGGGGCCCACCCGAAAAGGGCATAAGCATTCACTCTGATCAATTTTAGATGGACGACGCACTTGCACTAATTATGCTCATAATAGGGCACAAAGCCACGCTTTGGTATCAACCCTGCAAGAAAACCTCCTTGATTAGGGACTTCGCGGACTTGTCAATACAGCCCAACATAATTAGCAACGGTCATGTTCATGCCTACACAACATTCCTGAGCTTCCCTCTCACGAGCTCTAATGCTCACGCCTCCGTAGCACCCTTGAACTTCATGCTCACGTCTTTACGACACCCTCGAGCTTGTCGCTCACGCCTTCCCGACACCCTTGAGCTTCGCGCTCACACTTTCACGTCATCCCCGAGCTTCCAGCTCACAAGCTCAAACTCTCACGCCTTCCCAGCACCCTTGAGCTTCACGCTCACGCCTTCATGGCACCCCCGAGCTTCGTGCTCATGCCTTCACGGCACCCCCAAGCTTCCCGCTCACGAGCTATAACACTCATGCCTTCCTGACACCCCCAAGCTTCCCGTTCACGCCTTTGCGGTACCCCTGAGCTTCCCGCTCAAGCCTTTATGGCACCCACGAGATTCTTGCTCATGCATTCCGGCACCCCCGAGCTTCGCGCTCAGGCCTCGGCATCCTCGAGCTTCCCACTCACGAGCTTTAATGCTCATGCCTTTCTGGCACCCCTGAGCTTGACGCTCAGGCCTTCACAGCACCCCCGAGCTTCGCGGTCACGCCTTCATGGCACCCCCGAACTTCCCGCTCACGAGCTCTAAAGCTCACGCCTTCCCGTCACCCTCGAGCTTCCCGCTCACGCCTTCACGGCACCCTCGAGCTTCCTGCTCATGTCTTTCCGGCACCCTGAGCTCCGTTGACCCCATGGCCGTGGTTTCACTGACCCGCTGGCCATAATCCCGCAAACCCGTTAGCTATGGTTTCGCTGACCAGCTGGCCATGGCCCACGCCTTTCCAACACCCCGGAGCTTTTACGCTCTTGCCTTCCCCGCAATCTTGAGATTTACATTCACGTCTCCTCAACATAGTACACATTAATGAAATATTGAATTCTTTTACCATTTGAGCTTGCAACAAATCAAATTCATTTCACGTTCCATTAATACTAGTGAAAACCAAACGAACACAAGCATTTGTAATCGTTCATGAGTTACAAACTCTTGCCTTCGTGGCACTCTTGCAGCCACACCTCACGAGCGTAACGCCGTTAACTCGACCTCGTTCGTTTTCTTGCGTGCATCAAACATACATCATATGCAATTCGTATACTTACACTTCATATGCTTACACAATATGCGTTCTCAAGTTTATACGTCATAATCGATCATACTCTGTACCGTTCACATATATACATCAATATGTATCATGTACCTCGTACATTCATATATGCCAATGCATATAAGCGCAACTCACATATGTTGCCCAATACAACAAGAATTCTACATATGCGCGCTTTTGTCTTTGTTGGGCAAGTTAATTAGTCCCTTCTTGCTTACGGAGTCCGGGGACTTGTTGGGGCTAGGCACCTTTCGGACGTTACTTATGCTTGATGGCATCATGTTTATAACTCCTTAACCAAGAAACTCCTCTTACTTGGGGACTTCGGGGACTTGTAGATACCTCCACTAGCATGACTCATTTTTTATGTCATCAAGCATAGGCAACACCCTCTTAGTGGGCCCACAAGCCTCAACCATGACATATATGCCGTAGTCCGACATATAACCTACCCGTGGTAGTCGGAAGCGGCCAAGACCTCGCTGAGAAGCAACCTTCCTCGCCTTGCCAAGTTACCTTCAGAACATGCTTTCTAAGACTAGAATAGTTGTTTTGCATCCCACATTGAAGAAAATGTAAAGGAGAGGGGTTCCCTCACCTATAAAAGGAACCCATCCCCTCACTTAAAAGAGATCTCATTACATACTCTACTCATGTAATCAACTTGGGCCGGAAGGCCCAAACACATATAGTTAAATACTTTAAGTGGACATTATTTCCCGCTAAGGCAGGAGACGAACCACTATACATTGTGTGGCTCTCTCATTCTCTAAAGCTAACCTAGAGCCTTCGGTTCTAACGTTAACAATGAGTTTATACCAACGTCAAAATATCATATAAGGAAGTGATAGATGTTTTAGCCAAATACTTAAAAATAGATTGGTAAATGAGAATGGAGGATTGTATTTGATCAAGTTAAAATTAAGGGCTAAAGTTTAGTCCTTGAGCTTTTGATCATAAAACACTTCAGTCCTTGACCTTTTAATTTCACACGTTTAGTCCCTGGACTTCAAACTTTCAGACCAATAGGTCCTTGGCATCTAAAAGTTACGGTGAAATGTCTATTATGCCCTCAGTTCTTTTTTTTTTAAATAAATTTATTCCTTTCTCGTTTTTTTTAATTCTTTTTTCTTTATTGTATTTATTCCTATTTTTTTTCAAACAGAAAGAAAGAAAGGAAAAAAGAAATAGAAAAAATAAACAGAAAGAAAGAAAGGGAAAAAAATTCCTTTTCCAAAAAAAATTAAAAAATTAATTAATTAAAAAAAAAGAACTGAGGGCATAATAGACATTTTCACCGTGACTTTTAGACGGCAAGGACTTATTGGTCTGAAATTTTGAAGTACATAGACTAAACGTGTGAAATTAGAAAGTCAGGGACTGAAGTGTTTTATGGTCAAAAGCTCAAGGACTAAACAGTATTTAACCATAAAATTAATTAGACAAGTTAGAATTGAAAAAATCCTAGACTTATCATATCCGGAATGACTTTTAAGAAGCTCAGTCATTTGGGAATGGTAAGCATATTTGTTTTCTTAAGGTAGAAATGCTAAACAAATTTTGGTCAAAGTGCCAAGTATAATTACCATATCCTAAATGATTCAAATGCTACGTCATTTGGATTATTTGGGAAGGGATAATAAATTTCATCAATTAAAGGAAGATCTCTACAAACATAAGTTCTAGATCACTGTTCGATTAAAGAATAATTCGATGGGCTTTAAGGGAACTAAGTGAATGCTTTAGGTGCTCGGTTAATTAAGTTAATGACGTCAAGTTACTCATTGGTTAATTTTATTATAAAAGACTCGTGCGTGTGCATTTGGAACTGGACGAAGTATTGAAAGTCGAGAACGAATCTAATTGTGGACGAGCACTCTATATCTAGGTAGGAAGAGCTGTCCCTTCCTTTTTAAAGACTTTTCTATATGTGGAATGCTCTAGTATGATAGTATGTTGCCTGCAAGTACGTTTTTGGTTGTTCATCAGTCGACGCCTCGTGATATCTATGTTTGCATAACTGATAATTACTGATTTCGAAAACTGAGGCTAGACTTGTATGTTGAGATATTGTACCCATTGTTTGTTTGTACTCGTGACTTGAAAGTGAATGGGACCTAGATGGGTTGATTCCTAGGCATCCAACGATGTCGATAACCGTGAACTTCCGGAGGGGGCTGTGCTCCTATGTACGTTGAGGAAAAGGTAAGTACCGACAATGAACCAATCATAGGACACTCAGCGCCAAGAAATGGACACTTTAGCTACTTGTAGTCACAAGCACTGCAGAGTAGTTGGTCAGTTCTCGAAGGATGACGAATTGGGCTGGTCACAGATTGTTTTAGAGTAGCCGGCAAGTAAGTATCTTGGAGCTCCAAGTTGTGTGAAGCATGCTGCATATGTTTTATAAAAGAGAACGAATGTTTTTGGTTGTCTCTTTTTAAAGTATTTTCGATAAACGTGCACAATATTATGTAGTAAATATTTTCATGGATATTATTTTCAAACCTAGCATGGTTGGGTCGTCCCTTATTAGGCATGCGAGGACGAAAACTCACCCATACAATAGTGTGCAGGTCTCGAGCATGTGGTTGGGGAGCATATAGAGGAGGCATATGGCCCGGCTTGGCGCATTCCTCTTTTACTTTATCGAAAGAAGGTTTTGGTCCTTTATCGGATTTTGAAGTCACTTATTTGCTTACTTTTTATTTGTTTCCTACACACTGATTTACAAAACTTTGAGAGGCCCGTAACCCTGGGGCGTGTCTCTCATACTGGTTGTTACTTAGTGATTTGTTTTCCAAATTGGGCTCTGATTGTAAGCCTAAATCCTTTAGCTCACTTTAATTCCGATTTTGAAAATATGTTGTTCGATTGCTAGAATGATTTGCCTAAAGAAATTTTTTTGAAAACCAACAAACTAAACCCAAAAGGCCTTGTTGTTTCAGGTTGATGAGTCATCGGGATGTCATTTGTGACATGGCTGTTTATCATTGGCTCGGGGGCGCGGCGATGTGGGACCCCCCTCTCGAGTCACCACAAAAAAGATCATCAACCTTCATATCAAAACAAATCAATTCTTAAAAAAAAATTAAAAAGAATCTAGGATCGGAGATATGCAATCTTAGATCTTGGCTTGGGAACGAGGTCGTAGCTCCCTTTAACGGCCTTTTTAAATCTCAGAAAACCACCAAGAGCTCCGAATTTGTCTACAATCCCCTCAATTTAGCCACAACCCACAATTTCCTCCTCTACTTCTCTGGCAATTGTGCCTCCGACTCTAGTTAACGCTACGAAGTTCCTCACCATTTAACGCTGAATTAGTTGTATACATCCATCGAAATAGGTGTCAGTGCTCAACATAAAAGCCCCATTTGCAATTAACTAGACCAGCTGCACCATAGAAATCTTAATGACAGGCAGAAACACATTTGAGAGGATCCCAACCACAGTGCAATAGGAAAAAAAGGATGCGGAGATGTCGTTGGTAGAGGCACATTTGACTTTGAAGACGAGGCGATTCATTTTCCAGAGACGATTGACTTGGTTGACCAAAACGATTATGCCCAAGTCTTTGAAGGACCTGGTGTGGCTGATCCCACAATGTTTGACCCATAAATTGTTCATGTCAAGGACCTATTTGCTGTAGCACTCGGCCAAGAAGAGGTTGGAGTTGCATTCAAAGGTGGAGAAGATGTCATCATTATCGATCTCCGGTAGGACCCTTCGTTTTTTTTACTAGACGCCAGAGCCGTGAAGCTAGGTGGTTTTGCCGACACTACAGCTCACATACCAGATCTTCTGGACGACAAGGAAGACGATCCGGTCATGGCAAGAGATGGAGGAGACCGCGACCATCGTTGATAAAGCCATTTCCTCCAGTGATGCACACCGCCTCCGGTCGGGCCCACATTAGAAACCCAATGAAGTCAAACCATGGAGAGGTTCAATTACTCTCTCCTGGGAGCCCGACGACCAATTCAAATAGTGGAGAGGCTTGATCACTCTCTCCAGGTGGCAGTTAGAGGGGCAAAATCATCAAGGAAAAAATAAATTAAAGATGAAAGTGGTCTCATGTGTGGAAGAAAAACTAGGTGACTTTATGGTTAATTAAAGTTTCAAAATGACATTTATGAGTATTTTTCATAACTTCCAGAAGTACATGCCTGGTATACATTTAGAATGTATGAAACAAAATTATACAAAATTTAACCAATGTAAAAAAACATATAGATTTTATTACATGTACGGAGTTTCACATCCAACATAGTCTTAAAAAACATGCATGGAAAAGTTCGAATGATGGAAGAATGTTATTCCATTTTTTATTTGTAGAAAACAAATATAAGTGAACCTGCGTATCTACATATATTTATCTGCATAGAGAAATAAATTGCATCAATTAAAAGCAATCATAATAATTTTTTTTTATCTTATAAGAAATGTAGTATTCAGGCATATAATCTTGCTGTAATGTGAACATGTTAAGTTTATATGTTGGTTGCTCTCTTGTCAATGTGGTACTGCTGGAAATATATGTTCATAAAGTCGATCTAATGAACACTTGAAATGGGGAAATTACTGTTTCTAAATTAATTTAGTTTGTCATGCTTGACTGATAATATCATTAGTGTAGCTTCCAGCTCAAGATGTCATGATGCTTTGTACAGAGAAGCTAAGAGCAAGTTCACCCATTGGGTTACTAGGTCAGGGTCATTAGGTTAGTGGCTCTAAGTACCTGTTGGATGAAGAACCTTGCAAAGGATTTGCTTTGTTGACAACTTGAAGACGACCATTGATCAAGGGCTGCAGAGGCTTGATCTTGATCAGATTTAGGCCACGAGCGGTGTCACAGTGAGTATGGCTTTGATGGAGAATGAATTAGCACTTGTGCTTTGTGTTTGTTGATTCTCCATTAGATTGATGTTAAAACTTGGCAGAGGACTTGCTTTGTTGACAACTAAAAGATGACTATTGATCAAGAGCTGCAGAGTCTTGATCTTAATCGTATTTAGGCCACGAGTTATGTCACGTGGTGATTCTGACTTGTGAGCTTGTAGGTGATTTCCCTTGTTTGTCTAAAGTCTGTGAGGTGAAGGAATCGACTATTTGACAGCTTGATGCTTATTCATGAGCTTGGGAGACTTTGAGCTTTAAGAGATTTCTTCTATCTATCTCGAGTCCCTTCTCTTGATCTAAAAAGAGGTATTTATAATGTTGGCACCTGTCTCAATTTGGAATGCATTCTTGACAACATTAATTGCATTCCTTAATTATGTAATTAAATCAATCACAGTTAATACATGAATCAACTAAAATATTCTTTAATGGTGTACTAAATTAATCATTTTTAATTAACTGATTTAATTATATTTGTTTAAGGAATATGTCAGTTAACAATGATGTTATCTAATGCTTGATATCAATCAAATTGATATTTTCATTTAATGCTTGATTTCAATTGAGATCAACCGATTTAATTTAATTGATATGTCAAGCTAAGCATAAGAGTAAATATCAATTAAAAATAAATTGGCATCTCCATGTCACCTACTCAACAACTCTTCTCATATTTCAACATTTGCTACTCTCAGAATGCATATAAATTTGGTAATACATGAGTTACGTGTACCGATACATGAGTTACGTGTACCATTTATGGCACCCATGTTGTGTCAGCTAAGCCTGGTTGATCACAATTTCAGGGTTTGACCAAATCATATTTTAATTTATTTTCATTAAATTTATTGTGTCTACAACCACCATCACCATCAAGCCACATCCAAACGCATTGTAGCAGAATCAAGTGACAACACTGCAAGAAAGGGAAAGAATGTAGTTGAACTAGGCAACAAGGGGAAAGTTGTGGCTAGTAGCAACGAAGAATTTGTGAAACCGGGGATTAGCTTTAAAGATATGTCAAAGGGGCATGGTACTATTGTAATTGGTGACAAGGAAGATTTGAATAAGGCTGAGGACTACAGGAAAAGTTTATCCTCTAGTGAGGAGGAAGTGGTGAGCTCTTCTAACCACTTCCTCATTTTTGAAATAGTTGAACTCTATGATAATAACCATGGAAATGATCCGATTTTAGAGGAGGTCTATTGTCCTCAGGATGCAGTAGACTATTTTTATGCTAACTTTAGTTCACCTAAAACTGCAGTATCAAATCTTTAGTAATGCTAGGGCATCATGGTTTATTGTAGATGACCAGGACATGAATAAGTTTGAAGTAAAAGTGATGAATGGTAGGAGGGCTCTGATGTTTGCTCCCGAGAGCTCTGAGATGAGTTATGGCTCCAAAAGAGAACCAAAGACATAACTGAAGATCAAACTGTGGCTGAGAGGTTAAGAATATGATTTATCCTCATGAGAAGTTTATTCACTGCATTATAACTGATATTTCTACCAACAATTTTTGGTATGCAGCTTTTGTGTATGCCTATCCTCAAAAGGAAAAATAGGGCATGTCATTGTGAGGCCCCGAAAATTTTATTTAATTTTTGAGGATAATTTTTACCCAATGGGAACTCGTTCATGCAATCGGAGTTGAACAAATAGATTTCCAAGATTTCTTTGGTGTCGAGATCACAATTTGGGCCTTATAATTTAAGTTTGGGTTAATGTTCTTCCATCTAAGCCTGGAAGATTACCATAACTTATTGAGATAAGGATTGTCGAAGTTAATTTGAAAGGACGATGAAGTGGATTTTTTAGAAATTAAGTTTTGGACATAGGAGGGGGTCGAGAAATAACTAGGTTTAGCCCAAAGTCCGGAATTAATCAGCTAAGACAATTGGGTAATTTGTCGCAAGGGCACAACCGACTCTTCACACGAGATATAAATTAAAGGGGCTAGAAAGCCCTAGAAACCCAAAAACTCTCCTCTCTCCTTCTCGGCCGCATCTGTTGAGAACACTCACCAAACCTATATAATTATCTCACAAGCCCAATAGCATTAGCCCAATAGAATAATAGTCCATGCCTATAGCTGTGGTCCTCGATGACACATGTCTGGTAGCTGACATGTAGTAGTTATCCCTTAGCATATATTATGAACCACATATTCGAAACCCATCAACTGGTATCAAGAGCCATGACCCTCCGTGGCCTGCAAAATCCCACCCCATCCGTCCCCTTCTCCTCCGCCCTCGTCGACCCACCACCACCAACACCTCCCACCCCAATAGACCAACCCTCTTCTTCCTCCAATGCCTTTGAGACTCAGGCCCTCAACTTCCAAAACACCATTGAATTTCTCCAAAATCAGAACGATGAGCTTCACCATTCTTTCGATACCCTTCAGAATCGGTTGTCTGCCCAATTTGCAGCTCTGCAAAACACCGTTGTAGCCTCCTTGGTGCAACGCCAACAGCCACCAGCTAGCACTCCCTCCAGTGTCCAGCAACTCAACTTTGGCTCCCTAAACTCATCTTCACCCATATCCACCTCTTCTGGCTCTCCCATGAGTACCACCACCACCCTACCCCTAACCACCAACCCACTCCCAAAACCTTCACAACCCAACCCAGCTTCACTTTCTCCCCCACCACAACCACAATATTCCTGGCCTTACCCACCCCATTTCTACCCACTTCCGCCCCTCACCCTTCTCTACCCCATCCTGGTTTTTACTACACCACCGACCCTGCAAACTCCACCACTTCCTCTACCATTACCTCTGTCCCCAACTCGGTTCACACTACACCATGCTCCCAACAGCTCACTTATCAACCCTTACCACCTTACCGAATGCAACAAACGACACACCCACACACAGACCATACATATAAGCCTCCCAAAATCGACTTACCACGTTTCACTGGTGACGACGCCGTAGGCTGGATAGCTATGGCTGAGCGGTACTTACGGGTGCACCGGATTCCCATAACCAAACGAGTAGCCATCGTTTCATCACACTTTGGGACCATTGCCTCTGTGTGGATGAATGCTTTCGAACAACGCCACCCATATTCAACCTGGGAGCAGTTCATGAAGGCCTTCCTGGAACATTTTGGAGCAGGCAGCACCACTGATCTCAAGTCCCAGCTTACCCACTTGCACCAAGAACATTCGGTGGAGGAATTCATCAATGAATTCACAAAACTCTCATGCCAAGCTCCGGACTGGTCCGACGAGCACTTGTTACCCATCTTTCTCAGTGGTCTGAAGCCTGAGATCCGCCATGATGTGATGGCCATGGAGCCACGATCCCTTTCTCATGCCCACCGCCTTGCACGGCGTTACGAGGCCAAGGTCAAGGACCAACGTGCTGCAGCTAGTCGGAATTTCAGGCCACAATCGTGGTCGTACCCAGCCAAACCACCAAATGGTCCACACTATCCTTACCGACAGAAGTCGTTGGCTAATCGTTCTGTACACAAACTCTCTCCAAGGTACTATGGGCCGTTTCAGATTGAGACTTGAATTGGAGCTGTTGCCTACCGTTTGAAACTACCGTCCACTGCCAAACTTCACCCTATTTTCCATGTCTCGTTGCTGAAACGTCGAATTGGAGATGGTACCCCAGTATCAACCTCACTACCTCCATTTGATCTACACGGAGACTTACTTTGGAAGCCAATCAAGGTTCTTGACATGGGATATCGCACCAAGAAACACCACCGGATCATAACCTGGCTCATCCAATGGGCCGGCATGCCAGAAGAAGATGCTACTTGGGAGGACGCCAGCTCCATTACTGCCTGTTTTCCAGATTTCTGCGCTTGAGGACAAGCTCCTTCTCGTGGGGGGAGCAATTGTTGAGAACACTCACCAAACCTATATAATTATCTCACAAGCCCAATAGCATTAGCCCAATAGAATAATAGTCCATACCTACAGCTGTGGTCCTCGATGACACATGTCTAGTAGCTGACATGTAGTAGTTATCCCTTAGCATATATTATGTACCTCAGCAACTGTTGCTGGCATCTTTTTTGGGGAATCATGAATTGAATTTACTTTCTTTCATTTCCGTCTTTAGCTTTTGCATTTCTTATTCTTATCTTTCCTGCACAATTCGAAACCCATCAGCATCCCTCTCTCTCTCCCCGACCTCTCTCTTTCTCGTCCTCCCACTGTCAGCGCTGAAAAACACTATCTCTGGCCATAACCATACAATACCGCATCCACCAATCGAACCAGGACCAAATTCTGACCAAAACCCAACCCGAATCGGCGATATGAACAGAGGCTAGCTACAGCATGCGACCACCACAGTTCCCGCCGCCATGCCTACCCAAAACATCCATTCCCGGCCATCAATTGTTGAGTTCTTTAAACTTCGCTGGCAACCGGACGCCAGGAGACCATTGTACACGCCATCGCCGGAGATGAGGATCTATGGTTCTTCATTCTTCAATTTCAGGTCTGAATCTCGCTACAACACTAACATGGATATAATCATCGCTTCACGACCTCCCAAACCCCTAAATTCTGGACCCTCGACTCTAATCAAAACTGCAGCATGCGCCGCCGTCGGCGCTTGAGTAACCATGTAATATAGCCAACGAGCTCTCCTTGTTTCAGTAAGACAATCTCAAAACCCTCTTGGTTTATTGATTAAGTTTTAATCCAGATTGGAATGGGTTGTTATTGGTGATCTCGAGTGCTGAACTTGGAAGAAATGATGGGGTGCATAAGAAAAGGGGGAGTTTCTAGTCATGTCGTCTTATGAGTTAAAGAGCATGGTAAAGAAACACGAAGAACTGCAAGATGCAGTATGTCATAGAGACTGGTCTCGACAGGATTGAATTAGGGTAAGAAATCCCAGCCTTAACCTCCTGATTTTAGTTTTGTTGGGATAGTGAAATTGATTAATTGAGTATATGGCCTTGAGGTGGAGATGAATACCCAGGTCAAAGGGAGTTCAGCCGAGGCTACCAAGGGAGGAGTTGGAAAGGTTATGAGAAAGGTAATGGCATGATGAAAGAAATACGTTATTGTTTACTGTGGTTGTATTGTATCACTTGAAATCAAAAGAAGTGAGTGAAAATGGATAGTTGCTTACTTTATAGTACCTAGTTGAATGTGAATGAGTTGGTGCGAATGAGATTATGTATGTGTGAATGGTTATGTCTGACATAGAAAAAAATTGATAAATGAGAATGGACCATTTATGAAAAATGAGTTATGTTGTGAACAAGGTAAGAAAAATAAGAGATATATGAGTGTTAGCCAATATCGAGTGGAAACTGGCAGTATGGAATGGCGGACTTGATGCCATTAAATTAAAAAACAATTTTCAATTAGGGTCAAGGAAACATTTATAGGTGAAGTACTTTAAAGTTTAAAGATGCTATATCCCAAATCATAATCGTTTGGGAATCGTAATTGTCATTTGTTTCTTTAAGGTAGAAATGTTAAACAAATTTTGGTCAAAGTGCCAAGTATAATCACCATATTCTAAATGAATCAAATGCTACATCATTTGGATTATTTGCGAATGGATAATAGATTTTATCAACAAAAGGAAAATCCGATGGACTTTAAGAGAATTAAGTGAATGCTTTGGTTGCTCGGTTAATTGAGTTATAATGACCTTATACTCATTGATTTTATTATAAAGGACTTAAGCGTGTGTACTAGCTTGGAATTGGATGGAGGATTGAAAGTCGGGAACGAATATAATTGCAAACGAGCACTCCATTTCCAGATAGGGTGAGCCATCCCTATCAGTGGTTTTCTTGTGCGTGTATATGCTTATATATAAAGTTGCTTGCAAAAATGTTTATAGCTGCCATAGTCAATGCCTCAATGATTTTTTATTGCATTAATTGTTAATTATCGAAAGTGATTGAAAATCGAGGCTAGACAATGCTTGTTATAATGAGATATGATATGATTGTTGTGACATGAGAGTGATAGGAGCGATGCTTCCGATCATTTTGAAACCGTGAACCTCTATAGGGATGATATGACCATTTGTTGTGTTGAGCCCATGTCACCTTAGTAGTGTACGTAGGGAGTCGATAGTGACGTCATATGGCATTGGACCAGTAAATGGACACTCTTGCTGCTCATAGCCGATAAGGAAAGTGAATGTAATATATTGATGGATTTGTTATGATCGGCAGTTGGCCTTGTTTGTCGAGTACAGGAAAACAGGGTTTTGGTCATAGGTGAGTTGGAAATCCTCTGAGCTCAGGTTGATTTAGCATACTGCATATGCTTTATAAAAGAAAATAAATGTTTGTGGTTGCCGTACTTTCAAATATGTTTTCGATAAATGTGCACAATACTGTGTAGTACGTATTTTTCAAGTATATTATCTTCAAACCTAGCATGGTAAGGTCGGCCCTTATTGGGCATGCGAGGACCAGTGTGCAGATTTCGAGTATGTGGTCGAGGAGTGTGCAAAGGAGGCACATGGACCGGCTTGGTGTATTTCTCTTCAATTTTATCAAATGAAAGTTTTAGCCTTTTGTCAGACTTTAAAGTCGCTTATCTATTTACTCACACCTTTATTTCCTACTCGCTTATCTAAAAAGAAAAAAAATTTCAGAGGCCCGTAACCCTGGGGCGCGTCTCTCATACTTGAAGTTACTCAGTGAATTGTCTTCAAAGTTGGGCTCTGATTGTAAGCCCAAGGTTCATAGCCTATTTAAAATTCCGCTTTTGAAAATATGTTGTTGGGTTGCTATAATGATTTTCTCAAAGGAGAAATGTTTTGTAAACCAACAACCGAAACCCAAAGGCCTTGTAGTTTCAGGTTAATGGGTTATCGGGATGTCATTCTTGACATGTCAGTTTCTCATTGGCTCGGAGTCGTGGTGTTGTGGGATTCCACCTACCAGATGCCACAATTATGGGATGAGTTAGCTAAGTTGAAACTGACAAATGATAAAAAAACGTCTTCTAATTGGTGATTTTAACATAATCACCAGTTTGGAGGAAAAATTTGGTGGCAACCAAGTAGTAACTAACTTCATGCTTAACTTCATTGACTTCTTAAATAAGGAGCACCTCTTATCTCTGAATGTTGTTGGCTTAACTTTTACTTGGACAAAAAATCACAAGGATGATACCTTAATCTATGAAAGGTCGGATAGAGCCCATGCTAATGCTGCTTTTCTAAATGACTACCCTGACTGCAAATTGGAAAATCTACCTATTATAGGAGATGACCATGGTCCAATACGCTTAACAATATAGCATAAGGAAAGAAGACCTTCTAACACTTTTAAGTTTGAAGCAATGTGGCTTTCCCACAAGTTACAAGTATCTGGAAACAAAATTTTAAAAAAATAACCCCTAGCTTTCTCAATTATCTTACATTTCTAACCAGTTTACTAGCCAAGTTAAAGCTTGGAAAAAGAATGTCTTTAGAAACCTCTTTAAAAAGATAGAGGATCTAAATGATAGAAGTACTAATATGCATAATCAATTTGTCCTCTCACGTACATTCTTTTGCCTATTTATAGGAACAAGATGTGCAGCTAAGAGAGGCCTTAACCCAATGCTACAAAATGAATAATTTTTTTTGGCACAAAAAGAAAGGGCAAATTGGCTCAATTTGGGAGATAGAAACACTAAGTTCTTCCAAACTCAAGCCAGCATGAGAAAGAGATCCAATTTCATTACAAAGATAAGAGATTCAAATAGAAACTGGGCCACTTCAAACCAGGAAATGGCAGATATACTTGTTCAGGATTTTAAGAAAAGATTTCAATTAACTTGCCATCCAAGTGAAAACTCAACGCAGGAATTTATCTTAATTATTGAGCCTTGCATAACTGACAATGATAATGCTATGCTTCTGAAACATGTTATTGATGAGGAAGTACGGGATGCAGTTAAAGCCATTGGAGCTCTAAAAGTCCCAGGGCCATATGGCTTACATGCAGCTTTCTAACAGAACTACTGGGATGAGGTAAAGGATATTATCATTGCAATGATCAAATATATTTTTGCTACTGGGAGACCCCTCAATGTTCTTATACCAATATTGCCTTGATGCCCAAAGTTGATAACCCTAAACAAGTCAGTGACTTTAGATCTATAAGCCTTTGCAATGTCGCTTACAAAATCATTACTAAAATTTAGGTGAAAAGGTTGAGACACCTTTTAGAAAAATGCATTTCTAAAAAAACAAGGGGCTTTTGCACTAGGAAGGGAAATACAAGATAACATCCTCATTGCACATGAATTTTTTTCTGAATTTCAAAAAAAAAAAAAAAAACAAACAAACAAACAAGGAAACACAGGTGTGATGGCTGTGAAAATTGATCTTGAGTAAGCTTATGCTTTTATTAATTGGTCTTTTATATCTAATTGCCTTGCCAGGTTTGGGTTTCATGAAAATTGGATTAAGTTAGTTATCAATTGCGTCTCCTTTGTCTCTTTTTGTACTCTGGTAAATGGAATTGTTGCAAGTTGGTTCTAACCTACAAGAGGAGTAAGATAAAGTGATCTCCTTTACACATACCTTTTTATTTTGGCCATGAACCTTTAATTAGACACCTAAATGCCCTAGCTAGCAACCATGCATCCCAAGTTGGCATTCTTTCTTCTCCACTTGGTTTTAGAATATTCAACTTAATGTTTGCAGATGATTGCTTAATTTTTGCCAAGGCAACTAGAAAAGGAGTTAGAAATATGTGCAATGTTCATTCAAAATTCTCTTCAGCTTTAGGACAAAAAAAAAAATTAATTTCCATAAATCTTCACTTTATTTTTCTCCTAAGGTTCTGAATGTAATCAAACAAGATATTGTCAACATCCTAAACATTCAGTAAAAATCTACTATTGGTAAGTACCTTAGCATACATAATGTTATCTTCTGGAAAGATCCAACTAATGCAAAAGAATTACTACTAAAAATTTCAAAGAAGCTAACAGGCTGGAAAAAAAGGTGCACCCACCAGAGTAGCTAGATTAACCTTGATTAAATTAAACATTGCTGGTATGCTTAATCATGTTATGTATTGTTTCAAAATTCAAATGTTGGTATTGACAAACATCAAATGTCTTTTTTCGAGGGCTCTGACATGTTCTTTTGTAGCTTGGGTTTGTCAACCTAAGTCATTTTTGTTATTTGGGGAGGTCTGGGAATCAAACCTTTAGCTTTCTTTAATAATGCTGCTATTGCTAAATTAGCTTGGAAAGTGATCAATGATAGAGAGTTAAAGACAATTGGTGGTCTCAAATAGTAAGGAAAAATAACTAAGGAAAATTTCTTTTTTTTCCATGTCAAAAAGAAGCAGACTAACTCCTTAACATTGGAGAGGGATTGTGGAGGTCAAGAGCTTGATCATTAAAGGTTTGAGATGGATTGGAAATGGTAAGTCTATCAATTTCTAGATTTTTCATTGGGCTTTTGACTTTCCCTTTTATGAATTACTTGATGAAAATAAAAAAGTGCTATTAATTGGAATGAAATGGTTGAAGATTATATAATTATGCTATTAATTGGAATGAAACGGTTGAAGATTACATAACCAATAAGAGTAGGAACAAGAACAAACTACTTCTTTCATCAATGCATTGTTAATCAAATTATTGTATCCCTATACCTTTAACTGATCAGGTGGATGTATATGTGTAGGGTTCCTCAGCCAATGGTCAATTTTCTATTAAGGCTGCAACTTAATGACAAGGAAAAACACTGCCAAATTGAGCTGATCAATAGGCTTTGAAAACTGTATATCCAATAAAAAATTAAAATGTTTAGTTGGTTGCTGCTAAGAGGGAGATTAAAAACCAGAGATAGGCTGTCCAGATTTAGAATGATCAATGATAATTCTTGCCCTTTATGTAACTTCGGTAATGAAACTGCCAACCATTTATTTGGGTATTGCAACTTTACTAAAAGTATTTGGAGGCTTGCAGGAATTTTAACTCTAGTGGATTTGGAAGAAGGCTATCTCAAAATCTTCTAGGAAATGTTCCTTTTACAGCCCTATGATAAGATTGTTTTTGCCAATGTAATTACTCTCTGTTGGCAAATTTGGAGAACAAGGAATGATGTGTTTAGAGGAACAATTGGAAATCCATCCTCTGTTATGGCAGCTTCAGTTGCTGCAATGGAACTCATTGAGAAGGCCAGACCAACCACAGGAAGAGCTATTATTCAAAACCAACTAGACTCCGTAGTGTGGAGTGCCCTACCTAGTAATTTTGTAAAAATTAATTTTGATGACTCGGTAAACAGGAACTCGGCTACAGGAGGCTTCATTATACGAGAAGTGTGCTGGTAAACCTCTCTATGTAGCTGCAAAAAAATTCGAAAACACAACAATTCTAGTGGCCGATGCTAGTTCACTCAGAGACAGTCTTGCTAGTGCTCGAGAGAGAGGCACAACATGATTGAGGTCGAAGGTGACTCAAAATTAGTGATCAATGTTGTCAATGGAGTCATCAAACCGCCGTGGAGACTACTCAAGATTACTTAGGATATCAAAGCTCTTGTTGCATTTTTTCGATCATTACTTCTAAACAGATTTGTAGGGAGGCAAATTTTCTAGCAGATGCCGTAGCTAACCTGGGGCATGATATTAGTGCTAGTGCTTCTTGGACGAATCTGGTTCTGAGAGAGGCCTCAAATGCCTTGTTATTCGACAATGTAAACTGTGACTGCCCGAGGGACTTCCATCTTAATTAATAGTCTTTTGGCATAAAAAAATTCTATGAAACTTACCTGACTAGTTAGATGCAACATAATGAAACCAATCACAAAGAAAATACTCATAAATATCGATATCATGTCCGAATAAGTCCTAAACCATACTCATACTTTTAACCACTCGCACGCTCTCACACCCATACATTATGCAATCATTATTTTTAAGAATATTAATGAAAATAAAAAATTATTAATTTGTTTTTCTATTACTAATTATGGGCATTATTAAAATAGAACGAAGGAAATATTAAGAATTCTTGCAAAAAAATGTGGAATGGGAGAGAGCGAGAGCTTTTCTTCCTTGCTAAACCCTAGCGCCACCGCTGATAGGTGGCTTTTTTGGAGGTCTCTTGCACCTCCTCTCCAGCGCCTGCTCAAGTGTACGAGTTCTCCCCATCATGGTTGCAGATCGATGATAGGTTGGGTTTTCTTTGGGATATGGCTTCAAGTCTGGGGTTTTCTAAGGTTGTGGGATCCCGACGACACTCTGATAGGTGCTCTGTCGATCCTAGCCAGCTAATGGTGGAAAAGAGATGGGGTGAGGGCACGACTTGGATTGCTCCTCTTGGGGTTTAATTGGATCGGGTTCGGACGGCGACATCGATATCGGATTAGGCTGACTTCCGTTGCATGGCATGGTGGCGGTTGGGCTTTAATCTTGTTGCGGTCTTTGTTAGGATCGGAGAAGAGGCCGGAGATGGAAGAGACCATGAGGTGTAACGCTCGGTGGGCAGGTCTGCTAGCGCTGGATCTAATGGAGGGATTCCTAGGGGCAGGGGAGGACTCTTGCACTGGCGGCGGGGATGGCTGTAGAAAACATTTGGCGGCAGCCCGTTGGGGTGCTTTGGTGCCCTGCTTTGGGTGCCCAGAGTAATCTAGGTTACCCAGATGGCTTGGTTTTTGGGCTCACGTCATGAAAATAGTTTCTGGGCCAGTTTTAGGCCTAGAATTTTCATAGTTGTCTAGTTGGTTTTTAGAATAATTGTCTGTTAGTGAGAGTATCTCTATGAGCCCATGTGGAAGTACTTAGTGTCACCGTATCACAATTACGTGCTCGGCGTGTCGAACTAAGTAGAATAGATTGCCTACAAGGGCGAGTTTTTTTTTGTTTTTTTTTGTTAATATAGATTACTCTGAGCTATAATTGTCAAAACAGAGTAGTCGTTTTTATACTATTCTTATCTATGAAACATGAGTATACTATTGGTATGTACTCTTTACTTCAAAAAAATTATGGGCATTATTAAAATGCATTTGAGAGTGATAAGGTTCTGTGTGTGAATATGTCTCTATTGTAGCATCCCTTTTCCATAGCTTTATACCAACTCACTTTAGATCTTTGAACCCAGAAAGAAGTTGGACGTACATGGCTCCAGAAAAAACAAAAAGAAAATTAGGTTGGAATTTCTCTTCTTTTCAACACAAGAGGGGGGCGGCGACCCAAAGTAGTAGTCTTTGGTTTTTTTTTTTTTTTTTTTGATGACATCGTCTTTGGTTTTATCGTTGTGCAGACGGCAAAGTCAGAAGCAAGACCCCATTTATACACCATACTTGGACCCAATCCAGCAAATTCAAAGGTCTTCGCTCCTACACACGAGACTGACTCAATATCTCCCAATAACAGACGCAAGACATAGCAGCTAGCTTTGATTCTTTTTCCATTTATATTTGATTAATACATTTTTGGAAAAAATAATAAACATAACATGACAATGTGCAAGTCAATAATTTTGTTAGTATTCCTTTTATGCAGAAAATCACAGCTAATGTTCAAAAGTGAATTACACATCACTCATCCATGGGGCACAACAGAAATCATCACTACCTAAATAATTGCACACTTAGATACATTTTATTTTAATCCTGAAATTGGGAATTAAAATTACGAACTCAGGTACATACATTTTCTTCTCGAAATAGAATGAAAAAAAAAATTCCGAGAGGACATTAAGTAAAATTATGATCCTTAAAAAATATGATCATGACAATTAAATTTAAGTACCGCAGAAAATTCAGGTAAGTTAAAATCTCCTAAATAACCAAACAAGGTAGCAATCATGCAAAATAACACTAGTTGGAGAAGCTATCATTAGTTTACTGCTCGTAACTCATAAAAAAATTATACTCAACCACTCTTTAATATCAATCTAACAGTAAAATTAATTATTTTAAAATTATATTATGTTATTTTTTATTGTTAAATTTACAATTTTATGACGAATGAATATAATTTTCATGCTCGATCAGCGGGGAACGCCACCGCTTACGTAAAATATTTCCATAATTTTTCCATACAACTGTTAATACGCGGAAACAAACCCCAACGACTTAAATAACCAACCTACTACCGTACTACACTCCTACCACTACAGGCCCACATTTGACCAACGACCGATGACACGCCAAGTCAAAACGACGACGTCACCTCCATCTTCTTCAAAACCGCTCCAACTTCGCCATTGTTGACTCGCAGTCGCAACAGAAATCACAGCAATGGTGAGGAGGGACGAACTCCACATCAACGTGCCCAACCCCTTCCGCTGCCCCATCTCCATGGACGTCATGAGGTCTCCGGTCAGCCTCTCCACCGGCGTCACCTACGACCGTTCCAGCATCCAGCACTGGCTCGACGCCGGCCACGACACCTGTCCCGCCACCATGCAGATCCTCCAGTCCAAAGACTTCGTCCCCAACCTCAATCTCCGCCGTCTGATCAATCTCTGGGCCCAATCCCACGGCCCCATCTCCCCCGCCTCCTCTCCTACCCTCTCCGACCAACAGCTCCGCGGCCTCGTGCAATATCTCGCGAACGAAAACGAGAAATTTAACCAAAATCTCTTCAATTCGCTGTCCAAGATGGTCGATTTCGCTAAGTCAAAGGACGAGAATCGCAGATTTCTGGCGAATTTCAACGGCTTCGTTCCTGCCGTCGTCGGCGTTTTGAACAGAGAAGGGGTCGAAATTGAGGTTCTGGAATTGGTGATGAGGCTTTTGGATTTGATTTCGTCTCAAAACGGCGTCGTCGAGCAATTGCACCAATTGATCACCAAGAGCAACCGAAATTGCCTCTCTTCGATTCAATTGGTGTTGCAGAGTGGTAGTCTGAACTCGAAGATCGAATCCGCTAGGGTTTTGGGTTCAATCGCACTCGACGCCGACTCGAAACGATTAATCGCCGAGAAAGAGGGACTGTTGACCGTACTGAACGACCTGTTGACCTCAGAAACCGATCGGAGCTTGCACGACATCGTTTTCTCGTGCTTAGTCTCGTTGTCGGTGACCCGGTCAGTCAAATCCGAACTCGTCCGGTTCGGACTCGTCCAATTCATAACGGAAACCCTCTCGAGCCCTGACGTCAGCGTTTCCCTGGCGGAGAAGGCGATGAAGCTGTTGTCCAAGATTGCCACGTGCGCGGAGGGCAGGTCCGAGATAAGCGGGGAGCCGAATTGCGTGGCGGCGGTGGCGGAGAGGCTGATGAAGGGGTCGATGGCGGCGACGGAGGACGGCGTGGCGGTTTTGTGGAGCGTGTGTTGCATGGTGGGGGATAAGAGGGCTAGGGAGTGTGTAGGGAAGAGCAATGGGGTGGCTAAGATATTGCTAGTGATGCAAAGTGGGTATTGTGAAGGGCATTTCATGAGGAGGATGTGTGGGGATTTGATGAAGGTTTTGAGTGTTGGGTTGGGGATGGGGTTGAGCTATGACACCATGACCAAACATATCATGCCTTGTTAGATCAAATTGTAATGGTTTCCATCTGAAAATAAATACAAGGAAAATAGATTTTTGGTTTTTGGGAATGCTTGTACAGCAAGAAAAGGATGGTATAAGAAGAAAATCATGTCCATTTTACCTGTTCAATGTAATAAAACAACTCGACTGCTAGACAGAATCAAGAAACATTGGTCTGTACGTTGTATCAATTCTTGTTTTAATTTATTTTAGTTTGAGAAAATTTTGATGAAGAATTTGTTACTTTTCGGGTTGAAAAACTGGGTGATATGCTGTTCATGATGTTGCCTGGCTTCTTCCCTGGATTAATGAAACGGTCTTTGCTCGTAGACATTGTTTAATGAAAATTTTGAAGTAATCAAATCAATTTTAGTTTTTGTCAAACGCTTGAGTAGTTTGAATTGACAAGACTGTTTGGATGAAAAATACAGCAGTATGCAAGTCATGAGAAACAGAAATATGACCAGAACGGAACGGTACCCATGTTCAGCACCTAACAAGTACGGGTTCGGCACCTAACATTGTTTTGTTACTACTTTTGAAACTCTAGTCCAGTGAATTGAATAGACTTGGGGCTGCCACTAGTAAAAGCTTTTGGAAATGAATATCTAGTATCTTCCAATGACCGTCGCTTTATAGTTTATGAAGGTCAACTTTGAGTTAGGCACTTGGAATATTTAATAGGTTGAAGATATTCTTTCTCACATGTTCTTATTGAGGCCTTGAAATTGAAAATGCTTGATACAGGCACCATCTCTTGTAGGTTCCAACGCTATTTTGTATAATAATTAAGCTAGGGTCTCTAAAGCTTGAAAAACTCAAACATGGCTGCAATTTTTCTTTTTCTTCTTCTTCTTCTTCTTCTTCTTCTTCTTCTTCAAGTTGCAGCTGCTCAACAAGGGAATATCAGCCTAGGTGCTTCTCTATATCCCAATAAGAACTCATATTGGTTATCAAATTCGGGTCAGTTTGCTTTTGGTTTCTACAGGCAAGGAAATGACCTTGCTGTAGGCATCTGGTTCGAGAAAACCAATCCGAAAACAATCATCTGGACAGCAAATCGTGATGCTGTTAATCAAGAGCCACTACCTAATGATGTTCAATTGACTGTGAGGGACAAAGGAGTTGAGCTCATTTCAACAAACAAGAATACCTTCCTTATACCAATTTCAAATTCTTCCCAGCCAGCCGTCAGGGCCTCTATGCTTGATTCAGGTAACTTCGTCCTTTACAATTCTGATTCCAACATCATTTGGCAGACTTTTGATGTTCCAACAGATACCATTGTATCTGGGCAGCGTCTATTGGCTGGAACAAAGCTCATCTCCTCCATCTCAAACACGAATCACGCAAGCGGAAGGTTTCAAGTGATCATGCAGAGTGATGGCAACCTGGTTCTGTATCCAATTGATCCATTGAGATTGGGTCCTCAATATTCTTATTGGAGCTCTGGGACAGTGGGAGCTGGGAACAATGTGTCCCTCAATCTTGATCAAAATGGGGGGCTCTATCTTCTTAATTCCACTGGTCTCAAGATTAGAAGTTTTCCTCTTCGGAATGGCCTTTCTATGAATCGTGGCTATCGTCTCACGATTGATGCTGATGGAATACTCCGGTTGTACTCCTACAGTTTGGTTCTGAATGATTCCTGGTCAATTGAGTGGTCACCACCAACTGTTAATAAGTGTGCTCCTCTTGGCCTCTGTGGCCTAAATTCTTATTGTGTTCTTGTGGATCACGAACCTTCTTGTGTGTGTCTCCCCAGTTTCGCTTTCATCGACAGGGGCCAAAGATATTTATGCTGCAAGAGAAACTTGAGTACGGTTGGTTGCAAAGGTGAGAATGAAACTTCATATTCTATTGTTGATGTGGATAACATAACATGGGAAAACAGTCCATACTCTATTCTATCATTGAATAAGACTGCTTGTAAAGAGGACTGTTTGATGGATTGTAACTGTGAAGCTGCAGTATTTAGGGACCAGCAGTGCAGAAAACAAAAGCTCCCTCTAAGATTTGGAAGAACTCGTCCAACCAATATGGCGGTGACAACCATTGTCAAAAAGGGTACTACTGATGAGAGTTCAGATACAAAAAGTGTGAGCAAGGGAAGAAAAAATGTTGACAGAGTCATATTTATCAGCAGCATTGCAACTTTTAACTTTTTCACTTGGTATTATAGCAATTACTGGTGTTGTTATATATAGATATCGTGTTTGGGATTACCGAAAGGTTACAAATTCAGCTGGTGAAGGGTTGATTGAAGGTGTTACACTGCGGTCATATACATATTGTGAACTTGAAAAGGCAACCAAAGGCTTCACCAATCAAGTGGGAAAAGGAGCTTTTGGGACAGTTTTTAAAGGGGTGATTGGTGGGAGAGAAGTGGCAATCAAGCAACTAGAGACAGTGGTTGATGGAGGAGAGCGAGAGTTTCGAAATGAGATGAATGCAATTGGGAGAACTCATCACAAGAATCTAGTGAAATTGCTTGGCTACTGTCATGATGGAACAAATAGGCTTCTGGTTTATGAGTACGTGACCAACGGCTCACTTGCGAATTTCTTTTTCAAATCTTATGGTGGAAGGCCAAGTTGGGAGGAAAGAGTCAGCATAGCGCTCAATGTAGCTCAAGGTATACTGTATCTACATGAAGAGTGTGAGACACGAATCATTCATTGTGACATCAAACCAGAAAATATACTTATGACTGAGCACAAATGTGCAAAGCTTGCTGATTTTGGATTAGCCAAGTTGTTGAAAGCTAACCAATCCAGGACAAATACTGGCTTCAGAGGAACCAGGGGTTATGTTGCACCTGAGTGGCACAGGAACATGTCGATAACAGTGAAAGCGGATGTGTACAGTTTCGGCATTGTATTGTTGGAGATCATATGCTGTCAAAGATATTCGACCATGGACATACCTGAGGATCAATTAACTCTTGAGAATTATATGTACCATTGTTTGGAGGCCAATGAACTGGATAAGCTTGTGAAGGATGATGATCAGATTGACACGAGCAAACTACAGGAGATGGTTAAGCTTGGTCTTTGTTGCATCCAGGAGGAACCATCATTGCGCCCGTCAATCAAGAAGGTGGTACTAATGCTGGAAGGGATACTGGAGATACCATCCCCTCCAAATTCTTTCAATTCCAGATATGACTAAGCCTTGCACTAAATAGACAACATCTAGAGTGGCCGACGCCAATTGTGTATTTAGCTGATTAGTATACCTGTCTATTAATTTAGTTTCTCCATCTACTTTTTATTGTTTGCTTTGTTTTTTGATTACATTTGCCTCATATATTAATGCTACAAGATGATAAGGATAAAATGAGTAATAAGAACATTACAGACTATCATGTGTAATTATATTATATGTTTGATTAATATCTGTTGATTTGTTGAGTAACATGTTATCTTCCAATATCTGGCAAGTAATTGTTCTTGCAATTGGGGATATTCAAATATTTCAAGTCTAACTTTCATATTCTCTTCGTAATGTTCAATTAGTAGTTAGCTTATGGTTCAAAAGAAGTTTATTGTATATGTTTTTCACCTCTTGATTGGGGAATAATATTGTTGAAAGGATCAAAATAGTATAACGATGGGAAACTGAATTAATAGACATGTATATTAATAAGCTTTGACACATTTGAGCAGAATTCTATTTGAGCTATTTGATATAAATAATAACCTCAACTCTGACACATTTAGTTCATTAAAGTTTTGAAAAAAAAAAATCATACTATTATGAAATTTTAACAGTAAAATTCATGACAATGAGTTGAGTGTTAATAAAAGGTGTTGAATCTGTGTGACGTTAATGATAGTGAGTTAAGTAGTATAACACGACATTGAATGTCAGTAAGGGTGAAGTTAACAACAGAACTCTAGGAGAACTTTTTTCTCTCAACCCTAGCTGTAGCCTTTAAGACTGCACCCCTAGCTTCTTTGCTTCTCTTCAATCCTATGGCTTCACTTGAAGCTGTGACCATGAGTTTTGCTACATCCCTTGCTTTAACAAAGGGTGATGGTGCTCCTGATCTTAGCAAGACTGGGGGTGGCCTTGTTTGTCGTTCATCCCAGGCTTTTCTCCTAGTGAAACCTCTGACACACCGACTTGTTGACCCATCTGCTTTCAACCTTCGCACTTGGGTGGTCGACAAGGATTTCCAAGTTCAAAAGAAGGTGGGTGTGGCTCCTTTGCGTCTCACTTACTCTTATGCTGATGTTGTTCAGGAGGGTAGCCTTATAGATAAGGGGAAAGGGAAGCTCTAAGCTTTCTGTTTCTCGTTACCTAGCATTTAAATTCTAGTCTTTTGCTATTTAAGTTTAGCTTCTCTAGTTGTACACCAATTGATGTCTCTAGACGATTAGATCAAGTTGCTCTAGCAAGGATTTAGGTAGTGTTGGATTTGTGTTCATATAGCTAGGTATAAAAATTGTGCTTATTTTGTTTACAATGAGGGTTATCTGTCATTTGCTTGGTAGCTTAGGCCATCTAGGTTTTATTTGATGTAAGAAAGCATATGATGTATGTGTCTTCTGGCCATAGATAAGTAATGAAATTATCTATTCTTCAAAAAAAAAAAGGTGAAGTTAACAACGGTTAACTAAATGTAAAACAGTGTTGACTGTGGGTGAGTAAAGTGATAATTAAATAAAGATCAAACTTCAGTGAGCAAAGTTATAATTTTGTAATTTGAAAGCACATACTCCTTATGAACACAAATGAACATTGACCACTTAAATGCTAGAAGAAAATTATTTTAAAGTTATTCAACTTAGTAGTCTTAAAATAAACAACACTAGCTATGTTTACTCGAATATTTATAAGGGAAACTAGCTTCTTGAAGTGTTTGAATATTGGTAGTGTTCAGAGCAAGGATTAAAATATCAGTATCTACATATCTATCGAAACTTTTGAAACAAAGAGATATCGGAAATATCATAAATATTCTAGAAAAAAAAATTTCAAAAATTCAATTTTTCGAAAACAATTTTTTTGATTTACATATAAATAGATATAATGTCAACTTCATCTACATCTAAAAAGAGACGACACTCGTTGGTCTACGAAAGTACAATAATTAAATCAAGACATATGACCTATATAGTACGAATTGTACTAAATAATGTGATAGTCATGGATCCCTTTTAAGCTGTCGACTGATTCCCTGTTGATTATATCCATAAGAGTTATAGCGAAATTCATTGTTGCCTTAGTGAGATTTAATTGATGTCCAACTACGCTATGTGCCTAAATTGATAGCTAGAGTCCAAACTTAAGGCAATTGAAGCAACATCAGATAAGGTACTTCGATCATTGGTTGCACCCTTGCACCAATAGTTCTCTTCCCATAAACAATCTTTTCCTAAGCAATGTGACCAGTTGTTTTAGCTCCTTGGTCTTCATCTTGAGTGACATGCTCAAAATCATTTTTACAGGTAAATTGGTTCAATCCTTGCCGCTCACTCGGATTTCTATTCACCTAAATTTTGCCTTGAGGGGATTACTCCTCACCCAAATTCACATTAAGAGGATATCTCCTCACTCCTCACCCATATTTTCCTTGAGGGATTTCTCCTCACATAAATTCGCTTTTAAGGAATTACTTCTCATCTAATTTTCTTTCTTATCATATTCTACAGATATTTCTTTATTTTGTATGGATATATCTCAAATATCTTATATATCGGGGATATTTGACGATATCAGAAAAAATTCATAGAAACCGCAGAAGATTAGATAAATTCCCTCTATGATATATTCATCCCCTAAAAAAATATATCAGAGAATATATCGAAAATATCGCAGATATTTTGATCCTTAGTTGAGAACACTCCCAATCACTGGTGTGTGTGTGTGTGTGTCTATATATATATATATATATATATATAAGTTTGCTCATGTGCGGATATCCGCACCTAAGAAAAAAAGTACTGATTTTCAGTTTTGACCAACTTTTCGATCATATTTTCACATCTTAACCGTTCCGTTTTTAGGTTCTAATGTATAGATTACCTTTACAAAATTTCAGCCAAATTGGTGATCATTAAGGCATCCAAAACTGCAATTTACAAGAACGAACCGAATCTGCCGAACCGGAACCGTTCGTGTACATTGTTGTAAATTACAGTTTTGGATGTCTTAACGATCACCAATTTGGCTGAAATTTTACAGATGTGATCTATACATTAGGACCTAAAAACAGAACGAGTAAGATGTGAAAATATAATCGAAAAATAGGTCAAAACTGGAAATCCGTACCTAAGAAAAACTGAGGACGTCCGCAGTGGAAAAGAGATGTGTATATATATATATTATATATATATATATATATTCTTTTTTTTGATCAATACCGGTATATTGGTTGGCTGACTAGTTGACCCAAAAGATGAGTTTGTGAAATGCAGCGGTGGAAACTGATAGATACCAATTGATGGGCCCCACAGGTCATACTAATTCACTGACCGAAAATTGGTCAGTCATTTAGCCCAACTGATTCAATGGGCCCCACATCAAGTGCTTGCTGCCAATAGCAACGGCTCTTTCATCTCCAACGGCCATTTAATTGCAACCGTCGGATCATCAATCCGACGGCTGCAATTAAATGACAACGGTAACAATTTTTTTTTTACACCTTGAAATTTACCCGAGAGATAAAAAATTTCTAAATTAATATTTTTTTTCCTAAAACTCTATAAATTCTCATTCTCTCTCATTACATTCTCACACCAATTTTTTTCGAAAATTTAGCCTCCATGTTCTTCCTCCATCAATTAGATCTTCATTTCTCTCAATTGTCATCCAACAATGGGAGATCCAGGTACTAATTGGCAAGTTAATGAAGAAATTCAATTATGCGATTCGTGGGTGCGTAAAACCGTTTGTCCCATCACCGACAAAGCTATAACCGCCACTGGGTTATGGGAAAAGGTTCATGTCGATTACATTGAAAATTGGCAAGGTCCACCAAGCACCTGATCCCCTCAAGCTCTCCAATCTCATTTTCGAGGGTTGAAGAAAATGCTCAAAGATTGGCACAATGCACAAATGACCTCCCGTCACCGTATAGCAAGCGGTACCAATCGAATGGACGAGGTTCATATTTTTCCCCAATACTATTATTTGTTATATTATTACTATTATTATTTATGCTTTTAAGTTATATTTTTCCTTACGAATGTTTGATTTATATTGTTCCATTCTCCTTGTTTAGGAAAATTAAACTCAAGGGATCTTCATGAAAAAATATCCCAAACTCTTTGATAAATTTGGATGTTGGAACGTAATTAAGCACCACCCATATTTCAAAGATCCACCATCTAATCCTCAACCTCCATAATCATATTTGACAACTAATGCCTCTCAAAACAAGTCTCCAATTAGCTTGGATGATGATATAGTTTTGGAGACACCCCAAGCTCCGAGCCAAGACCTATGGGACAAAAGAGAGCCAAAGAAGCAAAGAAGAAAGGAAAGAAGACACAAGATGTAGCAAAAAGTATGGCTCTTGCCATTCAAGCCATGGCTGAACCAACGCAGGGTTCTGTTAAGCTAGTGAAGAGAAGAAACGAGGAAATGACTGCTCATACAAAGAATGTATTTGAATTTGAAGAGGCAAAAGAAGATGCAAGATTATGGCAATGGATACTAATTCCATAACTCCACAATCAAAAGCTTGGTGGAAAAAGAGGAAGAATGATATCATAGCGAAAACAATGCCCGACAGTGGTAGTAGTGGTTGCTACATACCTGAATTCGACTAATTTTATTATATTGATTAGGAAATTAAGATTTTATTTATGTAATCTCAATTTCGCTTATGTAATTTTAATTTCAAGAAATAAAATTTTTATGCTTTGAATAATTAATAAATAAACACAATCACACTAATTTTATTAATATCAAACCAAACCTTATTCTCAAACATAGATAAACATCAATTAAAATTACAAAGAAAATCAAACATATCAATTAAGCACACAACAAATAGAATACATTAATTAAAATTATAAACCACCATTTATTCAAATCTAAGTCCCAAATTATGGTGGTTCATACTCAATTACCATCCATGTTCCAATTGTGCTTCACCAAATCATCTTGTAGGCACTTGTGGAGGTATGCTGATTCTACTTGAAATTCACGATCCATGAATGCTGGAAGATTCTGTCCATCTCTCCCCACAGGTTCGAACGGAATAGGTTCTCTGGTATCGGGATCCACTTGTCAGTCATAGACGGTTGCCATTGCTGGATTCATTAGATCATCTTCTTGAGACTCTACAAATTCTTCCTCAACAAACTCATCATCCACAATCATGTTATGAGAATGATACAACTTATCATGATGGTTCGAAGGTCCTCGAACTTAAACAACCTAGCACCGTGATGGAGTATAGCCCATCGAGATTGGATAATGGCTTAAGAGTTTGTAGCTTGAATCCGCTCGAGCTCTTCCATATTTTCATGCTCCCTATCTAATAACCATTTGTTTAATTCTTCCATCAGAAAATGAGAAATGAGATGGATGATAAGATTTCAAAAGAAATGTAGGTGTAGAATGAGAGGAATGTGTGAGTAGATAATGAAGTCTGAAGCTTATTTATTACCAATCTTGAAAGATAAAAAGTTGTGATAAGTATACGTGTCATGTATATATAGGTCAAAAATTTATCAGATTTCCTAGAGATATTTTCATAAGATAATGATATCTGCAGTCAACACGTGTCACATGAAGATTCAACAATTATCTTATCATAAATCATAAATATTTTTGTAAGACAAAGATATATAAAATCGACACGTGGCAAATGAAGATTGGTCGATAATCTTATCAAGTGTCATAGTTTTTTTATTCTGATGATAACGATATCTATACTTGATACATAATTTAATTTGGTACGGAATTTTTTTCATTACTTTTTATTAATTAATCTTGTATGATTAATCTCATTATTAATTAATTAAATTAATGAAATTATAATTTTAATATTATTTTAAATTAATGAATTATTTAAATTTGAAGTGTGAATAGCGAATTGACAATCAAATTGCCTTTTATTAATGCATTGTGTAAGCTAGAGGCAATTGCGAATTTTAGATGAATACTGGATTGATAGTACCAATTTGGTTGGTAAATCAGCAATTGCCCTTAGTTGTTGGGTGCATTTGCTCTAAAAGAGAGTTGGTGTTGATGAGCACTGTTCCTAAGGTCCCGAAATGGAATGACGCCTTGCCCTTATTTGAGATTTGTATCAGTTTCTTCTTTCTTCTACGGCCATGAGATTGTTCTCTCTTCTTCTGTTTTCTCTCTTCCTCCCTTCTGCCCTAGGTTTATTAAGCGATCGTCATCACTCAGTACGACATCGAAGAAGTACAGCAACATTTGCAACCACACATGTAACAACCCAACAATCTCGCTGTTCCTTGATTTCATCAGTGAATCACGAACCTTAGGATTCCCATTTGACTTTGATCTTTGTGTGTTCTATGTAGTTTCGCAGCAGGAGATAGTTTCTCTGTAGGAGAGTTTCTATTAGCTCGATCGCAGTGCAGGAGGTTTCATCTTCGCCGACGAGTTTTTGTCCGTACCGGAATTCGCACTCAATCCTCTCTCTCAGGTAAGCCTACCCCAAATAAAAGTTAAAGCTTTTGTGATCTGAGGGTTGTAAAATTTCGAAGATTGAGGCTTTTATTGAATGGTTGTTTTTGCTTCATATTTTTTTGCTTCTCCAATTCGTTGTTATTGGATAGGTTGAATTCTCATACAATTTTGGGTTTCACTTATGTCAGTTTTGCTTTTCTCAGTTTTGGCTGGGTAGACGTAGAAACTGTGGGAGAGGGATTGGAGCAAAACCACACTTGCTCTTAGGAGATGCTTCTGTATCAACACCCAGTTTCCTTTTCTCATCAGAGAGATTTGATCAAACAACAAAGCTACTTAGTTTTGGGGTGAATTCAGGTCTTCCTTTGTTCTCATCGGCTTCTCTAATTTCATATCAGAGGGGTTGAATTCATTTCTAGGTTTTCTATTCTGTGTGTATCAATACTTTATTTTATGACGGCTTCTTGGAATTGAAGGAGGAAGGGGCAAAATTCATGTCTTGGTAGTGAGACTAGCTAAGGTGATTGCAGGAAATAGGCTAATACGTCAAGAATAAGCTAATGGGTTCCGTCATTCTTTTTGGGCAGAAAGATATTCAAGGGAAGCTTGACAAAGAACAAGCAGGTTCTTTGCTTTGCTCAACTCACCGGCATTGGTGAGTACTCATTGAATTGTTCATTCCAATCCTTTCATTTTAAACAAAAGTATTTCAATTGCGCAGGTTACAATTCTGAGATCAATTGCGTCTGAATTTGGTTTGAATGTTGGAGCTTTTGGGATTAATTTGGGTTTGTTTCTGTTGACAACTACAGATGTAGAGAGGGAAACTCTATGTTGGATGTTATGTGGCTATGAAGGGGTTCTCTGCTTTGATTATCGGCATTGGTAAGCACTTATTGGGCATCTGATTGGTTATTTTGCAATGTGGTATGAAAGTGAAATTTTTCTGTATAATTCCATTCTTCTTGCTTTCTTATCGGTTTTTGTGGGTGAGTGAGTGTAATAGATTTGGTTACTTAATTGGATGATTAGACATTTCTATAAGTTCAAAACTGTGGCTATGGTTAGAATATGTAATATATATATATATATATATATATATATATTGAGTGATGAAACAATCTTTATTCTCTGAAGCAACATTTCTCCCATGTTGTGAGAGTCATGGATAAATGTTGCCTCAGAGAATAAAGATGGTTTTTCCTTCTCATAGAGACGAAGGAGCTGGTGATAGTTTTTCTTGGAGAAATTGAGCTCATTTGAACAAATAGGAATATCCGATTGAGCTAGCACCCATTTGATCAAATTGGGGGATTTGATTGAGCAATCAGAGATATTTGAAGGATTGAGCTCCGGGTAAGCTTCTTATGGTTTATTGGTTTTAAATTTTGCTACATGCAGTTTTGGGTGGCTTTAATGAATTTGGGATCTTCAATTTTGTTTAGATTGTGAAACTCTATAATCCAAGAATACTATCAGCTTGCATAATATGATAACCATATATGTAATGGCATTATTAAGTCATAACCATCATCGTGTCCTGATTGTGTCCAGCCAAGTAGTGCTCTAACATAACCTAAGGTCCAAACTTCATCTGTGATAACACAAATGTTTCAATTGAAATCATTCAGATCATTAAAACACAAAGATGCAGACTTTATTAATTTTCATTGTAAACTACACCCTCCATTTATGTATTTGACTATTTTTGTGTTTCACTGTTAAATTTGAATAAAGAATAGCATGACTTACACATTTCTTTCAATTTCACTCTAGACCTAACCGGAAACATTGGAGTTGACTTTTAGTCCAGTTTCACAATGTTAGTAACCGAAAGAAGCATTAGCTTTCCTGCTAGCCAAATCTTAATTGGAATGGAACATCTTGGCCAATACTTGATGTTGCTTTGAAATTGTTCTTTAGTCTGGTTGGATTGAATTAGTGTTCTATTCATTTCTAGAAATGGTTTAGTCATAAACAAGTATATAAAGGCACCAATATCTCACAGAAATCAATTTGAAATGGTTTTTATATATTTGCATTATGTTTGTAAGATAACTTGCCATCAACCATAATTATATGTGATAATTGAGATTTGTCTTAGTGTCGGATGTTATGTGTCTATTGTTTATATACATGCTTCATTTTATGCAGTGTGATTGTGGAATCCCTGAAGGTGGTTAGCTTGCAAGGATTTGCCTCAATTTTGGAGCCTAGCCTCTGCAGAATTGTGAGTCAAATTTTGAGAGAAAGGGATTAAGCGATATTAGTTCTTCGGAGACAGACAATGTAGGGAACTTGTCCCACCCTCAAACCCGATGGTGAAGAGTCTGCCCCACTCTGGGAACCCACCGCCCGTTCCCCAACTCAATATATTAATAATAAAGAAGAAAAATACATCGTCCAAGAGATAAACAAAAATAATAGCGAAAGAGGAGAGAAAGGGAAACTTCCCCCTCATGAACAAATGTAAAAGAAGAAAAAATCAGCCACAGAATTGAAAAAATGGCACTCAAAATATGCTAGAATTTCCCTTGCACCTTCATGTAGATGCTCATGTAGCTAACTTTGCGCACAACTTCTTGGAATAAAAGTTTCTGAGAAGGCGTGGGCAATAACGACAGACCAACGTAATCATCTCAGCAACCATAATCACATCCTTCATCATGCTACTTGTAAGCTTTAAAAAAGTATCAATTTATCAAAATGTAAAACGATAATTTGGGAGTCCTAAAAAATCAGCCTGCAAGTACCTGTGAAGCTCTGCAGGCAGGGTTAGGATACCAAGTAAATGAGTGTTTTGAAACGCCTAAATTTGCCATCTTATTTGCTGCTGCATTCCCTTCTCTAAAAATATGAGTGCTACGACATTGCATTTGCTGAATGTTTTTCAGGCAGTTTTGCCATCTAACTCTCAAGTCCCATGGAGGAGAGAGAATTGGAGGAAAGAGATCCTAGCACACTAATAGAATCGCTTTCCAACCACAGAGTAATCCAATCTCTAGTGAAAGCAACTTCAATAGACACAATAATAGCACAAAGTTCAGCATAAAAGGATTAATTGCAACCAAGAGGTTAGCAAAAACTCCCTAAATAAACCCTAGATCCATCACGAAAAACTCCCTCACAAGCTGCAGGATCAGGATTAACTTTCGCCAAACCATCAGTGTTAACTTTAACCCAAGGAAGGGGGGGATGACATAGGACACGTTGAATCTTGGGTGCTTTACGGGGCTTGGGGCACACCCCAAGGGAAGATAGAAGTCGGGAATCAAGGACACCCTTATAGTAACCAGGAACAAGAGAACCAAATTGCTGAAGCCATGCCATAATTGAACAACACAGTGTAGAAAAAATAGGAGATCGATTATCAAACCTGAGTCTATTTCGCGCCTTCCAAATTTCCATGAAAGTAAGCAAGCCAGCTGCCAACCACAAATTATAAAGCTGAGGGGAAAAAACCTTGTGACAAAAGCCAACCCAAAAATTCCAACAGTGAACCATAAGCAGGAAATGAGGTTCCAAACTGAGTTGCCAACCATCCCCAAAGATGTTGGAAAAAAGGACAATTTAAAAATAAGTGCAAAGCTTACTCTGCCGAACTGTTGCATAATTGGCAAACGGATACAACCGGAATCCCACCTCTTTTCAGCCGATCATCAGTGGGCAAGCGATCAAAGAGAATCCTCCAAGCCAAGAAAGAATAGCGCGGAAGTATGAAGGAATGCCAAATAGTAGAAGCCCAATCTCTCAAAATAAAGTGCTGTCTAAGCAAGTTATAAGAATCAACGAAAGATAACTCTCCAGATGCTGTAGACTCCCAAATGAGCATATCAGGTTCTGTGTCTAAAGGGAGACAAATATCAGAAATTTTTCTGTACAAGTCTGGAAAGGTATCTAGGAAAAAAGAAGGAAACTGCCAAGAATGATCTGAGATGAAATCTGCCACTCGTAAATCACTGAATCCTGACCAGTCGAAAAAATCCAAAATTTCCAAAATTGGATCTGGAAGCCATTTATCTTTCCAAAAGGACACTGAACGACCATCTCCAATAATCCAACGATAATTTTGGGTGATATGAAGAACAATAGAGCAGAAACCTGGCCAGATTGAAGATTTGTGATAACTCACTTTGGAACTAGATAATATAGGGTAACGAGTTCGCATATAATCACCCCATTGATTCAAAGAAGTGAGAGAGTTCCATGCAAACCTTAAAACAACCGCAAAATTAAGAGTTGTCAGGTCACGAATACCAACCCCGCCTTCTTTTTTCGGAGCACAAACTTGAGTCCAAACAACAGGGAAACTATGAAGAAGCATACGTTGAAAAACATATTGCACCAGTTGAGTACGCCCAGCCATAGAAAGAAGCCTCCCCTGCCAACACATTAACCTTGACTTAGCTCTGTTAGCAATAACTTGGAGATGACAGCTGCGGGGTTTTCCACAAAATATAGGCACTCCCAGATAAATAAAAGTTAGACGCCCTGCATGAAAACCCAATATACGTTGAACTGTACCTTTCCTGTGACAAGACCTAGCTCCAAGATAGAAAATACTTTTCTCCGCATTAATGAATTGCCCTGAAGCTGCACTATAACGGTCAAAAAAACCACGCAACCGTTTAAGAGAGTTTTTGTCCCCACGACAAAACACCATGAGGTCATCTGCATATAACACATGAGACGGTGCAGTGCAATTTATGGGAAAAGATATTGGCTTCAATTGACGGGTTTGGAGAAGTAAGTGAAGGCCCCGGCTAAGAGCCTCCTCTACAAGACAGAATAAAAGTGGAGAAAGAGGATCTCCTTGTCTGACACCACGTAAAAAAACCTTGTGGAGAGCCATTGATTAAAAGAGATAATCTTGCTGAGTGAAGAATAGAACTGACCCAACTAGTGAAAGTGGGAGAGAACCCAAAATTGCTTAAAACTTGAAGCAGAAAATCCCAATTCAGAGTGTCAAACTCCTTTGCTATATCCACTTTGATTCCCACATTACCACCATAAGCCTTTCGGTCCAGTAAGTTAAAGCATTCAGAAACCATACCAATACAGTGATTAATTCGCCTACCAGGCAAAAAAGTTGCTTGCTGAGGAGAAATTATACGTGTAGCAATAGACCCCAAGCGAGAGTCAAAATCTTAGGAATTATCTTGAAGAGAAAATTGGCTAAGGCAATTGGGCGAAACTGAGTAATAAGCTGAGCATTTGAGACTTTTGGAATGAGAACTAAAAAATTGCAATTCATGTTGGGGAAGATCTAGTTTTGTAGAAAAAAATTGTCGAACACATGCCGCCACATCAGAACCAACTATATCCCAACAAGCTTGATAAAAAGACCATGAGAAACCATCAGGCCCTGGGGCACTAGAACCATCCATAGAAAAAACAACATTTCTAATTTCCTCTGATGTAGGAATTACTGATAGCACCACATTTTCATCAGCTGTCACCAAAGATGGAATAACTGAACAAACTTTATCCACATATGTAGAAGGGGATGAAATATCATAGAGATTCTGATAAAAAGCCACAGTATGTGCTGTAATGTCTGACGTTGATAGAATCCCTTGAGGCTTGAGATGTTGTCACGAACCTACTTGTGATATCCTAGGCCAGTCGTCCCCGATGGAGCAAAGTCCAGCTTTTTCAATTACTCATCTTGAAAAAGAACAAGAAAAAGTGGTTAGGTTCTTAGCCAAAAGGCTATCACGAAAACAAATGGAATTTCTGAGCGTAATCGGTCCCAAGAAATTCGATTCTAAGAGATCTTGGATTAAGTCGAAACAATGATGTATGCAGTCGATCGTAAAGTCTCAACAAACTCTAAGTTTAGAGATCTCAACAAACTCTAAGTTTGGAGATAGCACGAACTCCCACAATTCGGCTTAATCTTCCCACAAATGAAGAAGTGGGAGGTAGAAGAAGGGAGGTTTAAAGACCTCGAGAAAAAGAAGAGAATGAAAAGTACTCAAAAGCAGGAAATTTTATAAAAATTTACCTTGAATTAGAGTTGCTGGTGACTGGAGCTTTGTCGGATGTTGTTGGTGCTGGCGGATGCTTTTGGTCGAGGCTGGCTGAGGCTTGTCTGGTAGCGAGGCTAACTGCAAACAAGGAGAAGCTAGCAGAACGAGGCCAGCTTCTGTGCAAGCGAGGCTAACGCTGGAAGGAGGAAGCGAGGCTAGTACGACTAGCATGGGAGTTGATGCAAGGCTGCAGGTGCTCTGGGGATGTCACTAGTGAGGTTAACATTCTCGGAAAATGGTGGCACGAGGGCTAAGTCGGCTAGCGAGGCTAACCCGACTAATGGGCTAGCGAGGCTAGTAGAACGGGGCGCATGGGCCCGCCGGCGAGGCTAACAGAGATGAAGCAAGGCTAACGACAAAGCTAACTTTCTTTTCTTTTCTAGGGTTTTGGTTTCTTAGTTTCAGGGTTAGGGCTTCGTGGTGATAATGTATTTTTAGGGAATCAGAATATGGGAGAGAATAATTTGTATTTTCATTGATAATATGAGTCTCTTTATATAGAGAGGTAAATAATCACAAGCAAAGAATCTGAGTCTTACAAGGAAACATAATCGTACAATGATTGAGTTATCTACGAAAATATCTATAAGGCTGACCCTATCACAACTCTCAGACAAAAAAAAAAAAATATTACAACTCGGACAAGTAACATAAAGTTTGTGTCAGACACATAAACTAAATGTCCTTAAACAACAATCAATCTGTTAATCATAATTATTTTTCACAAGAGTACCACAAACTAAATTTTAAAAAAATATAATCTGATAAAAAAAATAAAATGATATTACAAAAAAACAAAACAAATTCAATTGCACTTCTCATCAGGAAAAAAAAATTCAACTTGCCAAAAAAAAGAAAAAAAACAATAAAAATTGCAGCCCACGTGGTTCGATCTTCTGCAGGCAACACAAATGAAACGTGGGCTTAACACTATGCCAACTTATCATTTAATTAGTTTCCTAGAAGATAAAAGGAAAAAACAAATACTTATCATTTAATCAATTAATCACATCTCCTTCAACTAAAGCATAACCAGACCCCTGCTTCTTTCAACCCGTTTCGTCGACCCACCGAACCGCCACATTTACCCGACCAAAACTCCGTTTTCAGGCCACATTACGGCGGAGAACCGGTTCCTTTCAACTCGCCTTCTCATTGCCTACCTCTCTCAGCTCTTGGTTTGTCCCATATGCGAACAAGAACCGGAGCTCCAAAACTTCTGGATCTCCGACGGTTTTCAAGCATTTTCCGGCGACTCCGGTCAGCCATGCATGAGGTATGGAACTTCGTCTACTCGGCGAGATATACATCGCGGTTGAGTTAGTTTTCAATTTTGGTTAAGTTTTGAAGATTTGGCTGTTTGGGGATTTTTGGCCACCGCCAAGGCCACTGTTTCCGGTTGTGATTGTGCTTCTTCTCGGGTCCAATTTGTTTCGGAATTGTGAATTACAACAAGAAATTGTAGTTTGGAATCAATATATTAGAACAACAACTTCCAATTCGAATTTGTTTCTGGATATGTTTCGGAGAGTTCGCTGATGTGTTTAGTGGAATGGAAGAAGGAGAGTTATGATTTCAGGTTCAAACAACCAACAAAAACAGAGAGATCCGACTACCAAATGCCAAAGCTATATCGCAGTAAACGTTTATGCTGGTCGAATATTCATCTGAATTTAGCGGTTCCTTTATAGCTGAAGTAGTTCAGCGCTAACCTCAGCAACAATGAGAATACGACTTGATGAATGGAAGGAGAGGAGAGGACTGATGACTTCAGCGCGTACAAAACTGGGCATTCAAAAAATCAGCGCGTAGAGCAGACTGACTGCTCTAGACTGACTGCCAAGTCGTCTTTGATCTTTCGTCCTCTGTAACCCAAGTCTCTGCCCGTATCTTTGACCCCAAAAAAAAAAAAAAAAAAGTCTCTGCCCGTCGTATAAGGTAGCTAATGCGACGTGAAGTATTGGGTAAGAGACATAGACGGATGCATCATGCGTGGCCAAAGTTGACATTCTGAGGCCTTGAAATTGAAAATGCTTGATACAGGTACCATTTCTTGAAGGTTCCAAAGCTATTTTGTATAAAAAGCTAAAGTCCCTAAAGCATGAAAAACTCAAACATGGCTGCAGTTTTTCTATTTCTTCTTCTTCTTCTTCTTCTTGTCCAAGTTGCAGCTGCTCAACAAGGAAATATCAGCCTAGGTGCTTCTCTATATCCCAATAACAACTCATATTGGTTATCGATTCGGGTCAGTTTGCCTTTGGCTTCTATAGGCAAGGAAATGACCTTGCTGTAGGCATCTGGTTCGAGAAAACCAATCCGAAAACAGTCATCTGGACAGCAAATCGTGATGCTGTTAAACAAGAGCCACTTCCTAATTATGTTAAATTGACCGTGAGTGACAAAGGTATTGAGCTCATTTCAACAAACAAGAATGCCTTCCTTATACCAATTTCAAATTCTTCCCAGCCTGCTGTCAGGGCCTCCATGCTTGATTCAGGTAACTTTGTCTTCTACAATTCTGATTCAGACATCATTTGGCAGACTTTTGATGTTCCAACAGATACCATTGTATCCGAGCAGCGTCTCTTGGTTGGAACACAGCTCATCTCCTCCATCTCGAACTCGAATCACGCAAGTGGAAGGTTTCAAGTGATCATGCAGAGTGATGGCAACCTGGTTCAGTATCCCATTGATCCGTTGAGATATGGTCCTCTATATTCTTATTGGAGCTCTGGGACATTCAATGCTGGGAACAATGTGTCCCTTAATCTTGATCAAGATGGGGACCTCTATCTTCTTAATTCCACTGGTTTCAAGATAAAAAGTTTTCCTCTTCAGAATGGCCTTTATATGAATCGTGTCTATCGTCTCACGATTGATGCCGATGGAATGCTCCGGTTGTACTCCTCTGGTTTGGTTGATAAGTGGTCAATTGAGTGGTCACCAGATATTGATAAGTGTGCTCCTCTTGGCCTCTGTGGCCTAAATTCTTATTGTGTTCTTGTGGATCAGGAGCCTTCTTGTGTATGTCTCCCCAGTTTCGCTTTCATCGACGAGGGCCAAAGATATTTAGGCTGCAAGAGAAACTGGAGTACAGTTGGTTGCAAAGGTGAGAACGAAACTTCATTTTCTATTGTTGATGTGGATAACATAGATTGGGAAAACACTACATACTCTATTCTATCATTGAATAAGACTGCTTGTAAAGAGGACTGTTTGATGGATTGCAACTGTGAAGCTGCGATATTTAGCAACCAGCAATGCAGAAAAGAAAAGCTCCCTCTAAGATTTGGAAGCACTCGCAAAGCTGGTGTGGTGACAGCCTTTGTCAAAAAGGGTACTACTAATGAGAGTTCAGGTACAAGAAGGGTGAGCAAGGGAAGAAAAAATGTTGAGAGAGTCATATTTATCAGCATCATTGCAACTTTAACGTTTTCAGTTGTTATTATGGCAATTTCTGGTGTTGTTATATATAGATATCGTGTTTTGGATTACCGAAATGTTACAAATTCAGCTGGTGAAGGGTTAATTGAAGGTGTTACACTGCGGTCATATACATATTCTGAACTTGAAAAGGCAACCAAAGGCTTCACCAATCAAGTGGGAAAAGGAGCTTTTGGAACAGTTTTTAAAGGGGTGATTGGTGGGAGAGAAGTGGCAATCAAGCAACTAGAAACGGTGGTGGATGAAGGAGAGCGAGAGTTTCGTAATGAGATGAATGCAATTGGGAGAACTCATCACAAGAATCTAGTGAAATTGCTTGGCTACTGTCATGATGGAACAAATAGGCTTCTGGTTTATGAGTACATGACCAACGGCTCGCTAGCAAAATTCTTTTTCAAATCTCATGGTGGAAGGCCAACTTGGGAGGAAAGAGTCAGCACAGCCCTCAATGTAGCTCAAGGTATACAATATCTACATGAAGAGTGTGAGACACAAATCATTCATTGTGACATCAAACCAGAAAATATACTGATGACTGAGCACAAATGTGCAAAGCTTGCTGATTTTGGATTAGCCAAACTGTTGAAAGCTGACCAATCCAGGACATATACTGGCTTCAGAGGAACTAGGGGTTATGTTGCACCTGAGTGGCACAGGAACATGTCAATAACAGTGAAAGCGGACGTGTACAGCTTTGGGATTGTATTGTTGGAGATCATATGCTGTCAGAGAAGTTCGACCATGGACATACCTGAGGATCAATTAACTCTTGAGAATTGGATGTACCATTGTTTGGAGGCCAATGAACTGGATAAGCTGATGAAGGATGATGATGAGATTGACACGAGTAAACTACAGGAGATGGTTAAGCTTGGTCTTTGCTGCATCCAGGAGGAACCATCATTGCGCCCTTCGATGAAGAAGGTGGTACTAATGCTGGAAGGGATACTAGAGATACCATCCCCTCCAAATTCTCTCAGTTCCAGTCATGACTAAGCCTTGCACTAACTAGATAACATCTAGAGTTGGCAATTGTGTATTTAGCTGATTAGTATACTTGTCTATTAATTTAGTTTCTCCATCTACTTTTTATTGTTTGCTTTGTATTTTGATTACATTTGCTCTTCATATATTATTGCTACAAGATGCATGTTAAGGATAAAATGAGTAATAAGAACATTACAGGCTGCATCATGTCTAATTATATTCTATGTTTGATTAATATCTGTTGAGTAACGTTATCTTCTAATATCAGGTAAGTAATTGTTCTTGCAATTGGGGATATTAAAATATGCCAAGTCTTACTTTCATATTCACGTCATAATATTCGATGAGTAATTTGCTTATGGTTCGAAAGAAGTATGTTGTATAGTTTTTTACCTCTTGATTGGGGAATATAATATTGTTGAAAGGATCAAAGGAGTTAAGTCAGTTAACGATTGGAAATGAACATGGCGGCCTCACTGAAAGTTTTTCTAAGGAATATTGTTGAAAGTATTACTTCAGAAAGTTGAATGTGAGTTTTAACAGATTGTTAACTACTAATCAAAGTGCAAAGAATAAAATGAGGAAGTTCTTCACAGTTTGGATTTCAGTAATTTTATAATTGTCAGGTGAAAATTCACACTTGGTCATCAAATTTTGACATATTTAGTTCACTAAAGTTTTAAAAAAAATTTACAATATTATGAAATTTAATGATATTCCTTTTTTTTTTCTTCTATTCTAAAGAGGATCAAAGAATTTCACTCATATCCTCATAGTGATTCGAATTCATGACCTCTTTAACGATCTTATGAAATTTTAACGATAAAATTAACAGTGAATTTTTTTTTTTTTTGTCGTCGTTGTTGTTGTTGCCGTCGAAACGGGGCTATTGTGGTTACCCTCAGAGTCTTGCTCCTAGAGAAAGTCTCTTCCAAGTTCTCCATATTGGCTACAAGTTCAAGTGGAGGGGGATTTCCAAATTCTCATTAATTAGATAAATGGTCTTTCCTCTACTCAGTGCAGGGTAAATATCATTGTTGAGCTTATCAAGATGGTTGGGAAAATGGTTGTTTGTTTTGATTATGTCTTCTTCAATCAAATTCTTCGTGAAGCAAAATTTACAGCGGAAATTTGACCAAGTTGGGTAATTCTTTGGTCTTACTATTATTTTTTCAGGAAGTTTGTTAAAAATCGACTCCTCTTCGTAATTTTTTGCCCACAAAAAAAAAAAAAAGACCATCATTTGTAGTCATTCGTTGCATGATTCAATATCAACAATTGAGAGCAAAACATTTAGAATGCACTAGGTAGTGGGACTCACGTGATGCTACGGATTTGTCTTTTTTTTTTTTTGCCTGAATTTGATACGTAATAGAACAATCATGACATTAGAGACTTTAACCAAACATGATATTATTTTATATATTCAAAAAACTTGTGTTTTAACCAGACTTATATATTTACATATTACAAAAATGAAAATCTAAGCAAAAAGCTTGTATATTTACAGTTTTCAAGAAATGGATATTCTAACCAAAGATGTTCTTTATGTACAAATTAAAGAAGTGGTTAGTTATTACCAAAATATTCTATTTTTTTAATTCCATCTAAAATAGCAACAGTTCATCCGATCACTTATTAACCAAAAGTGTGGAACTTATGCTGAAGTAAAGGAATGTGATTTCGTAGCTACCACAACCAATACTTTGCAGTCTGGAAGTTGTTAATCAATGTGATGTGGAGGTTGACCCGCTTGATAAAGAGATTTTTTTTTTTTTTAATAAAGGGCTGGTGCAGCTGCCCTCAAGCCCTGATTAATGAAACTGTCGAATATAAATGGGGGACATTGAGCCTAAACCCCCTGATTACAATAAGTATCTAGAGAACATCCTAAAATAATATCGGGAATCTCTACTAAAAAACTGTATTCAACCAGGCACCAACTAGTGAAGAGTGCTCTACTGGTTACTCTATTTGCTTTGACATAGCGGTGACATAACGGAAAGATAACTCGATCTGTAAATCGATTACAGCACAGCATAATTACCAAAAGCACTGCTTTCCTACTATGTTGCCATGGGAAAATAAATCCGACGACACTTAGCTTTATCTTGCCACTAGGCAGTAGCGACCATTTGACGAAGCAAGGAACTCGCTCCTTACCTAGGGCAGATAAGGCACTTTGGGTGCACACACAAGCATATAGCCCGACTAGCCTTACTCCATAGACGCATGGACTTATTACTCGCGTAACGCGTAATAAAATTAAACAACATAAAATAAAAAGCAATAAAAAAGACAAACAACCAAGGGATGGCCCAACCAAAGAGCCCAAACCCAAGCAACAACCTAGATAACAAGGATAACATAACCCGTGAGTAAGGCCCAGCCCAATTCAACACCAACCACCATCGACATCCTACTCTCACTGTCGCTCCAACCCCAGCACCTGGTAGCCATAGCGGGTAGGGCTGGGAATTTTGAACCTAGAACCGGTGGAACCGGCCCGGACAGCACCGAAATTGCCCGTTCGGCTCGGTTTCTTGTGTAGAAAGATGTCAGTTTTGGAAGAACCGAACCGTTTCAAGTCTGTCGGTTCAGTTTTAGTTCTAAATTTGTGTTTGATGCAGGAACCGAAAGAACCGAAATATAGATCCAGGCCTATATAAATACCCATTAGCCCAAGCCTTTTTACCCAAAAACAATAAACAATACCCACTATCATGCATGCCTTTTTACCTCGGAGACTTAACAATTAAAGCAAAGCCACCAAACCACCCACCAAGAATTCCTCTTAACCCCAAAAATAATAAAACAATACCCACTAGCTCATGCTTTTTACCCAAAAACAATAAACAAATACCAAAGGATGTTGATTTGATTGATTTCTTTTCTCTTTCTATCAAACAAGACGCAGCTCGACCTTAATACCTGTTTTTCCCCAATTTCAGACTTTCAATACTTGTTCTTTCCCAGTTTCCAAAACGCAACTCCAGCCCCCAAGTCAATCGGCCATTTTAGTTTCAGTTTCTTTCCCATATTCTTCCTCAATTTCTTAGACTCAGCACATTAACTGACTGAAAACTCACTTTCATAGGTTCATCCCGAATCATGATTTCCAATTCATCTGCATCACTTCCCCAATTTCCAATTCGATTCCTTCTATTCCCAACTCTGTACAGAAACCGGTCACAGGATATAACCGAACCAAAAAATACGGTTCCGGAAAAAAAAAAACGATCACACCGAACTGAAAAAAAAAATTTCGGTTTCGGTTTCGGGTCCTGCAAAAAATGTCAAAAACAGAACCGATCCCAGCCCTAATAGCCGGCACTCCTTCAAGCCGGTCGCTCCAAGACACAACGAACCCAGCTACCATACCTAGATTGGATATAGAAGGATTCACATATCCAACCCAGAAACAAACAGGCAGCAACCGCCATCTCTGTACAACTAGATTGCGAATTGCTGCCACGACGCCCGCCTCCTCCGCCTTCTTCAACCCCAAACCAACAACATCAAACCGGTTGCCTAACACCCCTCCCTCCCACAATCCCGGCTTGCATGAGCAGAACCCCATCTCCCCACCCATATCGAACTCTCCTGCCACCTGACCCCAATCCCAGCGATCAAAAATGAAGTTACCCCTATCGAGAGACCTACACCCACCCATCAACAATGTCCGTCCGACAACAAAGTCAATGGACGAGCTGTCGAACGGAAGCAAGTAGCTTTTTAGCAAGCCCCAGCGCCGCGCGGCTAGAGAGAAAAATAGCCTTCTCCCGTTGAACCATATACTGAAAATCCAATAAAGAGACTATTGGTAGAAGTAGAATTTATCCCAGACTTGGTAGGGTAGGGTAAACAAAGGTAGTAACTAAATCAAGGGCCTAAAAACTGAGTTGTATAAATAATGTGCTTCTAAATTCCCAAACAAAGACTTCCTTTGTCCACCACAATCAACAGCCTAAAAACAAAGATGTAAGTTACTCACATCAAATATGAAGAGGAAGACAGAATTACTGGTATAGTAATTATAAGAACAAAAGGTGTCCAGGTTAGGAAGTTCCTCTATAAATATAGTCCTATAGTATGATGTCAAATTGAGCATTGTAATTGGCACACAAAGAACACTACACAAGAAAAATGAAAAAAAAAAAAAACATAAAACATGAACATATCCAAATTCTATCTCATTCTGTACTGAATGCTTAAAGCTTAGAGGATTTTGCACAAAGCTAAAACGATTTCATTCCTAAATAGACGGATACATACCGGCTGGGAAATTTGATAAGGCATGCAGTTATCCACTCATTTTGAAGCTCAATAAATGACTGTAAGCTCGAGAACATCATCGTACCAGTAAAATATTTTGAAAACACTTGATGGAACAATATATAATGAAGAGATTCAATATCGCAGAACAGAAAGATTTGGTAACGCAGTGTAAACCTCACCACTGAGGAAACTTCACAGCGAGACTTGTAACGCAGCCTACACAATAATCAAATCCATTATAAAAGAGAAGGAATATAGTTTACAAGTAGTGATATTGAGCACAATCACTTTACTAGCATCAAAACTTGTCTACACTTTGAAAAACCTACACTACACATTCGGATGACAGTCTGGTAGGCTTTACTGGATTGATCTTCCCCTTTATCCTAGGACCAGTGAGCTTAATTTTTGCTTCTTAAATTGATCCTTGATCACTTTGAATCATCGGGAAGGTAGGAGAGAAATACTTTCCTAATCCTTTGCAAACTCTGATCTCCTAATAGCCTTGGGAGAATATGTGTTGAATGGAAATATCCCAACATACTTACAATCTCCCCCTTTGGGCATTCTCATTCAACACATAGATTTTTCTTCTTAACCCTGCAAAACAGTCTTCATAAAACTAATCAAACAAAAACCATCAATCAGGGATTATACCTAGAAGATTTACTTGGATCAAAGGAATCAGTTTCCATCCTTTTCCCAGATCCAAGTAAAGAGTAGAAGATTAAAACCACAATATCCAACAACTAAACAAGCATCCAAATAGTTTGTGCTTATGCACTTACAAATAAAAACCAAATAAAAATATTGTCCAAAGAGAAATAAAAAGCCAAAGAAGAAAAATAGATAAAAAATTTAAATTTTTTACTTCTCCCCTTTTGAAGGGGAGAGCTCCTCAAACTCCTCCATCAGCTTGGTGACCGAGTCCTGAAACTCTTCGGTGTCGATTGAGTAGTCACTGTCCTCCTGTGTTCCCTCCTCACAAGCTGCCAGGGTGGAATGTCCAGGATCTCTAAAGCAGGGGCCCTGTTTGGCACAACCTCCCTCCTAGGAAACCCTGAGGGTGGCTTTGCATGGTCTGGACTTCCATGGCAAGGTTGTTCAGTGCAGTGTGACATCGGACTAGCGAGAGGTTCATGTTAGCGACATAGTCAACAAGACAAGTGACTCGCCAGTCAGTCACCATGATACCATCCCTGAGAGTAGACTGCATGTCGTCGATGGCTGCTATAAGGTTGTCCAGAGTGGTCGGAGGCCGAGGAGCATCAGCAGGACGAGAGAAGGAGGACTCTCTAGTAAGCAGCCGCAGAGAACGCCGAAGGAGAGGAGGGGGACTCTGAGTACGCTCGCGAGATGGACGTTGGTCCCCAGGATGAGTGAGGCTGGCCCTGGCAGCGGCCTAGCATCCTTCCTCCTCCAAAGGCAGAGGAGGATAGCGTTGGTTGCCACCAATGCAAGTGGTGATCTTGGTACAAACAATGGTTGATATGAGGCAGGAAGATGAAAAGGTGAAAGAGGTTTTGAATCTGCACAGTGAGACAAACCCTAAAGAGACACAACCCTTATATAGAGGCACAGTTAGGGTTAGAAAACCAAAAGACACGCCGCTTCAACCTAGCTTTTCCAAGAAGGAGAAGAGTTATGACAAGTTAAAGTTTCAAGAATAACGCATGCAAATTGAAATCTCCCCCTAAAATCATGTCAGTTTAGGAATGAATCATAAAACCAGGATAAAACAATATCGCACAATATATTCCACAACCAAGCATTTAGGGACATAATATTATGTCACATCTTTAGTGAGAGAATATAACATAGTCTGAGCACAAAGAAACACACAGCGATTAATGGAAGACACATATTTCAGTTAAGAGACAAATTCATGATGTATTCTATTGATAACGAGGATTGAGACTCAAAACTAGATCTCAAGCAGGAAACTTGTGAAATATGTGAGCATAAAAGATAAATCGAGCTTGGAGACATATCTATAGAGAGAGATAGGAAGCGAAGTGAGTGAACTGAGGGCTTGTGTCGTCTCCTAAGAGAAGCAGGACACACTGCTCTCATAAAAGTAACAGATCCATGTTCACTTTTCATTGTATCAATTGTAATAGTGAGAACTCATGTAACGAGATACCTTCAGTAACTCCCAGATAAGATGATCTTAGGGTACTAAACATAACAAGGATGCTTGACGAAATGTACCTCGAGTTGCTACTCTTATTTGTAAGGTTTAGCTCTTGTACGTACCTAACCATCTCGTTTCTTACAAACCCTGGAAAGTTCACCACAACCAGGACTTGATTTCTTTGAGATGAGATATACTGATCTCCCATTCTCGTTTCTTACAAATCTTGGAAAGTTCACCACAACCAAGACCTGATTACTTTGAGAGGAGGAACCTTAATCTCCATCCAGCATTGTGGAGGTGCTTTTTGTATTGAGTCAGTTCACACACTTCACCTGCCTTCTCAGCACAATAAACAATTAACATGCCACCACTTATAGTTATGAGTGAAGGTGCAAAATGAGTTTAACGGATTGAAAATCTATAGGAGAGTGCATAATCATTGTCCAGAATAAGATAGGGAAGTATGATATGTAATACTGAAAATATGGGCAACATCTAATGACAGTGTTCAAAGTACACTAACTTCACAATTTTCTCACTAAAGGTTAGACAGATACTATGTGACCCTAGTACTTAGAACATATTCCAATGGCATTCCTCAACCATTCAAACCTAGCAGTGTCTAGTGGTTTAGTGAAAATATCAGCTAACTGACTGTTCATGAGTACAAAGCCCAATTCAAGAATATTCTGCTCAACCAAATCTCTAATAAAGTGATATCTGAGATCAATGTGCTTGGTTCTAGAGTGTTGAACAGGATTCTTAGTGATATTTATTATCATAAAAGATGGACAACTTACCTTAGGATATAATAGAGTCCATGAACATTTGTTTCATCCACAACATTTGTGTACAACAACTGCCAGCTACCACATATTCAGCTTTAGCAATCGAGAGAGAGATACAATTTTGCTTCTTGCTATGCTAAGCAACTAGATTGTTCCCAACAAAGAAACAACCTCTTGAAGTACTCTTTCTCAGCATCTGAGTAACCTGCAATTTCTGCATTGGTGTCAAAGGTATAGAAGATTCCACAAGAAACAGTACCTGAGATATATCGAATGATCCTCCTAACAGCTTCCAGGTGTAATTCCTTTAGGTTTGCTTGAAACCTTACGCATACTCCAACACTGTATGAGATATCCGGTCTATTAGCAGTGAGATACAACAAGCTGCCAATCATACTTCTATAAAGTGTGGGGTTAACAGATTTGCCCACTTTGTCTTCACTAAGTTTGGTAGTGGAAATCATGGGGTTGTTTACCACTTTCTTGGACTCAAGTCCAAATTTCTTGATTAGATTCTCTGCATACTTTGTTTGAGATAAAAACATGCCTGTGTTAAGCTGTTTTACTTGTAGTCCAAGAAAGAAAGTTAGTTCACCACACATACTTATCTCAAATTCATTTTCCATGACAGACTGGAATTCTTTAACAAGAAACTTAGATGTAGAGCCAAAAAAATGTCATCAACATACACTTGTGCAATGATAATATCATTTTTTAATTGTTTCACAAATAAGGTTTTATCAACAGACCCTTTAGAGTAACCTTTACCCACAAGATGAGCAGATAATCTCTCATACCAGGCTCGAGGAGCTTGCTTCAGTCTATATAGTGCCTTTTTAAGTTTGTAAACATGATCCAAATTGTGTGGATCTTTGAATCCCTGTGATTATTCCACATAAACTTCCTCCTATAATATCTCATTCAGAAAAGCACTTTTGACATCCATCTGGAATAACTGGAACCTGAGATGACAAGCTGACAACAATAATCTCACAGACTCTAATCTAGCAACAAGAGTAAAAGTTTCATCAAAGTCAAGACCCTTAACCTGTGAGTAACCCTGAGCAACCAACCTAGCCTTGTTCCTAGTCACATTCCCTTTTTCATCACTCTTATTCTTGAAAATCCACTTGGTTCCTATGATATTACAATTACTAGGTCTAGGTGCTAAATACCACACATCATTCCTAGTAAATTGGTTCAATTCTTCCTGCATAGCATTGATCCAGTTATCATCCCCTAAAGCCTCTCTTACATTTTTTGGTTCAATTAATGACACAAAACAAAACTGTGATATAACATTCATGTTCATTTATTTCCACTGATAAAACAAAGTAGTACCTTCTCTTGGCTTACCTTGTCTTGACTTACCTGTGCAGCAGCTTGCTTATGAGTCTTTAGACCATCTGACACATTCCCAATGATATCTTGACTGTAATGATCCTTTTGAACTTGTTTGAAGCCTCTTCCAATTGTTGGGGCTCAAACATATTGTCAGTCATTTCTTCTTGTTCATCCTTTTCTGTTTCATCTTCTGATAGTGTGCTTGAGGTTAAGGGTGCATCTACATATAATTCTTCTTGTTTGACATACTGATCATCAATAGAAACATTAATAGACTCCATTAGAACATGAGATCTCTTGTTGTAGACTTGATAAGCTCTGTTGTTCACAAACTATCCTAGAAACACACCCTCATCACTTCTTGCATCAAACTTACCAAGATGCTCCCTATCCCTTAAGATGTAGCGGGGACTTCCAAAAACATAAAAGTGTCCTACATTTGGCTTTTTACCTTTCCACCATTCATATGCAGTTTTATCAGTGACAGGTTTGAGAAATACTCTGTTTATGGAGTAATATGTAGTGCTTACAGCTTTAGCCTAAATATTGTGCTTAGGCTTGCATCATGCAGCATTACTCTGGCCATGTCCAACAAAACTCAGTTCTTTCTTTCAACAATCGCATTCTGCTAAGGAGTGATTGGAGCAAAAAACTCATGAGAAACACCAAGCTCATTGAAATAGTTGGTGAAAGCAACATTTTTGAACTCAGTACCATTGTCAGATCTGACTCTGACCATGCACTGATTAGATGACTGTTTTTCTATCAATATTTTTTGACTTAAGCTTTTAAAAGATTCAAAAGTTTCAGCCTTATCTTTTAGAAAATTCACCCAAGTAAATCAGGAGAAATCATCTACCACTACCAACATATAGTTTTTACCTCCAATACTTTCAGATTGCTGGTCCCATAAGATCCATGTGAAGTAACTCCAGAACTAGTGTGGTTGTAGCAGAGTTCACCACCTTGTGAGGTACTTTGGTTTGCTTCCCCATTTTGCATCTTCCACACAACTTATCAGTCTTGCCACTCAGAGTTAGCAAGCCTCTGACACATTGCTTGGAAGATATTCTCAGCAAATCTTGATAATTCACATGTCCTAGTCTCTTGTGCCATAGTTCAAAAGTCTCGTCTACTGATCTAACTGAAAGACAAGACTGCATACCAAGATTTTCATTAGCTTGAATATGGTAACAATTATCAAAAGATATCTTACCTACCATAATGCCTTCACCTTTATGATTCAGGACTAGACATCGTTGTTTATTAAACCACACATCTTCATAGTCATCAGCCAAGTGACTGAAAGTAATCAGATTAGCTGTCAACCCTTCAACATACAGTACATTTTTGAGATTTGGAATACCAGGTGTATTAACAGTGCCTGGAGCTAGCATCCTTGATTTTCTTCCATCACCAAAAGTGATAGATCCACATTCATCCTTAAAGGAAGAAAACCATGCCTTGTCTCCGGTCATGTGTCTAGAACATCCATTATCAACATACCAAAAATCTCTACGATTTTCAGCTCAAGCTGTAAGAGTTACCAGATAGGTGACCTCAATATGTGTTAGCTTCTTACCTGTATCTACACAAGTTATATGATAGGTAGCATCAATAGTGTCAATGTAAGTGAGTGAACTACTATTTCTATCTTTCCTAGTCCAGACAAGTTTTCCTTTGATAGTTTGCATGTTGCTTTTAGAGAACACCTCGGTCAGCTTATTGATAAGTTCCTTTTGCTCTCTAAGTTCACTTTGTAGAGATTCTACAATACACTTTTCTTGAACATGCTCTGACTTAACAAATCTCTTGTCACATCTAGGTCTAATATGTCCGATTTTGCCACAGTGATGGCAGGTAGGAATAAAAATTTTAGAGTTGAGATACCTGTTTTGACTAGTAGTAACACCTTGGTCAACCTTTACCTGTTGAGCACGTTTTGGTCGTCCATTATCCTGGTCCCTACGTACTGTATTGATCTCTTCGACAACACAGTAAACAGTTCACCATTTTTGACAACAAGTCGTGATTCTTTTACAAACTTGGTACTCTTGGAGCTCTCACCTAAATAGCCAAGTTCGAAGGTGTCATGCTGAGCTTTTCCTGATCCAAACAATTTTAATACGGCGCCAGAGCTGATACCAAACTTTGTAGATTTTTCTTGAGTGGTCTTTAGCTCAACCTGCAGAGATTCAATTTCTGTTAGCAAATTTAAATTCAAAGCATGTTGTCCTTTACCTCAAGCTCCAGTACTTTGGTTTTGTTGTTAAGCTCAAGACGTTCAGTCTTCTAAGTCAGAAATCCTCTGTCACTTTGTACACTGGTTAACTCATTAGTGAACCTGTTCCTTTCTTGTTCTCATATTGTCTGAGACTCTTACAACATGTTTTTCAGCTCTTCTTTTTCAACATTCAAAATATCAACTTCTCTTTCCAATTCCATGTTCATGAGTAATGTGGCTTTTGATGCCTTATAGAGTTGCTTGTAGTGGACAGCAATTTCATCATCTGAGAGAGCATCATCACTCTCTGACTCAGGCAAGAGAGACGACACAAAAGCTACATTCTCCACTTCTTCAGTTTCATCATCACTCCATGTTGAGAGAAGAGATTTGTTTTTGCTGTTTCCATGCTTCCTATTACTGCAATCAGTGGAAATATGGCCATAGCCACCACATTCATAGCATTTAGTTTTGCTAGAATTAGTTCCTATGAGACTACCTTTCCCATTATTACCGTTGTAGTCACTATAGTCAAACAAGATGAGATATAGAGAATGAATTTTCTGATAATCTATTCATCATTTTCTGATAATCTATTCATCTCATAGTGGATGTATATAAAGATGATTACATGAAAACAATTGACTTATGTCTCTATTCTCCACCACACATAGAAAATGTAAGTACTAACTACGATATAATTACAATATATATTACACTCCTAATGTTAAGCCATGATTCACGCTAACACTTCCCTTCAAGTTGGCGCATACACATCAACCATGCCCAAATTTCTTAGTGAGTCATAAAACGTATTTCTGGAAACTCCTTTAGTAAGTACATTTGCCAATTCTTCAGTAGGAACAAAAGTAAAGCTAATAATTTTGGCATCTAGCTTCTCCATTATAAAGTGACGATCAACCTCCACATACTTAGTACGATCATGTTGTACTGGATTCTGTGATATATCAATGACTGCCTTGTTATCACAATACAACTGCATAGTACTTTTGAGTTTGAAACCCAAGTCACGTAACAAATTTCTCAGCCACAGCAATTCACACACTCCATGAACCATACCTCTATACTCGGCCTCAGCACTAGATCGTGCTACAATTTTCTGTTTCTTACTCTTCCATGTAACCAAATTACCTCCCACAAAGGTAAAGTAACCTGACGTCGATCTCTTGTCTATAATATTTCCAGCCCAATCTGCATCTATAAAGCCACAAACCTCAAGAACATTGTTGTGTTTAGAAAACATTACTCCCCTTCCTAGAGCTGACTTCAAGTACTTCAAAATCCGTATAGCCGCATCCATGTGACTCTCACTCGGTTTATGCATGAACTGACTCACCACATTCACTGCATATGCAACATCTGGTCTAGTATGAGCCAAATAAATCAAGTCCCCAACTAACCTCTGATAACGAGGTCGATCAGTAGGTACCTGATCCAGATACTCAACTAAACAATGGTTCTGCTCAATAGAAGTATTAATAGATTTGCAATCCAATAAACCTGTCTATGTCAAGAACGTACTTTCTCTAGCATAGGTAGAACCCTTTGCTCCCCCTGGCTACCTCAATTCCTAAGAAGTACTTAAGTTCACCCAAGTCCTTCATCTCAAATTCAGAGGCTAGTTATCTCTGCAGCCTATCCATCTCAACAGTATCATTGCCAATGATTACCATAACATCCACGTAAATAATTAAAGCTGTTACCTTTCCTTGTTGATGCTTGAGAAATAAGGTATGGTTTGAATTGCTCTATTTGTAACCAACCTTCTTCATGAACTATGAAAATCTTCCAAACCAAGCACGAGGTGACTGTTTGAGACCATATAGAGATTTTCTCAACTTGCATACAAAATCACCAGGAGAAGTAACTATATACCCAGGTGGAAGGCTCATGTACACCTCCTCGGCTAACTCTCCATGAAGAAACGCATTCTTGACATTAAACTGTTAGAGTGGCCAGTTTAAACTAGTAGTAAACGAGAGCAGAACCTGAACAGTATTCATCTTGGCAACAAGAGCAAACGTTTCATCATAGTCTATACCATATGTCTGAGTAAACCCTTTTGCTACAAGGCGTGCTTTGTATTGATTCACTGATCCATCTGCATTATGCTTCACGGTAAACACCTAATGACAACCTACAGCCTTCTTGCCTTATGGTGGAGGCACAAGTTGCCAAGTATGGTTCTTCTGCAATGCCTCCATCTCTTCCTTCATTGCCTTCCTCCACTTTGGATCCCCCAACGCATCCTGCACTTTGTTAGGTACTGATACAGCGGATATGTGATTCACAAATATTTCATATAACTTAGACAACCTCCTAGTGGACATATAATTGGCATTGGTATTTTGATTTGGCAGCAAGAGTAGGTTCATATCTTTTGGCTGGTTAACCTCAAGTAGCCCTATTTGGTAACACATATTGCACAACATTAGACTCACATCTACTAGTACCAGTAGATGGACATACCTCAGATGAGTGATCTTCAGTAATAGGAAGTTGTGGGTCAGCGGTACTTACATGGGTAGTTATGTCTTCAACTTCATTGTCAGTGATTGAAACTGGTGCCTGGATGTCTGGAGCTTCTACTTCTGGAGGTGACGAGTTGATGGTCTCAACTGGATCCATAAAAAAACCTCCTGTTTGCGTGACTTCTTCTCTTCCTTCTGATTCCTCCCACTCTCCATGATACAGCTCTTCAAAATATGAATTATCCCCCTGAAGGGCTGTATCTGAAGAGGAAAAATAACTCATGTCCTCAAAGAAAGTAACATCCATAGTGACATAGTACTTTCTGATGGGTGGATGATAGCACTTGTACCCTTTTTGATAGCCTCCATAGACAACAAACACACACTTAAGCGCCCGGGCATCCAAATTAGACATTTGGTTTTTAGGAACATGGACAAAAGCAACACAACCAAAGACACAAGCTGGAAGATTATGAAATGAAGGTAAGGAGACATGAGATGTAAGAACCTCAAATGGAATTTTTCCCTGAAGAACACTAGATGGAAGACGATTGATAAGATGGGAGGAAGCATGTATAGCATCGCCCCAAAGATACGTAGGCATATGAGCACTGAAGAGAAGAACACGAGCCATATCAAGTAAATGACGGTTTTTCCTTTCGAACACTGCATTCTGTTCTAGTGTTTGCAGACATATAGTTTGGTGGATAATCCCATGGGTTTTGAAAAATGTGTCAGAATGAAGGACTTTAATGGTGCTATGATATTATGTTTGAACAAGAGTACGAAAAGTTTGAAAACCTAGAAAGACTTCATCTTTGGTTTTAAGAAGAGCGAACCATGACAATCTCGTGCATTCTTCAATAAATTAACACAAAATATCTCATACTCGATACAGTGTGCTCTCTAAAAGGTCCCCAAACATCAAAATGAATCAACTCAAAAGGAATAATACTTTTATTAGAAACACTAGGAGAATAAGTAACACGATGACTCTTGGCCAAACACATGTTTCACAATGCAAAACAGACTTATCCACACCAATAAACAAAGTAGGCATGATTTTTCTCATAAGACTAAAAGATAGATGCCCTAAATGGCGATGCCACAACCAAATTTCACTTAGCTTATCAGATCTCAAAGTCAAAGCGGTGCGGGACTGCTACTGGTTTCTCCCCTATGTATGTCTGATCTAGAGGGAATAACTTACCCCTCAGATACCCCCAACCGATTATCTCCCTGGTGAGAAGATCCTGACAAATCACATACATATGATAGAAGGTTACAAAGCATTTAGACTCAGTATTCAACTATGGAACATATATTAAGTGATGAAACAAGTCAGGAAAATATAACAGATTATGAAGTTCTAAGGTAGGAGTAATACGAACTGACCCTAACCTAACACAGGAAAGGCCTCACCATTGGCATTGGTGACATAGGACATTGATGGGGAAGACAATTCAGTAAAATACGATTTATTATAAGTCATATGATCGGAAGCACCAGAATCAATAATCCATGTATCAGAACCAAGAAAGTTATAAAATTTTAAAGCCATACTAATCTTACCCCGACCAGCTATAGAGGCAGTAGGAGTGGCCCCACCTGCTGTATGATGATCCTATCTAGCCATGCCATAGAAGTCTAGTTCTTGGACCAATTGAACCATAACTGCCTTTGCCTTAGGATGATAACCCTTCTTTTTAGGGTACCCATTTAGTTTCCAACAAGTCTCTTGGACATGTCCAAGGTCGTTGCAATAAGAGCATTGAGGACAAGGGCGGCTGGTGAAGCCTGGTGACAAACCTTGTTGATGAAGTGGAACTGAACTTTGTTGTTGAAGGACAGGTGCTGGTAACTTGGCTTGAATGGCTAGACTAGAGACTTCAACCTGTGCATTTTTGATACTCTCCTGCTGAGACTCATCCTTTTGGATGTAGGTAAAAGCTGTGTTTAGGCTAGGAGGTTCTGTCATTCTGAGCAATTCTCCCTTGGCACTGCTATGCTTCTCATTAAGCCCTCTCAAGAATACATGAACCCTTTCAAGTTCCTTCTCCTTCTGGTACCACACAAGATCTTCCTAACTCTTGATCTTGCAAGGACGCTTCTGATCAATCTCAGTCCATACATTTTTCAGCTTGGTGAAATACATAACTACTGGTTGCCCATTCTGTTGCGTATTAGCAGCTTTGCATATCAGTTCATAAACCTGTATAAAATCATACTCATTTGTATACATATCCCCCAATGTCTTCCATATTGCTTCAGCAGTCTCACACTCTTCCACCAACTGTAGCACATCTTCAATCATGGTTTTGAATAGGATTGCCATCATACATCCATTATCATCCTCCCACTTAGTATAAGCATCCATATCCTCGTCACTAGGCACTTTAGTTGTTCCAATCACATGCCCCATCTTATGTATGTCGTGAAGATGGACAAACATAATCTTCTTCCACGTTCGAAAATTGGTACCATTGAGTTTCGTACGCCTAAAAGAACCACCGTCTGAACTTCGGATAGAAACCTCAACCTTTTAGACCTCATTGATCTTGGAACTCTAACCTTCACTTTATCACCACCCATTGCAATAATACAGTAGCAAAATCACAAAAAACACAGAGTATGCAGTGGAATAAAAAGAACAAGAGATTCCAGAAATAACAATAACACAACGTGTAACATTATCTATATTTCTTTATCTATTTTTTTCTTTCCTTTTTTTTTCCTCAAGAGCTGTTGCATGGGTTGAGGTGAAACTAATTGGGTTCTAGAGGAAAGAACATACCCTATCAGATCTAGTCTGAGTTCTCCTTAACGTTGAATAGGAGAAACTAATGGCCTAGACTGAGCGAACTAAAGGAGAAGCTCGACGACGGGATTGTGCGATGGCTGGCGGAGCAGAGTAAGGGCTGACAGGTTTGGGTAACAGAGGGCACGTGACAGCCTGGGAACGTGATGAACAGGAAACCGATGAGTCTGAGCTTGATCAGTCGAAGCTGTTTTGAGCAAAAGATGAAGATGACCAACGGTTCTGAATTTGATCAGTTCTGATGCCGGTTCTGATGTGAAGCCAAACTGCTGATGACGTCATCAGACCGAATAAAATGCCGGACAGTGTGGTGGAGGAAACTAATCTAGAGAAGACAAAGCCTACCTGGAAGCCAACCTGGCATTGATTTTCTGGACAGGTGATGAAGGCGGCTGGTCTGATGACGTTGAAGTCCAAGAAGAAGACGATCTAGTCGTTCTTGGATAGATGTCAACGCAAGAGGAATAACAATGGGAGAGTAACACCGTGAAGGAAACAATAACCTTAACAATGGACTTTTTGAATTAATTCCTCGAACTAGGAAAAATAAAAGTAGAAAATAAGAGACAAAGTCCTCTCGGATCTTTGCTCTGGACAAGTCAAATAAGACGAGATATAGAGAATGAATTTTCTGATAATCTATGCATCTCATAGTGGAGGTATATAAAGAGGATTACATGAATACAATTGACTTACGTCTCTATTCTCTACCACACATAGAAAATGTAAGTACTAACTATGATATAATTACAATATATATTACACTCCTAATGTTAAGCCATGACTCACGCTAACAACTATTGCTACTACCACTGTGAAGGTTTTTCCTGGGAGCATTAGGATTCCTAGAAGAGTTCTTGCTTTTGAGGAACTTCTTAAATTCTTTTGTTAGAAGAGCAAGATCTAGTGATTTTTCTTCCTCTTCAACTCATTTCACAGCCTTGAAGGCTACTCCCTTGGCTTTCTTCTCAGGTTTTAACCTCATCTCATAGGTTTTGAGGTTCCCGATCAGCTCATCTTGAGGATAGTCATCGATGTCAAATGAGTCCTTTATACTAGTGACTATGGAATGAAATTTTTCAGGTAAGGCCCTTAGTATCTTTTTGACTATCTTATCTTCATCAAAGGGTGCCCCCAAACTACGACACTGACTAGTGATTTCAGAATTCTACCATGAAAATTATCCACCGCTTCATCATCCCCTATAGCCATAGCTTCAAACTCATAGATTAAACTTTGCAGTTTTTGTGCACGTACCTTTTTGTTGCCTTCATATGTAGTTTGCAGAAGGTCCCAAGCCTGCTTAGCAGTGTCACAATGATTGATCCTTAGTTTATCCATTTCAGACAAAACTATGAATATGCTATTCTTGGTTTTGAAGTCAGCTTGAAGATCACATACTTCTTCATCAATCCAGTCCTTTCGTGGCTTTGGGGTAGTCGTAGAGGATCCTTCTCCTTTGGCTGGAACAACTGGTGTTTTCCAACCATTCTCAACAATGTTCCAAACATGCTCATCTAGTGCAAATAGATATGGCTTCATGTAGATTTTCCATTGTGTGTACTTTTCGCATCCACCATCAAACCATGGACGACTGTTGACAGACCTTCCTGCAGCTCTATCTCATGGGTGTTCCATCCCCCTGCGATCTTCTAGAATATTTCAGAACCTGCTCTAATGTCAATTGAAAACACTTGATGGAACAATATATAATGAAGAGATTCAATATTGCACAACACAAAGATTTGCTAACGCAATGTAAATCTCACCACTGAGGAAACTTCACTGCGAGTTTTGTGACGTAGCCTACACGATAATCAAATCCACTATAAAAGAGAAAGAATACAGTTTACAAGTAGTGATATTGAGCACAATCACTTTACTAGCATCAAGCTAACTTGTCTACACTTTGAAAGACCTATACTACACATTCAGATGACTTAAAGTCTGGTAGGCTTTACTGGATCGATCTTCCCATTTGCTCCTTATATCAAGCTAATCTCAAGTATGATGTATGAGATGAATGTAGTGAGCAAGTAAAGGAAATAACTATCAAAGAGAGTTTTTGTAGAAAACAGTTTGTGAGATCTATGCAACACACAATAAGCAATACAAAAAAAAAATATATGCCCAAGAAACTAGTTTTGAAACCTTTTGTAGAGTCACAAGACTCACCCCTTAATCAAGACTCTTTAACCACTAAATAAGATAAACCAGGAAAGGTTTTTCAAACTGTTTTTTGATATGCAATCACAATCTTTATTTGATATGAGTAACAAAACCATTTTAATGCAGACAAAATTGCCAAATCAATTTCAAGATATGCAAATCAAATCAGATCCATAATGCATGCAGATTGATATGCAATGAAGACTACCTTTATCCTAAGATCAGTGAGCTTGATTTTCGCTTCTTGAATTGATCCTTGATCACTTTAAATCACCGGGAAGGTAGGAGAGAAATACTCTCCTAGTCCTTTCAAACTCTGATCTCCTAGTAGCCTTGGTAGAATATGTGTTGAATGGAAATATCCCAACATACTTACAGTTTTGGTTTTCAATCTATCTACATTGTACAAAGATACCATGTCACAATGCAAATGAAGAGATTTTGAAAAGACTTGATACCAGATTCCAGGTTGTTTCTCTTTATTTCATTACATATAAGAAAGGTGGTTCATCTAATTCTGTATATCATGTTGTCTTCTTTAAAATAGGAAAAATGAAAGACAAATCATGGAAGCTAGGGTTATTCAAACAATAAAAGTTGTATTGGGAGTCAGTAAAAATTTATTAGATGGCAATAACAGTATTTATTGACCTCCAATATACTTTATTTTAAATCAAGAATCATTTCAATGAAGAGGAAAACACAAGTCAGTGATTACTGACCCTCGATAAAACTTTTTGGTGGGGCAGTAAGCTTTTATTGGGTCAATAAACCTACTAAAACTTTCAAAATCAAGGACATCCTCATTGGTGATTGGGAGACAATAAACTTTTATTGAGAGGCAATATGGGAGGCAATAAAATATTTTATTGTGGGACAATAAAACTTCAAATTTTTATTTTGGTGGGGGGTTGTCAATAAAACTTTTATTGGCTTTTATTGGGGGGTGGGCGGCAATAACAGTTTTTAGGGGGCAATAAACCTCCTAAAAATTTTATAAGATCTCCAACGATCTTTCCGTGGACCTCTGGCAACCGGCAATCTCCGTCGATGTTCCGACAAACTCCCCGGTGACCCCACACTCTCTCTCCCACTATTTCTCTATATAAGAATGGGGGAGAGGGTAAAATAGTCCCAAAAATAAACAATAAAAAAGAGCTTAATTGAGTATTAGGGGAGAAAATCAATTATCTTATGGATAATGGAGAAATCCGTATGTTTTGTGCGAGGGGGGCACCGCCCCCGGGGGGGGAGGGAATAATTTCCCTAAAATTAGGGTATTTTGACATTTTCCCAATTTTTTAGGCCTTGCCTCATATCCCAATACGAATAATACTTCGTTAACCATAGCCAATAACAAGAGGATACATGTCCATTTAACAAGAATAATACTCATAGTTTATTACAGTAGAATCTTCTTCACATTCTTGTCAAACACTTTTAGCTTGTTTTTGGATACATGTCTTTTGGTTATTGGCTATGGTTAGCCTTGCCTAACCATTATTATCTCCCAATTTTTATCAAAAACCCTCTCACTCATCTTATTATCAGATTAAAATTCTCATTTACCTCATTTAAGGGAAAAGAGAGATTCTTCCGTGGGGCACCCACACCACTTGGCTTTAGGGCTGACAAATAAGGGACTTAGCATGAGGTCTTTTAGGTATTTCACTTTAATAAGCTGTGACAATTTCAAAAAAGGGAGAAAGTTTCTTGTTTTTTATTGGAGGGCCGCACCGCCACGTGATGCGGGAGCCCAAATGCAAGAATTTCTCTAAAGGAGAAATGTCCATTTTGGGCTCCGAATAATTATAAAATTACATGCTGCCACTTGCTCTCTCTCTCTCTCTCTACCCCGTTCCTAATCACGACGACGCCAGACGAGGCGGCGCCGGCTTCAGAAAAATAAATTTGATGAATCGAAAATTGGTTTTACGGCGTCGGAGCTCCATTCAAGTTCGCTTTCCACCATGCTCAGATCCACCACTCATTCCTTGAGGTTGCTCACACACAATGACTCAATCGGCTGCAACAGCACGGATCTGTCTCCGACGACCCTTTTCTTTGGGTCAATGAAAAGTCCCACCTCCTACATATTTCATTCTTCATTTTCGTTTTGTTTGATTTTGAATTCGTTTGTCTGGATGCTGAAGATGATTGCGAATTTGCCAGAAATCATTTATGGGTTCATGGGATGATGGGTCTGGGAAATGGAGACGGAAAATTAGCTCATTTTTGTTTTGTTTGATTTTTGAGACAATTTTTATGTGTTTCAGGAAAGGTACAGTACATGTATTTGATTTTGTTTCATTTTACTTCAAGTTCAGATTGGGGATCCAGTCACTGAAGCTACACTGCAGTCTTATTCCTTAGGTTTAGATTTGCATGCGCATTTCAAATTAGGGATGTTTTGAATTTGATGCTTGATCTGTAATTTTATTGGAATATCTGATTTGATTTGATGGAGTGAGGGTGGACAACATTGAGATTGGGCTGCATGGACATGGGTTGATGGTGAAGGTGGGGTTGAGTTCTAGCATCAAGTCGTGCAATGAGGCTATGGAACAGCTGAACAGATGTATCAGTCACTATGAGTAACTTTGGCTTCATTGCCAAAGCTACACGAGTTTACTGTGGTCACGAGGTGAAAGAAGAGAGTGATACTTCTTTGCTTCTTTCGAATAGCTAAGGGGCTGTTTCAAGGGATTCATAATATCAGAATTGGGGATATTTTAAATTCATCTGAGCAGTATTAGATAACAAGTTGGGACCGTGAGAATACTTTTTTTTTTTTATGACATAACATGAGAATAGTTTCAACTGCAAGTATGAATATGTACTAGAAAGTTTGCCCGCGCTTTGTCGCGGGACTTACTATTATTACAACTAAACCGCTTGTATTGACAAAAAATAATGGCAACCCGCGCGATACCGTAGGGGGCAGAATTTATATGCTCCTTAAATTTGAAAATGGAAAATTGCTATAGATGGTATAACTGTATTTAGGGGTATCAATTTCGGTCGTCTAATCAAATGAAGTTCTCAGTTTCAAACAAATCTTTCACATGTTCATTTAACACTTCGTACAACAACCCCGAAGCTCATTCGTGTACCGATCTGAAAGGTCGTCACCTTCAGGCTTTGTAGAGTTGAAATTCAGTCCCCACCAACTTATTTGTAGGTTTGCTCGCAATGGAAGGATGAGCAGTGGCTTTCTTACCCTATATTTGACAAAAGAAGCATAATAAATTTATAAGCTAAGGAAAAACATAAAATAAAGAAGATCTCAATCCTTTCCTCAAAAAGAAAAGGAAAGATAGAGAAAACATAATTTGACTACAATAGACAGACAGAGAATTTGTGGAATTCTCACTACCACAAACGATAATTAAACATTTTTAACCCCATGTTAGCTCATCGGACTTATGAATAAATCTGCATTTCTGCTAACTAAGTACAGAATGAAAAAAATAATGGACCTGAAAGTATCAAGAAATCATAGATATACATAAATCTATTGCTAGTAGCAGCGGTACAAATCTTCTCCTCAAACCTAACAGTAATTTATCCACTCATCAATGTAATCATAAGCTTCAAACTAACTGTTCTGAGCCTCTAACTGCTTTCTACCATTTGTGTACAGATTGCATTCATGACTTGTACGCAATAGCAAAGCATCGTATAACTTTTGATAGTTCATATGTAGTTGGAGAAGGGAAAAAAGTCACCCTACATAAGGATACAACGTCCGAAAGTTAAGCACTTTTTTACAATCCGGCACTTCTAGGAAGTTTGTATTGCAACTTCCTATTATGAACTTCCTGCAAAGCAAACAATTGACAATATCAAGCATTCAAAATGGAAAACACTGCCTCAATCAAACTCGATTCAATTTGGTCAATAATTGAATCAATCGTTATCAAGGTAACAGGCACAAATAGTAAAACTTTATTCCCAAGACAGTGAAGAAATTGAAATTGGAAAAGATCAGTGGCTGTGATGTTTGATTTCTCAACAGGATGTCTTGAAATAAAAGAAAAGGTGCAAAAGGGGTTTCTATTGCAGGGTTACTGGGATAGAAAGAAAAAGGATTGAAAACCTTTGGAATGAGGCCTGAAATTGAGTCATTTTGGTATACACTGTAGCAATATGATTATACTCTATTATTATAGCTGGCAAGAGCTGGATTTCTTCAGGCCCAGCCTCCCCATTCTTTCCTTTCGAATCCCTCTGTTTCTCTCTGTTCATTTCTCTCTCATTCTGTTTCTATTGGTGGCAAACGCGCTTGGGTTGTGGGGGTTAAGAAACTCCTCAATCTGAAAAAGGGTTTTTGTAGTTGAAGAAGGAAGAGGTAAAATTGAACAGTTTTGTCAAAACATATTTAATTAATTGACCAACCTAGAGAGTAATGTCTGTGACTAATGATGTCCAAAACAAATGCAGACCCTGAGCCATCCTTTTTTCCTTCACTCAATCAACGATCTCCTGTAAATTCGAATAAAATTAAGAATACCTGAGTTAAAAAGAAATAAGAAAAATGGTTTGTTTCAAAATCAAACCTCTTCTATTCGCTTTTGGTGTAACTTTGCTTTCTCAGATTATCAATAAAATCTGATTCTGGGAGCTGTAGAAAACCAAAAATATAAATTGTGATAGAAATTAAAATTGTGGAAGTAAACAAAAAAGTTTATAAAGAAATTCAATGAAAATTCAGCTAGAAGTGTTATTCATCTACAGCTAAAATAGTACTCTATTTCTGACAAATGGAAACCTTCTGATCTAAATGGGAAAATCAATGAGTTGGTCAAGGTGATAGACTTGGATGAGAATTGGTTTTCCTTTGAATGTGCTCTGCTTATATGAGTTATCTTCTCAAAACTTCAGAGCTCAATTTTCCAGGCTTAAACAAAATTAACCCTCTTCATCAAAGCTCAATTAAATTTGTTTCATTCCCACAGGAAAGAGAAAACAGAAAAGTATAGGTCAACTTAGTGTGAACTTTGCTGTAGATGAGCTTAGGCGAGCTAGTTATGGACAGAAATATGCAGCATGGGATAACTTTAAATTGGACCAGCATATATCAAGGGGTCACTTTCTCTTCTATGATGACGTATAATTATAGATCTACCTGGCCAAGACCATGAACATGTAATGCTCATTTGATTGTATATTTTGATAGATCAACCGCTTGTACCCATCTGCCCAGCATAAAACACTTGTTCTAGTTTATTGTATATTTTGATAGATAAGTAACAACATAAGAAACTAAAGTTAGTGACAATGGAAACTATACCAACACAGTGTTCACATAAGCTTTTGGATAGAAGTTTACTTAATGCGGACATGATATCAACATTTTCACTTAGCCAGTTGGTCTCTATCTTTTCTATACAGCTGAACCTCCATACTTAAAACAACAAGCAGGAAGATTGTGCATCATCCATGCAGTAATCACCTAAATGGCTAAATGGCTGAAATACTCTTAACTTGTAAAATCAATAATAAATCTATTATAGCAAAACTCATGAGACCCATGTACATATGAACATAAATATCTGTCCTGGCTTCTTTGTTATCTTTATCTTACTTGAGAAAAAAAATACAAAATCGTCAAGATTCCTTGCTCAAACTTCTACTCTTTCTTTGACAGCTATACCTAGCCTCCTCTTTTCTCATTGATATAAGAAACCATGACTGTTTCCCCTTCCACTCTTCCATGGTAACAATTAATGCCCAAACGTAACAACCCTGCTATTTATTTACTTCAGTATTTATTGAAAATATAAGAGGTAGACAGAGAATACCAGAAGAGCTAGTAACTCTTCCCTTGCAATTTACGGTGATCCGTACTTCCTATTGAATTGTCACTCCCCTACTCACTTTTTGGCCAAATGGTTTTCTGATTCAAAACTCAAATTCTAGATTTTTTTTTCTCCTTCAATCATAACATTCACTCAACTGAAGCTGTTAACTTGAAAATAAACTATTCTCAGTAATTTTTCAGCAAGAAAAAAAAATTATTTATCAAATGAAATTTTACTCTTGATCCAAAGATTCTCTCTTCTATTCATTCTCTCAGCAAATATTCGATTACAAATCTTTACCTCCCTCCTCTTCTTTCCTCATCATCATCAATGTCATGTTGTCAACAATAGTCCCATCTTTGAAATTTTTACAGAGATTAACAATCAAAACAAAGGAGTGAAACTCTGGGACAAAAACTGCTTTTGATAACTTCAAATGTTTCTAATTAGTCACTCAGATTTCGAAGTAGAAGAGAAACAAAACTTCTAAGGAACAAAAACCCATATTATCAATTGAAAATTAACAGTAACAAAAAAACCCAATCAAAAACAAAAGGTGATAAAAAGTAAGAAAAACGACAGAAAAGAAAAAGTTCAAAAACTCAAATCTTCACTGTTGCCTAACTGAGTAAAAGCACAAATTAATCATATGGTGAAACCAATCGAATACAGGAGCAACCCAACAAAAAATAAATCAAAAGCTTGAATCAAAGAGTTTGAATCAGACGGTTTCCAGCTCGTAGACATAGAGTACAATTTTGTATGTAGATGAAAAATCTAATAAAAGTAAAATCTGACCAAGCCTCGAGTTATATTGATGCTGATGGGCGGTTTTGAAGTCGGCCAAGAGGAGAGAGTGATGTTGATGGAGGCTTCTCGAAATGAAAAAGTAGCGGAGGTGTTGACTGTATAGTGAAAGGTTCAGGGCAGAATCGCTCCTCTTAAGATGAAGAAGATCGTCATGCCCAGACCGAAATCCTTGCTAGACACAAACATGCAAATCAATATTCTAGTAGAAATCTCCTAACCAAACCGATACTCACCACCCTCAAGCACCAATTTCTTAGGTTTGAGACGAAAATCAATTCCCTCTCTCTCTCTCTCTCTCTCTCTCTCTACCTCTCTGTGGAGCGAAGAAGAAAGACACGGCGTCTTTTTTTTTTTTGGCAAAATTTCTTCTACTCTGTCTAAAGCTTTTTCTTTTCAAAAAAAGTCTCTTCTCTCAAGCTAGGATCTGAGAGTTAGGGTTTCCGAAACGCTGCAGTCAGCGTATTAGGAGGTGTCCGTGTGACCTTGTGGACGTTTTCTCACATGTCCTGGTTCCCCCCTTGTATCGTTACAGGGTGGAGGATTGTTACAGATTCCCTGTGCCAATTGGAGGAAGTTCTTGGAGGTTTTTCCAACAAGATGGCTTTGTCTGATGCCAGAGTGGTGGAGGTAGTCCTCCCGGAGAGAGGGGGAGAGAAGAGACCCGAAAGATTTTTCTTGGTGGGGGAGTTATTAACGTGCAAACCCTACCGAAATGAAGCGCTGACTAGCACATTGAGGAGCCTTTGGATCCCAAAGACTGGTCCGGCAGATAGATCAAAACTCACTATTTGTTCATTAGAAGGGAGCCAACGACTGCTTTTTTCATTCAAGTATGCTGCGGATCTCAAAAGGGTAGTCAATGGTTGCCCCTGGACGTTTGAAAAAGCCTTATTTGAGGTGGCCGTGACGGATGGATTGACTGATCCGATGCACGTATCACTGGGTCTGCAGTTTTTTTGGATAAGGATCAGGGGTTTACCACCGAAGTATATGGATGATGAGACGGGGGAGTTCATCGGAGAAGCTGTTGGTCAGTTCGCCCTTACCAGCAAGAATAGACAAGGTAGCTGTCTGGGTAGCTATCTCCGAATCCGAGTGGGTATTAATACTGCAGAACCACTGGTGAAAGAGATCGACTTCAAACCAAAGGAATGGCAAGTGGGTAAGCGATTCCGTGTTGAATACGAGAAACTTCCCTATTTTTGCCTGTATTGTGGCCTACTCTTCCACGCCGGAAACTCAAGTCCGGCACGGGAGAGGGGTGAGATCTCTGTCCCGTTCTATGATGTCTATCTCAACGCCGAAAGAATGGAGAAGCTCTTGTTACAGAAACGTTATGAAGAAGCTAGAAGCCCATCACTGGAAGCCACAGGGGTTGCTAGTAGATTCGGCTTGAAGCCGGTGAAGAAAACGGGGTTGTCGATGCAGGCACCGGAGCTAACCATGTCGGGTCTAGTACGTACTAGAGCGGAGAGGGAGCAGGAGGAGGCTCCCGGCGAATGGACGAATGGGGAAAGTAGGGTAACGATGATGGAGGTGGATAGAGAGGGACCAGAAGATGAGTTTCAGGCTGGAACGGTGCCTAAACCGCGGTGTCTTAGGCCGGAACGGGATGACACGGTGGCGGGCAACTTCTGGAAGTTCCGATTTCGGCATGCCCAAAGTCTTCGTCTGCATTAATGACAACTGCAGATCTGCAGCAGTCAGCCTTAATGGCAGCGCAGTTGTTGGGATTGCGTTTGACTAATGCGTCTTTGTTGCCCTTTTCAAATGGGGCGGCAATTACGAAGCCAATCTCTAAAGTTGAAAAAGGGCGGAAACCTTAGTGGGAGAATCTCTTTTGAAGCAGCAAACACGGAGCTATTTTGGATTCAAATTTGCTCACCACATTTATAAGGCCACTCCATACACATTTTACAAGTGTTGCATAATCTAATCATGGTTAAGTTTTTAGAATTAATATTAATAAATTAATAATATTAATATGGTTAATGAAGAGAGAGATATATATAAAAAAAAAAACAATATTGTCTGTCTTCCTTCCCCATTCTTCTTCTCATCTTCTTCTCGGTTCTTCTTTTTTTCTTCCGTCCCCATTCAAACCCAGAAACATACCACAGAGGTAGAGATCTGGGATTCCATTTTGAGTAATGCAAATTATTTCATTATTTCAAAAGTCTAAATACTATTCTCTATAGTCTATACCCAGCCTCTTCCAACAAGATTTTCCCCATGAAACCCAAACCGAAATTGCATTGAAACATTTCAAACAAGGAAAGAGAAAGCAATTTGGAGATTGATGTCCAAACACCAGACTTCTCACATTTGTTGAAATTGAACAATATTCTATCAATATTGATGTAATTGATGTAAAGCTTTATCAAGATTTCTTTTTTCTTTTGGATTGAATCACAATCAAGCAAACCCAGAAATCTCAGACTATTTGAGATGAGTCTGGTTTCTCTTTCTCCGGTAGACTTGCTCTTCTTGCAAATTGCAATGGGAAGGAGACGAAACTAGGGGACGTGGACGACGACAACGTCGGCACGGTGTCGATTAGATCCCGTTGACTTATAAAGTTGCCGTTGAAGACCCGGAAAACCGGACCGATCCTGGTGTTGTCGCCGAAGAAAACCTCGTCGGCTGATTTCTGAAACGACACGAACTCGAAGTCTTCGTCATCTTCTTCTTCATCAAAGAGTGTCTCGTGCACTAATCCAAAATATGGAGATCCAGAAATAAAAATTGCATATTACCAACGATAGTTTCTTGAAATTCATATTACAATAAACTCAAAAGAGTTAATGGAAGAGTAGAACCCAGAAAATTTTCTCATCAATAACAAAGATGAAGAAGAATACAGTAGAGAGAGAAAGGAAGGAGAGAGAGTAAAAGATATGGAAGAAACGTGGGTGAGAAAAAATGAATTAAAAACAAAAAGGACAATTATTAAAATCATTTAACCAGAGTTAGAGAGAGTAACACGTGGCGGCTGCATATACAGTGGTGGTAACACCACCTTAGTTATTGTGGTTAGCAAATTTGATTCCGCTACTTTGTGATGTTGACAAGGAAAAAATAATTAGTGGGAGATTTTCAAATAAAACGGCTACAATCTGCACTGATAGTATTGCTATTAGCGGGAATTTTGTTGCGTCTAATAATTGTGGAGACATGGGTGGCCGTGTTAGTGGGGTGGCCAAAAGTGGAAATGATAATGAAGTTGTTGCGGGAGCATTTTTTAAGTCTAAAGCTGGAGGCCCACAAGGAACTAGCACACATGGTTCTAGAAGTTTCCAGAAAATGCATGGAGTGCATGAGAGGGGGACGTCCTACTCTACAATTGTTAGAGTCTAGTGGTGGGGGGCAAGTGAAGGCTACCTTACCTCCCTTCGCAGCGAGGCCTACAAAGGAAGAGGGCTCTATCTCCTCTGTCAAAACAAAAGATGTGAAAAAGGGCATTAGCCTCAAGAAGGGCAAAGGCGTGCTTTCGGTAACAAAACTTACTAGCAAAGGACGTACTCCGAAAAGTCTCTCCGTGATGGGTCCGGTCACGAGCCATGAATTTAATGTGTTGGAACTGCCAAGGGATTGGGAACCCTTGGACGGTTAGAGGACTTAAAGGGCTTGTGTCCCTAATTCATCCCAATTTAATTTTCTTGTCGGAGACTAAGTGCACTGTAGCTGAAATGGTTCAAGTTCGGGTCCAACTTGGATGGCGTAATGCGTTTGCAGTTCCTTGTAAATTTAAACCGAAAAAGAATGGGAAAGGTGTGAGTAGATCTAGAGGGTTGTGTATTCTTTGGAATGAAGATGTTCCAGTTTCTTTACGAAGCTACTCTGATAATCATATTGATGTCCTTGTTGGCAAGGCTTCTGACCCTAAGCGATGGAGATTTACCGGGATTTACGGCCACCCTAAAGTGGAAGACCGCCATCGTACTTGGGTGCTTCTAAAAACTCTTGGGCTGCAGTGTAACTTGCCTTGGGTTATTGGTGGTGATTTTAATGAGATTATGTTCAATAGTGAGAAAGAAGGTGGTCCATCCAGGTGTGAACGACAAATGGACGGCTTCAGGGATTTTGTTGAAATTTTTTCTCTCAAGGAGGTATCGTTTACGAGTCCGAGCTTTACTTGGAAAGGGAAGCGTGGTGGTGAATGGATTAAGGTTCGGCTTGATCGTTTTCTTGTTACTAATGGGTGGTCTGATTTGTTCCCAGTTTCTAGGGTGCTTCATCAACCCCCTAATAAATCTGACCACCTTCCTATTTTGCTGGAAGTTCGGGAATGCCGACCACGACGGAAAAAGAAGCGAAAGAGGAGTTTCCGATTTGAAGAACTTTGGCGTCGTGATGAAGAATGCACTAGTTGTTGAAAGGGGGTGGAGTTGGTCTGGTGGAAATGAGGCTTTTTCTAGGGTTTGTGGGAAAATCAATGAAACCCGCCATGTGCTTCAAGAGTGAAGTGACATGAAGTTTGGATCTTTGGGTAAGAGTATTAATGAGATTAGAGATCAGTTGGCTGCTTTCTATGATTCATCTTTCCCCTCCCCCCACCCCCCCCCCCCCCCCCCCCCCCCCCCCCCCCCCCGAGGAAACAAGGGTTTCTCTAGAAAAGAAGCTGGATGAGTTATTAAAGCTTGAACAAGATTTCTGGAATCAAAGAGCGAAGGTTTTCTGGTTAACTGAGGGTGATTAATTTGAATACCCGATTTTTCCACCAGAGGGCTACTAACAGGGCTGTGCTGAGGTAGCATCTCATCTGCCTCCTTATATTACTGATGAGAAGAACGAGATGTTTTCAGGTACTATCACAAGTGAAGAGGTGTATCGTGCTCTAAAGCAAATGCACCCGGGAAAGGCACCCGGCCCTGATGGAGTTGCACCATGTTTTTATCAGCGTTTTTGGCATATAGTTGGGAATGATGTAACTGAGGCCATAAGGTGCTTCTTGAACTCGGATGAGCTGTTGAGGAAAGTTAATCGTACAAATGTCACCCTTATACCGAAAGTGAAGGAAGTCGAACACATGAACCAACTTCGTCCTATCAGTTTGTGTAATGTTCTTTATAAGTTGGGTTCGAAGGTTCTCTCCAACAGGTTGAAGCCGCTATTGAATGGTCTTGTTTCTCCTTATCAAAATGCGTTCGTGCCTGGACAATTAATTTTGGATAATTCTCTTGCTGCATTTGAGATCTCACACTTTCTGAAAAAGCGAAGAAGAGGACATGTCGGCTATGGGGCTCTCAAGCTTGATATGAGCAAAGCCTATGACAGAGTAGAATGGGTGTTTTTAGAGCATGTTCTAAAACAGCTTGGTTTTAGTCCCACTTGGATAGCTTGGGTTATGCGATGTGTTAGGACGGTATCATACTCCTTTATTGTAAATGGTGATCCAAGAGGCCATATTATACCTACAAGGGGACTCAGGCAAGGAGATTCAATATCCCCATACCTATTCCTATTGTGTGCTGAAGCATTATCCAGAATGCTTCTTCGAACTGAGGAGACTAATTCTTTGCATATATGGGGTTCAAATATGCTCAGGTGCGCCAACAATATCTCATCTCTTCTTCGCTGATGACTCTTTCATCTTTTTCAAGTCAGAACTAGAGGAATGTTATGTGCTTAAGAAGATTTTTGAGTCCTATGAAAGAGCTTCTAGCCAACTCATCAATTATCAAAAAAGCAGCGTGGCTTTTAGCAAAAATGTGAAACGGGACAAACAAGATGATCTTGCTGCAGCTTTGGAGGTGCTGCTGGTTGATAAGCATGACAAATACCTGGGATTACCTACTAAGTTGAGTTATTCCAAGACTGAGGCTTTTAGCTTCCTTACTGAACGGGTCCGGAAAAGAACTCAGGGATAGAGAGAAAAAACCTTGAGCGCTGCTGGCAAGGAATTTATGTTGAAAGTAGTGGTGCAATCCATCCCGACCTATGTAATGAGCTGTTTTGAACTCCCTAAACACCTTTGCTATGAGATGCACCGGCTTATGGCTAGGTTTTGGTGGGGAGACAAGATTAGTGAGAAAAAAATCCATTGGTTGGCTTGGGAGAGATTGTGTGTTCCTAAAACAGAGGGCGGTCTAGGATTTAGAAATATGGTTCATTTCAACCAAGCTTTGCTAGCGAAACAAGGTTGGAGAATTCTTCAGTTACCGGATTCTTTGTTAGCTAGATTGTACAAAGCTCGCTATTTCCCGCGGTGTAACTTCCTGGATGCTGAAGTAATTAATGGGGCCTCTTATGCTTGGCATAGTATCATGCATGGCAAGAATCTATTACGTAAGGGGGTGAGATAGAGGGTTGGCACTGGTGCACATATTTCTGCATGGCGGGATCCGTGGGTTCCACTACCTATTAATTTCAAACCACTTTCTTCTCCAACGTTGGGCTTTCAAGAATTGAGAGTTTGTGACTTACTGATGGAAAACTTTGAGTGGAATATTGCACTTTTGGAAGCTTTATTTACACCTATGGAAGTAGACTAATTGCAAGTATCCCTTTAAGCCTTAGAGGGGCAGATGACAGCTTAAGATGGCACTATGACAAGAAAGGAAATTATGGAGTGAAAAGTGGATACCAAGTGGCCCGCCTTGATGATGGTAGACTTGATAGGGATTCTAGCTCAAATGGGTCTTATGGAATTAATGCCGCATACTGGAAAATAATTTGGGGGGCCAACATCCCACCCAAAGTGCGTGTGTTTATTGGGAGACTACCCAGAGGCATTTTACCTACAAGAAGAGCCCTTTCCCGAAAGGTTAGTCTTCTACATAGCAATTGTCTTTTTTGTAATCATGCATTAGAAGATGGATTACACCTGTTCAAAGATTGTGATGTTACCACATGCTTTTGGATGTGTACCAAATTGGGCTTTTTGGCCAAAAATGTGGCTGTTGCTTGTGTGGAGGATTGGGTGCTGAACGTCATTGACAAATTGGATGGCAATCAACGTTGTGCTTTTTTCATGGCACTCTGGGTCATATGGTCTGAAAGAAATAATGTCTTGTGGAACGGGAGCTTCTTTTGTGCCTCAAATGCAGCTCAATGGGCTAGTAATTTTCTTGAGGAATATCAGCAGCTTCATGTGCATGAAAATACAAAAGGTAGTAGGGAAAAGACCAAATGGCAGAATGTGGGCGTCTGAAGGTGAATGTGGATGGGAGTTACAGGGCTAGTTATGGGGATGGTGAAGTGGAAGTTGTGATACGTGATGAAAATGGTATGTGCATGGCATCCTTGGCTTGGTATTTCCCATATGCGTCATCTGCTTTACATATGGAGGCTGAAGCATGTAGGGCCGGGCTATTATTGGCAATCCATCAGGACATGACCGTTATTGATGTTGAGAGCGATTGCTCCCTTGTTGTTACTGCTCTACAGCGTGATGTGGATGATAGATCTGAAATTGGCCTCATTATAGATGATTGTAAGTCATATTTGACTTCTTTTCACTCATTCCAGGTTAGCCTCATCTTTCGTGAAGCAAACGGTGTGGCCAACAGGTTAGCACACCTTGCTAGTTTTAATTTCATTTCTGATGTATGGTTAGATGAGACTCCTGTTATTATTCAGGATGTTCTCTATGAGGATGTTTGTTCTATTTCTAATGTAGCACGGGGTTCAGGTTTTATGTCCCCCCCCCCGTTGCAAAGTATTTCTTCAATAAATCGATCTGGGATTGAAGCTAGCTAGGCTCAGCTCCAAACCTCTTTCAAAAAAGAAGAAGAAAGACACGGTAGTTCTGAGCAGGTAGACAGGTGTCGGGGCAACAGAGATGTGGCAGGTACAAAATCGTCTTTTCATCCATTACCGGCTAGGCTGGAGCCGACCCTAAGCATAGTAAATAGTATATAGTAAATATGAGAAACTGTTGTAGAAAAACTGAAATAGATGAATTTACTGTGTATTCTCATTGATAATAGGGGCCTCTTTATATAGAGGATTACAATGCATAGAATCTGAATATACAAGGAAAATAATTCTACATTGAATAGGATTCTAAATCCTTCTATTATAACCCTATTACTACTAGGTCAAGTAACTTAGAGTTTGGACCAAACACAAAATAGAGATTTCCTTAAACACTCCCCCTTGTGTTGCCCAAACGTGGTGTTTCTCTCGTTGCCTCGCTAAAAACCTTGCCGAGTAACAAAAACCCAATGAGACAAAAATAACCTCGGTCAAAGGAGAAAAAGAGCACAACACACCCTTCACGTTTCGAGACCATACATGTAGACATCTCCCTCTGATGTCTGCATCTTCCGCAAACGATGCTACCAACGTGTTTCTCAAAAGTGGAATTTAGGCAATGACTTAGTGAGCAAGTCTGCCACACTGTCCTTAGATAAAACCTAGTTCACTTTGATCTTGAGGAGAACCTATTGTCGCTAATTATTCTTGGTGTTGTCGCTTTTGGTGTAACCTTGCTTTATTTGTTCAAAACAAGTAGCATTATTCTAAATGCAGCATTATCTTAAATGCTTATAGGCTCATTGGTGGTAGACTTCAAACCACAATTGTTCGAACATGCGTAATTATGGATCCAATCCATATACATTCACGAACCACTTCATGAAGAGTAATAATCTCTGCATTGTTCGAAGATATAGCGACTATGGTATGTTTTGTAGACCTCTAAGATATCACAGTCTTTACCCATGGTGAACACTTAACCAGTTTGGGAATGACCTTTGTGTGGGCCTGAGAGATACACAGCATCAGCAAAACCTTCCAAAACACTTATGTCGTTTTGGGGTGGGGATAGAAAACACAGGCCAGCATTGGCGGCGTTTCTGGTGTGTGATGGGTCCGAATCCATCATCTCTCTATAGGGATAGAACAAGCCCATATCAATCGTACGTCTCAAGTATCGAAAGATATCTTTTACACCAATCCAATGGCATCGCGTTGGCGCGGATCTATACCTTAGTTAACAAGTTCACAACATATGAGATGTCCGGTCTTGTGCATTGAGCTAAGTATAATAATGCGTCCATTGTACTCAAGCATGACACATTTGCCTCTAGCACATCTTCGTCATCATCCTACGGATGAAGAGGATCCTTTTTAGGATCAAGACTATGGACGATCATGGGGTGCTTAAAGGCTTGACCTTATCAAAACGCCTAAGCATCTCTCAACACGATGCTCAACTTCCAAACTGAGACATAATCGTGTTCTCCCAAAATCCTTCATCTCATACTTGGATTTCAAGTTTTCAGCGGTTTCCCTTAACTCTTGAAAGGCTTCCAATGAAGATCATGTCCAACATGAACTGCGTTAGAATTTGAAACTTGTTATGGAAACGCCCCGGCATATCCCTTCTCAATCAAGTATTCACTTTAGTGAGCGTTTCAATCTTATTGCAAACACGCTCCGTGGTCTAGAGCCACTTGACTTGGGTAAATGAAGTTCACCACGAATCTTCATGTACATTCCGTATCTAGATCCCCATAGAGATACGTAGCGACCACTTTTCTAAGCTGCATGATCAGTTATTCAGAAACTACCAAACTGACAGGGTAGTAGAGTGTAATGACATCCATTACAAGAGAATATGTCTCATCATAGTCGATTCCAGGGCGTTTTGTGAGAAGCCTTGCGCCATAAGGCGAGATTACCATCTCTTTTTCTCATCACGCATTCTAATGAAGACCCATTAGTCAATAGGTTTTATGTTAAGAGGTGTTGGCATCAGTAGCCCGAGAACCTTCCTCTTCGTTAGAGAATCTATCTTAACCTGGATCGCATTTTTCCATTTAGGTAAAATTTCTATACGTTGGTATTCATTCATCAACGGAGCGTGGTTCTATATCATCAGACTCAACAAACTCATACGCAACAAAATGCGTGACTACATCATCAATTATGATGGAGTTTCTATCCCACGTCTCATGCACACTAGTGTAATTTTCATAGAGCTTTATATTCTCAGGAGTAGGTTCTGACATTGAGGCGTCCCCCAACGATAACCATAATCCGAAAGATACTCATGAGACTGATTTTAAGTGTCGATGATTCAAGGATTGGTTTGTGCCAAAGTATCCTTCGAATCCACGGGCCTCCCACACATCCTAGCTGGGGTCATGGCCTGTAACGCCAGAGTGCCACTCTCTTTATGGCGTTGGTGCCTTGCCTACCTCTGTGTAGGGTGGCGCTACGTCCTCTCGTAGAGACATACTTCCTTACAAGCATATTTGCAGCACATGTGTGATCTCATCACTTTAGTAGGGATCGAGATGAGATATAGTAGGGACAGACCATGACAATTCCTGTCATTCCTGCTAAACATTCGTGTTCTTATCTCCCCCTAATGACGGGAAGACTGTATCACCAAAGTGACATCCGCAAATCTAGCGGTAAGGAGATCGCCTTGTAAGGGCATTCAGTGGTAGACGATTGTTGGAATCTCAAATCCAACTGAGTTGCTCATTCGTCTGTAAGGACCTATCATAATGCGCTATGGCCGCACAATTGGCACATAAATGGTTCACTCAAATATGCGTAAGTATAATATACTTGTACCCAGTCACGAGCTGTAATGCAAAGAGACATTGAGTGGCGATAGGTCGTAGACGAATTAGCCTAGCTGCATGCGATATTGCATCACCTCAAGCGGATATAAGGAGATTGGTGCTCATTACCAATGTCTGAATGACCATCGTAGTCGTTTCCGCGAGACCATTTGGGTGTGTACGTAGGAATGTGATGTCCAACATCAATCCCATTACAATAACCATCGAAAGTCTTTGATGTAAACTCTCTAGCATAGTCAAATCCAACTGACTGAATAGGATGATACGGGGAGTGAGCCCGTTGTCATATGATATGTGCTAGGAGTATAGCATAAGCAGCATTTACAAGGTGGACAATGGCACAACAAGTGACCAACGTGTTTGCGTGTTAACCAACATCATGAGATATTTAAACGTCCGCAAGTTGATTGAATTAGTCCACAGAATCCCCACGGATTCTATGTAAGAACAGAAAGAATATTTTCATATCCTTTGCATAGGACAGGTTCAGTCCTAATTTCCCTTAGTAACAGGCTTTGTAGAATGAGCGAGAGGCCTTAGAATCAACCAATGAGGATTTTGGTTGGGCCTGAGCGTCTGTAGCGCTATGAGAAGCAAAATACGTGACTACATCACCCATCATGGTGTTGGAACCATGGAAAGTGGCATTTATGGCGTCTTGGCCATGGGGAGAAGCGTCCATGGCATCATGACCATGGTTGGCGCCATTTATGGCGTTGTCACGAGTGACTTGGGCGGCCCTATGGAGTCCCAAAAAAGCTGTTGAGCCAGATGCTGCGGTGGCTGCTATCTTACTAAGTCTTGGAATCAATTTTCGATTCTTGCTTCTTCTCACTCTGAAGAATGGATGTCCGTGTGAAGTCTTTAGTATACGGAGCATCATATCACAACTAGGATGACCTATCCTTCGTGACAAAACCAATAAGTGTCTAAATCTAAGAGATCTTCTCTCATAACTTTATTGGACTAATAGCCTGAATAGTGACATAGAGTCCACTAAAGAGACACATAAACTTCTCTAAGATGCGCCTTTATTCGTACTCATTAGAGGTATTGCAAAGGAACACATTTCCGTTCTCTATATGGGTTTTCTCATGGAATCCTTTGGCTATTCATAGGTGCGATTTGCCTTAAGAGCGTAAAGAGTTTCTGTGACAGTAATCAAGGTGCCACTTGGTAAGGAAACTTAGGCTATTCCATGTCCTTAAATTAATACTGATGGCCCAGCCATCGTAGTCACAAATTCATATGCTCAGAAAAATGGAGTCATAATGAAAAGAACTCGAAATTTTATTCATAAGCCAATGGAGTTACATCATTGTCTCTTTGACCAAAGAAAACCTAATCCAAAATGCTAGCTAATGCAAAACAATGGTAGTCGTCTAACTTCTTTCGGTAATTCCAAAATAAATGTGACCAGGTGAGTAGAGAGATGTAGGTGGAGCAATGCTCGCTTAAGTACCACTAATCTCAGAACCTTCCTAGACATCACACTTATTTTGGTTGAGCCTACTTTGAAGAATGGCTTAAACCATTGCCATTTACTGCAAAAATATATTTGAATCGCCTATTACATCTCTTGGAAAAATAAAAACTTAAACAGAATTGGCGTTCTATTGATCCCAGGCTAATTTGTAGTCTTTAGCCCTTCACTCTAGATCATCTGCTTGATCTTCTTATGCCACATAGTGAGCTTCTCTTGCTTCATATAATGTTTTGTAGGCGGTGACAATTTCTTCACGAGCTCTACAAATGTGTGCCCAATAGCCGGATATTCCACATCGAGAACATTCATCTCTTTGCTCAGACTCCACTGATTGAGGCGCTTTGAAAGCGTCATTTCAATGGCTCTTAGTGTTGGTGGCGCCACCAACATGGCCAGAGGTGTTGCCCCTCTCTTTTCCACGTTGACCTCTTTGGTTCCGTGTTCGCTTATTTTGGCCGTTACCTTCCCAAGTAGAGCGATTATATGAACCAGAACGTCCATAAGTATCCCTAAGATTAGGGTTTCGCTCTTGGCGCCCTCTCTTAGGAGCGCGATTATAATTTGATTCTGAAATATGCTCTGTTTCAACGGATCTCGAATTATAGTTCTTCACAAGGATGTTGTCATGCTTTTAAGGGATATTCATAGCTCTAATAAGCTCATGAAACCTTATGATCCTTCTTGCAGTATCATCGATTCGATAGTTCTTTGCAACTATCAAAGCAAAGACGGGGAACGTAGAGAGAGTCTTCTCAATCAACATCGCATCTGTGATCTCTTGACCACAGAATTTCATTAAGGATTTAATGCGAAGTACTTCCGAGTTCTAATCAAGAACTGACTTGAAATCATATAAGCGGAAGCTATGTCATCTCACTTCTAGGTTAGGAAGCAGGGAGTCACAGACGTTGCCAAATCTTTATTCGAGTGAGACCCACAGCCTTCTGGGGTCTTCTTCATTCATACACTTGTACTGGAACGAATTATCCATATGACGAGTCATTAGGATGATGACTTTCGCCTTATTTGCCTCTAAGGCTACTCTGTTTGCTTCCAAAGCTTGAGTTTGTTTAACAGTTAGCACGTCCTGGCTAGGCTCGAGAATCGTATCCAAGATTCCATCGGCCTTGATATGCTGGCGAACATCTCGAATCCACTTGTGATATCCAAAGCCAGTTGTTCCCAATGGAGCGAAGTCCAGTTTGTTCAGGTTACTCATCCTGAAAGAGAACAAGGAAAAATGGTTAGTTTCGGAGTAGAAAAAGCTACCACGAAAACAACAGAAATTTCTGAGCGTAGTCGCTTCCAAGAAATTTAGGGATTTTTGAGCGTAATCGCTTCCAAGAAATCCGATTCCAAGAGAAATTGGATTAGATCGAAACAATGATGTGCTTGTGGTCGATCATAACATCTCAACAAACTTTAGAAGTGAGATGACATAGCCTTTCTTTTCCACCCCCCCCCCCCTTTTTTTTTTTTTTTTCTTCTGGGCCGCAGGGCCTGCTTCCCCTTTTTTCTTCTTTTCTTCTTTTCTTATTCTGGATCGCGGGGCCTGCTTCCCTTTTTTTTTTCTTTTCTTCCTCTTCTCCTTCTACCGCACGTGGGCATTGCTCCCTCTATTTTTTTCTTTCTTTCTTCTCTTCTGGACCCACGTCCAACTTCTTCCCTCCTTTTTTTTTCTTTCTTTTCTGACAGTGGGCCCGTGCTCCCTTTTTTTTTCTTTTCTCTTTCTTCCTTTGACCGAGACGCATTCTTCTTCTTCCTTTGTGGGCTGCTCCTTTCTTTTTCTTTCTACTGGGCTCGACTGGCTGGGCTGAAGGAAGGCAGCAATTAATCCTAGCGGTTTAGGGTGCAGGTGCTTCATGCAGGCGGTTCGAGTATTTCTAGGCCGGTTCCGGTGATTATTTTTCCGGTTCCCGGAGACTGAGGACGAGATGCATCTTCTGACAAAAGGTGGCAGTGAAGGGTCGACGGAAAAATGGTGAACCAGGCAGGAGATCTTCGGATTCTTCTTGGGAGGCCAGTTTGGTCACTTCCGACGGTTGGTTCAGGTCTATTCTGGCAGGTTCTGGGGGCAACGCCGCCGGTTTTGGGCTCCTGGAGGTGAGAACTTTAAGGTGTGAGGTGGAGGAAGAAAAGGCTTCAAGGTTTTGTATTCGGATTCAAGGTTTTTAGCTTCTTGAATCAAGATTTGGCTATTTGTTTCAGGGTTAGGGCTTCGTGCTGATAACATGTTGTAGAGAAACTGAAATTGGGAGGAATTTGCTGTGTATTCTTATTGATAATATGGGCCTCTTTATATATAGGATTACAATGCATAGAATCTAAATATACAAGGAAAATAATTCTACATTGAATAGGATTCTAAATCCTTCTATTATAACCCTATTACCACTAAGTCAAGTAACCTAGAGGTTGGGCCAAACACAAAATAGAGATTTCCTTAAACAGGAACTAAATATAGGATTGAATGATTGATAAAAATTTTTACAATCATCTCGAAACCTTCGTACTCGGCCACTTAGTATTGCAAATAGCGATGCTTATAGGACACAAATTTCGATGTACTTGCATGGATGAATTCGAGTTATTTATGCTGCAACAAAATTCCTCTAGATATCATAGCTTATAATCTCTACCGTACTTATTGTTGTATTGTTCTAATACACACCAGCAGCGAAGAACTTGCAATTTGCTCATACAGTTATCGAACAATGTTAATAAATTTTTTATTAAGGGGCAATAAAAGTTTTATTGGCCCTCAATAAAACAAAAATAATCATTTTAATGAAGAAGAAAACACAAGTTAATTATTACTCACCCTCAATAAATGTTTATTAAGGATCAGTAAACTTTTATTGGGGTCAATAAACCTCCCCTAATACATTCTAAAACTTTTATAAGATATCTGATGATCTCTCCATATACCTCCGACGATGAGCGAACTTTGGCGAGGTTCCGGCAAACTCTCTGTCTACAAACTTTTATTGGCTTTAATTGGGGGCAATAAAACTTTTATTGGTTTTTGTTGGGGGGGCAATAAAAATTCTATTAGTTTTTATTGAGGGGTAAAACTTTTATTAACTTTTATTCTGGCAATAACAGCCTTTATAGAGGTTAATAAACCTCCTTCATCTCCAATGACTTTTCCATGGACTTCCAGCGACCTCTTCGGTGAACTCCAGCGATGGTCTGGCAAGGTGCAACGACCTTCGGCAAAGGACTTGCAAAGTCCGGTGAATTTCAGGCAAAGTCCGGTGAGGTTACGACAAACTTTCTGGTGACCCTATTCATTTTCTATCCCACTATATCTTTATGTGAGAAAGGGAAAGAGGGCAAAATACCCCAAAAAATAAACAATAAAAAAAGCTTAATTGGGTATTAGGGAACAAAATCAATTATCATATGAGTAATGGAGAAATCCATAAGTTTGGTGGAGGAAGGGAGAATAATTTTCCTAAAATTAGGATATTTTGACAATCTCCCTTATCAAAATCCATTTGAGATTGATAGGGTTTTGTGTGTGAATATGCTTGTATTGTAGCACCCTTTTTCATAGCTTTATACCAACTGACTTTAGGTCTTTGAACCCAGAAAGAAGTTGGACGTACATGGCTCCAGAATAGACAAAAAGAAAATTAAGCTGGAAGAAAAGAAGAGAAAAATACAAGAGAGGGGTGGTGACCCATAGTAGTAGTCTTTGGTTTTATCGTCGTGCAAACTCGGAAGCAAGACCCAATTTATACTCCATACTCCATATTGTACGCAATCCAGAAAATTCAAAAGGTCGCTCTTCCATATGGAGCACTACCCTACACACTACACTGACTCGGCCTCTCTCAATTACACACGCAAGACATAGCAGCTAGCTTTGATTCTCTGTCCATTTATAGTTGATTAATAAATTTGTCGAAAAAATAATAAACAGAACCATTTTTTTATGACATAATAAACAGAACATTACAATGTACAATGTACAAGATATTGTTAGTGATGCAAAGTGGGTATTGTGAAGGTTTGGGTGTTGGGTTGGGGATGCGGTTGAGCTATGACACCATGACCAAACAGATCATGCCCCCTTAGATCAAAATGTAATGGTTTCCATTTTTTGGGATGGAAAATAGGTTTTTGTTTTTGGGGAATGCTTGTACAGAAAAAACAGGATGGTATAAAAAAGAGAATCATATACCCATTTCACTTGTCCAATGTAATAAAACCACACGACTGCTAGACGGAATCAAGAAGCAATGGTCTATTGTATCAATTCTTGTTCTATTTATTTTAGTTTTGGAAAATTTTGATGAAGAATTTGTTACTTTTCGGGTTGAAAAACTGAGTGATCTGCTGTTCATGCTGATGCCTGAGCGTCAAAGATCACTTCTTCCCTTAACAATGAAACGGTCTTTTCTACTAGAAATTGGTTAGTGAAAATTTTGAAGTAATCAAATCAATATTTAGTTTGCTGTGTCAAACGCTTGAGTAGTTTGAATTGACAAGAATGTTTGGATGAAAAATGTAGCAGTATGTGAGAAACAGAAATGAACCGAAGAGAACGGTACCCATCTCCAACACTTGTTCCTTGTTTTCTTACTCGTTTTGACACTTCAATCCAGCTGAATTGAATAGATTTAGGGCTGCCACTAGTCAAAGCTACTGGAAATCCTGAGTTGGCCACTTGGATTCTTGAATAGGTTGATGATATTCTTTTTCTCATGTACCGATTGAGGCCTTGAAATTAAAAATGCTCGATACAGGTACCATCTCTTAAAGGATCCAAAGTGTTGTAGTATAAATGTATAAATACCGTATATGTCTATATCATGTAATAAAATACGTAAAAGTATTTAGATAGGTACTTGAGTGTATAATCATAGGTACTTCAGTGTATGAAGACTTATGTAAACATGCTTTACCAAAGGGCAACAAGCATGGCAGAAAATCATCATCAAGATGGTTATCATTTTGATTTTCTCTTTGAGCTTTCACACTTCAAATGTATTCCTATAAATACCCCTTTGTATGAGATGAATAAACACATTTTGAAATCTCCATTCTCTCTGAAATATTACTCTCCCTTTCTGTTTATCAATTCCTCTTGTTCTTAAGCACGTTATCAGCACGAAGTTGCTCTAGAAATAGAATCAAAAATTGACTAAAGAAGAGTTCATCATCGATCGAAGTTATTTTTCCAAACCTACAAAAAATCCCCAAACCCTAGCTCAGATCAAAGCCCTTGATTCCAGGAGCCCGGAACCGGTCTCAGAATCACCGGAACCGACCGGAAACAGCCTGAACCGGCCGCCGGAAGCAGAAAAACCGAATCGGACCGCTGCCGGACCGCTGCCGAGGGCCTGCCGAGGTGCTGCAGAGAGCTACGCAGCAGCTGCCGAGGCCCTGCTCAGCAGCTGTCGAGAAGCTGCCGAGGACCCTGCGCAGCAGCTGCCGAGCAGTTGCTGAGACGCTGCGCAGCAGCTGCCGAGCAGCTGCCGAGCCATCTGCCGAGCAGCTATCGACACATCTGTCGACAGATTTGCGCGGCGATTTTCCGACAACTTTTCCAGCGACCTTTTTGACACTTTTCCGGCTACTTTTCGGACGATTTTTCTCGACTTTTTCCAACGATCACCTCCGATAATTTTTCCGGTCAAAAATTTCCGGCAACACTATTCCAAGGTATTCTTTACTAAAAGTTCCCGTTTTTGAGTTTTTATTTCTTTTCTCTCCTTTTTCCTTTTTCTCGAGAACTTACAATCAAAAGCGGAATTATAGAAATTCACGTCAAACGAACTAAGAGCGTTCGTAATCAATGAACTAAGAGTGTTCACAATGTTTCTTGGAAATTGATTTCTTGGTAGCATAGCTCGGAAATCTTATTATTTTTCGTGGAAGTTTTAACTCCGAAACTAATATTTTCTTCTTATCTTCAAGGATGTCAAATGAACCTTGTCACGCCCCGAATTTTAGAATAACAATTCAAAATCCGAAACATGAAAATACTACAAACTCAAAATCATCATCCTGAAAATTTTTCGTTCTTAACATACTCACCACACGAAATAAAATTAAACCGAATTTAGGCTCGGTTAATTATTACAACTCAAATCCAAAATGTAATGTAAAGCTCTAAATGAGCATACACACACCTCACAACTAATTAATAACAAAACTGCTGAAACACCTAAACAGCTCGGTCACCTCCCTGGTTATCCTGACCTGCAGGAATATCCGCTACACCATTGAATAGTGTACCGGGATTGCAACAACACAAAACCCGGTAAGCTTATGAAAGCTTGTATGAGCAAAAGAATGAACTGTTACTTACTTTAATCTCATTTATTTCCACACACAGTAACACTCAATTATTTCCACATATGCAATTAATAAACAATCTCAATCAACACCAATTCAATATATCATGACAACCCCACTCACAACTTTTCCCACAACTCTCATCATCGTATTTATAAAAATACGGTACTTGACAGACTAGAGCTCTAACTGAATCGTAGCCCGTCACCTGGCCTAGGTTATGGCATCCGACATATTTATTAATTATTGTATTTCATCAATATGTATACCTATATACATATTTAGAACGTCCAATAATTCCACATACTCAACCAATCGTATCCCATCATCCACACTAGGATTAGAGCGTCCGATTACCCACACCAGTCATTACGTCGACCCTAAACCCATAAATGAACCCAACATATAATATCACATACTGAAATCAACCCAACCAAGATACATCATATTATTATGGAATTACACAATTGTAATATAATCAACTCAATCATATCATCAATCAAACAATCCACTCATCAATATATATTTTCCACGTAAATATATATATACGTAATCATCCACTCAGGAATGACCACTAATACCATCTATAGTTCACACAAGAAAATTATGAAATTCATTTATATAGTTAAAATTCATTTTACTTACCTATGGACCGTGGTGATTCAAGTTCATGAAATTTTAAAAAAAATATTTAATCCGCAAATATTTTCACACAATTACCAAAAATAAATAAATTAAAATGTTCGGTTCGTAATATGAACCACGTGAGTTTTACTCACCTCGAAACTCCCGCTGCGTCTTCAATATAATTATAAATTATAATTTATAATTAACGCCGAATAGCCCACGCAATTAAAATCCGTCAATCACCTAATCAAATGTGATTCGAATTTAGCTAACAAATTCAACTCATAATTTAACCACTAATTAACGGTCAGATTCTAATTTACATTAAAAATCCGACGAGCGGTTTCTCACGAATCGCTCCCCTAATTACCGTTTTTCACATATACGAAGATCCAACGGTCGGATCTTCGCCCATGACCACACAAAGCCTCTGGGACAGTCATATGATCATCATAACAATTTACAAGTTCATCTGACGGTCATAATTTCACAGATCACAAATCTAACGATCGAAATCGATCGAAATCACAAAATTCATAACTAATTCATACGATATCCGAAAAATGCGTATAATACGCCGAAATGATCGTATCGAAACATAGAATCATAAAATGGACAGAAACCAAATTTTAGACCTCCGGCGGTGGCCGGAAAAGGCCGCCGGAGTTAGGGACAGAGCTTGTCCCCTTCGTTTCATCATTCTGAGCAACTTTCATAACTAGCACAAGACCTAAAAATGAACGGAAGGCGTCGAAATTACCGATTTACAGTCAGTGGCCGGAAAAAATGCAGAAACCGATGAGCTTGAAAACCGACGTGAAAACTGCAACCTCAGGCCCCGATCCCTTCTGGAAACTTGTTCAGAACTTCCTTGCGAACTCAACAAGCTTGGAATCACAAGAAACGATCGTGTATAGCTCGAGATATCTTGATCGAAAGTTTTGGTATTTCGATCCGTTCGGGTCGAGCTCCGACGAACGTGAAAACGTTCGACCCAGTTCCGGTCCTTCTTGGTACTTGTAGAGGAAGTTGAGGCGAGCTCAATGAGACAAGAATCAAGTGAAATGATGGAGTGTAGCTCGAGATATCGTCATCGAACCGAAAATGGCCGTTTTCTGTTCGGGCTGTGCCGCCGCCGCCACGGGCCGCGCCGCCTTGTGAAACTGCCTCCGGGAGCTAGAGCAGCTCGAGACGAACGCCTGGGACTTGGTTTGAGGTCGAGAGGTGGTCTGTGGAGGGAGAACAATTAAGGAGAAAATTTCCTCCCCTTTCGGCCGACTGCGTCTGTGAGAGAGAGAGAGAGAAACCAGCTTTTTCCAGAAACAGGAAGAAGAAGAAGAAAGAAGAAGAAAAAGAAAAAAAAGGAACCGGTAGGGAAAAATTTAGGGTTTCCAAAAATTTTTCTATATATACATGTTTCGGAAAACTTCGAAATTCGATAACTAATTCAGAAAAAATCCGATCTTCATGTTCCGCACTTGTACGGACTCGTATCGACGAGCTCTACAACTTTCATGAAGGAAGTTTCTCCAAATTTCGTACGTAGAAAAAGTCGATTTCTCAAACCGAGTATTTCGAGCTTTTCGTTAAAATAAACGTTTCGAAACTTCGATAATTGTAAAAATGAATGATTATCGAACATAAATCGTGAAATTGCATAATAATCATTCGATACAATCACTCGAATTTAAAATGGAAATTGCGGTTATTACAATCTACCCCCCTTAAAGGAATTTCGTCCCGAAATTCTAGTACCCAATTCCCCAAAAAGCTGTGGATACCTCGTCCTCATGTCAGATTCTAACTCCCATGATGCATCACCCTCATCATGATGACTCCACAACACCTTCACGAGATCAACCTCTTTCCTACGAAGTTTCTTTGTAGACCTATCCAAGATACGAACAGGTTCAACCACAAACGTCACATCCGGGTTCACTTCAATCGTACCGTGGTTAATCACGTGAGACTCATCTCGAACATACTTCCTGAGCAGAGACACATGGAAGACGTTGTGTACACCCGACATGCTAACAGGTAAAGCAAGACGATATGCCAAGTTACCAACCCTTTCTAGAATCTCAAAGGGTCCAACATACCTCGGTGCGAGTTTCCCCTTCTTGCCAAATCTCACCACACCTTTCATAGGTGAGACTTTCAAGAACACATGATCACCTGTCTCAAACTCCAACGGTCTCCTCTTCAAGTCAGCATAACTCTTCTGTCTACTCTGAGCGGTTCGGATTCTGTCCCGAATAGTAGTGACCTTCTCTGTAGTCTCCTGTACAATCTCAGGTCCGATGAGCCCTTTATCCCCTGCTTCTGCCCAACAGATAGGAGTTCTACATGGCCTACCATAAAGAGCCTCATGTGGAGCCATACCGATACTAGAGTGATAGCTGTTGTTGTAGGCAAACTCTACCAATGGCAGATGATCTGCCCAACTACCCTTAAAATCCAGAACACAAGCTCTGAGCATGTCCTCCATCACCTGATTCACTCTCTCGGTCTGTCCATCTGTTTGTGGGTGAAATGCAGTGCTCATAGCAAGAGACGTACCAAATGCCTTATGGAACCTATGCCAGAATTCTGAAGTGAAACGAGCATCACGATCAGATACAATCGTCACAGGCACTCCATGAAGCCTCACTATCTCGTTCACATATAACTTACACAATGCATCACCTGAGTACGTTTTTGCCACCGGAAGGAAGTGTGCCGATTTAGTCAACCAGTCAACAATCACCCAAATCGAGTCATAACTTTGCCTGGATCTGGGCAATCCAGTCACAAAGTCCATAGAGATGTCTTCCCATTTCCAAACAGGAATCGATAAGGGGTTCAGCATTCCTGCTGGTCTCTGATGCTCTGCCTTCACCTGTTGACAGGTAAGACACTTCGACACGTGTTCCGCAACATCCCTCTTCATACCATACCACCAAAACTGCCTTCGTAGATCCATATACATTTTAGTACCTCCTGGATGTATAGTATATCGAGACCTATGTGCTTCTCGCATGATCTCCTCCCTGAGGTTATCAACACTCGGTACATACAATCTCCCTCGAAATCTCAACCCTCCATCAGCCCCAATCATCCACTCAGAAGGACCCTCCACATCCGGGCCAGCAGTCATCTCAGCAATCCTCGCCTGAGCAAACTCATCAAGTGTCTGACCCTGAATGATCCTGGAGATCAAGGTGGGCTGTAAGGTGATACTACCAAGAAAGATTCCCTGTCCTGCTCCTGCGGGCATAAGGTCGAACTCAGATGCAGCTTCTAACATGCGCCACTCTCGCACCATAATCGATGCCATGATTACCCGCGGTTTCCTACTCAAAGCATCCGCCACCACATTCGCCTTTCCGGGATGATACTCCAAGGTGAAATCATAGTCCTTAATGAGCTCCATCCATCTCCTCTGCCTCATGTTCAATTCCTTCTGGGAGAATAGATACTTCAAACTCTTGTGATCAGAAAAGAGTTCAAATTTCTCACCATAAAGATAGTGCCTCCAAATCTTCAAGGCAAACACCACAGCTGCTAGCTCTAGATCATGAGTAGGGTAATTCCGCTCATGTACCTTCAACTGTCTAGAACCATAAGCAACAACACTACCATTCTGTATCAACACACACCTCAAACCCTGATGAGATACATCGCTGTAAATGACTAATCCACCACCACTAATAGGAATAGTCAACACCGGAGCTGTAGTCAATCTAGTCTTCAGCTCTATGAAAGCCTTCTCACACTTGTCCGACCATACGAACTGAGTGTCTTTCCTGGTCAATTTGGTCAAAGCCGAAGCAATACCAGAAAACCCTTCAATGAAGCACCTGTAATAATCGGCCAATCCAAGGAAGCTACGAATTTCTGTAACCGTAGTAGGGCGACTCCAACTCATCACTGCTTCAACCTTCGAAGGATCCACAGAAACTCCATCCTTCGAGACCACATGACCAAGGAACTTGACTTCACTCTGCCAGAAGTCGCACTTCTCGAACTTGGCAAATAGTTTATGCTCTCTCAATGTCTGCAGTACTATTCGCAGATGCCTCTCATGCTCAGCTGACGACCTTGAATAAATCAAGATGTCGTCAATGAACACTACCACAAACTGATCCAAGTAAGGACTGAACGTACGGTTCATCAAGTCCATAAATGCTGCGGGGGCATTCGTGAGACCAAAAGGCATGACAAGAAACTCAAAATGTCCATACCTGGTCCTGAACGCCGTCTTTGGAATATCTTCCTCCTTCACCCTCAACTGGTGATATCCAGACCTCAAGTCAATCTTCGAGAATACAGTAGCTTCTCTAAGTTGATCGAACAAGTCATCAATCCTAGGTAAAGGGTACCTATTCTTGATGGTCACCTTGTTCAACTGTCGATAATCCACACATAGACGAAGTGAACTATCCTTCTTCTTCACAAACAACACTGGTGCGCCCCAAGGAGACACACTTGCCTGAATGAACCCTTGTGCAAGTAAGCCCTCAATCTGAACCTTCAACTCCTGAAGTTCAGCTGGAGGCATGCGATAGGGTGCTGGAGGCATGCGATAGGGTGCTTTCGACACTGGTGAAGTACCCGGTATCACATCAATGGAGAAGTCCATTACCCTTTTCGGAGGTAACCCAGGGATCTCCTGAAACACATCTTCATACTCTGAAACTACAGGAATCCCTGTAATCTTTGAAGTACTACTCCCTGATTCAATATGGGCCAAAATCTCTATCCTCATGGTGATGTCAGACTTCAGACAACGGTAATGAAACACCGGTTGTCCCGGAACATGGAAGGACACAATCATCCTAAAGCAATCAATAACAGCATGGTTCGGGCTCAACCAATCCATACCCAAAATCACATCATACGTGTGATCCGGAATCACAATCAAAGATGCAGAGAACTCTCTGCCACCAATCCCAATAGGGCAATCATCACAAAGCATGCTAAGCTCAAGAGACACACCGAGAGGTGATGTAACACACAATGATCTAGTCAGAGGCATAGCAATCAAACCCAAAACATCCATAACCGAACTAGATATGAAAGAGTGTGAGGCTCCCGTATCAAACAGTACTCTAGCAAGAAAGTGATAAACAGATAAGGTACCTTCCACTCCCGTGCCTGCCTGACCGATGGCAAAGACCCTAGCATGAGCAGGTGGTAACTGCCTCTGCTGGTTACCCTGCACTCTACCCTGAATCTGAGGACACTCCCTAACCTGATACCCTGCATGTCCACAGCTGTAGCATAACCTACCCCGTGGCTTCGTGCACGCACGAGAGATGTGGCCCTGCTCGCCACAGTTAAAGCACTTCACTGGAGCTGCTGGTGCTATCTGCCTGATAGGCATAGCCTGAACAGGAGGAGCTACTGCTGCCCTAGCTGGAGCCTGATGCTGAAACTGAGTTCTCTGTCTCTTCCAGAACCCACCCCTGAAGTCTCTAGCTCTACTGCTCCCTGCTATGGCCCTTCCCTTGCCCTGGAAGTCTCTCTCAGCAGACTCCTTCTCTCTACGAATCAGGTTCTGCTGCTCAATGATCTGTGCCTTAGCCAAGATCTCTCTCTTGGTTTTCAGCTCCAAGATGGCTACATCACGCTCAATCGAAGGACTCAACCCTCTCTGAAACTTCTTGGCCAAGTCCTCATCCTCCATCTGCCTCACATACTTGTACAGTCTGGAGAACTCCGCATCATACTCAATGACGGTCATCTTCCCCTATACAAGTGCAAGGAACTCTCGCTCCAACCTCTCCTTCACTGCTGGTGGAAAGTACTTCTCCCTGAACAGCCTCTCAAAGCCGTCCCATGTCAAGGTAGACACCTCAATGCTCCTCTGAGTGACGTTCCACCACACCCTAGCCTCATCCTTCAGCATGAAAGCGGCTAGCTTCCTCTTATCTGTCTCAGTGCAATCAAGCAGATCGAAATAAGTCTGCAAATCCTCTATCCAACGATCCGCCACCATATAATCAGTGCCTCCTCCAAACTTGGTTGCTCCCAAGCGAGTAATTTCCCTTGCTAGCATCAGCAAGCGAGCAGGATTATCAACCACAGCCACATGAGGAATAGGCTGATCCTCATAAGGTGCATCTTCCTCCGACTCGAATACTTCTTCGACTGGAGGGGCCCTACCCCTTCCTCGGCCTCTACCCCTGCCACGAGGTCTACCTCTACCCCGACCTCTGGCCTCGTTTCCCTCAATCTCCATTACCTAATAAGCATGATATACTTGGTTAATACACGCATAACACTTAAACAAAACATAAGTCAAATGCAAGTCCATATTAACCAAGTACTGATCATACATAACGATGCTTAAATTTCCTAAAAGTACTAACGTTCCTAGCCAACCTAACGCACTCACATACCCAATGACATTGTCAATACCGAAGAGCACACGATGGGGATCCGCTGCAGACGGGCCATCACTCGGTAAGTATGGACATATCACCAAATATGTACCTTACGCTCTGATACCAAACTGTCACGCCCCGAATTTTAGAATAACAATTCAAAATCCGAAACATGAAAATACTACAAACTCAAAATCATCATCCTAAAAATTTTTCGTTCTTAACATACTCACCACACGAAATAAAATTAAACCGAATTTAGGCTCGGTTAATTATTACAACTCAAATCCAAAATGTAATGTAAAGCTCTAAATGAGCATACACACACCTCACAACTAATTAATAACAAAACTGCTGAAACACCTAAACAGCTCGGTCACCTCCCTGGTTATCCTGACCTGCAGGAATATCCGCTACACCATTGAATAGTGTACCGGGATTACAACAACACAAAACCCGGTAAGCTTATGAAAGCTTGTATGAGCAAAAGAATGAACTGTTACTTAATTTAATCTCATTTATTTCCACACACAGTAACACTCAATTATTTCCACATATGCAATTAATAAACAATCTCAATCAACACCAATTCAATATATCATGACAACCCCACTCACAACTTTTCCCACAACTCTCATCATCGTATTTATAAAAATACGGTACTTGACAGACTAGAGCTCTAACTGAATCGTAGCCCGTCACCTGGCCTAGGTTATGGCATCCGACATATTTATTAATTATTGTATTTCATCAATATGTATACCTATATACATATTTAGAACGTCCAATAATTCCACATACTCAACCAATCGTATCCCATCATCCACACTAGGATTAGAGCGTCCGATTACCCACACCAGTCATTACGTCGACCCTAAACCCATAAATGAACCCAACATATAATATCACATACTGAAATCAACCCAACCAAGATACATCATATTATTATGGAATTACACAATTGTAATATAATCAACTCAATCATATCATCAATCAAACAATCCACTCATCAATATATATTTTCCACGTAAATATATATATACGTAATCATCCACTCAGGAATGACCACTAATATCATCTATAATTCACACAAGAAAATTATGAAATTCATTTGTATAGTTAAAATTCATTTTACTTACCTATGGACCGTGGTGATTCAAGTCCATGAAATTTTAAAACAAATATTTAATCCGCAAATATTTTTCACACAATTACCAAAAATAAATAAATTAAAATGCTCGGTTCGTAATATGAACCACGTGAGTTTTACTCACCTCGAAACTCCCGTTGCGTCTTCAATATAATTATAAATTATAATTTATAATTAACGCCGAATAGCCCACGCAATTAAAATCCGTCAATCACCTAATCAAATGTGATTCGAATTTAGCCAACAAATTCAACTCATAATTTAACCACTAATTAACGGTCAGATTCTAATTTACATTAAAAATCCGACGAGCGGTTTCTCACGAATCGCTCCCCTAATTACCGTTTTTCACATATACGAAGATCCAACGGGCGGATCTTCGCCCATGACCACACAAAGCCTCTGGGACAGTCATATGATCATCATAACAATTTACAAGTTCATCTGACGGTCATAATTTCACAAATCACAAATCTAACGATCGAAATCGATCGAAATCACAAAATTCATAACTAATTCATACGATATCCGAAAAATACGTATAATACGCCGAAATGATCGTATCGAAACATAGAATCATAAAACGGATAGAAACCAAATTTTAGACCACCGGAGGTGGCCGGAAAAGGCCGTCGGAGTTAGGGACAGAGCCGCCATCGACCACCACGAATGGTGTCGGGGCTGAGCTTTTCCCCTTCGTTTCATCATTCTGAGCAACTTTCATAACTAGCACAAGACCTAAAAATGACGGGAAGGCATCGAAATTACCGATTTACAGTCGGCGGCCGGAAAAAATGCAGAAACCGGTGAGCTTGAAAACCGACGTGAAAACTGCAACCTCAGGCCCCGATCCCTTCTGGAAACTTGTTCAGAACTTCCTTGTGAACTCAACAAGCTTGGAATCACAAGAAACGATCGTGTATAGCTCGAGATATCTTGATCGAAAGTTTTGGTATTTCGATCCGTTCGGGTCGAGCTCCGACGAACGTGAAAACGTTCAACCCAGTTCCGGTCCTTCTTGGTGCTTGTAGAGGAAGTTGAGGCGAGCTCAATGAGACAAGAATCAAGTGAAATGATGGAGTGTAGCTCGAGATATCGAGATCGAACCGAAAATGGCCGTTTTCGGTTCGGGCTGTGCCGCCGCCTCCACGGGCCGCGCCGCCTTGTGAAACTACCTCCGGGAGCTAGAACAGCTCGAGACGAACGCCTGGGACTTGGTTTGAGGTCGAGAGGTGGTCTGTGGAGGGAGAACAATTAAGGAGAAAATTTCCTCCCCTTTCGGCCGACTGCGTATGTGAGAGAGAGAGAGAGAAACCAGCTTTTTCCAGAAACAGGAAGAAGAAGAAGAAAGAAGAAGAAAAAGAAAAAAAAGGAACCGGTATGGAAAAATTTAGGGTTTCCAAAAATTTTTCTATATATACATGTTTCGGAAAACTTCGAAATTCGATAACTAATTCAGAAAAAATCCGATCTTCGTGTTCCGCACGTGTACGGACTCGTATCGACGAGCTCTACAACTTTCATGAAGGAAGTTTCTCCAAATTTCGTACGTAGAAAAAGTCGATTTCTCAAACCTAGTATTTCGAGCTTTTCGTTAAAATAAACGTTTCGAAACTTCGATAATTGTAAAAACGAATGATTATCAAACATAAATCGTGAAATTGCATAATAATCATTCGATACAATCACTCGAATTTAAAATAGAAATTGCGGTTATTACAAACCTAGACTCGATTTTCAAATCCTTGACTCAACAGGTTCGGATTACCATAGCTGGAAAACCGACGTTGAGAACCATCTCACATCAAAGGGGATATTGCCCATCATCCATGAACCAAACCCGGCCCTTGTGTTCCCTCGAACACCCAAGAGGCATGCACAAGCAATCATCTTGATGCGACGCCATATGGAAAAAGCACTCAGACTAGAGTACATGTCCATCAAAGATGCAAAGGATTTATGGGAGGCGCTACAAGAGCGCTTTAACAATATCCAAGATTCACTCCTCCCTGACTTGAAGGTTCAGTGGAATGATGTACGCTTCTCAGACTTCAAGTCTATTGCTGAGTACAATTCAGAAGCTCTTCGTCTCAAGTCCATGTTGAGGTTCTGCCAAAAACCCCTCACAGAAGAAGAGCTAATTGAGAAAACTCTCTCCACCTTCCCCGTTGCAGCAATTTTGCTATCAAAGCAGTATCGCACTGAAGTAAATGCTGGACGAATTACGAGGTTCAATGAACTCATAAATATTTTGTCGGTAGCCAAAAAGCACCACAACATTCTCGTAAAGAATTATAATTCAAGACCCATTAGAACCAAGAGCGTTCGTGAGGTAAATTATGATGCACCCAAGAGAGGGCACAAGGAGCGGTACCCCAGCAATAGGGGACATGTGTACCCTAATAATAGGGGACATGAAGGACGAACAGGTCCATATAACCACCCCAATAGAGAAGGAAACCGCAACTTTAGAGCGGGCACACGTGATGGCAACTCCACACGTGGAAGAGGGAGATATGGCAACACCGGCCGTGGAAATAGTACCATGAGCCGTGGAGGTCGCACCATGCGTCGTGGTAGTAGCAGTAACCCTCCTAGGGGATATCCACAACGTGCACAACCTGCACAATCTGCACAACCTGCACAACCTGCACAATCTGCACAACATGCACAACCTGCACCTCAAATGAAGGGAGGGAACCACAATGACATGTGTCATAGATGTGGATCAATTGAGCATTGGTTTAAACAATGTCATGCAAGTACCCAATTAGCTGCACGCTACAAGGAGTACAGGGAAGCAAGAGAGCAAGAAGCTAACCTTGCCGAAGATGAAAATAGTGAAGATGTCAATCTCACTGTTGAGGACTTCAAAGCTGTAGATGAAGAGCACGAGGATGCCACAGACTTTGATTAGAATAATCCTCTTTCTATTTTCCAAGAATGGCAAATGTGCCTTAGTCAATAAATAACAATTGTATTCAACTCCTTCTTATGTGGCGTACCCAATGAAGTATGATGTCTAGGAAAGCAATTGAGATCGGGGTATTTAAGCGAGCCTCGCTCCACCAACATCTCTCTACTTTCCTGGTCATATTTCATTGGAATTACCAAACGGATTGAGTGATAGCAATTTGTCTAAAGTTTGATATTTGGAATAGACTTATGAATAACTTTGATGTAATCATTGGCTATTTTCCCTATTAATAAAGTATCGCATTCAATGTCATGGACATGTGTTAATATTCAGAACTTTATTCCTTTCAGTATGTTTTCCGGAGAATTGGAATGCCTTCTTGATAGTGGCACCACACATACGATATTGCGACATAGGCAATTATTTTTATGGATGACACCCAGTCGATCCTCAGTAACTACGATGGCAGGACCATCACAATTGATTCATGGTCGAGGACCAGCTCAATTTTTGTTACCAAATGGCACAAATGTTAATGTCGCCGAAGCTCTATATACTCTAAGCGCCGGAAGGACCCTATTAAGTTTTAAAAGACATAAGAGCCAATGATTTTCATGTGGAAACACATTGTGAGAATGGACAAGAGTTCATTTGCATCACCTCTAAAAACTACGGAAATACACGAGTTTTAGAGAAACTTATGTGTCGCTCTAGTGGATTGTATGCAACCACTATTAGAGTCATTGAATCCAACCATGTCATGAATGACAATTTATGGGATCCTAACACATACAAGCTTTGGCACGACCGTTTGGGACATCCAGGTCGTGACATGATGCTCCTTATATTAAAAACTTCACACGGACATCCATTCTTCAAAACGAAAAGAAGTACGAACCAAACATTGGTCCAAAGAGTTACTTCTAAAGTATATCATTCGTTTTGCAAAGCTTGCTCTTTAGCAAAGGTATGATCAAGACCATCCTATGCAAAGGACACTAAAGAAAATATACCATTCTTACAAAGAATACAAGGTGATATTTGTGGACCTATCCAACCAACTTGCGGACCATTTAGATATTTTATGGAGTTGGTTGATGCATCGACACGTTGGTCACATGTCATGCTCTTATCCACAAGAAATGCTGCATTTGCTAAACTCCTAGCACAAATCATTAAATTAAGGGCTCACCACCCTGATCATCCTATTAAGTCAATTCGTCTTGACAATGCTGGAGAATTTACATCAAGAACCTTTGATGATTATTGCATGTCCATTGGGATTGAGGTCGAACATCCTGTCCCTCATGTACACACCCAAAATGGACTCGCAGAAGCTGCCATTAAAAGACTTCAAATGGTTGCCAGGGCATTGGTTATGCGCACCAATCTCCCTATTTCTGCTTGGGGCTATGCAATATTACATGCAGCTGTGCTTATTCGTCTGAGACCCACTGCCACCCAACCCTTTTCTGCGTCCCAACTGGTGACTGGGTATGAACCTAATGTCTCACACTTACGCATATTTGGATGTGCAGTCTATGTGCCAATTGCGCCGCCACAGCGCACCAAAATGGGTCCTTAAAGACGCTTAGGCCTTTATGTTGGATATGATACTCCAAGCATTATCCGCTACATAGAACCCTTGATAGGTGATCTATTTACCGCTAGATTTGCGGATTGTCACTTTGATGAGACAGTCTTCTCGTCATTAGGGGGAGACAAGAACATTAATGTTCAACAGAAAAGACAGGAATTGTCGTGGTCTGTCCCCACTTTGTCTCATCTTGATCCCTGAACCACACAGTCTGAAATAGAAGTGCGGAGGATTCTCGATCTTCAGAACGTAGCAGAATCAATGCCTGATGCGTTTTCTGATATCGCTAAAGTGACAAGATCACACATACTTGCTGCAAACGTACCTGCGAGGATTGATGTTCCTAAAACTAAAGGACATGACATCCCCTCTATGGGTCATGTAGTGGCTAGACCCATGGCTCCTGCTAGAAAGCACAGGAGGCCTATAGGTTCGATGGATTCTCGCCCAAGAAAGAAAGCGAGCTTGACACAAAATAATCCATTAATCATCGATATAAATAATCCATCTCTTGAAAAAATTCCGGATTATGGTTATGTCCAAGAGACATCATTGGAGAACGCTCCAATAGTAGAACCAATTCCAGAGAATAGAGAGATCTCCATGAATTACACTAGTATACATGTAATTATGGACAGAAATTCTATGGCTATTGATGATGCGTTTACATATCATATTGCAAAAAGAATTATAGAATACGATGATATCGAACGTCGCTCCGTTGAAGAATGTCAACGAAGAGCAGATTGGTCCAAATGGAAAAAAGCGATCCAGACTGAATTGGATTCACTAACAAAGAGACAGGTATTTGGGTCTATATCACTGACACCACCAAATATAAAACCTGTTGGCCATAAATGGGTCTTTGTTAGAAAGCGTAATGAGAAAAATGAGGTTGTTAGATACAAAGCCCGCCTTGTGGCGCAAGGTTTCTCACAACGTCCTGGAATCGACTACGAGGAGACATACTCTCCCGTAATGGACATTATAACGTTCCGCTACCTTGTCAGTTTGGTAATTTCCGAAAAACTTGACATGCAGCTCATGGATGTGGTTACAGCATATCTCTATGGGGATCTAGATTCAGAGATATATATGAAGGTTCCAGATGGACTTCAATTACCCAAATCAAGTGGCTCTAAACCACGGAGCGCGTTTTCAATAAAATTAAGACGCTCACTATATGGATTGAAACAATCCGGACGGATGTGGTATAACCGTCTAAGTGACTACTTGATTGGGAAGGGATATGTTAACAATGAAATATGCCCTTGCGTGTTCATTAAGAGAACAAGATCCGGATTTGCAATTGTAGCAGTTTATGTTGATGACATGAACCTAATTGGAACTCTAGATGAGTTAAAAGAAACTGCTACATATTTGAAATCTGAATTTGAGATGAAAGATCTCGGGAAAACACGGTTTTGTCTCGGAATAGAACTCGAGCACCGTAATGATGGGATTATGATCCATCAGTCAGCATATACTCAAAAGTTACTAAGGTGCTTTAATGAAGATAAAGCAAAGCCTGTGAGTACTCCCATGATCAACCGTAGTCTTGAGCCCATGAAAGATCCGTTTCGTCCAAGGGATGAGGACGAAGATTTATTAGAAGCTGAAATACCATACCTAAGTGCGATAGGCGCATTATTGTATTTAGCTCAATGCACAAGATTGGATATCTCATTTGCAGTAAACTTGTTAGCTCGACACAGTTCTGCGCCAACACGCCGCCATTGGATTGGTATAAAGACAATCCTTCGATACCTAAAAGGTATGATCGATATGGGCTTGTTCTATCCCTACAGAGAGAAAAGAAATGTGAACGCCGGCAACACTATCCATAGTGACCGACATTCTCCTCCTCCCCTTCATCAAAATGATGTTCTGACGAGTTTTGCTGATGCAGGGTATCTCTCTGACCCTCACAAAGGTCGCTCCCAAACAGGTTATGTCTTTACCATGGGAAACACAGCGATATCTTGGAGATCTACAAAACAGACTCTTGTTGCTACTTCCTCAAATCATGCAGAGATTATTGCACTACATGAAGCCGTGCGTGAGTGCATATGGCTAAGGTCTATAAATAGACACATTCGAGGAACTTATGGTTTGAAATTCACCACAAATGAACCTACATGCATTTACGAGGACAATGCAACTTGTATTGAGCAAATGAAATTAGGTTTCATCAAAGGCGACAATACCAAGCATATATCGCCGAAATTCTTCTACAATCAGCAACAGCAAACACTTCTAAATATTGAAGTAAATCAAATCCTATCAGAAGATAATGTAGCTGACTTATTTACTAAGTCACTACCAAAATCCCCTTTCGAGAAACATGTAAGGAGCATCGGATTGAGGAGGATATCCGAACTCCCACGATCTTCAAGAGGAGTCTAAATCAGGGGGAGTATCCAGAAACATACTTCACACTCAACGCGCGTTGTGCTCTTTTTCCCTTTCGACCAAGGTTGTTTTTTCCCACAGGGTTTTATTACTTGGCAAGGTTTTTAACGAGGCAACTTCGATGCGCACCATCTACACAATACTATTGAACATGAAATATTCAAGGTGGAGTGTTGTAGTATAAATGTATAAATACCGTATATGTCTATATCATGTAACAAAATACGTAAAAGTATTTAGATAGGTACTTGAGTGTATAATCATACGTACTTGAATGTATGAAGACTTATGTAAACATGCTTTACCAAAGGGCAACAAGCATGGCAGAAAATCATCATCAAGATGGTTATCATTTTGATTTTCTCTTTGAGCTTTCACACTTCAAATGTATTCCTATAAATACCCCTTTGTATGAGATGAATAAACATATTTTGAAATCTCCATTCTCTCTGAAATATTACTCTCCCTTTCTGTTTATCAATTCCTCTTGTTCTTAAACACAAAGCTATTTTTTATATATAAGCTAGGAACTCTAAAGCATGAAATACTCAAATATGGTTGCAATTTTTCTTTTCCTTCTTCTTCTTCTTCTTCAAGTTGTAGCTGCTCAACAAGGGAATATCAACCTGGGTGCTTCTCTATATCCCAATAACAACTCATATTGGTTATCGAATTCGGGTCAGTTTGCTTTTGGCTTCTACAGGCAAGGAAATGACCTTGCTGTAGGCATTTGGTTCGAGAAAACCAATCCCAAAAAAGTCTTCTGGACAGCAAATCGTGATGCTGTTAAACAAGAGCCACTTCCTGATGATGTTCAATTGACTGTGAGGGACAGTGGAGTTGAGCTCATTTCAACAAGCAAGAGTGCCTTCCTTATACCAATTTCAAATTCTTCCCAGCCTGCTGTCAGGGCCTCCATGCTTGATTCAGGTAACTTTGTCCTCTACAATTCTGATTCAAACATCATTTGGCAGACTTTTGATGTTCCAACAGATACCATTGTATCCGGGCAGCGTCTCTTGGCTGGAACAGCGCTCATCTCCACCATCTCGAACATGAATCAAGCAAGTGGAAGGTTTCAAGTGATCATGCAGAGTGATGCCAACCTGGTTCAGTATCCAATTGGTCCAATTGGTCCAGATGCTTATTGGGCATCTGGGACAGTCGGAGCTGGGAACAATGTGTCCCTCAATCTTGATCAAAATGGGGGGCTCTATCTTCTTAATTCCACTGGTTTCAAGATAAAAAGTATTGCTAGTCAGCAAGGTCTTTCTATATATGTATCGTGGCTATCGTCTGACGATTGAATCTGATGGAATACTCCGGTTGTACTCCTACAGTTTGGTTAAGAATGGTTCCTGGTCAATTGAGTGGTCGCCAACTGATAATAAGTGTGCTCCTCCTGGCCTCTGTGGCCTAAATTCTTATTGTGTTCTTGTGGAACAGGAACCTTTCTTGTGTATGTCTCCCTGGGTTCACTTTCATCGACGAGGGCCAAAGATATGTAGGCTGGAAGAGAAACTTGAGTACAGTTGGTTGCAAAGTTGAGAATGAAACTTCATTTTCTATTGTTGATGTGGATAACAAAGATCGGGAAAACACTCCATACTCTATTCTATCATTGGATAAGACTGCTTGTAAAGAGGACTTTGATGGATTGTAACTGTGAAGCTGCGATATTTAGGGACCAGCAGTGCAGAAAACAGAAGCTCCCTCTAAGATTTGGAAGAACTCCTCGATCCAATGTGGTGACAACCTTTGTCAAAAAGAGTATTTGATGAGAGTTAGGTACAAATAGGGTGAGCAAGGGAAGAAAAAATGGAAAATAGTCCGTACGGCACCCCGCATGTGCTTCCTTATAACTTTTGGTACCTTAGCTTTGAAAAATATCAATACGGTACCTGAGGTTCTCAACCCGACTAAATATTGGTACCTAAAGCCGTTAGCTTTGTTACGGCGTCTGTCAGCTGGCAATTTTTGAAGGGTATTTTTGTCCTTTCATACTTTATTTATTTATTTATTTATTTTTCAAGCATCTCTCTCTCGTCTTGTTGCCTTCAACCCGAAAGCCCCAAGCTTGAATTGCAAAAACATGAAGAAGAAGAAGAAGAAGAGTCTATGGAATTGGCTATGGTATATGGATTGGAATGAAGAAAGTGATAGAATTCTGGTGGTGGTGGAGCGAGATTTTGGGTGACCAAGATAGGTTTTCCCCAATTGCATTGTACAATCGGAGTTTGAATTAAGAGATTTTGAAATTACCATTCAAAACCCAAGTTCTACAGAAAAGCAAAAGGGGCTTAGGGTTTTTCATACTCTATCTCAATCTACATTTCTTACTCAAACTAGAAGAGTACATATCAAATTGAAGGTTGATTGATGAATCGAAGGTTGATGCAGGAATGTTGCCATGATTTTGATTCAAATGGGTTTCAAACTTTCAATTATATGGCTCAGGTTTACTAAACCCAGAAGGTTTGAGAATTGGGATCTATTTCATTTCCTCTTGCTGGTGTTGTTCGTCCCCAACTCCCAACCTAGAAATTCAATTCAAAACCCCAATCTCTGTTTCTTTCGCTTCTCTTATGTGATGAGAATCAAACACATTCACACCTCTCTGCTCATTGCTCATTGCTCAGAGAGACTAGATGCTGATCAAATGCTGCGTTTCGTTGGCGATCGTCGAAATCCGTATCGGAATGCAATCAAATAGCACGCTCTAATAATTATTTTGGAGAGAACAAAATCATGTGGTTTTCATTAAGGAGATGACCCAGGGACCGATTCTCCTTCAGTGAGCTCAGGTCACTTTCCAAAGTTTGGGAAATGGTTCTGTCAAGGTTGACAAGACCACCTCTTGGATATGCATTGATCAGTAGCCTTTCTATTCAAAAAAAAAAAAAAAAAGGTTTGAGGATGATGAATTCAAAATTGAAAGTCTTCCTCTAATCTCAATACACTGCGTTCCTTCAAGCACTGATAAATCCTATGACCTGCTCAGACCACCCAACAACACAGGGCAGATAACTAATCAAAATGAAAACAAGCAGAGAAGAAGAACAACACTATATTTCTAGCTAGCATCAACACACTTGGTCTCAGATTCTTATGGGTCTTTTTTCAATGGCGGCGGTGGTGGTGGAGGAGGGGGAAGTAATTGGGTGCAACGAGGGTGCAGAGGAGATCACGATCACTACCATCAATCTACTATCATTCGGTACATGGATGGGATTAGTGAGGATGAAGACATGAAAGGACAAAACTACCTTTCAAAAATTGTCAGTCGGTGGATGCCATAACGGAGCTAACTGCTTTAGCTACGAATATTCGGTCGGGTTAAGAACCTCTGGTACTGTATTGATATTTTTCAAAGTTGAGGTACTAAAAGTTATTAAGGTAAAGGTGAGGTACCGTACGGACCATTTTCCCATGAAAAAAAAGTTGAAATTGTTGTAAATAGTTATTATTTAGTGGACATTCTTGTAATTATCCAACTTCGGATATTATTGTAATTTAAACCCTAATCTCATCTCTATACAAGGAAGGGTTTTCTAAATAAGATACATCATATTCCCTCATTCTCATTTCTCTATTCTCCCAAACTCTCTTACTTTATGTTTTACAACATGTTATCAATGAGAGTAGTTCTACTATTAAGAATAGTTTTCTCATGAAAAAAAATTTGAAATTGTTGTAAATAGTTATTATTTAGTAGACATTCTTGTAATTATCCAACTTCGGATATTATTGTAATTTAAACCCTAATCTTATCTCTATATAAGGAAGGGTTTTCTAAATAAGATACATCATATTCCCTCATTCTCATTTCTCTATTCTCCCAAACTCTCTTACTTTATGTTTTATAACATGTTATCAATGAGAGTAGTTCTACTATTAAGAATAGTTTTTTGGAGCACAAAAATATCTAGATTGCCAACCAATACTCTTAGATTGTGAATCGCCAACATAAGAAGGATGATCGTTCAACTTACTATTACGAATCACTAACTTGTGAAAGATTCATCCTCTGCATGGAGTAATGTTTTCAAAATTATAATATTAATTCATGTTTATCAAGCGTTGATTATATAAATAAATCACCATGAAGCATGAACAATTTTTTTTTATTATTTCAAATTTTATATTTCATGCTTATTAAACTATGATTGCATATAGAAAAATATCTTATGATGCATGAACCACCAAACTATTTATTAATATATATAGGAAACTTCCACCTCGGCATCTCGACCGTTCAATTTTTAAGTTCTAATATATAGATTATTTTTACAAATTTGCAGGCAAATTGATGATCATTAAGGTATCGAGCTAGATTAAATCAATGGAGAAACCAAATTTATTCAACTGAACCATTCATATTCATAATTATAAATTGCAATAAGGAATATCTTAATGATTATCAATTTGGCTAAAACTTTACAAAGATAATCCACTCATATATACCTAAAAACTAAACGGTTGAGATGTGAATATGTGATCGAAAAGTGGGTCTAATAAGCGATCCCTTAAAGTGGCCAAAAAAAGACATCCCTCACATATTCATATCGAAACTTTGAAAATGAAAGATATTAGAAATATCAAGAATATTCTGAAGAAAAAAAAAAAAAAGCTAACTACAGATTACTACCTTGTAGTTTGGAACATCGAAACATATAAATGTTGACTAATCTGATTAACATTGAACTTGGTAAAATGAAATTGTTGAATAATTGAAATGCGGAATGGGCACGGAGAAAAAAAAGTGTGGAGGAGAAGCAGCCGAGCTCATTCCCTTCGCTTCCTGGGCCCAAAGCAGTGCAGTCTTTCCTGGCCAAATCAAGGATCAAAATTAATTAAGTCTCTGAACTTCTAATTTCATCAAAAACACCCCATGCACTTTCAATTTTGATCTAATAGGTCCAATTTGTTAGTTTTCTGACATTGTGTTATTTAACTAGTTAACGTGGCTCATATATGGCCTATGTTTTATGATGTGGTGTCGCAGGCCACCTCTAGTCAATTTAAGAGTGCGTTCTACTATTAAAAATAAATAGTTTTCCTACAAATAATCTAACAATAACTTGAACCCGTAATAAAATATTAATGAATTGGACCTATTAGGTTAAAATTGAAAGTGCAGGGGTGTTTTTGATGAAATAAGAAATCCAGATACTAAATTGATTTTGGACCTAAACCACAGGGTAGTAACTAGTATTTAGCCCCAAAAGAATGTTTTTGAAAAAAAAAATCAATTTTTGGATTTGCATATGAATAGATATAATGTCAACTTCATCTAAATCCAAAACTCTACTCTACGTGGTTGAAAAGACACTCGTTGGTCTACAAAAGTACAATAACTAGATCAAGACATATGATCTATATAGTAGGAATTGTAGTAATGAATACAATAGTCATAGATCTTTTTTGAGCTGTCGACTGTTTCTCCATTAATTTTATTCATAAGAGTCATAGCCAAATTCATTTATTGTTGCCTTCATGAGATTCAATTAAGGTCCAATTGCGCTTTGCGCCTAAACTGATAGAGTCAAAACTTAAGGCAACTGAAGTAACATCAGATAAGATACTTTGATCATCAAGTGCACCACTATTTCTCCTCCCGTAAACAATCTTTTCTTAAGTACCGTGACCAATTGTTTTAGCTATGTAGTCTTCATCTTGGGTGACATGATCAAACTTACTTTTATAGGTAAATTGGTCCAATTCTTGCTCCTCACCTGGATTTCCCTCGAGGGAATTTCTACTCACCCAAATTCACCTCGCAGGGATTATTCCGAGCCCAAATTTGCCTTGAGGGGATATCTCCTTGGAAAATTTTCCCTAAGGAGATTACTCCTCACTCCTATTCTCCTTGAGGATTTCTCCTCACATAAATTTTCCTTGAGGGAATTACTTCTCACCAAATTTTTTTTCTTATCATATTTTACAGATGCTTCTTTATTTTGTCTGAATATATCTCAAATATCTTATATATAGGGGATATTTGACGATATTGGAGAAATTTCACAGAAATAATGGAAGATAATATATTTTTCCTCTATGATATATTGATCCCTTCTAAAAATGAAACAACGGGGAATATATCAAAAATATCACAAATATATATATTTCGATCCTTGGTTGAGAGTACTCTTAATCTCAGAAGAACAGTAAACCCAGAAATTCAACAACAATAGAATTTAAAAAAAAAAAAAAAAACCTCACCCTTCTAAGGTCATCTTGGCTATAGCTACTGTTGGTTGTCCCTTTTGGAAAGCAAGTCCTCCTCATGTTAAGGCTCAATTAATCAGATGGCATCCTCCCATATATCCATGTGCTAAGCTAAATTTTTTGATGACTCGGTTATCACCAATGCCCATGCTGCTTCTGTTTTCATTCATAAGGCTACCTCTTTTGGCAGGTTCAAGGAACCTTGGATCAAACAATATCCACCTTGCTGAAAGTCTTGCTCTTAGAGAAGTCTCTTCCAGTTCTTTGGAACGGCTCAACAGTTACAAAAATAATTGGACAAATGGTCTTTCCTGTGCTATGGAGTATAAAACTCATTGTTGAACATATCAATTTTTTTTTTTGGATGGACTATTGTAACAAGATTATTCTTTATTTTGATTCTATCTCCTCAACTCCTTTAGTCATATTCTTCCCAAAGCAAATTTCACAGCGGACAATTTGGCCAAGTTGGGTAATTCTTTGATCTCTAACTCCTTATGGAATCAAATTGTTTTTCCCAGAAGTAGTCCTACTATTATTTTTTACTGTCCAGGAACTCCTCTTCGTAATTTCTTTTTTTTATTCACTACTTAATTGATTCAATATCAACAATTAAGAGCAAAACATTTAGAATGCATTCATCTGAACACAACTGGATAACCATAAAATTTTTGGTCACCTAGCGAAGAAGATAGCAAAGAACAGACATGGTGTCTCTATTTTATTTTAAAAAAAATACAGTACAAGTACATCCAAAATGAAGACATAAAATCTTATAGAATATGGTAATATTTTAGCTGGTCCAACAAGATGGAAAAGGCAACAAGAAATCTTTTATTTTTTAAAAAGGGTAAATGTAAATTGTCCATACTATCCTTCCTATAGGAAGCAAATGAGGCCTCCGGCAGCAAAACCCACATTAGGAATACTTGCGTTAATTATTTGGGCAAGTTGGACGTAGAAAACATCTTTGTCTAGCCATCAAGAATTCAAGATTCTCTGAAATTTTTAGGGTTTTTCTTGTTCCATTTCCTTTATTCAAATTCATCGACATTTTCTTTACAAAAGAGTTGCAATAAATCAAAGTGGATGTTATAACTCAACTTCCATTGAGGTTTTTATCAAAAGCAGAGTAATCTATATGTAAAGAGTTGGGTTGTGGATGATGTAGTGATTAACTATTCCTGAAGCTTTGTACAAAATATCTCTCATCAAGCTAAGGACCTCATTATTCACCATCCCTTCTCTACGGTCATTTTGGATTTCATTATTCTGCTTTAGGGTTGGGGGAGCTATCACGTGACTCCCATGTAACGCCCAACCTTCACTAACGTCCTCCAACTCAGACACCCCACTTTGCCTAAGCACCCTGAGTTAAACGAGTGCTCATGTTCCTCACACGCCGCAATTAATAAGGTGCATGTGGACCGCTGTCCACAGAAGACTCTCCGATCTTTGAACCCAGAAAGAAGTTTGACGAACATGGCTCCAGAAAAAACAGAAAGAAACTTGGGATGGAAGAAAAGAAGAGGAAAATACAAGAGAGAGGCGTTGACCCATAGAAGTATTCTTTACCCTAGTGGTGATCCAGAAAATTCAAAGGTCTTCACTCTTTAATATGGAGACACTACCCTACACACTACACCGGCTCAACCTCTCCCCATTACACACGCAAGACATAGCAGCTAGCATTGATTCTTTTTCCATTTATATTTTGGTATAGAATTCTTTTTCCATTTGTATGTGATTAAGAATTTTTTTTTTTGTTGCTGCGGAGGGCAGGTCCGAGATAAGCAGGGAGCGGAAATGCGTGGCGAAGAGGCCAATGAATGGGTTTAAAAAGAACACAAAGTAGAAGAAATACAAATGGTAATAAATTTATTCCAACTGAATTCTTGATGAATTTTCTATTTCAATGAACGGACTTTCATAAAAATTAAATATGGACCGTGAGGAAGAGTTGAATAGTTTAACTAGTATTTCCAAATGGGAAAACATCACAAATGGTATATGAACCTAAAGCCATTCTACACTTTGGTGTACCAACTTTCATAACTATCAGAATCGTGTATCAAGTTTGCTCAAATCTTTCAATTTGGTGTACGCCGTTAAATTTTCCGTTATCTTTCCGTTATTTTTACAAAAAAAAAAACTAACAAAGCTATAGAAAAGATAACGGAATTTTTTTTTTTGACAAAGATAATGGAAAATTTAACGGCGTACACCAAAATGAAAGATTAGAGCAAACTTGATATATCATTCTGATAGTTATGAGAGTTGGTACACCAAAGTGTAGAATGGTCTAAAGTTCATACACCATTTGTGAAGATATCCATTTCCAAATTGAGTCGTTAATTTATAGTCTATGAGTGCCAACTCTGAGTTAGGCACTTGGAATCTTGAATAGTTGTGAGACCTTAAAATTGAAAATGCTTGGTACAGGTACCATTTCTTGAAGGATCCAAAGCTATTTTGTATAATACGCTAGGGTCTCTAAAGCATGAAAAGCTCAAACATGGCTGCAATTCTTCTTTTTCTTCTTCTTCTTCTTCAAGTTGCAGCTGCTCAACAAGGGAATATCAGCCTAGGTGCTTCTCTATATCCCAATAACAACTCATATTGGTTATCGAATGCGGGTCCGTTTGCTCGAACCACGTAACCTAATCAATGCTCCTATTTCCCTAAATCAAGACAAAAGGGATTCCACGGCTCGCCTTTGGCTTCTACAGGCAAGGAAATGACCTTGCTGTAGGCATCTGGTTCGAGAAAACCAATCCGAAAACAATCATCTGGACAGCCAATCGTGATGCTGTTAAACAAGAGCCACTTCCTAATTATGTTCAATTGACTGTGAGTGACAAAGGAGTTGAGCTCATTTCAACAAACAAGAATGCCTTCCTTATACCAATTTCAAATTCTTCCCAGCCTGCTGTCAGGGCCTCCATGCTTGATTGAGGTAACTTTGTCTTCTACAATTCTGATTCAGACATCATTGCAGACTTTTGATGTTCCAACAGATACCATTGTATCCGGGCAGCGTCTCTTGGTTGGAACAAAGCTCATCTCCTCCATCTCGAACTCGAATCACGCAAGTGGAAGGTTTCAAGTGATCATGCAGAGTGAAGGCAACCTGGTTCAGTTTCCAATTGATCCGTTGAGATATAGTCCTCTATATGCTTATTGGAGCTCTGGGACATTCGAAGCTGGGAACAATGTGTCCCTTAATCTTGATCAAAATGAGGGGCTCTATCTTCTTAAGTCCACTGGTTTCAAGATAATAAGTTTTCCTCTTCATAATGACCTTTTTATGAATCGTGGCTATCGTCTCACGATTGATGCTGATGGAATGCTCCGGTTGTACTCCTACAGTTTGGTTGATAAGTGGTCAATTGAGTGGTCACCAGATATTGATAAGTGTGCTCCTCTTGGCTTCTGTGGCCTAAATTCTTATTGTGTTCTTGTGGATCAGAAGCCTTCTTGTGTATGTCTCCCAGTTTCGATTTCATCGACGAAGGCCAAAGATATTTAGGCTGCAAGAGAAACTGGAGTACAGTTGGTTGCAAAGGTGATAACGAAACTTCATATTCTATTGTTGATGTGGATAACATAGATTGGGAAAACACTACATACTCTATTTTATCATTGAATAAGACTGCTTGTAAAGAGGACTGTTTGATGGATTGCAACTGTGAAGCTGCGATATATATTTAGCAACCAACAGTGCAGAAAAGAAAAGCTCCCTCTAAGATTTGGAAGAACTCGCAAAGCTGGTGTGGTGACAACCTTTGTCAAAAAGGGTACAAAAGGGGGGAGCAAGGGAAGAAAAAATTTTGAAATGTCGACAGTTATATTTATCAGCAACATTGCAACTTTAACTCTTTCACTTGTTATTATGGCACTTACTGGTGTTGTTATATATAGATATCGTGTTTGGGATTACAAATACAGCTGGTGAAGGGTTAATTGAAGGTGTTACACTGCGGTCATATACATATTTTGAACTTGAAAAGGCAACTAAAGGCTTCACCAATCAAGTGGGAAAAGGAGCTTTTGGGACAGTTTTTAAAGGGGTGATTGGTGGAAGAGGAGTGGCAATCAAGAAACTAGAGACAGTGGTGGATGAAGGAGAGCGAGAGTTTCGTAATGAGATGAATGCAATTGGGAGAACTCATCAGAAGAATCTAGTGAAATCGCTTGGCTACTGTCATGATGGAACAAATAGGCTTCTGGTTTATGAGTACATGACTAATGGCTCACTTGCGAATTTCTTTTTCAAATCTTATGGTGGAAGGCCAACTTGGGAGGAAAGAGTCAGTATAGCCCTCAATGTAGCTCAAGGTATACTATATCTACATGAAGTGAGACACAAATCATTCATTGTGACATCAAACCAGAAAATATACTGATGACTGAGCAGAAATGTGCAAAGCTTGCTGATTTCAGATTAGCCAAGCTGTTGAAAGCTGACCAATCCAAGACATGTACTGGCTTTAGAGGAACCAGGGGTTAGGTTGCACCAGAGTGGCACAAGTTCATGTCGATAACAGTGAAAGCGGATGTGTACAGCTTCGGGATTGTATTGTTGGAGATCATATGCTGTCAAAGATGTTCGACCATGGACATACCTAAGGATCAAGCAACTCTTGAGAATTGGATGTACCATTGTTTGGAGGCCAATGAACAAGATAAGCTAGTGAAGGATGATGATGAGATTGACATAAGTAAACTACGAGAGATGGTTAAGCTTGGTCTTTGCTGCATCCAGGAGCAGCCATCATTGCGCCCTTCGATGAAGAAGGTGGTACTAATGCTTGAAGGGATACTAGAGATACCATCCCCTCCAAATTCTTTCACTTCCAGATATTGAATAAGCCTTGCACTAATTGGACAACATCCAGAGTTGGCAATTGGGTATCTAGCTGATTAGTACATCTGTCTATTAATTTAGTTTCTCCATCTACTTTTTATTGTTTGCTTTGTTTTTTGATCACATTTGCTCTTCATATATTATTGCTACAAGATGGTAAGTATAAAATGAGTAATAAGAACATTACAGAGTGCATCATGTTTAATTAATATAATGTTGAGTAACATATTATTTCTAATATCTTGAAAGTAATTGTTCTTGCAATTGGCGGATTAAATATGCGAAGTCTAACTTTCACATTCTCTTCATAATATTCGATCAGTAATTAGCTTATGGTTCAAAAGAAGTTTATTGTTATAGTTTTTTACATCTTGATTGGGGAATAATATTGTTGAAAGGATTAAAGGAGTTAACGAATGGAAATAAACATAGCTGCCTCATTGAAAGTTTTTCCAAGGAATATTATTGAAAGTTTTACTACAGAAAGATGAATGTGAGTTCTAACAGATTCTTAACTACTGATCAGAGTGCAAAGAACAAGATGATTAAATTCTCCCTACTTTGGATTTCAGTAATTTGTCATTGTCAGGTCTGAATTCACATGTGGTTATTGAATTTTGACACATTTAGTCAGTAAAATTTCAAAAAAATTTACAATATTCTTACATTTTAACGGTAAAGTTAACGACCTTAACTTAACTCAGTTAAGGGTTAATAAAAAGAATATTCACCTTACTGGAAGTCTTGCTTTTAGAAAGAGCATCTTCCAAGCTCTCCATAATGGCTACAAAAACAAGGGGGATTTCCAAATTCTCATTAATTAGATAAATGGTCTTTTCTCTACTGATTGCAATATAAAAATCATTGTTGAGCATATGAAGATGGTTAAAAAAAATAACCATTTTTTTTATTTTATCTTCTTCAGTCATGTGCATTCTATTAAAGGAAAGAAATATGTCATTAGTGCTCTATTCTAGGAAATATGTCCTTCCGCTACAATCAAACACCAAAACATCACCACACTAACACCATGGTCGAAATTCTTGAAAACACAGAAACCAAAAACGAGTCTTCATCCAAAACCATGGAGGAGATTCCTGACCCCTTGGTCTTACACCATTCTGATACACCAGGACTCGTCTTGGTTAACACACTACTTGATGGACACAACTATGGACAGTGGAGTCGCTCAATGCGTCTCAGCCTCAGCGCCAAGAACAAACTAGGATTGATTGATGGAACAATACAGCCGCTTCCAGCTACAAACCCCAAATTTCCCATGTGGAAACGTTGCAATGACATGGTGTTGACCTGGATTCTTCATTCAATCCAGCCCGACATCGCTCGCAGTGTGATTTTTTCAGATACGGCAGCAGCAGTATGGAGTGATCTTGAGGACAGATTTTCACAAGGAAATGATTCCAGGATTTATGAGATTCGACAAGAAATCGCTGAATGCCGCCAAGGCTCTCACTCGGTTTCTGTACACTACACCAAACTCAAGGCTCTTTGGATGAACTAGCCTCCTATCAAGAACCCATCATGTGTAACTGTGATGGTGCCAAAACGTTGGCCAATCGAGAAGAAAAAGAAAAGGTTATGCAGTTTTTAATGGGGCTGAACGAATCTTACTCTAACATTCGTGGCTCAATCCTGATGATGAACCCTCTCCCGGACACAAAGAAAGTTCATGGCCTCATTCTCCAACATGAGAGGCAGATGGAAGCGGCAACCCGTCGTGAACACCCACCGATTTCTCATGCTATGCAAGCTGCACGCACATCAGGTACACCAAAGACTCCTTTCTTTCGCAAACCGCTAAAGTGCACATATTGTGAAGAGGAGAATCATTTAGTGGATCGATGCTACTATCTGAAAGGGTTTCCAGTTGGCCACAAATGGCATGGAAAGAATGTGAAGCCTAGAAACAAGAGGCCGGCTGCCCACAATGTGGAGGTAAAGACAGAACTAGCCAATGAGAGCCCAACTTTCACCGCTGAAGAATACAAGCAGATCATGGCTTTGCTTCACAATAAAAATGGTAATGATCAACCATTCGCAAATGCGACAGGTATATTCACACCCAATTCCAATGACATACAACATGACTCTCATTCAACTTTATATTGGATTGTGGATAGTGGAGCAACGGACCATGTATCTCATCTCTCACCCACTCACAATAATATTAAGGCATCCCATGATTTTGTTGGATTACCTAATGGAGGGCAGGCTGCCATTGAAAGCATTGGATCTATTAAATTGTCTAAATATTTATCTCTTGATGGGGTCCTACATGTGCCAAAGTTTCGTGTGAATTTGATTTCTGTGAGTAAATTGACCCGAGCCTTGAAATGTATTGTGATATTTTACCCAGATTTTTGTGTTGTGCAGGACGTGGATACGAAGAGGACGATTGGCCTGGGCAAGCATTTTAATGGGCTCTATTACCTCACACCAACCCAAAATCCACACCTAGCCAGCCATATCACCCGCACCTCGGATCTTTGGCATCAACGTCTTGGGCACCCATCTTCTGCACCTGTCCATTTTCTATCTCAAGTTATTCCAGAAATTATGTTTAATCCTAAGCATGTTTGTGATATTTGCCCCTTAGCAAAGCAAACTCGTTTATCCTTTCCTTCAAGTTCAATAAAAACAAGTGCACCATTTGATTTGATTCATTGTGATATTTGGGGACCACACAAAACTCACACACATTCTGGGGCTCGTTATTTTCTAACCATTGTTGATGATTTCACACGTTTTACCTGGGTTCATCTTATGAGTTTCAAATCCAACACTCAAACACTCTTGAAATCATTCTTTTCTTGGGTAAAAACACAATTCCATCGTGACATTAAAATACTCCGTGCCGACAATGGGGGAGAGTTCACATCCATGCGTGCTTTCTTTGATGAGCATGGCACCATTTTCCAACATACTTGCGTCTATACCCCCAAACAAAATGGGGTTGTCGAGCGCAAACATCGCCATCTTTTGAATGTTGGTCGTGCTCTTCGGTTTCAAGCAAATTTACCACTAAAATTTTGGGGTGAGAGTGTTCAAACCGCTTGTTATCTCATAAACCGTCTTCCCACACCCCTACTTTCTAATAAATCTCCATCTGAACTCTTGCATGGCACACCTCCAACTTATTCACATCTTCGGGTCTTCGGTTGCTTGTGTTACGCAACCAACCTCACTCCATCTCATAAATTTGCTTCCCGTGCACGTCGATGTATTTTTCTTGGGTACCCCCATGGCCAAAAGGGCTACCGTCTCTATGACCTTGAAAGCAAACAATTGTTCACTTCCCGGGACGTGATTTTCCATGAACATATGCTGCCTCTAACTACATTACCACTTGAGGAACAAGAAGATTACCCAGTTTTACCCACTCCTATTCTCGACCCGGCCCAATCCTCTCAGCCCATTCCTTCTCAAACTACTACTCAGCCCACGTCCCTTCCTTCTGCCTCATCTCCCGACCCCAATCTCTCCCTTCCCTCTTCGATACCAGACGCTACCCCCCTCCGAGCCTCCCTCACTGATTCCTTCACCACCGGGCTCTCTGCCGCCGGGTCCGCCCATCGATCCCATCCCAGATTCCGGCCCCGAGTTCACCAACCCACTACCAGATTCCAGCCTCGAGTTCGTTAGCCCACCGAACGACTCTCAGATTCCAGCTCCATCACCGACCCCATCCCAGATTCCAGCCCGGCTTTCGCCCTCCCTGCTTCAGCCGGCAGCTTCTGTGCCTCTTCCCCCGCCTCAGCCAGCCCCACGACGGTCCCATCGTTCCAAACAGCCACCACCATACCTTCAAGATTACAAAACCAATCACTCCGTTTTGCTTGACCCAGCTGCTCTCCCTTCCTCCACGTCCGGCACTCGCTATCCACTCCATCGGTACGTATCCTACTCTGGGTTATCAACTGGTTATCGTTCTTTTGTGCATAATGTCTCTCAATTGGTTGAACCAGCAAACTATGAGCAGGCTTGTCATGACCCTCAATGGGTTGAGGCAATGAATTCTGAAATTCGGGCACTTGAAGAAAATCATACATGGTCCATGGTCTCTCTACCTTCTGGTCATCATCCCATTGGTTGCAAATGGGTCTTCAAGATCAAATACCATGCCGACGGCACCATCGAACGATACAAGGCTCGGCTAGTTGCAAAGGGGTTTACTCAACAAGAAGGCATTGATTACAAAGATACCTTTGCCCCTGTTGCGAAATTGATTACTGTTCGGTGTCTATTGGCTGTTGCTGCAGTGCGCGATTGGCCTTTACACCAAATGGATGTGCAAAATGCCTTCCTACATGGTGAGCTTATTGAGGAGGTCTACATGTTGCCCCCTCCGGGTTATCGTCGACAGGGGGAGAACGTGGTTTGTCGACTTCACAAATCCCTTTATGGTCTTAAACAAGCATCCCGCAGCTGGTTCCAACGGTTCTCTTCTGCCATTCAAGAAATTGGTTTCCAGCAGTCCCGTGCCGATTATTCCTTATTTACACAAGTCCATGAGAATTCCATTATTGTGATACTACTTTATGTTGATGATATGGTTATTACAGGTAACAATGAGAAGGCCATTAGTGATCTCAAGAAGTTTCTCAACAGTTGTTTCAAGATTAAAGATCTTGGACCACTCAAATACTTTCTTGGTATAGAAGTTGCACGATCCAAAGCTGGAATTTCAGTTTGTCAACGTAAGTATACATTGGACATATTGGAGGAGGCTGGGTTACTTGGAGTGAAACCTGCAAAGATACCTATGGAGCCTGATTTGGTGCTAACCGAAAAAGGGAGTGATGCCCTCAAGGATCCTACTCGATACCGGAGATTAATTGGGAAGTTAATTTATCTTACAATCACTAGGCCAGAGATTACTTATGCGGTGAACACACTCAGTCAATTTATGCAGGAGCCTAAGTTGCATCATCTTAAAACAACCCATCGGCTTCTACAATATCTCAAGGGAGTCCCGGGCCAAGGATTATTGTTCTCTGCACACAGTTCTCTCCATTTGACTGCATATTGCGATGCAGACTGGGCAAGATGTCCTACAACACGAAGGTCAGTGACGGGTTACTGCATTTTCCTTGGCAAGTCACTTGTGTCATGGAAAAGTAAAAAGCAAGCCACAGTATCAAGATCCTCAGCAGAAGCAGAGTATCGTTCGATGGCTGCAACTGCTTGTGAACTCAGTTGGTTCAGGTACCTATTGAAAGACTTACATGTGCACCATCCTGAAGCAGCAAAATTATTTTGTGACAATCAGGCAGCGCTACACATTGCAGCAAATCCAGTGTATCATGAGCGAACAAAGCATATTGAGTTAGATTGTCATACGGTTCGCGAAAGAATCAACAAAGGTGAGGTCAAGACTGCTTATGTGCAAACTGGAGATCAAGTTGCAGACTTGCTCACAAAGCCTTTGCGTGCACCAGCCTTCCACGCACATCTCAGCAAGTTGGGTGTCATTGACATCCACACTCCAACTTGAGGGGGAGTATTAAAGGAAAGAAATATGTCATTAGTCTGCATTCAAGTGACAGCAGATATGTTGGAGAGAATGATGGATCGTGCATCATTCTCTACACAATTTAGGATTGATTGTAGGATCCTAGTTATTTGTATTTACAGCTTTCCTAGAATAGAGCACTGATGACAATTTAGGATTGATTGTAGGATCCTAGTTATTTGTATTTACAGCTTTCCTAGAATAGAGCACTGATGAGTGTATATATCTTTCCCTTGTACAATTATATTCAATTAAGCCAATACACATATCTAAACACCATTTTGTTTACATTCTTTGTGAAGCAAAATTTCACGGTGAACAATTTGACCAAGTTGGGTGGTTCTTGAGTCTCTATCTCTTTATGGAATCAAATTGTTTCCCCCAGAAGTGGTCCTACTGTTAGTTTTTACTGTCCAGGAAGTTTGTTTACAATGGACTCCTCTTCGTAATTTCCTTTTTTCAACCCAAGAAAAAAAAAACCATCATTTGTAGTCATTCACTACTTAACTCAATATCAAGAATTGAGAGCAAAACAATTTGAATGAAGTCATTTTATCACAACTTAATTATTTGGTGGAGTTGGAGTTGGACGTAGAAAACCCCTTTGTGTGGCCATCATCAAGGATTCTCTGAAATTTTAGGGTTTTTCTTCTTCCATTTCCTTTGTTCAAATTCGTCCTCATTTTGAGTTGCAGAAAATCAGATATGGCGGACAGCCTCTGGAACCGGCAGCGGCGACTGCTTCCTTCCGGTGGTGTTAAACGACTTCGTTCTGACTACGGTACACCCTCTTCTCTTCACCACATTGATCAGCTCTCATGTTTAAGCCTGCACTCAATTCATGATGGTCAATCCCATTTGCATTCTTGTAAATTGGCTGCAGTGTTTATTCTAATCTGTGTATTGAATACAATTTGTGCTTTCTTCTTAGCTTGCATTGTTTGTTTCGGTCGTAATATGATTAATCTGGGTTCTTAATTATTGTGCTACATTCTTGTTTTTTGTATTGTAAGATTATATACTTATTATGAACTCTTGCAAGAAGAAAACATAAAACAAAATTAGAGTGAATGTTATAACTTAACTTGCATTGAGCTTTTTATCGAAAGCGGAGTAATCAGTACGTCAAGAGTTGGGTTGTATGTGATGTAGTGGCTTAACTGTACCTGAAGCTTTGTATAGAATATCTGGAAAGCTTATAAAAATAAAAATTTTAATTTAAAAAAAAAAAAGCCGTTTACTGGACTCTGTGAATCACCATCCACTATTCTTGCTCGTCAAGCTAAAGATTTTATCTTCACCTTCCTTCTCTCTTAGGTCATTTAGGATTTCGAATGTCCCTAAACTAGCCAAGTTTTAGCTTGGATAAAACGAAATTTCAGTCATTTTAGTGGTTTTTAAACCTCTATCCTATTATACTTCAACAAGGGAAATCATTGTTTTTTTTTTTTGTTTTTTTTTTCTTTTTGAGAAGAGAAATCATTGTTTTCTGAGAAAATAAGGATGTACAAGAGGTGATGATGTAAGTCATTTCAACATTCTAGTTAGGGTATTGAAGTTACTGTCACTACAGTAAATTTTGGTAGCAATGTGGATCTTTTTGGCACCAAAGGCTTTTATTTTGCAAGGTTTTAAAATCTTGGTTGCCATTATGACTACCATTGTTGGAAGATTTGTAAGTTTTGGTAAACCTTTTGATAATTGCTATACACATATATACTATATCTAGGGTCCTTACTCTTGATTCTATATTATTTGGTTTTGTTTCTCAATTATGTGTGTCGTGGCATGCAATATAGATATTTTCATATGTCGTCTCTTCATAACCGATTTATAGAATCTAATGCTCGTTATATCTTCAGAGTTCAAGATCTTACATGAGAAAATTTAACATGTCCTATAGATAATAAGGGCTCTGTTAAAACCTCTTAGCTGTCATGCTTTTATATTTTCATAGATCATGACATATTCTGTGAGCAATCCTCTGCTTTTATTATATGTTGAGGTAACTTCCTATTTAACCTGATTCCAAGTTTTTAGTTTTCTAAAACCACTAGTAATGACTACTGAGCATATATATATATATATATATATATATATATTGCCTGATTGTTGTATCATTTATTGGACTTGTTGGTATCTGGAGAGACCTTTTAACCTTTTATTGATTCCCACTTAACATTCTGTGGCAGTTTGGGTGACTGGATGTTATTAAAATATGTTTTATGTGAGAAAAACTGGTTGACGTTTTGATAATTTAAATTCACTGAGATCTATCAAATTAAAAGGTACTTAAGCCTGCTCTCTCTGCATTCTAATTGGTTTATTGATGCATTTTGGTCACACAAATACAATGCAAATCAATGTATGAGAAGATGCTACAAATTTTGCTGGATATCATGTCATTTTTTCATTCATTTGAATACTTATCATATGTTTGTTGAATTTTTCACTTTCAATTTTGTAACTCATCACAGGGGACATATAGCTGTATCCAGATGCTTTGAGCTGTAGCTTGTGTCCTCTAGTCTTAACCTTAAAAAGAAATTTACTGTTCAGTCACCACTTAGTTGCTAATATCTTAGTTTGTACCACCTTTGGACTAAATTTTAGAGCTAGAGGCCTTGCTTCATTCTGTTGGTGGATTTTCCACTACGTCTTTCCAATGATTTTGATATAATACGTTCATGATTTAGATCTGTTCTCTCTGCTGTTTTAAATGCTTTCTTTATGTGATCAATAGTTACTTACCTCCTAAACTAAGTACTACTCTCTTTGTTTTCAAATCTATCAAGCAGACCTCCCAACATCCGGTCTGTATTCAGTTCATGAGATGCGTAGCTATTTAGCACGGGATGATGATCTTGGTGGTCCTAGGGCCGTAAAGGATACAAAATCAATTGGATAAGCATATGACCGTTATCTTCAAAATGGGGTGACTTTCTTAAGCTTGAACTATGTTACTATCCTTTTTGGCATATCTTTATGAATTTAACTGAGACATATATACTATTTGCTTTCGAAGCAAGTGTCTTCAGATACCATGGTTGGAGTTGGATTGGGGAGGCCTGTTAGTGGTGGAATGGCTGTTCATTCTCTGATTGGTCTCTCTGGGGCTGTTGCTTCGGATTTAATTAGTGGTCGAAATATTAGTCTTGCTCAGTTCCCAGTGGATGCGATGCCTAGACTAGCACCTGGACTTGAAACAGCTCCTTTACCCCCAGATGCTACCAACACTTTATACATTGAAGGACTCCCTCCTGACAGCACGAGGAGGGAAGTAGCTCGTATCCTTTATGATGTTTTCATGCTGTGTGAGAATTATAGGGATCTTTCTTTTCCCCATCTTATTGTTTTAACTCAATGGTTCTGTAAAAAAATTTCTCTCACTTGATTCTTTATCCTTTACATCGTGTTAAGATATATTTCGCCCCTTTGTGGGATATAAAGAAGTGAGGCTTGTGAGCAAAGAGTCCAAACTTGTACGTAGATCGTGGATTTTCTAGACTTGTTTTCGTTATTCTTGTGGAGTCAGCATTCTCTTTGTATACTAACATTCTGATTTATCCAAATGCAGCGTGGTGGTGATCCCCTTATCCTTTGTTTTGTGGATTTTGTAAATCCAGCCTGTGCTGCAACTGCCATGAGTGCTTTGCAAGGTGAGTATGAATGCTAGCCATCAGTAAGGTATTCAAGTTTATCCTCAGTAAAATTATTCTAAAAGCTTTCCATGCACAACAACTAAAAAGAGTCATGTTGAGGCCATCAATAAAATGAAAAGTTAAAAAAAAAAAAAAACAGAGGTTGTAGTTGGACAGTAGTGATTTTACATTACAATTATGAGTGAGGCTCTCGCACTCCAGAACCTGTATAACTATTAACTGGATGTAGTGCTCATTATATTATCCCAAGCTACTGGGTTTTTTGAAATGCTTGGAGATGTTAACATTGTTGTTGGATTCACAGTTAACAACACAATCCCGATTCTAACTACTTGCGGCTGCAATTTTCTCGATTCCCAGGTCCAAGGTCTGGACATGGAACCCGTAGTAAGAGGTGAATAGGCTTTAGGTCATGAGACACATCTATATAGAAGCAATGAAGATTGCATTTGGACATATACGTTGGACATATGGCCCCTTCTGGAGTGGCTGTTTTACATTGTACACAATAAAGCTTGGGGCACACATGAAATCGTAAGCACTCGAGATGCACATTGTAGCATCTAAGCAGTGAAAGCAGGAAGAATTTCATAGAGAAGAACTTATACCAGATAGGAAAGGTCTCTTATTTTTACTGGTTTTCTTTCTCTGGTAAACATTATAGCGTTTGAGTTCTAACAATCATAGATTATGCAATGGATTGTGCCTTGTGTGTTGGAGATGCATATTAACTTATTAAGAAAGGACCCCCACCCCCTCCCACCCCCCCAAAACAAAAAGTTGGGAAGAAACAGATTGATTGAGTAGGAAAATAGTTCAGTGGATTAACTCAATGCCATGCATGTAGTTCTGGATTCTTGTCCAAGAAGTTGCCAAGTCTAGCTAAAAGTTTAGATCATGTCATTGACTCAGAATCGTACTTGGCTTCTCTGGAATTAAGATCTTGTTGGGATCTCACTCTGGTGGGTTTGTATGATTACCCCAAAAGAAGAAATCATATCTAAGCACTTACATTATTCAAGTTGTCTTGTACTGTAACTTTCATTTTTAGGAATAGAGCTTACTGTAACTTACATTGTCAATTTGGAACAGGCTTGTACTTTTATCCGGTCTGTAAGTTCCAGTTCAGTATATCAGTGTCATTTTGGAACAGAATTGTACTTTTATCCTCTATGGAGTCAGTTGTGGAAAGACAATGCGCGTTAGAAATTTAATCATAGTCTCTCCTTTTGGAGCAAGCTAGTGGTGCCAACACTATGTTGATGGTTATTATTCCTTTGACGTTGGGACTAATCTCCCAATTCTAGGAAGTAGCCTTTAAATCTTGACTGACCAGTCTATGCTAATAACTATCACATTGTCACATGGGCTTGAACCTCTCTGTCTTTATTATTCTAAAGTATTAAAAACAGAAACCCAACCTCTTCAATTATAGATAAGTTGTGTGACCCATAATCCTATACCTCTAGACCCTCCCCCATCCCCCATCCCATTGCAAATTGCTTCTTTCTTTCCTTTGTTTTCTTTTGATACGGGTGTACCCATTTGCATTTGTTGGAGCTGATTGATGAATTGGTTGTGAATTACCAATTTGGAAAAGCATATGGCATTTGTGATATACATCCCTTCATCTCATTAACAATGATATTATGAGCTCTACGAGGTAGAGCCTGTGGTGAAAATCGCAAGGTTTTGGTCACAGAACAAACCTAGCATACATACCATGTGTGCTGGTGGGTAGTATTTGGTGCTGTTCCATTTTCTTCATTCTTTTGGAACCGGAAGAGAAGAAGGGAGGGAAAGGTGGTTTAGTGCAATAAGGATATCTGGAAATAGTGGTGTGGTTAAAAAGGACCTAAAATAAGAGAGGTAGTTACAAAGAGTTAATGTAGTACTGTTTTACATATATGTAACTTGTACCACTAACAAACTTGTACCTCTATGTGGTTTGCACGAAATAATTTCAGAATTTGATAGTTGATGAATATATGGCTCCGGGCTTGTTCCAAGTCGTCTTATCTTTTGTCCTTCTATAACCCAAGTCTCTGCCGGTGGTTGGTCATAGGTGTTTAATGCGACGTGGCTTATTGGGAAGGAGGCGCCAACTTTACCACCTTTACGTGGGAAACGGATTCCATGCACTGTTTGTGTATGCACACGGACGCGCGTACACTACACGCGCCTAATAAAAACCTACAATCTCGGCCATTCAGGCGATCCCACCGTCAACCCCTTTACATGTAGGACCACTACAACATTTACCTTACTGGTACACATTAACGGATTAACTCACTTTCTTCAAATAATTGGCTAACGTTCTTGATCTTCGGTCTGTCTTCGATTTGATGATCTTCGACACCAATGATTTTCAGCCAAAACTGAGTCCTCCAGCTTGATAGAACGAGCGTTTGGGGGTATGGACCATCGATTAGTTTTGCTTTGAACAAACGGTTTAATTTTTAGATGCCTCATTTCATCAAGTATCACTTATCGAGTTATTAATAGTACATGTTATGCAATTATTAAGATCTATCACTTTATTTAGTTGTAAGAGGTCTAGAGTTCGTCCAAAAATCGATTGATAAGTATAGAAATGAAAGGGGATTCACTAATGAATGAGGAAAACAAAAGGCAAAAAAGATTTTCTTTTCAAATCATTATAGTATGTAATACATTAATAACGTTCGTCACAAATACTCTACATGTGTAAGACGGTTGTTTTTCATAGAAGAAAAACAAAAATCATAAAGAATTGAGTAATGCACATGTGAAAAACAGCTTAATCTAAATTATGGTTCTTTATCAAACACATAGCAACTTCAAAATGTCACCATAACAAGGCAAGACTAAGGACGAAGACGATTAATGGTGGTGGGGATGAAGATGAGAAGGGAAAAACCGACCTTGCCCAGCCTCGTCGCCATCTGTATCTAGGCGTGTAGCATTTTCGAATTTTTTTCAAATTTGGAATAGCAATTTTGGAAAAGAAGCCAATTGTTTGAAGGCAAGTGGCAAAATTGAAAATGTGAGATGTCCGTCATCGTCGAAGCAAGATCAAATCCTTCATGCAACGAGCGGACCCCTGTTACTTCATTGAATCGCAACAAAGCACCTTTCTTTTTCTTTTAATTTTTAGCTTTGGATACCTTTTCTTTTCTCATGCATGAATAGTAATCACGTCGAACTTGTTTTCAATCTTTTCATGGCATCTTCAACAGCATATGCCTAACATCTTAGAATTATGCTCATACATTATCAACCACTTCTGTAATCTAAGACGTCAAGAAAGAACTTGATTAAACATTGAGTATTTTAATAAACAGAGAGAAGAGTCGAGTTTATCAACCTTTATCTGACTGAAATTAAACCGTGTTCAGCCCTTATTAGTAGATGTTAATTGGGATGATTCACATTAACGTTGATTTATTAGACACTTCTAATTAAAAAAGTACAAAACATATGTTATCCTTTTATATAAGGGTAAAGTATCTATGGTCGCTATGTGTCCGTAACATTACAGTCTAGATTGTTATTATATGAATTTTGTAATTTGGTCGTTTGTGGTTTAATAATCCATGTCATCTTGAAGTGAAAGTTGTTCTTATATCCTCATTGATTTTGAGGTGGAGTAGATGATGAAGTTGACGGTTTTAGAATTTAGAACCCAAACTGAACTCACCGGCTAGCTACCATGAACTGGTACACTCTAGAGAGGGCTACAACACTACACTACAGAAGTACAGAACACGTTTGAAAATTTTGGAAGGAAATGAATGAGAGAGAGAGAGAGATAACGTAACGTTGCTAATTATGGAAAGATCTACAATACATCAACATACCAATACGGTAAATAAATCTAACTCAATATAGAGATAGATTAATTATATACAAAGGTAGATTATTCTCAACATAGTCGGTCCATACATATATATATATATATATATATATATATATATGTATATATATATGTACAGTCCTTCTTGGCTAAGGACTTCCTTAGTTTTTCTTAGGTACGGATTTCCGGTTTTAACCCACTTTCCGATCACATTTTCACATCTTAACCGTTTAGTTTTTAGGTCCTAATGTATAGATCACCTCTGAAAATTTTCAGCCAATTTGGTGATCGTTAAGGCATCCAAAACTGCAATATACCATTATAAATACGAACGGTTCCGGTTCAACAGATTCGGTCCGTTCGTGTAAATTGCAGTTTTAGATGTCTTAACGATCACCAAATTGACTGAAATTTTGCAGGGGGGATCTATATATTAGGCTCTAAAAACTGAACGGTTAAGATGTGAAAATATGATCGGAAAGTGGGTGAAAACACCAAATCCGCATCTAAGAAAAACTAAGGACATCCTTACCTGAGAAAAATCTTATATATGTATATATATATATATATATAAATTTTTTTTTTTAAATGTAGTTGGCGCATATTTATAGAGTCAGTCAATCTTTAAATCGAACTAGTCTATTCAATGTAATGATAGATTGATGTACTCTAAATGAACACGTTAGTTATTTCTCCATATTGATTTATCTAATCTTTTCGACCTCGGTTCTATAAGTCAGAAAGATTGAGAAATTTCACAAAACAGTTTAAAAAAAAAAAAGAAGATAATACTTGGCTAACCACAGCCAATAACAAGAGGAGACATGTCCAATAATCACCTAAGGCCTCGTTTGGGATTGCTTCACTTTTAAAAAAATCAGTTTTTTCTTTCTAAAATTTTAGATTTTATTGTGTTTGGTAAATAAATAAGGATTAAATTATGTTTACTACCTTATACTTTCAAAGGTTCATCAGTTCAGTCCTTGTACTTCTAATTTAATCATAAAAGTCATTGCACTCTCTAATTTCATCAAATCGATCCAATCTATCACTATTCCATCAATTTTCCCTGCTAAAATACTGACGTTGGACCTTCTCACAAGGAAAATTTCCAAACTACCCATCGCTAGGCAGCCCGCTGATGCGTCAGTGTTGTGAATGCAGATGAATAGTTTGAAAATTTTCCCCAAAAATTAAAAGAGTGGTGACGATTTGATCGATTTGATGAAATTGGAGAGCGCAATGACTTTTCTGAGTAATTTAGAAGTGCAGAGACTGAACTGATGAACTCTTGAAAGTACAAGATAGTAAACAGAATTTAGTCCAATAAATAAAAAGCAGCTTTAATTGAAAATTATAGATCACTGACAACAGATTTTAGATGCAACCCAGAGGTTACTTTTAGAACATGTTTTAGATCAAAACACATTCTGAAGTTGTTTTGTGTACTGACAATACTTCTAAAAGTATTATTTACCAAACACGAAACTGTTTTAATTCGCAGCTGATTATCCTCAAAACACGGTAGCAATAATTTTTTTTTTTTTTAAGTTACAGCAATCTCAAACTAACCTTAAAAATGCTTGACAAGAATGTGAAGAAGATTCTCCCACAATAAACTATGAATATTATCATTTTTATAGGACACGTGTCCTCTTGTTATTGTCTACTATTAGTCAAGTATTATCCTTAAAAAAATGTGTTGATTATGTTGAACAACTGTCCTGCAGACCCAGAAACATCTTTGAGAAGAAAACATCACCCAGACCAGACAGTGCATACATGCATATATGATAGCCCTAATCTAATCGATACAAACATCTAATTCTTTCTTCCATTAATTGAAATGAATACGTATCCTCCTTTTGTTAATTGTTAATCTGCTTCTTTGTACAAAGAGTCCAGGTCAACTTGGCTCTCTCTTTGACTTCGATGGCTCATACTGAAGCGAATATTATAAGTTTTCTGAGATTTCAGGCTTATGATCCAGAAAAAAAAATTTTCATTTTCACCCTCTGTCAGCAGTGGCGGATGCATGAGTCTATTTATGTGGGGGCGAAATTTTTTTGAAAGAAATAGAATGAACCTCAACGGAAGAGACATGTTAATATTTGCTATTAATACTTTCATAACTTCACATTAAGGAAAAAAGAAAAATTCAATTCATACATTTTTCTGTAAGAAAGAAAGAAGAAAAACAAAAATGCATTTCTGAGCAACTCTAATTATATATAAGAAAAAAAAGGAATTTCTGGGGAAAAAAAAAAAAACAAGAACAAGAGAATGGCAATCACAACCCGCAAAGCATATGTATTAACAATACAAATGTCAATAAAAAAAAACAATACAACTATAGAAACTCAAAATAATTTTTTATTCATTTCTTTTATGTTGGTGGGCCAGCAACACAGTTTTTTCCTAATACTACAGTTTTTATTCATCTCTTTTATGTTTACATTGCTTTCCAATGGGGATGAAACAGTTCCATTATGTAAAACTATGAAGCTGATCAAATCTCGACCAAAAAAAAAAAATGAAGCAGATCAAACAAAACCACTAAAATAACTGGGGCAGTGACCCTCACTGGGCCTTAGCTCTAGTGTCGGTGTTTTGGAGATAATATTTATTTTCGTTGTACGACTTGATGAAATAACAGAGAGAAAGACTAGGTAATCGGTCGATGTCGTTGTTTGTATCTATAGAAGACTTTAGACTCATGATAATATAAATATATTGATAATGAGAGGCAAATTACAACTAATCAACTTTATGATGCCCACTGGTGTGGTTACATATGATCACATAAATAATGTAATGTATTGTACTGGCATATGCACTGGGCATGCATATACTCGTATTAGCCAATTATATTATATAACACTATGTATCATTTTCTTGGTACACGTATTTTACTATCACAATGTAAATACAAGCGAACTTTACTTGAATGTGTGGAATCAAATGAAATTTGAAGGATCGTGCTGCTTTCTCTCACTCCACAAGTCAAATCTTCAGCATGAAGTTGTGCAATTGATGCCCTTTTGTTATTTTTCAAGAGAACTAGAATGAGAAAAGAAAGTTAATAGTATTAGGATATTCCTAATAATACAATACGTATGGGTGGATAAATAAATATGAGTGATACATAAACTTTTTAAAGAACAAAAATTCTCTAAATTATTCAATTGATTGACCCCTGGAGAGCTGCAAGTCTTTGCAATCCCATGTGTACGTGGTAGCTTACGCTTAAACTAATTGGTTTGATCCGATTTTGATAGGTGCAAATTTAAAGGTTGATCTAGAATGTAGTTCAATAATTAGAAATGCATCTTGTTTTAGGTCATTTGGGCAATCATACTGGCAAAATAATAGTAAAATTGTAATAGCTGGAATGAGATAGCTAAAACTAAAGTTGAATATGATGCAATCATTATAGATAATGATTCAAAAATCGGTTGATTCTTTAATAAGCAGATGATCTAAGAGTTAAAGAGTTCCGGTGATTTGCCCTTAGAAAATGTTTGATTGGAGCTCCTTTACGCAATATATATACCTTTTTTGTTCCAGATACAGGGCTATTCATTTTCATCAAGAACCGATTGAAAGTTGAAACTATGATCTCTGCATATATCTCCAATAATAAGAGATCCCCTAAATGGGGAAGACTTTTTGAAAATAATATATGTACAAAATGAAGTACAAATTATGTTAAATAGAAAGACTAAAATCCCAAAAATTAGTAGTAAAGTGATGTGTTAACTGTTAAGATCGTTAGATTATATGGAGAATCTAGATTTTATGAAATTGACATAACTTTACGTTTTTCTCACTTTAGAGGAGCCAGATCCAAGAGGAAAAACCCCAAAACCTGCAAAACTATATCTTCATAGATACGAAGTAGGGATTTCCCCCATCTCCTTAATTGGACAAATGAGGAACATACTAGCATTATTAAATTTCATATAAAGATATGTTTTAATAGCAACTTGGCAAACAAAGCATTACTAGAAGAATACAAGCAAGTAAAAAACAAAAAAGGTTTGGCAAACAAAATCAATTATCTATAAGGCAAACATCAAGTCACTATACTTAAATACTCAATGAGTAATGATTGGATAATTTTGCCCCTGTTGCTAGATTCTCTCTCTCTACCCCGCATTGCTGCGGGGGCTTAGCAACTAGTAAAATACAATAGGACCAACTCTCAATGAGTTTATACAGTGCACATGTATAAATATTGGTTGAGGGTTTAATTTTAAGCACAAAAACGGTGTTGCATAATTGACCAATTTCCGTGATCATATATATTCACACTTCCATTAGTATTCTATAATCGTATCAAAATGCTCCACATGCTTGGTACTCAGCTCTCCACCTCTCTTTTCAATTCTGACTAGCTCGAGCGAGCCTCTTCTAGATTCAGATCGATTTGTCTGCAATCACATGCCAACTCCTTTAAATTCCAAGGCCAATTTAGTTTTTAGAAATTTCCAACACTTTTTCCTTTGCTTTCTTTAATTGTAATCTCACTAACTCCCATCAACTTCAATTTTTATATATCTGTTCACAAGCTTTTATCAAGATGGGAAGGACTTTGTGATGCAGAAAATCATACACAAGCCAAAACAGATCAAATACTTTAAAGGGTTTGACCACATTTTGTACTTAGGATAAATTTTTAACGGTACTTCTAGTCCAAGCTAGCTAGCTTAGCTTAGCTACCATGAAATCTGACAGTCAATTTTTTCTGTTTCAATATCTGTTCACTGAGTTTATCCATATATTCCTAGCTAGTTGAGAGCTGAGACCTTCCTTTTCATGTTCTTAGCTGTCTTCTCTCTTCTTTTTCTACACTTGGTGTTTTCTTTCTTCACTGAAGAATCGCGATACAATCAAAAGCCGAGTTATGAATCTTTTCATTGTTTTATTTCTGGATGATTCGATCTGCCCTAAAAAGGAGAAAAAGTAGGCTCGATCAGTCTTCACCTGCTACTGCTAGTCCACTACAACTATATCAGAACGTAAGGGATTGATAGCAACATTTTCTTGACCAGAAACATAATTTAAAAAAAAAATTCCATTTTCATTAATAGCTCGTGCCAGAGGACCACTGAGCTATGATCGAAAATTATGCATGGCTGTAGCCGACTTTAACTTGTTGTGCATGTTGATCAAGTTTCGATTTAACTTTGTCCATGAATATGATGAACTTGTAGTAGTACATCCCCCACAGAAAAGAAAAAGTTGTGTAGTACTCATCGATCATAGGGTCGTAGCTAAAAACATGAAAAGAATTGAAAGGTAAAGACGAAGAAAACTGAATTGGTTATCATTATCATGGTAATTGTGGTCCTGCTATTTGGTGCAATAGTCAAGTAAACCCAAAATAATATCATTACGAAAATATAAAACTTTTATTGGTCATAAATATTCTATATTATGATGAAAGTATTTAGAGATCTTGAAGTTTGTATCGAGAAAAAATCTAAAAATCTATTCTATAGAATGAAAATTTGTTCAACCAAACATGTGTGTGTGTGATCATAACTAATATATTGTTCCTCAATTCAACCAAGCATCTGCCATCATATCAATTTTTCGACAAATATGTTCACCCTCATGTGGTAGCACTTGTTAGGTACCAATATTATCGACCTTATATTTAACAAGTAACATTATGTTACTTGATTTGAAATTTAAATTTTAAAAAGGTACTATCCTAAGTTTGTCCGCATGGTAAATTTTAGGTGGATCTCTTTTTCTTCTTTCTTTTCACAGCAAAAAGTACATGAAAGGATACAAAAAAGGTCAAGTAGGTATAAATATATGCAGCATAACCTGCTTTATTTGTAATGCGCTATATATTTGTAGTCCTACAACTTCAAATAAATTGATATGAAAAGGGTGTAATGATTGTCCTCCGTACAAAGAAAAAAGTAATTAAGTTTAGGTTAGAACTGGCTATCACTAGTAATACTGTTTTTTTTTTTTACATGAAATTCAATAATTACATGTGTATGGGGACGTAAATGGGCAAAAGATGCATACCAGTCGAAATAATTTGACTGGATCGAAGATAAGTCCATGACAGCCATCCCTAGCTACTTCATTCTTAGTTCTGTTTGAAAATTGGACTTAATAGTTCTTCAAGAAATTATTAAAATTCTGGTCCAAACATGCAGCTCACCATCCATGTTCCTGGATTTGAAGTTGGAGACTTGGGGAAACTTGTATTTCCTCATTCTAGAGGTGATCAAAATAATCTGAAAATTAATTAGTGCATTTTCAATCTTGTTTAACTAAACTCTTTTTTTTATTTAGGGAATTGTTTTTATCTCAGTCTTTGTTAATGTAATAAACGAAAAATTCTAATTTATTTATATTAATTGTTTGGAACAACAAGTTAAGAGTTAAGACAAATATCTAGTTAGCATTGATTGCAATTATGAAAGCTAGTTCGTATTTGGAAATGATTAATTAGTGATAAAAATGCTTGATTAAGGCAAATAGGCACTTTAATACCTGTTATCCTCATCCTCCCCAATAGTCAGAGAAAAAATTCAAGTAATGCCATGCAAAATGTGACTGTGACAGACCCCAGAGAGAGAGAGAGAGAGAGAGATAGAGAGAGAGAAGCCGCCTGGTCCTGTCCCCAACAAGAATCAGAAGAGAAAGTTAGGCAAACCACACACGTTTTCAAAGCTCGTTCTCTTTCTCAATGATTCATGAAATAAAAATAAAGAATAAATAAACAAGCTAAGCTATGGAAGAATTACTCTTTTTTATCTATGGCACTGTATTGTACATTTGTACGTAATAGGTAGCTAGGTTTTATTCTTCTAACAGTTCAAGTCTCGCAGCTTCCATTCAATCAACAAATTCCAGTCAATACTTGGCCTCGTCCATATATTTGTATTATTTTTATCACTAATCTTGTTTTCACACAAGAGGATTATTGGGCATGTAATTTTGGCACATGATGATTATTATTTTACCCTAGTTTGATTAGATGGGTAAAGACCAAAGCTATATAAAGGTTGCAGAGGCGTTTGCATATAGAGCAGAAAACCAAAATCCCATCTCTTAACCCAACAGGATGGGGAAAATGGGGACCGCTCTAGTTTTCAGTCTTCTAGTGGCAATAGTCGCTTTCGCCTCGCAAACCTCGGCAAACTACCCTTACTCCTCTCCTCCACCACCTGCTTCTCCTCCTTACCACTATAAGTCACCGCCGCCGCCAGTGCACTACGCACCACCCCATCATCCTTACTATCCTCCCAAGTCACCGCCTAAGCCTCCTGTGTACTCTCCACCAAAGCATCCTCATTACCCGCCAAAGTCACCACCATCACCCACACCGCCGGTGTACTCGCCGCCTAAGCATCCCTATTATCCACCAAAATCACCACCAAAGCCTCCTGTGTACTCCCCTCCTAAGCACCCCCATTACCCTCCCAAGTCACCACCTAAGCCTCCTGTGTACTCTCCACCAAAGCATCCTCATTACCCACCAAAGTCACCACCATCACCCACACCGCCGGTGTACTCGCCGCCTAAGCATCCCTATTATCCACCAAAATCACCACCAAAGCCTCCGGTGTACTCTCCTCCTAAGCACCCCCATTACCCTCCCAAGTCACCACCTAAGCCTCCGGTGTACTCCCCTCCTAAGCAACCCCATTACCCTCCCAAGTCACCACCTAAGACTCCGGTGTACTCCCCCCCTAAGCAACCCCATTACCCTCCCAAGTCACCACCTAAGCCTCCGGTGTACTCCCCTCCTAAGCAACCCCATTACCCTCCCCACTACCCTCCCAAGTCACCACCTAAGCCTCCGGTGTACTCCCCTCCTAAGCAACCCCATTACCCTCCCAAGTCACCACCTAAGACTCCGGTGTACTCCCCCCCTAAGCAACCCCATTACCCTCCCAAGTCACCACCTAAGCCTCCGGTGTACTCCCCTCCTAAGCAACCCCATTACCCTCCCCACTACCCTCCCAAGTCACCACCTAAGCCTCCGGTGTACTCCCCTCCTAAGCAACCCCATTACCCTCCCCACTACCCTCCCAAGTCACCACCTAAGACTCCGGTGTACTCCCCCCCTAAGCAACCCCATTACCCTCCCAAGTCACCACCTAAGCCTCCGGTGTACTCCCCTCCTAAGCAACCCCATTACCCTCCCCACTACCCTCCCAAGTCACCACCTAAGCCTCCGGTGTACTCACCTCCTAAGCAACCCCATTACCCTCCCCATTACCCTCCCAAGTCACCACCTAAGCCTCCGGTGTACCACTACAGATCTCCACCACCTCCATCACCACACAAGAAGCCCTACCACCCACACCACTCACCACCACCACCAACCCCATCACCACCAAAGAAGCCATACCACTACAAGTCTCCTCCACCAACACCAGTCTACTCACCACCTCACCACCCCTACTTCCCCCCCAAGTCACCACCTAAGCCACCAGTCTACTCGCCACCCAAGCACCCCCATTACCCTCCCAAGTCGCCACCCTCACCAACTCCACCAGTGTACTCCCCACCTAAGCATCCTCACTACCCTCCCAAGTCACCACCCTCTCCAACACCACCTACGTACTCACCACCCAAGCATCCTCGCTACCCTCCCAAGTCACCACCCTCTCCAACACCACCTACGTACTCACCACCCAAGCGCCCCCATTACCCTCCCAAGTCACCACCATCCCCAACACCACCAGTGTACTCTCCACCTAAGCACCCCCACTACCCTCCCAAGTCACCACCTTACCACTACAAGTCTCCTCCTCCTCCAGTCTACTCTCCACCACCACCACAAAAGCCTTACAAGCCTCCTACTCCTCCCGTTCACACTCCACCGGCTTACATCTACTCCTCACCTCCTCCTCCTCACCACTACTAGATAATGAGCTCACTTGCCTCCTGGTAATTTAGCTTAATCTCTATTGTCAAGTTCAGTAATTTGCTACTGTTTTCTTCTGAATAAACCATATCTTAACCTATGCTGTTACATCCATTAATTACAGGTAACAGTGACGAGAAGAAGAAGAAAGACGTCCAAAATAAAGAAAGGGTTGTCCAAGGAAAGAACCTTACCAATCATGCATACGAGTAAGAGCAGAAAAGCTAGCGAGTCTCCGCGTGTGATGTGAATGTTTTTAATAGTTTTTATTATTAATTAGGAGGAAGTTTCATCGTCAATCTTTTCATTTCCATGTATTTGACAGTTGTTGTGCACTTTCCATCTTCGATTAAAGAGTTTATATATATGTATCCATGTCGTTTATTTCAGCCTTATTCCCAACGGAGACCTACGTGAATAATAAAAATAAATTAATACCATTTCCCAAATGTTCCTTTCTCTCTTCTCAAAAAAAGAAAAAAAAGAAAAAAAAAATTCCTTTCTCCTATTTCATTAGTTTATTTCAGCCTACTTCCCATTTATGACTTATGCTTAATAATTTTTTGTTATGACTAGTATTTCGTGAATCGAACACAGCTTCTCATTTATAAAGAAAAGACTATGTCATTAGATCAAATGATACTGAACTAATTTTTCACTATTTTCATCATGGATCTCTTATGATATTATAATGTTTATCATACTCATTTTACATTTAATTAATTTTAATTAAACTAAATTTATGACCATCAACAAAACTACTACATTTATTTTACATTATTTACGCATTAATTAACTAAATACACATTGACAATAATTTGTTCATGAACTTATAAAAGTATTATAGGTGAGTTAGTTGCTAATTCTAATAAACTAAACTTACCTAAAATTGACTATTTTTAAATAATAACAACAAATTTATTGTCATACATATGTGAATGTGTGTATTAGATAGATACTGTAGAATTTTTCTTTCATCATACCCAGAAGAAGATAAATAAAGTAAAAGCTTCCCTATATTCTGAAATCATGCATATATGTAAATATTCATATGAGGGCCAGATGAAGGGACCCTCCATGCAATTGAAAATCTGGAAACAGGAAAACGTGTCACCAAAAGGATCAACATGCAGATCCATATCATGCATACTTATGCTTTCAGAGCTTTAATTCTTTAGAAATCTTGGAGTGGATTAGTTATGGGTTATGGCAGGAATTTAGCTTTTTATATACCCGCATATATATTATATGCAGACATATATATGCAGAAATTCATCTTCAACGTACATGCATTCGTTGAAAAGTTGCTAATGGGACAGATCAGATCTGTGTCTAGAGGGAAAGGTTATTATATAATATATTCAGACAAAAAAAAACAAAAACAAGTAGACACTTGTTTGATGGAGTAATACGTGAAAATTTTTCTAAGACTAAGAATAACGTACATGGACTTCGATGCCTAAACTGATATTAATAGTAATCCTTGTTTCCACGATGACAGATTCAATACTGCTGTCATGATTTTGATTAAGTGCAGTAATCATCTTCATCCCAAAACCTAGCTAGGAGGGTTTAATTTTCTACACAGATTTAAAAGTAATCGTTTTCACCCTAAGAAGTTAAAAATAGGTTGTATAATAACAGCCAGAGTACAGAGATATTAATTTCTACCTAAAGTGAGTACGACAAGGAAATCGAGTAAATGGTCTCCGTTAAAGGCTGCAAATAATAATTGAATGCACAGAGAAAGCAACTGTGGCCTGAGTCCCTGACATGAGTCGGTCAGTTTGTCTTCTTATTTTCTACTGTAAAGAGTTTGGACACATCATAGCTTTTTTTTTTTTATGACAGACACATCATAGCTTTGATTCATGGACATGGCTCAAGTTATAAAAGTAGTCCAGAAGCTTGAAGCATGCCATGCATTATTCTCTGCAAGCTTAGCTAGCTGGCTAGTCCACAGCTACCTAGCTTTATATAGAGTGCCATAGAATTTTCGTTAAGTTAAACAACTGCACATTGTTGGTGCTCTGTCCAGAGCTCTCCAAATAAGTACAGGGAGAGCATTCCTTCTGGGAATTATTTTCATAAAAATTGGACACCGATTCAAGATGGTTCCCATCTCCCCCACTAAAATTACCGAAGTCAGTCTTCACGTGCACAGCGTATGAATACATGAAAATTTCCGAGTTTCTCCTTTACCTAGCTATTTTTGGGCTTTCATCAGATTAGTAAATTCTATTGTCCAAAATCATGCAACTAATTGTTTCGGTAAGTGTAATTAGAAGAGAGCAACGTCGAGTTCTTTCTTTTTTTTTTACGAGATTGGCGGCTAGGGTTGTTTCCCTCATCACCCTTCTTGTTAACTTTAGAGTCAGTATGTTCTTACTTTAGAGTGATTAACATTAGACCTGTAAAAACATCGCGTCATTTTTTGTATATATATCATGAAACACAATAATAAACAGTTAAGATAACATGTGGAAAACGCTAAAATCAAAACTGAGTAGTTAAATTTTGTGTTAACCATTAAAACTCATTAAGACCCGTTAAGAAAGTAAGAGTTTATGACACCTAGTTTCAATTATTAAACATGTACCATGTCTATGCAACAAATAAATCTAAATGGAACAATTATGTTGCTAATAACAACCAAAATTGAAAATAAATTAAAGCTTAGTTTAATTGAAGAGAAAAGAAATAGTACGGTGAATTAGAGGGATGGAGTAGGGTTTCTAAATATCTATTTGATAAGAGAAACTCAAACTTACAAAAATATCCTTGCGTTAATGTGTCTTATCGTGTTAATGGAATAACACGTTAAACCGTAAAAATGCATGTTTTTAACATAGCAACTTAATATAGAATCAAACTAATATACCTCAAGCTGAGTCCTTAAAATTATATACGTATCAGTGTGATGTATTATTATATCGCATACAATTTTGCCAAATTTAATTCACATCTTATTTCCTAGTTCTTTGTCCCAGTTGCTTTAAGGTGGTTTACACGTTCAGTATAATTTTCTTAATAATTTTTCTCCCGAGTCAAGCAACTAATTAATAAGAATACTAATTAATTCTACGCCTTACTCGTTAAATTTTCCCCAATTGGGTGATGTTGACTTCAATCCAGTTCTGTTTGTAGACTACTTCTCTACGCCTAAAACACGATTGTTGGATAGTGAAAATTAGTTGAACAATCGTCCTCGTTTCCTTTTCTTCTTCATTGTTAAATGCTACAAAACAAATCGTTTGGTCTTTGACTAAGAATTCCCTGGGACCTGGCCACGATCTGATATAGTAGGGTACACTAAGTGGACGTTCTTAATCAAACGGTGTGGAGGGGCCTAATGACATTAGAGAGATCTTGATGTCTTCTGAAATTTGTAGGAGGAAAATCGGGGCAATCCAAATTACCAATGTCCTGTCACTATGATGATAACATTATCTTCTCCTCCATTAAAACAATATTGTAAGAGAAAAGATCAAAATAATGTCTAGAGACCCACAAACCAGCTGGCCACCTTTAATCATTTTTTGTTTTATTAGTTTTATATTAATTTTGTTTTACCCTCCTTAATTACAAAGTCAAGCCATCTATTCTGAAAATCCAGCTTGAAGAGATACTATATATCACAGATGTCTTGTAAAAATATAATTTTATGGTGTTTTAATAACCATCACATTTATCATCATAATTTGTTGACTAGAGAAGAAGACATAGTTAATCGTAATAGGAGAATTGGAAATGACTTTGAAATAGATGTAGATGTTAATTTTACAGCTATGGCTCGACCCTTGTGAAATCTTACCATGCCCCCAAGTTTATAGAATTAATGTAACTATTCCTCCATCAAGATAATACTTGCCATGGTGAAGTGTTGAAGTTAATTCGTTCTCAAAGTAATGCTCCAACTTTATCTATGTGACCACTACACGTCCATATATACTTTGCTAGATATGCTTAATTTGGGAATTTCCTTATATAGGAACATAAATAGCTAGGTCTTTCTCGTTTTCCTGGATCAGAATTGGATTCTCATCGTTGTCTCGTTTGTTTTTCAAGATTCTGTATATAATTGAAGATGTTGTCATTTTTTCCATCTACTTGGCTAAAGTAAGAATTTATATTGTGCACCGTCACAACTCACAACAAAGACATGTAACTAGGAGGCCAGCTTTACATCGATGAAAACTTCAGAGAGAGAGAGAGAGAGAGAGGTACTGTGCATCGATCAGTCTATTCACTCTATTGGGAAACCAGCTTTCTGGCTTTTTCTGCTAAAGAAAGTAGTTAATATCATCATCATTATGTTTAAAGGAACGAAAAAAAAAAACAGAGAGAAGAAAAAGAAAAAGGCCAATATATAGAACCCGAACAATACCCCATTGGCCTTTTGTCAAATTTGATGGTCCACAAAATATTTAGGTTCTTCTACTTTTCTTCTTTTCAATCGAGATATGTTTTGAGTTAATTTACAAAGAAAAGGGTAACTGGAGCTCCAAACCTCCATCTTTTTCAATCACGATTCTTCGATCTAACGTCTATATATCATATTATTGAAGTTGCTAGAAGGTAAATTAATTTAAAATTTTGAGCTTTGTACGTGTTCAAGTATACACAATTCATTTTCCATTCATTACGCATTTGTTCAATTATGGCCAATGGCTATCTTAATTGGTTTATGATTGATGTTTGATGAAGAGAGAGTAGAGATGTAAGGGCATCTTAAAAATACGTCTGCATTCTCTTTGTTTTAGCTATATTTGGATTTATTATTGAATGAAGAAAAAATAGTTTAATTTTTTTTACAAATTATATAGAATGACTTAACATGAATGTTTTAAGTTAACAAAAATAATAGAGCATCCCTCCTCAAATAATAGAGGCTCATCTCTCTCATAAATATAGAGAACGAGATAAATAAAAATTAAAATAGAGAGTTATTTAGGAATGATGCAACTGTTAAAATTGATCAAAAACTAAACATGCTCTCCAAAATGACAAAAGAGCTAATATAGAGTATGTTAAAAATGCTCTTATAAGACTATAACTTTGAAGTTAGCTACTAGAATATTTCAAAAATATGTAAATTTGTATTCCAATGTATAAAATTAATATATGACATCAATGAACCATGCAAGGGCGAAGGGAGAGGGTGGGTATCAGTTGGGAAGAGAGAAATAGAATGAACAGAAAAAAGGGTAAAAAAGGAGTGATCAGAAAAAAAGTGCCAAAAAGAAAGTTTATGGCTGTGTATTTAAGAAAATGAATGGGTGTCTATAAAATTTCTCGATATGTTTGTATGAAGAGAAAAAATATAGAATTTAATTAAACATGAAGAATTTTTTAATTTTTATCATTCAATTAATTCTTACAATTATCTTGCTAGCAAAATAAAATAAAAAATTCTGAACTCATGCTCTGTCCCTCCCTACCTCACCCACCCAATACATCATTCTTCCTGTCCTTTCCCTATTGGCAAAGTGGTTTTGAATATAGGATCATAAATATACAAAGAGAGAATGCCACAAATAGTCACTCAGTTTTTACCTGTTCGATACTTTGGTCACTCACATTTTAAATATATAACTTTGATCACTCAACTTTAACTTTGTTATTCACTTTAGTCACTTCGTTAATTTTTTTCATTAAAAAAATAATTTGCCACAATATCAGGGATATTTTCGACCAACCAATTGTAAAAAATTAAGAAATCTGAATTGGAATGAATGGGAGAAGTGATTAAAGTGAGACAAAATGCTCATTCGGTTACTAAAGTGATTGACATAGTGATAGTTGAGTGACCAAAGTGATATATTTGAAAATTGAATGACTAAAGTGTTGAATGAGTCATAGTTGAGTGACAATTTGTAAAATTCTCCTAATTATTTTTTGTGTACTAAAATTTCACCTATTAGGACACACCATGATTCCGATTTTCACATGGATCTAAATCTCTGGCACGTTTGATCCAGTTTTGGGTTCTTCTGCCACCGCTTCAGGCTTTCAGCTTTTGTGCACCCTCCTCAAACCTAAACACTATTGCAGTATTGGTTGTCTTTCTCATGTTTTATTTCAGTTGTAGAGTATTAATCTTTCTATTTCTTTGTGCTGTAATATTCGCCCTTTCAATACAAGCCTAGTATGGTACCTTGGGGCAAGACCGCTATAAACCAAAAGCAACAGACTTATATATCAGTTGATTTCTTGCGGAATATGTATATATAGGGTGGTATAAAATTCGGATGATTATATAGGAATTGAGAAATGTGAAAAACCATGCATGCATGGCAATCACTCATCGATCGAATCACTAGCTAGTGCCACTTGCGTAGACATGAATTTTGGTAACAATAAAACCTAGATGCATACTGCATACATGCGGTGTTCATGTGCTGCGCATAGCCGTCAGTGCTTCACAGCCCCAAACTCACGTACCACATATGCCTATATAAATTTTGGGTAACATCTTGATTCACAATCCGACAATATATAGTGTTTATAGTGTTCACCATAAACTAGAACTAAGGTAAATAATCGACTTATAGTACACATGATCCAATATAGTACATGTGGTGTTCATGTGCTGTGCATAGCCTTCATGCCCCCAAATTTACGTACCGCATATGCCTATATAAATTTTGGGTTGTATCCTGATTTATAGTCTGCCAAGATATAGAATTTATACTATTCACTATAAATTAAAATTATAATCCTATTTATAGGACATCATGTGGACATTTTTTTCTGCTGAAACATTATGTGGACATTTATCCAATATAAAACTATAAGAAAACATTGGCCAGTCAGAACCTAGCTTTGACATCATGGAAAAGGAATCAGTTCTTCTATTCTAACAACCTCTTCTGAAATGTCGTATTCTGCATCTTGTTATTATTAATTACCAAACCATATAAGCTTTTAGTTTAATCAGTAGGTTTAACTTATTTGAGGAGTAGGCAGCTTCTGATTTCAATTCCATATATTAATTTAAAATTGTGGTAATTATATGTCGGCTAATTAACAATGCAGTGATCAGATCAGATCCATCTGTAAAAGGGAGTCTTTACCTATGATTTTGTTTCCCCGATTAAAGAAAAAGAAAAAAAATATGTTCTTTATTTTTTTTCCCTCACGTTAAATATATAAGAGCTGAATGTGGCTGGAATGTTAGTTATGTAACTTGTTTCATAAGAAAACACAGAAGGACCAAAATTTTCTATCTTCTAAGCAAAAGTGTATCTGCACCAACATTTCAGCCAGATTCAATTCAATTCTCATGCTAATGATTGATTATTGCTGTGGATTATGGCAAATCAAAATAAAGATATGTTTTGTTGTTTCACTCTAGGCCTCATCAAAAAGCCCGCGGATCAAGTGGGCCGATGGAGGCCCGCCGGCCCGGAGGGCCAAAAGCCCGGTCCGGCCCGTCAAAAAGCCCGCAAAAGCCCGCCTCGGTGGGCCGATGGAGGCCCGCTAAAAAGCCCGGAAAAACCCGGCCCGTAAAAGCCCGTAAACTATTTTTTATATATTATATATATTTGTGTGTGTTTGTGAATATATATATAGATATATATAGATATATATAGATATATCTATATATATATGTGTGTGTGTGTTTATATATATATATATATATATATATTAATATATATGTGTATGTGTGTATGTTTATATATATATATATATATATAATAGATATGTGTGTGTGTGCTTACATATATATATATATATATATAGAGAGAGATATAGATATGTGTGTGCACTGTGTGTGTGTTTATATATATATATATATAGATATAGATATGTGTATGTGTGTGTTTATATTTATATATATATATATATATATATATATACGTGTGTGTGGAAATTCTCATATTTTTATAGAAAATATGTGCACATATATTTTAAAAAACAAGTGACAACGGTTGATCAATTAGATCGGATTTGAAAATATGATGAAATTAGCTAATTTTTTTACCACACTCATAATTTGTTGTAATAATCACATCCAACGGTCGGTTTTTTCATTTTATTTGAATTTATAGAGGTTGCTCTTTGGAGTGTATGATATATAAATATAGGTTTATAATAGTAACTAAGTTTGACCTAGTTGATCGAATTCGAAACGAGAACTAAATTGGCTGGATTTTTTACAGCCACTATAAAACATTACAATCTCTCCATCGAACGGTTGGTTTCTCCAAATCCATATTCCACTTCATGGTTGCTTTAGAATGGACATCAATAATTTAAATGCAATGTACAAGTCATATAACTTTAGGTGACAAATTGATATAGGCCAACGTCTTTGTAATAAAATAGAAATTTTTATCTTATGTACACGTACATCCATCGATAGGATATTTACAGACATGATGTGAAAAAATAAGCATGTTTTGCGGTTATCAAGCCATCGGTCAATCAAGAAAACATACAAGCGACTACGGTTGACCAGTCCGATCGGGTTTGAAACTATGGTGAAATTGACTAAATTTTTAACCACACTCATAATTTATTGTAATAATCACATCCAACGGTCGGTTTTCCTATTTTCTTTGAATTGATAGAGGTTGCTCTTTGGAGTGTGTGATATATAAATATAGGTTTATAAGAGTAACTAGGTTTGACCTAGTTGATCGAATTCGAAACGAGAACCAAATTGGCTTTATTTTTTACAACCACCATAAAATATTACAATCTCTCTATCAAACGGTTGGTTTTTCCAAATTCATTTTCCACTTCATGGTTGTTTTAGAATGAACCTCAACAATTTAAATGTAATGTATAAGTCATACAACTTTAAGAGGCAAATTAGTATAGGTCAATGTATTTGTAATTAAAATTGAAATTTTTATCTTATGTCCATGCACATCTATCAATTAAATATTTACAAACGTGATGTAAAAAAATAAGCAAGTTTTGCTGTCATCACGCCACCAGTCAATCAAGAAAGCATACAAGCGACTACGGTTGACCAATCCGATCGGGTTTGAAACTATGGTGAAATTGACTAAATTTTTAACCACACTCATAATTTATTGTAATAATCAAATCCAACGGTCGGTTTTCCCATTTTCTTTGAATTGATAGATGTTTCTCTTTGGAGTGTGTGATATATAAATATAGGTTTATAAGAGTAACTAGGTTTGACCTAGTTGATCGAATTCGAAACGAAAACCAAATTAGCTGGATTTTTTACAACCACCATAAAATATTACAGTCTCTCCATCAAACGGTTGGTTTTTTCAAATTCATTTTCTACTTCATGTTTGCTTTAGAATGAACCTCAACAATTTAAATGCAATGTACAAGTCATACAACTTTAAGAGGCAAATTGGTATTGATCAATGTATTTGTAATTAAAATTGAAATTTTTATCTTATGTTCACTCACATCCATCGATGAAATATTTACAAACGTGATGTAAAAAAATAAGCAATTTTTGCGGTTATCACGCCATCAGTCAACAAAGAAAACATGCAAGTGACTACAGTTGACTAATCCGATCGAGTTCGAAACTATGGTGAAATTGACTAAATTTTTAACCACACGTATAATTTATTATAATAATGACATCCAACGGTCGGTTTTCTCATTTTCTTTGAATTGCTATATGTTGCTCTTTGGAGTGTATGATGTATAAATATAAATTTATAAAAAATTAGTGTTTTTAAAAATTTAATTATCAATAAATTAGTATCTATATATAAATATAGATTTTTTTTTTGTACAATATAGATCTATTATCTTTGGTTGTATTTGATCATTATCCAATGAATTTCCAAAGCTTGATTAAAAAAAAAATATTTGTGTCTTTAAATATTTATTTATAAATAAAGCCCGCAAGGCCCGGCCCGAAAAAAGCCCGCAAGACCAAGCCCGGCCCGGCCCGAAAAAGCCCGCAAGACCCGCTTTATATGGACGGGCTTGGATCCTTCGATTTTTAATAAAGCCCGACCCGACCCGGCCCGCCATTATTAAAAAATTTAACAAGGCCCTGCCTGACCCGACCCAAGCCCGCAATGAATGGGCCGGGCCGGGCCCGGCCCGGCCCGTTGACGACCCCTATTTCACTCATAGGTATAGGGTCGTAGTTTAAGATTCGTAACACTTTCATATTTCTGGTATCCAGCTGGTATTGATGTGGACTTACCGAGTGGATCTAGATTGACTTTACTAAGCTATATTCCATTTTGATGAAATATAGGTCCTTCTAGAGTTCTACTTGTGGATGTGTTCCAATAATTGACGAGACACAAATCAAGGAGCCGCGTAGTTTTGTTCCCGTAGCTGAGACGGCAGATATATGGGTTGGTCGGCGGAGCTCTTCCGACAGCCGGTCCTCTATTCATGGGAGGAGTATAAGCTTTGATCCGATGGTCGATGGGATTGTGACTCTTACCTAATCCCCTATTGCGAATCGTTAAAATACACTTCTTGACCTTTAACTAATCAAGCTCATGTTGAGAATTCTAATACTCTTTCCTTCTTTGTTTCCATATGGGTAAGATTGATTGATGTACCCATATATCAAGCCAAAACTACAAATTTGAAAGAACGAAAAAGTCTTGGGGCAAACTCTATAGTTCTCCTAAGAGTATCTTTAACAATGCTAGTCATTTTATAGTTAAATTTTAGTTAAAATAGTTAAAAAGTTATTTTGACTAGCTACTTTGGAAATACATCTGCATCAGTTTTCTCTATTTTGGCTAAAATTGAATTTATATTATTGATTAAATGAAGAAAAAATAATTTAAATGTGTTTAAAAATTATATAAAATGACTTAAAATGTATGTTTTAAATTAACATACATTATAGAGAGTCTCATCTCGCTATCTATATTTAGGAGCGAGATAGCTAAGAGTTAAAATAAAGAGCCACTTAGGAATCTTGTGCAGCTACTAAAATTGATCAAAAACTAAACATGTTCTTCAAAATAGCTAAGGAACCAGAGAGTTTTCTAAAGATGTTATAAGAGGATAGATATGAAAGAGCTGCACTTAAGTTCTATTGATAAACTAAAGTTTACTTTTGAACAAATTAGATTAAAGGGAAAAGTTAACAACTATTATTCTTTTGAGGGAAAAAAGCCAAATATTTACCCCCGAAAAGAAGGGGGACACTATAATTGAATGTTCATGCGAGTAACGGATCTGAGTAAACGTACTACGTACTTTCTGTCATGCATCATTTTTAATTGAGTATTTGTCCAAAACTTTTCTGAACAATTTGAGTACGAATTGTCGGCAGGCAATTATTTGTGATAAGTGTCCAATGTCCTTTCCACCAAACATGCATATATGGAGCGTCAAATTCAATTTTTGGTTTTCTTAGCTTGAATTTTGATGATAATGCTAAAGTCAATGGTTGAAATTAAACAAGAAACAACCGTAATTGGTGGACTAATTGATAAGTAACAAAGCACGATGTACACAGCAGTGATTACCGGACAACACAAACAAAGAAATCTGGAACCCGGATCGAGTGGTTAAGCAACAAACTAATCCATTAATGATATTTTCACCAAAACAAGAAGACTAATCCATTAATAAATAAATAGTGAGACTTATTTGAAAATAGAGCAAATGTTTGTTCCCAACTTGTCGTAGATAATATCTCTAAAATGATTCATTTGATGGGCGTGTTCACTAAATTTAAATGAGGTTGAGAAAGAGTCGGACAAAGGAATGAAAGAAAGATGATATATATGTGGGTGAAAAGTTGAAGTATCATTTAAGATAACATTCCCCTTTTTTAACGATTATGTGATGGACTGTACCACTGAAACATGAAATCAAAAGTTTAGGTCTCAATTGTGATGAAAATGTAAAACTAGCTTGGGTTTGGTTTTGGAGCAAGGTTGGGGAGGTGTAGGTATTGAGAGGAGATTAAACGATTAATGGCCAGGTTTCATACTCCAGGTATTACATATATTTCAAGAGAGGCGAACAGGGAAACCACAAGATGTGGCCTAGTGGTTGAGTATATTAAGATTGGGAACCTTCAAACTCTCGTTCAATCCACGACGCTGTTGTTTGGGGCCGGGAGGAGGAAACATTATGACGATACCTTTTGACTATAAATTAGTCCTTGTTTAAAAGCTTTGGGATATCACAAGACTCGGTCGGAAAAAAAAAAGAAAAAAAGAACAGGCTAATGGGGCAGCCCATTCAGTTGCTAATTATGTAGCCCGAGACTTAGGGTGGAGTAATTGGTTAGGAGTTGGACCTTCATGGCTCACACAAGCCATCAAGAATGATGGCCTCGTAACTAGTAGTAGCAGGAGGAATGTGTGATGTGGATGTGTCTACTATCATTTATGTAACCTTAGTCAGTTATCCGTTGATTAGCGCTTACAATTATTGATAAGATTGAAATAGTACCAATTGGATTGTTAACGAGGCAATTAACATACATATAATCACCTCCTCAAAAAAAAAAAAAAACATACATACATATAATCACATTCAACTGAATAAGGTAGTTGGTAGCATTCTTGTACGTTTCTTAGATTCAATGAATTTGAAGGAGATAATCTCGAAATCAAGATCAACCAAGAGAACGTCAATATCCTTCCTTGAAGGCTGAGGAAGATTCTTGAAGCCTAAAGATCAAGAACCGTCAGTAAAGGAGAATACTAAATTAAGCTTCCCCATCTCGATCTTTAGGCACCCACAGATAGGGGTCGTCAACGGGCCGGGCTGGGCCTTGCTAAATTTTTTAATAATGGCGGGCCGGGCTTTATTAAAAATCGAAGGATCCAAGCCCGTCCATATAAAGCGGGCCTTGCGGGCTTTTCCGGGCCGAGCCGGGCTTGGCCTTGCGGGCTTTTTCGGGCCGGGCTTTGCGGGCTTTATTTATAAATAAATATTTAAAGACAAAAATATATTTTTTTAAAAATCAAGCTTTGGAAATTAATTAGATAATGATCAAATACAACCAAAGATAATAGATCTATATTGTACAAAAAAAAAATCTATATTTATATATAGATACTAATTTATTGATAATTAAATTTTTAAAGACACTAATTTTTTATAAATTTATATTGATACATCATACACTCCAAAGAGCAACATATAGCAATTCAAAGAAAATGAGAAAACCGACCGTTGGATGTGATTATTACAATAAATTATACGTGTGGTTAAAAATTTAGTCAATTTCACCGTAGTTTCGAACTCAATCGGATTAGTCAACCGTAGTCACTTGCATGTTTTCTTGGTTGACTGATGGCGTGATAACCGCAAAAATTGCTTATTTTTTTACATCACGTTTGTAAATATTTCATCGATGGATGTGAGTGGACATAAGATAAAAATTTCAATTTTAATTACAAATACATTGACCAATACCAATTTGCCTCTTAAAGTTGTATGACTTGTACATTGCATTTAAATTGTTGTGGTTCATTCTAAAGCAAACATGCAGTGGAAAATGAATTTGAAAAAACCAACCGTTTGATGGAGAGACTGTAATATTTTATGGTGGTTGTAAAAAATTCAGCTAATTTGGTTTTCGTTTCGAATTCGATCAACTATGTCAAACCTAGTTACTCTTATAAACCTATATTTATATATCACACACTCCAAAGAGCAACCTCTATCAATTCAAAGAAAATGGGAAAACCGACCGTTGGATGTGATTATTATAATAAATTATGAGTGTGGTTAAAAATTTAGTCAATTTCACCATAGTTTCAAAGCCGATCGGATTGGTCAACCGTAGTAGCTTGTATGTTTTCTTGATTGACCGATGGCTTGATAACCGCAAAACATGCTTATTTTTTCACATCATATCTGTAAATATCCTATCGATGGATGTACGTGTACATAAGATAAAAATTTCAATTTTATTACAAAGACGTTGCCCTATATCAATTTGTCACCTAAAGTTATATGACTTGTACATTGCATTTAAAACTATTTATGTCCATTCTAAAGCAACCATGAAGTGGAAGATGAATTTGGAGAAACCAACCGTTCGATTGAGAGATTGTAATGTTTTATAGTGGCTGTAAAAAATCCAGCCAATTTAGTTCTCGTTTCGAATTCGATCAACTAGGTCAAACTTAGTTACTATTATAAACCTATATTTATATATCATACACTCCAAAGAGTAACCTCTATCAATTCAAATAAAATGGAAAAACTAACCTTTGGATTTGATTATTACAATAAATTATGAGTGTGGTTAAAAATTTAGTCAATTTCACCATAGTTTTAAACTCGATCGGATTGGTCAACCGTAGTCGCTTGTATGCTTTCTTGATTGACCGGTGGCGTGATGACCGCAAAACTTGCTTATTTTTTTACATCACGTTTGTAAATATTTCATTGATAGATGTGCATGGATATAAGATAAAAATTTCAAGTTTAATTACAAATACATTGACCTATACCAACTTGCCTCTTAAAGTTGTATGACTTACACATTACATTTAAATTGTTGAGGTTCATTCTAAAACAACCATGAAGTGGAAAATGAATTTGGAAAAACCAACCTTTTGATAGAGAGATTGTAATATTTTATGGTGGTTGTAAAAAATAAAGCCAATTTGGTTCTCGTTTCGAATTCGATCAACTAGGTCAAACCTAGTTACTCTTATAAACCTATATTTATATATCACACACTCCAAAGAGCAACCTCTATCAATTCAAAGAAAATGGGGAAAACGACTGTTGGATGTGATTATTATAATAAATTATGAGTGTGGTTAAAAATTTAGTCAATTTCACCATAGTTTCAAACCCGATCGGATTGGTCAACCGTAGTCGCTTGTATGTTTTCTTGATTGACCGATGACTTGATAACCGCAAAACATGCTTATTTTTTCACATCATATCTGTAAATATCATATCGATGGATGTACGTGTACATAAGATAAAAATTTCAATTTTATTACAAAGACGTTGCCCTATATCAATTTGTCACCTAAAGTTATATGACTTGTACATTGCATTTAAAACTATTGATGTCCATTCTAAAGCAACCATGAAGTGGAAGATGAATTTGGAGAAACTAACCGTTCGATGGAGAGACTGTAATGTTTTATAGTGGCTGTAAAAAATCCAATCAATTTAGTTCTCGTTTCGAATTCGATCAACTAGGTCAAACTTAGTTACTATTATAAACCTATATTTATATATCATACACTCCAAAGAGCAACCTCTATAAATTCAAATAAAATGAAAAAACCGACCGTTGGATGTGATTATTACAACAAATTATGAGTGTGGTAAAAAAATTAGATAATTTCATCATATTTTCAAATCCGATCTAATTGATCAACCGTTGTCACTTGTTTTTTAGAATATATATGCACATATTTACTATAAAAATATGAGAATTTCCACACACACACACACACATATATATATAAATATAAACACACACATACACACATCTATCTATCTATATATATATATATATAAACACACACAGTACACACACATATATATATATATATATATATATAAGCACACACACATATCTATTATATATATATGTGTGTATATATATATATATATATAAACATACACACATACACATATATATTAATATATATATATATATATATATATATATATATATTCACAAACACACACAAAATATATATAATATATAAAAAATAGTTTACGGGCTTTTACGGGCCGGGTCTAGCGGGCTTTTGACGGGCCGGGCCTATGGGCCGGGCCGGGTTTTTCCGGGCTTTTTAGCGGGCCTCCATCGGCCCACCGAGGCGGGCTTTTGCGAGCTTTTTGACGGGCCGGGCCGGGCTTTTGGCCCTCCGGGCCGGCGGGCCTCCATCGGCCCACTTGATCCGCGGGCTTTTTGATGAGGCCTACCCACAGATAAGTTAAAACTTAAAACATTGTACCTACGTTGCAGGCTGAGTTTATTTGGAATGTCATTGATTAATAGTCTCTAAATGGAAGAGAATTTCTCATAATGGGATCAACTACATCATCGTGTAAGACTGCAAGGAGTCATCCTAGGATAAGTGATCATAAGATTAATGATAAGATTATTAACTGTAATGTTCCTACATATCCCTTTTGAATGTCACCAAGGGAACTTGATAGAAGAAAAGGAGAAGTCTAGTTGAAACAAAAAAAATTAGGCGAGTTACCATTACGTACCAAATACCAATAATCCATCTTAATGACACTCAAGAAATTAACTACGAAAAGTACGCTTAAATATGTTGCCAGAAACGGAAGGCCATCTTTATCTGTCAATTTGAAGAAATTTGGTTGGCTTCTTGTTTCAGGTTTCTCATAGTTTGTTAAAAATTTGCAAGATGAGAGAGAAAAAAAATGGTTATGATGGCAAGCTCGAGTAATTTTCAAGAATGAATTATCACCGTCATATAGGTCTTTGTGTGACTGCATCTCTGGCACCTCATATATCCAAGGCAGATGATTACAGTCAAATATAACAAGATTGAGAATGAATTTTCTGATGATTTATTCATCTCACAACGGAGGTATATAAAGAAGTTTACAGGACTATAACAGGTAAGTACTAACTACGAAATAATTACAATATATTACAATATATTCTACTCCTAAAGTTAAACTATGACTCACGCTAACACTCCCCCTCAGGTTGGCGCATACACATCAATCATGCCCAACTTGCTTAGTGAGTCATAAAATACCTTCCTGGAAACTCCTTTGGTAAGTATATCTGCAAGTTGCTCTTCAGATGGAACAAAAGGAAAGCTAATAATTTTGGCATCTATCTTCTCCTTTATAAAGTGACGATCAACCTCCACATGCTTAGTACGATCATGTTGTACTGGATTCTGTGATATGTCAATGGCTGCCTTGTTGTCACAATACAACTGCATAGTACTTTTGAGTTTGAAACCCAGATCACGTAACAGATTTCTCAGCCACAACAATTCACATACTCCGTGAGCCATACCTCTATACTCAGCCTCAGCACTAGATCGTGCCACAACTTTCTGTTTCTTACTCTTCCATGTAACCAAATTACCTCCCACAAATGTAAAGTAACCTGATGTTGACTTCCTGTCTGTAATATTGCCAGCCCAATCTGCATCTGTAAAGCCACAAACCTCAAGGATATTGTTGTGTTTAGAAAACAACACTCCCCTTCCTGGAGCTGACTTCAGGTACTTTAAAATTCTCATAACAGCATCCATGTGACTCTCACTCAGGTTATGCATGAACTGACTCACCACACTTACTGCATATGCAATATCTGGTCTAGTATGAGCTAGATAAATTAAGCGCCCAACTAACCTCTGATAGCGAGCTCGATCAGTAGGTACCTGATCTGGATACTCAGCTAAACAATGATTCTGCTTAATAGGAGTATCAATAGGTCTGCAATCCAACAAACCTGTCTCTGTCAGCAAGTCAAGAACGTACTTCCTCTGGCATAGGTAGATCCCTTCTCTCCCCCTGGCTACCTCAATTCCTAAGAAGTACTTAAGTTCACCCAAGTCCTTCATCTCAAACTCAGAGGCTAGCTGTCTCTGCAGTCTATCTATCTCAACAGTATCATTGCCAGTGATTACCATATCATCCACATAAATAATTAGAGCTGTTACCTTCCCTTGTTGATGCTTGAGGAATAAGGTATGATCTGAGTTGCTCTGTTTGTAACCAACATTCCGCATGAATTGTGAAAATCTTCCAAACCAAGCACGAGGCGACTGTTTGAGACCATACAGTGACTTTCTCAATTTGCATACAAAATCACCAGGAGAAGCAACGACATACCCAGGTGGAAGGCTCATGTACACTTCCTCGGCTAACTCTCCATGAAGAAATGCATTCTTGACATCAAACTGTCGGAGTGGCCAGTTTAAACTAGCGGCAAATGAGAGCAGAACCCGAATAGTGTTCATCTTGGCCACAGGAGCAAATGTTTCATCGTAGTCTATACCATATGTCTGAGTAAACCCCTTTGCTACAAGGCGTGCTTTGTACCGATTCATTGATCCATCTGCATTATGTTTCACAGTAAACACCCAACGACAACCTACAGCCTTCTTGCCTTGTGGTGGAGACACGAGTTGCCAAGTACTGTTCTTCTGCAACGCCTCCATCTCTTCCTCCATTGCCTTCCTCCACTTTGGATCCCCCAACGCATCCTGCACTCTGTTAGGTACTGATACAGCAGATATTTGATTCACAAATGATTCATATGACTTAGACAACCTCCTAGTGGACATATAATTGGCTACGGGGTATTTTGCTTTGGCTGTAAGAGTAGGTTCATATCTTTTGGCTGATTGACCACGAGTGGTCCTATTTGGTAACACATATTGCTCAACATTAGACTCACTATTACTAGTACCAGTGGATGGACATACCTCAAATGAGTGATCTTCAGTACCAGGAAGTTGTGGGTCAGGGGTAGAGGTGATGGTAGGAGGGGCAGTTGTGTCTTCAACTGCAGGTGTCTGGATGTCTGGAGCTTCTGCTTCTGGAGATGATGAGCTGATGCTTTCAACTGGATCCGTCAAAATACCTCCTACTTGTGTGACTTCCACTCCTCCTTCTGATTCCTCCCCTTTTCCATAATACAGCTCTTCAAAATATAAATTCTCCCCCTGAAGAGCTGTACTCGAAGAGGAAAAATAACTCATGTCCTCAAAGAAAGTAACATCCATAGTGACATAGTACCTTCTGGTAGGTGGATGATAACATTTGTACCCTTTCTGATAGCCTCCGTAACCAACAAACACACACTTAAGTGCCCGGGCATCCAACTTAGACCTTTGGTTTTTAGGGACATGGACAAAAGCAACACAACCAAAGACACGAGCTGGAAGATTATGAAATGAAGGTAAGGAGACATGAGATGCAAGAACCTCAAATGGAATTTTTCCCTGAAGGACACTGGATGGAAGACGATTGATAAGATGAGAGGAAGCATGTACGGCATCGCCCCAAAGATACTTAGGCATATGAGCACTAAAGAGAAGGGCACGAGCCATATCAAGTAAATGACGGTTTTTCCTTTCAGACACACCATTTTGTTCTGGTGTTTGTGGACATGTAGTTTGGTGAACAATCCCATGGGTTTTGAAAAACTCTTGAAAAACATGATTAACATACTCTCCCCCATTGTCAGAACGAAGGACTTTAATGGTGCTATGATATTGTGTTTGAACAAGAGTGCGAAAGGTTTGAAAAGCTGGAAATACTTCATCTTTGGTTTTAAGAAGAGCAACCCATGACAATCTCGTACAATCATCAATAAACAACACAAAGTATCTCATACCCAAGACCGTGGGTTCTCTAGAAGGTCCCCAAACATCAGAATGAATCAACTCAAAAGGAGTAACACTTTTATTAGAAATACTAGGAGAATAAGTAGCACGATGACTCTTTGCCAAAACACATGTTTCACAATGTAAAACAGACTCATCCACACCAATAAACAAAGTAGGCATGGTTTTTCTCATAAGACTAAAAGAGGGATGCCCTAAACGGCGATGCCACAACCAAATTTCACTTAGCTTATCAGAACTCGAAGTCAAAGCGGTGCGAGACTGTGCTCCTGGTTTCTCTCCTGCGTATGTCTGATCCAGATGGAACAACCTGCCCCTCAGATACCCCCGACCGATTATCTCCCTGGTGAGAAGATCCTGAAAAATCACATACATAGGATAAAAGGTTACGGAGCATTTAGACTCAGTATTCAGCTGGGGAACAGATATCAAATGGTGAGACAAGTCAGGCACATATAACACATTATGAAGTTCTAAAGTGGGAGTAATACGAACTGACCCTGACCCTAACACAGGAAAGGCCTCACCATTGGCATTGGTTACATAGGACACGGATGGGGAAGACAATTCAGTAAAATATGATTCGTCATAAGTCATATGATCGGAGGCACCAGAATCAATAATCCATGTATCAGAACCAACAAAGTTAGAAACCTTTAAAGCCATACCAATTTTACCTCGACCAGCTATAGAGGCTGTAGGAGTAGCTCCACCAGCCGTATGATGATCTTGGCCAGTCACTCCATAGAAATCTGGTTCTTGGACCAATTGAACCGCAGCTGCTTTCCCTTTGGGACGAAAACCTTGATTTTTAGGTTTAAGGTGTGGATGCAACTTCCAACAAGTCTCCCGAACATGCCCAAGATCAGTGCAATAAGAACATTGAGGACGAGGGCGGTTAGTAGAGCCTTGTGGGAAACCCTGCTGATGAAGTGGGGCTGAACTCTGCTGAAGGAAAGGTGCTCGTGACTTGGCCTGAACGGCGAGGCTAGATACTTCAACCTGTGCATGTTTGACACTTTCCTGCTGAGACTCATCTTTGCGGATGTATGTAAAAGCTGTGTTCAAACTAGGAGGGTCTGTCATTCTAAGCAATTCTCCTTTCGCACTGCTATGCTTCTCATCAAGCCCTCTCAGGAATACATGAACCCTTTCTAGTTCCTTCTCCTTCTGGTACCATACAAGATCTTCCTGATTCTAGTACCAGTGGATGGACATACCTCAAATGAGTGATCTTCAGTACCAGGAAGTTGTGGGTCAGGGGTAGAGGTGATGGTAGGAGGGGCAGTTGTGTCTTCAACTGCAGGTGTCTGGATGTCTGGAGCTTCTGCTTCTGGAGATGATGAGCTGATGCTTTCAACATTAGACTCACTATTACTAGTACCAGTGGATGTGTTTGAAGTTGTGTTTGAGTTTCTGGAGTTATGTTGATGGTGAAGGAGAGTTCTAATTGGAGTGTTGTTGGTGGATTTGCTGCTAAGGATTTCGACTTGACAAAGGTCGATCTCTAAAAAGAGATGAAGACCAGTTTTGAATTAAGGGTAGAGAACGACAAAAAACAACCCTAACAAAGGGGTTTGGTTTTGTATCGATTGCTCGAATTGAGAATGAATAAGAAACAAAGTCCTCTCGGATCTTTACTCTGATACCAAGTCAAATATAACAAGATTGAGAATGAATTTTCTGATGATTTATTCATCCCACAACGGAGGTATATAAGGAAGTTTACAGGACTATAACAGGTAAGTACTAACTACGAAATAATTATAATATATTACAATATATTCTACTCCTAAAGTTAAACTATGACTCACGCTAACAATTACAAATCTATACTCCATACAACTGGCATATACAGTGTGTCTCATATATAGTGTCTCATGCCGATCACCAAATAATTAACTTTTCCAAAACAGAACCTGCAAAAACTACAAGACAATTGGCAGTCACGTCACCACACTGGGATTTGATATATCGATTACACCATTTTGGCATAACATTGATCTCTCATATATAATGTACAAGCTAGCAACACCGCGTCTGCAATGATCAGTCCAGCTGTTAATTTCTTCCGAGTTGTGAGCTTCCTGGAAATGTAAAAGACAAGTCTGTGGATTCATCGAGATTCTCAATCTGTTACTTAGTACTTGGTATTATTCCTTAACAGAACAAATATATTTCATAGACAAAATTGATTAAAATGCATCGACTAATTATATATTTCAAGAAGGTAATAATAATCAGTTGCAACGCCCGAGAGAGAAGAAAAATCAATCTGGACTAAGATATGTTTCCTTAATAACGGTCATTAGTTTAACTTTAGGAGTTTGGTGTATTGATACATTAACGTATAATATTTTAATGTATTGACGCATCGATGCACCAAAAAGATCCCTTCAATTCAATGAAGGGAAAAGTCTGGTGTTGTGACTCGGAGTCTACTCATTTTCCTTAAAACTCGACTTGTTTTCAAGAGTAATTGTAATCAGATGTGACATGTTTCAAAAGTGGAGACAAATTACTCGTCGTAATCAGATGTCATTTGGTTCATGGCCAGTGATTGCTCTTGGGGACACTAGCTTTCTCATTAGTGATTCTGAAAGCCATTGAGCAGGGCAAAAGGCTGTGATTGCACGGAGCCTCACCATAAACTGGTAACTCGTGACTCGTGAGGACCTCATGCTACCAGTCATTGAATTAAGGCTACCGAGAATCATGGAAGGTTATACTTTCTGAGTAAAAACAATAATAACCATATTAACGACCCCGAAGCAATAAAGAACAGAAGTGAGAAAACTAAGTTGTGCTTCCTCAGCCATCCAATAATTCAATATAATGCTCTTGCTTTCACTTCAACCACCCAAATTACTCTTACAATAAAAAATATATACCAAAATTACTCGGTAAATGGAAAAGACCAAAATTACTAAATAGATGAAATATACAGAGAGGGAAATTTACAACTATTCAACACAACTGAGGCTCGTGTTGGGATTACATTTCCCAACATTAAAACCAAACTTTACATCTAAACGAACCGTCATTTTCTTATATGATATCTAGGGGAAAAGTATACATTTCCGTAGTTAAAAGGACATGATATTCCTTTAAAAAAAAAAAAAGGACATAATATTTTACAACACGTCTCAACAAAAGTGTACAAGTTTACAACAGACCAGAACGATATTCAAACACTCTCTTTTCTTCACTTGTACAATACTATCCTCTATATTCATCTGACAAACCCGCCAAAAAAAAAAGTCCTAATCCAATTCCAAAAACGCCTAAATTGAGCCGGTTGGAATGTCACAAAAAGAGTTGGAAATTCAGAAAATTCCTGAGATGCACACATCTTTTAGAGTCGAGAGTCTCATGTGCCATTTGCAGCTTCTGAATTATCCTGACACGTCATGAAACAAATCAGCCTTTAAGTTCAGGAAGCTTGTAGAAAAATGATACCTGAAGAGTAGATGAAGAGTCCTACCTGGACTTCTTGGGCAAGGGACTCAAGTTCTACTGCTATGTCAGAAAAGGGTGGCCGGTTGGAAGGAACCGCATCCCAACATCTCTGCATTAATTCTAACAGTTGGGGGTGTGCGTTAGTAGGAAGTTCTGGTCTCAGTCCCTGAGAAACAAAATGGAAAACATAGTATTAGGCAGAAAACACATAATATAGTTCACCGAGTCCACAGCTCATCTCTACACCTTTGACAAGACTTTCAAAGTCATTGATGTATGCCCAATGCACACAAGCAACAACTAAAACAGATATCAACAAAAACCTGATATCCTGCAAAGCCCTTTCCTATGCTGTTATCACAGTATCTGTTTCAGTTTTGAATAGGAGGAAAGCTAACACATCAGACATGGGACATGGGACATGGAACAAGGTTCAAAAGAGAGGACCAGGTGCTCCTAATCTCCCAATTGATGCATATGTGTAGAATAAAAGGGAGGACCAACATGACACATCTTACTACATTCCCGAATGGTACAAGTCTGGAGCTGAAGTTAAATAGGGAGGGGATTCTCAGTTGGTTCCTGTCCATGATTGCTCTTTTCTCTGGACAGAAGAGTGCATGATGTGTTCAGGTGGTAGAACGCCAAGGTCTTGTGAAGGTGTATGGTGGGTCCCCTATTTGTGTTTATTGGCTGGAGGAAATGAAGATGATGAAAATTTTGAAGCACTTTGGCAAATATGTGCATCAAGTATATCATTTCAAAAAATTAGAAAGAGAGGGAAAAGATGTAAATAGAGGAAAGGATAATCATGTAAATGTTTTTGCGACATCTATCCATCTTACAGTTCTTAAGTTCATCTAGTTGTCACCGAGAAAATGCTAAAGTTCAACCATGGTATTATGGCTTATGTCAAAACATGTATATGTGCCCTCGCATACATAAACAAATATATATTCAGATTAAACCACAAACCTGTCTAACTCCCAAGGCAGCTTGTAATGGAGTCATTGTATCATACGGAACCTGCAACACCAAAATCATTTACTGGTAAAAATACTCTAAATCCTCACACAAACATGTGGGTGCCCATGTACACACATAGAAAGAGAGGAGAGTGCTTTGCAACACATACTTTGGCTGTCACCAGCTCCCAAAGAACAATGGCGAAACTGAACACATCTGCTTTCTGATCATATGGTTGATGATTGATAACCTTGCAAAATGTATGAAAACAATAAGTTGTTGAAGTGTGTGAAAACAACAAGTCGTTGAAATTTAGGAATCCAATAAGACAAAAAACTGTAGGCTTTCGCTTCCTATTGAAGCACTAACAGTACAATGTATAAATGCAAAACCAGAAAGTCAAGAGATTGAAAATTGGAACGTCCATAACAACAATCTTACATCTGATAGATTTGGATACTGAAAAAATAGAATTTAAATTCAGCAGAATCAGACCTCAGGTGCCATCCATCTATAGGTTCCCGTCTCTGCAGTCATTACTCCCCCTTGTGTTTGGAACCGAGCAACACCAAAATCCGCCACCTTTACAACCTAAAGGAAATTCAATAAAGTTTTGAACTATTATTGACAATATGGAGAACATTTCCTCATCTCGAGCTGAATAGTTGTTTTGGTAACAGATGCATTGTTCACAGATCATTATCCTTAAAGAAAACATAACAGACAAATCAGATTATATGGGAAACATATTATGAAGTTTAAGATCAATGGATTACCAAATTTTTAAATATACTGCTAATAGAATAAATTTGCCACGGTAGTCTGAATCACATCAATCAGAATGCTAATTATCCAAGACTCCAATATGGTAAAGCTATGCTGGGAGAGTCCCTATTAGACATGCAATAAATATCCAATTGGATACCTTATTTCTTTTTTCTTTGGTTAAGGAAAAACAACAAGAATGATTCAAGCAAAGTGGATGTCAATATCAGTGGGAAATAATTGACCGGGATAATCTCTCCCAAAATTCAAGAAAAACCAATATCTATAACAGACAGATAATAATATGAATTTATTTCTACTTCTAGGATCATTGCCACAGTGCCAAGCACGTTACAAGGTTCCAATTCTTCAAGCACTGGTCTGGTTAGAAGTTAAACTGCTTTATTTTTTCTTTGGTTGAAAATGTTAAACTGCATTCGTTCACCTAAAATCTAGAAAATCATTCTAGCTGTAAATCAGCAAAACTCTACCATTATGAATGTGAAGCTGCAGAAGAAGCAAAACAATGAGCTTTAATTCTTACATTGTTAGTGTCCATTAGCAGATTTGCTGTCTTCAAATCCCTATGGATTATATCATTATGATGCAAATACTCCATTCCTTTGCAGACATGAATTGCAAACTTTAGCAGTTTGGAAAGCTTCAAGACATTACGACTCTTGTGCAAATAATCATAGAGACTTCCACCAGGCATGTACTCTGCCAGCAACAATATATAAGGTCTCATGTTTATTACCATAATTAACCTAAAAGAATGGATACTCAAACAAAAAATAATATTTTCAAAGTCAACCAAATTACAATAGTTTAAAGCAGAGTCAGTCAACATACTTAGAACAGGTGGGCTGGGAACACCATATAATTCCACGAACAAACGTACACTATTTAAATTTCATTTTCAGTGTGCTTAAGCAGCAGAATCTAAAGAGGACTTTTTGGAGGTAATTCCCTTGGGCCCATTTTGGTATATAGCTGTACTTAAACAATTGTAGCTTTAAGCTATGGAAGTAGGCTCTGACCAACTTTTATAAGCTGCTGTCACATAGTTAAACTTTTAGAACATTATTGGACTTTACCAAACACCTTTTGCTGATGAACTTATTTGTTAAGAAGCTTTTTAAATAATTTACTCTCCCAAACTAGGCCTATTTAAACACAAAATTTCCCGGACCAGATAACCTATGGCCCACTTGGGCGAAGTTATTTTCAATACAAGGATTCCTTTAATAATAATTGCTTCAGACTATTAAAGCCATCAAACCTGAATCTGAATTTAAGGAGAAAGAAGAACTACATGAGTTAAAAATGATCCGGTACATAGTTATTTCAAAACCTATCCCAATTAATCTAGAATCTACTTGTTTAAACCACATACCATCTGGTATTTTATATTTCCTTTTTAACTAGTAGCCTTGCTGTCAAATAGGAAGCCTTCTAAATTCGTACATTGACCCTGTAATGGAATCTGTCCTATGCCTTGGTACCATTCTAACTTGACAGGTGATGAATGACTTATTGCGACATGATAACTAAAAAGGGAATAGCTATAAATGACCAAACATAATAAGATAAACATGTTTACAATCAAATAACGGAATAGAATCTAAAATCACACGACCAACACGACCTTTTGAATTGATAACTAAAACGCCAAACCTAAAATCACACTGAACCTGTTTACATTCTTACTGAAGTATGTAGACTATTGACTGAATCAAGATAATCTCAACATTTATAGGCAGACAGAGACAAGTGAATTATAAGGTTTTGTTACCTGAATCATCGACTGAATAAAATAATTGTGAGAAGACCGAAGGAAATAACTAGATGAGTTCAGGAACTACTTATCTAGGAGCTCAATTACCATGAAGTTTTATACCGTGTAACATGAGGCCATAAGCTATATGAGTGACAAATTAATCGACTCATTGGGGAGAGCTAATAGGCATGACATCCAAACAGCTCATTAGCTCAAAGAAGATCAAATATAGATCACAAAAGAAATCTCCTTGAATGCAACATACTTGGGAGAATAACTTTACTCAACTATTGCCTGTACCCTATCTATAGTGGTTCCTTTTTGGAGACTTAGAAATGATTGTTGGCTTGATTTGTGTTGGGTGAAGTTGTCGTGAAATTTGAAGTCTCCTCCTCACTTAATCTTTTCTTTTTTGGGTTGGTCCTTTTCTCATGAAAATTACAATTCTAACCCTAATAAAAAGAAAATATGTTTCACACAATCACACCTCATGTTTATCTTTTTTTTAGAATCTCAAGTGCACTGCTTTCGAAGACATCCCCAAGCGACAGCATGAAATAAACCGTGAAAAGCGCAACATTTAAAAACTGGAGGCAACAATTAGAAGAATTCTGTACCTGTCACTATGCATAAATGTGGGGACTTCGTGCATGCCCCAATAAAACGCACAACATTTCTGTGATGGACCTCTCTGCAATCCGCAATTGACTTGTTATTAAAATTATATGTATATATAACTGTGTGAGAGAGATTTACCGATGAAAAATATGTCAATGTGACATTTAATTCAGCCGACTTTACAGCCATAAGTATAACTTGACCGAAAATAGAATGAGACTGAAAAACAACATACAGCCACACAAGAAACATAGGCATGAGTTTAAATATTAAAAGGCATTCAGAATTGAACCCAGTTCTCAGAGAGATATGCATTAGATTACTTATGAATTCCAATTACTTGACAACCTTTATGCGTTAAATGCAGTTATGGAAGAATTAATTCTTTGACAATAGTAATAGCTCTGGTATTAATGAAGAAAAGTGATTTGCCAAATGACTAGCTTCTTTGTTCAATTCTGTTGATACACTTGCATATTCTTCCAAATCATCATGTACCCTATCTAGACCTCTTAACGGATTGCATCCGCCTAATCCGATCAAATCTGATAATCTGATGGATTATTGATAACTAAATATCCAACGGTTTCACTCACATTGATATCCAACGGTGTATCTAAATCCATTGCATTTAATTTTTCCCAGATATTTTCACAACCAGTTTAGAATAAATAATATAATTTAGAAAATAGGACCTGATCAGCTCAAATGCATATCTTGTCCTAACTTAGTTTGTTAGCATAGTCAGATAATAACGATTGTGCGAAGAGACAAATCCATCTATTCACATCAACATCCAATCCATTCACACACCCATCCACTAGGCTATTCGACCATCTGTTTTGCTGTCCTTAAAAATGCAGAAAACATGAAGCATTTTCTAGATCTATTCAATTGATTCTGTACTCAGCGTTGCTCAACTGCCCTTGGATCTATAAATCCAATGGTGGAGAATAATAAGGCAAATAAATTCATTCCACCTAGCTCATTATTCTCCACCCTTGAATTTAAATCCCAAGGAAGCTGAGCAACAATGGTTAGGGTATCAATTGAGTACATGGACGGGACCCTATAATTATATCTTTTTTCAATGGGTGGAGATCAAAATGTTATCCGAAGAAACAGCATAGATAGGTCATATGTGTCTCAAACATTTTACAATGCACTGGTCATACTAATTTCAGATCTTATCTTACCTGAATTCAAAATGAAATTATTTTCTTCTCTAACAGGAAAGTAATTCTAAGAAGTCGATATACTTATGTGGCAACATCTTGGAGATGTAAGAAAGCGGTGTAATGCAGATACACAGCTTTGACTCGTCTTAAAAAAAAAAAGAAAAAAAAAAAGGAGAAAACACAAACACAGGTGTTTCTTTTACTTGGAAATACAGCCCAAGAAAGGACCTCACTTTTCTCAATGTTTGGGAGAAACTAAATATGATTATTCCTCTAACCACCAAAACTTGATGATATTTAGGACTCCCGTGGTTCGCGAGAAGAATAAAGGATTCAATGAAATTTTAGAACTGTTATCTCCTTTCCAGAAGGAAAAAATATGTCAATGTTTACAAGTGAGGAAGAACAAATCAATACACCAAAACTGGAAAGTGCTATATCCTGTGAATTGCACGTCAGGGTAGAAAGGCGTAACCATAAAACTTACCTTAAAATGGCCACTTCTTGAGCAAACTCATCCTCTAGAGCAGCATTCAAATGCTCAGATCGTAGAATCTTAACAGCAACATCTTGACCAAGATAAATTCCACGGTGCCTGTGAATGAACATGAGTGATAGTTGATCAACAGAGAACATAAAAGACTAAAGATTGCCAGCCACAAAACCTATCTTACAAATCTCCACAGGATCCAGATGCAATTCTCTCTCCTATCTTCAATAGTCTCCTGTCTATTTCCCAGCTTCCAGGTTTTTCTTGTGCCACTATCGCTTTCACTCCAGCTGAATGAGAATGTGAAGATCTTGACCATGATCCCTAAATTATTAAATAACATCTATAAATTACAGTTTACAGCTTTTCTATAATCAATTTAATCAAGCAGAAGATTACACAGGACACCTATTTAAAGTGCTCTACAGAGATCAGAATATGACGGCAAACGATTTCTAAAAAGCAGGGGAAACAGCTGCTTCTAACACTACTAGACAGATAGATATCCCATATCATACACCAAGTGACTTGAGAAGACCAACAAAATGTCCTACCAAGAGCAGATATCTGACAATTACCCTATATACACTCATTCCTCTCCATATACTCCTAAAGTTACAAGGGTTTACAAATAAGAGGACTGGTTATCAGAAGGTATGGAGGAAACAGTAACTGAAGGACATAAGCACTTTCTTAACCTCTATTCAGGTTAGTATAAAAACAAATGTATGCTATTTCATATTTTAGAACAATTATAATAAAAAACAGTTGCCCCACTCATCCAAGATGAACCACTTTTTTTTTTCGCAAAAAGAGAAATTCATATAGCACTACCTGAAACAATCAAAGTATGAAACGGAACAGCATCCATAAGTTTTACAGTTTGGCATAGTTTACCTCACTTCTGGCAATTGCTTTTTCCATAGCTTCATTTAAACCATCTGTATCCTGACCACAATATTGCAAAGTCAGCAACATTTGGACTCAGCACAGATCCCTGTCATAAAAGAAATATAATTGCACTGCCCCTTAATATATTAGAAAGACATTTCCCTTGGATAATCTTCAGCTTGATTAAACTAACAGATTTCATATAACTTAATTTTCCTAACACAAAGATTATGGATAAGTCTATCTTATGGAACAACCATTACAACTACTTCATGCCGGTGCAGCTTCAAATATGGATAAAAAAACCCAACTCAAAATGGTCGCCATGCATACAAAATCATAACAAATATAACACCAACAGCAGTACAACAAAAACCATAACCAACAAAACAGAACTCTTCCTTCACGGGGAAAGACCTTTATTACAATGATTATAACATAGCAGAGTAAGATGAAACAATTTCAAGATACAAAGCTTGACAATGTACAATGAAAAACACATCAAACAGTGAGAAAGTACCTCAACAGGCCATCCATCCACCACAAATACATCTAAGGAATAGCCATCAGTGGTCGAGAAGACATGTGCTTCGCGGATGTTAAGTCCTATATCTGAAAGCAATGCAGAAAGCTAGAGGAAAATGACATCTGTTAGAAGGTGTTTGCTCTTGAAATGAAATTTTGCAATTCCCCAAGGGTTCTCAACATAAGCAATACATAATAGGACTGAAAGGTGGTGAGTTAGTTTCATTAAAAGAATACTACTATCAAAAAGGAACAAAAAAAGGAAAAAGAAAATGAGTGTTGCAATCCTAAAAATCAGTTACCAGTTTTGCAGAATGTGGAGGTTACATATTGACACATCCAAGATTTACTAAAGATAGAGAACTTCTTGATGCAAAAGTCTTCAAAGTATCTATAATATTCAAGGGTTTTGTATTGAAAGAGAACAGATAACTATCAAAAGGAAACAAGACATGAATGCCACTACGTAAAAGACCTTTACATGAAAACAACGTTTAATCTCCCAACAAGTAACAAACTCATTGATAAGTTGTCAAAACACAACCCCATTATAGAAACTGTACAGATCACAAGAATAAATTAATACAAAAAACGTGAAAAACAGCATAACCTCATAGCTCCTCTTATAGAATCGTTTCACATAGAAAGGACCGACATATTTGCCAAGCTGTCTGCATCTATCAAGGCTCAGATGCTTTCCACTATCGCCAAATTATCACAGTTGGATTGCTCCTATCTTGGAACTATAGGTCCCATCCTATGTCTAGCCAAGCCAAGTCCTCCTACCTCTTAACCAAGCAGTCGCTCTTTAGTAGAGCAAACTACTGCAGACTAATAACCTATTGATCCCATGGTTGCAAAGATTCCTCCTACAGTGCAATTTGAAGTTATGGACGTCATAAGTCAACACCTGTTGTTGCAAGTCGTTAACCCACCTTCTTTTGTACACTTTCCAAACTTCTTTACTTGTATACTTGGTTAAGAAATGCTTTAACGACGTCACCAGGAGGATGTTATGGATTACCAAAACAGTCCACAATATTGAAACTCGGGCACCCATGATATTAGCTAGACGACAATGTTATAGCCTCACGTCACTTGACAGGAGTTGAGTTCTTATCACCAATAGACGATAATGCAGGACAGCAAATATTGATGTATTTTATGTTGCAATTATAATCTAGGGTATATCTAGTACTTTAATTACGTAGAAATCTACAAAGTCGAACATTGTAATTGTTAACCGCACACTTGGAATGAATAAATGACTAAAAGTCAACGTTGCTTCAACCGTTGTTGTCCCTCTCTCTGACTCTTCATGCTGCCTCCCTACAGATATCCGTTTCTCATGCTTATTCCTTCTCATTATTTCTCCTCCTCTGATGAAATTGGTCTTACTTCGACAAACAGACCAGTTTCAGAAGTTCCAATTGTGACTTCTGACCATTGTCCAATTTGTCGCAACTGAACTGGTTCCTATTGTTGGACCTATATGTCCAATCCTACCCCAAAGCTGTCTCGCTTTAATAGAGCAAGCTACTCTGATTAAGAATCTGCTTATCCCATTCAAGGATTTACTGGTCACAGATCTCTCCTGTGGCGTAACGAACATTAGAGCTTACGGACTTCATAAGTCAACAGTGCAACACAATCCACCTTTTGGGCGTACTCTCCAAATTGATTTTACTTTTATACTCATTCCAGCTGCAAGTCTTGAACAGACCCATGGCATTGATCTTGACAATGTGATTGAACACAATTTACAGCTGGTACCCCTTTAATGTTGGCTAGACGACAATATCGCCTCACTTCACTTGACAGTCAAGAGTTTTTGCCACCGACGGAGAATGATGCCAAAACAGATATATTTGATGTACCCTCTTTACAATTGTTATTTAGGGTGCAGATATCTTAGTCCTCTATGTTGGGTTTCTCTTCTTTTTTTTTCCTTTTTTTCTTTGAATCTTAGGTGGAGCTCTCTAAATTTGAGCACTGTAATCATCACTGACAGACTTGAATGGATTGATAAAATTATTGTTGCTTGAATCTTGGTTATCCCTCATCCTATGATATTCTTCCTGAATCCCCATCTCTTTCTTATCCCATTTCTTTCATTTCCCCCCCTCTAAATTCTATTTTCTATCCCAATTGGGGCTACATTAGAACTACTTAGTCGAGATAATGTAATGGATGTGTAAAGAAGCAACAAAATGATGGGAAATGGATAAAAAAAGCCTATAACACTATTAGTTTTTCTCTTTTTTGAGAATTGAAGAAGTTTCTATATGTGCAGGACCGCAAAAGTAAAGAAATACTCTCAAATAATGCAATATTTAAAAAAAATCCTCTTTGGACTACTAATGCAAACAAGGAATGATAACTCCGGCTTTATGTATACACAAGTTAAAGAGAAGGCTCAGGCTCAATCCAGCTAGAAGAGGCAACATTTTCCTCGCCTACATTGATTGATACAAGCATAGCGAAAACTCCCAAAGACAGACCACAAATTGATTATAAGTCTGCCAAATTAAAATTTTTCAAATGAAATACATATAGAACTCCAGGTACGAATACCGATTTAACAAATAAATAACTTAAGCCTCTAACTAGTACCTGGCTGAGAAGCTTAGGCTTGTCAATGGATGAAAAAATTACTTCATGAGTGAGCATACGTGATGCATCTTGCCTGCATCATACATCCCAATGGTCAGCTTAATTTCAGTATAGATGATAACCATAAATGTAATGCTATTAGTTTTATGGCCAAAGTTCAGCTCTAAACCACATTCACTGGACAATCAAAATATAGAGCCGATGTAAAAGAACTCCATAAAGCAATCAGCCCTTAGCTAGTATTTCATACATAATTATGTCATATAATTCATAAATGAATATACAAAACTATGTATACATAGTTATATACCATATATGGATATATACACTTATCAATCATGCAGGAGTAGAAAATAAAATCTGCTTGGTTCAGGTCGTCTGGTCTACCAGGCATATATGGACATATATGGTATGCAGGAATGTATCTGGCATGCAGGTATGTATATGGTATGCAGGCATATATGGACGACAAGGTATACAGCTCTATATCATATATGGACAAGCATGTTTATCAATAACACATGAGAGAAATAAAATTTGTTCAAGAACTAAAGACATCTGAAGATATATTAAAAAGGATAGGAAACGGTCATTGTTATGATTTATCAGTTGCTCTGCTGTGTATTGTTTTCTTTATACCATATTGATGAAAAATTTCTTTTCAAATCAGAAACAAAATTTTATCAACACAACAAAGTGTATACTAGCAAACCTGTATTAACATATTAATAAACAGATGAGAATTAAAACATCACATGGCACCTTTGTACAGAAAAGAACATTCTTGTCTTATGAATAATAGTTAGTCTTTAGCCTTTTAAGAATTACAAGGAAACAGAAAGTTTGGCAACCAAAGGCAAAAAAAAAAAAAAAAAATTTGTTAGAGTACCTTCTGGGAAAACTCTCCAGCACCTCTCTTTCATCGACATCCTTAGCATTCTTTCTAACGTCCAAATTTAGGTCTCCGAGCCTAGAGCAAGGTTCAAAGTCAACAGCACAATTCCTAGTTCTACGCAAAGAAGTGACCAAGACAAAAACAAAGAAATGACAGCAACAAATTAATATCCAAGACCAAAACTGTTAAGAGAGTAAACATGGTATGGAACTAACAGTGTCAAGAGAAAGACCGCACAGAAATAATACCTATCATGTGGCTGCGCAGCTACTTCATTGATTTCGTTACATGATAGCCTTGAGGTTGAAACATTACTAGTGAATTGTTCATCCTCATCATCATCTGTCCCCGTAGAGATACTCTGAAAAGAAATACACAAAAGAACCATAAAAGATGGAAAAAGCAAAGGCGGATGAGAAAAGAGTAATCGAAGTGAGCGCACATAAAGGCATTAAATAATTTCGGGTTCTATTTTGCATGGCATCAAAGTTTCAAATTCTTACGCAAGCAGTATGAAGTATAGCCCAATATCAATATGTAGTGAAAAACAGGTTACCATATACATATGTGTATATATATATATGTGTGTGCATATATATAAGCAAGCCATTGTTCACTTCGGAATAAACATTTCTCAATCATACCATTTCCTTCACCATTCAATGCAGACAATCTCAGAACTTGTTTTTCATAACACAACACAAGCTAATACTTGGTTTGCATAACAGGACACAAACTAATACTTGGTTTGGCACCAGACATTAAAGAAATTCTAGTTGACCCCAAAATTTCAGACATAAAATGCTGAATAAGATCATATGTAATACCTCCAAGAACCGGGTATGATAAACAGGCCGTTTCTCCGGGTCCTTTGCCAATGCAAGAAGCTTTTGATGTATCAAAACATCTTCCACTCTGTCCATGTTAACGTCAAGCCCATAACTGTCCAACGAAACAATTTTGTTAAATAACAGAATGCATGATTAATTTAAATAATTTCCTGTAAAACACATAGAGGATATGTATACAATTACACTATTCACATACTCAAACCAGTAGCTTTTACACTAATATAGACCGAAAATACAAAACTAACAACATTTCCACCTCAAAATTCAAAAGCACTAAAATGAGCATAACACTTCTCAGCTCACACACACTTATATGTGCCGAAACACCTAAACTACCTCGAAGCTACTCTGAATGCATATCATATTTGAATTGCCATCAACACGCTTAACAGTTCATCAACATTCGTACTTGAAATTCCTTTTGAGCTCACGAAACAATTCAAATTCATCGAACAAAAGATTCACAGATGGAATTGGAATACCTAGCAGGCAGGCGATTGAAGTGAGCGTCCAACTGCTCACGGAAGTCCGGTTGAGTCAAAGCCTGAAGATGACGACTCTCCACCAATCGATTATAGACATCGTTCCTCACATCGTAGTTATTGAAGCTAACGAAGCTTCTCGGCGGCGACGAGCTCTCTCCCACGCCTTCAGTCAAATCCATACCACTTCAACTCGCCGTCGCCAGTTTCGCCATGAGAGAAAACTCCTCTGATCAGCACAGAGAATCTTCGACCAGTTGCTAGAAGAATCTGGAGGAGAAAAGGACGGGTCCGGAAGTCGGTGAACAACTACAGGGGCAGTTTCGTCAGAGAAATTACTGTTGCAGAGAGGGGGGGGAGAGAGAGAGAGACAGAGAGAGACGAAGTTTGAAGTCGTAAAAGGGGAAGAGAATGTGTCAGGAAAGTAGAGATGGAAAGGAGAAAGAGAGTGACCTCGCCGGACTTCATTTTCTATTTTTAGTTTTATTATTATTAATTTTATTTATGATATCATTATTACTATATCGGAGTGGATAGGATTGAAATTTGCGGGGGCAAAAGTGGTTTGAGGAAATGCCATCGGTTTTGGGGGGAAATTACGGGTTTGGGTGGAGTTTGTTATGCGCAGGTCATGCAATAAATGAGGTGGATCATGCTACAGTGGGCGTGAGGGACTGCCGGAATGGGCTGTGATACGATGACGAGGTGTTGTGCACAATCACCATGAACCGAAACACGTGGCAGTGTTTGATGGAGATGAAGGTATGAACAGTTAGGACGGGGTTGGGAATTTCTTGGGAAGTAGTAGCTTGTTGACAAAATTAAAGCCCTCAAAACGTGGAACACAATCCTTATTCCAATTTACTTTTTCTATTGACAAATTCTTTTTTTGCGGATGTGCAAAGCAATATAAACTCATAGACATCTGTAATAAAAATAAAATAGAATATGTTCGAGGAAAACTGAAATTAGGAGAGAATTACTGTATACTTTCATTGATGATAGGGGCCTATTTATATAGAGGATTACAATGCATATAATCTGAATTGTACAAGAAAATGTAATGATACATTGAATAGATATCTCTAAGATTCTCCGAGATTATCTCTAATTATAACATTATTACTACTAGATCAAGTAACCTAGAGTTTGCAGTCACATATTCTGGATTTACTTGAACACTCCCCGTTGTGTCGCCCAAACGTGGTGCTCCTCTCGTTGCCTCATTAAAAACTTCACCGAGTAACAAAAATTCAGTGGGACAAAAATAACCTCGGTGAAAGGGAAAAAAAGTACAACACACCCTTCACGTTTCGAGACCATACATTTAGACATCTCCCCATGATGTCTGCATCTCCCCTTGATGACAATGATTATGGGAGTTCGGATAACTTCCGCAAATGATGCTACCAACATATTTCTCGAAAGTGGAATTTAGGCAATGACTTAGTGAGTAAGCTTGCCGCACTGTCCTCAAATTGAACCTAGTTCACTTTGATCTTGAGGAGAGTCTGTTGTTGCTGATTATGCTTGGTGTTGTCGCTTTTGATGTAGCCTTACTTCATTTGTTCAAAACAAGCAGCATTATTCTAAATGCTCATAGGCTCATTTGTGGTAGACTTCAAACCATAATTGTTCGAACATGCGTAATTATGGATTCAATCCATATACATTCACGAACCTCTTCGTGAAGAGCAACAGTCTCTGTATTGTTCGAAGATATAGCCACTAGGGTCTATTCTGTAGACCTCCAAGATATCACGGTCTTTACCCATGGTGAATACTTAACCAGTTTAGAAATGACCTTTGTGTGGATCAGAGACATACCCGATATCAGCAAAACCTTCCAAAACACATGTCGTTTTGGGATGGGAAAAGTGGATGTAGGCCAGTGTTGGCGGTGTTCTTGGTAGGTGATAGGTCCGAATCCATTATCTCTCTGTAAGGATAGAACAAACCCATATCAATCGTACATCTCACGTACCGAGAGATATCTTTTACACCAATCCAATAGAGTCGCGTTGGCGCAGGGCTATATTTAGCTAACAAGTTCACTGCAAATTGGATGTCCGGTCTTGCGCATTGAGCTAAGTACAATAATGCGTCTATTGTACTTAAGTAAGGTACTTCTGTCTCTAGCACATCTTTCGCTATCATCTTTTGGATGAAGAGGATCATTTTCGGGATCATGGGGGTGCTTGAAGGCTTGACCTTGTCAAAATGCCTAAGTATCTATCAACACAATGCTCAAGTTCCAAACCGAGACATAATCGTGTTCTCCCAAAATTCTTTATCTCAAACTCAGATTTCAAGTGTTCAGCGGTTTCCCTTAACTCTTTAAGGGCTTCCAATGAAGATCATGTCCAACATGAACCATGATAAAATCCGAAACTTGTTATAGAAACACATGGGCATATCCCTTCCCAATCAAGTAGTCAATTTAGTTAGCGTTTCAACTTTATTGTAAACGCGCTCCGTGGTCTAGAGCCACTTGACGTGGGTAAATGAAGTCCACCATGAACCTTCAGGTACATTCCGTATCTAGATCTCATAAAGATACGTAGTGACCACATTTATAAGCTGCATGTTCAGTTATTCGGAAACTACCAAACTGACAGGGTAGTGGAGTGCAATGACATCTATTACGAGATAATATATCTCATCATATTCGATTTCAGGGAGTTTTGTGAGAAGCCTTGCACCATAAGGCGAGATTACAATCTCTTTTTCTCAACACGCTTTCTAACGAAGACCCATTCGTCAACAGGTTTATGTTAGGAGGTGTTGGCATCACTGGCCCAAAAACCTTACTCTTCGTTAAAGAATCCAACTTAACCTGGATCGCAAATTTCCATTTAGGCCAAATTTCTCTACGTTGGTATTCATTTATCAACGGAGCGTGGTTTAATATCATCGAATTCAACAAACTCGTGCGCAATGAACCACACAACATCAATTATGATGAAGTTTCTATCCCACGTCTCATGTACACTAGTGTAATTTTCAAAGAGCTCTATATTCTCAGGAATAGGTTCTGATGTTGAGGCGTCCCCCAACAATAACCATAATCCCAAAGATTCTCATGAGATGGATTCTTGGTGTCGATGATCCAAGGATTGGTCTGTGCCAAAGTATTTCGAACCCACAGGCCTCTCATGCATCCTAGTTGGGGCCATGGCCTAACGCAGAGTGCCACTTTCTTTGGCGTTGGTGCCATGCCTAACTCCGTGTAGGATGGCGCTACGTCCTCTCGTAGGAACGTCCTTCCTTGTAGGCATATTTGCATCAGATGTGTGATCTCGTCACTATAATAGGGATCAAGATGAGACATAGTAGGGACACGACGAAAATTCATGTCGTTCTTGCTGAACATCTGTGTTCTTATCTCCTCCTAACGACAGAAAAACTGTAATCATAGTAACATTCGCAAATCTAGCAGTAAGCAGATCGCCTAGTAAGGGCATTAAGTGTCGGACGATTGTTGGAATTTCAAACCCAAAGTAGTTGCCCATTCGTCTGTAAAGATCCATTATAGGGGGTTGTGGCTTCGCAATTGGCACATAAATGGCTCACTCAAATGTGCATAAGTACGAAATACTTATACCCAGCTAGCTGTAACGCAGAGTAGATTGAGTGGCGGTGGGTCGTAGACGAATTAGCATAGCTGCTCGCTATATTGCATCACCCCAAGCGGATATAAGGAGATTGGTTCGCATTACCAATGTCCGGACTACCATCGTAGTCATTTCTGCGAGACTATTTGGTGTACATGGGAATATGATGTCTAACATTATTCCCATTGCAATAACTATCGAAAGTCTTTGATGTAAATTCTCTAACATTGTCAAGTTCAATTGACTGAATAAGATGATTTAGGAAGTGAGCCCGTTGTCATATGGTATGTGCTAGGAGTGTAGTATAAGCAGCATTTCCAAGTGGACAATGGCACAACACGTGACCAGCGTGTTTGCTTGTCAACCAACATCATGAGATATTTAAGCGTTCGCAAGTTGGTTGAATCAGTCCATAGAATCCCCACGGATTCTACGTAAGAACAGAATGAGTATGTTTATTTCCTTTGCATAGGACGGTCTCAGTCCTAATTTCTCTAAGGAACGGGCTTTGTAAATTGAGTGATAAGCCTTTAGAAGCAACCAATGAGGATTGTGGTTGGGCCTGAGCATCTGAAACGCTACTTGAAGCAAAGTTGGTGATTGCAACATCACCTGGGGCACCATCACCATGATGAATGCCATCCATGGCGTCATGGATAGGGACTGCGCTAGCCCTAGGCTGGTAGTGGACAATGGCGGAGCCAGAGGCAGTAGCGGTGGTCACACTTAGTCCAGGAATCAACATTTCATTCATGCTTCGTTTCACTTGAGAGAATGGATATCCGTGTGAAGTCTTTAGTAGACGGATCATCATATCATGACTCGGATGACCTGTCCTGTCGTGACAAAACCAATATGTGTCTAAATCCAAGAGATCTTCTCTTATAACTTTATTGGATTTAATAGTTTGAATAGTGACATAGAGTCCACTATAGAGACACATAAACTTCTCTAAGATGCGCCTTTGTTCACAAGCGTTAGAGGTATTGCAAAAGAACTCATTTATGTTCTCTACATGCATTTTTGCATGGAATTCTTTGGCTATTCATATGGTACGATTTGCCTTAGGAGTGTAGAGAGTTTATGTGACAATAATCTATGTGCCATTTGGCAAGGGAAACTTGGGTTATTCCGTGTCCTCACTGATGGCCCAGCCATCTTAGTTACAAAGTAATATGCTTAGAATCAAAATGGAGTCATAATGAAAAGAACTCGAAATTTTATTCATAAGCCAACGGAGTACGTTATTGTCTCTTAACCATTAGAAGAATCTAATCCAAATGTTAGTTAATGCAAAATAAAGGTAGTCGTTTGACTTCTTTCGGTAACTCCAAAATAAATATGACTAGGTGCGTAGAGAGATGTCGGTGGAGCAAAGCTTACTTAAGTACCACTTATCTCAAAACCTTCCTAGACATCATACTCATTTTGGATGAGCCTATGTGAAGAAAAACTACATCAATGGTGTAACGTCCCGAACCTAAATTTACCTGTTTACTAGTCATTTGGACGGTAAATGATAACTAATTTCATTTTTACTTTGTTTCGATACTTTTAGTGGCCCTAAAAATTGACTTTTTGTTCGGGTCAAAATTTGAGAAAATGTTCTTCATGAAAGTTGTAGAGGACGTTAAACCGAGCGCGTGCATATGTGGTTCGTAAAAATCGGAGTTCGTATGCGAAAGTTATAAGCGAAATATTAAAGTTACTGTTCATGATAAAAAGTATAAATTTAAATTTTTACTGTTGGGGCCGGAAACTTTTCTTTTCTCTCTCTCTCCTCCTCCCCCGCGTTTTTTTTTCTTTCTTTCTTCTCTCTTCGGCCTTCTCTGCAACTCCGGCCTTCTTCCTTCTCCGGCCACCTGACGACATAAAGCCAGCAACTTTGGACTCGCCTCCTCTCCCTCTAGGCGCCTGTGGTGGTATTTTGCGGTGGCTCCGCTCGTGGAACTCGGATTTAAGCTTTGAAGTTCACTGTAGCAGTTTGGGTGTTTCGTCGATTTCTGGTGATTCCAGCCATTTCCGGCCACCAAACCAGCGTCGAAGGTCGGGTTTTTGCCAAGGATCATTTCCCCCCTAGCCTTGAGCCACGATTTGCAGTGTAGAGGAGTAATTGAAGATTTGAAATTTCGGGTTACTATTCACGATTCGGGTACAAACTTCTCCTTAATTGTTGAGGTACTTCTACTCATTTTCTGACTTGGTCATAGTTGGGAGAATTAATGGGTGTGTTGAGAAGGTGTTGCTGCCAAAATTTGGTGGCCATTGGAGCTGGTGATTTTGGTGGCGGTGCCGCCACTGTGGGCAGCGGTAGCGGTGGCTAGGGTAACTGTTTAATTCCAATTTCTGACTAGTTAAATCCTATAATTATCCTAGAACTTGTATATGAAGTTTGGTGAGGACTGGTGGAGTTTTGAATCGGTTATAAATTTCTAAAGATTTGGATTTCGATTAATGTTAATCGTGAATCCGATTGTCGGATTTTCTCCATAATTGGTGTAAAGTCTGAATTTGACGATTGGGCGGTGTTGGTGAAGTTTGGTTGGTTGTAGAAGAGAATTGGAGGAATTGAGGTTATGGGTTTAGGATTTAATTATTGTTTATCGTAACATTATTTTCTTCCGTCCGGTAATTGTTAGTTACGAATAATTATGTACAGGACGAGGTACCGACTCATCACTCGACGAGGATCCTTACGCTTGGATACCACGTTAGCCGTATACTGTGAGTGGACTTTTGGTTTTCTAAATATTGATGCATGCAATTGATTTTCCGAAATAAGTATTTACTTAATTAATGAACATATTATTATATTTTACTTTCGGGAAATTGATATTGATTATTGATTTTGTTTTGGGAAATGGATTAGTAATTTAAATTATTGTTTTAATTTATCGAGCATATTATCCGATTTTTAATTGTGGAATTATTTATCGTTCGAATTTCGGATTGGAATTTGTTATGCTCCATTTTAAATTTGTTATCTGAAATAATTTTCGACGAGTTGTTTTCCGAGATTATTTCCGGAAATGAAAGTATTATTTATTAGCGGATTTGCTTTTTCCGAGGAATCCTCGGAAATGGGATTTTTCATCGGAACTTAGGAACTTATTTGATTTTCGTTTATTGGTTTATGATTCCGAATTTATATTGGCGTGCGGGGTCACGTCGCTGGACTAAATTTCTTTTCTTGTAAGACATTGGGGATGTCTTACTGATTTTCGATTTTCGTATGGTTTTTACCCACCATACCTGGGTCGATATATTTTATTGCTAGCTAGCCTATTAGTACTCCTCCCTGCTTACTATGTGTTCGTGGGTGAGTAGAGCAGAGCATGGGATGCTCCAGAGTGTGAGACACTCCGACCCGAGCCGAGAGGCTCCCTTCTATCGTATGGTGATACTTCTTCCCTATATATTATTTTATTATTTTGACTAGCGGGGCTAGTTCGATTTCCCCAACCAGAGGGGCTGGTCTTATTTTCTTGAGTATCAGAATTCTTTCCTTTGCTCGGTTGTGACTAGCGGGGCTAGTCGGTTTTCTTGAGCTGAACTAAAGTTACTGTGTTTCTTTAAATTGCTGCATGCATCGGGTTTTTAAGAAGATATGTGCGGGAAAGTATCAATTTATTTTCTCCTTACAATTACTTATTTTTGTCCACTCACGCTAACGTTTTTATATACTTTTCCCCTGGGCCCTTCGTTTTCAAATGCCCAGTCTGCAGAGTAGCTGGTTCGGCATAGTAGGATTCGAGGCATAGCATCTGCTACTGTTGTCTTCATTGTAGGTTAACTGTGGAACCTACCTGTATTTTATTTTCTCTTTCTCTTTTAGATTGCTCTGATAACCTGTGGGATAAATGTTGTATGATTCGTATTTTAGTTGTAAATTGTGGAGTTGTTGTGATTTGGGGAGCAGGGTGGCTCCAGAAGAATAAGGATGGTTTATTAGAAGTGTCAATGTGTTATTTATAGGTTTTTGGGTAGTCCATTTTAGGGGCGACTCTGCTGAATTTTTGGTAGAGTTATTCCTAAGGTGGGCCCCACAGGGCCACCTCGGATTTCAGGGTGAAATTCAGGGCGGGTCCTGTCAAATGGCATTTACTACAAAGTATATGACAATTGCCTATTACATATCTTGGAAAAATAAAGACAATTGGTGATCTATTGATCCCAACCAGATTTGTAGTCTTCAACCATTCACTCTAGATCATCTTCTTGATCTTCTTATTCCACATAGTGAGCTTCTCTTGCTTCACAATATGCTTTGTAGGCGGTAACAATTTCTTCACGAGCTCTACAAATGTGTGCCCAATGACCGAATACTCCACATCGAGAACATACATCTCTTTACTCAGACTCCATTGATTGAGGCCCTTTGAAAGCGTCATTAGGATGACTCTTAGTGTTGGTGGTGCCACCAACATAGCCAGAGGCGTTGCCTGTCTCTTTCCAAGTTGACATCTTCGGTTCCCTCTTCATCTATTTTGGCGGTTACCTTCCTCATTTGAGTGATAATATGGACCAAAATGTCCAGGATTGTTTCCAGATTTAGGGTTTCGTTCTTGGCGCCTTCCCTTAGGGGCGCGACTATAATTGGACTTCGGAATATGCTATGTTCCCACATGTCTCGAATTATAGTTCTTTATAAAGATGTTGTCATGCTTTTCAACGACATTTATAGCTCTAATGAGCTTATGAAACCTTATGATCCGTCCTGCAGTAACATCTATTCGATAGTTCTTTGCAACCATCAAAGCAGAGATGGGAAAAGTAGAGAAAGTCCTCTCAATCAACATCACATCTGTGATATCTTTTCCACAAAATTCCATTAAGGATTTAATGTGAAGTGCTTTCGAGTTGAGTCAATAACTGACTTGAAATCATAGAAGCGGAGGCTATGTCATCTCACTTCTAGTTCAGGAAGCAGGGAGTCACGGACGTTACCAAATCTTTCTTTGAGTGAACCCACAACCTTCTGGGATCTTCTTCATTCATATACTCGTACTGGAGCGAAACATTCATATGACGAGTCATTAGGATGATGGCTTTCGCCTTATTTGCCTCTAAGGCTGCTCTTTTGCTTCCAAAACTTGAGCTTGCTCAACAGTTAGCACGTCCTAGTTAGGCTCGAGAATTGTATCCAGGATTCCATTGGTCTTGAGATGCTGGCGAACATCATGAACCGACTTGTGATATTCAAAGCCAGTTGTTCGCAATGATGCGAAGTCTAGTTTGTTCAGGTTACTAACCCTGAAAAGAGGACAAAAAATTAGGGTTAGTTTCAGAGCATAAAGGCTACCATGCACGAAAACATATAAAATTTCTGAGCCTAGTCGCTATCAAGAAATTAGGATTTCTGAGCCTAGTCGCTTCCAAGAAGTCCAATTTTAAGAGAGATTAGATTAGATCGAAACAATGGTGTGTTGGAAACAATGATGTGTTGTGGTCAATCGTTTCTTCTCAATAAACTTTAAGTTTGGAGGACTCTACAAGCTCTAAGCTTGGAGTGAGCATGAACGCCCCACAATTCGGCTCAGTTAGGTCTCCCCTATAAAGAAGAAAGGCGGGGTAGAAGAAGAGAGTTTACAAGTCCACAAGAAAAAGAAGAGAAAATGAATAAAAACTCAAAAATGGGAACTTTTAGTAAAAAACACCTCGAAATAGTGATCGGAAAATCATCGAAAAATCTCGCCGAACAAAGTGGCCGGTGCTGACGTGGCAGTAGGATGTTGAAGTGGCAGCCTGTCGCTGACATGGCTGAGCTAATTGGATGCTGATGTGGCTCTAGGCTGCGTCTCTAGGCCAAGGACTGCTTCCTTGCTTCTGGGCTGAGGGCTGTCCTTTTGCTTTTGGGCCGAGGCTGTTCCTTGCTTTTGGGCTGAAGCTTTTGCTCTTTTAGGTCAAGCTGACGTAGGGCTGAAGTAGGGTGTCACACCCCGAATTTTAGAATAAAATTTAAAATCCGAAACATGAATTACTACAACTTAAAATAGTCATCCTGAAAATTTCTTTTCTTAACACCCTCACCACATGAAATAAATTCAAACCGAATTTAGTCTCGGTTAATTATTACAACTCAAATACAAAATGAATTGTCAAGCTCTAAGATAGCATACAAACCTCACAACTCAATGAAATGAAAATAAATGTTGTAACACCGAAGCAGCTCGGTCACCGCCCTGGTTATCCTGACCTGCAGGAATATCCGTTACACCATTTGAATAGTGTACTGGGATTGTAACAACACAAAACCCGGTAAGCTTATGAAAGCTCGTATGAGTAAAAGAAAGAACGGTTGTTTAATTAAATCATATTTATTTTTCACCCAAATCAATACTCCACAATTTCCACATCCACGAAGTACCAACAATCTCAATCAATCAACAAATCAACACAAAACCCTAACTCACATCTTTCTTCTCAAAACCCCAACATCGTATTTATAAAAATACGGTATTTTACAGACTAGAGCTCTAACTGAATCGTAGCCCGTCACCTGGCCTAGGTTATGGCATCCGACATATTCATCTTTATCGTATTTTATCAATATGTATACTTATATACATATTTAGAACGTCCGATAATTGTACATACTCAACCAATCGTATCCCATCATCCACCTAGGATTAGAGCGTCCGATTCCCTCATACTGGTCGCTACGTTAACTCTAAATCCTTAATGAGCACAACAATGTATTATCACACAATGAAATCAACCCATCCAAGATACACAATATTATCATAAAATTAAGCATTTGAAATATAATTCAAACCACCAATCCAATTCAATCGTATCATCACTCAACAATCCACCAATCAATATGTATTTTTCACGTAAATATATATATATATATATATATATATATATATATATATATATATATACGTAATCATCCACTCAGGAATGACCACTAATATCATCTATAGTTCACACAAGAAAATCATGAAATTCATTTGTATAATTAAAATTCATTTTACTTACCTATGGACATTAGTGATCAAGTCCATGTGATTTTAAAAACAAATATTTAATCTACAAATATTTTTCACAGAATTACAAAAATAAATAATTTAAAGCGCTCGGTTCGTAATATGAACCACGTGAATTTTACTCACCTCGAGACTCCCGCTTCATCTTCAAATAAAATGTAAACCACACCGAAACAGCTCACCAAAGTACAACCCGCCAATCACCTAATCAAATGTGATTTGAATTTAGCCAATAATTCCAAAACATAACTAAACTACCATTTAACAGCCGGATTCTAAATTATAAGAAAATCCAATGGACGGATTTTCACGAATCGCCTCCCTAAACCCTAAACATGGCCTACAATAAAGAGCCTCGTATGGAGCAATACCGATACTGGAATGATAGCTGTTGTTGTAGGAAAACTCTACCAATGGCAGATGATCCGCCCAACTTCGCTTAAAATCCAAAACACAAGCTCTCAGCATATCCTCCATCACCTGATTCACTCTCTCAGTCTGCCCATCTGTCTGTGGGTGAAATGCAGTGCTCATAGCAAGAGATGTACCAAATGCCTTATGGAACCTACGCCAGAATTCTGAAGTGAAATGAGCATCACGATCAGAGACAATCATCACAAGCACTCCATGAAGCCTCACTATCTCGTTCACGTACAACTTACACAATGCATCCCCTGAGTACGTTTTTGCCACGAGAAGAAAATGTGCTGACTTAGTCAACCGGTCAAAGATCCAAATCGAGTCATAACTTTGCCTGGACCTGGGGAATCCAGTCACAAAGTCTATGGAGATATCTTCCCATTTCCAAACAGGAATCGACAAGGGATTCAACATTCCTGCAGGTCTCTGATGCTCTGCCTTCACCTGTTGACATGTAAGACACTTCGACACATGTTTTACCACATCCCTCTTCATTCCATACCACCAAAACTGCCTTCGTAGATCCATATACATTTTAGTACCTCCTAGATGTATAGTGTATCGAGACCTATGTGCTTCCCGCATGATCTCCTCTCTAAGGTTATCAACACTCAATACATACAATCTCCCTTGAAATCTCAACCCTCCATCTGCCCCAATCATCCACTCTGAAGGACCCTCCACATCCGGATCAGCAGTCATCTCAGCAATCTTCACCTGAGCAAACTCATCAAGTGTCTGACCTTGAATGATCCTGGAAATCAAGGTGGGCTGTAAGGTGATACTACCGAGAAAGATTCCATGTCCTGCTCCTGCGAGCATAAAGTCAAACTCTGATGCAGCTTCTAACATGCGCCACTCTTGCACCATAATAGCTGCCATGATCACTCGTGGTTTCCTACTCAAAGCATCCGCTACTACGTTCGCCTTTCTGGGATGATACTCCAAGGTGAAATTATAGTCCTTGATGAGCTCCATCCATCTTCTCTGCCTTATGTTCAATTCTTTATGGGAAAATAGATACTTCAAACTCTTATGATCAGAAAAGAGTTCATATTTCTCACCATAAAGATAGTGTCTCCAAATCTTCAAGGAAAACACCACTGCTGCTAGCTCTAGATCATGAGTGGGGTAATTCTGCTAATGTACCTTCAACTGTCTAGAACCGTAAGCAACAATGCTACGATTCTGCATCAACATACACCCCAAACCCTAATGAGATGCATCGCTGTAAATGACTAATCCACCACCACTAGTAGGAATAGTCAACACCGGAGCTGTAGTCGATCTAGTCTTCAGCTCATTGAAAGCCTTCTCACATTCATCTGACCACACGACTCCCGCTGTGTCTTCAAATAAAATGTAAACCACACTGAAACAGCTCACCCAAATACAACCCGTCAATCACCTAATCAAATGTGATTTGAATTTAGCCAATAATTCCAAAACATAACTAAACTACCATTTAACGGCCGGATTCTAAATTATAAGAAAATCCGATGGACGGATTCTCACGAATCGCCTCCCTAATCACCGTTTAGGGCATGACCTTGTCGTCCGCAATGCGTGCAGAACTTAGCTTAGGTATAAAAAAAAGAAAAAGAAACGATTTATTGCGTAGATCCAATCAAAACACGACGAGATTTTTTCCGAACTCTAACCTGTAAGCAAGTTCTTTCAGAACCTTGTACAGTTTCATATGAATTTGCTAACTAATCTTCGTTTGCCTAGCTACCCATCGTTAGAACTTCCAGCGCTAAGGAAAGACGGAGATAACTCTATCCTAGCTACGCTACCTGAAGTAGAGAAACCTATACAAATAACAGAATACCTGCCAATAGCCTCACATCAGTAAACCTTTTGAATACGGCACTTATACAAAGATCCAACGATCAGATCTTTACCCATGACCACACAAAGCCACTGGGACAGTCATATGATCATCATATCAAAATTACAAGTCCATCGGACGGTCTTAATTTCACAGATCATAAATCTAACGACCGAAATCGATCGAAATCTCAAAATTCATAACTAAATCATACGATATCCAAAAAATGCGTATAATATGCCGAAATGATCATATTGAAACGTAGAATCATAAAATGGACAGAAACTATATTCTAGACCTCCGAAGGTGGCCGGAAAGGGCCACCGGAGTTAAGGACAGAGCAGCCACCGACCACCACCAATGGTGTCGGGGCCAAGCTTCTCCCCTTCTTTTCATCATTCTGAGCAACTTTTATAACTAGTATAAGACCAGAAAATAACGGGAAGGGATCGAAAAGTACCAAACATAGTCGGCGGCCGGAAATTTTCCAGAAACCGGTAAGCTTGAAACCGACGTAAAAACTGCAACCTCACGCTTCGATCTCTTCTGGAAACTTGTTCAGAACTTCATTGCGAACTCACCAGGCCAAGAATCATAAAAAACGAAGGTCTATAGCTCGAGATATTCGGATCGAAAGTTCCGTTCGATCAGATCGAGGCTGGCTTCCAACCGCTGTGTAAAACTGCCTCTGGGAGCTTCAGGAGGTTGAGTCGACTTAGAGGGAGGAGTTTCACTTGGCTTGGTGGCTGAAAACACGAGGAGCTCGCTTTGGTTCGTTTTTGGGTCCGACTGGTTCGGGCGATTTCGTCGGAGCTGGAGGCAGTGACGGTGGAAGCAACGCCATCCAACAGGTAGAGCAGCTCGAGGCAAAGGCATGAGACTTGGTCTGAGGTTGATTGACGATTTGTGGAGGGAGAACGAGCTTGGAGAATTTTGCTCCCTTTCTTGGTCAGTCTCGGACGAGGGAGAGAAAGCTTGAAGATGATGAATAGTGACTTCTGAAAATAGAAGGGAGGCCGGACCAAAATGGAAGCTTTCTGAAAATATTCTAGGGTTTTTTCTATTTATACTCAAAATAGATATAATTTCTAAATTCCATAACTAATTCAAAAAAAATCCGGACAATGTGTTCGGCATACGCCTGGACTCGTATCGACGAGCTCTACAACTTCCATGAAGGAAGTTTTCCCAAATTTTGCACGTATAAAAAGTCGATTTCTCAAATCGAGCATTTCGAGCTTTTCGTTAAAATAGTCGTTTCGAACCTTCGATAATTCTAAAAATGATATATTATCGAGCAACATTCGTGAAATCGTACAATAATCGTTCAACACAATTACATGAAATTAAAATGGAAATTACGGTTATTACATAGGGGCTGGGGACAGGCGACGGTTTAGGTGTGCAACAGCTTCTAGAGGTTGGTCTGGGTATCTTCTGGCCGGTTCCGGGAATAATTTTTCCAGTTCTGGTAAACTAGAATCAAGACTCAACTGGTGGTGGAGTATGGCCGTCAGAGGCGGAGAAAAAGGCTTTGAACCGGGCAGAGGAACTTCTGTCACTTCCGGAGGCCGATCGGTGTTTTTTCGGCAGGTTCTGGTGGTGGCTCTGCCGGTTCTGGACTCTTGGAGTTGAAAGCTTCAAGGTGGGTGGCGGCGGTTTCTGGGATTCCACGATTTGCCTGGTAAAAAAATCTCTCGAAATTGTATAAGGTGTAATATTTTATCTTCATATGCTCATTACTTGTTACGGTTTGATCAGAGCTTGTATCCATCTAGTTTGTAATTGTATTTTCGTGTTTAATAAAATGATTATTTATTTATTTTATTTTATTTATTTAGGGAAGTGACTTTTACATTTCATACTTTACAATCCACACTCCATCTTTCTATTTTTAGTAACTTAAATTTTGTATCTTTATATGAACTATGACCAAAATTGGAAAGAGAGAGTTAAGAGTGTGGATTGTAAATGAAGAGTGTGGATTTCACTCCCCTTTATTTATTATACAACATCTAATTATTTCAAATTTTACTAGTATAAGAACAAATTAATGCTCTTACTTTTTCATTCTGCAATCCATAGCTAAACCTCTTGTATTTTCTGTATAGGCAATCTTTCTCCAACCAGCAACATTACCGATCAGCATTTTGTGCACCATCCACCTATGGTCCTCTTCTGGTTTATTTAGGGTTGCCATCATTGAACATATGGATGAAGCACCCTTGATAAACTTGATTTTCGAGACATCCTTGCGATATCCAGGGGTTTCATGTTCACAGTTGGGATCTAGGTCTGCTTTCCAAGTGAATTTGGTAGCTCAAGTGGTGATTTCAAAGAAGAGCTTTCGAAATAAATTGCGTGCCGCAATTTGCACCGTATTGCGGCAGAACAATACATAATTTAGATCAACGCAATATTTGGCTGGTCCCAGTGATTAGTTTTCCTACCAATCGACTAAATCTGGACATGGTGGTGTTTGGATGCGAGGTATACTAGTGTTTGGTAGTGGTAGCCGTCATGCGTAAACCTATCATGTGCTTCCACACATTCTAGTATCAAAAATATTTGTCAGGAGGAAGTCGGAAGGAAAAGATTAAGGAAATGTTCCTAACCTGGGTAACCTACTCTAGTTGGTCAACGTGAAAACAAATAAGGAAACTATGGATATGCACATAAGTACATGACTTGTCGAAATTGTGTTTTGATTTGGAAACTAAATTGCTTGAAATGGAAGTGAGTTGAAAGCAAAGTACAGTGAGTTGAAATTGTGTTGTTGTGTTGGTCCTTCTCTTTGTTTTGTTGGACTCTTACTTGGCCCTTTGTTGTACTCCTTGTTTCATATTAATAAAGTTTTTTTCTATCTTGGCAAAAAAAAAAAAAGTACGATAAGCTTTTTTTTTCCTTTTTATATTTTTTATGAAAAAAACTACAGTAAGCTTGTTACTTGTACAAACGTGAATGGAGTACTTTTGAAGTAAGATATGGAGCCTAGGGTCTTTACTAGCCAATTCAAGTGAGTGAATTTATCTATTAATGCTTGCAACTTTGAATGTGAGCCAAATTTTGTATCCAAGCCATTTTATTAGCCATGAGCCTAATATTACTATGAGAATTGATCTAGCCATTCTATGAGTCAAAATAATTATCTAATTGCCAATTCAAGTCATTAATCAACATTAATTAGATAAAAAAAGGACTTAGTTGATGAAACCATGCATTCTATGGAAATTACCTAACGTGCACAAATTATTGCTTATGGAATCTAAAATAATCACTAATCAGAACCATGTCAAGATTTCCAATATGCGGGGATGTTCAACCATTTTGGACCCACAATTAAGACAAGGGGAAATTATAATTTACCCAATTTTGGAATTAATTAACCCTACTTGCCCAAACACTCTAAGAGATTGTCCATTTACCCAAATACTCTAAAAGATCATTTCCCTAATACCCAATTAATTATTTTTTTATTCTTTTTTATTTATTTTTGGGACCTTTTTGCATTCTCCTTCTTTCTCACTTAGAGGGAGAAGTCATCGGAGACCTTGCCGGACTCCGGTGACCAGTTGCCGGCCGTGGACTGGTGATCGAACTCCGACGACCCGTCACTGAAATCAGGAATCCGGTCGTCGGACTAGTGATTGGATTTTGGTGTCTGAATTTTTGCCCCTAATAATACCCAGTAACTATATTATTGCCCCCCAATAATCATATTATTGCCTTCCAATAATCATATTATTGTCTCCCAATACTCTTTTTATTGCCTCCCAATAATTATATTATTGCCTCCAATAATCATATTATTACTCTATAATAATCATATTATTGCCCTCAAGTGAATTGCATAAACACCCAAAATCAAAATGAATACACTACAGACAGAATTGATCAATTTATATGTTCAATTATACACGTTTAATTTATTTTCCTTCCCCATTCTTGGAGCTCACAGTATACAAAAAAAAAAAAATGCTCTGGGCACCCACCGGAGTGTGAGGCCGATGCAGGAGTGATCGAGACCTGGTTGTGTAAGGGGAGCGGAGTCGAATTGGGCTGGGATTGGAGTCGGATCGTCTGACGGGCCTTGTGGACTCCGTGTGGGTCTAGTGTGAGGCCGGGTTTCTCGATTGACATGGTTGTTCTGGTCGAGGAGATCACGGTGGCTGGTTGGAAGGGGAAGATCGAGTTGGTAGTTGGGTTTTGGATTGCTGCCTCGCGGTACTCATCGACGGAATGGCTTGGAGGTGCAGGTTCGAGGGTTGCAGGGCGACGTCGTATCTGTGGCGGCCTGGATCGCATCGGATCGGACTGATCCGATCTGGACTGGGTTTCATAGATCCAAGCTGGGGATCGATTTGCTTGGAGGAGGTGGCGCTTTCATTTGGCGCGGCGGGGATGGAAAAATGACGGCGTTGTCGGATACAGTCTCCTATGAGAGAAGAAATCGGTGAGGGGGGAGGAGAGAGAGAGAGAGAATAGATCGAAGAGAGGAAGGGGGGAGAGAGAGAGATAGATGAGTGTAATTTATTAATTAAAATGGTTAAATATTGCTTACTCCTTATGCTTATAGTGTTTCATCGTTTCAGTCCCTGACTTTTGAATTTTACCTAAAAAGTCTCTGAACTCCCAATTTCCTCTCAATTGGTCCCTGCCGTTAAGCATCCGTCAAAAACTCCGTTATATTCCCTTAAAAAGTCTATTATACCCTCAATTACTTAAAAAAAATTATCTTCCTCTCTTTTTACATTATTTTTTTTCTTTTTACCTCTTCTTCTTCCGGCTCTCTCGTCTCATTATGTTCATCTCCTCATCAAGATGGTTCAAATCCATAAACCTTCAAGAGATGAAATGAAAAAAAGAAATAAAAGAGAGAGAAAATAAATTAAAAAAAAAAGTAAGTGAGGGCATAATAGACATTTTCAGCAACTTTAACAAAAAATTTTGACGATAGGGACCAATTGGAAGGATATTGAGAGTTCAGGGACTTTTTAGGTGAAATTCGAAGGTCAGAAACTGAAACGATGAAACCCTATAAGTATAGGGAGTAAACAGTACTTAATCCTAATTAAAATGAGGGCAATACTGTCAATAAATGTTAGATTGGGTAAATGAGGTTAAAAAACTCTTAGTGGAGTAAGTGGGCAATTCTTAAGTTGAAATTGGGTAAATGGTCACGGCCCCAAATTAAGACAAATGACTCGACCATAAAGGCTGTAATGCTTTCGGCTATGAATGCGACAATGATTGTGGCTATAAGTATATCAATCATTGCAGTTATAAATACGAAAACGGTTAAAGAAATAAGTGCACAATGATTACAGTCATAAATGCGGTAATGATGACGACATAACGCCCAAGTAAGCAATCACCTATAAATAGGGGACTCGATAGCCAGGTAACACATCTCATCTCCAAGTATTTTACTACATTCGACTAAGAAATTTACTAAATTAAACATCATAGGGTTTTCTGCAAGTACCCCCTCCTCTTTGAGCTGACAGTCAAACTTCAAAGTCAACAGCCAAACATCAAGTCAGCTATCAATGGAAGCTTATCGATTATCCCTGGTCAGCTTCTTCTCCAGTTTGTATTTATTGGTGAGTCAAAATCCAATCGGAATTTTTCATCACAACAAGTGGCGCCATCTGTAGAAACACTTTTCCCTAAAAAGCAAGATTTGAAAAATCGCTAGGCGCTAGTTGGGGAGTGGCTAGGGGACTAGCGCCTACGCGGTTTTCTATTTTTTAATTTTTATAGCTTTTATTTATATAATTAAAAATATATAAGGACTTAAAGAGTGAAAAAATTGCATCTAGAATATTCAAATTTCAAAAGAGTCCTCAAAAATCAAAATGGGGAGAGAATGTTAAGCATACAATAAACGATTGCAAGCCTAAACCTCTAACTCTACTTTTCCATATCCCTCTAAGACTCCTTCGGTATCGCACTCAAAATCAACATCATCTTCTTCTCCCTCCTTTTCCGTGCCCTCATCCGATACAAAATCTTCATCATGAAGTTCTCTTACCTCCACATTTCTAGAACTTCTCCTAGGCCCACTATCCATTTTCGAAGCCTCTCCCTCCATTTCACTAGTAACATTCGACTCATCTTCTTCATCACCACCATTAACAATTCAGCCTTGAGCCCTAGCTTCATTACCAAGTAGCACATTTACTCCCAACTCTTGAGCCCTTCTCTTTTTGTTGATGACCTTGGCATTGAATTGGACATAGACTAAATTGTTCAACCTTAAAGCATCTAGTCCATTCCTTTTCTTTGTATGGATCTATATGAAAAAAAGAAGAAAAAAGAAGTATATACTTGTGCATTTGAAGAGAGTATTCTTCTAGGCATTTGAAAGAAAACACTTACACCCTCAAAAGTACTCCAATTTCTCTCGCACCTGGATGAACTTGTAGTTAAAGAAAGTATTCTTCTAGCCATTTTTTGCAATTTGGGTGTTCCATTTCCATAATTGGACCACCATCCAACTACATATGCACAAACAAAAAAAAAAAAATTAGTAAACAAAATAAATATCAAGCCTAGTAGTTTCCACAAAATAATGGAATAGTCTTAGTTTCTTACCAAGATCATACTTGTTATCATTTTTAGTACATCCCAACTTAGCTAAAGCTCTTCCAAAATCCACCTCCTTTGCTTTATACACAACAAATCTTCATTTGCCACGACCCTTCGGGTCTCAAGGTCATTGGGGAAGAACTTCTCAACATAAAGAAAGTACCCATCCATGACAACTTGATCATATTGTATGTCTTCATCCTTGTGGAAGTAATAAGGGTTCAAGAGGTAAGCCGCCAAATGTAATGGACTATCAAGACGACCACATGCTCTATCATCAATAATTTCTATGGACGATAATTGACCTCTTGTTTGAATGCCTCTTTAATCGCTTCGTTTGCCTTAAGTAATTCTCCATGGAAAAAGCCCATTATTGGGTTTTTATCCCCATCTATAAGGCAAAGCACCTTAAACAAAGGAGTGAACACTTTCAAGAAAAGTGTTACCTCATTCCTAAAAGAGGCACTCAATATGGTATTATATGTCACTTTTCCCTTGGCACTTTTAGAATGTTTGCAAGCGGCTCATTCATCACAAGCAACCATACACCTTAACTCACTCTTCTTCTTCATCAAGCTTTGTAAAGTTAGAAAAGAAGTTACAAATCTAGTGATCCCGGCCTCACTATGTCTCTTTTCAAACTACAAAGGTGAATATGTTGAAATTGTGGAGAAATAAGGCTAGGGATTTGGGATATGAGCTTCTACAAGAGATTTGTCCATGATTTTGATGATTTTAGAGGCCGGAATCTGGAATCGATGATTTTAGGGAGAGAGGCAGGTTAAGGTCGTGTAAAGAGAAGAAGTCTGAAATGAGGCTAATGTCGACTAAGTGATACTGTGATAGGAATTTAGGGTTTGTTGGTCTTTATTTTAATTTTGACAGTAAGAACTAAGTGAGAAAACAAATGTAAAATTTGTAGTATAATATAGGGCTAAATACAAATTACTACCCTGTAGTTTGGGTCAAAAATCAATTCAGTCTCTAAACTTCTAATTTCATCAAAAACACCACTGCACTTTCAATTTTGATCTAATAGGTCCAATTTGTCAGTTTTCCGACAAATTAAGTTATTTAACTTGTTAACGTGGCTCATATATGACCTATGTTTTATAATGTGATGTTAAGGTGGCCTGCATAGTGAATTTTGGAATTAGTCCTACTATTAAAAATGAATAATTTTTCAACAAATAATCAACTGTAATTTGAATCCATAACAATATATTAACGAATTGGATCTATTAGATCAAAATTAAAAGTGCAGGGGTGTTTTTGATGAAATTTGAAGTCTAGGGACTGAATTGATTTTGGACCTAAACTACAGGGTAGTAACCAATATTTAGCCCTATAATATATTTAAAGCGGCTTCTGCTCTAGTGGTTGGGAGCCGAGTCTCTGTGGAAGAGGATGTGGGTTCGAATCCTTCCTCTTACACAATTTTTATACATATTGTATAATTTTCGGTATGTATACATTATATTCGGTCGGTACGGCATACCGAGCCGAGCTGAAGGTAGCCAAGTTTTCGGTCCAAATCGATTTGGGCCGGTTTGAATTTCGGCTGGTTCGGTTGCTTTGGCCCAAATTGCCAGTCCTATAAACCATAGGCTTAAATTAAGGGTTGAAGACATCGATTTATAAATTATGTCAATATAATTCAAGTTTCGCTTGTAGACTCTTTGTTGTGGAACTCTATGAGCAAACAAGGTAAGACTTGAAATCAATATTTAGCTTGATAAAAAGAAAAGAAAAGATACGAACTTAAAATCAGCTACATTTAGGTAGGGGTCATTATGGACCGGGCTAAGCCTGCCCTACCTTAAATTTAGGGCTTATGGTCGGGTTAGACTCAGTCGAAGTCAACAAAATTTAGAGTCAGGTCGGGACTTAAATAGTCTAACCCTTACCTGCCCGAAAGGCCTGAACCACTAAGGCTGAAAAGGCTGGGTCGGGCCGGCCTTCAAATAGGGCCAAAATGATCTAAAAAGGCCTTATTTTGTTTAACAAAAAGAAATACTTTATTTGTATTTTTTTCCTCAAAATGTGGCTAAATGGTTATACAGGTGATACAAGACCCATTTTTTTTATTGATCATATTTCATATATATATATTAGTGCCTAAAAACTGAACGATCAAGATGTGGATATGAGATCGAAAAGTGACCGTAAAATCTGACCTCGTACTTTAATTTCAGAGCGGAGGCGCGCTCTGGATAAATATTATATATATGGGAAAAAAATAGAAACAGTATTCCAACTATGGCCCATTCTAAATTTTCATACCAAACTTTTTGAAACTATCACAATGGTACCCCAAATAGCCAGCCCGACCCAATATACGTACCCGCCGTCCATGATGACGTTAACAAGTATGCCACGTGGCTTATTTGATAGGGCAATTCGATCATTGTAGACACCTCCATTAGTATGGAGAAATAACTATGTCACCAAGCATATGTAACACCCTCTTTGGGGGCCCATAAGCCATGATGGGACTCAACCGCAATGTACATCCCGTAGCCCGATGTCCAAGCTACACCGTGGTAGTTAGAAGTGCTCCAGAGCTTGTCGAGAAGCCAAGTTCCCAACCATGACAATATGCCTTCACAACATGCTTTGAAGACTAAAAGAATGACTTCTTGTCCCACATTGAAGAAAATATAAAGGAGTGGCTCCCTTCCTTATAAAAGGGACCATTCCTCCAACTTAGAAACCATCCCATTACAACTTGCCTTTGTAATAATTTTGGGCCACAAGGCCCAAACACATATAGTTGAATATTTCAAGTGGATGTAGTCTCCCTCAAAGTGGGAGATGAACCACTACACTTCTTGTGTGTGTATCTCTCTCTCTTCTAAAGTTAATTAGAGCCTTTGGTTTCTAACGTTAACATTGGCGCCGTCTGTGGGAAGCCAACACAAAAGCTTTGTCACTTTTCACACACTCGAGCTAGGTTAGGCCTCGTCAACGGCCCGGGCCCCATTCGTAGCGGGCTTGGGTCGGGCTTTACTCCATTTTTAAATAGTAGCGGGCCGGGCTTTATTGTAAATTGAATGAACCAAGCACATCCATTTAATGCGGGCCTCGCGGGTTTTTTCGGGTCGAACGGGCTAAGCCTTGCGGGCTTTTTTGGGGCGGGCCTTGCAGGCTTTATTTACAAATAAATCTTTAAAGATAATATTTTTTATAAACTTATATTTATATATCATACACTTCAAAGATCAACCTCTATCAACTTAAATAAAATGGGAAAATCAACTGTTTGATGAGATTATTATAATAAATTATGAGCGTGGTAAAAAATTTAGCCAATTTCACCATATTTTCGAATCCTATCGAATTGGTCAACCGTCATCACTTGTATGTTTTCTTGGTTGACCGATGGCATGACGACCACAAAACGTGCTTATTTTTTCACATTACGTCTGTAAATATTCCATCGATGGATGTGCGTGGACATAAGATAAAAATTTCAATTTTAATTACAAAGATGTTGGCCTCTATCAATTTACCTCCTAAAGTTGTATGACTTGTATATTGCATTTAAAATGTTGAGGTTCATTCTAAAGCAACCATGAAGTGGAAAATGAATTTAGAGAAATCAACCACTCGATTGAGAGATTGTAATGTTTTATGGTGGTTGTAAAAAATCCAGCCAATTTAGTTCTCGTTTCGAATTAGATCAAGTAGGTCAAACTTAGTTACTCTTATAAACCTATATTTATATATCATCCACTCTAAAGAGCAACCTATATAAATTCAAATAAAATGAAAAAACCGACCGGTGGATGTGATTATTACAATATATTATGAGTGTGGTAAAAAATTTAGCCAATTTCACCATATTTTAGAATCCGATCTAATTGGTCAACCGTTGTCACTTGTATGTCTTCTTGGTTGACCAATGACATAACGATCGTGAAATGTGCTTATTTTTTCACATCACGTATGTAAATATTCAGTCAATGGATGTGTGTGGACATAAGATAAAAATTTCAATTTTAATTACAAATACATCGGCCTATATCAATTTGCCTCCTAAAGTTGTATGACTTATACATTGCATTTAAATTGTTGAGGTCCATTCTAAAGCAACCATGAAGTGGAAGATGAATTTGAGAAACCAACCGCTTGATGGAGAGATTGTAATGTTTTATGGTGGTTGTAAAAAATCCAGTCAATTTAGTTCTCGTTTCGAATTCGATCAACTAGGTCAAACTTAGTTACTCTTATAAATCTATATTTATATATCATACACTCCAAAGAGCAACCTCTATAAATTCAAATAAAATGAAAAAAATCGACCGTTGGATGTGATTATTACAATAAATTAGGAGTGTGGTAAACAATTTAGCCAATTTCACCACATTTTCGAATCCGATCGAATTGATCAACCGTTGTCAGTTGTTTTTTAGAATATATATGCACATATTCTATATAGAAGTATGAGAACTTCCACACACACACACACACACACACACACACACACATATATATAAAACGCACACACATACATATATAAACGTATACATACACGTATATATATGTATATGTGTATAACCTTGCTCACGTGTGGACACCCGCACCTAAGCAAAAACGTACGGATTTTTTGTTTTTCCTCACTTTTCGATCACACATTCACATCTTAACCGTTCAGTTTTTAGGTCCTAATGTATAGATCACCTCTGCAAAATTTCAGCCAATTTGGTGATCGTTAAGGCATCCAAAACTGCAATTTACACGAATGAACCGAATCTGTCGAATCGGAACCGTTCGTATATATTGTTATAATTTGCAGTTTTGAATGCCTTAATGATCACCAAATTGGCTGAAATTTTACAGAGGTGATCTATATATTAGGACCTAAAAACGGAACGGTTAAGATGTGAAAATGTGATCGCAAAGTGGGTCAAAACTGGAAATCCATACGGATCGAAAAACCGTGGACGTCCGCAGTGGAGAACCGTTGTATGTGTGTGTGTGTGTATATATATATACACACACACACATATATATATATATATATATATATATATATATATATATAAACACACACAGATATATATATATATATATATTTATAAACACACACACACACATATATATATATAAAATAGTTTACAGACTTTTACGGGCCGGGCCTAGCGGGCTTTTGACGGGCCGGGCCGGGTTTTTGCCTGCTTTTTTGTGGGCCTCTATCGGCCCACCGAGACAGGCTTTTTGATGAGCCGGGCCAGGCTTTTGGCCCTGCGGACCCGCGGGTCTCCATCGACCCACTTGATCCGGGAGCTTTTTGATGAGCCTAAGCTAGGTCAACGTCAATCGAGGTTGGTCAACACCAACTCAAAATCAGTCAACGCCAACATTTTCCTTCGGCAACATGTGCTCTGTCAACTTTGTATGCTGCTCCAGCGTCAACACCACTCCATCCTTAGCGGTAAAATGCACACAAAAGGTACTTGGCGGTAACCCAAAAAAAAAAAAAAAAAAACACTACACGGCATGGTTCCTTGCGTCCGTCAAGATTGGTGAGTACCCACCCCATTAATCCTCTTAGATGAGAACCAACCTTATTCATTACGTCCAATAGCATCAAGCCAGCTTAGCGGCACTCTCAAGACAGCCTTGCGGCAGCGTCGACCCATCTTGGCGGCCGTCAAGCTTCAATCAATGTTGCGGCAAGGCCCCGCAGCAGGCCTTTCATGCCTCGTTAAGCGAATTGCTCCATCCAGAGCGTCAAGCGACATGGAGTGCGCCGCGTCAAACGACTATGTCAAGCGTCAACCTCTTCTGAGTATCCATGCTTCATTAGTGCTGACTCGAGCACCGTCAGTCCCTATTCGCGTCAAGCGAGTTCCTAAGACTAAGAAAGTAAGAATTCAACCAAGTCATCACCTTCAGGCCTCCGACACAACATATCCGCCAACCGCTAGGCAGCAAAACACAGCCGAACTTTGGTTGAGGGCCGTCAATACAACTTGTCGGGAAACTCTCTTCATCTAGTGTGCCGTCATACAAAGCTCCACCAAGATCCAATCTCCTTGACACACCGCCATCCCATGATGCACCGCCAAGCACAACTTTGACGGACTGTCAACACGATCTTGACGTGCCGACATCACAACTTTGATGGACCGTCAACACGATCTTGACGCACCCCAACACCGAGCACCGATTACCTGCCATTCACACCACCGCTCTGGGCACCCAAGCTAAATCCTTCCTTCGTTAACTCACTTGACAAGGGTACAACCACATCCCTATCGATCAATTCAGGGCATCTAATTACCTCTGCTCCCACAAGCACACCGAATTACTCTGGACACCCAGAGCTATTGCTGACCAACACCGGCCATCTCTATTTCACAGAACACGTGCAGATTTATCCACCAATTATAACCAGATTGAGTTCTCCTCTCGGTCTTTCCAGCACTGCACAGAGAAATTAATTTTGAGATCCCGCTTCGTCGACTACTCGGTGATTGTAGCAGCTCGTCACAACTGAAAGTTAAGTTTTCTTTCTACTTCAGGCTTTGCTTCATATACCTATGAGCACCACGTGCTTCACACAACTAAGTTTTGTCAACACAAAAGCATGGCTAATCTAAGGCCACCCATCAATTGCACGATACATACACCTGCCACTTTGCCTACGCACAATATGTTATGGTGTTGCTTTATAGTCTGCATCCTCCACATGACACATCAATACTATAATCACCGCCACATTAATTGACCGACGCATATGTTTGCCAAATGATCAAATGATTCTATTATACACAAGCCAAGCTTGTCACCATTCATGGTAGTTCTGCTAGTTCCTTACTTCATTTATGGTAGGAGTTGAGCATTAATTCTATACACATTATGTATATAGCTTTCTCATCTGCATTGATAATTGCTTGAGAATTTGAAGTTACAATTGCATGGCTAATCACACACGCACAATACATAACCGTCATAACTTCATTATACCATGCGGATCAATTCTCAGTTTTGGTCTTTGTATAGTTCAAGTGGAATTAACGTTTGCGTTTGCTCATGATCAATATTCAGACATTTGGTTGTCAACTAATGTCATGTAGTAATGACTACGCTATGCTTCAAATATGATTACATAAAGTACACATTTAGTCAATCTAATATGTCCAAATTGCTAAATCATTTACCTTATATCAAGGAGTGCCTATTAACATAGCTGGTATGCATTTAGACTCCATGCTGATATACATGCCTATCATAATTATCTACAACATGTTCACAATCAACAGAGTTTCTAGCTTACCCACTACATGTCATGTTTCCCTTATTTCATGATCTGCTGTGCTCAAAGTGTTGTACCGCACATCAAATGCATAATACACTTACTTCTTACACATGGAGCTATCAATGCGATTTTTTTTTGCTCGATCACTTCCTATGTCAATATATCGCTGCAGCGTCCTAGGCGTCATTTATGCATCATATATAAATCATTCTAGATTCACAACTTCATGGTAACTCAAAATTATACCATGCGAAGCATCTATGCTAACCAAATCATCATAGTTTGTACACACGTACTTTGCTACTTTATATATGTACAATTGCATTGTATCCAAGCTCCTCTCATCAGGCATACGATCATTCTATGCCTTACCATTCATTATTTCCCTTTTATACGACCATTTCCCATTTTATATGATCAATTCAATCAATATCAACTACTATGCCAATCAAAATATATTAATTTACAATTAATATAAATGCACCCCTGCAATTCACTGCCATTGCTATCCAGTAAATACATTTTACAAGCATTTAACACTATTACAAAATTTTCTTGTTAAGGAGGCATACAGAACGCTCTTGCGATCAATGAAGCATTGGCCATCTATTACGGTATGCTCGCCGAAAGCAAAAGAGTGTCATACCATCTATTACGGTATGCTCGCCGAAAGCAAAAGAGCGTTATACTTGGACAACTCCAACAGGATTCGGGTACTTATATCAATTCCAACTCCAACCCACTCTAAATCGGCATAAGATAAGTAAAATACTATATCTCAATCCATGCTCTTGCAATTAGAACCATTGCCATGCCTTTACATGCTTTTACTACTTTTAAGCATGCCTATAATATATCACACTTGATATTCATTTACATGCTTTTAATAATTTTTAAAGCATGCTTACAATACTTATCAATTTTAGTAACAAACTTACAATGCTTACATACTATTGCCATGCCTTAACATGTCTCTATGACCCTTAAACATGCCTACAAAAATACAAAAATGTTATTAGCAACTTTACTACAAGTACATGATATACACATGCCATGCTTAAGTCAATTTAATGTGACACTCACTTAAGAAAACTATGCCATGCTTAGAAGCTTGTGACACTTATGACTTAACTAAATTTGCTCGGATTACGACTTGCTTGGGTTACGACTCGCTTGGGTATCGAGCATGGCCACGACTTGTTTGGGTCAAGCCCCGCATGCTCAAACAGTGCAAACCCACTCAACTAGACCAAACTCGCTCGAACATATCCAACATGCTTTAGCTAAGTCCTAATAGTTCACTACGCTTCATACTATTCACGAGGCACTTACCCTCAAATTTTATATGGACACCCATTACACTTGCAACTATCTAATATGCATGTTACATGATCATAAAGATCTACATGATATTACTTGCTATGCTTATTTGTTATTGTTCATACAATTAGCAAACTTTACATATACTCTATATATCAGCATATTTTGTCATGCCTCCGGGCACTATACTTTGTCAAACTCTCCATACGGGAAAAACACCTAAACGCGTCTAGACTCCACAAATCTATAGTCCATGACCAACAACCAAGCTGTAAGGCAACACCTCATAATGACAATGACCACTACGCAGCATTGCAATCAAGCTTTTTTTCCTCCGGGAAAGAGTAAAGGGACATGTTAACGCAGCCTACAACAGCCATTGATCCGGCAGTTAACCCCTGACACTTGGGTATCAAAGATCAGGTTCGCTACATAACGCCCACTGCTTATACGCAGCTCCCCTCATCAAACAATTTTCCGACCATACGGAGGTCTATAGCCAGGAGTGGGGGACTCCCTGGAGGACCTAGCAGGGGCCCACCCAAAAGGGCATAAGCGTTCGCTCCTATAAAATTCTAGATGGACGACGCACTTGCACTAATTATGCTCGTTATACGACACAAAGCTACACTTTGGGTCAACCCCGCAAGAAAACCCTCCTTGACTGGGGATTTCGGGGACTTGTACATACAGCCCAGCATAATTAGCAACAGTTACGCTTATATCTCAGGGCATCACCTTCGAGCTACCTGTTAATGCCTCATGGCACCCCCCAGCTTTAACGCTCATGCCTTTCCATCAACCTTGAACTTCATGCTCACACCTTCCTGGCATTCCTGAGCTTTACACTCGTGTCTCCTCGGCATAGTACACATTAATGGAACATTGAATTCTTCTACCATTTTTCGTTTGGAACAATCGAAATCTTTTCACATTCCATTAATACGAGCGAAAACCAACTAACACAAACGTTTGCGTATTCATTGTTCATGAGTTACAAATTCTTGCCTTCACGACACTCATGCAACTTACACCTCACGAGCGTAACTCCGTTAACTCGACCTCGTTCGTTTTCTTACGCGCATCACGCTTGCATCATATGCAATTCATATACTTATTCCTGATATGTTCACACAATCATATGCATTCTTGAGTTTATACGTCATAATCGATCATACTCGGCGCCATTCACATATATACATCATAATGTATCATGCACCTCATACATTTGTATATGCCAATGCATATTAATACAACTCACGTGTGTTGCCCAAAACAACAAGCATTCTATGTGCGCATGTTCTTATATTTGTTTTACAGGTTGAAGAGTCCCTTCTTGCTTACGGAGTTCAGGGACTTGTAGGGGCTGGGTGCTGCCCGGACGTCACTTATGCTTGATGACATCATGTTTATAATTCCCTAACCAAGAAGCTTCTCTTACTTGGGGACTTCGGGGACTTATAGATACCTCCATTAGTATGGAGAAATAACTATGTCACCAAGCATATGTAACACCCTCTTTGGGGGCCCATAAGCCATGATAGGACCCAACCGTGATATACATCCCGTAGCTTGATGTCCAAGCTACACCGTGGTAGTCGAAAGTGCTCAAGAGCTTACCGGGAAGCCAACTTCCCAACCATGACAATATGCCTTCACAACATGCTTTGAAGACTAAAAGAAGGACTTCTTGTACCACATTGAAGAAAATGTAAAGGAGAGTGGCTCCCTTCCTTATATAAAAGGAACCACTCCTCCAACTTAGAAACCATCCCATTACAACTTGCCTTTATAATCATGTTGGGCCACAAGGCCTAAACACATATAGTTGAATATTTCAAGTGGATGTAGTCTCCCCCAAAGTGGGAGATGAACCACTATACTTCTTGTGTGTGTATATATCTCTCTCTCTCTCTTCTAAAGTTAATTAGAGCCTTTGGTTTCTAACGTTAACAGTCATCTACTTACCTAAGCCCTATTCTTCGATACTAAAGCATGACGGACCCCTTGACTGCTCTCACTTTACTCTCTCCACAGTTGCGGTCTGTGTGAGATAGTGAAAGCTCAGGGAATGTAGGTGAAAATTAGAGAATCCAAGTGAAAACCTACCTTAGTCAAACGGTTTCTAAACTCATATATTCGTTGACTATGGCCAATTATTGGCGCTATTTCAGACTGATGGTGAGCCACATGTATATGGAGGTAAAGAATTATTCCTTTCAATGCCTTTGTTTGTCTTTTATGGTTTGTGGTCCACAAAAGTATTGTTTGTTTATAGGTGGTCAAAGTTTTTGTCTAGAGTTGTCTATTTTAAGGTTTATATATGTCCTCTTTGCTTTTTTAATAAAGGGGTTAGGGTTTGAGTTGGTTGACATCCAATTAAATTTAGGGTTTTTGGGTTGGTGGTGTTATTAAATTTGTTTTCAATATGGAAGTTTGTTCATTATGTGGGGATGATAATGTTTTAAAACAGAAAGAATGATTAAAACATAAACCGAAACCCAGTTAATGCTCCCTTAATGCTGTGTTGGTTTGGTTTATAAATGATGATTGGTTGGAGGGCAGGTTGTAGGCCAATCATAGGGCTTGATGGGTGTCACCGTAAGGCCATCCAAAGGGCTAAAAATAGCCCTGAGGCTAATTTTAGCCCCAAATTCTGTACTATTCATTGATCTGATATCAACCGTCTCCGACCCGTCAAGGTTAAATTATAGCCCTAAAATATATTTTAATATTTTGAATATGTTATATATATATATATATATATATGCGTGTGTGTGTGCTTATTTTTTAAAGTCAATTGACTTATAGTAATTGGAATAATTTTTATGATAAAAAATATTTTTTCGGTTGTATTTTTTTAAGATAATTAAAAATATCTTTAGCTAATTTTGAAATGGAATAAAACTGGAATCATATTAAAAAAAAAAAAACCCAACGGCTAGCTGATGTCAGCAACTAGCTATTACTGACGTCATGCTGTTGTCATCCTCCGCTACCCGTGTGGGCCAGCATGCTTCTGATCCAGTTTTTCCTAAGGGCCAAAGAGCTCCTCTTAGAGCTATTTTTAGCCCTTTAGCCCCTCAAATTTGGCACTTTACCCCTCAAATTTAGCACTTTGCCCTTTAACATCATGGGTTAGAGAACAAATGGGCTATGTTTTTTGCCCTTTAGCACTTTGAACACTTGGGTTGGAGAAGGCCTAAGGGTGTTCACAAGGGGCACTTGTTGACAGTTGTAAGCATTGATGGGAATAATGGAATTTATCCCATTGCCTAAGGAATAGTAGAGTCCGAATGCAGTGATAGCTGGACATGGTTTTTGGAGTTACTGAGAGTGGACCTTCAAATATACCATAATGTGCATTATGCTTTCATTTCTGATAAACAGAAAGGTCTAGAGCAAGCTATCAAGGACTTGTTCCCATTCTCTGAACGCAGAAATTGTGTTCGACACCTCCATAATAATTTCAAAAGTGATGGCTTTACTGGTTTGGAGTTGAAACAGAAATTATAGGCTGTTGCAACTTGCAAGAGCCAGTACAATAAGACAATATGAGCATGCAATGGAAAAGCTGAAGAAATCTTCTGTTGGGGCATAGGGATGGTGCATGGATAGACCAGAAAAACATTGGTCTAAGTCACACTCTAAGGACCAATTGAAGTGTGACATACTTCTAAATAACCACAGTAAGTCATTTAATAAGAATTTGCTGCAAGCTAGGAAGATGCCTATTATGGGGTGTTTGGAGGATTTCAAGACAAGTGCAATGGTTAGAGTATGTAACAGGGGAAACTCAGTACTTAGCACTCAGTGCAATTGGACAAGAAGAGCTGCAGTTGTAGAAGATGAGATGTCAGTGGACTCCCTTGTGTTCATGCCATTGTAGTCATTTATTCATAGGGCTAGTCACCAGATGAGTTTGTAGATGATCATTATAGGATGGAAAAATACCTTAAGGCTTATGAACCAGTAATCAACCCCATTGTTGGTGTTAGTGAATGAGAGATCATCCACAGGCCTATTGCAGCACCCTTATATAGGGCACAACCTGGAAGGCCCAAGTTGAAAAGAAACAAAGAGCCAGGTAAGTTGAATCCCAATTATAGCTTCTTCAGTCTTTTTTTATGTCAAACCTTCATGATAATTGCTGTTACTTTAACCCTTATATTTATGCAGGAGAAGAATCACCAGTTGCTGGTACTGAGAAGCTCCCAAGGAGTTTTTATTCGCAGGTCAAGTGTGGGAGATGCCATAAAAAAGACAAACAATGTTAGGACATGTCTGAGGAGAAAACAGGTTTAAAATATGCATTTTGAAACTTCTTTTTCGACAATTATATAACTGATTTTATGGACTAATTGGAGCTAAGAGAATGAATATGAAAATGACCTGCCTTAGGGGAATGCTGAAAATAAGCTTCCTGCATAAGATGGTGCAAATGTTCTGCCTCCAGAAGATGGTGTAAATGTGCAGCAACAGCCTCAATATGAAAATGTTCAAGTCCCAGATAATGCAGAGGTGCCCTAAGTCATTCATCAGCAACCACAAGTCATTTCTGATAATTTAAGTGAGAATGTCACAGTTAATGTGGATGTTGTCATTGGAATGCAATCACAGACTTCAAGCAATACTGTTCATCAACCACAGGTAATTTATTTATTTATTTTTTCAAATTTGTTGGACATGTGAATGGTAAAAAGCTTTAGTTTTTACTGGTTTAGTGAATGGTTATAACAGTTATGGAAATGTTGTTTTCTTTATAATCCACAGCCACAAGGTTCCTGCAAGCCTGTATTCTTAGGGAAAAGATTCAAGTCACCAGCAAGAACGATCAAACCAGGAAAGAAGCTTGCAGAAGGTTCTACTTCTGCCACAAACTCTAGGACTAATTCAAGAAAGCCCTCATGGAAGTATTGAGTCAAGGCTAGTGGATCACTATAGCCTACATTAGCATGTGTTTTTAATGTGTCCAGAACTTGTTCCAGTTGAATAGCCTACTGTTATTTAGGCATTTTCTTTTGATGTTGAGAAAAATGCCTTAATTATTGCTTCTTCTAAGCATTTTGATGTAACAGTATGGATGTTGGTGTTGGAACATGTTTAAGACTTAATGAAGCTTTATTTTGTAGCCCATTCTAGCATGTTCAATTGATCTGGATTTCAATACGTTCTTGCAAAAATTGCCAAAAATGCGTCTTTTGCTATTGCCTCTTTCTGTATGGTCGGATTTGCCCCTACAAATACGCCACGTGGCATACGAGTTAACACTGTCATTGATGGCGAGTACGAATATTGGGTCGGGCTGGTTACTTGGGATACCATTGTGATAGTTTTGCAAAGTTAGGTATGAAAATTTAGAAGGGGCCATAGTTGGAGTACTGTTTCTATTTTTTTCCTATTTATATATAATGTTATAAGTTAATTTCAATATATATATATATATATTGAAATTAACTTGTAACATTTATTTTTGAATCAAACCAAATCGAGTGTCAATATACTCATAACAAGTCAAAATAGGCAGTTACATAATCTTCCACAGGCAGACAATAAGATAGTGATAGTACCCACAGTGGTACATAGAAATAGACCCACTCGTTAGACATTCAAATCCGTAGACATAGCGGGAATCCTTATTTGGTACTACTCTAGAGCTTCCTAATAAAAGGAAATTATTGTAATTAGACAACTAAAAAATGTAGAATTGGGCCTAGGGCAAGAACCCTAGCCCAAAGTAAACAGTCTAGAGCAACTCCAAGAGAAGCCCTGCTCAAAGCCCATTTGGTCTGGTTTGTCCCAGACCAGGCCTCCATCTCCAACAACGCAGAACCAGAGCTACAGTTTCTGCCGACCCACGCAGTCACGATTGCTCAGCCATGATCTCGGTGGCCAAGAATCAAACCGCCACTACCTAAATCATCGCGAACCACGCCGCCACAACCATGTCGCCACAAACCTGCCCCAGTCCAACTCCCTCCAATCTTTGCCTCCGCAGATTTCAAACCAAAACCCACACCGTCGTCAATTCAGGAAGCCAAACAAGGCCCCACATGGCCACCACATCCCAAAGATTCCATACCAGAAATTTGAAGCCAAAACCAGCCTGCAAACAACTCCAAGCAAAACCCCTCAAGAGCTTCCTGCATGTTAGCATCAATCCCGTCCGACAGTAGACCGAGGGGCCTAGGAGAAGCCTATGCTAGGGTTGCCACTAGACGAAAGCGATCTCTCAGTTTGAAACATGCCACTGACTTAGGGTTTTTGGAGACCAAGATTATTCAAACCTTCTTATTCTAATTGTGTGTGTTACTTATTTATAACATTTATAAATATTAGTTAAGGTGGTTATATTTAATTAACTATCTCTCTAAATCTCCCAAAAATTAATTGTTGTTTAACAAAGGAAACAAAAATTAAAGAAAATAAAGCTTACGAAATCATTTACAAAGAAAGGGATAAGTTGTATGTTATAGGAAAAAAAAATTAATAGAAAATATAGAAAATTATTAAGGCTTCATTGGGAGGGCTTAAAGGGCCGGACTTCATTTGCATGGCCCATACCCTACCCTATTTGAGAAAGGGTCGGGCGGGCTTAGGGCTGAAGGGCCAAACCCCTACATTTAGGTCATAAAACTTGTGAGCGACTTGTATATTTTATGAATAAATTATGTTTGATTCAACTTAATCTTGCACATTAAATCTTGATAGGTATATACTATGTCTACTTATTTGAGTTAGTTTGGAAGTCTACACTTAAATACTTGCGACCAACATGTTATTATTATTATTTTTTAATCGGGAGATTTCTTTTATCTAGATATTTTTTAATCTTTTACATCTATAAGACTAGTCGAGCTGAGCTTAGTTTAACTATAAGCTCAAGTTCTGTCCGAAATCACATCAACCCATGCCAAGTACGAGCATGAGAAATCTACATTGAGCATTCACATAAGCTTTTATACCCTTACTTAAAAGAAAATGTGACTAGCATTTCTCTAGTCAAATTAAAGAAAAAATTTATGGTTCTAAGTCTTGTGTTAATTAACAACTGAGATTACACAACAACCAGTTTGTGAGTTAAAATCAAGACTTTTGACTTATAAAAGGAGAGACTAATGTCACTAGACCAAATTGACTACTTTCAATACAATGTGATTTTAGTATTTATCATCAAAATAAATTGTGAATAGTATCCAATTTGTCACAAGCCTTGACTGTCCTCGTAACTCTGCCTTGAATGATGAGGTATCCCAACACAACTTGGCTCTGATAGTAATTGATGTGCAATGCAATCTACACGACTCACTTCACGTAAATAAACTTACGGTTTTATCCGATACATTCAATCCACTTTTTGCTTAATGCTTATGTTTTTTTGATACGTGCTTAATGCTTATGTTGTTATTTCTCTTTAAATATGAGATTTTGCCCTTTCACATTCTTGGATTGTATCGAGTCATATAATCTCACCACCATGAGCAATAGAAAATTATTTTTAACTCTAATTTGCTTCTAAGAGTGAGATATTCACAACACTAAAATTCTGACCTTGAATTAACACGATTAAAAGCGAAAGGTATTGTGCCAAAAAAATGTACCAATCAATGGGATCGATTGACAATGTGCTTGTATCTTTTAGCTCTCATTGGTGACTTCATCGATCAGATGTTTTGGAAACTTCATATGCATGCTGCACTAACTAACGCAAAAGCCAAACTAAAAGGGAAAAAGCAAAATGTTGTGCCGGCTGCGCCCGGGGGGGGGGATCACATGCATAGTGGTGCAAATAATCGATGTTTGTTTCCCACACGAACTGCTAGCATCAATCACTCATGCACGTGAGTAGTTGATCGCTATCCATCAACAATTCAAAGTTGTCTATGTAATCGACCACTAAGCCACTACAGGTATTTGAGCTGGTAAGAGCCACAGATGTGGAACTCCCACACCCAGTTTCGAATCCCACCACCGGTTGAAGTTAAATTCTAATCTATTCTTGGTGATCAGGGGAAATTAAGCGTTCTTATATGATTCTCTGATATGGATTAATCTCTGAGCTTATGAAACCTTTGAAAAACCGTATAATCTAGATTAAAAAAAAAATAAAATGTAATCGACCATTAATTTGATTTAAATCGTTATATATCAGTATCTCTGCTTTCTTTTTTGGTCACATGTCTCTGCTTGCAACCCCAACTGATTTGATAGAATGTGTCACCTCCAACAAAACCTAGAAATGGAACCTAGTTTATGTATATTGACGGATAATTGGATATCACATAGAATTTCCAAATGGATTGGGAGGGTCCCCTTCTCCATTATATTGATGTTCACTGAATTAGGGCGAAAACTTTGGTGAAAACTGGGTCCTATCATGATTTCTGCACATCCCATGATGGCGGAACTGGGTCCAGCATGAGCCGACTGTCCGTGACTTCAGAATCCCAAAAGATGATACGATGGAAGCAAAATTAAAGTCCAAAAGTGGAAACGGCAAAAGTTTCATGATCACAAACTGGAGCAAAGGGGTAGATGAAGCGATGACCAGAGAATTGGTACAGAGGCTGAGTTTGAGTTTTGTTGCAACTTTGTGCACAAAAAATAGTTAACATAACTAATGAAGAGCTAGAAATCAACAAGTAATGGTGATGAACTGACTTGGGACTTCCAAATGGGGATTATAGCTAACAGTAGCTTTCATAAATAAAACAATGACCTCAGTATAACAAAAGAACGGAGACTTTCAAACCCGAAAGTAATCCAAGTGGTTACTAGTTGAAGAGAAAAATGATCGGCAAGCTCAGATAGCCGGGCCAAAGACAAATGCGCATGTAAGCTTTTTGAACAGCTTATCACCTTTTTTTTTTTGTTTTTTTTGTTTTTGGTCAGTATCAAGATCTTTCCAAACTGGGAAACATGAAAACTACCGTGTGGTGTACCCTTCCTTGAGAACAGTTCAGAAATTGGACCATGCCATTTGAGAATAAGTATCAAGGTCCTCACCAGCTCACCTGCATGGTGTGGCCGAGTGTGAAGTTGGATTACTATGACAGACTAATTAGTCTTATGTGGGAGACTCATTGAACCTGAGTTCAACTGAAGTGACAAAATCATTACTATAACTCAAATCTACAAACGGCTTCATGACTCCATTCCATTGGTTTGAAGAAGCAGAAAGACTACAACTCAATATAGGATGCTTCAAAGTGGAGGAGAAGGAGAGAGAGAAAGAGAGGTTAGGGTTTACCCAAAACAGAGCGACGGGGAGGGAAAGGCAAATCAGAGAGCTTCTGTGTGTGATTCTGAGGGCCACGTTCATTCGCGCTTCTGGAAGAGACTATTTCGCCTAAAACCTACGGAATATATATTTTCCCATTAAGAAATTTTTATTGTTATTATTTTTTTATTTTTTTTATCAGGGTAAGGTAGAAAGCAATCTAACTTATGTTAGCAAATTAGTAACACACAACTACTCAGTATTCGCATTCAGACTGAGGTTTACGAGAGGGTAAGATCAGCAAAAGTGAAACCCCGAATTACATCTCTAGACAACACCTAAAATCCTTATAGCATAAATATAAACCAATGTAAGCACAGTTGGATAAATTGAGCTGCTGGGGTCCTAATTGAGTACTACTTTTTTATAACAAGCATGAGAATGAGTCCCTATGAACAGCTTATCCCAATGAACAGAAACTAACAATTAAAGCTAAGGAAACAAAATGGTGCTATAGATTCACCTAACCTAGCCATCTGTATTTATTCATAACAATCTGAATAGATTATCCCAATGAACTTTTGCCAAAAGAAAGAAGATCCAGCTTATGCGAGCTGCATAGAATGTTGGATTGGTGGCTTGTAGTATAACCACGTCAGAAGCTGGGAACCCTGAGTTTGTCATGATACCCCAATTCGAAAAGGTGTGGTAGACTGGTGGTGTATCCCTTGCAAAATTAATCTCAAAGCAAGGACCAAAACATGCTGCAGAAAAAAGACTAACCAAACAAATGCGATCTGATATCAGAATGGATTATCAGCTCATAAGCAGAAATTCTGATGGAAAATCCATTGTAAAGGGTCCTAATCCATTCAGTGGTACATCAAATACATGAATGAAGAACAGAAACAATCATAGTCATAAACTCACAATCAGTCAAAAAAATAATATAAAACAAACACTTAAATAAGAGCAATAAAGTTTTCAGCCAACGTTTGAAGCCACGCATCAGAATAAAAAGAATCCCATTTTGAATGCTCTACCATTTGCGCATGGATTCCAGACATCTTCCTAGAAGTTTCACATTCAGGAAAAACCAAAGTATACAGATTTTAGCCATTCTACCTGTCAGTGCCAATAATTACTTCATAATAAGAGAGACTAAGAGGTACAATTCATTGCGGTTAGTTGTTTCCCCTCCAAATAGAAATGCTATTTGCTCTTGATGGTATATAACCAATATGATGCTTACATCAACTTGACCCACTTTTTTGCTCTTGATGGTATAACCATCAATGGTTCGCATGTTGTTAGCTTCTAACTAATTGCCACAGACAAAAGTAATAATGTATACTTAAACTGACCCGCCAAGAACTGAAGCTCCAATCAACAATTTTTGATATATTAGCATAGTTCATTCATCATTAAAAATATGATGAAATATAAAAAAAGGCATCAGTTATGTGTCCCAACTCCCCAAGGGACAAGCAGCTTCCCCGAAGCTCCTTTTTCATTACCTTCTTGTTTACTAAAGTGTGTCAGACAGTTATAGCTAGATCAGCCAGAAATCTTATTGTACACTAGTAGTACAAAATGGTAAATGAAAACAAAAGCAAACTACAGAAAGAGAAAACAACATGATGTTTTTTTTTTTTTTTTGTTATTTGGGTAATATAGAGTACTAATAACCAAAAAAAAAAAAAATTAAATGTCATCTGAGAAGTCAGAAGAAAGTTACCAACAATGACTTAATGTATCCTAGAATTACCTGCAGTTAAGCTAGGATGCTGCCGCCTTAATTCAAACTAAGGAACAAGCCCACAATCATGCACTATCAGTTTTTGAGTGCATAGACCATGAGTAAAGGAATATACAGGGAAACCAAAGGATTAACCACTATTAGTGTAGACACATTGAACAAACGTAGAGTAAAAGTTTGACTTAGCTTTTCCTATTGTCATAATTTTTACCAATACGCATTTCTTCTTTCATTATCATCTTATTTACTTAAATTAATGTTTCACATAAAGCGGCCATTTGCTGAGACATAAAATTCACCAACTTAATCGCAGAGAAAAGAGAAGCAAAATACATAAAGCCATTTGCTGAGGCATAAAATTCTGTAGATTAGCATTAAGAAATTCAAATGACAATACAACAGGTTCTCGAATTCAATGATAATAATACAACAACAATGGAGTGTCTTTCAGTGAACAAGTACCAACCTCTTAACCGGCATCACAAGCCGAAACCTTCACTCAACTGATCAAGGCAATGGGGTGAGCCTGGCCTCAAAAACAAACCCCCTGCAAAGCCCATCGCCACTTCCGGGAACGCCATCAATCCACCGCCAGTCCGCTTTCCCCGAACAATTGTCCCACAAAGCCAACTTCCCCAATCTCTTAGCCGAAAAACAAACCCTGTCGCCGCCACCAAACACCTTGAACTTGCTACACTCCTGAAAACACTTGAACATCTCCACCGGCATTCGGCCCGCCTCGTCCCACTCCCAGCTATCCAAATCCAGCCTCAGTATCAGAATCGTCGAGCACGCTGAGTTCAGCGAAAACGAGGACTTCAATCCCCCAACCATCAAGATCTTGCTCCCATTCCCGCGGATCAAACGAGGCCGTTTCAAAATGTCGAACACGTCCCCCCACTCCTGCTTCTCGAGCCTCGTCCACGTCTGCGAGCTCCTCAGCTTCGAAATGGTGCACGCGAAGAGCTTCCACTGGCTCCTCCACGGCGAGCCGACGTCGCAGAGCGCGTAGACGGAGTCGGCCACCAGGATCGGGCTGCGGGGCTTGGACGGAAGATTGGAAGAGAATTTGAGCCAGTGGTTGCCGGCGCCGCAGGAAAAGTAGAGCGCGGCGAGCTCGGTGAGGACCATGACGCGGGTGGCGGAGTCAACGAGGACGGAGCCGTGCCTTGACCAGGCGGAGCCGAGCTGAGGCAAGGTGAGGAAGCGGCGGGTGAGGGGGTTGCAGACGACGAGGGACTTGGTGGAATCGGGGGAGTCGGCCCAGAGGTAGAGGAGGCCGGAGGAGGAGGCTACGGGGTGGGGGGAGCGGAAGGGGAGGAAGTCGAGGGGGAAGCGGAGCCAGCGGTGGAGGTCGGGGTCGAAGACGTGGAGGGAGGGAGGGGAGGAGAGGTGGTGGTGGCGGTGGTGGGGAGGGCGGAGGGCGAGAAGGCGGAGGGGAGGAGAGTGGGTGCAGATGAGTTGGATGAAGAATGGGGAGGTGAGGACTTGGTGGAGGTGCTTGCTGACGGAGCGGCAGATCATGATCTGAGGGAGGGGGAGGAGGGAGAAGATGTGGTGGAGGGTGTCGTGGGGGAGAGACTCCATGGTGGGGCCGCCGGCGGAGGAGGAGAACTGGATCGGAATATGCAGAGAGAGAAAAAGAGAGAGAGGGGAAAGTGAGAAGACGACTTTGGCTGTAATGAAAAGACTTTGCTTCTGTTTGGGGATGCCGGGACGTGTGAAACAAAGACCCCATTGTTTTTCACCTTTTGTTTTTTTTAATTTTAATTTTTAAATTTTTTTTATCAGAATTATGTTAATTTTGAAAATTATATTGGCAAATTCGACCTTTTAGTCTTTAATAATAATAATAAAAAAAATCATCTTTTAGTCTCTCAAGATTGTTATATGCTTAATGCAAGTATCTTCATCTGGTAAGTAACTTACTAAAGAAAGTATGCTCAATCACTGTTAGATGCATATCCACGGTTAGACCCACTATAATTTATAAATCACAATAAATAACACATATATATTGTCTTTATTCTGGGAGCAACCTATAGATCAGTTATCATTAGGATTTTTATCATGGGTCATAAAGATTGCTATCAGATTTTTCTCATTTATGAGCTCGCCATTGTCTAGCCAAAAATATTTCATCAGCACAATTAATTGCAAGATTGCGGTTCAACCTTTGCTTGAATTTCCAAAAGCTTCCCGACTTTTTGGCGAGACTTTTTTCCTTTCTAAAAATTAAGGAAAAAAAAATATTTACCCATCACGTGATGTGCACATGCATCTTTTATTGACAAAGTTGAATGAAAGTTAACTATTAGACCACGATTAATTACTTTCACAAACCACAAAATTAGAATTATACATTTTGAAACCACAAGATAAGAGTAACCATAGCCCTAAACCACGTTGACTAATTATAACGTTTGCTCATTAATCAATTGGTATCAATTTTTTTTTTTGGGAAAGAGAAGTATTATTAAAAACTAAAGCAAATTACGTCAAGGAAGAATAGGTTGTAGAGGTAGCTCCACAACACACTCCCCTACCTAGTTTCACTAATTATGAGAGTATCATCATTGATGACTTACATGAGTCAATTAGGCCCAACCCTAACCAACTAATACGCCCTTCAAGGCGGGCTACATATTGAGCAACCACATGGGCTGCCCTATTTAACTCTTTAGGAACAAAACCAATACTTTGGATATGAAGCCTATCCATTAGCTTACGGATTTCCCAGTCTAAAACGGTAAAACCCCATCATTTGATAAACAATATTCCTCCCTAGAAAGTAAATGGGGGAAAATTCTGTTTAGTCCATGTACTATCCCTCTCTCATCGTTTCAGTCCCTAACATTTCAATTTCATCTGAAAAAGTCCTTGAGGTCACAATTTCAGTCTCAATCGGTCCTTACCGTTAACATTCCGTCAAATTGGCTGTCAACTTGTTGATGTGGCAATCCAAGCTACGCCATCTCAGCAATTTGCATGCCATGTTATCTGTAAATTGTCCAATATACCCCCTTACATTTTCTCCCATTCTTCATGAAAAATTCCCTCCAAATTGATTGAATTTTTCACTCCAAACCCTCAATTTGCAGCAGCAAAAAATAAAGCATTTATATTGAAACTCTAGCGAGAAACATAATTAAACACAATCAGATAAGACTGAGACTTAGCCATGACCGGAAAAATCAAGCTCTAGATCAAAATGTGCGCACAAACATTCAAACATAATTAAAACAATCAGTCACCATATAAGTGAGTAGTTCTCATTCTCATTCAGTTCTTTCGATCTCATGGCATACAACATAACCACTACAAGTAGAAATCTGTATCTTTCATCAAAACATTACATTCTTCATAATCATTCCAATTCCTCCCTTCTAGGTGGTAGTCTCGGCAAATTTTCCTTAACCCAAAACTCCATGTATTCATCTCCAAACCCACAAAACAACAGTCTCAATAATCTCAACTTCCCAACAAAATCAAATTCACAGTTCAAAGGCTTAGGCCAAAACTCCACGACGTACTGGAACTTGCTATTTTTCTCAACTCTTCATCCTTCCCTTCAGGCTTAATAACAATCAAGACCAGAAGCTCTCCTTCCAATCTAAAGTCCATTGTTTTCTCCAAACCCAATATTCAAATATTGCAAATCGAAGAAATAAACATCAGAAATCCACTAATTTCAAGGCTTGAACTCAATCAAATAATGAAAGAGGCTTTTGGGTTGCCTTACCAGAATGATTGGACTACGCCAGCATACATAGCCGAGCAATGGCAGTCCATATGCCAGCAGTGGCGTGTGTGGAGATTCTGATCAAAACCGAGAGGCGGCGTCTTGGAAGCTTGTGGATATTACGGTGCTGACTTTAATTACGGAAGTGGTTTAGCTCGATTCGAGCTAGAGGTTGGATAATGGATAAGCATATATTCGACAACTCCGCCGATGGCGCGTACGACGTTCCAACCAACGGTGCCACCGCCAACCAACAACTCATGTTCCTGATCCACAGCAAGGCTCAGAGTAATAGCTTCGAGTATGGCTCCGACCGCTTCGAGAATCGCGGTTCCTTCGAAGAAGACATCGCAGCCGTGATGCCCACCCACATCTTCAACTCCGCCAATCCCTACGTAGACTGGTGTGAATCGGATTGGTTTGGATTTGGTTTTGGGTAACAAATTTGGATTTTGGTAATCTGAATCCAAATCCTCAACCCCAAATCACCATATCTGAACAATACCTTAGGGTTTTGGGCAAATTCGAGGATATTTTTGGATGGTGAGCTTGGTAGTGGTGGTGCAGAGCTTAGTGGTGGTGGATTTTACTCAATGCATGGCTCTGTTCGGTGGTGGTGGATTTTGGGTGTTAAGAAAAGAAGGGAAAAAGACTGAAAGAAATTAAAAGGAAAAAATGAGAAAGAAGGAAGAACAGGGGTATAGTGGACATTTTACCATCCAGCTCTCTTACGTGGCGCTGAGTTGGCATCTAATTGTGTGCCACATCAGCAAGTTAACTGCCAATTTGACGGAATGTTAACGGTAAGGACCGATTGAGACGGAAATTGTGACCTCATGGACTTTTCAGATGAAATTGAAATGCCAGGGACTGAAACAATGAGAGAGGCATAGTACATGGACTAAACAAAATTTTCCCCAAAGTAAATTAACGGCTTCCATGCAATCACACTCCACTACTACATTAGACCAGCCATTCTTAAAAAAAAAAAATCCAAGCCAACCTTAATTGCAACAACTCAGCAATACGTGCAATAGAATTATCTCCTCTGCAAAGAAGTGCCCCCTTCTTCAAGCTGGTTACCTGGTGGCCTCCTCATGTGTAATGGTTGAAAATGAATACTGATGGGTCTTTCTAGGGTCCCAATGCAGCAGGCTATGGTGGTATTTTTCGTGATGCAGAAGGGAAATTTATGGGTGCATTTTCAGCTCGAGCAGATGTCCCAAGTGCAATTGATGCTAAGGTCCTGGCTGTTCTTGGGGCCGTACATGTTGCATGGGTTTGTCGATGGACACATATATGGTTGGAGATGGATTCACTATTAGTGCTCTCTTATTTCCGTTCTCCAAACCTCATACCTTGGCGCCTTCGTAGTCTTTGGCTAAATGGTTATATAAGACTCGGCAACTTAATTTTTAGGTTTCTCACATCAGAGAGGGCAATGAAGTTGCAGATAAGGTGGCTAACTATGGTGCTTTGAATGAGGGTTTAGTTTGGTGGCTTTCGCTTCCTTCTTTTATCGCTAGTTAGTTTGGTCATGATTATTCTTTGCAAACTAAATCGTTTCTCCTAGTAGTTACTTTGCTTGGGCTCTTTTTTGGAGTTCCACTTTGTACAATTTGCTTTGTTATTTTCCTTCTTTGTTTTTGGGAATAGTGTTGGTCTAGGCCTCTACTCCCTAATGCTTGTATTTTCTCTTGGCAAGGTTTTGGTCTAGCATTACGTGGTACAACATCAAACCTCAATCTCAGTCCCACCACCCCAACCAAATGACCCCCTCATCTCTAAAGACAGCGCTAACTCCCATATGAGCACCTTTAGGGGAAGATCGAGCCATCACAATTCATTTCAATAAAATCAGAAGAGGGAGGAGCCCACCTTTGTCTAGTCCTTTGAACCACACTACCACTGGCACCACTACTAACCACACTCATTGCTTCCATCGCAAGTATGCCCTGCCATACTGCAGCGGCCATTTCATATAACACTTGGCTTGATTTTGGTTGCTCTCCATGCAATAGCATTTTGCTCTTTCCAATTAACCCACAAAATTATTATGAAGAGCCTTAATTCATCCTCCAACAAGACACTCATAGCATGTTGAATTAAAGAAAGGAAAGCAGTAGACTGACTTGGATGCAGCTTAGCATAAAACCTTGCCTTCTAAAGCACCGCAACACAATACAGACAGCTCCAAGTTGCATGCTAGGGCGTTTTCTCACCTTGTTGACATCTCTGGCATACCGTATCCTGAACTATCCTCCTTCTAAATAAAGATGCTTTGCATGGTAAGAAACCTATAGAACATGGCCACAAAAAATGTAACATCTGTGGAGACATTTAAGCTTCATAGATGTCTCCAATAATCCAATATCACAAGAGCCACCTCCCTAATCTCATCAGTTCCCTCCCAATTTTCAAAGCCAGCCAATAACCACTCTTCGTTGAATATTTGCCATGACGATTGGGATGCCACATCAAACAGTATCAACTTAAACACATTAATTGTCACGCCCCTAATTTTTAACACAATTAAAAGTCGATATACAATCCCATAATTATATATACGTGATCGTCCAGCCAACAATACCAAATTCCTGTATAAACTTTTCCGTTTATACAACATACGTATTGATGCCCTGAACCTACTGTGTCAATATTGACCCACCCACAGAGTCATATATTACATAAGCATATGAATTAAATTGTCAACAACAAAATAAAACGTAAATTCTCCTCAGAGCTTATTACAACGGAAGTCCAAATAACGGTAAAGTCACAAAATTGGCTTCCTACCGTTAAGCTGCAAGTATGCTAATCCCAACTTCAGCCATGATTATCCTGACCTGCAGGATTAACCCCTACACCGTTGAATAGTGCACCGAGTTGTCACACAACAAACCCGGTAAGCTTGTGAAAGCTCATACGAGTAACTCAAAACAGTCAACACAACTCACACTAGAAATAAGGAAAACAACTCACGCTTTGATTATTTAAATACGAAATAAAGGAGAATAACTCACACTTTAAATTTCCATCAAAATAACATAGAAGACAACTCACTCCTTGATTTCTATCAATTGTACCATAATCGTACTATAGAAAACAACTCACTCTTGAATTCTATCAATATAACATAGAAAGCAACTCACTCCTTGAATTCTATCAAATTGTACCAAAATCGTACCATAGAAAACAACACACACCTTGAATTCTATCGAATAGTTAATAAGGAAAACAGCTTGCACCTTGTCGCCCTAAAAACCATTAATAAGGAAGCAACTCACACTTGGTTCCCTAAAAATACGTAATGTCATGAGTTATCAATAACTAGTTCCCGTTACCCCATGAATCACCTAAATGGCAGACAGACTAGAACTCTAACTTAATACGTAACCACTCGTCCGGACTCAAAAGTGTTACACAAATCTCAATGCTTTCAAAACAATTGAAATCAACATTTTCATAATCATTGTTTTCAGAAAAGCCATAATACAAAACAATAAAAAGCATCAATTCATGCATATTGTTTTCTTCAATCCACAATTCACCAAAATATATATATTTCAAGTAAATATATATATACACACACACACACACACACACAGTCATCTGCTCAGGAACGCCAATTAGTACCAACTATAGTTCAAATCAGATTTATATATTAACTCCAAATAATAAATAAATCAGTTCATAAACGAATCTTGTGAGATTACTTATTTCGAAACTCCTGCTGTGTCTTCAATACAAACAAAGTAGCCAAATCACCAAAAAGGCCGTCCAAAGAATACTTCGTCACGTACCGAATGAATTTCAGCTCTGATTTAGTTAACGAATCACAATTTAATAAAGTTTGAATCCCCAAATCGAACTAAAATCTCAAGGTAATGCCAAATTGAGGTAAAACCACTTCCGAGACCTCCCACAGTCTCCGGAACACTTCCTACATTTTCCTGTCGGGTCCGAAAACACCTATCTTTGCCGCCTTGCAGCGCCGCTGTGGAGGAGTATCACCGTTAGAGGCCACCACAGGGAGGAGCGGAACAAGGAGGCGAGTCGATCTGGGCTCGTTTCACCGTTACAGGTCGCCGGAGCTGCGAGTTCCGGCCGGGTCGGAAAGTCGGGTCGGGTCAGTCGGGATTTTTAGTTTTTGAAGGTGCAGCCGAGAGAGAGAAAGCCTTTCCGGAAATGGAAAGTGGAAAATTATGAAATAATTTTGGGAAAATCTCACAAACAGTACCTGACCTATCGGCCGCTAATAACTTTCGTACTTCAAGTTCAAAAAAATATCAAATTGGTACCTAGACTTTTGACCCCGACCCAATATTGGTACCTGAGAACAGTAAAATCGTTAACAGGGTTAACTTTTCAAGGGTAGAATTGTCATTTCACTGTTCATCATCTCTAAAACTCTCTCCTCCCTCTCTGTAAACCCAGATTTTTCATTATCTTCTTCATACCTCACACACACAAACTCAAATCCATGTGTGATGAGGTAAGAAGAAGAAGAAGAAGAAATATGGGTTTGTAGAGAGGGGGGAGAGAGTTTTAGAGAATGTGAACAGTGAAATGACAGATTTACCCTTCAAAAATTAACTCCGTTAACGATTTTACTATTCCCATGTACTGATATTGGGTCGGGGTCAGAAATCCAGGTACAAATTTGATATTTGAAAAAATTGAGGTACGAAAGTTATTAGTGGCTCTAAGTGCATGTAATGTTTGTGAGTTTTTCCCAATAATTTTCTGATTTTCCAGATTTATACTAAAACAGGAACTTCTTCCGAAAGCTATAACTTTCTCATACGAGCTTCGATTGACGCGTTCCGCATGTCCACGAACTCGTATCGATACGCTCTACAGCTTTCGTGAAGGAAGTTTTTTGAGAATCCCAACATATAAAAAGTCAAACTTAACACGACCTCCTAAACTGTGAATATACGTACGAAAACCATTCCACTTCACATACAATCTACAAATAAAGTACAATAACAATTATTCGTACAACTGGTCTATTATTAATTACCAAAATTACATAATGAAAATCCAGGTCATCACAGTCTACCATCCTTAAAGGAATTTTGTCCCGAAATTCACAATCACTGAACAACAAACAGCTGTGGATATTTCACTCTCATCTCTGACTCCAGCTCCCAAGAAGCATCGCCCTCGTCATGGTGACTCCACAATACCTTAACCAAGTCAACTTCCTTCCTTCGAAGTTGCTTTGTTGACCTATCCAAAATACGAACAGGCTCAACAACAAAGGTTGTATCCTCATGTACTTCAATCGTGCCATAATCGATCACATGTGACTCATCTTGGACATACATCCTCAACATAGACACATGAAACACATTATGCACACCAGACATACTAGGAGGTAAGGCAAGCCTATAAGCTAAATTTCCTACCCTTTCTAGAATTTCAAAAGGTCCGACAAACCTTGGTGATAACTTCCCTTTCTTGCCAAATCTCACCATACCCTTCATGGGTGAGACCTTCAAGAACACATGATCACCCACTTTAAGCTCGATCTGTCTCCTTTTCAGATCGGCATAACTCTTTTGTCTACTCTGTGTTGTCTGAATCTTGTCCTTGATAACTGAAACCTTGTCAGTAGTTTCCCGGACAATCTCAGGACCCAATAATATCATATCTCCTACTTCTGCCCAACAGATAGGAGACCTACATGGCCTACCATACAGGGCTTCATATGGTGCCATGCTAATACTGGAGTGATAACTGTTGTTGTAGGAGAATTCAATCAACCGTAGATAATCCTCCCAACTTCCCCTGAAGTCCAACACACACGCTCTCAACATATCCTCCATCATTTGGTTCACTCGCTCAGTCTGCCCTTCAGTTTGAGGGTGAAATGCCGTACTCATATCCAAATGCGTTCCCATGGCCTTTTGGAAACCGCTCCAAAATTTTGAAGTAAACAGGGCATCATGATTAGAAACGATCGACACATGCACTCCATGAAGTCTCACAATCACCTCGATGTAGAGCTCGCACAATGTGTCAATCGAATAAGTCATTGACACAGGAAGAAAGTGCGCCGACTTCGTCAAACGGTCCACAATCACCCATACTGCATCGTGATTCCGTTTGGACCTAGGCAGTCCAGTAACAAAATCCATTAAGATATGCTCCCATTTCTACACGGGAATAGGAAATGGCTTCAACATACCTGCAGGTCTCTGATGCTCAGCCTTCACAGGTTGGCAAGACACTTGGAAACATACTGCCACATCCTTTTTCATTCCATTCCACCAGAATTGCTTTCACAAATCTCGATACATCTTAGTGCTTCCCGGATGCACAGTATACAATGATCGATGTCCTTCACAAAGAATCTCTCCCTTGAGGTCAACACGATCTGGAACATATAACTTATGGTTCATCCTCAAACCACCATCCACTCCCACTGTCCACTTAGATGGAACATCAATGGGCAAATCCGCAGCTAACTCTGCCAACTTTGCACTTGAGAACTCATCCTCTGCTTGACCCTGAATAATCTTGGAAATCAGGGTGGGCTGTACCGTTATACTTCTAAGGAAACCCCCGTTCTTAACTCCTGCTTGTACAAGGTCAAACTCAAATGCAGTCTCCAACATAAGCCACTCCTGAACCATAATAGAAGCAACTATACTCTTGGGTTTCCTGCTCAAAGCATCAGCCCCAACATTGGCCTTTTCGGGTGATATTCCAAGGTGAAGTCATAGTCCTTTATGAGCTCAATCCACCTTCTCTATCTCATGCAACTTCTTCTGAGAGAACAAATACTTCAAACTCTTATGATCCGAAAAGAATTCGAACTTTTCCCCATACAAGTAATGCCTCCAAATTTTCAAGGCAAAAACAACCGCAGCCAACTCCAAATCATGAGTTGGGTAATTACGCTCATGCACCTTCAACTGTCTAGAGCCATAAGCAACAACGCTGCCATGCTGCATCAACACACATCCCAGTCCTTGATGAGACGCATCACTATAGATGACTAAACCTCCACCACTTATGGGAATAGTTAACACTGGGGTTGTGCTTAATTTTCTCTTCAACTCATTGAATGCTCTTTCACATTCCTCCGTCCACACAAACTGGACCTCCTTCATAGTCAACTTGGTCAAAGATGAAGCTATACTAGCAAACCCTTCGATGAACCTCCCTTAGTAGCCCGCCAAACCCAGAAAACTACGTACCTCAGTAACTATAGTGGGTTGACTCCAGTTCATCACTACTTCCACTTTAGAAGGATCCACAGCGACTCCATCCTTTAAAACTATATGAACCAAGGAATTTAACCTCCTTTTGCCAAAATTCACACTTCTCGAATTTTGTGAACTTCTTTTCTCTCAAAATATGTAGCACAATCCGTAGATGCTTATCATGATCTTCCAATGACTTGGAATAAACTAAAATATCATCCACAAACTTATCCAAGTATGGACTGAACATACGGTTCATCAAGTCCATAAATGCAGCAGGTGCATTAGTTAGGCCAAAAGGCATGACAATAAACTCAAAGTGTCCATACTTAGTCTTAAAAGCAGTTTTAGGAACATCCTGTTCCTTCATCCTCAACTGGTGATATCCAGATCTCAAATCGATCTTCGAGAATACAGTAGCTTCCTTAAGCTGGTCAAACAAGTCATCAATCCTAGGTAAAGGGTACCTATTCTTGATCGTCACCTTGTTCAACTGCCGATAATCCACCCATAACCTTAGTGAACCATCATTCTTTCTCGCAAACACTGCAGGTGCACCCTAAGGAGAAGTACTAGGTCTAATGAACCCTTGTTCAAGTAAACCATCAATTTGATCCTTCAACTCTTTAAGTTCAGTTGGTGCCATCCAAAAAGGTGCCATAGATACAGGTGTTGTACCTGGTATCACATCGATAGCAAACTCCACTACCCTCCTTGATGGTAACCTTAGTATCTCCTAAAATACATCACTGTACTTGGAAACCACATCTATCTCTGCCATAATCGCAGCACAACTCACTGATTCCTCGTGAGCTAAGAATCCTGCCCTCAAAGCAGTATCTGACCTAAGACACCGATAACGAAACACCGCCTATCCAGATATATGAAATGACACTACCATTTCAAAGCAATCAATTACAACATGATTTGGCCTCAGCCAATCAATACCTAAAATAACATCACATGTATGATCTGCTAACACAATCAAAGTCGCAGTAAACTCTCTACCACCAATCACAATAGGGCATGCATCACAAAACATACACCAAGTGGGGAAGTGATGTTATTTTAGGTATTGAGTGTTTACTGCGACTTTGATTGTGTTAGCAGATCATACATGTGATGTTATGAAAGAGTGAAGTAACACACAAGGTTCTAGCAAGAGGCCCAGGAGTCAAACCTAACATATCAACCACAGAACTAGATATGAAAGAGTGAGACACTCCCATATCAAACAATACCCTAGCAAAGAAGTCAAATAAGGATAAGGTGCCTTCCACTCCGGTATTCTATTGACCAACAACAAACACCCTAGCCTGCCCCTGCGGCAGTTGCCTCTGCTGGTTCCTCTTTCCCCTACCCTACTGATGGGTACAATCTCTGGATAAATGCCTAGTCTGAGCACAAGTAAAACACGCCAGGTTCTTCGGTTTTGTGCAAGCCTTAGCAGTATGGCCAACCTTCTTGACGTTGTAACACCTCAGGGGTGCTCCTTGCCCAACAGGTGCAGCCATGGCAATCCTACCAGGTGCAGCCCTAGCTGGCGCATGCCAATTAGTTATCTGCCTCTTCCAGAATCCACTTCGATTCCCTGATGCATTGTTGCTCCTAGCAACTGCCTTTTCCTTTCTTTGGAAGTCCCTCTCAGCCGATTCCTGTTCCTGGAAAGTCAGATTTTCCTGCTCAATAGCCATAGCCTTAGCAAAGATGAACTCCATCACTTTCAGTTCCAGAATAGTGACATCGCGCCGAATAGAAGTAGTCAAGCCTCGCTAAAACTTCATAGCCAAATTCTCGGCATCCATTTGTCGCAAAAATCTATATAGCCTTGAGAATTCAGCCTCATACTCCCTTACACTGATAGTCCATTGGACAAATGAAATGAATTCCCTTTCCAACTACTCCCTCACTGAAGGTGGAAAGTACTTCGTCCTGAATAGTTCCACAAACTCATCCCAAGTCATGGTAGACACATCCATAATTCTCTGTGTGCTGTTCCACCACACCCTTGCTTCATCCTGAAGCATATACGAGGCTATCTTCCTCTTCTCAAGGTCGTCACAGACGACCATCTTGAAGTAATTCTTCATGTTCTCGATCCATTGATCTGCCAATATGAAATCTGTACCTCCCTTCAAAAAGATTGCTCCTAGCCTCAAAATCTCCTTTGCCAACTTCGACAGACTAGTGGCATCAATAACATCTACACTACACCAATAACGTTAACACACAACACTTTTTGCACAACGAAAAAAAAAAATTTGTTGTGTGATGAAGGAAAGTGAATCATACAACACATTTACTAAACTTATGTTGTAGAAGGTGGTTAAAATTTTGAATTTTTTATCTAAAAGGTCATTGCACAATGGTTACAAGAATATTATGTTGTGTGAATAAAAAAAAAATAGCGGTAGATTTCCCTCCTGGATCGACTCAAATTTGGCTATAAATTGGCACTACATACTACAATAGTATAGTTATATCTGTTGTATGAGAGTAGTATGCAAAATATGATACAACCGTTTTTTACCTCTTGTTGTATGATCAAGAGGGAAATGTTTGGATGTGCCTATATTTGTCCTAAAATGGCACTCAAGCCGCCCCCCCCCCCCCCCCCCCCCCACCCCCCACAAAAAAAAAAAAATAACCTACAAGTTTTGATTGAGATATAACACCATATTGATGATCCCACAACCAAATGAGTTATTTGCGTTGTGTAAATGGGCACTGCCTAACATGTTACTTTGGTTACAAATTATAGCGGGAAATTTTCCCCCTTTGGAACTTCAGCTCAAGTTTAATTTGTTCAAAATTAGACAACAAAACTTGGTCTATATGTTGTCTGATTCATAAAGCAAAAATTAATAGCATGCCTTGGACAACTTAATTAGCTAGATCTATTGAATGATTGTTGTCTCCCCATCAACACTTTGTCAAAATAGCCATTTCCTCAACTATCTTTCTCTGAGCGCGCAGCTCTTTTCTCAACACCGTCAAACCATCGATCTCTCATAAAAACACCATGGGCCTCTCATCAAAACACCAAATATCTGTCATAAAAACACATCTCGATTAACGGTCGATTGTACAATACATCACTGTACTCATTGATTAGGGTTTTGATCCATCTGTGGGTTCTTCGTACTGAGGAGAAGAAAGAGGAAAATTTGGGTTTCAATCTAGACATCGAAATTCCGGAGTTGAAACTAGGGTTCCATTTGTGGGTTCTTCGATTTGGGATTGGTGGGCTACTCGATTTGGGGGTTTCTTGGCTATTCTTGGTGAGTTAAATTTTGATTTGTTTTGGTAAAGAACTGCATTTTGTTTGGTTTTTAATCTCGATTATAACCACGTTTTTTGGTTATTCATTGGCTTAGTAGCTTCAAAATCTCATCTTGCTTTGCTTATTTGCTTTCATTGATAGAAAGAATCCTACTTTGTTCTATGTGCAGCTGGTTTGCCTTATTTGCAAAGAATCTGCAGCAGACCATCTTCTCCAACTATTCTAAGGCCTTCTCATCACCACTTTCAACAATTGGTAATTGCAATTTCTGTGCTTTCTATTTTGTCTGTGTTATCATTTACCTATTTGTAGTTGAAATTTGAAATGGGTTTTATTGTGGCAAGGAACTTCGAGTTCGAGGAACTTATTTGCAGAGGAACCGATTTCATGTCCATTGACTCCACATTTGATTACAACGATTGATCTCCACAAGAAGATGAAAATTTATGTCAGTTATCTAATTTTGTCATAATTCTAACTCTTATCTCCTTCTATTTGGATTCTTGAGGTTTAGATTAAACTTGATGGCCTTGTTGATTATTCTCAGTGTCCCCACAAGGCATATCTGGTGAAGTTGGAAGAAGCTGTAAAGTTAGTTTGATTGGTGGAGTGAGCTTGAAATTAATTGTTGGTATTGATTGCAGGAGCTAGACTTATGAGTATTCTGAGCTTGACTATTGAATTTGTGGAGTGCTATTAAATATGTTCTGAAGCTTTAATTTGTTGAAATCTATTATTCTACGCTTCATATATCGTTGTATTGATTAGTTTTTGGTGAAATTTGTAGGACTGGTTTGGTTCATACTGTGTCTGCAGTTAATGTTCTTATTGGAGAATTGTTTTGTGTCACAAGAATTGTTCAATTCTTATTGGTTCATACTAAACTGGTTTGGTTCTGCTTGTTTTTACAACTTTGCTTATTTTTCCCGAATAATTTCCTGGTTCTGCTTGTTTTATGTGGCAACTATAGCTTTTTCAATCAAATGCTTGTTCATATTCTCTATTATTGTTTGACAGAAGTAATTGTTCAAATGTTGTTCCTCTGCTTTTTCATTGCTTTTGGGTTCTCTAATTTTTGTTTATTCGTTCTTGTACTCTTTAAGAGCTCATATAGTTGAAGCAAATGTTATACTTTCCGATACTAGTTGATCTTTCCAATTACTAGCTTACTGTACTATAGTCTTTTATTATATATTCAAAAATTAATCTTAGATTTCAGTTTGCCTGCACATGGTATATTTTCACAGTCCACCACAGTCCACGTCACTTTATACTCTGATCATAGTGAGGATATGTTGTGATGATGATGTTTTAGCATAGCATTTCCCAATGGACAATATGATCTGTGCTTGTTATTGGATTTTTTTTTTAAAAAAAAATTTTTACGCTTGCCTTTGGCTTTGCCTACATGTATATTGATTTTTTTCTTTATATATTGTGGTATACTGTTCTGTCCTTCTTATTGGATTTTCTTAGCCTAAATGTATGTTGAATTTTTATATCATTGCTTGATATTAGAGTATGTATATATGAAAATACATTGTTTTTTTGCTAAGACTACCAGAGTTTGAATTGGTAGAGTTTTATGGAACTTAGTGAATGCATGTAGGATATGTCATTGGGGTTTTGTTGATCGATGACTTAGTTTCGGTTTGTGTTTTTGGTTTCATGTAGATGGATAGGTCATGGATGCATACTGATAGGAGATCTTATGAATATAAGTTAAGGGTGGCAGAGTTTTGTGAGTTTGCTTTGGGAAATGCTAGAGACCCTAACCGTATTTGTTGTCCTTGCACAAAGTATGGAAATGTAAAAGATTTTTCTGCACAATTGATAAAGGATCACTTGTTTGTAAATGGGGGATTGACACAGATTATGTGAAATGGACAGAACATGGGGAGACTGTAGTGGAGTCAGGATCATATATGAATAGTGAAAGTGTTGAATCAGAGGTAATTGAATCTAACTCTGTGCAGGATAACAGGAGGGCAGATTATGAAGTAGAATTAGATAGTGATGTGGAGTTGGAATGTAATAAGGATGAGGAGATTTCGAGTGAGTGTAATGAATTTAAGTAGTTTGTTGATGATGCCTACAAACCCTTGTACCCTGGTTGCAATAGGCACACCAAGATGATTATTTTGTATGCTGTAGTGATTATTGGATGTTGACAATTGCTGGTCCTGACCGAGGCACTGCCTATTTTATGGATCCTTTAAAAAGACGCTTACCCATTGGAGATTGGATGACTATTATGGAAACGTAAGCCGCTGTTACTAATTCTACATATTGAGATCATGAAATCTGTTTAAACAGTTATGTTGCTTCCTTTTGTTTCCCTTAAGTCTTCATTTTCTTCTTCTGGTGTAGTGCATTTGGTATGTTTAATGCTAAAAGGAAGAAGAAGGGTCGGAGTTCAGTCATTTGGAAAAATTTGGCGGTGAGTTTCACCTAAGTATTTAGTTGTCTTGATAAAACTATATTTTGTTCATTGTTTTGACTTGTTTAGTCATCATTTGTTTTTAGGGCATTCCTTCTCAATCGAGCAACAAGGAGTGCAGCTACTTTGTGATGAGATACATGCGGGATATCATTGAGGATAAAGACATGTCGTTGTTTGCTACCAAGGTACAAACCTAGCTATAAATGTAGTCAGTTTACTTGGTTTCTATTCCCTTTGTTATTTCCATGCCTCATTCAACAAATTGATTAAGTATTGGTCACTTTGATTTATGCTTCACTTTAGTGGGAGAGGAGAGGCAACAACCAATATACCCAAGAAGATATTGATCAGTTGCTAAATGAGTGGGCGAAGTTTGTGGTGAAGATGTATGTGTAGGAACCATGAAGTAGTTTGTTAATGAATGAAAGCATCTTTTTTGTGCTTCTATGCTGGTACATTATTCAAGCACCATATACGTGCCATGTTCTTGGAACAATATATGTAGTTGTATCAGCTTTTGATGTCCCAAGTAGATGGGCATGCATATGAATGCTTTTCTTCTATTAATGGTTGCTTGGATGATTGGTAAATGCTCCCTTTTAACATTTGAGGTATATGAATGGGTTGGATTACTAATTTGATGGTTTGCAATGTGTTTTCTTTCCAATTAATCACTGTTCATTAGGTAAAATGGAGCTATATATGCACAAAATATAGCAAATGAAATTGATCATACAATAGGTTTATAGTGTGGCAATCCAACGTTCTCTGAATACATAAAAATTGGCCATTCAGTCAATGCATTCTTTACATATCACACAATTGTTTTTTAAAAAATATGTCTTCTCATTTTATAATCACACGATAAAAACTAAACTAATGTTTTCCAAAACCAATTCACACAACAAACAAAAAATACAACTGAAGTGTGATAGCATACCAGACGACGATGAAATTAAAGAACACGTTGTCTGACTAGACTTTCCAACAATAGCTCGAAAATAAGTTCTATTGTATGAATGATGCACCTGCCATGCTGTGCAGCAGCTATGCTTACATCTGCCGAGAGAAGACACAACGGTGTTAATGAAAATATGTCGACTGTTTGCATATCATACAACGGTGCAGCACCGTTGTGCAAACTTTAATCACACAACGCTCTGATACACAACGGTGATCGTCCAAATCAGACAACAAATTTTACCCATCGGTTGTTTCATTTTTTTGGTGTAGTGCTACAACTTCCATAACAGGTGGAACAGGCAACTCAACATGTGGTGCCTCCACCTCTTTCTCATGATACTCTTCTTCCACCTGCCCCTACCTCGGGCTCTACCCCTGCCTCTGGGTCTACCTCGACCCCTAGCTCTGCCTCCCAGATGGTCCATTTCCTGAGAAGCACGCCAATCATGTGATTAATACTTGTATAACACTTGAAAACAAGTATAAGTCAACGTCATGACTAAATCACCACAACACTACGTCAGAGGAACAATCCCATCCCCCACGTAAACCTAGAGTTAAATCTAAAGGATCTTACTCCTCAAAAGATCTTAACTCATAGAAGCTACACAAACTTCTACACTCACATTCCAACGCTCATTGCATACCTAATGACTATATCAATACCGAAGAGCATACGATGGGAATCCGCTGCAGACGGGCCATCACTCGATATACAATCCTATAATTATATATACGTGATCGTCCAGCCATCAATACCAAATTCCTGGAAAACTTTTTCCTTTTATACAACATACATATTGATGCCATGAACCTACTATGTCAATATTGACCCGCCCACAGAGTCATATATTATACAAGCTTATGAATTAAATTGTCAGCAACAAAATAAAACCTAAATACTCCTCAGATCTTACTACAACGAAAGTCCAAATAACGGTAAAGTCACAAAATTGGCTTCCTACCGTTAAGCTGCAAGTATGCTAATCCCAACTTCAGCCACGATTATCTTGACCTGCAGGACCCCTACACCGTTGAATAGTGCACCGGGTTGTCACACAAAAAATCCGATAAGCTTATGAAAGCTCGTATGAGTAACTCATAACAATTAACACAACTCACACCAGAAATAAGGAAAACAACTCACGCTTTGATTCCTTAAATACAAAATAAAAGAGAATAACTTACACTTTAAATTTCCATCAGAATAATATAGAAGGCAACTCACTCCTTGATTTCTATGAATTGTACCATAATCGTACCATAGAAAACAACTCACACTTGAATTCTATCAATATAACATAAAAAGCAACTCACTCCTTGAATTCTATCAAATTGTACCAAAATCGTACCATAAAAAACAACTCACACTTTGAATTCTATCGAATCGTTAATAAGGAAAACAACTTGCACCTTGTCCCCCTAAAAACCGTTAATAAGGAAGCAACTCACACTAGGTTCCCTAAAAACACGTAATGTCATGAGTTATCAATAATCAGTTCTCGTTACCCCATGAATCACCTAAATGGCAGACAGACTAGAACTCTAACTTAATACGTAACCACTCGTCCGGCAAAAGACGTGATTACCTTAATTTCTGCCCAAGGTCATAGACCTTCGTTCTTCTAACTTTTCAGTCCCATGGAGCAAAACATTAAAGCAGTCGCACAGGACTCAAAAATGTTACACAAATCTCAATGCTTTCAAAACAATCGAAATCAACATTTCTATAATCATTGTTTTCAGAAAAGCCATAACACAAAACAATAAAAAGCATCAATTCATACATATTGTTTTCATCAATCCACAATTCACCAAAATATATATATTTCACTTAAATATATATATATATATAGTCATTCACTCAAGAATGCCTATTAGTACCAACTATAGCTCAAATCCGATTTATATATTAACTCCAAATAATAAATAAATCCGTTCATAAATGAACCTTGTGAGATTACCCACCTCGAAACTCCCATTGCGTCTTCAATATGATAGGAGCATTTTAATGCGACGTTTTAACTGCTTTTCCCTACATTTTCTGCGCCATTTCCTTTTAAAATCCCTGTTTGGGAAAGTTTCCATATTTTGATTGGGAAAGTTCCTATCTGTAGAAAGTTTCTATTTTGTAGTTTCTATTTTTCATTTTTAGAAAGTTTCCCATTTTAGTTTAGGAAAGTTTCCATGTTTCATTTTAGGAAAGTTTCTATTTTTCATTAACGGTTTCTATTTTCAGGACCTCGGAGCTAAAAAGTGGAAATGAACTCACAAATGGAAAGAGGAGCTCGCGAACGTTAAGGGGAGCAAAAATGAGACACAAAAGGCCACACAATTGAGCAGAAATGAAGAAATAAGCTTTCCTGCTCCAACCAGGAAACCCTGCGAAATGGAAGAGAGCTTACCAAGCAAGTTTCCAACGCACCCATGAAAAAGAAATGGAAAAATGAAGTGTTTTGGCGTTAAAGGAAGAAAAGGCTTGAAGTTGAAGCAACAAGGCCCAAGAACTCAAAGATTGAAGTGGATTTTCGGCAAAATGGATCAAGGCCCACATGGGCCCATGGAATTAGGGTTTGTGACGCAATGAAGAAACCCTAGAGATGTTTGCCGTCCAAAGCCAAGAGATAAACAAGGGAGATGGCGTGAAAATCAGAAATTAAAAGAAGATTTCGGTTGGAGATTTTCTAGGGTAATTTTTATGGAAGGAAAATATATTTGGAGACTTATCTTAGGGATTTGCCGTCCAAAGCTATGAGATAAAGGAGGAGTAACGTGAAACCCTAGCAAAGATGACGCAAAAGGGAGACTTCTAATGAAAACAAAAGTGTGAAGAGCAAGAAAGTCTCAAAAGACGTCTAGATTCATTCCTAGAAACCCTAAAGGAAGTTTGGCCGAAATTAAACTACCTCAAGGAATTTCGGCCAAGATATTAGGGAATTAAAATGGAGTTTTGTGATTGGTTGGAGCACATCATAGGGCTTATTTGGCAAGCTATTATTGGAGGAAACTATGTGGAATTTTCAGAATTAATTCCATGGGAAATAAAGAAGAAATACACGGCTTGGAGACCAAGTTTGCCGTGCTCCTATATATACTCTCCCATATGTGACGTTCAAGAAACTTTTAGACACTCCACAAATTTCAGAAAATAATCTTTTTGCCGTGAGCTTTCCTCTCCTTCTCTCCATCCTCTAGTCATCTCCACGAGTTCAAGCAAGGCCAAGGGAGAAGAAGAACCGTGAGCATTCATCCATCACCATCCTTGAAGCTTGCTTTCGAGATTCAAGAAACCACAACACCAATTCATCTCATCTTCATCCACGGTGTAATCCGATTCTCCTTTGTAACCTTTGCTTTGAATTTCGTTGGTTTTGTATTAGTTGACACATATGTTTGAACAATTTATTGATTCTGAAATTCTATGACTAATTGAGAATATTTCGATTCTTATATTGTGATTCTTAGTTGCTTTTGTGTGATTGTTTGATTAAAATTGCTTAATAGATATCTTTTGTATTTTAATCTTAAACGGTTCGAAACTTTTAGGGTTCTAATATGAATGGTGCTAGAATTTAAGAACATGAATCAACTTTTTGGTTTTGTGTTCTTGAATCGAAAAGTAGTGAAGGTTTTGTGCAAAAATCGGTTTTAATCAAAGAGGATTGCAATTAGGTGAACTTTTTCATACTAAGTTGCACACTTGAGTTGATAGCCTTTCTAGGTGTTTAATGCGTTAATCATGTGTGATTGTCTAGCTTTCTAGAGCTTGAATGCATGTTTGATAGGACTAGTCTTTGTGCTTTCACTTAGATTAATTAGCATTGAAAAGTAAAATATGGGAAATTGTTTGCTTTCTAACGTTTCACATGATCAACTCCTTTTGCATGACTTAGATGAACAATATTAGAACTTGAATCGATTTTAATCATAGTTTTGGTTTTGATCTTTATTCTCTCATTCCATTCGTTTGTTTTTTGTTTTTATGTTTTCTTTGTTTTCTTTTTAGTTTTCGAAAATCAAAACCTAAATCCCCCCTTTATTTCGTGAATAATGTATATACTTGTGAATATCTTTGTGAATATTACTTTGTTTTGATTTTAATTGTTTAATTGTCCTACAACGACAGGTGTACCCTCAATCCCCGGAATAGAACGATCCTTATTTGCTTATACTACTAATGATTATTTCAGGGTTAAATTATGCGCTTGCTTTGAGCGTATCAATTTTTGGCGCCGTTGCCGGGAATTGAAAAATCGCTTGTTAATTTGTGAATATTTATTTGTTTATATTGTTATCGAAAAAAAAAAAAAAATTTTTACTTGTTAATTGTTTGTAATTCTCGAAAATTAGTTAGTTAATTACTTAGGTTGTTATTTATATTATTGAACACAAGTTTAATTATGGGTTGTAAATTAAAGAAGGAATAGGTGAAGTCGTATTTATTAATATTGGCCTAAACCCCTTATTGGTACCTAGTTCAGGTCCTATAAGGTTGAGGGCGGCCTTTATTAACATTCATTGAACTGTCTTCACACTTAGGACCTTTTGCATCTAAGTAAGTATAGCCTATGTGGAATGGTGTCTAGGAAGGGGACAACGTTCATGATGGGTTCTGGATCCAGAAGTGCTTACAAATGGGCCTAAACCACAATGTGGGAGTAGCTCATGCCAAAATAGATCCTACCTCTTGTGTTCGCCCTCCCCTACCTGGCCATTTCAATAAGGTTGCCCAAAAGATGTAGGAGGGACTTTGTGTCTAGGCGATTATACTTGGGCCGCACGTCCACTTGATTTACCGCTTGGAATTAAATTTGGTATCAATATTATTTATGACAAAAGAAAATGTAAGAAATTGTTGTGACACTTAAGGTATATTGGATTAAACATAATCTTGGAAAAGGGTAGCTGTTACAGTCCCATTGCACACCAAAATTCCCTGTTCCCGTACCTAAGTGTTGAAAATAATAGTAAAAAAAAAAAAAAAAAAGAGAGTTGACGTTTTGTACATGTGTGTTGTGTGAAAATTTTTGTACATAATTTGTCTAATTTTACTTGTAAAGAAAAAGAAAAGAAAAGTAGTAAATTGTGATTATGAATTTTGTTAAATACTTAATTGTTGTAAGTGTGTAAAATCGTATGAGTAGACAAGGGCCTTTTTGTTAATATTGGCCTTAACCCTTCATTAGTACCTTTCTAAGGTCTTATGAGGTTGAGGGCGACCTTTATTAACATTTGGAGGACAATCTAACACATGAGTTATTTTCAAGCTGAGTAAGGGGCGTATGGATGGTGTCTTAGGTTGAGACCCTGGGTGATGGGTTCAAATTAGATCTCAGAGATACTATAGACTGTGCCTAAACCACAATGTGGGAGTAGCCAATAGGGGCCTAAACCTCAATGAGGGAGTAGCCTCCGTAGTGTCACCAAATGAGTTCTCCCTCTCACTTACCTCTTAATCTGGCCATCTAGCCTTCTGAAACAAAGGAAGTAGACTTATGTCTAGATGACAATCCTTAGGTCGTATCTCACCAATAGTAGTGGTTTCTATTGGGCTCGACTTATAACTTGGAATCAATTGAGATATTAACGATGTTTATAATTATTAAAAGCAAAAAGAAAAATACTTGTACATAACTTTCACGTGTTTTGTTTTGTTTTCATACTTTTCTTTTGTGTACAAATTTGTTACGTTTCTCTTTTGTTGTGTATTGTGAATAGTGACGTTTTCTTGTATATTAACTTGTATTTCTTGTGTTTTGTAATTTACTAACTTGCGTTAAGTTTGATGTTGTTCAGGATCTCCATGAATGTCCGAGCCTTCTAAAATACCTAGTAAACAAGAGATTGAAGAAAGGCTTGCTCGTTTAAAGAATCCTCCACAACCTGAACCAAGAAGACCTTCTTCACCTTTGAGATTCAGACCATACACATTCAACGCTCAAGGGAAAAGGATCTTTGACCCTTTGGAAGATTCCACCTCACCTACACCATCTCCATCACCACCTTCACGGTCACCCTCACCTGTAATTTCGTCCAACTCTACCCCACCTCCTTCACCACCACCTGAAGAAGAAGCAAGAATGCCATCCATTAGGGAACTCTCTACAGCAACAGTCGAAGGAGGACCTTCTACGAGCATTGTATACCCTGCCCCTGTTGCAGGAAGACAGGCAGAATTCGAGCTTAAGAATGGATTGTTGCACAAGCTCCCTATGTTCCATGGCCTTAATATGGAGGCTGCTAACAAGCATATCAGGGAATTCCAGTCTGTGTGTACAAACATGCAACCACAAGGAGCAGATGAAAACATTCTCAAGATGAAGGCATTTCCTTTCTCCCTAGCTGACAGAGCCAAAGATTGGCTATATGAGCTTCCTGCTGGACGTATCACTTCATGGGAAACTATGATGCAAGCCTTCTTGGAAAAGTACTTCCCAGCTTCGAAGGTCATAACACTTAGAAAGAAACTCAGTGGAATTGAGCAAGCCCAAGATGAGTCCTATGCTGCCTACTATGAGAGGTTCAATTCCTTACTTGCACAATGTCCTCAACATCAGATGAAGGATGAGACCCTACTTACCTGCTTTTACGAAGGACTCCTACCTTTAGAGAGACAAATGCTTGATGCTGCAGCTGGAGGAGCTTTTGTGGATAAGTCACCTGCTGCTGGAAAGGAACTTATAGCAAACCGTGCCTTGAATAGTCAACAATATGAGGGTGTAGGACACTCTACTCGTAGGGTACATGAAGTGAGCAGGAACACTGCCATTGAAGATCAACTGAATAAGCTCACCCTCCTTATGAACCAAGTTATAAGTTCTAAGGGGCCAGGTCCTACAATAGCTTGTGGGGTATGCTCTATGCAAGGGCATGTTACAGATCAATACCCTCAACTCAATGACAATGGAGGATGGGAATCTGCAAATGCTATTGGAGGGTATCAAGGAGGATATCAGGGAGGACCTCAACGTCCTAGGCATGACCCTTATTCAAATACTTATAATCCAGGATGGAGGGACCATCCCAACTTCAAGTGGACCAACAATGAGAATGCTCAGAACCCTCTTGGTGGGAACTTCCAACGTCCTCAAGGGCCTTCATTTCAAGGACCTTCCTTTCAAAGGCCTTACATGCCTCCTCAACAGAACTCAGGGAGTTCAATGTCCCATTATGATAAAACGTTGGAAGCCTTGACTAGTTCTACTCAAGCATTGACAAACTCTACACAGGCTTTGATTCAAGGACAACAGACCCATACTAAGGATATTGCAGATCTTAAGAGGCAAATGGGCCAAGTTGTGGACTTCATGGGCAAGATTCACGAGTCTGGGAAGCTCCCTAGTAACACAATACCTAACCCTAAGGGTAACGTGGAGAATGCTTCAGTTGTTACTACAAGGAGTGGACGAACATTTGTGGACCAACCTAAACGAATCAAAGAGGCCCAAGCAAGCTTTGAGGAAGAACAAGAGCCCACCAAGTTGGGAATTGAGAATGACCCTGCAACATCTAGGGTAGAGGATAGAACGTCCTCACCTCCTAAGGCAATTCCGGAAGATAAAGGTAAAACTTCTAACTTGTCCAAATCGGTTATTGTTAACCCTTCTTCTCCTTGTATGCCCTTCCCACGCAGGTTTGCCCAATCTAAGAAGGACGAAAATGATCAAGCTATCTTGGACACTTTCAAGAAGGTGCAAGTGAACTTACCCCTCCTTGAGGCCATCAAGCAAGTGCCCAAATATGCCAAGTTTTTGAAAGAACTTTGCACCACAAGGAGGAAAAATCGAGAGAAGGAGGTGGTAAAGGTAAGTGAGAACGTTTCTGCCCTCATTCAGAGGAAGCTGCCCCCAAAATGTAAGGATCCTGGAAGTTTCACCATTCCTTGCACTATTGGTAACTCGAACTTTAAGAATGCCATGCTAGACTTAGGAGCATCTGTTAATGTTATGCCCTACTCTGTTTATGAAACCCTAGGTCTAGGGGCACTTAAATCTGACAATGTTATCATTCAGTTAGCTGACAGGTCCAATGCATACCCTAGAGGTTTGTTGGAAGATGTGCTTGTGCAGGTTAACCATCTTATTTTTCCAGCTGATTTCTATGTGTTGGAAATGGAGGACTCCCCTGTGAATTCAACTCCATTGCTTTTGGGACGTCCTTTCTTAAGGACAGCTAGGACAAAGATAGATGTGTATGCTGGCTCTCTCACCATGGAATTCGATGGTGACATTATTGGCTTCAACATTTTTGAAGCCATGAGGTATCCCCTAGATGTTCATGACTGTTTTTCTGTTGATATTTTGGATGAACTTGCGCAGCAAATGTTCGACATTATGCATGAGGATACCCTAGTCACTACGCTTGAGCAAGGAGTAGGCTACACCAAAGATGGCGTCACATCCAAGAGAATGTGCTCAAGGAAACTTGTGAGGACAAAATCATTGCAAATGTGTCTTTCCTTGAGGCATCACCCTTCATAGGTAAGTCAACTCCACCTTTGTCCATTCAGTTATCTTCTAACAAGACTCTACCTTCAGTGGTTCAGGCACCAGAACTTGAACTTAAACTTTTACCAGACCACTTGAAGTATGTCTACTTAGGGGACAAGGAAACCTTACCAGTAATTGTCTCTTCTGCACTTACTGTTTCACAAGAAGAGAGGTTGGTGGAAATGCTGAAGCAACACAAGACCGCCATAGGATGGACATTGGCGGACATCAAGGGAATCAGCCCTACTACTTGTGTCCATAGGATACTTCTTGAGGAGGGGTCTAAACCTACTAGAGAGGCTCAACGTCGTCTCAACCCTCCCATGATGGAAGTTGTGAAGAAGGAGGTTATCAAACTCCTAGATTGTGGGGTGATCTACCCCATTTCAGACTCCAAATCGGTGTCCCCAGTTCAAGTTGTGCCCAAGAAGTCTGGGGTAACTGTGGTGAAGAATGCTGAGAACGAACTGGTGCCCCAAAGGACAGTCACTGGCCACAGAGTTTGCATTGACTATAGGAAGCTCAACGCAACAACAAGGAAGGATCACTTTCCTCTCCCATTCATTGATCAAATGCTTGAGCGCCTAGCTGGACATGACTACTACTGCTTCTTGGATGGATACTCAGGCTACAATCAGATTGCCATAGCCAATGAAGATCAAGAGAAGACAACGTTCACTTGCCCCTTTGGAACATTTGCTTATCATCGTATGCCTTTTGGACTCTGCAACGCCCCAGGTACCTTTCAGAGGTGTATGGTAAGTATCTTTTCAGATTATATTGAGAAAATCATAGAGGTATTCATGGATGATTTTTCTGTTTTCGGAAAAAGTTTTGATGATTGTCTTAATAATCTTGAAATAATCTTGGAGCGTTGTGTGGAAACTAACCTTGTGCTAAATTGGGAAAAGTGTCATTTTATGGTTAGACAAGGTATAGTTCTAGGGCATATTGTCTCTTCTAGGGGAATAGAGGTAGATAAAGCTAAGGTAGACCTTGTGCGTTACTTACCCTCTCCCACTTCTGTGAGAGAGATTCGATCTTTTCTTGGCCATGCAGGGTTTTACAGGAGGTTTATCAAGGACTTCTCCAAGATTTCGAGACCTCTATGCCAACTACTCAAAAAGGATGTGGCGTTTGTTTTTGACAAGGAGTGTCAAGATGCCTTTGACAAGCTAAAGGAGTTGTTGACGTCTGCCCCAATCATGCTACCTCCAGATTGGTCCTTGCCCTTTGAGTTGATGTGTGATGCCTCTGACTATGCAGTTGGAGCTGTTTTGGGGCAAAGGAAGGACAAGAGACCCTATGCCATCTACTACGCTTCAAGGACTCTCAATGATGCACAAATGAGCTATTCCACCACTGAGAAAGAGCTTCTTGCAGTTGTCTTTGCCCTTGAAAAATTTCGTTCCTACTTACTTGGTACAAAAGTTATTATTTACACTGACCATGCAGCTTTGAAGTACTTGATGACCAAGAAGGAGGCGAAACCAAGGCTTATTAGATGGGTTCTACTCTTACAAGAGTTCGACTTGGAGATCAAGGACAAGAAGGGTAGTGAGAACGTGGTAGCTGACCACTTGAGTCGTTTGGTGCATGCTGAGGACATTCTCCCTCTGGTGGAGACATTTCCAGATGAGCAACTCTTTGGACTCCAGGTAAGTGAACCATGGTATGCAGACATTGTGAATTATATTGTTTCTAGGAAGATTCCTGATACCATGTCACGTGCTCATAAGGATAGGCTTAAGAAAACTGTTAAGCAATATGTTTGGGATGAACCTTATCTGTGGAAACATTGTTCTGATCAATTGATTAGGAGATGCATACCTGAACATGAACAAAATGCCATACTTTCTTTTTGCCATTCTAAAGCATGTGGGGGTCACTTTGGGTCTAAGAAAACTGCGTTTAAGGTGCTTGAGTCTGGGTTCTTTTGGCCAACGTTATTTAAGGATGCATATGCATATTGTTTAACTTGTGATAGATGCCAGAGAACCGGAAATCTAAGTTCTAGAGATCAAATGTCATTGTCCAATATAATCACTGTTGAAATATTTGATGTCTGGGGTATAGATTTCATGGGCCCATTCCCTTCATCTTATGGGTTTCTCTATATCTTGCTTGCAGTGGACTATGTTTCCAAATGGGTGGAAGCTAAGGCCACTAGAACTAATGACTCTAAGGTTGTTGCAGATTTTATCAAGTCTAACATCTTTAGCAGGTTTGGAATGCCTAGAGTCCTCATTAGTGATGGTGGATCTCACTTCTGCAATCGGACGATTGAGGCCTTGTTGAAGAAATATGATGTTACACATAAGGTTTCTACACCTTATCATCCCCAAACTAGTGGGCAGGCTGAAGTCTCAAATCGTCAGATCAAGGGGATATTGGAGAAGACTGTGAACCCTAACAGGAAGGATTGGTCCCTACGCTTGGAGGATGCTTTGTGGGCTTATAGGACTGCATATAAGACTCCCATTAGAATGTCCCCATATCGGATTGTGTATGGCAAACCTTGCCATTTACCTGTGGAGTTAGAGCACAAAGCTTGGTGGGCTGTGAAGCAGTTTGACATGGATCTAGATGCGGCTGGGCTTCATAGGAAGTTGCAATTGCAAGAATTGGAGGAGATAAGGAATGATGCTTTCGAAAGCGCAAAGATTTACAAAGACAAGACAAAGGCCTTCCATGAAAAGATGATTCGTGGAAAGACTTTTGTTGTGGGCCAGAAAGTTCTTCTTTTCCATTCTCGTCTCAAACTTTTCCCAGGTAAGCTTCGTTCTCGTTGGATTGGGCCTTTCACTATTACTAATGTGTTCTCCCATGGAGCTGTGCAAATAAAGAGTGAGCAGATTGGCAATGAGTTCAAAGTGAATGGCCACCACTTGAAGCCCTATTATGAAGCGTTTGTGGAGCATGAAGTGGAGAATGTACCCCTCCAAAACGCCCCACAACCAGAGGACTAAATGGAGGTACAAGTCTAGGCTGAAAGACTATAAACATTAAGCGCTGCTTGGGAGGCAACCCAATTCTGAAGTAGCTGTGGAGGAGTCGTCAACGCAGATTTGCTTTCTCTTTCCCTTTTACTTCCCCATTTTCTCTTTGTTTTAGTAATCATTTTCGTAAATTTCATCCCTATATGCTTAAGTGTTTCATTGCATGCTTATTCTTTATTACATTGAGGACAATGCAATATTTAAGTGTGGGGGAAGGGATTTACACTTTTGTCTTGAGTCATATATATTGAAAAATACAAAAAAATCGAAAAATGTCAAAAAAAAAAATTTAAAATTTTCGTTGCTTTTATTGAGTCTTTTGTTTTTGTTATTGAGTCATAGGATGCCTTTCAACTGTCTAGGATGATTCTATATCTCTGAACTTATGACTAAAAGAGAATCACAATATTGAGATGATTTTAACATGGTATTCTTTGGTTAATTGAGATATATGAAAAATGTGTGCCTTGTAGTGGATATGGATTGCATGACCTTGGTACAAAATATGAGCATGTTAAGATGAGTTTTGATTCAGAAAAACCCATGTGAGATAATTGAACCATGTCCCTTTCGTTTGGAGTGAAATGAAAAATATATTCTTATTTTCTTGGCGATGTTTTGATGATCTCATTATTCTTTCATCTTGATTGACTGCTTGCCATAGATTAAGTTTAATGGACTAGAGAGTGCTAGAATTCGCTCTTGTGCTTGTTGAGACGTGATATCAATACATGGCCCTGATTCTGGAAGGGATAGAGGCACCCTAGGAATGACCACCATTGCCAAATAAACCTGTGTCCCTATTTGTGCCCGTCGTGAGACTCCCCTAGATAAACCCCTTTGAGCCTACGTTAAGCCTTTTCTTTCATCACCCTTAAAATCTTTAACCTAAACCCTAATATAGCTATAACCCTACCCTTTGTTCTAAGAACTTAGTGGAGCTAAATTGAGACTTTACTTGAAGATTTTTGGCGTCAATAATGAAGATTGAGAAGAGGTGAAAGTTCAAGTGTGGGGGTAGACTTGTCCATGAAAAGAAAAAATAATTAAAATAAAAAAAAAAGATTTTTTTTTGTGAAGCCGTGAAAAATGAAAAGAAAAAAAAATATATGTACGGCTAGAAAGAAAGAAAAAAAAAATGTTTGTGGATTTTAGTCCCCCATACTTGGTGAGTTCGGAGTTTGTTTTGAATTGAAGGCCTACTACAGAAAATTTGGCCTTTGTCCATTTTACTAAAGTTCAAAGGAAGTTTATAATGAAGATTGGGCCCAACATGAAGACATTAGGCCCTTTTATGTTACCTCTATGGGGAAGTGACGTTTGTGCACACTTGGTGGATTTCTGGGAGTCTCTCTACATCAACATGAGCTCTGCTAGGTTTTTAGGACACTTTTGATAAATCCTTACCCTTCGTTTCTTTAAAACCTTGAGCCTTGGCCCCCTTACAACCTTTGAGAAGACCTTCTTGATCCTTAAGATGGGACAACCCTTGATGTGGAGATGAGTTACAAGAGTTGAACTTATGGCAGTCCATTCGTGCAAGTAGTTGATATCCTTCATGAGATCTTTAAAAAAAAATTATATGTGCTTTCGTTTCTTTATATGTGATTTATTTGTTTATCTTTCACATATACTTGAGTGAATAAGCTTTTAAGCATTGCCATGATCTGAGAGAAGAAAGAGTGGATATACCTTGTGAGGATTTGAATCATACTTGTCTGAAGCATGCTGAGGTTTAACCCATCACCATTGTTACAACCAAGTCCTACTTGTGTATGTGTGGATTATATGTTCTAATTAACTCTCGAATGCTTAAACATTGACTCTTGGTTGAGTGCTAATCTTGGTGTTGTGAAAGTAAGAGATTGTTGAGACAAAAAGTTGAAGGGCATTAGAGTCTTTGTGTTTGTTAGAATCTTTAAATTTTCGTTGAGTCTTAGTGTGTGTCTTTGTGTGATTTTGCTAAGGGACTAGCAAAAGCTAAGTGTGGGGGAATTTGATAGGAGCATTTTAATGCGACGTTTTAACTGCTTTTCCCTACATTTTCTGGGCCATTTCCTTTTAAAATCTCTGTTTGGGAAAGTTTATATATTTTGATTGGGAAAGTTCCTATCTGTAGAAAGTTTCTATTTTGTAGTTTCTATTTTTCATTTTTAGAAAGTTTCCCATTTTAGTTTAGGAAAGTTTCCATTTTTCATTTTAGGAAAGTTTCTATTTTTCATTAACGGTTTCTATTTTCAGGATCTCGGAGCTAAAAAGTGGAAATGAACTCACAAATGGAAAGAGGAGCTCGCGAACGTTAAGGGGAGAAAAAATGAGACACAAAAGGCCACACAATTGAGCAGAAATGAAGAAATAAGCTTTCCTGCTCCAACCAGGAAATCCTGCGAAATGGAGGAGAGCTTACCAAGCAAGTTTCCAACGCACCCATGAAAACGAAATGGAAAAATGAAGTGTTTTGGCGTTAAAGGAAGAAAATGCTTGAAGTTGAAGCAACAAGGCCCAAGAACTCAAAGATTGAAGTGGATTTTCGGCAAAATGGATCAAGGCCCACATGGGCCCATGGAATTAGGGTTTGTGACGCAATGAAGAAACCCTAGAGATGTTTGCCGTCCAAAGCCAAGAGATAAACAAGGGAGATGGCGTGAAAATCAGAAATTAAAAGAAGATTTCGGTTGGAGATTTTCTAGGGTAATTTTTATGGAAGGAAAATATATTTGGAGACTTATCTTAGGGATTTGCCGTCCAAAGCTATGAGATAAAGGAGGAGTAACGTGAAACCCTAGCAAAGATGACGCAAAAGGGAGACTTCTAATGAAAACAAAAGTGTGAAGAGCAAGAAAGTCTCAAAAGACGTCTAGATTCATTCCTAGAAACCCTAAAGGAAGTTTGGCCGAAATTAAACTACCTCAAGGAATTTCGGCCAAGATATTAGGGAATTAAAATGGAGTTTTGTGATTGGTTGGAGCACATCATAGGGCTTATTTGGCAAGCTATTATTGGAGGAAACTATGTGGAATTTTCAGAATTAATTCCATGGGAAATAAAGAAGAAATACACGGCTTGGAGACCAAGTTTGCCGTGCTCCTATATATACTCTCCCATATGTGACGTTCAAGAAACTTTTAGACACTCCACAAATTTCAGAAAATAATCTTTTTGCCGTGAGCTTTCCTCTCCTTCTCTCCATCCTCTAGTCATCTCCACGAGTTCAAGCAAGGCCAAGGGAGAAGAAGAACCGTGAGCATTCATCCATCACCATCCTTGAAGCTTGCTTTCGAGATTCAAGAAACCACAACACCAATTCATCTCATCTTCATCCACGGTGTAATCCGATTCTCCTTTGTAACCTTTGCTTTGAATTTCGTTGGTTTTGTATTAGTTGACACATATGTTTGAACAATTTATTGATTCTGAAATTCTATGACTAATTGAGAATATTTCGATTCTTATATTGTGATTCTTAGTTGCTTTTGTGTGATTGTTTGATTAAAATTGCTTAATAGATATCTTTTGTATTTTAATCTTAAATGGTTCGAAACTTTTAGGGTTCTAATATGAATGGTGCTAGAATTTAAGAACATGAATCAACTTTTTGGTTTTGTGTTCTTGAATCGAAAAGTAGTGAAGGTTTTGTGCAAAAATCGGTTTTAATCAAAGAGGATTGCAATTAGGTGAACTTTTTCATACTAAGTTGCACACTTGAGTTGATAGCCTTTCTAGGTGTTTAATGCGTTAATCATGTGTGATTGTCTAGCTTTCTAGAGCTTGAATGCATGTTTGATAGGACTAGTCTTTGTGCTTTCACTTAGATTAATTAGCATTGAAAAGTAAAATATGGGAAATTGTTTGCTTTCTAACGTTTCACATGATCAACTCCTTTTGCATGACTTAGATGAACAATATTAGAACTTGAATCGATTTTAATCATAGTTTTGGTTTTGATCTTTATTCTCTCATTCCATTCGTTTGTTTTTTGTTTTTATGTTTTCTTTGTTTTCTTTTTAGTTTTCGAAAATCAAAACCTAAATCCCCCCTTTATTTCGTGAATAATGTATATACTTGTGAATATCTTTGTGAATATTACTTTGTTTTGATTTTAATTGTTTAATTGTCCTACAATGACAGGTGTACCCTCAATCCCCGGAATAGAACGATCCCTATTTGCTTATACTACTAATGATTATTTCAGGGTTAAATTATGCGCTTGCTTTGAGCGTATCACAATACAGAACAAAGCAGCCAAATCACCAAAAAGGCCGTCCAAAGAATAATTCATCACGTACCTTAGGAATTTCAACTCTGATTCAGTTAACGAATTATAATTTATTAAAGTTCGAATCCCCAAATCAAACCAAAATCTCAAGGTAAAGCCGAATTGAGGCGAAACCACTTTTGAGACCTCTTACTGTCTCCGAAACACTTTCACAATCGATGTGTCCAAACCACAAGTCGATCCGATGCTTAAATCCTCACGGATTGAATAAATTCACCGATATGAAACGGTAAAAATCATAAAAAAATCCGTATGAACTCTAAAATTTGCCTATTATATATCAAAACGCTCGTATCAACGAGTAGAACATATATAATACCAGAAAAAGTTCCCTAGAAGGCCAGAAAACCACCAGAACGCAGCCACAGGCGGTGGCGCACCACCGCCGGCCAAAACTCATTATTTCCCAAAATTCCCGACATCAAAAATGTTCATCTAAGCATGCTTGTGAATTTTCATAACTAGCTCAAAGTCAAAAAACAGCATAAAGGGTCGAAAACTACCTTGTAAGCTTTGAATTTTTGCTCAATCCGAGTTGAATCGATTTCCACGTAAATCGATCCAAACAAACACCATAGATCGATCCAAAAGGCTCCCACAGAGCCAAAGAAGGAAACTTGAAGCTGTGCCGTCGCCGAAGCTACGTTTTCCGGTCTGGTCCAAAAACACCTATCTTCGCCGCCGTAGAGGAGTATCGTCGTTAGAGGCCACCATAGGAAGGAACAGAACAAGGAGGCGAGTCGATCTGAGCATGCTGCAAGTTTCGGTCGGGTCGAAAAGCCGGGTCCAGGTCGGGTCAGGCGGGATTTTTATTTTCTGAACTATAGCATTAATCATACCCATAAAATGATGAAAAACAACCATCAACCCACAAAACACATGTTTTTTTATTTTGTTTTCATACATATATTCTAAATGTCAATTTTATCCTTATATTTAACTGAAAATTTAATAGAAGTACCAAAATAGAGTTGAAGTTCAGGTATCAAATTGTCCTCTTTTGAAGACTAGTAGGTACTTAAGTGTTGTGGCCATACCTCAGGTACCATAGAAGAAATTTACTCATTTAAAAACTGAAATGACCATTTCATGATAATCGATGCCCTAGCAAGTTTGGCCACTTCCCTGTTAATGGAGGATCATTAGAGAGACGACTACCTTTTGATGACCTCGATGTTTTAATTTCAACATTTTGTGTCCAATATGACATTAACAAGGTTTCTGTGAAGACCCAGATTTTCACACAATAAATTTATGTAATTCAATAATTGTTATATTAATTGAATTGTGATATTTGGGATTATTTGGATTGTCGTGGGTTGAGAAAATTGGTTCCGAATGATTTTATTTTCAAAAACGAACGTTATTTAGAAAGTCGTGAAAATCGACTTTTTATACGTTCAAAATTTGGGAAAACTTCCTTCCTGAAAGTTGTAGAGCTCGTCGATACGAGTCCGTGCATATGTGGAACGTATTATTCGGAGTTCGTATGAATAAGTTATGAATATTTGAAAATCGAAATTTTTCTATAAATAGTGAAAAAATCTGAGTTTATTGTGAAGGACGAAAAAATCTCATTTTTGCACATCAGTCCCCCGTCTCTCTCTCTCGGCCTGGTCACTGTGCCTTCCGACCTGGCGACCCGACCCGACTGGAAGTCGGTCCTCCCAGCCGCGCCGCCGCCGGACCCGGCCCTGTCCCGCTTCGCCGCCTCACGCCTGGTCGATCCCCGCCATCGCCACGCCCCGCCGCTGTCCCTAGACCTGGATCGAAGCTTCCATCCGAAGTGCAAACCCGACCCGGCCGGAAAACCTTTTTTCCTGCGGTGCACGGGCCGATCGTCCCCATTTTCGTGACGTGCTCTTCCTTCTGATCATCCCCATATATAGCTTGCATCACGATTTTGAGTGTAGAGTGGTAGATCAAGAGTTGAAGATTTCGACGTCCCTGATTCGATCTGGAGACTGATCAGAGGGCCGAGATTAATCCAACTTCAAAGCCCGATCTAGGAGGATCCAGACCTCATCTCCGAAAAAGTCAGGTATTAAAGTTGTTCAAAATTGCATTTTGAAGAAGTTTGTACTTGACGACTTTTGCATCGGAGGTGGTTGACCAGCGTTGACCGCCGCGTTGACCACCGTCTGACCGCCGTGTGTGGTGGCGCGTCGGACCGAATTTTGAGTTTTTATTATCTGGATGATGATCTATGCATCCATACGAGCGTTTTGAGATATAAGTTGGTCATGTTAGAAAAAGTTGATAAATAGTCAATTTCTGTTTTGACGTTACTATTTACGGTTTTACAATTTACCTTCGGTTTGAGATTTACGAAGATCAGACCATCGGTTTTACTTCAAATTTTAATATGATGTTCATATGACTGTCCCGATGACTTTGTGTGGTCACGGGCGAAGATCCAACTTTTGGATCTTCGTATAATTATAAAATAGTGATTCGGGAGGCAATTAACGAAGATCCGTCCATCGGATTTTCGTATAATTTTGATAGGATGTTTCCATGGGCAATCCGTGAGGATCTAACCGTTGGATTATCTTTATTTTAGAATCCGACCGTTGGATTATCTTTATTTTAGAAATCCGACCGTTGGATCGTCAATTAGGTTTATTTCATGCTTCGTTGCTAAGTAAAGACCGTACTTGATTAGGTACTTGACGGCTTGAGTTGACGAGCATTGGATTATTGTGAGTTATATATATATTGAAGACGCAGCAGGAGTTCGAGGTGAGTAAAACTCACGTGGTTCATATTACGAACCGAGCATTTTAATTTATTTACTTTTGGTAGTTGTGTGAAAAATATTTGCGGATTAAATATTTGTTTTAAAATTTCATGGACTTGAATTACCACGGTCCATAGGTAAGTAAAATGAATTTTAACTATACAAATGAATTTCATAATTTTCTTGTGTGAACTATAGATGGTATTACTGGTCATTCCTGAGTGGATGATTACGTATATATATATATATATATTTACGTGGAAAATATATATTGATGAGTGGATTGTTTGATTTATTATATGATTGAGTTGATTTCATTACAATTGTGTAATTCCATAGTAATATGATGTATCTTGGATTGGGTTGATTTCAGTATGTGATGTTATATGTTGGGTTCATTTATGGGATTAGGGTTAACGTAATGACCGGTGTGCGTAATCGGACGCTCTAATCCTAGTGTGGATGATGGGATACGATTGGTTGAGTATGTGGAATTATTGGACGTTCTAAATATGTATATAGGTATACATATTGATGAAATACAATAATTGATTAATATGTCGGATGCCATAACCTAGGCCAGGTGACGGGCTACGATTCAGTTAGAGCTCTAGTCTGTCAAGTACCGTATTTTTATAAATACGATGAGGAGAGTTGTGGGGAAAGTTGTGAGTGGAGTTGACTTGATATATTGAATTGGTGTTGATTGAGATTGTTATTATTTGTATATGTGGAAATAATTGAGTGTTGCTGTGTGTGGGGATAAATGAGTTTAAATTAAGTAACAGTTCCTTCTTTTACTCATACAAGCTTTCATAAGCTTACCGGGTTTTGTGTTGTTGCAATCCCGGTACACTATTCAATGGTGTAGCGGATATTCCTGCAGGTCAGGATAACCAGGGAGGTGACCGAGCTGCTTAGGTGTTACAGCAGTTTTGTTATTTATTTAGTTGTGAGGTGTGTGTGTATGCTCATTTAGAGCTTTACATTACATTTTGGATTTGTGTTGTAATAATTAACCGAGACTAAGTCGGTTTGATTTTATTTCGTGTGGTGAGTGTGTTAAGAAAAGAAAAATTTTCATGTTTCGGATTTTGAATTGTTATTCATAAAATTCGGGGCGTGACAGTTTCAGATACTAGTTATAATAATAATAATAATGAACAAGAAAATATTACATGAACACGTTTATGAGCGAGTTTTATGAAATTGCTACTTTGTTGAGGATCAAATAGTCTTTTCGAGTTAGTTGTGACGGTCTACTTTGGAAAGTGGGAAGCTTTAAAGAAAGGTTGAAGAGAAGTAAGAGATAAACTTAGGGCCAAAAGCCCGGCCCGGCTCGCCAAAAAACCCTTCATAGGCCCGGCCCAGTGGGTAGAGGACTGGGCTTGGTTTAGGGGTTTGAAACCCGGCCCTGCCCATAGGCCCGGCCTGCCAAAAGCCCGTTAGGCCAGGCCTGTAAAAGCCCGCAAACAAAAATTATTATATAAATAACACATAAACTCTTGTGCAGAACAACCAAATTTGCTGAATTATTGAGAACTACTCGGATGGAATTAAGAGCTATACCATATATACATGGAAATTCCCGTGTGTCTAGTTTCTGAGAAATTTTATGGTTTATGATTCTGACTTTTCTAGAAGAAGTTATGGCAATTTAAGTGAAGATAGTTCAGCTTAAACGAGAATCTGCAATACAGAAACTGTTGTGCAGAACACCTAATTTTGCTGAATTATTGGAAACTGCTTTGATAGAATTAAGACCCATACCCTATATGAACAGAAAGCCCATGTGTCTAGTTTCTGAGGAATTTTACGGTTTGTGATTCCGACTTTTCTAGAAGGAGTTATGGTAATTTAAGTGAAGGAAGTGCAGCTTGAACGAGAATCTGCAACACAAAAACTGTTGTGCAGAACATCTAACTTCGCTAAATTACTGGAAATTGCTCGGATAGAAATAAGAGCTGTAGCCTATATGCACAGAAAGCCCCATGTGTCTAGTTTCTGATAAATTTACGGTTTGCGATTCTGACTTTTCGAGAAGGATTTATAGCAATTTAATTGAAGGTGATTCTGCTTTGACGGGAATCTACAACTTTAAAGAGGCAAATTGGTATAGGCAAATGTATTTGTAATTAAAATTGAAATTTTTATCTTATGTCCACATACATCCATCGATGAAATATTTACAAATGTGACGTAAAAAAATAAGTAAGTTTTGTAGTCATCACGCCATTGGTCAATCAAGAAAGCGTACAAGCGACTACGGTTGACCAATCCGATCGGGTTTGAAACTATGGTGAAATTGACTAAATTTTTAATCACACTCATAATTTATTGTAATAATCAAATCCAATGGCCGGTTTTCCCATTTTCTACTTTATGGTTGCTTTAGAATGAACCTCAGTAATTTAAATGTAATGTATAAGTCATACAACTTTAGAGACAAATTGGTATAGACAAATGTATTTGTAATTGAAATTGAAATTTTTATCTTATATCCATGCACATCCATCAATGAAATATTTACAAACGTGATGTAAAAAAATAAGCAAGTTTTGCGGTCATCACGCCACCGGTCAATCAAGAAAGCATACAAGCGAGTACGGTTGACCAATCCGATCGGGTTTGAAACTATGGTGAAATTGACTAAATTTTTAACCACACTCATAATTTATTGTAATAATCACATCCAACGACCGGTTTTCCCATTTTCTTTGAATTGATAGAATTTGCTCTTTGGAGTGTGTGATATAAATATAGGTTTATAAGAGTAATTAGGTTTGACGTAGTTGATCGAATTCGAAACGAGAACCAAATTGGCTTTATTTTTTACAACCACCATAAAATATTACAATCTCTCTATCAAACGGTTGGTTTTTCCAAATTCATTTTCCACTTCATGGTTGCTTTAGAATGAACTTCAACAATTTAAATGTAATGTATAAGTCATACAACTTTAAGAGGCAAATTGGTATAGGTCAATGTATTTGTAATAAAAATTGAAATATGTATCTTATATGTATGCACATCCATCGATGAAATTTTTACAAACGCGAAGTAAAAAAATAAGCAAGTGTTGCGGTCATCACGCCATCGGTCAACCAAGAAAACATGCAAGTGACTACAGTTGATCAATCCGATCGGGTTCGAAACTATGGTGAAATTGCCTAAATGTTTAACCACACTCATAATTTATTGTAATAATCATATCCAACGGTCGGTTTTCCCATTTTCTTTGAATTGATAGAGGTTGCTCTTTGGAGTGTATGATATATAAATATAGGTTTATATGAGCAACTAGGTTTGACCTAGTTGATCGAATTCGAAACGAAAACCAAATTGGATGGATTTTTTACAACCACCATAAAATATTACAATATCTCCATCAAACGGTTGGTTTTTTTCAAATTCATTTTCCACTTCATGTTTTCTTTAGAATGAACCTCAACAATTTAAATGCAATGTACAAGTCATACAACTTTAAGAGGCAAATTTGTATTGGCCAATGTATTTGTAATTAAAATTGAAATTTTTATCTTATATCCAAATACATCCAGCGATGAAATATTTACAAACGTGATGTAAAAAAATAAGCAAATTTTGCGGTCATCACGCCATCAGTCAACTAAGAAAAAATGCAAGTGACTACGGTTGACTAATCGATGGGGTTCGAAACTACGGTGAAATTGACTAAATTTTTAACCACACTTATAATTTATTGTAATAATCACATCCAACGGTCGGTTTTCTCATTTTCTTTGAATTGCTATATGTTGCTCTTTGGAATGTATGATGTATAAATATAGATTTATAAAAAATTAGTGTCTTTAAAAATTTATTTATCAATAAATTAGTATCTATATATAAATATAGATTTTTTTGGGTACAATATAGATCTGTTATCTTTGGTTTTATTTTATCATTATCCAATGTATTTCTAAAGCTTGATTAAAAAAAAAATATTTGTCTTTAAATATTTATTTATAAATAAAGCCCGCAAGGCCCGGCCCGAAAACGTCCGCAAGGCTCGCTTTATATGGACGGGTTTGGATCCTTCGATTTTTAATAAAGCCCAGCCCGGCCCGACCCGCCATTATTTAAAAATATAGCAAGGCCCGACCCGGCCCTGCCTAAGCCCATAATGAATGGGCCGGGCCGGGCCGGTTGATGACCCCTAAGATAAACATTTACATAAAAATGATCAAATGGATATATATATATATATATATATATATGTTGTCACGCCCCGATTTTTAAACAACATTAAAAATCAATATAATTTTAATAATTATATCGATATGATAGTCCAGCAATTAATACAAAATACCTGAAAAACTTTTTCCTTTTAAACCAAGTACATATTGATGCCATGAATCCACTATGTCAATATAGACTTGCTCCGCAGAGTCATATATTATACAAGTTACAAATTAAATTGTCTCAACAAAATAAAACGAAATGCTCCTCAGAGCTTACTACATAGCGGAAGTCTTATCAATAGTAAAGTCACAAAATTGGCTTCCTATAGTAAAGCTGTTAATCGAATGTCTCAGCTTTAGCCATGATTTTTCTGACGTACATGATTCACCCCTACACCATCGAATAGTGCACCGAGTTACCACACAACAAACCCGGTAAGCTTATGAAAGCATGTATGAGTAAAACTCAATTCAACAACCAAACAACTCACATTTTGATTCCTGTCAAAAACGAATTGAAGGAAACAACTCACACTTTGATTCCTTATAAACACGTAGTAAAGGAAAACAACTCACTCTTTGATTCCTTTCAAAATGTAATAAAAGAAAGCAGCTCACACATTGATTTCAGTTAGCACGAAATAAAGAAAGCAACTCACACCTTGATTCCTTAAAACATATACTCATGAGTTAGAAATAACATCGCTCCGTTACCCCATGAGATACGCTAACAGACAGACTAGAGCTCTAACCGATTATAACCACTCGCCCGGCCAAAGGTGTGGTTACTCAATTTACTGCCTAAGGTCACCCTATGACCTTAATTCCTCGGAACTTTTTGTCCCTCAAAATAAAACATTTAAAGAAGTCGCACATGACTCAAAATGTTACACAAATCTCAATGCTTTTCAAAACAATAGAAATCAACATTTCCACAATCATTTGTATTCCGAAAAGACACACATCAAAACAATAAATGTGTACAATCATGCTTATTGTTTTCATCAACCAACAAAAACCACCAATACATATATACTTCACGTAAATAATATATACGTAGTCATTCACTCAGGAGTGCCTACTAATACCAACTATAGTTTGCAGTTAAATAAATAACTCCCAAAACGATAAAAGTAACTCCGTTCGTAAATGAACATTATGAGATTACTCACCTCGAAATTCCCGCTGAGACTTCAAACCACTAGATTACTTACAAAACGCACTCTGTCAAGCACCTTGATTCAATACACAAATCACAAATGATTAAAGTTCGAATCTCCTAATCGAACTACAACCCGAAAGTAAGGCCAATCGAGGCGAAACCTTATCCGAGATCATCCAAAGTCTTCGGAACACTCCTGTGATCGATATGTCAAAACTGCAAATCGATCAAATGGTCGGATCCTCACGGATAAAAAAACCGTGACAATTGAAAACGGTAAAAACCCTAACAATTTCATACGATTTCCAAAAATTAGGTATTATATATCAAAATGTTGGTATCGACGAGTAGATGATATATAAAATCAGAAACTACCCTTGACATGACCGGAAATGCTGCCAAGCACTGCCATAGGCAGTGGCATACTGCCGCCGGCCAAACTCAAAACAACAACAATCCAACTGTCCAAAATGTATTTTATACTACGAGAATCAACTTTAATACATGGGACATGAGCCAACTCGGCCTAGATCGGTCGGTATTAAACTCATAAGCCGGAATCCACTGTTCACCTCAGGTTGATCCTTCTCCGATGAAAATGGATCAAAACCACCACTAAGGATTGACAAAGGAGGCTACTGTGAGCTCAACAAGATTGGTTTGAAGCTCCGCCGTCATGGGAGTTGAGATTTCCGGTTGGGTCCGACTACACGTATCTTTGCTGCCTTGCTGCACCGTCATGGGTGAGAATTGCTACTAGAGACCACTGTAGGGAGGACCGGAAGGAAGAGACGAATCGTTCTCGGTAGGTTTCACTACTAGAGATTGTCGGAAAAAGGAAAGCTGGCAGGGTAAAAATTGCGGGTCCGGGTTAGGTCAGTTGCAAAGAGGGGAGAGAATGGAGCTTCCAAGTCTTTGTTTTTGGAAGTTTCCAAAAATGTAAATTATGATTTTCCCAAAACAGAAAAATCTATTTATAGTAATTTCCAAAAGTGGCAGAAAATTCTCTAAATAATAAATTTCACATGCGAACTCCGATTTCCACGTTCCACATATCCACAAACTAGTATCGACGTGCTCTACAATTTTTGTGAATGAAGTTTTTGGAGAAACCCAATGTATAAAAAGTCAACCTTTTGTATCCCCTTAAAACTATGCATTTTGAATAAATATTTGTCCGAAAATAATTCTACTTCACAAACACATACGAATAAAGCATAATACTCATAATTCATACAATTAGTCCATTATTAATTGCAAGAATTAAATAAAAAAAATCCAGGTCATCACATATGTCATCAAAGCTTTTAGTTTTCTAGTTTTTTTATAGGCAAATCGGTGTCTTCAGAAAAGTGTAATATATAATACAACCATACATAATCATATCATTGGTTTGGACAAAGATCGTGAACCATGAAAAGAGAAACCATGCATGCATATGATCATTGGATCTGATATAATCAGCAAGGGAACCAATAGTGTCAGGTTTATGAAGCAAGAAAATGAATTGCTTTCATCAGGTTTGTTTTGCATTGCTGAAAATGTGATACTAAGCAATCACACATAGGAAATCTTAGTTTCGAGCTATAAACCAGCCAGTATTCTCTCAGCTCCATGATTGAAAGTTTCAAACCAGGGTTTAATAACAGTACGGACTACAAAATTTGCAAATCTTCATTTTGTGAGAAGATTAATTGTTTATCCTTGAAGTGTCTTGTTGAGTAAAATGTTCTGAAGTTTCAAGAGTTCTGGTCCTTGTAAAATAAAAGAAAATATATAAATATATATGTGAATACATAAACTACTTTGAGCGATTCCAACCAAAATCCTGCATAAAAAAATGGTCTAAAAGCAAGAGTTTTTCCACATGAAAACATGAAGCAGAAGAGGTTTTCAGTCAATTATTGGACTCAACATTGTGAACTAAGCTACTACCTCAAACAAGAAATGGGTTTATCTTGCCATAGGTTTTATGAATGAACAGTCGTTGATCTCGGCCAACCTGCATATTCCTGTCAAAAGGAAAAAGTTAATTTGGAAAAGAAATTATGACTATGCTTTCATATATCAACCATTTGTCCTCATGTTTCAATAACATTTCTTCTCAACATACCTTGGGAGAAGGCAATATGTTAATTGATGAATTTGTAAGTTTAGGCTATCCATGTGTTTTCAACTTTGTATTTGATTTTGTATTTTTTAAATTTTCTATATTATATATCATATATCATACTACATAATGCAGTTGTGTTAGCCTACACACTGACACCATAAATAAAATCATTTTGTTAAATGCATTTTTAATATTATCTTTTTCGCCCCTGCCGAACTATTCTTCTTCTTCCTCCTCCTGTAAATCGTTTTCATTCTTATTCCACCAAACACATTAGAAAACTGATGTGCTAATCAAATCACCACCATAATCTGCCTTACTTCATGCAAGATTATGATCATAGTCACCACACCAAGACTCTTATTCTCTCTTTTTTTTTTTTCCTTTTTTTCCTGTGGCAATTGTAGATTCTCATTCTTTACAACCTTTTGTTGCAAATTGAAACCGTTTGTGGCCAAATATGGTGTTGGGTGTAGAGCATTCAAAAACTAAAATCCAAGAATTGACTTGGGGGAATAGGGCTTTTGAATAACTTGGTATTCACAAATGACTCAAAACCCAAAAACCTAAATTACCAAAAGTTCAAACATGATGATGCAAAATTTCACAAAAGTGATCTGGAGTTTTTGAACCTGATTTTTCACAATATTTCATTTTTTAGTGTTCAGTCTACCAGATAAGAGAGAGGAAAGAAAGAGGAGCAGAAGAGGAAAAAAAATAAAATAGAGAAATAGGAGCAAAAAAGACAAGAAATAATAAAAAAAAGAATTATGTTTATGTTGTCATGGGATATGTCAATGTGTTGGCTAACGCAATCGCACTATGCTGTTGAAGCTAGCACTCCCCCATATTACCATATGTATTATATGTTGACTCTTGTATATATCAGATCCAAGAGAATTTGTTGTTTAATTTATGCATTTTGAGTTTTTTTTTAACAATAGAGATGCCACAAATTCCTTCTAACAAAGAGGATGCATAAATACATAAATATTAAATTTCCGTAGCAACAATATCACATAAACATTGTCACAAATTTAAAACCATGACATACAATTATGAAGCAGTACCACTAGTCTAGATTATGTTTATGTTGTCAGGAGACACGTGTCAATTTGTTGGCTAGCACAACCGCACAATGCCGTTGAAGCCAGCACTCCCCCATATATATATATATATATATATATATATATATATATATATTCTATCCAGAGTGAGGCATCGCTTTAAAATTTCAGAGCGAGTTTAGGGTCACTTTTCGGTCGCATATCCATATCTCGACCGTTCAGTTTTTAGGTACTGCTATATAGATCATCTCTGTAAAATTTCAGTCAAATTGATGATTTGTAAGGTATCTAACTCGCATAAACCAATTGACGAACTGAATTTGTTCAATCTGAACCGTATTAGTTTTAAGGCAGTTATCAATGTCTTAACGACCATCAATTTGGCTAAAATTTTGTAAAGATGATATATACATTAGTACCTAAAAACTTAACGGTTGAGATGTGGATATGCGACCGAAAAGTGACCCTAAACCCTAACCTCGCTATGAAATTTTAGAGCGAGGCATCGTTCTTGATAGGATCTATATATATATATATTATGTTGACTCTTGTATATATTAGATCCCAAGAGAATTTGTTGTTTAATTAATGCATTTTTGAGTTTGCTTTTTGGAAAAGACTACAGTATGTTAATGTACTGATACATCAAGTAGACTAATTCAATACAAAAGTAGACTAGCCAGGTATAAGGGTAGACTGACTCCATGCATAAGTAGACTATTCTACCCTTGTATTGAGCAAGTCTACCTCTGTATTGAACTAGTCTACTTGATGTATCGGTATATTAATGTACCGAAGACGATCCCTTGTTTTTGAACAATAGAGATGCCACAAATTCCTTCAAACGAAGAGGATGCATATATAAATACATAGAGATTGAACTTCCGGTAGTTCAACTACAAGGAACAATATTACATAAACATTGCCACAGATTTAAAACCATGACATACAATTATGAAGCAGTACTGCTAGTCTAGCCAGGGGCTCATTAATTTGCTTTATTTTAGTGTCACTTATTCAATTTAAAACAAAAAAAAAAACAGAAATTCATAGTGGCAAATACACACATAAATGTACTGCAACTACGTACGTAGCAAGGTACGTATATGCTTATTATGCAAGAGACTGAATTTCCGGTAGTTCAACTACGTACTTCACATCCTTAATTGTGGTGGGGGAATGATCATGGGGGGTGAAATGTGAGATTCGTGTTTCTCCCAGAGCTCGAAAACTCCATTGACGAAGTCATAGTAACCACCTTTAAGTGCTAGTTTTCTTTCCGATAACTCCTTATGAACGTAAGGATAAGTTAGCAGGTTTTCCAGAGAGACATTTACAGCTTCCTGCAAAAATTTGTTTCAGTTATGGATGGTAATTAAGCCAAAATGAGGTAATACCGTAGCAGTATAATTAAAGAGTTTCATTTTAGAAGGGTATCTTACCCTAGCACAATCCTCATGTCCTCCTCCCTCTGCTTGAACTTTATCCTTGGCATCTTGGGCAATTTTAACCCAGTCATCTATGAAGTCGCTGCAAATTTCAATCAGATCGGTGAACCCAAAATTAGAAACCATTAACAACTTTGTCGTCGAGGAATATTACTATGATAAGCAAGATTGCTAGATCCGTGATTAAAGAGCCTTACAAGGGAAAACTGCCATCTTCTGGATGTTCCATAAGCCTCTGTATCCCACCACATTTACTATGCCCAATAACCAAAATGTTTTCTACCTATTTTCTTCTTATTGTCAGCACACATCAATATATATTTTGATAACGTGCATAATCAATAGATATAAAGTCCTTTTGCAATTTTCACCTTAAGTTGTGTTACGGCATATTCTATGATTGCTCCAGTTCCCGAGTATCTTAGCTGTGAAATACATACAACAAATTAAGATTAATACATACATATAGAGTAGCCTTCTCTGCGAATAATACTACTATAAAGATAACTTATTAGCAGTCAAATTCTCCTTCTAAACATTTTTTTTATGTTTTTTATATTTTTTTTTATTCAGGTAGCTCGCAAAGGACTGAAAATCCCTTTATAAGGGGCCGGCTTTCGACATAAGAAAGCCTACCGGGTTTGGCTTCCAAAATTTGATTAGAATGATTGATAACTTGACTGATTTAGAGGCTAAAGTAATTACCTGGCTAAATGTAGGAACCAAGTTAGCAATGTTGCGAACCATGAAGGCCTCCCCAGGTTTAAAGTTAAGGATAATAGAGGGGCTCACTCGAGAGTCTGAGCATGCGAACACCAGAAACTGCATTCAAGTATATTTAAACATTAATCAATTTTTTGATGACTACAATCAGATTATTAAGTCTGGCTTAAGCTACTAGTAAAGCGCTGCTAGTTTCATACTTTGGGGCTTTGTCCTAAGGCAAGCTTGTCGAACAGACACGGATATTTGCTGCAAGATAAGCACAAAAGGAAGATATTTTAGCAAGGTATCAGAAAGTATATATATGGTTCAAGATAAAATACACACACATGATCAGAAGTGAACGCCCGCAAAGATGCAAAACTGCGGACGTCCATCCTAGATTCGGCCTGTATATAGATATATATATATATATATATATATATATATATATATATATATATATAGATATATATATATATATATACACGAAAATGTTCTGAAGAGGATGTCCGCACTGTTGCTGAAGTGCGGACGTCACCACTGCAGCTCGGCTCGGGGTTCGACGGAGCGGCAGGACTTGCCAGCGGACAGTAGGGGTCGGACGGAGCGGTCTGCAGTCGGTGGAGTCGCCGGCGAAAGGGTTGCAGCTCACTACAGAAAACCTACAGTTGCAGGTCGGGTTGCTGCCCAGAACCTGCAACCCCGACCTCCTCCAACCTCGAACGCTGCCCAGAACCGTCCGAGATGCCTCCGACCTCCCTCCTACAAGCCGTGCGCCGCCATAGCCACCTCAGCTGCGTCGACGTCCGCACTTCGCTGAAGTGCGGACGTCCGCTTCAGAACAGGACTCTATATATATATATATATATATATATATATATATATATATATATATATATATATATATACAGTCCTTCTTGGCTAAGGACATCCTTAGTTTTTCTTAGGTACGGATTTCCGGTTTTAACCCACTTTCCGATCACATTTTCACATCTTAACCGTTCAGTTTTTAGGTTCTAATGTATAGATCACCTCTGAAAATTTTCAGCCAATTTGGTGATCGTTAAGGTATCCAAAACTGTAATTTACCATTATAAATACGAACGGTTCCGGTTCGACAGATTCGGTCCGTTCGTGTAAATTGCAGTTTTGGATGTCTTAACGATCACCAAATTGGCTGAAATTTTGCAGGGGGGGATCTATACATTAGACTCTAAAAACTGAACGGTTAAGATGTGAAAATATGATCGGAAAGTGGGTGAAAACACCAAATCCGCACCTAAGAAAAACTAAGGACATCCTTACCTGAGAAAAATCCTATATATATATATATATATATAGTGGCATCTTACTCGAATTTGTGGATCTTGAAATCCATGAAGCCATCTACAATCGTTTGAACCGGATCAAAATGATCACCGGGCCTCTGCCAGCAATTAGCTTGTCAATTTTGGCAGCAGCCACTTCATCCAAGTCCTCCTTCTCACTGCACGCAACCATATGCAGTTAAATATGCCAAACAAGTTTAGTATTTTACCAATTTTACTAATCAAAAGACAAATATTTCAGTAGGGTTTATCTGGTCAATGATTTCATTTAATCATCAGAAGGATTGATCTCGATCAATCACCATTTGGTTTAGATCTAAGAGGTGATTGACCACAAAGACATTTAGGTCACCATTCGGTTTCTAAGACCACGAAAATATGTACTATGTCAACTTCAGTCATCCAAAATGCTTGTGGCTGCTGGGCTTATCCATAATGTACAGAATAAGTATGCATGTAGCTGGGTATACCTGAGGAACTTGTTCAATCGAAGAATTGCCAACTGGCTAGCCATTTCGTCTACCACTCCCTTTCTGCAAATACAAAGAATCAGTATTGAGCCATAGAATTTAGGAGAACAGTAAAGTAGTTTTTCTCTATATGCTTAATCATACAATCAATATGCTCAGCTCAACTAAAATCAATTAGCTAATTTTGTTGTTTCATTTTTGTTTCTTTTCTTTTCAAATCAACTTTATGAACTCAATGACAAACCCTGTTGTTTCATGTATGAAGTAGCTGAGAAAATTAAAGAACATAATGCATGCATGTATAGCTACTCAAATATTCAAAAATATTGTGCTGTATTTTGAAATGCATGCAATATTATAGCTATGGACGGCAAATGGGTATCCATGATACTTAAATGTCACCATCAATCCTTCTATAAGGATTAAGAGAGTATGATAGAAATAAAATTGATAAGTTGTCAAAACAAATGGGTACTTATTTGCCATCCCTAATTGTTAATACGGATTATCGTGTGTGTGTACACACACTATGAAAATTAACCAAGCAAAAGTGTAAAGTTGTAACGATACATGAGATAGGAGCCTTTCTCTACTAATTAAGCTAGCTAGAAAGAAAAACAATCCTACGTACGTTTTGAACTCGAAGGACTACTCTTCTCTATGAAAGATTGAAATTTAAGAAGATCGAATTTCTGTGTACCCCCTTTGCAGCAAGTTAAGGGCCTATTTATACACCAAGCTATGTAGAGCAATACTAGTCTTCAATTACGTGGGCATCTTTTCCTCTTTGAATTATTGCACCACGAGAAACTAAATTAAAGCACCAAATGTTGGACCACAAGTCATGACAATTGTGAAAAACAAATCAGTCCTAATCCTAGCTACCATCTTTTACGTGCAAGTATTTATTATCTGCAACCGATTAATGTTAAACCCTAATTAAAGCCTCCCTTCTCAAGGATTTTCAATTTTCTTGCCAAATTCAAAGTTTTACGAGCTAGCTAGCTAGGTTAAACTGTTAAGTTAGGTCTTCACTCAACATCGGCGTTTGTTTCAACTTAACAGATATGCATTAGGTGTTTGTGAGTAATTTTTTTGAGAAAAATCCTCAGATGGTACCTAGATTATTGTCTATTGCATTTTTTGGTACCTTAATTTTTAAAACTACCCTGATAGTACCTGAACTAAAGCACCGTTTCTCCATATGGTACTTTCATCCAATATACCGTTAACTTTGTTTATGTGGTCCATACTTATAGGAGGACATTTATCTAAAAAAAAAAAAAGTTTAATAGTGGGGACTTAAAAAAAATGGCAGTATAGTCTTGACCACATAGGCAAAGTTAACGGCAGATTGGATGGAAGTACCATATGGAGAAACGGAGCAATAGTTTAGGTACTATGAGGGTAGTTTTGAAAGTTTAAGTACCAAAATGTGCATTGCACTATAATTCAGGTATCATTTGAATATTTTTCCCAATTTTTTTAGAAGAAGTAAGTGGTGTTGAGTTGGTTTATCAAATTAACAGTTCAAAGTATAAGGGCGTGAACGAGGTGAATTGAATGAACTTAAGAATTCTCCCATTTAAAATGCTCTATATATATAACAAAAACCAAAATGTCCCAACACAAATAGCACTAGGCTTTAGCCATCTCGATCGATAGATCATAGTTTCAAAATTTGAAATGCCCACAAGAAAAACGTGCATGCAGCTGCCAGCTGCTCTTCCACTCATGCACGCAAGAACACATGCTGCCAACAGATCAGACACAAAAAATTCATATGGCTAAGACTACCCTACTATTATAAATTTTGATGTATCTACACATGCATGGAAAGCTAACTTAAATTCGTCGATCTCGATCAAATTCTCTTTTGTTTTTATCAACTACAGGTCCATAAGTGCACTCTATAGAGATATATATGACTTACTCTATGAGAGTTTTTCATAAAAGGGAATAATTTTTTTGTTGAAATCCTGGGTAGATATGACCTGAAATTTCACCAGCAGGTATACCCAACTATTGGACACATGAAAAATGGACTCCATATATGAATAAGATGCCAATTAAATCTTATCAGGATAACCATCGAAGATATCGTATTCATATAATTTTTGTTCAACTTGAATGATTGCGTTTGAGTCCATTACACAGTTTGATTTCGACAATCCGCACATGTTTTAGCATCCACATGTAAATAAAAAAAATCAACTAAATCAAAACTTTTTAATGTATTTAGGCGAGACAAATGCATTAGATGGATTTGCTTCACCACGTAGGGGACTACTGAACACATGAAAATGCTACATATGTATGCTCTTTTAGAGTAACGGATTCGTTTTTTAACCATTTTAAGGGATCGTTTGTGGAACCCATTTTTTCATCACATATCAATATCTTAATCATTCAATTTTTAGGCAAGAAGTATATCACTTGTGTATTTTCAGCTAAATTGATCATCGTTAAGGTATCAAACTAAATTAAATCAATGGACAAATCAATCTATTCAACCTAAACCATTCACATTCATAATAGTAAATCACGATTATGAATACTTTAACAATCAATTATCAATTTGGCTGAAAATTTTCATAAGTGTTTCACTCATAGAAACCTAAAAATCTAATAATTAATTTATCGATATGTTATTCATGTATGTACATTTGGAATTGATATAAACCTTTACCTACCCCTGGAAATATCTTCAACGTTCCACATGTATAAACATATTGCATATATATCCTGTTATCTAGTATTCAGCTCATCTATATTGTAAATTTTTCTTCAAACAAGAAAAGATCGAGTTTGAACTAGCTAAGCTAGAGGCTCGCTAGCTCCTCAAATGGTAGAAGCATGAAACATGCATGACACAATTTCCTTGGGCGAAGAATGATTAGTATTTTGCTTGATAGGGGGGAGTAACAAGACTTGTTGAATGTTAGTATGTTACCCACAGAAATGTATATATGCATGCATTGCATGTTCCATGTTATTAGGACGTATAGCAGTATTATGTATGCATTTGTTGAACAACAAAATATTAGTCCACTGTAATAGTTCTTTTCAATGTTCGTTATATACATGGTGATGGTGAAAGCTTCACTCAAGTCACAGCACCATTCAAAGCAACGGGGTCCAATAAGGAGATTAGTCAGAGAACCTGATGATGTTACGCCACCGCTGGTAACCACAGCAGCAAATTTAAGGCACGACGTTGAAGATATGATGGCTTCATCTGTTTTGAATAATGTCGAGATTATCACAACAGCTCCAATTATCACTGCAGTTTCAACTTTCACAGCTACTCCAGTTATGGATGGATTGGCGATGGCGGCTGTGCCCGTACAACAATCAGACTCAAGCGATAGCGTCCCGCCTGGTTTTACTCGAAATGGAATTTGATCTCCAACCTGCTAGCTCTACGTCGACTCATGTGGTTTCTTCAGTTGCTACACCGATTATTATGGTCGACTGTAATCAAAGTAACTGTCATATGGGAGTTAGAACTGACCTTTTGGAGGAAGGTGAATTCACACCCGTTCTACGTAAGAAGTCGAAGAAATTGCTGAAGCAAAATGAGAAAGCAAAAACGAAAATAATCTCTCACAAACCTGCTGGACGTGCTCTCCTTCGTAAGGGAGCTAGTCTCAAGCGTTTCTAATGAGAATTCTCTACTGGAATGCACGCGGCATCGGCAACGATGACTCTCAGCGTGCCCTTGCGAATATGGTACGATCACAGAAAGCCCTCATTGTTTGTATTTCAGAGCCCTTTGTTAACTTTGCATCTATTCCTTTCTCTTTTTGGAGGTCCTTGGGCCTTAAACTTGTAACTACTAATAACCGGGGATCGCAAGCCCCCAACTTGTGGTTTTTGTGTCAGGAAGCTTTAAGCACACAGGTTATTTTGAACTCAGACCAACATATTACTGTCTCTTGTTCCTATGAGGGAGTTCCTTGTATCATTACGTCAGTTTATGCTAAAACTTCAGTTGGGGGTCGACGTCAGTTATGGCAGGAGCTAAACTACATTCACTCTTTGCACAGTCAGTGCCCATGGGTTGTCCTTGGTGATTTTAACCGTGCCTTGGGTGCCCTTGAAAAATGTGGGGGTCGTCCTTCAAACGCAGTCTCTTGCCTTGAGTTTAGTCAGACGTGCACTTTCTGTGGCCTTATTGATATTCCCACACAGGGACTTAGCTACACCTGGTCCAATAAATTTACGGAAGTAAGGTTAGATCGTGCACTTGGCAACCTCCAGTGGATGAATGTCTGGAACCTAATGGACTGTTGTACACTCACAAAAGCCACTTCTGACCACTGTCCCATTTTGGTATCTTGTTCAAAGTTGGGTTTTGTCTTGCGTCCTTCCTTCAAGTTCCAGAATATATGGCTGCAAAAGCCAAATTTTTTAGAGCTTATTCGGTCTTTTTGGGGCTCTCTACAGTTCTCTGGCTGTCCACAGTATATTCTGTCTTCCAAGTTGCACTCTCTAAAATCCATGTTAAAATCATGGAGCAAGGATCAAGTGGGGGATGTGCATGTTCAGGTGAATAATTCCCGGGCCGCTTTGGATGCAATTCAGTCAGAAATTTCTACACATGGTCATAATGTGGAGAGGATTGCGGTAGAAACTGCAGCTCATACCAAGTATGTTTTGGACTTGTCTCGCCAAGCAACGTTACTCCGGGACAAATCTAGAATCCGTTGGTTAAAGGATGGTGACAGGAACACTTCTTTTCTTCACAATATGATAAAGCTTCGCCGCCTTCATAATTCTATATCCTCCCTCTTAGTCGAAGATGGAACGCTCACAGATCAACCTGCCATTGCTGCCCATATAGTACAACATTTCCAAGAGGCTTGCACCTGTGATTCACGTATTATGAATATGGGCTTGGTTGAGAGAATCATCCCATCCTTAGTCACTGATGAAGAAAACGCATCCCTACTTGCTATTCCATCTCCAGAGGAAGTCTTTGCAGCTGTCGAGAACATGGATGGGAAGAGCGCTCCTGGTCCAGATGGATTCGGAGGGGATTTCTTCACATTTTGTTGGCCAGTAGTCGCAAATGAAGTTGTTAGGGCAACTCAAAGTTTCTTCCACAATGGGTTCATTATGCCTCACTTTAATTCGAATGTCCTTATCTTTATTCCAAAGGTACATGACTCAGAGAGCATCTCTAACTTCCGCCCTATTGCCCTTGCTAATTTTGTTTTCTAAATCATCACAAGGATTGTTGCAGATAGACTTGGTCCCATAGCTTCACGGATTATCTCCCCTAACCAGAGTGCATTTATCAGGGGGCGTTCCATCATTGACCCCATTTTTCTTACCTCTGAATGTGTTAATTTGCTGGATCATAAATGCAAGTATGGAAATATGGCTATTAAGTTCGATGTTCGCAAAGTTTTTGACACCCTGGATTGGAACTTTTTACTATGCGTCTTAAAAGCTTTCGGGTTCAATGCCAACTTCGTGAGTTATATTCATGCCATCCTCAAATCAACATATCTATCTGCTAATGTTAATGGGCAGGCTTGTGGCTATTTCACATGCTCCAGAGGAGTCAGAGAAGGTGATCCTTTATCGCCTTTGCTTTTCTGCCTTGCTAAGGAGGTGCTAAGCTGGGGACTCTCCTCTATTATCTCCACAAATAAAATTAAAAGTATTGCTGGGCCATTAGGCATCTCCCCTCCTTCTCATGTGCTCTTTGCAGATGATATTATGGTGTTCTTGCAAGGTAAATCTTCTCATTTGCGGAACCAGCTTTCTTTTAGGGATGAGTATGCTTTGAATTCTGGCCAGGTTATAAATAAAGCAAAGTCTCGTATGTTCCTTGGGAAGCATGCTTTGTTGAGGCAACATAGAATTAGTCGGATTCTGTGGATTAATGTGGACAAGCTTCCTTTCACTTATCTTGGAGTCCCAATTTTTACTAGCCATCCGAGACCTGAGCACCTTGTTCTAATTGCGGACAAAGTGCGATGTAAGCTAAACTCTTGGAAAGGTAGGCAATTATCCCAAGCAGGTAGACTATAGCTCATTTCCTCAGTGATTCATCGCATTTTGACATACAGTTTTCAAGTTTATGAATGGCCCAAGGCCTTACTAAAGAAAGTTCAAAGATGGATCAGGAACTTCTTTTGGAATGGGGACCCTCTCAAGGATGGCTCCGCCCTTATCGCTTGGAACACAGTCTGTACCCCAAAAGAGCAGGGGGATTAGGCCTAAAAAACATTTTTACTTTGAATAGGGCCTTGCTTCTCAAAAGATGTTGGGATGTTGCCTCTTGTGCGTCCACCTCTGCCAATTTTTTGCATGATCGATTTGTAAAAACTGGTCTGCAAACATACTCTTATTATAAAAAAATCTTCGGTTTGGCTAGGTCTTAAGAAGCTCTGGCCAACATTGTTGGAAGGGGTTCAGTGGCTAGTTGGTGATGGCAAATCTATTAGATTTTGGCGTGACAATTGGTTGGGGGAAACCCTTGCTACTTCACTCAATTATGTTCAGGAGGTCCAAGAGTTTTTGAATGATAAAGTGTCTTGCTTCATTGCAAATGGCCAGTGGAACCTACCATCAAGCTTCTGTCGCACGTTACCTGCAATAGCCCAGTCCATCCGCTCAATTGAGCTACCAGAGGAGCCCTCCCCGGATCAGGTTGTTTGGTTAGAAACGATGTCAGGGTCATTGACATCCAGTGATGCCTACTACGCCTTAGATCCTCCTATGCCTGGCCCTTCATGGTGCAAGCACATTTGGTAGGGTGCAATACAGCCTAGAAAGAGTGTCACTACTTGGAAAGTCTTGCAGGGAAAAATTCAAACAGATGATTTCCTTCAAAAACGGGGTACATGCCTATGTTCTAGATGCCTCCTCTGTGGGACAAATTCCGAATCACATATGCATCTTTTTCAGACTTGTGAGATCGTCAGTTAATTTTGGCATTGGATCCATCATCTCTTCAGATTGCGTTTTACTCCAGGTGCGTCACTCCATGATTTTTTTCCTTGATAATTTTCTATCCTCCCTTGACTATTCCTCCAGGTTGTTGTGGTACATAGCTGTCTGCAACCTTCTTTGGTGCATCTGGCAAGAAAGGAACAAAAGAAAGTTTGATGGGGGAGATTTTTGTCTATCAAGATTTAAGCAGTTTTTCATACTATCACCAAGGGAATCTGCAGGGTTGATTTTTGCCTCATCCTCCCTGGCATCCACAGCGGCTCCCATATTCAGCCTATTGGGTATCTCCCCCTTACGACCCATGGCTCCTCGTTTTATTCCAGTCACATGGACTCCCCCGCTAGAGAATTGGTTCAAAGCTAACTCAGATGGCTTTTTTTGTGATCTCAATCACGCTGGCTTTGGTGGCATTTTTAGAAATAGTGATGCAGCTTTCTTAGGTGCCTTCTCTTGTAAAGCAATAGTGCCATGGGCCATTGACACTGAGTTATTGGCAGTAATGGATGTTGTTAAGGTGGCCCGTGAACGTAACTGGTTTCCTCTATGGTTAGAGACCGATTCAATGTTGGTTATGCATTATTTTAACAACTCATCCATGGTGCCTTGCCGTCTTCGTACAAGATGGAAAAACTGTGTAGCTTCGACTAGCCAATTGCAAGTGCACATCTCCCATATTTATAGAGGGGAATCGTGTGGCTGACAAGCTGGCTAATTTTGGAGCCACGAATGATAGTCCAACTTGGTGGGATTCAATTCCGCCTTTCCTGCTTAGTGCTTTTGGTCATGACTATTCAGCCCAGACGGACTACCGGTTTCGCTAGTTAGTTCAGATCGTTAGTTTGGTTTCTCTTATTCACGACAGTTTTGATTCAGTTTTTCTTTTCTTGTGATCCTAATTGGTTTTTTAGACAGTGTTTACATGGGCTCCTTTCAGGAGTTCCAACTTCTATTCTTCTTTTTCAGTTGCTTGCTCTCTTGTGTAAAAAAAGTCAGGGTACAGGTTGTTACATCCCCCCCCCCCTTCCCCCTCCTTGCATTTTTCTTTAATAATTAGAACCGGGCGTGGAACTGAGCCTCCTAACTCGGCTAGGTTCCAAACCCTTTAAAAAAAAAAATGGAGATGATGAAAAGCTTACTATTTGGTTAGGTAAAAGAGGAAGGATTAGGGCAAGTCTCTACATACACATACATAAATCAGACGCAAGCTCATTCCTCAAATTTAACTAGTGCCATATATGTGATGTAGTAAAAAGATTGCTTAAGCATGTGATTCACGGTGAATGTTAATGGAACGGCGTAGGGCCGTAGGAGTTCAATGCTCAAGCTCGAAATGATAGTGGAATAGTTTTTAAAGGTATTCTTGATCGATTTACTCCCAAATCAACTTAGCACATTGGTGTTTTTTATGCCCTTGAATGGGAACCTTATTTGCTACACGGTATATTTGTCTACTTGGTCAATGCTCAAGATCTATGAAGGCTTGCCAAAGCAATTGGTTTGCATTTTGTGTACATGCATATAGATTCAATAATAACCACTAATCAACTGCCAACCTAGTACATATTTGACATAAAAGCAGCACACACCAACGTTTCAAACATACTTGACATAATAGTGTTTTGACATGTAGTTCATAGGGCCAGTGCCAAAACACAAAATGACATAAGCAAGATCCTCCGAACAAGATTTAGAGCACAAAACATTTTCCTTGCTTGTATTAATCTGATCAGTTACCTCCCACCTGCCTCTTCCAGGAATCTTCCACAATCAGTTCATCAACTCCCCAATCTTCATAACTGAAAATTATACACACCAATAAACTTGTTTATCAAAAACACGTGAAATTACAAGTTACAGAGAATTTACTACCCTCCACTGCATACTTTTCAAAGTTGTAAAACAGCTACTTAAGCAAAACTCAATACTTGAACTGCAGCAAAACTAAAATCAGAATCTCACCTTCCATCAGGCAGGTAGCGGCGGATGGTAAAGGGTATCTTCCGCTCACGAAGCTCCTTCATGGCAATCTATGCAATTCAAAACTCGAGAAGATTATACTTGCGTAGAATATGGAAACAGCATTTACATTATAATGCACTAACAAATGGCACTTGGAGCTCTCACAGGTTGGTGTTCCTTTTTTTTTTTTTCTTTTTTTTTTCTTTAACAGGACTCACAAATCAGATTATAAGCCATACCATATTTGCAACTCAAAGAAACATAATCCTATACAGCAACGATAATTTCTTTCAGCTACAAAACAGAAGCCACCAGAAGAAAGAAAAAAGAGCATAGACAAAGCACATCATACGATCTCTTTTTCGAATTTAAAAACTGCCTTTAATAGAAAGAGACTGACAATAGATAACAAAACATAAGATGTTAACTTGTTCCCTAAAAACAACCAGAAATTTTGTATATTGCTGCAATAATTTACTGTTTGTTTTAAGTCTACACCATACTATTAGTAGATGATCTCATGCACTATCAAGATAATGCACATACTGACAACACACCATTTCTGGTCTTGATGGCATTATGCAACTTAAGCAATCTAAAACGTTTGACTTCTGATATAATTGCAACATAAGTTTTTGTCATTCTTCACTTTTACATGATACTCGAATTTGAGGAGTATAAAGAAAACAATAAATGAGAACCCAAAGAAGAATCTCTTGTTTGTGCTAGTGACAGTAAAGCAGCAAAATAACATATCCAAAAGGAGCTGCAAGAATTAAATTGACAATATGGTATTTAACCAAGAGCAGTAAATTTCAGTACCGGCAGGGTGAAAAGTTGATGTATGCATTTACAAAGGGATAAAGCAGATAAAGGAACCACATAAGCAATAATTGTGGGCATCCAGAATAGGCATAGGAGAATCTTATACCTCAAGCGGGTCAGTCTCACCCTCCAACTCAACCATCACAGGGGCATTCATGCTGCTCATCCAAAAATTAGATTTGGTAAAGGGTCGGCCAAAACCAATCAACATAATTTCAGACTAATAAAAGTTTAAAAAAATACCTAATTTGTACAGCACGGGTACCCAAGATTCTAGCCCGTTCATATTTGGTCATAAATTTTGATGTTTTGCGAGGCCGTTCCACTGGTACTTGTTCTTCCTTGTCATCAGTTTCAATGGCATCTCCAGCAAGATCATCATTGTTATCCACATCCTCCTCCTCTGCACCTTCCTGACCATTGATATAACATTATTCTTAGCAACTTTCCTCATTATTTGACTTTTGTTAGACAGTTAAGAAAAGAAAATAGACAGAGTAACGACAGCTTACTTCAATCTCTGGCTCCACGGGCTCATCCTCATATCTGTATAAAGAAATTTTCATCGAGTCACTTATGAAGGTTCTTTGGTTTTAAATCCAGAAATGCATTTGTATTAACCATGCATAAATTTGGCACTCAGACATATGGGGGAGTGTGTGTGTGTGTGTGTGTGAGAGAGAGAGAGAGAGAGAGAGAGAGAGAGATAGAGAGAGGGAGAGACCCAATATCCATCTCATTGTAATCATCATCAGCCATTGTTAATTGGTTAAAAATCCCCAAGCACGACCTTGCTCTGCAAAATATCACTCAGCTTCCTACAGTTCAGCAAACAAGATCATCAGAACACAACCTTTCAACATCAAACAATCAGCTCATCCAACCAAAAGCATCAGTATCTTTGACATTTTCTAGGGTCTGAGATCATACCGCAAATCAATACAGGTCTATAGAAGCATAACTAATTGGGAAAAAAGACAGTTGTAGAAGTGTTTTCCAAATCAACTACAGTAAACATTTGAGTAATTTTCAAAACAACAAGATGCAATTGCGCAAAGGAATATGCTAAATTGCAAGAATCCACGAACCAGATAATGAAGCATAACTAATAATAAAAAAGAAAAGAGAAAAAAACAATATCAAAGCTCTCAAATTAGGTCTTTTTGCAGCTCATAGATGATAGTACTAAACTAGAAAATACTAGCACACATGAAAGTATATGTTAAATTTTTCCCGACAATAACACAAAAGTTTATGCAAAAACCTACAACAACAATCTCAAGCTGGCCTCAAATCCGAGGGAACAAAGCTCTTAACATTGTCAAGACACCAGAACACTAAAACCAACATGCAGTATAACATAAGCACATTCATCAATCCCCTTCAAATGGAGAAACAACTAAAAATTTTCCAAAATCAAAGACATGGGACTTGATTTTCTATGCATGGAGACTCAGAAGCTAAACACTTTAGGACCAATCTCAATTACAGCTGAGCCAAAGCTCTTGGCACTAAAATTTCTGCACATAATTATACAAGATACTAATTTTTTGCTTTGATGTTTGGTTCGCACAGGTTTGTTGCTTAGTTATCTACGAATTTTAATCGCAGCGAACCCTAAAATACTACAAGAATGAATTGTTGAACATATTCAGAACAATGAATTTTCAAGCATTCAAATTGGGTACCGATCATCTGAAACAAAGTATGGGAAAGAGAAGAAGAAGAAATTTTGGGGAAACTTACCTGTGAATCAGAAGCCCTAATTTTTGTAGTTGCAGAGTGAAGCCAGAAAGGAACGCGAACCAAAATGGAGAAGACAGAAGAGTTAGGGTTTTAGTATTTAGATTTTGACCCCAAAAAAAAAAAAAAAAAAACAATATTTGGGTCGGTCCTAACTTTTGTATCTAAAGCCTGGAATATATTTGGGCCTAAAGTAATACATGTAAAAATACAAATAAAATTTGTAGGTTTTGTAACAATTTTCAATTTCTTTTTAGCGAATCCGTGATTATATTAAAAATATAATTACGTATTACGGTTCCCTTATTGAGGCGCACGAGCCACGAGCATCTTTGGCTATTAGAATCGGAAGGACATTTCCTCTTAAACTTTCTCTGCATATTTCTTGCGAATGTGGCTTCTTCAAACATCTCTTAAAAAGGCTAGGCGCTAGAGGTGACGAAGGAACATTAACCTCCTGCCATTCGTACTACTGACCAGTAAGGCAACCAGCTCAATCATTTTTTTAGATCACAAAGAAAATAATCTGTTAATCAAGTTGTCTTTAGAGAAAATTCTATTTTTTCAATAACGATGAACAAAGCTTCACACCTGTCTTAAATTGAGTAGTCTTAATCTCAGACGCCACCCATTTGGCGCTTTTAAGAAATGTTATTTGTTCTCAAGTTTGTAATAAGAGAATACAAACTTTCTCATACAAATCATGCAACACTCACGCCTTCGGCCCCTCTGGACTTTATTCTTGCACATATTGTGTCTTTTGGCTTGTATTTTCTGGATCAAGAAAGTTTTGCTATTTCCTGTTTTATCCATCATTCATTGTTTCACTAACAACTGTTCCTTCTCTAACTCATCACGCAGCCTCACTCTCATTCTTGAAATCTCCAGCCTCAGTTATTATGTCTTTAATGAAGCACATAAGAGCAAATGAAATTGTCAGATTGTATTGTCTTACTTTCACCACCTTAAGATAAAGTAAGTTTGTGGTTTTCAACTTATACCGTTGAGCTGCAATTTACATAAATCTTTCACTTTACATATCCAATAATAAAAGTTGTTTTTGTAGGACCAATCAACATCCTTATAAGAGACGAAATCAATGAGCGAGAAAAAGAACGTGGATGAGAAACATCAAGTGTTTTGTGATCATATGAGATTAAAATAGGAATGAAGCTCATCCTTATTAGATTGTTTAATTATTAACCAAAGGCTGAATTGATTACTACAAGGACCCTTGAACTGAGATTTAGTGAGTTCAATAATAACTTTCTCTAATAAATGAGGTCTCAAGTTCAAATCTCTCATCTCTCAAGATAGGAGAGAGGGAGGGATAGGAGAGAGGGAGGGGTGACCGAATGTCATATTCTTGAGCTATAACAACAATACTAAAGAAAAATCTTGTTCCACATTGAAAAGATATTACAAGAACAAGATTCTTTTTCAAAATAGAGTTGAAGTGTTGAGCTGAGGTTGATAACAAAAAGCAAGCAAATCTCCTCAAAAGATATAATGGCAAAAAGAAAAATTCATGACTAAATAATTAGGATGAGGCTATTTCCACCCTATCAAATGCTTTGTTCACCCTACAATTAAATTTTTATCATGAAATTTCCAATTTCACCCTCAAATAATTAAAAAAAAATATTTCCATTCAAAATGTGAAACTGGAAAGAAAAAAGAAAAAGAAAATTAGCACACCATTAACCTTATGCCTTCTAGTTTCTTTTTACTCTTATTTTTTATTTTTTTCTTGTTCTCTATTTTTTCCCTTCATCAACTACTATGACAGAAAATCAAACACGAGTCACATGAAGTAGAAAAAAATAATACTAATTAACAATTCTTTTCAGTTGTTGCTATAGCTTGAAATTTTGTCTAATTATTTGTTTGGTTGGCTAGGAATGAAGAAACTAAGATGATAATTTTTTTTTTCTGGGTATAGAAAGCTGACATAATAAATTAATAATTAGGATGTCTATTGGGTAAAGTTTTAATTAAAACAAAATTGATTTCTCATTTTCATTTTTTTTTGGTTAGTATTAACTGTTAAGGACAATTTTGGGATCTTAAAGAAAGAATTTGGTTATATGGTGAACAAAGTATTTAGTAGGGTGGAAATAGACGCACCCAATAATTACCATCTCCACATTGGGAATAAGAGCGATATAGGTAAAATTTAGCTCCTTAATTAAATGGCCAAAGGAGAGAAAATACTGGACATCAGTACAAACATCTAAACCAACTATAGACCAGTACTTCGGCTTGTCAAGCTTGTGAGTAGCTCGTATTTTTCATAAGTACGTTGAACATGTTAAAGCTCAGCTCATGAAAATTTATAGTATAAAAATACAGTTTTTCTAATAAAAACTAATTTTATTTTTCAGAGAGAAGAAGGGAGAAAGAGAGATAGGGAAAAGAGTAAGGGGTGAAAGGGAAGTTTTTGAAAAAAATTGGATAACAAAATTTTGAGAAATGTGTATTAATAAATTAAGGTTGTGCTAATAAAATTTCTCTTTTTTTCATTGCCTTAATTTTCAATTGGAAGAAAAATTGAATATAGCATATAACCAAAAAGGACAATATTTATGCAACAATTAAATTAGATATGCGCAATTATTAAATCAAACTCTAACCTGCCAATTTGGATTATGATTTTGTTTAAAATTTTATTTTTCTTGTTTAACTTTATTAAATTAGAGCCAAGCCAAGACTAATTTAAGCTCGACCTCGTCCAATATTCAACCTGAGTCGCGCGCAACAATTAAATTAGATGTGCGCAACTATTAAATCAAACTCTAACTTGCCAATTTGGATTATGATTTTGTTTAAAATTTTCTTTTTCTTGTTTAGCTTTATTAAATTAGAGCCAAGCCAAGACTAATTTAAGCTTGATCTCGTCCAATATTCAACCTGAGTCGTGGTGAGCTTGAACTTAAAAAGAATATTTAAGTCGAGCCAGGCTTGAGCTTGAAAAGAATTATTCAAGCTTAAGTCCGGCACAAACTCAATAAAAAGCAATTGACCGTAGGTTGATCACCTTGGTATTCATTTTGACTCAGATCATTTACACCCTTACAATAGATGGAGGAATATTTATTAACCAGAGAGAACATGAAACACAACCCCACAATGAAAAACAAATGGACATTTGTTATGAAAAGCAAATACAAAGTAAATAACCATGAAGCTTAAAAGATCTTTTGAACTCATTAAACCTCTCGTTATTGAATATTTTATCACCTCTTTCCATGTAACTCATAGTGCGTCTGTGCGTGGAACAGTGGCATCATACAGTTTCCATGGCTGTATGTAATTTTCTCAAGGAATGAAGGATAGGAGTTGGTATTACAGAAAGGATCACTAATCAACAGGAACACCGCTGCAGTGAAGAGGCTGCTTCTGCTACTAAAAGGAGGCCAGCCCTAACTTCTGCTTTTTTCTCCAAAAAGCCCCTACTTTTAGATAAAAGCAGGTGTGGGTGGAGTTACCAAACACCAAACCTTATATTGCTTATAAGAGCAACTCCACAGGTTGCTTCTTGACTGGTCACCTGCTAGGAAAAGCTGATGTGGTGACCATGGAGGAGAAATTATGGTTTCCAACGGAGGAAGAATGACCAGCCAAAGCTTGACCTTTCTTGACCGAAGCTAAGATTTTAGTCAATGGCATGACTAGATCCATGACCCAACTGTCACGTCCCGAATTTTTTGAATAACAATTCAAAATCCGAAACATGAATATACTACAACACAGACACAGATTTGACTATTAGCTCTGGAGCTAACGTATTCAATGCTTAAAGAACTTTATTGAAGCTTTTGCTACAAGTGTAATGAGAGCGACGAAATAAAATTTTTCTTTTTTTTAACATACTCACCACACAAAATAGAATCAAACCGAATTTAGTCTCGGTTAATTATTACAACTCAAATCCAAATGTAATGTAAAGCTCTAAATGAGCATACACACACATCACGACTAAATAAATAACATGACTGCTGTAACACCTAAGCAGCCCGGTCACCTCCCTGGTTATCCTGACCTGCAGGAATATCCGCTACACCATTGAATAGTATACCGGGATTGCAACAACACAAAACCCGGTAAGCTTATGAAAGCTTGTATGAGTAAAAGAATGAACTGTTGCTTAATTTAATCTCATTTATTTCCACACACAGCAACACTCAATTATTTCCACATATGCAAATAATAACAATCTCAATCCAACACCAATTCAATATATCAAGACAACCCAACTCACAACTTTCTCCACAACTCTCATCATCGTATTTATAAAAATACGGTATTTGACAGACTAGAGCTCTAACTGAATCGTAGCCCGTCACCTGGCCTAGGTTATGGCATCCGACATATTTATCAATTATTGTATTTCATCAATATGTATACCTATATACATATTTAGAACGTCCAATAATTCCACATACTCAACCAATCGTATCCCATCATCCACACTAGGATTAGAGCGTCCGATTACCCACACCAGTCATTACATCGACCCTAAACCCATAAATGAACACAACATATAATTTCACATACTGAAATCAACCAAACCATGATACATCATATTATTATGGAATTACACAATCGTAATAAAATCAACTCATCAATTCCACTCAATCATATCATCGATCAAATAATCCACTCATCAATATATATTTTCCACGTAAATATATATATACGTAATCATCCACTCAGGAATGACCACTAATACCATCTATAGTTCACACAAGAAAATTATGAAATTCATTTGTATAGTTAAAATTCATTTTACTTACCTATGGACTGTGGTGATTCAAGTCCATGAAATTTTAAACAAATATTTAATCCGTAAATATTTTTCACACAATTATCAAAAATAAATAAATTAAAATGCTCGGTTCGTAATATGAACCACGTGAGTTTACTCACCTCGAAACTCCCGCTGCGTCTTCAATATAATTATAAATTATAATTTATAATTAACGCCGAATAGCTCACGCAATTAAAATCCGTCAATCACCTAATCAAATGTGATTCGAATTTTACCCAACAATTTCAACTCATAATTTAACCACTAATTAACGGTCAGATTCTAATTTACATTAAAATCCGACTAGCGGTTTCTCACGAATCGCTCCCCTAATTACCGTTTTTCACATATACGAAGATCCAACGGTCGGATCTTCGCCCATGACCACACAAAGCCTCTGGGACAGTCATATGATCATCATAACAAATTTACAAGTTCATCCAACGGTCATAATTTCACAGATCAAAAATCTAACGACCGAAATCGATCAAAATCACAAAATTCATAACTAATTCATACGATATCCGAAAAATGCGTATAATACGCCGAAATGATCGTATCGAAACATAGAATCATAAAACGGACAGAAACCAATTTTTAGACCTCCGGAGGTGGCCGGAAATGGCCGCCGGAGTTAGGGACAGAGCCGCCACCGACCACCACCAATGGTGTCGGGGCCGAGCTTGTCCCCTTCGTTTCATCATTCTGAGCAACTTTCATAACTAGCACAAGACCTAAAAATGACCGGAAGGCATCGAAATTACCGATTTACAGTCGGCGGCCGGAAAAATGCAGAAACCGGTGAGCTTGAAAACCGACGTGAAAACTGCAACCTCAGGCCCCGATCCCTTCTGGAAACTTGTTCAGAACTTCCTTGCGAACTCAACAAGCTTGGAATCACAAGAAACGATCGTGTATAGCTCGAGATATCTTGATCGAAAGTTTCGGTATTTCGATCCGTTCGGGTCGAGCTCCGACGAACGTGAAAACGTTCGACCCAGTTCCGGTCCTTCTTGGTGCTTGTAGAGGAAGTTGAGGCGAGCTCAATGAGACAAGAATCAATTGAAATGATGGAGTGTAGCTCGAGATATCGAGATCGAACCGAAAATGGACGTTTTCGGTTCGGGCTTCGCCGCCGCCGCCACAGGCTGCGCCGCCGTGTGAGACTGCCTCCGGGAGCTAGAGCAGCTCGAGATGAACGCCTGGGACTTGGTTTGAGGTCGAGAGGTGGTCTGTGGAGGGAGAACAATTAAGGAGAAGTTTTCCTCCTCTTTCGGCCGGTTGCGTCTGGAAGAGAGAGTGAGAGAACCAGTTTTTTTCAGAAACGGAAGAAGAAGAAGAAGAAGGAAGAAAAGGGAAAAAAAGAAACCGGTAGGGAAAAAAAATTAGGGTTTCTAAAATTTTTCTATATATACAAGTTTCGGAAAACTTCGAAATTCGATAACTAATTCAGAAAAAATCCGATCTTCGTGTTCCGCACGTGCACGGACTCGTATCGACGAGCTCTACAACTTTCATGAAGGAAGTTTCTCCAAATTTCGTACGTAGAAAAAGTCGATTTCTCAACCCGAGTATTTCGAGCTTTTCGTTAAAATAAACGTTTCGAAACTTCGATAATTGTAAAAATGAATGATTATCGAACATAAATCGTGAAATCGCATAATAATCATTCGATACAATCACTCGAATTTAAAATGGAAATTGCGGGTATTACAATCTACCTCCCTTAAAGGAATTTCGTCCCGAAATTCATGTACCCAATTCCCCTAAAAGCTGTGGATACCTCGTCCTCATGTCAGATTCTAACTCCCATGATGCATCACCCTCATCATGATGACTCCACAACACCTTCACGAGATCAACCTCTTTCCTACGAAGTTTCTTTGTAGACCTATCCAAGATACGAACAGGTTCAACTACAAACGTCACATCCGGGTTCACTTCGATCGTACCGTGGTCAATCACGTGAGACTCATCTCGAACATAATTCCTGAGCAGAGACACATGGAAAACGTTGTGCACACCCGACATGCTAACAGGTAAAGCAAAACGATATGCCAAGTTACCAACCCTTCCTAGAATCTCAAAGGGTCCAACATACCTCGGTGCGAGTTTTCCTTTCTTGCCAAATCTCACCACACCTTTCATAGGTGAGACTTTCAAGAACACAAGATCACCTGTCTCAAACTCCAACGGTCTCCTCTTCAAGTCAGCATAACTCTTCTGTCTACTCTGAGCGGTTCGGATTCTGTCCCGAATAGTAGTGACCTTCTCTGTAGTCTCCTGTACAATCTCAGGTCCGATGAGCCCTTTATCCCCTGCTTCCGCCCAACAGATAGGAGTCCTATATGGCCTACCATAAAGAGCCTCATATGGAGCCATACCGATACTAGAGTGATAGCTGCTGTTGTAGGCAAACTCTACCAATGGCAGATGATCCGCCCAACTACCCTTAAAATCCAGAACACAAGCTCTGAGCATGTCCTCCATCACCTGATTCACTCTCTCGGTCTGTCCATCTGTTTGTGGGTGAAATGCAGTGCTCATAGCAAGAGACGTACCAAATGCCTTGTGGAACCTACGCCAGAATTCTGATGTGAAAAGAGCATCACGATCCGATACAATCGTCACAGGCACTCCATGAAGCCTCACTATCTCGTTCACATATAACTTACACAATGCATCACCTGAGTACGTTTTTGCCACCGGAAGGAAGTGTGCTGATTTAGTCAACCGGTCAACAATCACCCAAATCGAGTCATAACTTTGCCTGGATCTGGGCAATCTAGTCACAAAGTCCATAGAGATGTCTTCCCATTTCCACACAGGAATCAATAAGGGGTTCAACATTCCTGCTGGTCTCTGATGCTCTGCCTTCACCTGTTGACAGGTAAGACACTTCGACACGTGTTCTGCCACATCCCTCTTCATACCATACCACCAAAACTGCCTTCGTAGGTCCATATGCATTTTAGTACCTCCTGGATGTATAGTATATCGAGACCTATGTGCTTCCCGCATGATCTCTTCCTTGAGGTTATCAACACTCGGTACATACAATCTCCCTCGAAATCTCAACCCTCCATCAGCCCCAATCATCCACTCAGAAGGACCCTCCACATCCGGGTCAGCAGTCATCTCAGAAATCCTCGCCTGAGCAAACTCATCAAGTGTCTGACCCTGAATGATCCTGGAGATCAAGGTGGGCTGTAAGGTGATACTACCGAGAAAGATTCCCTGTCCTGCTCCTGCGGGCATAAGGTCGAACTCAGATGCAGCTTCTAACATGCGCCACTCCCGCACCATAATCGATGCCATGATTACCCGCGGTTTCCTACTCAAAGCATCCGCCACCACATTCGCCTTTCCGGGATGATACTCCAAGGTGAAATCATAGTCCTTAATGAGCTCCATCCATCTCCTCTGCCTCATGTTCAATTCCTTCTGGGAGAATAGATACTTCAAACTCTTGTGATCAGAAAAGAGTTCAAATTTCTCACCATAAAGATAGTGCCTCCAAATCTTCAAGGCAAACACCACAGCTGCTAGCTCTAGATCATGAGTAGGGTAATTCCGCTCCTGTACCTTCAACTGTCTAGAACCATAAGCAACAACACTACCATTCTGCATCAACACACACCCCAAACCCTGATGAGATGCATCGCTGTAAATGACTAATCCACCACCACTAGTAGGAATAGTCAACACCGGAGCTGTAGTCAATCTAGTCTTCAGCTCCATGAAAGCCTTCTCACACTTATCCGACCATATGAACTGAGTGTCTTTCCTGGTCAATTTGGTCAAAGCCGAAGCAATACCAGAAAACCCTTCAATGAAGCGCCTGTAATAACCGGCCAATCCAAGGAAGCGACGGATTTCTGTAACCGTAGTAGGGCGACTCCAACTCATCACTGCTTCAACCTTCGAAGGATCCACAGAAACTCCATCCTTCGAGACCACATGACCAAGGAACTTGACTTCACTTTGCCAGAAGTCGCACTTCTCGAACTTGGCAAATAGTTTATGCTCTCTCAATGTCTGCAGCACTATCCGCAGATGTCTCTCATGCTCCGCTGACGACCTTGAATAAATCAAGATGTCATCAACGAACACTACCACAAACTGATCCAAGTAAGGACTGAACGTACGGTTCATCAAGTCCATAAATGCTGCGGGGGCATTCGTGAGACCAAAAGGCATGACAAGAAACTCAAAATGTCCATACCTGGTCCTGAACGCCGTCTTTGGAATATCTTCCTCCTTCGCCCTCAACTGGTGATATCTAGACCTCAAGTCAATCTTCGAGAATACAGTAGCTTCTCTAAGCTGATCGAACAAGTCATCAATCCTAGGTAAAGGGTACCTATTCTTGATGGTTACCTTGTTCAACTGTCGATAATCCACACATAGACGAAGTGAACTATCCTTCTTCTTCACAAACAACACTGGTGCGCCCCAAGGAGACACACTTGCCCGAATGAACCCTTGTGCAAGTAAGCCCTCAATCTGAACCTTCAACTCCTGAAGTTCAGCTGGAGCCATTCGATAAGGTGCTTTTGACACAGGTGAAGTACCTGGCATCACATCAATGGAGAAGTCCATTACCCTTTTCGGGGGTAACCCAGGGATCTCCTGAAACACATCTTCATACTCTGAAACTACAGGAATCCCTGTAATCTTTGAAGTACTACTCCCTGATTCAATATGGGCCAAAATCCTTATCCTCATGGTGATGTCAGACTTCAGACAACGGTAATGAAACACCGGTTGTCCCGGAACATGGAAGGACACAATCATCCTAAAGCAATCAATAACAGCATGGTTCGGGCTCAACCAATCCATACCCAAAATCACATCATACGTGTGATCCGGAATCACAATCAAAGATGCAGAGAACTCTCTACCACCAATCCCAATAGGGCAATCATCACAAAGCATGCTAAGCTCAAGAGACACACCGAGAGGTGATGTAACACACAATGATCTAGTCAGAGGCATAGCAATCAAACCCAAAACATCCACAACCGAACTAGATATGAAAGAGTGTGAGGCTCCCGTATCAAACAGTACTCTAGCAAGAAAGTGATAAACAGATAAGGTACCTTCCACTCCCGTGCCTGCCTGACCGATGGCAAAGACCCTAGCATGAGCAGGTGGTAACTGCCTCTGCTGGTTACCCTGCACTCTACCCTGAATCCGAGTACACTCCCTAGCCTGATGCCCTGCCTGTCCACAGCTGTAGCATAACCTACCCCGTGGCTTCGTGCACGCACGAGAGATGTGGCCCGGCTCGCCACAGTTAAAGCACTTCACAGGAGCTGCTGGTGCTATCTGCCTGATAGGCATAGCCTGAACAGGAGGAGCTACTGCTGCCCTAGCTGGAGCCTGATGCTGAAACTGAGTCCTCTGTCTCTTCCAGAACCCACCCCTGAAGTCTCTAGCTCTACTGCTCCCCGCTATGGCCTTTCCCTTGCCCTGGAAGTCTCTCTCAGCAGACTCCTTCTCTCTACGAATCAGGTTCTGCTGCTCAATGATCTGTGCCTTAGCCAAGATCTCTCTCTTGGTCTTCAGCTCCAAGATAGCTACATCACGCTCAATCGAATGACTCAACCCTCTCTGAAACTTCTTGGCCAAGTCCTCATCCTCCATCTGCCTCACATACTTGTACAATCTGGAGAACTCCGCATCATACTCAATTACGGTCATCTTCCCCTGTACAAGTGCAAGGAACTCTCGCTCCAACCTCTCCTTCACTGCTGGTGGAAAGTACTTCTCCCGGAACAGCCTCTCAAAGCCGTCCCATGTCAAGGTAGACACCTCAATGCTCCTCTGAGTGACGTTCCACCACACCCTAGCCTCATCCTTCAGCATGAAAGCGGCTAGCTTCCTCTTATCGGTCTCAGTGCAATCAAGCAGATCGAAATAAGTCTGCAAATCCTCTATCCAACGATCCGCCACCATATAATCTGTGCCTCCTCCAAACTTGGTTGCTCCCAAGCGAGTAATTTCCCTTGCTAGCATCAGCAAGCGAGCAGGATTATCAACCACAGCTACAGGAGGAATAGGCTGATCCTTATATGGTGCATCTTTCTCCGACTCGAATACTTCTTCGACTGGAGGGGCCCGACCCCTTCCTCGACCTCTACCCCTGCCACGAGGTCTACCTCTACCCCGACCTCTGGCCTCGTTTCCTCAATCTCCATTACCTAATAAGCATGATATACTTGATTAATACACGCATAACACTTAAACAAAGCATAAGTCAAATGCAAGTCCATATTAACCAAGTACTGATCATACATAACGATACTTAAATTTCCTAAAAGTACTAACGTTCCTAGCCAACCTACCGCACTCACATACCCAATGACATTGTCAATACCGAAGAGCACACGATGGGGATCCGCTGCAGACGGCCATCACTCGGTAAGCATTGACATATCACCAAATATGTACCTTACGCTCTGATACCAAACTGTCACGCCCCGAATTTTTTGAATAACAATTCAAAATCCGAAACATGAATATACTACAACACAAATAATCATCCTGAAAATTTTTCTTTTTTTTAACATACTCACCACACAAAATAGAATCAAACCGAATTTAGTCTCGATTAATTATTACAACTCAAATCCAAATGTAATGTAAAGCTCTAAATGAGCATACACACACATCACGACTAAATAAATAACATGACTGCTGTAACACCTAAGCAGCCCGGTCACCTCCCTGGTTATCCTGACCTGCAGGAATATCCGCTACACCATTGAATAGTGTACCGGGATTGCAACAACACAAAACCCGGTAAGCTTATGAAAGCTTGTATGAGTAAAAGAATGAACTGTTGCTTAATTTAATCTCATTTATTTCCACACACAGCAACACTCAATTATTTCCACATATGCAAATAATAACAATCTCAATCCAACACCAATTCAATATATCAAGACAACCCAACTCACAACTTTCCCCACAACTCTCATCATCGTATTTATAAAAATACGGTATTTGACAGACTAGAGCTCTAACTGAATCGTAGCCCGTCACCTGGCCTAGGTTATGGCATCCGACATATTTATCAATTATTCTATTTCATCAATATGTATACCTATATACATATTTAGAACGTCCAATAATTCCACATACTCAACCAATCGTATCCCATCATCCACACTAGGATTAGAGCGTCTGATTACCCACACCAGTCATTACATCGACCCTAAACCCATAAATGAACACAACATATAATTTCACATACTGAAATCAACCCAACCATGATACATCATATTATTATGGAATTACACAATCGTAATAAAATCAACTCATCAATTCCACTCAATCATATCATCGATCAAATAATCCACTCATCAATATATATTTTCCACGTAAATATATATATACGTAATCATCCACTCAGGAATGACCACTAATACCATCTATAGTTCACACAAGAAAATTATGAAATTCATTTGTATAGTTAAAATTCATTTTACTTACCTATGGACCGTGGTGATTCAAGTCCATGAAATTTTAAACAAATATTTAATCCGCAAATATTTTTCACACAATTACCAAAAATAAATTAATTAAAATGCTCGGTTCGTAATATGAACCACGTGAGTTTACTCACCTCGAAACTCCCGCTGCGTCTTCAATATAATTATAAATTATAATTTATAATTAACGCCGAATAGCTCACGCAATTAAAATCCGTCAATCACCTAATCAAATGTGATTCGAATTTTACCCAACAATTTCAACTCATAATTTAACCACTAATTAACGGTCAGATTCTAATTTACATTAAAATCCGACGAGCGGTTTCTCACGAATCGCTCCCCTAATTACCGTTTTTCACATATACGAAGATCCAACGGTCGGATCTTCGCCCATGACCACACAAAGCCTCTGGGACAGTCATATGATCATCATAACAAATTTACAAGTTCATCCAACGGTCATAATTTCACAGATCAAAAATCTAACGACCGAAATCGATCAAAATCACAAAATTCATAACTAATTCATACGATATCCGAAAAATGCGTATAATACGCCGAAATGATCGTATCGAAACATAGAATCATAAAACGGACAGAAACCAATTTTTAGACCTCCGGAGGTGGCCGGAAATGGCCGCCGGAGTTAGGGACAGAGCCGCCACCGACCACCACCAATGGTGTCGGGGCCGAGCTTGTCCCCTTCGTTTCATCATTCTGAGCAACTTTCATAACTAGCACAAGACCTAAAAATGACCGGAAGGCATCGAAATTACCGATTTACAGTCGGCGGCCGGAAAAATGCAGAAACCGGTGAGCTTGAAAACCGACGTGAAAACTGCAACCTCAGGCCCCGATCCCTTCTGGAAACTTGTTCAGAACTTCCTTGCGAACTCAACAAGCTTGGAATCACAAGAAACGATCGTGTATAGCTCGAGATATCTTGATCGAAAGTTTCGGTATTTCGATCCGTTCGGGTCGAGCTCCGACGAACGTGAAAACGTTCGACCCAGTTCCGGTCCTTCTTGGTGCTTGTAGAGGAAGTTGAAGCGAGCTCAATGAGACAAGAATCAAGTGAAATGATGGAGTGTAGCTCGAGATATCGAGATCGAACCGAAAATGGACGTTTTCGGTTCGGGCTTCGCCGCCGCCGCCACAGGCTGCGCCGCCGTGTGAGACTGCCTCCGGGAGCTAGAGCAGCTCGAGATGAACGCCTGGGACTTGGTTTGAGGTCGAGAGGTGGTCTGTGGAGGGAGAACAATTAAGGAGAAGTTTTCCTCCTCTTTCGGCCGGTTGCGTCTGGAAGAGAGAGTGAGAGAACCAGTTTTTTTCAGAAACGGAAGAAGAAGAAGAAGAAGGAAGAAAAGGGAAAAAAAGAAACCGGTAGGGAAAAAAAATTAGGGTTTCTAAAATTTTTCTATATATACAAGTTTCGGAAAACTTCGAAATTCGATAACTAATTCAGAAAAAATCCGATCTTCGTGTTCCGCACGTGCACGGACTCGTATCGACGAGCTCTACAACTTTCATGAAGGAAGTTTCTCCAAATTTCGTACGTAGAAAAAGTCGATTTCTCAACCCGAGTATTTCGAGCTTTTCGTTAAAATAAACGTTTCGAAACTTCGATAATTGTAAAAATGAATGATTATCGAACATAAATCGTGAAATCGCATAATAATCATTCGATACAATCACTCGAATTTAAAATGGAAATTGCGGGTATTACACCAGCCAACAGATCAGCCACCTCGGCCCCGCCCAAAAACATGGGCAATGTCAGCACATATACGGAGAAACAGACGCGCCAAGCAACGAAACTGAAGGCCACTAGTGTGACGCGTGGCGCCGCAACACTCCCAGGCGTGGCTTCACTCATTTGTCACGTAGCGACATGGGGAATGGCCCAGCACGCTACACGTGGAAGAGAGCCGTTGGAGGCTTTGAAATCTGATCCCCATTCAACGGTCATTAAATCTCAGCCCTTGGTTTCAATTAATTTCCGGATCCAACGGTCATTACATCAAATACATTTTAATTTCACAAGGGAAAAAAATAAACAGTAAAAACTGAACAGTAAACTCTCAATGAACAATAAAAAATTGAACAGTAAAAACACTCAATGACTGGTCAAGAAACAGAACGGGTGGAAACTCATGTCCAGTGGTAATGAACAATAACTTACCTAGTCGATTCCTTGACTTTTCGACCTTGACATTTCTTGACTACGGGTGGAGTTGCTCTAAGCAACCCCAAACGCATCTTCAACCTCTCGCTCTGTCCGAGTCAAAAATTTGTCAATAAGTTTAGTAGATGAGCACTTAATAGTTCTCTCAGCTTCAGTCATTTCATGCCATGATAGTCTGTCTAATGACAAGATCGGTGTATCCAACCTTGGAGACTTGGCGTGGTGTCAACAATTATAGGAGAATAAAAATGTACTTGCATGCTCCTTACCTAAAGTATTGTTCGTATGCTCATCCAGAGGAGCAACATAGTCATCACCCTGCACTTAATTTTCTTCATTGCTAGCACATTGTTCAACCACAATGCTTGCTCTAACATTAGCTATCACCGCGATAGGCATGAGAGGTGTGTCTCCATTAGCTACAATATCATTTCACTAGCCACCACTTTATTTATTCGTGCTGCAATGATTGCAACCTCCATGGCATTATTTGCTAGAAGATAAAATTTGTTTCTCAAAACAACATTTGTAGTTGAGTAGATTTATCAGGAAATCAGGAATGTTCGCAATTCGCAACCATATCACTCTTTCGTATGATACTAAATCTTTTGCAACAAGTTTTCCTTTGATGGCTCCCACTAGCCTTACGACTAGGTGAGCGAGCTCTAGGTTTCTTCAGCCTATTAAGCGCCTTACAATAATTTACTGCATGCCTAATTAGACCATAAGAAGTGCAAAACTTTTCTTAGATAACATTAGCATTTCTCCACACATGCTCTGCATGTGTAAGTTTTTTTTTTTTTTTTCCAGATTATAGAAAGGAGAACAGTTATTGTGGAGAAAAAATAGTGGGAGAAAAAAGTGGGTTGTGGATTTTTTTATTTTATTTTTTATTAAAAATATTTTAAATTTCATAACTGTCCTTGTGATTTAATTAATTCTTAATTTTTTTTTATTTTCTAAGGTCATTGCTGTCAAAATATTTAATTTTGACTATAACAAACCTTTTTCTCTTAATAATAGTATAGATTAAAAAGAAATCCATACATCTCATATTGTATCATCATTGATGAAGGCAGATCACTGGTAAGGTCAACATCAACTAGAAAATAAGCATAATATGCAAATTGACGTTCCTTTATCAATTAATCTAGATGTATGGCAGGCACGGACAGAGAGGGGGGCTGCTGCACCCCTCAACATTTTGGAGAGAAAAAAATGATTATATATACACTAGTTATAGCACTTAAAAAAAAACATATATAATATGTGTATATATATATATAGCAAACTGCAACAAATCTCTCGTTTTCTCCCATTTTCTCTTCTTTTATGTCTTTTTTTCCTTCTTTTATGTTGTCCCCCTGACTCCCCTCCTCACATTTTCTCCTCTTTTCTGTCTTTTCTGCCCTTTTCTCCTCTTCTCTGTCGTCCCCTCCTCACCTCTCACCTCTCACCTCTCTCTACAAGTCACTCTCTCTTCTCCTCAGCACTCTATGTCTCTGCTCTCATTCTCTTAACTTTATTGAGGTATGAATTTTTTTTGATGAAATTAGAATGTAATTTAGGTTAGAATTTGAGTATTTTTAGATTTCTTGATGTAATTAATTAAATCTACTGAATCCTAAAAAAGATATTGAATTTGTATTATTAATTTTGGTTTGGTTAAGTTTGATTAAGTTTGACTCTTACATGGTACAAAGTGATTAAGTTTGTCTAGTGATGATTCTTCTTGTTCTCTCTAGTTGAATTTGTATCGACATTGAATATTTAACTTTGAATTGCTTTAATTTTCTATTGTTAGATTTGGGTAACAAAATACATTTTGTGAATGATATTCTGACAAGAGTTATGCAATTGAGATATTTTATCAAAACGAAGTAGACTTTACCAAATTCTTAAGAATAATTTTCCCTCCTAGCATAAGGTAAATATAGCCCACCTCAAATTTAATTCTTGGTTCCGTGCCTGATATATGGACATATGTACCAACAGCATGAGTAGTCTCCGATAAATGTCTTGTGTACCAATAGTCCTACTAAACCTAAACGCATGAGTCTGAGCAAGGGCGTCACTCTTTAGAAATGTTCTATATTCAAGGTAGGTGATATACTCTCTTCAAACGTGACCCTCTAAGCATATCAAAACAACCACCACTTTAGAACTAGAACCTCTAGTTTTGAGAATAAGGAGTCTGAGAATAAAGTCAGATCATTACTCGATAAAACAAGCATTCAAGAAAGGGAGGAAAACAGACCTTCAATTGTAATAGATTTGGGATCACCAATGGACTGGTGAGAAACTTAGACTTGATTCCCTCGACCGAAACTAATTTTTCTACCCAGTGGTCTTGCTCGCAGAATGTCGAACCATATCGAGCAGTAACACCAAAATGGCATATCATCTTTTTTCTGCAAAACCCACCATCCACTAAAACACCAACACCACTAGAAATGCAAAACCCGAAGCCAAGATGCCTCCTCAAAACAATTACTTCCGCCAAAGGCAAGGTGCAGAAAGGAAAGAGTCCAGTGACATACATCACTAACAATTTAGAAGCTCTCCCTATAATCTAGTGTTTGGTAGAGAGGAAAAATCTTTTTTAATTAAGAAGCGTTGAAGGTAGGGAAAATCAATCTTGTTGTTTCTTCCTTTCCGTGCCCACGTGACATCGATTAAATTTATATCCGGGATAAAATCGTATACTCCTACTAAGGGTAACTCCAACAATAGGTTCTATTTGGGGGTGCTATTCTCATTTTAATACCTTCTTATTACACTATTCATATATGACTTAATTCTCATCTCCAACAATGAGGCGTTATATGAGAGTGCTATTTCATTATTCTTGATTATAATATAAGTATAATGTTGATGAATATTATATTAAAAGTATGTTAATATAGTTAAATAAGGTGAGAAATTTAATTTTAATTTTATCATAATATTTAAAATTGTTCTTTTCATTTTTTTTATTAAAGGAATGGAGGATATTTGGTGTGAAGGAGATGAGTGAATGAATGAAAAATTGTGAAGGAGATGGAGGATATTTGGTGTGAGGAAATACAAAAAAATGGGTTAGTATTTATGGAATTTTCAATTTATTGTTCCAACAAGTATATTTTTTCCTCTCAATTTTCTAGTAATTTTTTAATTTTTTTTGGAACAAAATAGAAATAATAACCCTTGATTTAATAAGAGCCATTGATCACATTTTTTTTCCTCAAATCTGAGCCGTAAGATTAAATAGGACCAATTTGAGTAAAAGCAAATAATAACCCATTTGCTGGGCGTCATGAACAGTATCTGAGTCTTGGTCTTGGAAAAGTCTCAAATATAAGACTTGGGATGAACCCAAGTCCTATAATTTTAGGACCAACTCCCCTTAAAAAACATTGTTAGAGATGAAAAGTCCTATAATTCAACAAAACCTGGTTTTGAACCCTATGGTTGGAGTTGCTCTAACCCAATTAACGTGAGGAGTGGGCAAATTACTGAAATATCTGCACAAAACGACGAAATTATAATTAAAGGATTCCTTCTCTGTCCTCATTCGGAATATTCACGTTTTTCTTCCTTTATAAGCTAACCCATTATTGATGTCTGCAAAAAAATTTTAAAATTAGAGATTGTCTATCTCCTTTTATTCATGAACAAGCGTCAAAGAGGATATTTCTCTACGTAGTTAGCCTCCTCTCTTTTTTTTTTCAAATATTTAAATTCATTGTAAACTTCATCATATAAGATATAGAGATATTGATCATTTACACAATTTGAGCCTAAAAATTACCCACTTATTCCACTAAGAGTTTTTCTCCCATTTACCCAATTTAACATCTATTGCCAGTTTTGCCCTCATTTTAATTAACAAACTACTCCCTTCAGACTCCTCTCTCTCTCCCCCCCTCCCCTCTTCGATCTCTTCTCTCTCTCTCTCCTCCTCCCCTTTCTCATTTCTTAATCAAAACACCCAAATCTAAAAACCCAATTGCATTCCCTCTCTCTCTCTCTCTCTCTTCCTCCCCTCCCCGATTTCTTAATCAAAACACCCAAATCTGAAAAACCTAATTTCTTAATCAAAACCCAATTGCAGTCATTTTCCGTTAGACTCGGTCGGCAAGAGCTCCGATCAAGAAGCAAGAAAACTCCAGAAACTTCGAGAATCTGAACCCCAATGTCTCTCCCAGCCTGAAATCGGCGAAGTCCCAGAAATCAGGTTCTAAGAATCTGAACAACATGAACCTGGTTTTCCAGTTGCCCAGGAAGAAGATATGGGAGAGGAAATTTGTGGTGGCAAAGAAGAGAGGGGAGAAGGAGGACAATCTTGAAGGAATGGATGGATTTCAAAACTTTTTAATTAGTGCGGAATTAGTTTAACAATTAAACTACTAACTAAACATAAAATTCATTCTTTTAACCCATGATCTTGGCTTATTGTGATATGTATATAAACATAGCATGCATAATAATGAATAACAAAGAGGTAGTTTATGTTTTACTCACCCTTGGAGCGTGATTTTAATCCGATCCAAGTAAACCACCAAAATTCCTCTCCTTAATCTCTTCTTGTGTTTGTTTCCTCCACCTTGAAGCACCTTGAATTAAGAACTCCTTCTTGTGCTTGTGATCTTCTCCTTGATGTAACAAGTAAAGCCACAAAAGTATATGGCCTCTAAGAATCTTCACCAAGTGAATCAAGAGATGAAGAAAGATGAAAGAAAAGAAGAAATTATGCAAGTGTTCTTCTTTCCTTTTAATTTGTAATGGACCAAGGGAGAACTCTCTCTCTCTCTCTCTCTCTCTCTCTCTCTCTCTCTCTCAAATCTGAAAATAATAGTGTGGAGATATACTTATCATTTTTTTCCATGCTTTCACTTTATATAATAGGAAATCAATCCAATTACTAAAAGACAAATATTGACTTTCATAAAGCCAATATATTGGCTGGTCCATACATTCTATTGGCTACTAAAAATGTGTCTTGGGCTTTCATTTAAATCTCATTTAGTGAAGCCCAATTCCACATCAAAAAACCCGACAATCGTTTAGGCCCAATAGATTCGGTTTTACCCGAAACTCCTAATTATGTTCAAATAATAAATCTAATTAATTATTTGGTCATAACTAACTCTTGTTTAATCTTCTTCATATACAATCTCAAGGATCCACTTATATGTGTGCGATCTTTTAGGTTCTAATTAACAAGACAATGAAGTTTATAGAAACCATTCTATTTTGTTTACGAATCAAAAACTCCATTTTTGATTCTCCCTTGTTATTAGGATTATAAATATTTATTAATTCTCGGGGATTTCACAAGTCATGAGTGACGTCTTGCAATATATCATGGCTATCCTAGTTAATATAGAATGATAAAGAACCTATTCAATTGCAATTACAATACAATACGGTCCTTCTCTAACACTATGTTCTAAATCACATTATCGGGGTATGGAATTAATATGTCAATCCCCTAATGTGATTTTCATTCTTATGTGATTCTTAGCATATGAATAAAAACTCATTTTTAATCTCATTCAATGCTTTGGCCAAAGACTCATTGAATCACATCTTTGAACGTACACCTTATTTACTTAAGGATAGAGATTCCTTATTGTACACTCAGATGTGTCCATGACCGAATTGATTATACCAATGAATGTATCTATTATATCCATCAAGAGACACAATATTATTGCATCATCAAGAGATAATTCAGTCACTCATAAGACAATTATGGTGTCTCAGATCAAATGACTAATTTGTATTATTGCAATTTAGAGTTCAAGTTTGACATTTAAGTAAGACTCCATACAAGAACTCTAATGATCGCGTTCAGTGTACTCTTTAAATTAAGAGCACTCACATACTTGTATTATTGTCTCTACACAAATGACAAGAGACATATCATCCTCCATATTGAGCATACATAGTATGTGCTAGTCTTTCCGGATTATCAATGTCCAAGTGATAATCCTATGACTGAGAATCTTTTAGGATAAGAGTGTGAAAGAGTAAAGGTCTCACACATCTAACATTTTAGATTACTTTTTCTTTAACTCATATTCCTTGGACCTTGTTCAATCAAATATTAAATATAAGCAATGAACAATAAACTTGCCATTTTGATTAATAATAATTACAATAATAATTTCATCAAAATGATTGTTTTATGACACAATTCCTTCAAATCTGTATCTGAATCCGAACTCGAACGCCGAGTGCACGTGAACCCTAAAGTACCTAAAGTAGATCCTGGTGTTCTTAGGCGGCGGGATGGGCAAAAAAAAAAAGATTATTAGAGGGTAATAATATGATTATTGGGTATTATTATAATTGTGGGGCAATAATAAAGTTATTTATTTGGATAAACCTCCTAAAACTTTCAAAATTAAAAACATCTTCATTTTTCACTAATTATTGATCCCTAATAAACTTGTTATTTGGGAGCAATAACTTTTTTATTTGGGGGGCAATAATATCCTCTGGTGATCTATAAGATCTCGAGCGAATGATGAACGGAATCCAGCGACCCGTGAAGGGACTCCGGCGACCATTGATCGGAATCAGATGACTGGTGACCGGAGTCCCGCGTCCGTTGACCGGAGTCCGATGAAGTCCCCGTTGACTTAGAGAGTAACAAATAGAGAGAGGGAAAAATTGTCTCAAAAATATACAAAAAACAAAAAAAAAATTAATTGCGTATTATGATAAAAAATATGTAATTTGTTGGGTAAGTGGGAAATCTTATAAGATGCTTGGGTAAATGGGGTTAATGTAGCTCAAAATTGGGTAAATGATCGTTTCCCCTTTTTTTTTTTGATAAGTGGGGTTAATGTAGCCCAATGTTGTTAGAATTACTTAGGCCAAAAAAAAAATGTTCTTAGAATTAGTCTTTGAAAGAAAAGAAAAACAAATGAAAACTCTCTCATGCACTAACATATGGTATTACGGAAACTTTAGTCGTAAAATTTTCTAAAATATATATATATATATATTAAATAGCAATTCATTTCATTAGTAATGAGAACTTGTCAGTGTCTAACAGAACTTATATAAGAAAATCTGGAAGAAAACCAAATAATTTATCTAAGCCAAACTAAACTCATTAAAGTCTAAAAGGACACTCGCATGACGCAAGCCTAACTAAGCAACAACAACCTCGCTTCTTATGAAAAAATCATTCATTTAGTCTAATTTGTCAGCACTCAACTGTGGTACAAATGTCAATTAGAAACATCTTATAAATACTTATAGAGATTACCCATGCCTAAACAAGACTTGCATCAAATTGTCTAATAACAGGAATTAAAATATAGCAGCTAATAACCTCGGCAACAGGTTGGTCTTCTTGTTGTTCTTGATAATCTGCATACTCGAATGGAGCCCAGGCTTAAATCCGAGTTACTTAAACAGAAGCCCAAACACATTGCCAGGCCGTCGCCGGCATCAGATTTTCCACTGGTCGACCTTTCCACCACACTATCTCTCTTCAATCAGCAAAGTACCGGAACCAGTCCGTCAAAATCAGACAAAAAACCAAACCGAATCTGCACCAGCGATCAAAACACCACCAGCGAAAAAACAACCCTCACCCACTGTCGATTTGTATTCAGCACCGATCTAGTATGCCTCAACCTCAATAAGTTATTCCTCAACCTCGATCTACAACGCCGCCGACCTACCCCGATCGATAGTCGCTGCCGTTATGCAGATCAGATCTCAGCTTCAAATTGCTGTAATTAATCAACCAATCACAATCTCCTCCACCCTATTCCTCCTTGCAGAACACCAGACCAAAGTCATCCTCACAAGGCTAAATTCGTTGATCTCGAGCGCTGACACTGAGCACAGCGTGGGTTTTGAAATGAAAAAAAAAAAAAATCACAAATTCAACAAGGGCCTTTATTTAGAAAATACGACGTGTCTCTTGTTGGGAGGAAATAACATAACAAACTCACTTGTTTGTCCAAAAGATGAAGTATTGGAGGCCAAAATACCCGTTCAAATTAATATGCTGGCTATTTGTTCCATCCTTACCTCCAACAGAACAACAAATGAATGTAGTACGGCCTTATCGTTCAAATTAGAGTGAAGATAGCTAACTAGATATTTGCAGTACAATTCAAATTCAAAATCATCAGTCGCAGCAAAACAAGTGGATGATTGTTGGAAAAGGAGCGCATGCAGATCAACGTCCAAGATGTTTAGTTGGACTTTTCAATCATGATAAGATCAATAGCCAAGCTAGCTATCATCAATTCAAATCCCATCAGCTTTGTGGGAATGCGCCGAACACCCACAAACTTGGTCAAAATGATTTTGAATATCAAATCATTTCAAATTCAAACTGGAGTCATCCTCAAATCTACCTCATCCATTACTGTCCTATAAAAGGAGCTACCATACCGATGGAAGCAAAAAGAGAGAGAGAGAGGAAGAAGGCACTGAAAGGCTAAAAATAGAGAGTGAAGAGGAGAAAAGAAGAAGAAGAAGGGAGGCGAAAGAAACAGAGCAATCCAACCGAAGCCGAAGCGCTGCACTCCTTCCTTACAAGCTTTCTAAGAAAAGCTGTTCACGGAAAATCAACACTGCAGGAACAAAAGCTTCCAACAAATCACAAGTATATGATCTTGGCTATCACCTGAAATTACTAAACTTTTCCTTTCATGGTGCAGACATTGTCAAGTGTTAAGATCCATGAAGCATGGCCAAAAATCTCTCTAGACTGTTTGTTGCTTCCATTCTCATAATCTCCTGCTGGTGTCCAAGGTGATTACCACATCAGCAATCACGGAGAAGTCGAGCTGCTACCCACAATAGTCTCTCTGGCACAAATCAAAATCACAACGCCATTCTTGCCTCACTTTTCTTCTCGATGCCTATATGGCGGTGTGTCCTGCGTATGGGTGGCGAAAGCAAAGTGACCATGATGGTACTCTCCTCCTGGTGAAGGACTGCTACATCAACAAATGGTGGTGCTCTCCTGGCAAATAAATGCAGTGTCTCTTATACCTGTGTCACCATGGAGCTATGGAGGTCCCCGGAGCGGTCGCAATCTCGTTTACGATACATGTGTATCAACAGGTGCATGACCAATCCGGTGGAATTTTTTAAAATCCTTGTTGAGTACCAACAAGTGCTTTGCAGCAGCAAACATAGTGTCAACATACAAGGCTCCAATGCCCATTTGCTTCCAAACAACTGTTTTGCAGACCAACAACGATCACCACCAAAAGTCTTCTACCTCCTGCCTTCCTTTCCACTGCAACACAACAAATGGCCTTGCACCACTTGCAAACAAGCCACATAAGGAATTGACCAAGCGGGGCAAACCACAAATCATCAAAATTGATGTCTGGAGAGGAAAACTCACCCTTGATGTTCTCTTGGAGTATTTCCAACAACCTGCAAGCAAGGAGGAAAGAAATCAGAAACCTGAGACCAAGTTGTGAAGCAGAAGCCTTTCACTTCTATGTGAGAAATCTGGACTCACTTTTTCCATCAAATCCCAGCGGTGAAATCACGCTTTCGAAGTTCCTGCCTTCACCTGCACCTGCAGTACATACAGAGACTCTGCCAAAATGAGTACAAGTCGAAGCCAATTGAGTACTCAATTCATGTTCGCAAGCTCTACTACGTTCCAGAAAATAAGAACAATTAATCATTGTAATGCTGAATGAACTCAATTGATTATTGTTCTTAGATTAAAAGAGGAGAAGACGTTCAAGGCACATAAAGAGACGGACAGCTGCTTTGAAATTGTATGTGATTGAAGCATAATTGTCAAAGTGGACAAGAGGATGCATGCAGCTTGTCATCAAAGCTCCCGGAAGGAATACAAGTCAAAGAAACCTGATGAGGAGAAATCTTCTCCAAGATGATTCAAGAGAGGAGAAATCTCCTCGAAATAAATCCGAGTAAGGGGAAAGAAATCTCCTCGAGCTTGATGTAAGTAAGGAGAAAGCTCTTCGAGAAAGATTCGAGTAAGAGGAAACCTCCTCAAGAAAAATCCTGGTGAGGTGCAATCCCTTCCGGGTTGATCCGGGTAGAAAGGAAAAGTCTATTCAAAAGCACGTGGTTCAATACCCGCAAATAGCATGAAAGCTACGAAAGCGTCCAAATCAACTCTACACCTGCTTCAAAGTTCCGGGCTTAGTCAAATTACCCTAAGTGTATGCAAGGCTTACTTCAAGTCTCAGTGGGAGTTGCAAAGCTCAGTACGACAGGTGCCTAAGTCAAATCAGTGGACACTCTACTAAAATCAGGTGTTCACCAAAAAAATTTCTTTCGACGGGTACAAAACCGAAAACCCCAAGCAATGAACTACAGTGGTTTGATCCCTTTATAGGGTATGTAGATAGTCTAGCGACCCACTAGATGCAACCGCAACTCCAAACAGAATCCCTGACTCCACCAGTCAAATTCATCCAAACCGAATTCCTGACTCCATTAATCAAATTCATCCAATCCAAATCCCTGACTTCACCAGTCAAATTCATCCAAACACCAGAAAAGTCAAATCATTCCCATGATGACGTCAGAAACAAATCGAATCCCTGGTTCACTCACACCAAATTCGTCCAAACACTATTCTCATTCCAAAAAGCAATACCCTTCAATGGGTCATTCACTCATTGGAATTCTTGAAATACGAGTGGCTTGATCCCTCTCCAAGGGTACGTAGGCAACCCATTCAAATATCGAGGTGCAGCCGCAAAAACAAATAAACAAACACACATCCCTACAATTGGTTTCTTCATAAATGGAATCAAAGAGTGTTTCCCTATAACAAGGGACTTTAATTAAGGGGCACATTCTGTCTTGAATGGGTCGAACCCAAAATAATAAAAACTCTATTCACTAAATTAATACGAGTGAAATTATGTTAGGTGACATTTTCGCTCACTGTGTGCAATTTTCTCTCAACAGTGGGAAACCAACGTTGAACTAGGGTTTGCTCTCGCTCTCCCTCTTGATCTCTTTCGCTTTATATGTTACATATATAGTGATTAGAAAAATTAAAATATTACACCACCAAATTACAACAAAAAATTTAGATAAAAAAATATAACATAAACACAAGGCATCAAAATTTCTATCACTATGTATCACCGTGGTACCACCACATCTTCTTATCTGCCTATTGATGGCAGCGGAATGATATGTAATGACCATTCTAGTTTGAGATCAATATATTAGCTATGCCTTCATTAAAAAAAAAAAACCACCTAGTTAGTTAATTTTGTATATAATTCAGGTTGATGTTCGGGTTATGCAGGAGAAACTAGTCCAATGTTTGGCTGGGAGTTCTGACATTTACTTTGGGAGAAAAATTCAGCTATCGTCCTCAGACTATTATGCCAAGGCCAATTTGATACTCAACTCTAAAAAGTATTAATGTGATACCCAAAGACCTAAATTGGTATCAACGTGATACTTCCGTCCAAAATTTCTGATGGCGCCGTCTGTTTGCTAACGTGACAAGCACGTGGGTCCTAAAAAAAAGTGAAAGGACCAATTTACCCTTTTTTGTTTTTGAGAAAAATTCATCTATCATCCTCAAACTATTTTACCAAGGCCAATTTGATACCCAAACTCTCAAAAGTATTAATGTGATACTCAAAGACTTAAATTGGTATCAACGTGATACTTTCGTCCAAAATTTCTGACAGCGCCGTCTGTTTGCTGACGTGGCAAGCACGTGGGTCCAAAAAAAAAAGTGAAATGACCAATTTATCATTTTTTTCCTTTTCCTTTCATTTATTTTTCTTCCTTCTTTTTCTTCTTCTTCTTCTTCTTCTTCTTCTTAGGGTTTCGCGGCGCCAAGCAGCTTGGGGCTGAAGCTCCCAATCGAACCCGATACCAGTCGAAGAACCTGCTAGTGCTGAGATGATCAACAACCCGTTGGAGTAAATTGGGGCCTCCGGGTTGTTGAGTGAGACGAGGCGTTTAGCCTGAAAGTACAGTGAGAGAGTGGCTATCGAGGAGGAGTACGTACGCGTACGGTCTCCAAAGGGAAGGCGGTCCAATTTTAGGGATGCCATTTTAGCTATTTTCTTCTTCTTCTCTCTCTCTCTCTCATCTCCTTCTCCTCCGCCCAAACCATCACTTACGTTGCCGAGATCCTCTCCAATTCCTACTACAAATCCATCTCCTTCACACTTTTGTGGATTAACCACCTCCTACCATCACTTTCCCTATCCATCACTCAAGTCCCTCCCGTTCACCTCCAAGATCTCTACCATGCTCGACGAGTTGTTGAGCGAGACGAGGCGTTCAACCGGAAGGTACCGTGAGAGAGTGGTCGTCAAGGCGGAGTACGTACGCGTACAGTCTCTGAAGGGAAGGCGGTCCAGTTCTAGGGATGCCATTTTAGCTATTCTTCTTCTTCTCTCTCTCTCTTCCTCTCTCTCTCCCCTCTACTTCTCCTTGGCCCAAACCATCACTAGCGCTGCCGAGATCCTCTCCAATTCCTGCTACAAATCCATCTCCTTTGCACTCATGTGGATTAGCCACCTCCTCCCATCGCTTTCCCTATCCGATCACTCAAGTCCCTTCCGTTCGGCGCCAAGATAACTACCATGTTTGACGACCACTCTCTCATAGTACCTACCGGCTAAACGCCTCGTCTTGCATAACAACTCAGCGACCCCAATTTACACCGACGGGTCGTTGATCATCTCAACACCAGTTGGTTCTTCGACCGGTATCGGGTTCGATTGGGAGCTTCAGCTCCAAGCTGCTTGGCGCCGCGAAACCCTAAGAAGAATAAGAAGAAGAAAAAGAAATGAAAAGAAAAGGAAAAAAAATGAATTAATAAAAAGAAAGGGTAAATTGGTCATTCACTTTTTTTTTTTTGGACCCACGTGCTTGTCACGTCAATAAACAGATGGCACCGTTAGAAATTTTGGACGGAAGTATTACGTTGATACCAATTTAGGTCTTTGGATATCACATTGATACTTTTGAGAGTTCAGGTATCAAATTGGCCTTGGCAAAATAGTTTGGGGACGGTAGATGAATTTTTCTCAAAAAGAAAAAAGGGTAAATTGGTCATTTCACTTTTTTTTGGACCCACGTGCTTGCCACGTCAGCAAACAGATGGCGCAGTCAGAAATTTTGGACGGAAGTATCACGTTGATACCAATTTAAGTCTTTGGGTTTCACATTGATACTTTTGATAGTTTGGATTTTAAATTGGCCTTAGCACAATAGTCTAGGGTAGCTGAATTTTTCTCTTACTTTGGGAATGTTTCTTGAAATGGAAAGCATAGTTATAGTAACAACCCCGCCCCCCCAAAAAAAAAAAAAAAAACAAAATTGTTACTAGTCTTCTTTTGAATCGAACTTGTTCATTCGAATTCTGATTTTTGTGTTCTTCATTTCCATATATTCGATTTAACACACTATACAACTTTCATGAAGAAAGTTTTCTCAAAAACTAAATTGAAGAAAAATGTCATTTTAAAGCTCCCTATATACTTTAAAGGGCTAAATACTGGTTACTATCCTGTGATTTAGGTCCAAAATCGATTTAGTCTCTGGACTTCTAATTTCATCAAGAATGTCCTTGCACTTTCAATTTTCATCTAATAGATCTAATCTCTTAATCTTCCGTTAATTTATTCATCTAACTTATTGACGTGGCCCATATATGACCTATGTTTGATGATGTGGTGTTGAGGTGACATGCATAGTCAATTTAGAAGTGGGTCCCACTATTAGAAATTTATGAAATAAAAAGTTTTTCAACAAATAATCCAACTATAACTTGAACCCACAATAGAACATTAACGAATTGGACCTATTAGATCAAAATTGAAAGTTCAGGGGTGTTTTTGATGAAATTAGAAGTTCAGGGACTAAATTGATTTTGGACCTAAACCACAGGGTAGTAAACAATATTTAGCCCTACTTTAAATGAAAGTAAAAAGTGAATTTTTTTGTCGTTAAAATTAATTGGTACGAGGAATAACATATCAAGTCTTGATCGATGGTCGAAAGTAGGAAGAGGTTCCGTATGTAACCGATGATGGAAGAAGTCTTAACTTCTCCTCAATTAGACTGAGTTGCAAGAGGTCTTCAGTTTCAAGTTTTTTAGTTCTATTTGGAGTTTCTTGGTTTGCTTTGTTCTGGGCTTAATCCCAAAAGGTGTACTAGAAGTATGTTTTGTAGTGTGTGGGTGATGTCTTTTTCTAACAATCCTTTAAGGCATGTAATTATTGTACTGCTTGTTGAATTACACCATGCCTTATTGTACTGCTTGTTGAATTACACTACAAGATGTCCTTTTTTTTTTCCTTTTTTTTTTTTGGAATAAAAGATGACATTTCCACTAAAAGAAAACAATAATGAAGAGAAATCATTAGTAGCTCATTTATCAGAATGGAAAGTAAAACAAATGACAAAAAAATTTCTAGATATTTTTTTTTTTGGCTAGGGGTAGTTCTAGTTGGACCTTCAAATTTGCTATTTGGACCTCCCATACTTAGTATACCTCTAATTTACTTTTTAGAATACTTGAAAATCTAAGTAAATCTCCTCATTTTTACCAAAACACCTTTGAACATGAGGTACAACAATCTGACTCTACTTTTTATCTCTATCTTCAACCATAAGAAGAAGAATGAATTAAAATCACATGATATTGCTCTCTTATGAGTAGGTCTCTCCTCCACCATAATTATGCAAAGGTTCTCGATCTTGATATGTTGTTGGAATTCTTTAGAATTTGCTAAAAGAAGGATTTCAAGGGTTTTGGGTTAGAATGTCACGTCCCTGATTTTTAACACAATTAAAAATCGATATACAATCTCATAATTATACATGTGTGATCGTTCAGCCATCAATACCAAATACCTGGAAAACTTTTCTCTTTACACAACATACATATTGATGCCCTGAACCCACTATGTCAATATTGACCCACCCACAGAGTCATATATTACATAAGCTTACGAATTAAATTGTCAACAACAAAATAAAACGTAAATTCTCCTCAGAGCTTATTACAACGGAAGTCCAAATAACGGTAAAGTCACAAAATTGGCTTCCTATCGTTAAGATGCAAGTACGCTACCCCAGCTTCAGCCACGATTATCCTAACCTGCAGGATTCCCCTACACAGTTGTATAGTGCACCGGGTTGTCACACAACAAACCTGGTAAACTTGTGAAAGCTCGTATGAGTAACTCAAAAACAATCAACATCACTCACACCAGAAATAAGGAAAACAACTCACATTTTGATTCCTTAAAACACGAAATAAAAGAAAGCAACTTACACCTTGGTTTCTTTTAAAACGTTATAGAGAAAGCAACTCACACTTGATATCTAACAATCGTACCATAGAAAGCAACTCACACTTGATTTCTATCAAATCGTTAATAAGGAAAACAACTTGCACCTTGTCCCCTTAGAAACTATTAATAAGGAAAGCAACTCACACATTGTTCCCTAAAAACACGTAATCTTATGAGTTAGAAATAACCTTTCCCGTTACCCCATGAATCACAAATATGGCAGACAGACTAGAACTCTAACTAAATTCGTAACCACTCGTCCTGTTAAAGACGTGATTACCTGATATTCTGCCCAAGGTCATAGACCTTCATTCCTTGAACTTCTCAGTCCATGGAATAAAACATTAAAAAAAAGTCGCACAGGACTCAAAATGTTACACAAATCTCAACGCTTTTCAAAACAATCGAAATTAATATTTCCACAATCATTGTTTTCCGAAAAGCCATAACACAAACAATAAAAAGCATCAACTCATGCATATTATTTTCATCAATAAACCAAAATCCATCAAAACATATATATTTCACGTAAATATATATATATATACACACACACACACGTAATCATCTGCTCAGGAATGCTTACTAATACCAACTATAGTTCACAATCGAAAACTCATATACTAATACCAACACGTAATCATCTGCTCCAAACTACTTTCACAATCGATATGTCCAAACCACAAGTCGATCGGACGCTTGAATCCTCACGGATCTAATAAATAGACCGGTATGAAACCGTAAAAATCATAACAAATCCATACGAACTCCAAAAATTGTGTATTAGATATCGAAACACTCGTATCGATGAGTAGAAGATATATAATACCAGAAACAGTCCTTTACATGGCCGGCAAGCCGCCAGAATGCTGCCACAGGCGGTGGTGCACCGCCACCGGCCAAAACTCAATATTTTACAAAACTCCCAACATCAAAGTTGTTCATTTCTGCATGCTTATCAATTTTCATAACTAGCACGAAATCAAAATCGAAGCATAAAAGGGTTGCAAACTGTGGATTACTGTTCAATCCGAGTTGAACCAAGTTTCACGTAAATCGACCCAAATAACCACCAAGGATCGACCAAGGAGGCTGCTGCGAGCTCCCCAAGCTTGGTTTGAAGGACCGATCGGGTACGAATACACGAACCTTCGCCACCTTCTAGCGCTGTCGTGGCTGAGAATTGCTGCTAGAGGTTACTAGAGGGACGACCGGAGCAAGGAGGCGAACTGATCTGGAGAGTTTCACCGTCAGAGACCGCCGAAGATCGTCGGAAAAGCCGGGTCGGGTCAGTCGGCTTTCTTTGATTCTAAAGGTGCAGCCGAGAGAGAAAATAGAGAGAAGGAATGCTTTCCGGAAAAGGAAAATGAAATTATGAAGATATTTTCGGAAATTCCCTATTTATACTAAAACATAAATTTTTTTTGAAAGCCATAACTTCCTCATATGAACTCCGATTGACGCGTACCACATGTTCACTAACTCGTATTGATGCGCTCTATAACTTTCGTGAAGGAAGTTTTCCGAGAATCCCAACGTATAAAAAGTTAACCTTGAACCCCCCTAATTTCATGTTTTTCGAATAATTATACGCACGAAAACCATTCCACTTCACATACAACTTACGAATAAAGTACAATAACAGTTATTCGTACAACTAGTCCATTATTAATTATCAAAATTAAATAACGAAATTCTAGGTCATCAGATGGAAGATAGAGTAATAACTATATCATAATATCAATGAATTTAGTTGAAGGAAATTCAAAATCAGATTACTTTGAATTTATTTTCGCATTAAATGATGGGCCATGTATATAAATTATTATTTTTACTTAATTATTTTAGGTAAATTATAAAACTATATGGCAATATAAGGAAATTCCGGAAGAAATAAAAAAAATTAATTGAATGATACATTTAGGGAGGTTAGAAGAGTTATATATATATATTTTTTTCTTTTTACATTTTTCTCTTTTTGTACTTATTTGTCTTTTTATACGACTTGACAAAAACTATTAATAATTGAAAAAAGTTGAAGATCCAAATATCATATTCGAAGGTCTAACTAGAACCAACCTTTGGCTAAACTTTGAAAGAGTGAGGAAAAATTTATTTAAATAAATTAAATAAGAACATGCAAAGAGAACATGAACCAAAACTTCTCGATGAAAAACAATTAACATAAATCTAAATAGAAGAAAAACCTACCAAAAAAATACATAGTTAATAATCACGATGTTGATGTTTAGATTAAAGCTTTAATCTCACAATTTGCGCTCTATTTGGATAGGATAATGACCACGCCTGCCAACAACAACAAGCTTAGCTCCTTTTTTCCCCTCTTTCTGTTTGAATCTCTATTATGTGCTTTCAGTTTGAATTCACTAAACCTCTCATCAGTGAATATCTCATCACCTTTTCCATGTAAACACAAATAAATTCAACTTCTCCCTCTGCCAGGTTAAAGATTTGTCAATAAGTCCAGTAGACGAGCACTTACATAGTTTTCTTAGCTTCAATCATGTCATGCCAAGATAGTCTGGCATTAGACAAGATTAATGTAGCCGAACCGACCCTTGGTTGGTGAGACTTGTTTCGATGATTACAACAGAACAAAATGTGCCTGCAGGCTAGCTAGCTAGGTCCTTACCTAAAGTATTGTTAGCATGTTAGTATGGTCATGCCGAGGAGCAATATGATCGATCATATCCCTACACATAATTTTCTTCATCGCTAGCACATTGCTGAACTGCAATGATTGATTCAGCATAGGTGTCACGGGCCTCACGGTAATAGACTTAAAGCAAAGCCCCTCGACCAAAACCAATCTTCCAGTGCTTTGCCAGGAGAATTGTCCTCGGTAGACAACTGCCTCCCCCTACCGCAATGGGCATTACATAAAACAAAAAAATAATTATAAACAATATAAATAAATAAATTCATGGGCTGTAGACTATAAAATTAATATCTTGTTTATTTGTCCAAGAACTTGCGCCAAATGCAGCTTGCATATTACTTTAACAATTTAATAATCAATAAATGATAATATAATGTTTGCTCCTATTAAAAAGAAAAGAAAAAAACACTTTTTCTTTCTTTCTTTTAATTAAGTCTTGAAGGTAGCAAAAATCAATCTTGTTCTTTCTTGCTTTCCGTTCCCACGTGACACTCCACGATTGGATGGTCCTACTAGCCCATTAACGTCACAAATATCTGCACAAAACGACGAAATTATATATTCTAATCGATTCCTTCTCTCCTGGTTTCTGAATATTCTCACATTTTTCCTTTCCTCTATAAGCAAACCATTTGTCGACCTGTACATCTATTATGAATCGAAAGAGACAATAGAGATTATTAATATCATTTTATTCATTATTTTCTCCTACCCTTTGTTTTTCTTTTTCAAAATTTTAAATTCATTGTAAACTTCATCATATAAGATATAACCTCAATTTTGTTAGAATTACTTGGCCAAAAGAAGGTGTTAGATGGAAAGAAATAAAAAACAACGAGAAACTTATATCATGCACCATGGCATATATAGTATTATCAAATTTTTAGTGGCAAGATTTGCTAAATTATTTTTGTATACATACATATATATACATATGTATAGCAATTAAGAATTTAAAGTATTTACCCACCACATCACAATAATAAAAAACACAAGGTATCAAACAACACTTAGACACTTCCAAATCCCCCCATACAAACAATTTCACGTGAAATAGTACCAATCTTTTTTTTTTAAAGAATTATACATGAATAGCTTTGTAGACAAGAACATAACTTTTTAAAATAAGAATATATTCATCTCCTTTTACATATAAATAAATATATACTTCCCGTTTGTGGCAATGTGATATAAGAAATAGATAAAAATTGAAAGCAAGTCTTAGGTGGACGTAAGGTCATTAATTACTTAAAATTGAGTTTAAAAGCAAGTCTTAAATATTCAGTGTAGATGATGTCAATCATCTAATGTGATAAGGTTGATTGAGCGGCTTAGTATGAAACTCTTTTGTCTAGCGTCGACTCTCAACTCTCAACTCACACTAGTTTGTGGTAAGCAGGTTTGAGAGATTTTTGAGTTCGTACGTCTGTGACAGGGATTAGTCTAGCTTTACTGTGATACTCTCTTAATCCTTGAATCAAATATTGACCGAGTTGATGTGTTACTAATTTACTAACATAGTGGCTTACTACCTTACACTTGATTTTTTATATTTTTTAGATAATGTCATTTATAACTTACGTTGCAATAAAATCTTTAAATGTATTTACTTGATGAAAAGAGTCGGCCCGACATTTTCTAATTATTGATTCCCCTCTCATTTTCATAACCAAAATCATTTCTTCTCTTCTTACACCATTCGTGTCCGGACAAAATCGGATATGGAAAATCAGAGAAAAGTACGTGGAATATTTGACTTATTATTACGACTACGTGTTAAACCCAGCTTAAAAATATCCACACTATAAATACTCCCCTTTCTATTTCCTTCTTCCTTTCCCAACCCTCCTCTCTCCCTCTCCGTGAGTTTTCAAGTTCCAGATTTCATTCCATTCATGGAGATTGACAATGGGGTTGTTGCCATGGTCGACATTCTTTCCGAGGATTTCGACCCCACCGCCGTCGTCGCCGAGCCTCTCCCTCCGGTCGTCACCGGCGACTCCAACGGCGATCTGATCGGAAAGGTCGCCGAGGATCCCAAGGGCCGGAAGAGAGAGATCGTCCTCGGCCGGAACGTGCACACCACGTGCCTCGAAGTCACCGAGCCCGACGCCAACGACGAGTTCACCGGCGATAAGGACGCCTACATGGCCAGCGTCCTCGCTCGCTACCGCAAGACTCTGATCGAGAGGACCAAGCACCATCTAGGTATTAAAACGACGTCGTCTTTGGAATTCGTGTGATTTTTGGGTTCAAAATTGAATTGAATGTTGAATTTTTGGGGTGAAATGCAGGGTATCCTTATAATCTGGACTTTGACTATGGAGCTCTGAGTCAGTTGCAGCATTTCTCCATCAACAATCTCGGTGATCCGTTTATTGAGAGCAACTATGGAGTCCATTCGAGACAGTTTGAGGTCGGTGTTCTTGATTGGTTTGCTCGCTTGTGGGAGATTGAGAAGAATGAGTACTGGGGTTACATCACCAATTGCGGTACCGAAGGAAATCTTCATGGAATTTTAGTTGGGTAAGTCTACGATTTTATTATATTGTTTTTTTTTTTTTTTTTTTTTTTATATTTAGAACAGATGAAGGATTGAGCTAGTTATGGCTAAACTAAAGAGTTGCATGTATGGTTGATTCAATTCTTGCAGGAGAGAAGTGCTTCCGGATGGGATTCTGTATGCTTCGAGGGATACGCATTATTCGATATTTAAAGCAGCAAGAATGTATAGAATGGAATGCGTAAAGGTTGATACTCTGATGTCTGGTGAGATTGATTGCGCTGATTTTAGAGCTAAGCTTCTTGCGAACAAGGACAAACCAGCTATCATTAATGTTAACATAGGTAAGTGTAAGAGTTAAGGCAAACGCATATTCAGTCACTCATTATGCACAGCATCCTGGTTTTTTTTTTTTGTTTTTTTTGGTTGGTTAGTTGGTTCAGCGAGTTGAGTTGGATGCATTGCAATTTGCAGGAACAACTGTTAAAGGAGCTGTTGACGATCTGGATCTTGTCATAAAAACCCTTGAAGAGTGTGGATTCAATCGTGATCGGTTCTATATTCACTGCGATGGAGCCTTATTTGGACTCATGATGCCTTTTGTCAAACTTGTATGTCATCTAATTTTAACTCTTCTTATGCATAGGAATCTTATTACACCCATTTTAAACCTTTTGGTTCCATAATTGGGGATTTGGTCCTCAGTTTTTTCTTATAGGATTTTCTTTTGCCAATTCAACATGAATTATTCAGAATTGAAGTGTTGTTAACAGTTTACCTAAAAATGCAATGGTTATCGGATTGCCGTACTATATTTGACTATAGTAATTCATTGTTGTCATTTAAATGATAATGTTTCCTTCATAGTGATCTAAATGTATGGTAATGTAATCTTTGATTCGATATTAATGAGTCTAGACAATGCATGAATAAGTGGATCCTGAAGTGAATAAATGTGGAAACTTTACTCCGACTCTGTTAGCCAAGAATGAGATTGGAGCTGGCCTAGATTTTTAGACAGTGAGTGGTAGGTGACAGATCAGCATGGAGCAGTTAAAAAAAAAAAAGTCTTGAGGATGCGATACAGAGCATTTATTTTGAATAACAGGAACATCTTAAGAGTATTTTCTGTTGCTTTCTCACTATAATATGCACATTTTTCTTTTCTGCGTTGCTTTATTCCGTTGCTCACAATGTTTGGTTGTGAGCAGGCACCAAAAGTTTCTTTCAAGAAGCCCATTGGAAGTGTGAGTGTTTCTGGTCACAAGTTTGTAGGATGTCCGATGCCTTGTGGTGTTCAGATAACAAGGCTGGAGCACATTAATGTCCTTTCAAATAATGTAGAATATCTTGCTTCAAGGGATGCGACAATCATGGGAAGCAGGAATGGCCATGCTCCTATTTTCCTATGGTACACCCTCAACAGAAAAGGTTACAAAGGGTTCCAAAAAGAAGTTCAGAAGTGTCTTCGAAATGCTCACTACTTGAAGGACCGTCTTCGTGATGCTGGGATCAGTGCCATGCTGAATGAGCTAAGTAGCACAGTTGTATTTGAGCGGCCTCAAGATGAGGAGTTTGTTCGTAGGTGGCAGTTGGCTTGCCAAGGAAACATTGCACATGTTGTGGTGATGCCAAGTGTGAACATTGATAAATTGGATGATTTCTTAAACGAACTAGTTGAAAAACGCTCAACTTGGTACAAGGATGAGAAAGTTCAGCCTCCTTGTATTGCCGCTGATGTAGGGACTCAGAATTGTCTTTGCGGGAAGCACAAGTGATTCATTTATTTTAGCACACTGCTGTTGTTGTATTGTAGTACTTTGTTCTATTTAACTCCTGCCTTTTGTAGTTCTTAGTATTGTTTGGTTCTCCCTTTGTTCTTATGATTCATCCCTTGTTTTCTGATTCCTGCTCTCTTAGAAACTGTCAAGAATCTTGCTGTACCAGGGGAGTGCCTTATAGTGGTTCAACTATTACTTGTTGCGCATAATGCAAGATTTTGATTCAGTCACACAATTGTGACCTTAATTTGATAGTAGATACTTTATAAATCTCCTTGCCAGATGCTTTTAAAGTAGTTTGAGCAACCCAAATTGCATGCTGCACCAGCTTGAAGGTGGCATGGATTGATAATGTTGCTTGGTCTTTATTGCTCTTTTATTTGTTTTGGAAATCATGGAATCTGATTACGGTGGATATGCTCATCTCAGAATTATGTTTTTTGTTTTGCTTTCATAAGCTTGAATATATATTGCATACACAACGCTGATGGATTATGGTGATGATATTATTAACTAAAGTAATAATTCTATGCTTTCACCAGTAAACAATTCTTTTTTCTCCACACCAGGAAAACTAAAAGGAAGGAAGCATGGGCGGTAATCCAACCCTTTTACTTTGTTCTTATGCAGTTTCACACAACACCAACTGAGAAAGGTGACGAGATTAGAGAACGCATTGATCTTATAGTGATCTTTCTAATCACTGACCCCGGCCTAGAGATATTTTCAGCTGCTTTTGATCAGTCTTCCTCCTCAAGTAAACCAGACACCATTTTGTATATATGCTATATTCTAGGGCAGCTCTCTTCAATTACATTTGGGAGGTCATTTACAAGGGTAACAATAGAGTAGTATTGAAGAAGTTCGGAAAGCTCTGGTGGTATTTGTATCCACATCCTCACAATAGCATTTGTATTGTTATGCCCTGACATTTATGGATATTAATAGGAGTTTCTTTCGGTGCATATATGTGATCCATAACTCATCAATACATTTACTTCTGGATCCAGCTCCTCTAAAGTTCATAGTCTGTAAAGTTGCCATATGATATGTGTAGGCATGCAATGATGGCAGTTTGTTCTTAAACTCGCATATGATTAACCAACAATGATGGCAGTACTTTGACTTGAATCCTGAAGCCTTCTCTAAGATGTGTAATCTAAGATTTCTCATAGTTCAAACTTTGAGGATGAGCCTTCTTCTAATCTCCAGATATCTCCCTAATTTGTGAAAGACATTTCAAATGGAGTTGTACTCAATCAGATGGAAGGGATACAAGTCGGTCTGAAGCTACCTTATGCTGAAGCACATCTGATCAAGATGGGGCTACAGAAGTGAAATATTTTTGTCATTTTGTGTTCAGTGAAATATGTATAATAACCCATTGCGTAAATACTGCTCTCTCTCTCTCTCTCTCTCTCTCGTCATCATCAACTACTCAAACTTGTTTGCTTTACTAATCTTTTTTGCTCAAAAACACAAAAATAAATGTCGTGGTCGTGAAGGCAGTGCTGATAATAGAAACCGTGTGGTCCCAATCGGTGACCAAATTTCGTTTCCCAACTTGGAGAGCTGAAATGAATACAGAAAGCTTTTGACTTTTAAGCACTTGGCAAAATTGCAAGTTTCCGATGGTGTTGAACAAGCAAAGAGCATCTATTCCATTACGGATATCTATTCCTTTTGCTTCTCTATGGGCGTGTGATGTCTTCCTAAGTTGCGACCATGAAGACATTTTCTCCTACCACTTGTACCACAAATTGCAGTCTCGAGGAATTAGTATTTTCCAGGATGGCCAAAAATTGCAAAGAAACGCAACTCCTCTTGAGCTCTTTGGTGCAATAGAAGAATCCAGGTTTGCCGTTATTGTTCTCTCGCAAAACTATGCTTCTTCGCCCCGGCGCTTGAATGAACTTTTAAAAATTCTAGAGTGCATGAAAGATAGGAACAGGATTCTGCCAATATTTCACGATGTGAATCTCTTGCATGTCCAAAAACAAAAAGGGACTTTTGAGAAAGCATTTGACAAGCATGAAGAAAGGTTTCAGGATGACTTGGAAAAGGTACAAGCCTGGAGAGATGCCTTGGCCAAAGTGTGCAATTTTGCAGGATGGACTACCAATGATAGGTAACGGACTAACGGTTGTAAATCAGAGCTGATGTGTTAGCTCGATCTCGATACGGGTTGAGCAGTTTGTTTAAGAGAATGAAAACTTATTTACAGGCTATTAGCTACAAAAGACCAACTGGTGATCGAGTATTCATTGTTTCCTTTTCTTGATGTTAGGAATGAAGTACAGGTTATACAAGAAATTACTGAAGCACTGTGGAACAAACTACATTCTAGACTCAGTCCAACGGAAAAGCTACATCCGACGTCCGCACACAACTTGGTAAGAATTTACTTTAGACTTGAATGAGATAAAACTGTTTTTAACTGATCCAAATAATACTTCGTTACAAGTTACATATCAAATGTACTTCAAGAAACAGTCCTCTGTTTGCAAATTGTAGAAGGGAAGTAAAAGCACCATAGATGTATTTCTCAACTACAATTCGACATGTGCAGGTCGCATTCACTAGCGTTAATGTTAATGAGGGCTACCGTGACCATAACCATCCAATACACATTACAGATATGACGGTAAAAACTCAGAATTATAGTTAACCTACATTTTTTTTATTGATTATTTATTTATTTATTTATTTATTTATTTTTAAATAGTTGATCTCTGTACTTGATACTATTGTAGGCTACTTCAGTAGAGTGGAACTTTTTGATCACTAATCTTGGCCTAGAGATTTTGTCAGCTGCTTTTGATCAGGCTTCCTCCTCAAGTAAGCCACACTATGCACTATTTGGTATGCTTTTTTCTATTGCAGCCTTGTTCACTTGCATTTGGGAGCTCATTTACAAGGGCATAAAGAATAGAGTAGTATTGAAGAAGTTCGGAAAGCTCTGGTGGTTTTATTATCCACATCCCCATAATAGCATGCCTTTTGGTACTCTCCCTGAGATTTACGGATTAATTGGAAGCATCGCTCAGTGCATATGCTCTATAACTCAATACATTTACTTCTCTTGGCATGCTGATAATCCCATAAAACTATCACTTTTACCAGCAATCTTTCTTTTCTGTTTGGCTGGTTCAAGACTAAATGGGAATCAAAACCATCGTTGATCAGACTATTGTAAGTTCAAGACTAATTGTGATTGAATGAACCTTTATGATGGTTCTTTGAGAACAACTTGAGGTAGATACAGGCATATAATTATTTGTATCCATCTGTTGCGAATTTCTGTTTATGTTTGTAGCCTAAATAAGTTTTAAACAATTAGTATCAAGCAACTATAGCAACCTTATACCAGCCTAATGATGACAGTCTTATGATTATATACATGATTTGTTCTACTGTATAAGGATTATAAACATGATTTGTTATACTGTATTCTGCGAGAAAATACGAATAGGTTTTGCCATATGGACTGAAGTGATGATTGAACTCACTGTTGGATCATTGGAAAGTACTATTCAGTATTACGTTTCCTTTTCTTTCACATAACCATTTAATCAAGCAAGGGTTGGCTGGACAGCCTGGACTGGAGGTCGGCCATGGATATCAGTAAGATTATCTTCTGGTTTGTATTCACCTGAGATAAATTGCCCAATGTTTTCAAATTAGTCCAACTTCATACCTTTCAGGCATAAACCATATATCTCAGAGAGGTCGTACTTCTTTGGGTTGGTAGTATGGAATGGTTTCATTCATTTTTGTCATAAGATTTATGGTCCTTTCCTCCTCCTGGCATATATATGTGACATGGAAGAAACTTTTACCAAAGGAAGCTTCAGCTTCCGTTTGCAAAAATAAACTCCAGGAAATGTAAACTAAAATTAAAGTGTGTATCACTAGAGTTTCCTGGTTTCCATTATGTTTTGGAGGCTCTACTATTGGCTTTGCTTGTTCTTGCAACTAGACTACTCCAAATATGACCATATATATCATGTCAGACAACTGCTAGACACCAAACATTCAAGGAACGTATTAACAAAGCAGATTAATGTTTGAGCCTTTGAAGGTAGAGATGGCATATTTTGATGTATTTATAGCGGTTATAGATTGACAGTATGTACACCTTCCATAAGCTTTAATTTTTTAAAGCATGCATAACTATATAGATGTCATGTGCATCTTATCAACAATTCTTGTAACAGTGGAGCAATTTGGCAGATGATAGGGTTACTGTTAACTGATATGCAACCTTGGTTTCTTATAGACAATGTCTAAGGGGCATTCAATTCTTAGTTGCCTTGTGCTCATAGTAATTAAGAAAGATAAAAGTTCTTGCTTCGTCTTTTTTGTATTTGCAGTTTTGCACACCAAGTTATGAATGAACTCTAGATTTCGAGATTGGCAAGACTGATTCCAGGCACATATTTTATCTGTTACCAAATCCAACAAAGCTAACAGGCTTTAGCTAGGGATTCCTGTATTTCGTTCAATTATTATTTCCCAATGAAATAGTTTCAGGACACAAAACCTATTGCTGATTGCTGATATATGCAGATCCACCAAACCATATAATATTGGCTTGGAAAATGAAATGGAAACCACATGGTCAAACTTAGCGGAGTATAGCACCAAAAAGAAAAAAACTTGGTGCAGTAAACACAACTCCTCTTGAGCTCTTTGGTGCAACCGAAGAATCGAGGTTTGCTGTTATTGTTCTCTCGCAAAACTATGCTTCTTCGCCCCGGCGCTTGAATGAACTTTCAAAAATTCTTGAGTGCATGAAAGATAGGAACAGGATTCTGCCAATATTTCATGATGTTAATCTGTTCCATGTCCAAAAACAAAAAGGGACTCTTGAGGAAGCATTTGACAAGCATGAAGAAAGGTTTCAGGATGACTTGGAAAAGGTTCAAGCCTGGAGAGATGCTTTAATTAAGGTGTGCAATTTTGCTGGATGGACTTCCAACAGTGTAGGTACCTTCGTAGCTAAAAATAGCTAAAAATATAATATAAGTAGTTTACTTATTGAGTTCTGCTCTAGCATATTACTTAAATCTAAAATTAAATTTAAGTTTTACTTAAATTCTCTCTCTTCTCTTGCTAAATATAGCTAGGGTTTTTAGTTAAAGTTAAATTTAGCTTTTATTTAGCTAATCTGTTGGAGATCTTAGCCTAAAATGAGTTAAATTTAATTTTCTTTTTTGTTGAAATAACTATTCTGTTGGAGATGCTCTAAGTAAGTTGTCTAAAGTAACAATGCCATCGACTAAAGGGGATGTATTGTATTTGAATTAGTGCAGACTTTTTTTAAATGACAAACTTTTTGAAAAATCCACAGACTCTTGAAAAAGTTAATAGACTGTTATGGATTTCTTAAAACCATTGATTTTAGCAATAGACTTCTATTGATTCATAAAAATCTATATACTTTATTATGAATGACTTATACAGATTTCCTAGTATGTACAAAATATAAAAACAAAAAACAAAACAACAAACCAAATGCAGCCGAAACACAAAACAAGATAATAACTTGTTGTCTATTCAATACTCAAGTATCTTTTAATAGAAATTGATTTAAATGAATGATCGTTAGTCTGTCTAGCGAGTTTGTTCTCATTCCTAATCTCCCAACAACATAAATATGCAATATAAATCACTTGATGTTTATGGTTAATTATTCTCATCAATATTGTTTTTGCCGATTAACAGCAATATTGGTCAATGTCTTGATCTATAGTCAATCAATTGAAATTCAACTGTTCAACCTTTATTTGAACCATAATGTAAATTCAAATTAATGAGAATAATTAATTAATAAGATAAAATTTAGTATGCCATAGCAACACTATTCAAGGTCTTAGGGGTAGACTACAATATTTGGGTTTTAGGGTTTCATAGATCATTTTTATTGCTATTAGGGTTCGAAGTATCATAATGGAAAAAAAAAATCACATTTAAGAACTACAATGAACATGTTGGGTATCAAAAAACGTTGATATCATAAAAGATTAGAGAAAAAACAAAAAATTAAAAAGAAAGAGAGATGATAAAGGACCAACTTCTTCGTGCGTAGAGAGAATAACTTTGATAGACATTTTTTTTTAAGAGGAAACTTTGATAGATTTTTTCAAATCTTTGGTCTGGAGGCTGGAAAATTATTGGAGTTTGGTATGTATAGTTAATACTACAAAGTCCATGATTATCTATGATTTTCTAATTCCATAAGTATGAATGATATTTTGAATACCTCTGTACTTTTATTCATTTTTAAAAGTCCTAATTGAATAACCCTAGATATTAGTAGAATTCATGAAGTCTTTAAAAATCCTAATTGAATACCTCAAAACTTTCATGGACTGTTAAAATTCTATATTGAATACACCCAGATTTTTAGGGGGGTGTATTGTATTTAGATTTCTAAGGTGTTTTAAAGTCTTTTTTGGACTTGAAAAATCTAGGGGTATTCAATTATGATTTAATAAGACTTTTAAAGAGTTGTTGTAAGTATTAGGGTATTCAATGTGGATTTGTAAAGGGAGATTTTAATTCCATAAAAATATGAAGGTATTCAAAAAATCTACGAATTCTATAGAATTTATAAAATAGTGAACTCTTGTGGATTGTAGAGTCTCAGGTATAAATACCAAAGCTCCAAACAAATCCAACGTCTCCTCCAAAGATTTTCACAATATTCTTTTTACACAGCAGCTCGACGTAGGTACGTGAAACCTCTTCTCTCTTTTCTAGGGTTTCTCTTCTCTCGTTTTTTTCTTGAAACTTGGATATCCTTTCTCTCGTTTCAATCCTTTTCATTGCTCTTGAACATATTGCTATTGTATGTATCCATATTTTGATCATCTATGAATTGTGCCATAAGCCCTAGGTTGACTTCAGTAGAATTCTTGTTGGTGTGAAAATAATTAAATTCTCGTTGGTGTGAAAATAATCAATTCTTGTTGTTATGAAAGGATCAGTTCTACTATTGTGAAATAATCCGTAGATGGTTTGAAATTATGTTGATGTTCTTGTTGACTTTTGTTGTGAAACCTAAACTTCTCCTAAAAGCAAATAGGGTAAAGAGAAGATAAAGAGAAAAGAAACAAACGATCAAAGGTAACTATAATCAAATACAGTTATAGAAAAAAAAACACCAAAGATAACTGCTTGGACTTGTGTTTTTGTTGATTCAATGAAGCATTTTTTTTTTTTCGATGGAAGGCCTTGACGTTTTTCAATTACTACAAAATCAAAAGCTAAACCCATAAACCACCATACATGAGGATAAGATTTACAACCACAATTATGATCATCGAAAATGGCACATATAATCATCAACATCAATAGTTGCAGACCCAAAAACCACAAAACTGTGCAAACCAGTAATAAGAAATTAATGAGAATAAAATTCAGATATTGCATATAGCATATATATATATATATGCATGCACATATAATCATCAACAACAATAGTTGCAGACCCAAAAAGCACAAAACTGTGCAAACTAGTAATAAGAAATTAATGAGAATATAATTCAGATTCAGATAGTACATATAGCATATAAATATTTACACACACATATACATATACATATATACATATACACATATACACATATACATATACACATATATACATATACACATATATACATATACACATATATATATATATATATATATATCACCCAAAACGTACTTTGGGAACTCTTAACTTTGTTTGCTTATTTTCTTTGCTCTAGATAATAAAGCCATGAAAAGAACTTACAGGTACATAATCAATGAATCTGCAGTGTTTATTATGTATGTATTCAAAGATGCAATAGTCCCTTTTGGCCTTCATAAATTGGTCGATGATTTCCTTATGCAATATAAAGATGCAGTAGTCCTTTTTTATTTAGAGACATCATATTTTTACTTGATAATTGCTGCATTGCTTCTTGATAGTTGCTGCTTTGGTTTTTGCCACATTCATATCAGATTGCAAAACTATCTTGTTCCTTAGTGTAGTGAACCTGCATCATTAATCCAAACATAAATCAATATCATGTTATTGGTCTAACACTAGAACATAAAAATTGAATATAGGAATAGATGTAAAAATGCATTCCTTAAAAGCATGTATGATTTTTGATAGCATTATCAATGGGACCTCCACAAGTAAAGGGCAAAGGAGCAAAAGAAGAGGGAAAGGATGTGGGAAATTATGGCAAATGGAGTAATGAAGAGAGCAATGAGTTACTGCAAGTCTTAGTTGACGCTGCCAAACGTGGTTGGCGCGATCCTCAAAGTGGTTTGATAGACAAAAAAACAGTTGAGAGCAAAATACTTCCACCTTTTAATAAAAAACTGGGGTGTGAAAAGACTTATAAACATTACACCCACCGGGTGAAATGGTTTAAGAAACAATACACTATGTATTCTGAGCTTATACGTCATAGCTCCGGCTTTGGGTGGGACCCCATCATGAAGAGAATCACCGCTAGTGATGAAGTATGGGAAGATTAATTCAAGGTAAAAAATTATACGTTAATTTTTGTATATATTATTTGCAATTCTATGTGTATTTTACTGATTAATTCTGTACTTATGCTAGGCACACCCAAAACAAAGAAGCCTTCGCAACCAGACTTTCATAGACTATGAGGATTTGAAAATTACAGTGGGAAACGGAACTGCAACAGGAAAGTTTTCAATTAGCCTGGGCGATGATACTGATGCAACCACATTATGGTTGAGGAAAGTGAAAGTGGTGCTTTGACTGACTTGGTCTATAACAAAAATGCTGATGCATTCATACCAGCAGGGGATGAATCATCATTCCAAGGATATCCACCACCGCCGTCATCCTTACATTTTGAGGGCACGAATGTGGGAGTTCCTAATAACAATGTGGAAAAGAATACTGGAAGTAGTGCAACTGGAAAACGCAACAAGAATGAGTTTGAGAAAAACAATAGCTTGACTGATGATATTTCTGAAGCTGATGTTAGGAAAAGCATTGGTTCCATTGCCACCAATTTCAACAAAATGTATAGCCTAATGGAGAAAAGAGAATCAAGGGATACAGAATGCTGGGATGCTATTAAGGACACTCCAGGCTTGAATGATGAAGCACGTTACTTGGCTCTTGAGTTGGTCAATACTAAAGCATTGAAGGATGTTTTTCTGAAAATGACCCCGGAGGAGCGATTTAAGTGGATTGGATTCAAGACAATGCAATAAATCTTGTTACTTGGATCATATTGTTTCTTTTTCTTTATGTTTGGTATCTAGACTTATGGACGACCTGAATGTGGTCTAATGGAAAACTATTGCATAATAAGATGACTTGTTTGAATTATTTTCCAAAATTGATATTTGTTTTGTTATCTTTCTTATGGAATGAAAATTGATTTGAATAATTTAAGTAATGTGGTCTGCTTTTCTTTAAAGTTATTATGAGTTATGATATGTATATGATTTGTTTTGTTAATATGATATGTTACAAAAGAGATGGGAAATTTGGTTACAAATGCACAATCATATCCTTTTGCTTGTAGGCTGTCAATGCAGATTGAGGAGTCAACTTGGACATCAGTTAGCTACTAAAAGCCACAATCTAACTATAAGGTATGTGACTATATCGACTTATGAACTGAATATGATATGTTATTATGAGTTCTATCTGTTAATATGCTGCAGTTTATTTTTAGATACTTCTAGGTATTTGCATAATGACAAATACAAATGAAGATGATATGGATGTCAGGAATGAAGATGATATGGATGATGAAGAATTTTTTGAAGCTATAAAGGGTATCTTGATGGCAATACAAGCAATTATCCATCTGGTACATAAGTTTATGTCCATCCAAAATCATAGAAGTATTGAACGTCCACTAACTCGAAGACCAGTTACTACAGATGGATACATATATATAAACAAAATTTTAGATGAAGACCCTAGAGTGTTTAGACATGTGTACAGAATGTTTCCTGATGTGTTTCGAAAACTATGTAGTATTATCAGACAGAAAACACTTCTTCGAGACACAAGACATATTTGCATTGAAGAAATGCTTGCAATATTTCTACTCACTATAGGGCAAAATAATCGATATTCACAGGCTATCTTGACATTTCGTCGCTCTCATTACACTTGTAGCAAAAGCTTCAATAAAGTTCTTAAAGGATTGAATACGTTAGCTCCAGAGCTAATAGTCAAATCTGTGTCTGTGCAAGCTAAAATAAGAGAAAGTACAAGGTTTTATCCTTACTTTAAGGTAAATAGTGCAAGTTTTATTTAATTTTAGTGCATAATCATTTGTGTAAGCTAATGACCTTTTTTTTTTCTTTTTCAATTTTAGGATTGTATGAGAGCGATTGATGGCACGCATATTCCAACAATGGTGAAGGGACCTGAGATAAGCGCATACCGAAATTGATATGGAAAGACATCACAAAATGTATTGGCTGCTACTAACTTTGACTTGGAATTCATTTATGTGCTCAGTGAGTGGGAAGGTTCAGCTCATGATTCAAGAGTACTAAATGACGCATTGACAAGGAGAAATGGGCTTAAATTACCTCCAGGTGCTATACTCTATTCCTAAATTTTGTTAGTTCATAAGTTTTCTTTTAGTTCGAAGTAGTCTCCTAATTATAACATCATGTCTAACTAGGTAAATTTTTATTGGTGGATGCCGGATTTGTAAATAGACATGGTTTCTTAGCACCTATTAGAGGCGTCCGCTATCATCTCAAAGAGTTCAGTGGTCAGGGTCGCCACCCTGAAAATGCTCGTGAGTTATTCAATCTTCACCATGCTTCCTTGAGAAACGTGGTTGAGAGAATATTTGGAGTACTTAAATCCCGTTTCATAATATTCAAGACCGGACCTCCATTCCCATTTAAGACACAAGCGGAGCTAGTGTTGGCTTGTGCAGGACTTCATAACTTTCTTCGTAAGGAATGTCGTTGTGATTTATTTCCTGTTGAACCTGAGGATGAAGAAGATTCTGAACATGAAGAAGATCCGGAAGATGAATTTCAAACCCAAGACCAACAAAGAGAGGAAGATAATGATTGGAGCATGGAGATAGCTAATCATATGTGGAGAGATGCAAGACCTGCACCTAATCCTGAACCCAATCCTCCACCCGTTGTTGAAGGCAATCACAATGCAGCAGAACAATCATGATTGTTTGAAGATGCAGGATTTCCAAGTTTTGTTTTTTTGTTCTTTTTTTTGTTTTTTTTTTAAATTTTCTAGTGTATACGACTGTTTTACAATGCTATTAGTACAATTTTCCTTTTTCTTTTATGTTTTGGTATTTTTCAATATAATGCAGGTATAATATAAACCATTCTTCGTTCTTTGAATTTGTTCGTATTGACTAGCAGAATTAAAATATAAGGAATACATGATGGTCTACTCAAAAGAAGATGAAGAAAAATGATGCCTAGTCATCAGAAGATTTGATAAACCATACCAAATTCAATAGTTGCCTTAACTGGAGTGGGATTTCCATGAGGACAGCAAGAGCAACCTTTTTCTTAGAGGCAGATGCTTGTTTAGCCATAATCTCCATAAAACTAACAAACTACCAACAGAAAGAAACTAGTTATAGATTTCAGTTATTTTGAATAACTCTCCTTTTGAAGTCTATAACTCGGTGCTATAGCTAAAATACTTGAAAATTATCGAATTTTCGTGTAGAGAGCTTGTCACCAAATTTTCTCATGTCTTCCCAGGGACCATTGCCGACTCCAATAAGAATAATGGAAAGTGGATAGGAACTGTTCATGTAAGTTGTGAAAGTATAAGTTAGATTCTGTTTAATATGCTTGCAACTAATGACTGATAAATTGTCATCTAGTGCCTTCCAAAATCCGCCCAACTTTTTGACAATGAAGACATCATTAAACATAGGAAATGCTTGCCATAGACCTTGGGCCTAAATAATTAGAGCTGCTTTGGTCTTTTAGCTCTGGAGCTCATTTTTGTTCCCTTCTTCTTACCTTATTCAATTTAGACCCTGAGCTTCTGTGTTTAAAGTCCAATTTCTGCAACTGACAGAAATACAATTCCTATACAAAAGAAGCAGATTTTACAATCTTACTACTAAAACAAACACACCATCCACATGCAGAGGCACATACACGTATCACATTCCACAAACCCAGGTCCTTCACATACTTTATCAATCAGCAAATGTCTCATCCTAACATTTCTCTTTTCATAGAAACTATAAATAAAATGAAATTGGAGCCAAATATGTACCCTGTTCCAAGATCAATGTAATTACATGAAAATCATAGTTCCAAGTTAGATGTACATATAACTAGATAGGTGTATACCAAACTATGAATCTCATCATCTCAGACAATTTAATGCATGTAGAGGAGCCAAGCCCCGAGCTCTAAATATAACCCAAAAACAGGTCTAATATCTTGGATAGAAATGGAAAAGGATTTACCTTGCTTATCTCTGCAGAGTAGGATTGAGAGGAAAACAAGAGACCCTGAGCTTCTGTGTTCAAATGTTTAGCTTGATTAGGATTGAGAGGAAAATAGGAGACCCTGAGCCTCAAGTCTATTACCACAAATTACCAAATCTTGGAACTGGAACCTGCTAGGCTAGCTTTGAGCAAACACATTGAATGGAACAAAATGAAATCGATTATTGACAAGAAGCTGATAAAATTGGCCTTCAAGAGCATTCATCTGGCACTGTTGCAACTTTTCAGATTCAAAATGAGACTTGTCAAGCTAAACAAATCGATTGTTGATAGGAAGCTGATAAAATTGGCTTTCGAATTGGAAGTGGGGACTTGCCAAGATACACAAAGCGAGATGATTTGCATGGATAAGGACATTCACGGGTATCGTTTGCCTCATCTCAAACCAAAAGGGATTTCGATTTGGCCATTGCTAGAATCGAATTGGGAAGTTTTGCATGGGAGCTCGGTGCTGGGCACACTACATTCTCTCTGCTTTCACTCTCCATGTCTTATCTCGATTTCCTTTTCTGTTTTTTTTTTTTTCACTCTTTTGGTGTTGGGCCAACAAAAACACCCCATCAAAATCCATAAATTCTAGCAAAAAGTTTATACAAATCAAAAAAAGTCTATACGAATCTAGTTATATAAAATTCTGACAAATCTTAAAAGTTTTACAAATCTATTAAAAGGTCTTTACAAATCAATTAAACTCATCAAATCTATTGAAATTTATCACTTAAAAAAAATCCACTAAAATCCAACTACAATACATCCCCCTTAAATTCTATAGATTCCTTTAAAAGTTCCACTAATTCCATATAAAATACCCTACACCCTTGGTCCCTTCTTGATTTTACTTTATTTCAGAGGTCTTTGAGTACACACGACGCGTTTTGCAGTTGTTCTTGCGCTGCGCTATATAATACAACACACCGATTCAATCGTTAGTATCCTGCTCTTCGATCTCCATTGTTTCTACTCCTGAGTTCTCAATCAAGGTACGATTTTCTTTTCCATTTTCTGTTCCTTTTATCACAGTATTGTTTGTGTTAGAATTGATAGCTAGCTCTGATAGAACTTGAGGGAGGTTTAGGACTTGGATTAAGACTTGGTGTTCAGAGTGTTTTGGACACTAAGTAAATCAGAGAAGAAGGGATTGAAACAGAGGAGAGACCGCAACACCTAACTTTAGATTGTATTATTGCTTACTTGATTACTTTGCTCGATTCATTTACAAGCGCACATACGTGAATGTTGCTAACCTGACATTGCAGAATTTTTATGGTTAATTATTAACCACAAATTGTAAACATTTCTGGATCATTATACAATTGGTTACGTACATGATAATTCTAGATACTTGCTACAGTCGTGATATGATTCAAGATCGTTTCTAGATTAATCTAGGTCAATGTAGTTCTAGACTAAATCTAGGTAATTGTAGAATAATTTGCAATTTTCCAACGTGCATTACTGTTAACAGTTTGCATTTTTTTGACTCTTTTGATCCTTGGTTAGTATGTAGTCATTCAGATTAGATTAAGCTGCAAAATCATGCGTGTTGTTACAGACTTGAGAAATTTGGAAATTGCCTGTATTTATTGTTATTGACCTAGTGTTGGGAACAGGCGGTATATTGAAACCACTTTCAAATGGTCTTCACGTCTACTCCACACACATACTATGTGTTTCTGAGTTTCAGGGGTATGGACCCGTGAGGGTTTTACAGAGCGTTTATACCAGAAACTGCGGTGGCACAAATTTGTTGTTTTCAAAGACAACGAAGAACCTCAAAAAGGAATGCCTATCTCTGAGAAGCTCCTGACTGCAATAGAAGAATCAAAGACTGCAATCATTGTCATGTCGCCAAACTTTGCTTCATCCACCTGCTGCGTGGTTGAACTGTTAAAGATTCTTGAATGCATGGAAGCTAGGAATACAGTTTTGCCGGTTTTTTATGATGTGGATCCCTCCCATGTCCGACATCAATTGGGGACTTTTGCAGAAGCCATGGTAAAGCATGAACAAAGAATTAAGGTATATAGACAAGATGCAACTTTGAAGAGATGCTTTAACAAAACTGGCTAATTTCGTTGGGTGGACTTCAAAAGATTATGGCTCTGAGGCAGAGCTTATCGATAAAATAGTGGAACAAGTGCAGAATAAAGTACAACCTACTATCACCTTGTTAGGTTCCACAGAGAAGTTGGTTAGGATGGATTCTGAACTAAAGAAATTTATTCAGCTCTTAGAACTGGAGGCTGATGATGTTCGCTGTTTAGGGATATGGGGTATGGGCAGGATCGGTAAGACGACTCTTGCTAGATTAGTTTATGAAACAATTTCCCATAATTTTCAAGTTGGCTGCTTTCTTGCAAATGTCAAAGAAGTTTATCGGAAACAGGGTCTTGTTCATTTGCAAAACCAGCTTCATTCCCAAATCTTGAAGGAAAACTTTGCAGAAGTATTCGATGTTCATAGAGCAACCCGTATGATTAAGAATAGTTTGCAGAATGATAAGGTTCTGCTTGTTTTTGATGATGTGGATTGTACTGAGCAACTAGCAATTGTGGCCAGAGAGGCAGACTGGTTTAGTAAGGGAAGCAGAATCATCATTACAACCAGAGACCGTCATATGCTGTGCCATCATGGGGTAGATACAGTATATAATCTTTCCTTGAAAGATCATATGGAAGCACTTCGACTCTTTAGTTGGAAAGCCTTTCACAGAGATGAACTTGAAGAAGCTTATATCGAATTGTCCTACCGTTTCCTCGATTATTGCAAGGGCAATTCATTAACTATTAAAATTTTGGGTCATTTTTATATGATAAAGATCTAGATATATGAAGAGGAATGTTAGTTATCTTCTCCATTTATCTTTCCCTTTCAACCATCTCCACTCATCAACTGCCACATGTATTTTGACAACACTCAAACTTACGGCATTAATGTTTTGAAAATCCAACATACCTTTTACCAAATTTACCCCTAATTTCTTTCTATTTTCTATTTTCCAGTTTTTCTTTCTCCTCTCTTTCACAGTGCTGAACGATTTCATCCTCTTCCCCTTGTTTTCTTTTGATCATTTCAAACCCAGAATTCCAAATCATCATACCACATGATCGAATAAAGGTAGTTGATAAATAATATATCAAACTCTCTTTATTATCCATATTAAATCCAAAATCCAATTCAAACGAAAAGGCTTAACAAAAATGAAGCAGAGAAAAAAATGAGGATTTCTGGGTTTTCATGTTGCAACTCTCTCTCTCTCTCTCTGTTTGTGTTTTTTTTTTAAATCATTCTCAAAGTTTGGTTACTGGGTTCTGAAATATGTAAGGCAAAACTAAAACACGTTTAAATTGAATTATTTGGGAAGTAGCTTGACTTAGTGATGATCTAATCTCTAAAAAACCTCAAAAATTGTTGTTTTTCTATTGTTTTTTTTTTTTGCCTTGAGAAAAGTCTAATCTATGAAGTGGGTTTTCTCCAAAAACAAGCTAGAACATCGATGTGGATTTTACATTCAATTAGCATATTAGTGTAGAGATTGATACTGATTAATTTAAAATTTGAACTTCCATGAAGGAAGAAAAAAACAACGAAAATGAGAAGAAATCGTTTAGCAAAGAGAAGAAATCGGAAAAGTAGAAGAGACGCTCAGGGGAGAGAGAGGAGAGAGAAGGTAGGGGGGGATTGAAATTAATAACAATTAAAAATTTAAAATACATTTTGCTTTAATTAGGGGCAAATTTGGTAAAAAGTATGTTAGATTTTTAAAACATTAATGTCATAGGTTTGGGTGTTGTCAAAATACATGTGGCAATTGATGAGTGGGAAAGGTAATTGGGGAAGGTAGCTAGCATTCCTCATGGGAAAGTACATTGGTTAAACTAAGAAGAAATCCCGAAAGATCACAACTTATTTCTCTGGTCAAGTTGGGCTACGATGGACTAAACAGGACAGAGGAGAATATTTTGTTGATGTTGCATGTTTCTTTCGGGGTGAACAAATGGAGGGAGTGATTAAAATACTAGGTTCCAACTTTGATGGTGCTCATGCAATGTTAAATGCTCTCGTCGAGAAATATTTCTTAACTATTTCAAATAACAACTGTGTGGAGATGCATGACTTGATCCAAGAATTTGGAAGGGAAATTGTTCATCAAAAGTGTCATGGGTGTTGTAGTATAAATGTATTATAGTATAATGACTATATCATGTAACAAATATTTGAGTATATAGATATAGTACTTGAGTGTATAGATATATGTATGAAGACTTGTGTGGCATAAAGCTTATGGGGAGGCAACAACCATGGCAATTATCATAATTGCAACAACCATGTGGAGTTGCAGCTGTGATGATCATAGCCACAACAATGGATTTCTTCCTATTGCATTCACACTATCTTATACCCCTATATAAACCCTCTTTTGAGAGAAGAATAATACACATTACTCCATTCTCTGCATAAACTCTCTCTCTCTCTCTTTGTTAATTTACGTTTATGCTTAAATACGTTACCAGCACTATATTGCTCTAGAATTCGAATTGCAAATTGACAAGAGAAGAAAACGTTCATCATTCAATCGACATCATTCTACCAACCCTACAAAAAACCATCAAAACCTACCACATATCAAAGCCCATGATCCCAGAAGCCCAGAATAGGCTCTGGAACCCACAGAATCGGCCGAAACCACCTGAAACGGCCATTGGAAAAATCTGAACCGCTGCCGAGATCTACCGAGAGCTGCCGAGAGCCTACCGAGCCCCTGCCAAGCACCTGCCGACAGCACCTGCCTAGCCCTTGTTGAGCACCTGCCGACAGCCCCTACCGAGGACCTGCCGTGCAGTTGCCGACAGCCTGCCGAGCCCCTGTTAATAGCTTACAGTGCAACGACTTCCCGCGACTTTTCTGACGGTTTTCTGGTGATTTTCCAGATACTTTTCGGGCTATTTTTCTCGACTTTTTCTAGCGACTTCTTCGGTCATCTCCGAAAACGTTTTCCGGTGACACTATTTTAAGGTATTTTTTACTAAAAGTTCCCGATTTTTGAGTTTTTATTCCTTTCTCTTCTTTTCAGGGACTTGCAATCAAAAAGCGGAATTATAGGAATTCACGCTAAACGAACTAAGAGCGTTCGTAATCAATGAACTAAGAGTGTTCATAATATTCGAACTAAGTGCGTCCACAAGCATTAATTAATGACCATATTAAACATAATTATTTCGGTCTAATCTAAATATTCTTGGAAATTGATTTCTTGGTAGCATAGCTCGGAAATCTCATTATTTTAGATTTCATGGAAGTTTAAACTCCGAAACTAATATATATTCTCTTCTTATCTTCAGGATGTCGAATGAGCGAAGGCTCGACTTTCCGATGCTTGACTCAACAGGCTCGGAATACCATAGCTGGATAACCGACGTTGAGAACCATCTCACTTCAAAAGGGATATTACCCATAATCCAAGCACTTATCTTGATGCGACGCCACATGGATAAATCACTCAGATTGGAGTACATGTCGATCAAGGATGCAAGAGACCTATGGGTAGCGCTAGAAGAGCCCTTTGGCAATATCCAAGATTCCCTCCTCCCTGACTTGTAGGTTCAATGGACAATATACGCTTCGCCGACTTCAAGTTTGTTGCTGAATATAATTCAGAAGCTCTTCGCCTCAAATCCATGTTGAGGTTTTGTGAACAACCTCTCACAGAACAAGTGCTAATTGAGAAAACTCTCTCCACCTTCCCAGTCGCAGTAGTTTTGCTATCTATCATACTGAAGTCAATACTGGACAAATTACGAGGTTTAATTAATTAGCTCATCAATGTTATGTCTGTAGCTGAAAAACATGACAACATCTTCGTTAAAAATTATAATTCAAGGCTCATTGGAACTAAGAGCGTTCATAAGGCGAATTATAATGCATCTAAAAAAGGACGCAAGGAGCGGTACCCTAACAATAGGGGACATGAGTACCCTAATAATAGGGGACATGAGTTCCCTAGTAAAAGGGGACACGAGGGACGTATGGGTCTATATAACCGCCCCAATAAGGGGACATGAGTACCCTAATAATAAGGGACATGAGTACCCTAGTAAAAGGGGACACGAGGGACGTATGAGTCTATATAACCGTCCTAATAAGGAAGGAAACCGCAACTTTAGAGCGGGCACACGTGATGGCAACGCCACATTGGGAGAGGTGGATATGGCAACACCGGCTGTCGAGGTAGCACCATGGGTCGTGGTAGTAGCTCTAACCCTCCTAGGGAATATCCACAACGTGCATGATGTGCACCTCAAATGAAGGGAGGTAACCACAATGACATGTGTCATCGATGTGAATCAATTGAGCAATGGTTCAAGCAATGCCATGCAAGTGGCCAACTAGCTACACGCTACAAGGAGTATAGGGACTTTCGGGAGCAAGAAACCTACCTTGCCGAAGAAGAAGATGGTGAAGTGTCAATCTCGCCATTGAGGACTTCAAAGCTGGAAATAAAGTGCATAAGGATGCCGCAGACTTTGAATAGAATAGTCCTTTTTATTTTCCAAGAATAGCAATGTGCCTTGGTCAATAAATGACAATTGTATTAACTCTTTTTCATGTAGCGCAACCAATGAAGTATGATGCCTAGGAAAGTAATTGAGATAGTGATACTTAATAGAGTCTCGCTCCACCAACATCTCTTTCTACTTCCTTGGTCAAAATTTATTGGAGTTGCCAAACAGATTGAGTGACTACAACTTGTTTAAGTTTGATTTTATTTTGGAATAGACTTTGGAAACTTTGATATAATCATTGACTATTTTCCTTATTAATAAAGTGTCACATTATTATTCAATGTCATAGACATGTGTTAAATTCTGAACTTTATTATCTTTCAGTATTTTCCCGGAGAGTTGGAATGTCTTCTTGATAGAGGCACCACACATACTATATTGCGACATAGGCAACTATTTTTATGGATGACGCCTAGTCGATGTTCAGTAACTATGATGGCAGGACTATCATAATTAATTCATGGTCGAGAACCAGCTCAATTTATGTTACCAAAAGGAACAAATATCAATTTCACCGAAGCTCTATATGGTCAAAGGGCTGGAAGAACCCTATTGAGTTTTAAAGATATAAGAGCCAATGGTTTTCATGTGGAAACACATTGTGAGAATGGACAAGAGTTCCTTTGCATCACCTCTAATGACTACGAAAATAAATGAGTATTAGAGAAACCTATGTGTTGCTCTAGTGGATTGTATGTAACCACTATTAGAGTCATTGAAGCCCATCATGTCATGAAAAATAATTTATGAGATGCTAACACATATAGGCTTTGACATGTGACCGTTTGGGACATCCAGGTCGTGATATGATGATCTGAATATTAAAGACTTTACATGGACATCCATTCTTCAAAATGAAAAGAAGTACGAACAAAAAATTGGTTCGAGGAGTTGCTTCTAAAGACTATCATTCGTTTTGCAAAGCTTGCTCTTTAGTAAAGGTAGGATCGAGACCATCCTATGCAAAGGACACTAAAGAAAATATACAATTCTTGCAAAGAATCCAAGGTGATATTTGTGGACCTATCCAACCAACTTGCGGACCATTTAGATATTTTATGGTGTTGGTTGATGCATCGACACGTTGGTCACACGTAATGCTCTTATCCACAAGAAATGCTGCATTTGCTAAACTCCTAGCACAAATCATTAAGAAGGGCTCACCACCCTGATCATCCTATTAAGTCAATTCGTTTTGACAATGCTGGAGAGTTTACATAAAAAACTTTTGATGATTATTGCATGTCCATTGGGATCGAGGTTGAACACCCTGTCCGTCATATTCACATCCAAAATGGTCTCGCAGAAGCTACCATTAAAAGATTTCAAATGGTTGCTAGAGCATTGATTATGCGCACCAATCTCCCTATTTCTGCTTAGGGCTATGCAATATTGCATGCAGCTGTGCTTATTCGTCTGAGGCCCATTGTCACTCAACCCTTTTCTGCGTCCCAGATGGTGATTGGGTATGAGCCTGATATCTCACACTTACACATATTTGGATGTGCAGTCTATGTGTCAATTGCGCCGTCACAGCGCACCAAAATGGATCCTCAAAGACGATTAGGTTTTTATGTTGGATATGACTCTCCAGCCATTATCCACTACTTAGAACCCTTGACAGGTGATCTATTTACCGCTAGATTTGCGAATTGTCACTTTGATGAGACAGTCTTCTCGTCGTTAGGGGGAGACATGAACACTAATGTTCAACAGAAACGATAGGAATTGTCGTGGTCTGTCCCCATTTTGTCTCAAATTGAAGTGCAGAGAATTCTCGATCTTCAGAACGTAGCATAATTGATGCTTGATGCATTTTCTGATATCACTAAAGTGACAAGATCACACATACCTGCTGCAAATGTGCCTGTAAGGATTGATGTCCCTAATAATCATGGAAATGGCACCATCCCTAGGGATATTAGGCATGGCGCGGCTACCACTAATGGTGATAGCAATGTGGCTCAGGCCGAGCTCCCTGTAAGGAAACTAGGGAGGCCCAAAGGTTTGATGGATTGTCGCCCGAGAAAGAAAGCGAGTTTGACACAAAAAGATACATTAATTATCGATGTAAATAATCCATCTCATGAGAATATTCCGGATTATGGTTATGTCCAAGAGACATCATTGGGGGATGCTCCAATGACAGAACCAATTCCAAAGAATAGAGAGATCTCCATGAATTACACTAGTGTACATGAGATGATGGATAGAAATTCTATGGCTATTGATGATGCATTTGCATATCATGTTGCAAAAGGAATTATAGAATACGATGATATCGAACTTCACTCAGTTGAAGAATGTGAACGAAGAGCAGATTGACCTAAATGGAAAGATGCGATCAAGATTGAATAAGATTCACTAACAAAGAGACAAGTATTTGGGTCTATAACGCTGACACCCCCAAATATAAAGCCTGTTGGCCATAAATGGGTGTTTGCTAGAAAGCGTAATGAGAAAAATGAGGTTGTTAGATACAAAGCTTGCCTTGTGGCATAAGGTTTCTCACAACGCCCTGGAATCGACTACGATGAGACATATTCTCCCATAATGGATGTTATAACGTTCCGCTACCTTATCAATTTGGTAGTTTCCGAAAAACTTGACATGCAGTTTATGGATGTGGTTACAGCATATATCTATGGGGATCTAGATTCAGAGATATATATGAAGGTTCTAGATGGACTTCAATTACCCAAATTAAGTGGCTCTAAACCACGGAGCGCGTTTTCAATAAGATGAAGACGCTCACTATATGTCTTAAAACAATCCGGACGGATGTGGTATAACCGTCTAAGTGACTACTTGATTGGGAAGGGATATGTTAATAATGAAATATGCCCATGCGTGTTCATTAAAGGGACAAGTTCCGGATTTACAATTGTAGCAGTTTATATCGATGACATAAACCTAATTGGAACTCTAGATGAGTTAAAGGAAACTACTAAATATTTGAAATCTTGACTTGAGATGAAAGATCTTGGGAAAACACGGTTTTGTCTCGGAATAGAACTCGAGCACTGTAGTGATGGGATTATGATCCACTAGTCAGTGTATACTCAAAAATTACTAAGGCGCTTTAATGAAGATAAAGCAAAGCCTGTAAGTACTCCCATGATCGGCTGTTGTCTTGAGCCCGGAAAAGATCCGTTTCATCTAAAAGGATGAGGAAGAAGATTTATTAGAGGCTGAAATACCCTATCTAAGTGCACTAGGTGCATTATTGTACTTAGCTCAATGCACAAGACTGGATATCTCATTCGTAGTGAACTTATTAGCTCGACATAGTTCAACACCAACACGCCATCATTGGGTTAGTATAAAGACAATCTTTCGATACTTAAGAGGTACGATTCATATAGAATTGTTTTATCCCTACAGAGAGAAAAGAAAAGATGGAAGTATGGGATCAGACCCCACAAGACAAAACGCCACCTTCCGTAATGCAGAGATTATTGCTCTACATGAAGCTGTGCATGAATGCATATAGCTAAGGTCTGTAAATGGACATATTCGAGGAACTTGTGGTTTGAAGTCTACCACAAATGAACCTACATGCGTTTACAAGAATAATGCAGCTTGTATTGAGCAAATGAAACTAGGTTTCATCAAGGGCAACAATATCAAGTATATATTGCCTAAATTCTTCTACAGTCAGCAACAACAAACACTTCTAAATATTGAAGTACATCAAATCCGATCAGAGGATAATGTAGCAGACTTATTTACTAAGTTGTTACCAAAATCCACTTTCAAGAAACATATGAAGAGCATCCAATTGAGAAAGTTATCCGAACTCCCATGATTATAATTTCAGGGGAAGTCGAAATCAAGGGATGCATCCAGAAACATACTCCACACTCAACGCGCGTTGTGCTTTTTTTCTCCTTCGACCAAGGTTGTTTTTTCCCACAGGATTTTTATTACTTGGCAAAGTTTTTAACGAGGCAGTTTAGAAGCGCACAGCCTAGGCTGTATTGACATGAAATATCCAAAGGGGAGTGTTGTAGTATAAATATATTATAGTATAATGGCTATATCATGTAATAGATACTTGAATATATAGATATAGTACTTGAGTGTATAGATATAGGTATGAAGACTTGTGTGGCATAAAGCTTGTGGGGAGACAACAAGCATGACAATTATCATCATTGCAACAACCATGTGGAGTTGCAGCTGTGATGATCATAGCCATAACAATGAACTTCTTCCTATTGCATTCACACTATCTTGTACCCCTATATAAACCCTATTTTGAGAGAAGAATAATACACATTACTCTCCATTCTCTGCATCTAAACTCTCTCCATCTCTCTGTTAATTTACGTTTATGCTTAAACACTAGTGAGCCTGGTGGACGCAGTCCATTGTGCCATCAAGAAGATATTATGGAAGTATTAGCATACAATAAGGTGAGAAGTATCCCAGATCTATACACTTTAACTTGGATATTACTTCTGCACTGGACTTTTTTGCTTATGGAATTAAATCATCCTTATTCTTAATTATCAGGGAATAGAGGCAATTGAATGCATCCTTTTAAACTTGCCTGATAATCATGGATAAAAAATGATAGAAGATCGCTTGAATCCTGAAGCCTTCTCCAAGATGACCAGCCTGAGGTTTCTCAAAATTCACAATTTGAGGATGAGCCTTCCTCTAATCTCCCAATATCTACTTGATTCCTTGAGGTATTTTGAATGGAGTTGTTCTTGTCCAAGCATATGTTGGATCATAATTCATATACATATTTGTTGTCCTAAAACATAGAAATTACTTGTTCTAAAGTCCAATTTAATGTTGATTTATCCAAATCCATTATTTTCTTAATCTTATATTTTTGCTTAAGCATTGTGTTTATTTATAAATATTTATTATGTTTTCTTTATCATACTAAGAAATGATGGAAGTATGGAAATGAAAAGTCAACTTTAGCATATTTTTCTACTTCGACTAGGAGAAACCGAGCTAAACAAGGAATGAGGGTGGCAGATTAGCCAAACGAAATCCAAATGAGCTAAAACGTTTCAGATTCATTCTAAACATCCCAATGATCATTTCTTATTAATAGTACAAGAGCTAGTTTGGAGTGGAAGACCTTCAAACAATCAGTCCAATTTTTTGAAAGATAAAACAGGAAAACCGGACCTGTAAGGAGTCCAGCAGCGTTTTTGGCCCAACCACATGGAAGTAAGCTCTGAAATTTTACCAGGGTGATCTACACTCATGATGGATAATTTGATATAAAGAAGTCGAAGACCCATTCGGAATTCTTGGTTAAGATATAATTGAAGGAATAAAGGAGCAGAAAGTGACTCAAAACCACTCTAAGACCCATCATTTTCATGTTTCCCACCCACAATAAAGAGAACTAGATGTTTTTTTTTTTTTTTTTCTTGGGCTATATTTTTCTACTCTACTCTCTTTAATCATCACTTCCATACTTCTACTTCCACTCCACCTCATTTATTCTACTTCCATCATTACTTCCACTCCACCTCATTTATTCATCCAGGAGGATCAACATAATAATATATTGAAATTATTCAATATATTCTATTATTAAATATTATAAACTATTAGAACTTTGCGGTTTACAAATTACAGTTTGAAACCGTTTAAAGTTAAAGGTTTATATTGATTAAGAAATTTAAACCATTTATCATTTACGGTTTAAATTCAATTCTTATATTTAGTTTTCTATTTTAGGAAACCATTAATTGTATATAAACAGTTATCATTGTATGAATTAATCAGGCAGTTGAATAGATTCCAATTCTGTTCTCCATAATTCATTGTGTTCTTTTATATTCTTGATTAAGAGTTCCACAAGAAACCTTTGATCAAGTGGTATCAGAGCGACACAATTCTGCTGAAGCCTGTGGTTTATGGTCTCAACTCGCAAACAAATCGAGGTTTCAGGTGAAGAACTTGTTGGACTATTAATTTCAGAAAAAGCTCTTTCGACAAAAGAAGAAGAAAGCAATGGCAGAAGAAGAAGGAACTGATGCTAAGATTGCGTTATTGGCGCAAAAAATGGAGAAGATGAAGCTGATGATGGTAAAGTTGGTAGAGGATTCTGCATGTAAACCATTAGATGAGATTCCAGAAGGTTCTAGAAGGAAGGCCTCGAGATTTACTAAAAAAGCCAAGAAAAAGGTGAATTTTAGTGAAGAGGATGATTCCGACGAGGAACAGGAGTCTGCAGAGGAGTCTGGTGCAGATCAAAGCCAAGAGGAGGAATCAAGTTCTGATAAAGCTTGGTAAGCCAAAACTTCTATAAATGGTGTTAAAATTGATGTTAAGATCGATATTCCGGCGTATGACGGTGTTATCAATTCCGAGAAGTTGGATAATTGGATTGACCAATCAGAAACTTGTTATACTATTTATGAGTATAATAACTGTCAGAGGATCAACTTTGCAACATTAAAGTTGACCAAGCATGCTTTGACATGGTGGAAGGCTTATAACAAACGTTGTAGTATAACGACTATGACCTGGAAAAAGTTTAAGCGAGCCATAAGAAAGCAGTTTTACCATGTTGGCTTTGAAAAGGATAGATGGTTCAAGTGGCAGTATTTGAGGCAGAATTTTGGGTAGTTAGTACAAGATTATGGAGCCGATTTTCAAAATCAGGCTATGGTGCTGGATCTAGACTTGGATGACCATGAACTCCTCATGAAGTTTATCGGGGGCTTGCAAGATTACATTCGCAAAGAGTTGCGATTGTTCAACGTTGAAGACTTTGAAGAGGCATTAGTAATGGCAACTGCCATTGAATCAAAGAACAAGAAAGTCGACAAAAAGGAGGACAAGGAGAATTCAAGGAAGTTTGAAGTTGGGAGTAACAGTAGTAAAAATAGGGAGCAAAGTTTTGGAAAGAAGCAGACAAAATGTGAGCATTGCAATAAGCTAGGTCATACTAAAGAAACCTGTTACATTCTTCATCTCGAGCTTAGGGGGAAAGAAAAAGGGAAAAGAAGTAATCGAAAAGATCTTAAAAAGGCATTGAATGCTAACAAGACTGTGGAGATTCCAGAACTGGTGCAACCAGACACGAAGTTGACTCTCATGACCCAGAAGCTTGTTCATCCAGAAGGTCGCGAAAACTTGTTTAATGTTCGTATACAAGTGAAGCACGATTTGATAGACACTATAATAGATCTGGGAAGCCAAAAGAATCTCATTTCAGAGGCATTAGTCTGAAAGTTGCGGTTAACAATCACTCCTCATCCTAAACCATACCCGTTGGGGTGGATATAGAAAGATGTTGAGTCACAAATTACTTGGCAATGTACTTTCAAGTGACTTGTGAGGTGGTGCCATTGGATGTATGCCAAGTAATTTTTGGTAGTCCATACTTGTGGGATCGTGATGCAATGTTCTATCGACGACTTCAAACGTATCAATTTTTGAAGGATGGAGTAGAGTACTTCATTCGCGCCAGCAAAGTTTCATTTAATAATAGTTTGATCAGTGCTAATCAAGCTAAAAGGATGGTGAATGCTTGTGGGACGTTCGTTTTATTAGTGGTTCGACCACGAGAAAACACCCTATCTACATATGTGTTATCTACTGTGATGCTTACTCCTAGGCAACAACGTGATATGGAGGAGTTACATTCACAATTCTCAGACTTGTTTGAGGATGTTGAAGGCTTACCACCGCAGCGCCCAGTAGAGCATGAGATACAACTCGTTGGAGGATCTCCATTGCCTAATTTGGGTATGTATCGTCATTTGGTGGAAGAAAGCGAAGAAATCAAGAGACAAGTCAATGAGCTACTAGAGCAAGGAGTATTGAAGCGAAGTTGCCCACCTTGTGGATCCCTAATATTATCAATACTAAAGAAAGATGGCAGCTGGCGTATGTGTATTGATTTTCGAGCTCTCAACAAAATCACTATTAAAAATCGATATCCATTACTGAGGATAGATGATTTAATGGATCAATTACAGTCAGCTCGATGGTTCACTAAACTAGATTTGAAGTCTGGTTATCATCAAGTCAGAATCAAAGAAGAAGATACATGGAAAACCGCATTCAAAACCAAACAAGGCCATTTTGAGTGGCTCATAATGCCGTTTGGTTGATGCAATGCTCCAGCAACATTTATGCGTCTTATGAATGAGGTACTTCGTCCATACATTGATGATTTTGTCATTGTTTACTTGGACGATATCTTGGTGTTCAGTCCTACTTGGGAAGAACATATGATTCATGTTGAAAAAGTGTTGGAGACATTGAGGCAATCTCAATTGCGATTGAATTTGAAGAAATGCGAGTTTGGGAAGAGTTCTCTAGTGTATCTTGGTTTTATAGTTGGTGACGGAGAGTTGAAAGTTGATCCGTCCAAGGTGCAGGCTATCACAAATTGGCCTAGGCCTCGTATAGTAACTGAGGTGCGTAGCTTTATGGGAGCTTGCCAGTATCTACGTAAGTTTATTCGCCACTTTTCTCAAATTTCAGGGCCATTATTTGAATTGACTAAGGCAGGGAGAAAATTTGAGTGGTTAGACAAACATGAGGAAACATTTCTGTTGCTTAAAAAGAAGATCTCAGAAGCTCCAGTATTAGCTTTGCCAAATTTGCAAAGACCATTTGAGATAGAAACAGATGTGAGTAATTACGCCTTAGGTGGAATTTTGAAGCAAGATTGGAAGCCAGTTGAGTATTATTCTGAGATGTTCAATGCTGCAGTGCAGAATTACCCTACCTACGATAAGGAGTTGTTTGCTTTACATCAGTGTGTGAAACATTGGAGATGCTACTTATTAGGTAAAGAAGTTATAGTGCACTCAGACCATAAGCCTTTGTAGTACTTGCAGACACAGTCCAAGTTGCAGCAAGCTCGACACATGAAATGGATGTCTTACTTGCAACAATTCAACATCATTATCAAGTACAAGAAAGGTGTTACAAGCAAGTTGGCAGATATGTTGTCTAGACCTCCAGGACATTCCACTTTATTGGTGGCTATGGAACTCCAACCTGTGGTACTTTCTGAGTATGTAAAAAGTTATGACAGTGATCCAGAATTCAAAGTGTTCTTTGAGAAGCTAAAACATGGGAAGCCATGCCAATTTGAGATGAAGGATGGCTTAATGTTCAAGGGAAAACAACTATGCATCCCCAACAATGGAGACCGATTGCAGTGGATTAGGGAGGCTCATACTTCTAGATGTGCAGAACACTTCGGAGTTGACAAAACACTACTCAATCTACAACGTTATGTTTATTGGCCTCGGATGCATGTGGATGTTTCTCGCTTTATTCGAGGTTGTGTGTTGTGCAACATATCAAAACCTTCAAGGAAGTTGGGGTTGTATACACCACTTCCTGTACCAAATAGACCTTGGGAAAGTATCTCAATGGACTTCTTGGGTGGTTTGCCTATGACCACCATTGGGTTTGATTACTTGTTTGTTTTGGTAGACAGATTCAGCAAAATGGTGATCTTAATTCCTTGTAAGAAGACAATCTCAGGAGAAGGTGCAGCGAAGTTTTTTTTTTTCCACCAAGTCTGGAAACATTTCAGGTTACCGACTTCTATCATTTCGGATCGAGATAGCAGATTTCTTGGTCACTTTTGGAAGTCTTTATGGGGATTGATGGACACAAAGTTGAAACATAGTACTGCTTTTCATCCTCAAACGGATGGACAAACAGAAGTGGTAAATCAGACCATGGTACATATGTTGAGAGGATATAACTCTAAGCATCCTCGTATTTGGGATGCGAGTTTACCATATTTACAATTTGTCTTTAATAGGGCAATTCATAGTTCTACTTTGAAGTCACCTTTCGAAGTTTGTTTGGGCTACCTACCTTCAAGTCCATTTGATATGACATTCTCATTTGAAGATAAGCAAAATGGAGAAGAAGAGGAAGATAGGTTAAAAGCAAAACGACTCTTGGAGCGCTTTTCAAAGATTCACAAAGAAGTTGAGGAGCAACTACAAAAGTCACAACAGCGATACAAAGCTCAACATGACAAACATAGGCTCCAACATGACTTCAATGTAGGTGATATGGTTTGGTTAAAGCTTAGCAAGGAAAGATTGCATGGTGTCGGAAAGAAGTTAAAGCCAATTCGATATGGGCCATTCAAGATTTTGGAAAAGATTGGAGTTAATGCATTTCGATTTGAGCTGCCACCTTACATGCAAATGTACTCAATAATAAATGCTGAGTATTTAAAACCCTTTGAGCCATCATTATTGGATGATGATGAAGATGTTAAGAATTCTAAACTTCCTCCACTTGACGATTTGTGGTTTGTGAGGGAAGACCCATTGGTGGCAGACTGCATTCTCGAGAAGAAAGTCACTAGGACTCAACGTGGTCAGATAGAATCTTACTGCATTGGCCGAAAAGGACAATTGCCAAGCAAGTCAAAGTGGTTTCGCAAGGAAAAAAGAATTCAAGAGTTCCCTCATTTGCAATTCTAGCTTTTGCAGGAGCTCCAGCTTTTTCGAAATGGGGAGCCATGATCCAAGAGGATCAACATAATAATATATTGACATTATTCAACATATTCTATTATTAAATATTATAAACCATTAGAACTATGCGGTTTACAAATAACAGTTTGAAACCGTTTAAAGTTAAAGGTTTATATTGATTAAGAAATTTAAACCATTTATCATTTACGGTTTAAATTCAATTATTATATTTAGTTTTCTATTTTAGGAAATCATTAATTGTATACAAACAGTAATCATTGTATGAATTAATCAGGCAGTTGAATATGATTCCAATTCTGTTCTCCATAATTCATTGTGTTCTTTTATATTCTTGATTAAGAGTTCCACAAGAAACCTTTGATCATTTATTCTACTTTCATCATTACTTCCACTATCATATTCCACCTCATTTATTCCACTTTCATTATTATTTCCACTATCATACTCCTCTTTCTCTTCTCTATATAAACATCCCTTCATTACACTCTTGAGGATCACCCATTGCACCCCATTACATTCTCTTTTTCTCTTCACCTCATTCATAAAACCTCCATATCCACCTCCTAAAATCCAAACCCATAATATTCATACTCCCCTTAATACTCGATCACCACCATCATAACTACCGTCTTCCACCACCATAAACTCTATCACCACCATCATAAACTCCATCACTACCACTCAAAATTAGCCAAAGAAGCATCATATTTTCATCACCATCCCATTCTTCATCAACATCAACAAGTTCATAATCCATTCATTCCACCATCAAAGAGGATCTAAGGGCATTGAAAGAGGAAAACATGGATGAGCTAGTCATCAATTTGTCAAGCTTCAACTAATTCATTCTTTCCTTAACTCTTTAATTTACTTTGATGTATATGTTAATTTGTATGATTATGAATGAGTAGTTATTTTGTTAGGGCTAGGGTTGAAAGCCCTAGCCAATCTTGTATGGATTGATGCTATAATATGATGCGATGCAATTTTCTTTAACATGCCTACATGCTAGTTCAAGAGTTGAATGCATATGCTTAGACCTTACCACTTTGAGTATGTGTGTTTGCCATATCATGATATAATGTTTAGAGATTGGTAACCTTTGAATGTTAAAGCATGAAAGAACACTAGGTATGCATGTAGGGGTTGTGAATTACAATCACTTAGAGATAAGCTTGGTTGGTTTGCATGATTTCTTCATTTCCAAACTTTATACACTTAGGGTAATGCACTAGATACCTAACCGGATTGAAATGCATGACTTAAGTAGTTAAGTACTACACCCGAGAGAGGTTGCTTGATATCACAAAAGGAGCATGTCTCTTGTCATACCCGAGAGGGATGCAAGGAGAGAAATTGGTTAATTAATTTAGCATAATGCATATTGAAATGCATCAATACTTGCAAGGGAGGTTAGTGGTAGACAATCTAAATCCTAACTTTCATCCATTTGATCACTAGTTTAGTTTAGAGTAATTTAGTTTACATTTGAGCCTTTAGTTGTTTTCAAGTCAAAACTATCTTCAAAAACCAAAATCAAATCACAACTCCATCTTGCACACTCTCACCATGAGCCTAGATTTCCTTGTGAATTTAGGTTTGTGATTGTACATTTGTAGATTCTAGCTCTCCTTAGGTTCACACCCTAGCTAGTGAAAGGAATCCAATCCTCGTGAGTTCGACAACCTTTCTTAAATTCCTATACTATTACTTGTACTCCTTATACTTGAGGGTGGCTATTTGGCTAACAGTATAGATGATCAAGATGGTGCTAGTGAGGATTGGGATGAGCAGATGGAATAGCATAATTTGCTTCGAAATGGATTAGCAGTGAAGAAATGCTCCTTTTACATTCATTATATTTGTCACTGTGTAGGCGTCCTGTTGAATAGTTGAAAAGTTATTTGGATGTGCACCATTGTATCAGATGGCTCAAACCATTCAGAGCCATGCTTTGTGTTTCTTTTTAGTCATTTTGATCTGTAATTGTGGGGATGTTTGTAAACATTATGGGGAGCATCTTTCTCCATGTATCTTAAGGAGGAGCTAGTGAGCTACCTAGTAGCTTAGCCGGCTTGACACAGCTCTCATACTTTTTTTTTTTTTAATCGATAAGGGATTTGGCGATATTAGTTCCTCGGAGGTAGACGATGTAGGGAACAAGTCCCATCCTCAATCCCAAAGGAGAGGGGCCTACCACACTCTGGGAATCCACCGCCTGTCCCAGTATCGTAAAATTTTATTAAAGAAAAAGGTAAAATGCTCTCATACTTTTAACTAAGGATTAATCGGTAGTCAGCAGATTTTGCCAGAATGCTTCCTCATTCCTTACCACAAATAATAGCTTCGTAGATTGAACGTGGGTTGAGGGGTTCCCAACTTAGATGCTCAACCATTAGGCCATATGTTGCGGTTGACCTATATTAACATTTCCATATTGTGTTGAAGGGAGATACATACGACTAGATTAATTACGTAAAACCCGTTTCGTTTTCATTACATTAACATTTCCATTAGTGTCAACTATCATTTTCTTTGCAAGAACACTAGGTGAAGTTCAAACTTCAGATATGGATTAGATGATCCCTGCATATATATTTTTATCGATAAATAATAAGAGTAAAATTATACATAACGATACAGTTAAGGTCAGTCTTACTCATGGGGTCAGCTAAATTCTCAATATTTCTGTCTTAATTAAATCCAACAATAGTTGTACACAACTGAATACCAATTAATTGACTATGAATAGATCTCTTATGAAGAGTTGTGCGTCGTTTTATTTCGAGACGGCCCTAATTACATCATACTTCATTTGCTGCTTGATTGTATTATTTATGAAGAACAAGCTTCACTTGGATTAGTGCCAATAACTTTTATCAGTTCATTAGTTGATTATTTGCTTTACTAGTCTTTTTTATTTTTATTTTTTAATTTTTTTTGGGGGGTCAACGTTAGTAAGTTAGCGACACACACATCCATGCAGGGTATCTCAGCCGAAGCCAGACTAATCCACTAAACGCTTATGGGAAAAATTCAACTACAAACTTACCACAAGGTGTAGGAGAACGATTCGAACCTAGGTGTGGGGGTTCCACACCTGGAGGCTCGACCACCCCGCCATAACGTTGGTGGTTTGCTTTACTAGTCTTAATTTGTTGCCGTAAGAAATAAATATATTGAAGATTGGACCTGAAAGGCACGGCTGACTAAGAAAATTAAAACCGTGTGGGCGCCCCGACCGGTGACCAATAATTGCGACTAGAGAAGACTTGTAAGCATTCGGGCATTTGGCCAAATTGCTCTCCCGCAAGTGCAACAAACCAGTTTGTTTGCAATGGTATTGAACAAGCAAAGATCCTTACCTAGTCCATTAGCCGTATCTATTCCCGCAACTAATCTATGGACTTTCGATGTCTTCTTGAGTTGCGACCATGAAAACATCTTCTCATCCCACTTATACCACAAGTTGCAGTCTCGACGAATTTTTACTTTCTTTGGAAGAAACACAACTACTCCTCTGGAGCTCTTTGGTGCGATCGAAGAATCGAGGTTTGCCATTGTTGTTCTCTCGCAAAACTATGCTTCTTCACCCCAGCGCCTGAATGAACTTGCAAAAATTCTCGAGTGCATGAAAGATAGGAACCGGATTCTGCCCATCTTTCATGATGTGAATCTCTCCCATGTTCAGAAGCAAAAGGATAGTTTCGGGAAAGCCTTTGACGAGCACCTAAAGAGGTTTCACGATGACTTGGCAAAAGTTGAAGCTTGGAGAGATGCTTTAACCAAAGTGTGCAACTTTGCTGGATGGACTTCCAATGACAGGTAACGGCTGTACATTAATAATTGAATCATAAAAAGTAATCATGTCTTATTAGCTAGATCGATATATATTATTGTCACATTCTCTAAAAGCTTATGCTTTTGAGGTTTAGCGGTTGTGTAACCAAATGAACAGGTACTTATTTACTGGCAATATAGAGAAAAAAGACCGACTGATGAATATTAGTTGTTTTTTTTTTTTTTTTTTTTTTTTTTTTGAGAATCATATTAGTTGTTTCTATTTCATGGTGTATTAGGAATGAAGTAGAGGTTATCGAAGAAATTACGGAAGCACTGTGGAACAAACTACATTTTAGACAAAGTCCAAAGGAAAAACTACATCCTACTTACACATTCTTAGAGTCCACACACTTGGTAAGAATTGATTTTTGACTGAAAGAAAATAGAACTGTTTTGTAGATCTTGATGCAAACAATGTTTGTTTCAGATAAACACCTTATTTCAAGTAGTATATTGAATATACTTCATGATGCAGCCTTATGTCTGCATAGTGTTGAAGCGATTTTCAAGCAACTTAAACGTACTACTTACGTACAATTCAATATATGCAGGTCGCATTAACTAGCATTAGTTCCCCTCAGCAGAACCGTGGCCATGTCAAGCCAAAGAAAATTTCGGATGCGATGGTCAAAACTCAAAACTCAGAACGCAGAATCATAGTCAATTGACAGTTTTATTACAGTTTTAATAATCTCTCTACTTTATAAAATTGTAGGCTACTCCAGTGGAGTGGATCTTTCTACTCACTAACCTTGGCCTAGAGATTTTGTCAGCTGCTTTTGATCAGGCTTCCTCCCCAAGTAAGCCACACTATGCACTATTTGGTGTGCTGTTTGCTATTGCAGCTATGTTTGTTTGCATTTGGGAGCTCATTCACAAGGGCATCAATGAAAAAGTAGTATTGAAGAAGTTCGGAAAGCTATGGTGGTATTATTATCCAGACCCCCACGAAAGCACGCCTTTTGGTACCCTCCCTGACATTTATGGACTAATTGGAGGAATTTCTCAGTGCATATGCTCCATAACTCAATATGTTTACTTCTCTTGGCATGCTGATAGTCCCATAAAACTATCCCTTTTACCTGCCATCTTTCTTTTGTGTTTGGCCGGTTCAAGACTAAATAGAAATCGAAACCATGGTCAGACTGTTGGACCTAAATCCCTAGACAAAGACTAATGTGAGAACAACTGAAGTGTAAATATGGGAAAGAAGTTACTGCTTATCCATGTGTTGTGGGTTTTAGTTTCTGTTTGTAGCCTAATGATCAGTGATGAGCAACAATAGCACTTTTTCACAGCCTGTAGATAGCCTTCTGATTATAGAAGTAACTTTTTCTATTATTATGCTGAAAGTATAAATAGCTTTTGTCCTGCAGCTTGAAGTGATGATTTGTTTTGGTTCATAAGGTTTTAGGTAGAATATATCAGGATTCTCTTAACTCTCAAGTATTTGTTCCTTGTTTTATGACATTCATTTCTCTGAAATAAAACCCAAAGATAAAAGAGCAAAAAATATGGAGTTTCTTTCTGATTTATAACATTGGTTGCTCTGGAATAGAAGGCAAATATATGATCCGATCAATTGCTGAATTGCATAAAATCAACAGTTGCTGGAGAGTAGCCAATACAGGAATTACGGTTCTCTTCTTTTACATAGTTAAGTTGGCCAGTGACAATCTGATTATCTTTTGGTGTATGCCTGACTAATTAAATATCATCAATAGTTGATATTATTATTATTATTATTATTATTATTATTATTATTATTTATTATAAGATTCTGGTGCCATGTTCAAGTGTTCTTTCTCCTTTTGGCTATACAAGATAGTGCGATGGAGCAGAAAAAGAATATCCCTTGAACACAGACTAAAATATATAGTGATATCGGTATAATTTCTTAGTTTCCATTATTTTGGAGGCTGAACTATTGGCCGGCTTCTTTTGTTCCTGCAACCAAAGCTCTGAAAAAAAAGGAAAAAAAATTACAGAACCATTAGAATCCAAATTTTTATCAAATGTTTATCACAGCAGATGAAGGTAGATTATTTTGTAGTATCTATAGTGGTTATTGTTTGACCAGAATTTTACATCTTCCATAACTTATGTTAAATCAAAGTTTCCATGATTAAAGAAACTATTTCCTGTGATATTCTTACATAAAAACAAAATTTCCAATGAAATCCAGCCAACGCTAACCGGTTGGAAAAGAAAATCTCTAGCACTGATGAACTAAATATAATGAACCAAACCAGATAATCAGCGCCTCAAATTATGAACCGGCTATTGAGTATTGAGATGAGGTATACTTGCAGTGACAACAGCATGGCCTCCTTCATCTACTTAAGTAGCCTACAATAGATTAAAGTAAAGAGATCAATTATTAAACAAAACTTGCAATAAAAATGTTGGTTAACTATAATTCAGAATTTTCACCGTCATATCTGTAATGTGTATTGGATGGTTATGGTCACGGTAGTCCTCATCAAGACTATAGCTAGTGAATGCGACCTGCATAAGTTGAATTGTAGTTAAGAAATACATCTATTTTGCTTTTAATTCCCTTCTACAATTTGCAAACAGAGGACTGTATCTTGAAGTACATTAATATGTAACTTGTAACTGAGTGTGATAACATTATTTGGATCAGTTAAAAACAATTTTATTAATTCCATTCAAGACTAAAGTAAATTCTTACTAAGTTGTGTGTGGATGTTGGATGCAGTTTTTCCGTTGGACTGGGTCTAAAATGTAGTGTGTTCTCCAGTGCTTCAGAATTTTCGTCTATAACCTCTACTTCATTCCTACCATCAAGAAAAGGAAACAATGAATGTTCAGATCATCAGTTGGTCTATTGTAGCTAAAAGCCTGTAAATACAACTGCTCAACCCTCAAAAAGCATACGCTGTTGGCGAATACACCAACAATGTATATCGAGCTAACATATCATGGGAACAACCTTTACCTGTCATTGGAAGTCTATCCAGCAAAATTGCACGCTTTGATTAAAATTTAAACACTTTGATTAAAGCATCTCTCCAGGCTTGAACCTTTTCCAAGTCATCCCGAAACCTTTCTTCAGGCTTGTCAAATGCTTTCTCAAAATCCCCTGTTTGTTTTTGTACATGGAACAGATTAACATCATGAAATATTGGCAGAATCCTGTTCCTATCATTCATGCACTCAAGAATTTTTTTTAATGTCCATTCAAGAGCCGGGGCGAAGAAGCATAGTTTTGCGAGAGAACAATAACAGCAAACCTCGATTCTTCGATTGCACCAAAGAGCTCAAGAGGAGTTGTGTTTACCGCACCAAGTTTTTTTCTTTTTGGTGCTACACTATACTAAGTTTGACCATGTGGTTTCCAAGTCATTTTCCAAGCCAATATTATATGGTTTGGTGCATATATCAGGAATCAGCAATAGGTTTTGTGTCCTGAAACTATTTCATTGGCAAAATAATAATTGAATGAAATACAGGAATCCCTAGCTAAATCTTGTTAGATTTGTTGGTTTTGGTAACAGATAAAATATGTGCCCGGAATCAGTCTTGCCAAACTCGAAATCTAGAGTTCATTAATCATTTGATGTGCATAACTGCAAATACAAGAAAGACAAAGCAAGAATTTTTATCTTTCTTAATTATTAGAGAATGAAATTAACAGCTACGAGCACAAGGCAACTAAGAATTGAATGCCCCTTAGACATTGTCTATAAGAAACCAAGGTTGCATATCAGTTAACAGTAACCAAATCATCTGCCAAACTGCTCCACTGTTGCAAGAATTGTTGATCAGATGTACATGACATCTATATAGATATGCATGCTTTAACAAAAGATTATGGAAGGTGTACATACTGTCAATCTATAACCGCTATAAATACATCAAAATATGCTATCTCTACCTTCAAAGGCTCAAATATTAATCTGTTTTGTTAATACGTTCCCTTTTTGGAGTCTAGTGGTTGTATGACATGATATATATGGGTATATTTTTGAGTAGTCTAGTTGCAACAACAATGAAAGCCAATAGTAGAGCCTCGAAAACATAATGGAAAGTTGGAAACCAGATAACTCTAGTGACTTCAATTTTAGTTTACATTTCCTGGAGCTGAAGCTTCCTTTGGTAAAAGTATCTTCCATGTCACATATATAAGCCAGGAGGAGAAGACGACCATATCATCTTATAACAAAAATGAATGAAACCATTCCATACTACCAACCCAAAGAAGTACGACCTCTCTGAAATATATAGTTTATGCCGGAACGGTATGACGTTGGACTAATTTGGAAACATTGGGCAATTTATCTCAGGTGAATACAAACCAGAAGAGAGTCTTACTGATATCCATGGCCAGCGACCTCCACTCAACCCTTCCTTGATTAAATGGTTATGTGAAAGAAAAGGAGATATGATACTAATAACTTTCCAATGATCCAACCGTGAGTTCTTTTGCAATTGGTTAGATCTAAAAACCAAATCATCACTTCAGTTCATATGGCAAAACCTATTCGTATTTTCTGGCATAATATAGTAGAACAAATCATGTTTATAATCATAATACAGTAGAACAAATCATGTATATAATCATAAGGCTATCATCATTAGGCTGGTATAAGTTGCTATAGTTGCTTCATACTAATTATTTAAACCTTATTTAGGATACAAACATAAACAGAAATTCGCAACAGATGGATACAAATAATTATATGCTCGTATCTACCTCAAGTTGTTCTCAAAGAACCATCACAAAGGTTCATTCAATCACAATTATGTACTGTTTGTGTTGGCATCTTCTTACAATAGTCTGATCAACAACTGTTTTGCTTCCTGTTTAGTCTTGAACCAGCCAAACAGAAAAGAAAGATTGCTGGTAAAGGTGATAGTCTTATGGGATTATCAGCATGCCGAGAGAGGCAATGTATTGAGTTATAGAGCATATGCACTGAGCGATGCTTCCAATTAATCCGTAAATTTCAGGGACAGTACCAAAAGGCTTGCTTTTGTGGGGATCTGAATAATAAAACCACCAGAGCTTTCCGAACTTCTTCAATACTACTCTATTCTTTATGCCCTTGTAAATGAGCTCCCAAATGCAAATGAACAAGGCTGCAGTAGAAAACAGCATACCAAATAGGGCATAGTGTGGTTTACTTGACGAGGAAGCCTGATCAAAGGCAGCTGACAAAATCTCTAGGCCAAGGTTAGTAATCAAAAACTTCCGTTCTACTGAAGTAGCCTACAATAGCATAAAGTAAAGAGATCAATTAGTTTTTTTTTAAAAAAAGCAATATAAAAAATGTTGGTTAACTATAATTCTGAGTTTTTACCGTCACATCTGTAATGTTTATTGGATGGTTATGGTCACGGTAGTTCTCATTAACAAAAAAAAAAAAAAAGATCAGGAGTCAAATTGATGTTTGCTCTAAAGTTGGAGGAGGCAAACTGAATTTAGTCCTTATTTTTTAATAATTTAAATTTTGTTTTTATATAAATTTTTACCAAAAAAAAAAGCAATATAAAAAATGTTGGTTAACTATAATTCTGAGTTTTTACCATCACATCTGTAATGTTTATTGGATGGTTATGGTCACGGTATCCTTCATTTACAAAATTTAAATTACTAAAAAATGAAGGACTAAATTCAGTTTGCCTCCTCTAACTTTGGAGCAAACATCAGTTTGACCCCTGAATTTTTTTTTTTTTAATTATGATGGTCTTTGTACTTCTATTTTCCATCAGTCCATCACACGTGTCCAAAATTCAAATTTTGCTAAAAACGTGACATCAGATTCTGAGTTTGACCCAAAATCAGGATTCTCTTTTCAGTTTTGTCCCCTCATTTTGTGCGAAATGTCCTAAGTAACCCTTGTTACCGTTTTGACTCAATTACGACCTCATTATACGATCGAAAACCAAAATCAAAAACCTGTAATCAAAAACTCTCTCTCTCTCTCTCTCATCACGATCCTCTCGAAAACCATATCAAAACCCAGATTAAGAGATTACTAGATTACAAACCCAACGCAATGGAAACATGGCTGGGGCCCCGATTGATGAATGGATACCTTGAATTGAACCCTGGAGACGATGAAATCCTCAATTACAGTGAGTTGGGGTTTTCGATTTAACTGAATGTTTGTCTGTCTAGTGTTTTCCATCTGTTTATGGTTTAGGGCTTGATTCTTAAAAATTCATGTATGAATTTATTTCTCTGTACTTCAGTTTGGTATTGCATTCGAGCAAAAAATGTCTAATAATAGGTGTTTTGTGATTTGATTGAGGACCTTTGGTTTATAAATTTAGGGTTTGGAAGCTTCAGATTTAGGGATTTTTAGTTGTGGGTTATCAGAGATATGGTTTAGAAGCTCCTGATTGGGGGCTTTCTTTTTTTAGTGTTTTTCTGTTTCGAGTTTAGTATAATCTATGATATTGAATATTGAATATTGAATGGTGCATGTGCTTGTTGTTGGATAGCTGAGATAGGGGATTTAACAAAGGTAAGTGATTACAAGTGGTCCTTAGAAAGTGTTGTTGTGGTCTTACTGAAGAGTGGAATTTTGTTGTGGGTTTTAGTTGTTCGAACTGTTGTGAAATGGATTGATGGGTAATCACTAACCGTTTGTTTAAGCTGCCTATTTCAGCTACCCTATTTATTGTTTGGAGCTTATTATTATATGTTTTTGGAACCCTGTTAGCAGCATTACATTTGTTTTCATGTGTTTCTGTTTGAGTTGGTATCGTTCTAACTCATTATGTATTCTTTTGTTGCAGTACACCCTGATTATTTTACAATCAAGGTATATATGGTGGCTATATACATAACACAGAGAGCAAATACATGGTAGAAGCATAAGGTACTATGATAATGTGGACATGGACAAAATGTCATTGACTGAGGTGGATGGCATGGTGTAATACCCTTAACCCAGATTAATCGAAAGAGTCAATTTAATAAAATCTAACTCAAATCCTTCCATTGAGTTTCTTCTTCCTCTTTTTTAGGGGAATAAATATCCATAGATATATTGAAGACGACACAGTGTCACTGCCAAGATATTACAAACACCAGAGCAAAAGGTCCTGAAGCATAACCTTGTTTTTCCTATTCGACCTAACCAGAAGTAGATCCCTAGCAAATAACATTCATTCTTACAATACTTGCTCACTTATTTAACTCCTAACTATAATGAAAAAGGCTAAGAAGGTAAGATCCTAGACCACTATCCGAAGAATCTCCAAGATTTCGCCTAAGAACACATACGATTGCTTACCAATCTACCAAATAGCCTCTTGTCGTGAAGAGCGTTAGGAATTCTCCAAGGCTGTTCGTGTTCTTGAAGGCCTAGCTGTGTGTTCTCTTGACGTTCTCCAAGCTTTCTTGAAGATCAAAAAGTGTAATCCATGACTCTTATTTCTATTTTCGTACTCTTTAGTATTGAATTTCAGATTTTGATTATGAACTTTGTTATTGGAGTTAGATTTTTGTTAAGAACAGATTTATGTTAGTAATTTTTAGACTCATTTCTTTATGTTCTTGAGCTATTTATGATATCTCTGCAATCTGATTTCGTGTCATCCTTTTATATCTTTAAGCATATGATTTTGGTTGAATAATGATGTTAGTCTGCAGGTTAATAAAGTCAAATTTATGTTCTAGTTCACCTAATCGTTTTAGGGAAGAAATTGAAGTGGTAAAGGCTATGTACAATGATCGAGATTATATGCAACATGTTTCTTGCGTTTGTAACATTTTATGGATGCATACATGTTTGAATTCAGAATTCTAATTGCAATTAATGATTCATATTTAATGTTGACGGATGCTCTTCAGTATTAGCGTAATGTTTTCTATGAAATATTTTAAGTCATGGACTTTTCCTGACTTAGGAGATTAAAAAGAAGAATTAAAGTGGTACTCGATCTCTTCAGACTTGTACTTAGAATTCATTTATGATATTTAGTGTTGGCACGCTTTTAAGTTGTATAGATTGAAACAACTCGTTGCATGTTGATTTGAAAATTCTGATTTGAGTGTGAAGAAGTCAATCATTGTAGATAGTTTTTTTTGTTTCGCTTTTATTTTAAGTAGATTAGGAACCGAATTTGAAAACCCTCATTTTATTCTTTTATTTTTGGATTAAATACTGTTTACTCCCTATACTCATAGGGTTTCATCGTTTCAGTCCCTGACCTTCGAATTTCACCTAAAAAGTCCATGAACTCTCAATTTCCTCCCAATTAGTCCCTGCTGTCAAAATTTTCTGTTAAAGTTGCCGAAAATGTCTATTATGCCCTAACTTACCTTTTTTTTTTTATTTATGTTTTCTCTCTCTTTTATTTCTTTTTTTTTTTCATTTCACCTCTTGATGGTTTGTGGATTGGAACCATCTTGATGATAAGATGAACAGAAGGAGGCGAGAGAGCTGGAAGAAGAATAGGTAAAAAAAAAAATAGAGGAAGATAATTTTTTTTTTTAAGTAATTGAGGGTATAATAGACTTTTTAGGGGAAGATAACGGAGTTTTTGACGAATACTTGACGGCAGGGACCAATTGGGAGTTCAGAGACTTTTTAGGTGAAATTCGAAGGTTAGGGACTGAAACGATGAAACATTTTAAGTATAGGGAATAAGTAGTATTTAACCCTTTATTTTTTAATTGATATTTTTGTGCAGGTGTATCATACAATCCTCGCACTGAATGATCCTTGCTTATTCTATACTGACAACTACATTTTGCATGGTTAAATTGTGAGGCTATTTCAGCCGTATCATTGCTTCACACCAACTTGCCTCCCTTCCATCTGATTGAGTACAACTCTAGCGTGGAAGAAAAATTTATTCTGGTTTCATATGTTAATACGGGAACCATTGGGATAAAAAAAATTTATGAAAAGCTTGTCGTTATTCCTAATAGTGGTTAAACCAGCTGGAACTAGGTAGGACGAAACAACTGGTTTGCTTTCCAGAACAACCACCATAGCAAGTAGAGACAAGTACAAATGGTATGGATAAAATATAGGACTAAATACAGATTACTACCCTATAGTTTGGGTCCAAAATCAATTCAGTCTCTGAACTTCTAATTTCATTAAAAACACCCTTGCACTTTCAATTTTGATTTAATAGGTCCAATTTGTTAGTTTTCCGACAATTGAGTTATTTAACTTGTTAACGTGGCTCATATATGACCTATGTTTTATGATGTGGTGTTTGTAGGCCACCTCTAGTCAATTTAAGAGTGAGTCCTACTATTAAAAATAAATAGTTTTTCAACAAATAATCAAACTATAATTTGAACTCATAACGGAATATTAACGAATTTGGCCTATTAGATCAAAATTGAGAGTGCAGGGGTGTTTTTGATGAAATTAGAAGTTCAGGAACTGAATTGATTTTGAACCTAAACCATAGGGTAGTAACTAGTATTTAGCCCTAAAATATATCAGCAAGAGAACAGCTGCCTAAAGAATATTATTTGATGCTATCTGAGTTCTTAGATCATGAACTTAATTTGCCAAAGCTCCCATTAATTGGCTCTTAATTTTTCCATATTTGTTGTATAAGAGAGGTCAAGACGCATGACATAAGGCATTGGAAAAATAGAAAAAATAATTTTTGAAATACTATCAGACTAAGTGAGATGGAAGTATGAACTAGAGAAGAAATGAAGAAGATAATTTTTCTGAGCATTTCGATGGAAGTATGGACTAGATAAGAAATGGAGAAGATAATTTTTCTGAGCATTTCATGTTGCCAAAAGGGGAAGAACAAGGAGCAAGTAATCGGCATAGTAGATGGGTGTGACTTTGCTGGAAATTCTCCCAAAATCTCTCTAGTTTTGGAAAACATATGTTTCATATTCATGACAATGCCTTGGAGATGCTTGATTTGATAGAAAGTGGCATGGTGTGATTTTGTTCAGTTGTTCATCAGTGAGTTTATCACTTTCACTGCCTGGTAACTTGATGTGTTTCATCTTCATAATAAAAAAATTATAAAAAAAAAAACTTGCTATGTTTCATTCTTAGTGATTCCAAGAATTTCTGTTGGATGATCTATCCTCTTAAGATTATCAGCAAGTCTAGCATGTTGTACATCCTATCCATTGCATGAAAAAAATAAAACATCACTTTATCAATTCCCTTCATAGATTTTAAAAGCAAATAGTGACGACTGATTATGAATCATAATTATTAACTGCTACCTGGACAGCACACTAAAAGGTTTTCATGGAACTAATTGAAAGTGGCAAGTTAGGTAGGACGGAAAGGATGAAGAGACCAACTTAAATTTCCTCGAAACCAGCTGGCTCCAAGCTTATTATTATCTATGTTGCCAGTCACTTAGAGAGCTACTCACTATAAAAGCATCATAAGACTGTAAACTGTGTCCCTGGAAACAGTACTGCTAGAGTTTAAATTAGGAAATTTTCTATTTGACTTGTCAACCAATACTAAAAATGTAGAAACTTCTTTGGAAGCCAAAACAGCTCGACTGGTCCCTTGACGTATCAATTGCCAAATAATAGGGACACTTTTTAGGAACTACTTTTATAGATAGGAACTTAATAGTATCTGATAGGCAATGTCACATTTTTTCCATGTGAGATGTATATATTCTTAACATGCCTCCGCACGTGTAGCAAGCTACACACGTGGACGACTTTGAGTGACGTGGAGACCGTGTGGCCGCGAAACAGACACACGTGGGATAACATGGCTCTGATATCATGATAAAGTAATATGTGGTTCATGTCCAAAACCAATTGGTAATGGATGAAGTGGCCCAAGTCCTTATAAACTCATAGGCAATATCCCATTTTTCCCATGTGGGATGTATATATTCCCAACACAATCATAGCGTAACACCTCCAGATAACAATTTTGGAGTGTTATCAGAATAAAAGAAACTTGTGGTAGCCTAAAGCCAGAGTGGGCCATTGCATACCCTTCCGCTGCCATCTACGGACAGAACAAGAAGATGTGGTAATACCCACGGTGATACATAGAGATACGTCAACTCATTTATCATATCATACTTAGCCATTTCAGAATAACTTGAATCCTTCTTCAATACCACTCCACAAGATTCGCTAGGACCACAAAAGTCAAACATAGACATGGTTTGTTGGATTAAGTCGCCAGAATCCCAAATATGAAACCACAGAGAATTAGAGCTAAAGATTTTGGTCCACACTTGGGCCCACATCCAAGCACCTTTCTCAAAAACTTTGAACACCCAATTGGGCCTCATAATTGATTTAAGTCTCATAATTGATTTGGGCACCCAATTGGGCCTCAGAGTTGGTTTGGGCACCCATTCTTCTCTATCGATCCCAGACGCCCCCGAAACAGTCGTCGCCAGTTTCTTGTCAGCATCCACGCCGACGTTCACCTGCATTTCTGCTACAATCTCCACCATAGCAATCTAGGCCAGACTCGCATCCATATTGCTGGGGAGGACTGCGTCGCTCCACTTCAAAGTTCACTCTGCACCGCCACGATCGTCGTGGCCTGCAGATCTCACCCTGATCCACTTCAAGCCCAGCCCCATCTTGCCGGACCTCTCACCCAGAAACGATCCAAAACAGTTTCCCGATGTCATTCTGTAACCCGCGTTTGCTGTTTTCGCAGGCCACACAACATCGGCCAAACTCCCATGCCAAGACCATTGAGATTGCAGAAGCAAATTTGGAGTTATAATTGGTTTGAGTCGCCCCCTCCGTGGACGAATCTGGAAGCTAGAAAACCAAGCCCTCATATTCTTGATCTCAACTAGATCCCTCCAGCGATCAACATCGCTCTCAAGTATAGCGCAAGGCAATTGGCATGGTCGAGTGGTCGCCGGGAAAGCACGGCGCTGGCGTGCGAGTCGCAGTGTTTGGATGAGCAAGTCTCCAGTTAGGGTGGAGATCGGAGCCGATCGCCATATTTCGTAGCTCCGGCGGCTAGGATTTGGAGAGGACGTTGTTGTGTTTATATTGTTTTTAAACTTTCTTGGGAGAATTCTAATATTGGTTCAAGCTTAGGGCATTTTAGTATATTGAGTATTTAAAAAATATAAGAAAATTGGAGGTTGAGATTTAAATGCTAAGTTTAGGGTCACAAAAACATATTATGTAGTAAAGACACTTCAACCTTGCTGAGAGCTTGAGGTCCCTTCACTCCCTTGTGGCTGCTGTACGAAGACACTTCAATTACATAAAGGATTGTTGATGATATCACAGCCTATATATGCTGTTTACTTAGGAAGACTAATGTTACTCATGAGTTTCGTGAACAAATGGTGTATTTCATACATTAGCTTATCTTGTTAGAGATTATGATAAAGGGTATGTATTGTTAAATAAAACTCCTCATGTCATTTACATACTGTAATACCTTTTCAAAGAGTTTATGCTTTACGCCCCCCGAATTAAATAAAATCTCCATGAACATAAACAAACATATATACACACACACACACAACCTTGCTCAGGTGCAGATATCCGCACCTAAGCAAAACGTACAGATTTCTCATTTTTACCCACTTTCCGATCACATTTTCACATATTAACCGTTCAGTTTTTAGATCCTAGTGTGTAGATCATCTCTACAAAATTCAGCCAATTTGATAATCGTTAAGGCATCTAAAACTACAATTTACACGAACGAACAGAATCTGTCGAACCAGAACTATTCGTGTTTATAATGGTAAATTGCAGTTTTTGATGCCTTAACGATCATCAAATTGACTGAAAATTTGTAGAAGTGATCTATACATTAGGATCTAAAAACTGAAAGATATGAAAATATAATCGGAAAGTGGGGAAAAACTGAAAATCCGCACATTTTGCTTAGATGCGGATATCCGCAGCTAAAAAGGGCGATATATATATATATATATATATATATATATCCCAAAATGTTCTAGAATCTAATGGGGCCTAGATGGAAAGGAAATAGCTCTGAAGCTAAATCTCGGTCTAAAGCGAAAGCTCTTGCACAACCCATGTCCAAGATGGTATTGCAGCTTCAGTCTTCTCTAATCGGATCAGGTTCTCGAGGGTTCCTAGGAGCAGTGTACTTGTTGAAGTGAAAGCAGAACAAGCTAATCTTCTTGAATCTGCCTGCTTCGGTGTTAGACTGATGGAGAATAAGCACTGGTTTCAGTTGTGTATGGAAGAGGGCTTTTACCTATGCCATTCTCTGAAATGCCTCGACATAGTTGAAGATAAGTGCTCCAAGAACGATAACCAGCTATGGAAGTGCATGGAATCCAGAAAAGCATCGTTCCCCTATTTGTACAAGGCTTATTCTCATCTTAGAATGAAAAACTGGGTTGTCAGGTCAGGAGTTAAATATGGTGTGGACTATGTTTCCTACCGCCATCATCCAGCTCTAGTTCACTCTGAATATGCAGTGATTGTATTGTCAGAGGAACATTGTGATGGAAATAAGCGACTGACGGAGTGGTTAGATATTCATTGTACTACTCGTCTTTGTGGAGGAGTTGCAAAGACACTGTTAGTTCTTTATATCAGCAGAAATGGTCATAGTGTGGACTCCCCATCAAGTGTGGAGAGATTTACTGTTGAAGAGCGTACGATAACAAGATGGAAGCCAGAACAATGCCGTGTTGACGATAGATTAGTTCAAAGTGAAAAGGGCACCGAATCGGAGCAACTCGCTGCTGATATATTCTCCTGCTGTTCTCACTCTACCGGTATTATAAATTCCACTCACCTAATTAAATCTCTCAGCTGTCACTCACTTATTTTTCAACAATGTGGATATTGTAGCCATTAATGTTGTTTGAGAATCTGTTTACTCTGTTCATTTTCCTTTGGCTCAGAACCTCTTGACACAGATGATTCTGAACATAAGTTGAATGATGATGAGCTCTCTCTCAACACTATGGCAGAGGATGGAAGCAATGAGGAGGTATGCTTTTGCTACTCTAGTTTGTAACATTAGAGAGCACCTGATTGTATCTTAATGGATTGATATATTGGAGCTTTTATATATTATGCTTCTAGTGGGGAAATTCAAGGATTCTCTATGGATAAGTACTGAAGTGAATACATAGGTTTGTAAGTTTGTGTGTGTGTTCTTACATGTGTGCCTAACCATCCGCAATTGGATTAGTTCAGATGGCGGGTATGATTAACCTATGGTTTTGTAATTAACTAATACTGCTTATCTGGTATGGGCCACAAGTTGCAAGAACATTCTGTAGTCTCATGCTGTCACCAGCTGATTCTCTTCTGCATCTCCAATTGCACAACATTTTGCTCGCGTCTGTTTCCCGGATTGGAAATTAGGATACCAATTTCATCTGATTTTATTTATGTCAAGTCCTTCATCTTCTTGCCTGTATGTGGCTGTTTTTGGATATCAGCAATCCATTTTTTTTCTATTGTTTTGCTTGATTTTGTACTTTCCACATTTACTCTCAATCTTCACAGGTAGCAGAAAAATTAAGGATTGTGCCTGAAGAATGTTTAGATGAAGAATATACCAATGACTATGATGAAGAAGAAGAGGAAAACCACTATGCTACTCGGCCCACATCCAAGATGCAACCCAGGTTGGGTTTCTACTTAAATCAGTACTTCAAGATCGATCATTAGCTTCAACTATTGGTACTCTTAAACTGACCATCTTAGTGAAAAAGCTACAGGAAGTTTTATATATGCTCACATATTGAGCTTTCTGGGATCTTTTGCAGGAGGTCTAGTGTATCCATGGCTCACTGGGATGATGAGATGGGCATGGCAGTCGTATTTCCAAAGGGTAGAATTTGGAAGACCATGGGAATCTCTCGTAATGGCAAGCTCTATATCTCCATTGAGGAAGTTTTGTAAGTGAAAAGAGAACTTCTTTCTGTTGCGATTCTTGGGTTGATTATATCCTTTTTTTTTTCTTTTTTTTTTTTTGTGGGATTCGCTGGCAAATTACTAGAATTTTAAACTTTATGAAAAATATGGGATATAGATTTGATTGGAAAGAACTGGACTTGTTCATTCTTGATACAACTGATTTCATTGACTCACTGAATGATTAAATTTTGAACATTTTTTTTATAGCTTAAAGTTTTGCCTTTCAAACTTCCATGGTGTATGTGGCCTTTTAGTTGTTTCATGAAATCTTTCCTTATCAATGGTTTTCGTTGTAGTTATCATTATGAATGTGTGCTACAATTGACCTTTCCGTAAGAAAAATTTGGGATTGTTAAATATATTTAGTAAGTGCTTTGTGCACATGAAAGTTCTAATATTATTCTCTACGTTCAGGCCCTTCCTTGCATGTCATGATACTGAACTATTAGTATATTGTAACAATCCTTTTACAGGTATTTGGTTAAAATAGGGGCTTTGCTTTTTTTGGATGGTAGTGATACTAGTTCCTTGGAAGATATATATACGAAGGTTTCAGATGGAAAGAATAAGTTCTTGTTGGAGGAATTTAGAGCTTATAGGCAACTCAGATACCTTGGTTACATTGTTGCGAGACATGGTATTCCCTGGTCTAGGAAGGGTGTCAAGACTAACTGTGAATCTGTTTCTTCTCAAGTTTGTCCTGAACCTGAAGAGATTAGGTCTGTCGATGGATTGTTCAATGGGATACAGATTAATGAAGTGAGGGCAGTTTTTGATATTTATCATCCAAACAGCAAGTTCAAGAAATCCTCTCCTGGTGACCCAAATTTTATGCTCTGTTTTACTAGGTACCTATATTTGTCGAGTCCCTATAATTTAACCAAATTTATATCTAGATGCATTTGTTTTTCTATTAAATATTTATTCCTAATTCTCATGGCACATTCCTGGTGTAGTCCGAGTAATTAACAGGTTGTTCCTTTTACTATTTATACAATGGTCTGAGTATCTCATACTTATCTAGTAATATTTAAATATCAGCTTGCCTTCTCTTTTAGGGGCCATCCACCTTCCAAACCAGACCTTGAAGCTCTTGAGAGACAATTTGGTAGCATTGCTTTAAAGTTTTGTCATGTGGAGGAAGACTCTGTGAGTTTCTATTCCTTTGACAAAGTGGAACTTCATGTCGTCTCATGTCATCTGCAAAAATTTCGACATCCCTCTCTCGACTAAGAGAATACCTTATTATATTTGAAGTTACTTTGCTTTTGAACAAACTTGTTTAAATTTGAAATCCTTACACTCAGTTATGAAGTTTTTGGATATGGAATCAATTATTAAAGGGTAAGGTAGACCGTTCTTGTCCAAATAGTGCCAGATATGAAAGAAACAAGCTTTTGGTACATTTGCGGCATGCCATATTTGATACTTTCCCTTGGTTTAATTTACTCCAATGATCATAGTTGTCGGTGAATCGTGAACCATAAACGTTTATTACATTCTTATTGGTGTGATGTATTGAACCTAGCTGAGATAGTTGAAAGTTCTCTAGCTGGCAGATGCTACGACCCTGCTTGCTAACTGGAACAGTTGGTGAATCAGTGTAAGGGTCACATACAACTTACAAGTTATTTATGACTATAGAAAAATCTGTTGGATTTCGCTTCCTCCCCAAGTAAGTCACCCCTGCATTATGCACTAATAAGAATGATGTTTCACTTTCCACATGAAGAGATGAAGAACTTTCTTAGTAAAAGAAGTTAAGACAGTTTGATTATACACAGCAGACTTCAATTTTCCTATATAAGGTTGGATCTATGATTTGTCAGCATGAATATCTGCAGCACCATGCACTTTCCTAATGAATTCTCAAAGACCCTAGTGTTTGTGCCTTAGTATGCGTGCAACTTTCTTTGAATGACCTATATTCTGTGCACAATATACAATTAGTTTGAGAACATGAGAAGTGTGATAAGTTTATCAATGTTTGGCTGGATTTTGATATCATTTGGAATGCAATTATTAATATATACAAATGCAGAATATTTCCCAGATTTTGATAGTTGTGTAGTTGTGTGCAGTGCCTTGTGACTTTCTTCAAAGAAAATATTATAAAGTGGCTTGACCACAATCGGATACATGTTTTTCTGCATTCTTACTTAGCTAGCGTTGGCTGGACTGAATCGTCTTTCCCTAGAGGCCTCCACCCATAACAGTTGATAAAGATCACAGAAACAGAATTCAGGTTGGAATAACCAATCCTTCTTATGTGAAGAATTGACTTGCTCAGACGGTTACAGTTAACCTCACAAAGTATCCTAGATCATATGCAAACTTTCAAATTTTGGTTTCTCATATACAATTATCCTGTATTTTTAGTTTCCAGTGTAATAGTTTTGGAGATCAGCAATAACAGAGCTAAAAAGTTTTGAGGAGTGGGAAAGACATCCAGATCATGGTGAATGGACCTTTCTCTATTTTGTATCATGCAATAGTGGAAAATGTCTGATGTGTAAGAGAAAGAAGTTAAACCATGTAGTTTCGAAGACATATATGTTTTCACTTTTATATGCTTTCTATTGCAGAAGAAGATTACTGAGCAACATTTAGATGTCGAGTTGTGGACATCAGCAATGTCAGTGTCCAGTAGGAGAACATCAGCATTGGTGTCACTGTGTCAGTGAGGACATCAATGACCATGAGGAGCGAAAGGGCACTACAGAAGTACAGATGTGATGCTCAAAACGTATAACCATAGTCAAACAACATTTTCCATTTCATAATATATCACTTTTATTTTGAACTGCACTTATTTGTTTTTGCTTTATTTGTAGGCTACTTCATCAGCAGACTGGAATTTCATACTCACTACCCTCAGCCTTGAGATTTTTTCTGCTGGTTTTTACTGGCCAAGAAACCCCACTGTACACTATTTGTAACGCTGCTTGCTATTGGAGCTGTACTCCCTTGCATTTGGGGACTCCACCAGGATAGCCTAGTACTGAAGAGGTGGGAAAACTGCGATGGTTTTATTATTCAGTCTTCCAGACATGTACAGTTAGTAGCATTTCTCAATGCGTTTTCTCTACAGTTCAGCATATTTACTTCTTTCACCATGCCAATAGTCCTGTCAAATTATCAGTCTTACCTGCCATCTTTCTCATGTCATGTGGTTTGGCTGGTTCAAGAGTATATAGGAACCGTAAGTCCGTAAGTACGCTAATAAGACTACACTTAAAGACATAGTTCTTCAAGAAAGGTTTTGGAGTACTCACAAAAAGAATCCTTGAATAATGATTATGACTAAGCAAAGAAAATGGTTCTTTGAGAAAAAAAAAAAAAACTAAGGACTAGACTGGGGGTACATCGGCCGCTATTAGTGCAGAGCTAGCCACGAACGTTTCCATATCATTTTTGCATATGTTTCTGATGGAGTCTACCATAGACGGAACCCTACCTTAGAATCTGATTACGATATATCAAAAATGCTCCTTACAGGAGTTTATTTGATTTTCTGTCTTAAATTTGTACATGTTATTAGCATGAATGTCAATACATTCCAGGACTATCATGGTGTATATACTATATAGTTCTCCACAAATTAAATAATGCTAACTCATTCTCTCTGAGTTGCATTGATGCATCATGAAGAGCTATTCCTGGGATTCCAGATGGAGCAATACTACTAGGATATGTTTGCATACTTGCATATGATCATTAATTTTTGTTAATATGGAGTAACCCAGATTATAGAAGAAACCTTTGAACTTGAGTGGATATGTTTGCATACTTGCATCATGATCTAGATCTAAGAAAAAACGTATTAGAGAAATACAATGTTATCTTGACAGGACTTGGACGTTATTTAACTTATTTATGACCAAGAGAAACATATCTCACTTAAATGATGTGTGAAGTTTGATATCAATGTTTGGCTGTACTTTGATATCAATTGCTTCCGCACGAGCAAGAAGGTGAACCGTAAATCATTTGGACTTTTGAAAAGAAGTATCTGGAATGCAAACTGCAACCGTCAACATTATTCAGAATCAAAATTTAAGAAGGGTTTCTAGAGGTTTAATAGACTTGTTATAGTCACCATCAACTGCAACCCTCAACATTATTCGTGATCAGATTATTATTCTTATAAATGAACTATTTGCTGTGACTATATATATACACAAAAAGGAAAATATTTCCCAAGAAAGAGAGATTATTTTGCGGCCAAGTGCCAACTATCATATAAAAACAGAAGGAAAGAACTTGATACTTGTGCTCAGTGCCTTGCAATTTGCTTCAAAGCAAATGTATTAAAGTGGCTCGGCTACAATCGGATACTTGTTTTTTGGCATTCTTACTAGTGTTGGCTGCACTGAGTCATCTTTCTCCAGAGGCTTCCACCTGTAATAGTTCATAAAAATCCAGAATCAGGATTAAGGTTGGAACAATAAGTCCTTGTTACATGAAAAGTTGACATGCTTAAATAATTCTGGAGATCATATAAATAACTTCCAAACTTAGGTTTCTTAAATACATTTAGTTTTTAGTTGACTTATGCTCTGCAGCTCTGTTACTTTCTTTGTATTTTGGAACAAATTTCTCACAGTTCCTCTCTTCATCTTACTTGTATTTGCAGACCAGGTGATGGATGAAAACTGAGATTTCAAGTTTGGCCAGATTGATTCCAGGGCACATACGCTGTCCGCTACCAAATCCAAGAAAGCTAAAAGGCTTTAGGGGTTCCTGTATTTCATTCAACAATTACTTCTCAATGCACTGGTTTCACAGAGTTGTATCAAAGCTAAAAGGTATGGTGTAGGAAGTGCTTACATCAAACCTGGAGGGATCAAACTTTTGAGGATCAGGAAAGACTTCTGGATCATGATGAATAGAGACAACATCCAAGTTAACAGACCAACCTTTCTCTATATTATATCCTGCAATAGTGGAAAAATGTCTTAGAATTACATAGTCAAACTGGTGCAGTAAACATTGGCTTTTGTTATCTGGTGTGGGGAGACGAAGTTTTGTACCATCAATCTCAAAATTCTGGGCAGCCTTTCTTGAAAACCAAGGTAAAATAGTGGCTCTCCGAAGAGTTTCACTGATTACCTGAGCTCGATCAACAATGCAAAATAGTTGAGTTTTCAATTGAAAAATTATTACACAAAGCTATATGATCTGAGTGCATGCATTGTTTACCTTGGCGGTGTAAGGCATATTGTTAACTTCAGACCATGTTAGATCAGCTCCATTACCTCGGTTTGCTTGAATTTGTTGATGCTCATCCTGTAAGTCAGCAATCAGTTTTCAGTCTCAAGTCCAAATCAAACTTCATCAGTTAAAACCAAGCCATGACACTCAGATGTATTACTCTTAGTTGTTCCAGAACAGCAGGATTCTCTCCAAGGAATTTAATGAGCCACGTAAGAGCAGCAGTCGTGGTATCGTGACCTGCAACCAGCAGAGTTAATACATTGTCTTTCAATTGTTTGTCAGTGAGTTTATCCTTATCATCTTCACTGCCTGCTACTTTGCTATGTTTCATTATCAGTGATTCCAAGAAATCTTGTTGGAATCCTTCTCCATTTCTCCTTTTAGAAATTATTGAGTCTAACATCGTATACATCCTATCCCGTGCCTGACAAAGTGGAACAACCAACATGTCAGCGATATGTTTGACATTGTCTAACATCGATGATTTATGAAGAAGTGATACCTGAATACCAGAATGAAAAGCTGTTCCAGGGATTTTGAATGGCAAGGATGCAAAGGAGGAAGAGATGAGTTTAAAATTGGCTCGGAATTTCTCCTGTTCTTCACCAGCAGGTTCCAAGCTCATGATCATGTTACCAATAACTTTGAGAGTGAACTGCAAATACAATTTAACAGTCTATTAACTTTCATTCCCTGAGTTAAACTTTAGACTAGGAAATTTGTTATGTGACTTGGTAACCAATACTTAACTGTAGAAGCTTCTTCAAGGACCAAAACAGTTCGGCCAGGCCAATCTTCTAATGTTTCAATTGCCAGCTTATTAATGAACTGAAAATATTTTTTCAGGCCATCAACTGATAGGGGCTCAGCAATCAGCCGTCTAAGCCGCTTGTGCTCTTCTCCGGTGGTTTGTAGCAAGCTGGTTGGACCTAGCACCTGCTGTCCCGTGTAAAACAGGTTTAAGCTAACCATTCCGTCTCTTCCTGCTAACAGCATCTTGCTTGCTTCTCTTCCGGTCATGAACACAGTGAATCTACCCAATACAAAAGTCTTGAACACTTTTCCATACCTGAAAATATAACATGCAATGTATAGAAAAATCAAAATAAGTTGCTTTTAATGAATGAAATGAAGTGGTTTAATTGTTTACCTCTGCTGCCTCTTGTTCATGAAGCTGTATATACCAGATGGACTTGAAAACTCTGATATAAATGAGAAGCTCTCACCAAAAATAGGCCAGCCCAAGCTTCCCGGGATTCCTACCATGCTTTTCGGTGATGAAGTCCAAGATTGCAGCACAAAGAATGCTGAAAACACAAAAACAGATAGCAGCAGTGCCACTATGATTAAGATAAACAGCGCCATTGCAAAGTTACTGGACCAGAAACTGCAGCCTCAACTGTAAAGGTAAGAACCAGATGATTATTTTATCCTTGGACTCTAGACCTTGTAATTATATATATACTAAAACAGAATGAGGGTTACCGTAGCTTGGTTAGTACGGAAAAAACAAGTCGTCCATGAGACCCCTTTGTGATTAACGTCTACTTATATAAATTATTGAGGCGTTACTTATGCTCTGGTCTGACAGTTGTTTTCTCTATTGGTATCTGGAAGGTCACATCTTTCTTCGTGTTCTTCTATGTTGCCAGTCTTACTAGGCTGAAAACTTTCTAATCTAATAAAGACTTAATTGTAAGCAAGGATTTGGTTTGAATTGTTTGCCGGCCCCTGTGATTGTAATATTTTGATAGTTAGACAGTTATGCTTGTACTATATTTTGATACTTAGATAGTTCTGCTTGTACTTCGGCTCAAGTTTGAAGGGTCCAAGACAAGAGAGATGAAACTTCAAGTACTTTGCTCAGTTTCCAGGTCGATTATATAGACCCAAAAGCAACTAACTTCTTTTGTGCGGTTTTAAGCACCAACTCCAACAACAACAGAAGGAACAAACTAACTTCTTTTGTGCTCAGTTTACGCTCATTTTTGCTCAGTTACTTTGTTCCTTCTGTTGTCGTTGGATGAGTGTAAATTTTAACCGCTGCAAGTCTATAACTAACTGGTCACACCCTCATCTGCTTTATATGAGAAAAAGATGAACATCTTTTCAAGACATTACCCAGATGTGTTGGTAACCAGATGAATGAATTGATCAATAGATAACCATGGCCAAAGAGCCAGAAGCCAACAGAACTAATGAAACAAGGTCAAACAACTGAAATAATCTATAGGATGCCACACCAAAGTGTATATCCAAACATCAAGAAGGCAAGAGCAATATTGGAGGATAGAACATAATCAGCAAGGAATGGCAGTGCAAATCACAGATAAAGTAACAGAAGGTAGGTACAAGCAATATTAGAAATTATAAAATCTCTCTCCTTCCAATCATATTGACAACAGAGGAGCTTCAAGATAGCGGGACTAAAGGACACGTCTTTCCAAGAAGCAGCATCCCAAACATGACCACAATTGAAGCATCAGAATAAGGGCACCCAAAGAATAAGAAACATGGATCCAGGACATCTATGAAAACGGGAATTAGGATACAATAAAGTGGAAAGAGTATATAAGACCCAAACAAAGAGAGGCCAAGTCTTCCAACAACCAAAGTATGCTCACCAAGGCCAGAAGAAGGAATAGTTTCATTGTGTTAGCTTCAGGCCAAATGACTAAAAAGGGGTTGCTACTTGCTAGTGCCCCGTTGTAGGATGCTCGAAGAGAGCACCTATTGCAAACGTTCTGTTAAAGGGGCAAGTAGCAAAAATAAACGTGACAATAGACTGTAAAAAGAGGTATACTATTATGTTTTTCGGATCTATGCTTAGGAAATACAAAAACGAGAGTTCCATGTTACTTTCTTCCAAGATATTTGTGGTACATTGCATCTGCGAGATTTCAAAGAGGCATGTCCAATACATAGTTGATTACTAACACCAGAAACCATTAACCATACACTTTGTCAGTGAAAGGAAATAAGATGCAACTAACAATAATCAAGTCACCTGAAGCGTTACATAATAGAAGGTGCTATATTATAGATATTCACCTTCTGTTGGTAGATGGAAGAAATTACCCTTCATAGATCTATATTTAACTGCTACCCCCATTGTTGAGCTCCACTATCAGATGCCTCTCCATCCTGAATTCCATCAAGCTCCTCCATATGATTTTCCTCTTCACCTGATATTAAGGACTCATCCTGGGTTTCCCCATGAATATAGTTCTCAAATTTATCACACAGGTCTGCTCTTAGATGACCCTTTTCTCTCAATAACCTCAACAACTCATGAGCTCCTTCCACATCTCCCTTCTCTTTCAAGTAATCAAGACAGGCAACCAAAGTCGAATGATGGATCCTCCATCCCGGTCGACATGGCAAGCTTGCTGGCTTTCTCATCATTTCCACTGCCTCTGATACACGACCATAACAACAGAATCCCTCAGCCAAAGCCAACCATGTGCTTACATCCTCCTTTCCATCTGCAAGCTTCTGTACATAAAATTTGGCCTTCTGGAAAAGACCTTTACTGCAGTAAGCATTGATCAACAATCTGGGTATTTTACCATCAAAATACTTGAATCCCAGACTCCCATTCCCTACAAATCCTCTCAGCACCACCAATGTCATCCAATTTAACCAACGAACTTATCATACAATGATACCCCCTATTGGAGAACCTCCTCAACTTTCTGTACAACCCCCAAATTCAAAAGACCTGCCTTTTATCACCAGCAGCAGCATATAAAGTGATCAGGTGCTCGGAAGCAATCCTCCTTTCATCTTTCTGCTCCGCTGTCCCCAGCAATGTCAATGCCCTCTCCACCTGTCCAGCCTTCCGAAAAGCATCCGCCGCAAAAAAAAACATTCCAGTCCATTTTGACCACTCCATCTTCTTCCATCCGCATCATAACCTTCTCCATCCGCTCCACATCACAATTCGCTGCATACAAACCCAACAGAACCCGCAATGTGTAGCTATTATGACCATCTCTTTCACTAAAACATCCATCTTTCCACTCTCACACATCCTAAAATAAAGTGTCAACATTGTATTACAAGGCCAAACTCCTTCCACATACCCCAACTCCTTCATCCTCTCGAAAAGCCTCTCGGCCTTTTCGACACATTTATGATCAACATAGCTGAATAACAGAGCTCCATACACACGCATACCTCTGAAGCCTCTGGCTGTGCCAGAGCCGGAGACGCTATCGAAATACTTGTCAGCTTCTTCGAGCCCATGGACTTTCGAGATCAAATGCAGCCGAGTCGAGACGTCTCCGGCTGTCATCCCATGCCTCATTTCGCCGGTCACCCATTCCGAGAGCTCGAGCGCGTGGACTGGACTTGCGGAGCTGCTTGATGAAATCCACGAGCTCCGTCTTCTGAACGCCTCGGCCTTCGTTTAACCACTGGTTGAGTACGGGGGTGATTGAAACCCTAGGGTTTCCGTCTCCGGCGAGGAGAATCCTATGGTACAGAGACGGGGATGGGGATAGAGAGGAAGGCAGGGTTTTTTCTTTTTTTTCTTTGGCAAGAAGGAAGGCAGGGTTTTAGTGGAGCAGAATAAAATTTGCTCATATGAAAATGTGGTTGAAAATGGTTTTTTTTTTTTTTTTTTTTTTAAATTAGAAGTTGAATTTATTAGATCAACAGCTAAAGGTTAAAGTCTACAAGAAACTTGCATAAGAAATCGGACAAGAAAATTCAAACTACTTACCTAAGCTAGAGTAGATCATTAAAATCTATGGGACGCTTAAATTTAAGCAAGCTCACCTAAGAATGAACAAACTTCGCCCCTTACGGAAAGAAAATCATTCAACTAATCTTCCCTTACCAATCACACAATTGTAGTACAAGTAAGAAACTATAAACGTCATAGAAGACCCATAAAAGTCCGTTCAAACTCACATATGCTTAGACCCGATAAAAGAAAATTAAAAAATAACTAACTCCTTTCTTTTCGAGTTGGAGCTTTTACTCGGCGATAGACTGCCTTGCCAGAGTGCTTTTCTTGGGGAACCTTTTCTTCTCATTCACCTCCCCATGCTTGGAAGTCTTCAAATTTTCACCATAGGCAGTTTATTTTTGCTACCAATAGGTCTACCCTTTTTTCTCTTCATATAGCAAGAATTGGCCTCGTCCTGCACAACCGGAACCAAGCCAAGATTCTCCAATTCCAAGGTAAGATTGCGCTTACCCACAGCCAAACTCAGCTTCAACTTCTTTGGAGACACAGTCAAGCCATCCTCCCTACCTCGGTGTTTGCTGGTAATCCTTTCTAGAGTCATTGTCATCTCCTGCAAGGTCCGTACCACCACATGTCGTTTCGGTTTTGGAAACATAGTGCTCAGAGGTGGTTCAGGAATCTAACTTGGTAGTGGAGTCTGAAACATAAGGGTTGGGCCTCAGGTTGAAACCCTAGCCCTCATGGCCGCATTAACACCGTTACCACTAGTGGTACCAAAGCAAGATGCTGTAGTGATTTCATTCAATGGCAGCACGCCAATCTGCGCCGCTGGTACCATAGGTTGGGAACCCAGAATAGTTCGCTCAGCTTCTTCATCGTCCTCGTCTAGTCCGGTCTTGAACACTGCAGGCCAATATAAGTCATTAGGCCGCAGTTTGAGCAACGACAGAAAAGCTTGTCGTACTTGAATCTGCACAAGATCTCGACCTCATTTCCACCTAATACCAACGTTTAAACGACAATGGCTTGTTCAACGGTATCTCGACTCGAATATGAAGCTTTCCAGCCTTCTTAGCATTCTTGTCGATCTTCTGAAAGTTGCCTAGCGTGTAGCCGATCATTGTCATGACCCGCTCATATCGGAACTCCAGCAGAATACCTTAGAGAGTGATCCGGTACGACGCTGTGATGAGAGGTACTTTCTCCACCTGCATGATGCCCTCATAATAGGCGAGAGCCACCAGAGCATGATTGTAGCCTTACGGTGTGCCACGCCAGATCCGAACCCTATCAACAAAGTCTGACAGTGTGAAGAGTACCCTTTGTCCCTCAGCTTCCTCTATCTGTAGTGATCCATTGATCCTCCATGCGTTGTGAAACATCCCCGTAAATGACCTGTTCTTGTAATCCAGACTGTGAGGAGCTTCCCCACCAAGCAAATGTTCGATTGTCTCAATCCCTGGCCCTATGTTGAACGCATATCGATTTGCCTCTTACCTTCAATGATGGTGAGGGAGGAGGCTAGCCTAGCAGCCATAGCATCAACAGAGCTCATCGTGTAGACAGGAAGCAGAGAAACCAAAACCCTAACCCTAGGTTTAGAGAGAGAGGTGTTGACGGCTCTAACTTTCTGCGATTTTTACGAATTTCCTTGAAGATGATAAAAACGAAAGGAGAGTGAAATTCACACTCCACATTTTAAAATCCACACTCCATATTTCATTTTTTTCGTATTTTAACATCACATATTCTACTGTTTGCATTACATAGAGTGTTGATTATAAAATAGGGAGTTTGATTTTCACTTCCACTCCACCAAAATGTTATTAACACCTTTTCTTCTTATTTCAATTAGAGCATCTCAATGAGCTATAGGTTCTAACAAAGAAAATATGTTGTGACGAATTCTTTTAGAGCTTGTTAAAACAGAATTTTCAAGATTATATTTGATAATAAAACCATAGTTGCATCACCACTATTCAGAACCATCAAAATTAATTTTCAAGGAGTTGGTTGAAGGAGGAAGCCACCTAATGATTGTATTTGGTGGAGCACTTTTAGCAACAGAAGGATTGTGTTCATAATAATCTTGGCTAATAAGAGCCACACCAGCAACAACAATAGCAGTAGGAGAGAAATGATCATTTCTAAAAATAGCATTATTCCTAGCTCTTCAATCCCACAAACAAATTATAATAACGTACCTTTGTATAAAGCAAAGGGTCTCAAGGAGCATTGGTGAAAAAATCATTAAGCTTCGTAATAAGGTCATCACTGGAATTAAAAACTTGACAATTTGCCAAGTTCTAAACATTTCTAGTTTAAGGATACACTCATATAGAGAGGGAAAAAAAGTTGGCTCTGCATTTTTCGAAGAAGAGAAAAATAGTTTCGCTTTCAAAGAGAAGAACCAGTTGTGTTCCTGTTAACGTTAGTGATCCATGGGATCTCTAGTTAGCATAAAGAATGAGAGAGAGAGATAGAGAGAGAACGACACAAGCGAAGTATAGTGGTTCACCTCCCTCCTTAGCAGGAGACTACGTCCACTTGAATATTGTACTATGTGTGTTTGGGATTAAAAAGTATGTAATGAAGTGTGTTGAGTTGTGGGAGGAGGCATTCCTTTTATAGGTGAAGGAATGCTCTTCCTTTACATGGTTTCCGATGTGGGACTCAAATATAATTATTCTAGTATAGAAAAACTATATTGTGGAGGCAACTTAGCAAGGCCGGAAAGGTGGCTTCCCGACGACGTATTTGCCACTTCCGGATACGTAACGTAGCTTGAACATAGGGCTACAAGATGCAAGTAGCGGTTGGATCCCATGAGGGTGTTGTTTACGCTTGGTGAGGTAGCAAACTATCCATGTATAGTGAGAGGTATCTACAAGTCCATGAGTAAGAGGAGCTTATTGGTTGGGAAGTTATAATCATGAAGTCATCAAGCATAAACAATGTCTGAGAGGCGCCTAGCCCCTACAAGTCCCCGAACTCCGTAAGCAAGAAGGGACTCTTTTGATCTACATAATGAGACAAAACGCGCATATGTAGAATGCTTATTGTATTGGTTACCGTTCGTGTTAATGGAATGCGAAAAGAATTCGATTTGTAGCGAACAACAAATGGTAGAAGAATTCAATATTCCATTAATGTGTATGAACATGTAAAATATTGGTAGTTGTGCACAATAGATAGTGGCAAGTGTAATAGGTGTCCATATAAAATTGTGGGAGTAGTCCCGGTGACATCGTATGAAGCGTTTGTGAACTTAGGGCTTAAGTAAAGCATGTTGGACATGATCGAGCAAGTTGGGTTGTTCGAGCAAGTTAGGTGTAGTTGAGCGTGTAGGCGCTGTGCGAGCATGCGGGGCGTGGCCTAAGCGCAAGTCGTGGCCATGCTCAATACCCAAGCAAGTCGTAACCCGAGCAAGTCGATCGAGCAAGTTGGGTTGTTCAAGCAAGTTGGGTGTAGTTGAGCGTGTAGGCGCTGTGCGAGCATACGGGGCGTGGCTCAAGCGCAAGTCATGGCCATGTTCGATACCCAAGCAAGTCCCGAGCAAGTCGTTTATCCGAGCATGTTTAACTAAGTCGTAAGTGTCAAAAGCTTTTAGATGAATGTCATTTGAGAGTGAATTTAAGCATGTATGTGTGTAGCATGTACTTGTAATAAAATTGCTAATAACATTTTGTAGGCATGCTTAAGGGTCATGGAGACATGTATGTCATGGCAAAGGCTCTAATTGCAAGAGCGTAAGAGATAAGATATAGTGACTTATCTTATGCCGATTTGGAGTCTAGCGGAGTTGGCCGAGCATGACGGTCTGTTGTTGTGGCGGATAAAGTACTTCGATAATGTCCGTCAACTCATAGTTGCGGTTGAATGCTCAATAAAAATAGTTAAATTTCCTTAAAACAAAATAGATGATTAATATGTGGATTTGTAAAATCAACATCAATAATTTACATATGTACTTTGATAAAATTATAAGCGAAGTGTATAGCAAAGTGTATAAGCAAATGTTGTTTCATTTATGGGTTTGTACCATAAACTTCGAAGTTTAGGGTGAATAGCTCAATTGTATGGGAGAAATAAGCAAAACCCATTTGAATGTGTGGATAATATTATGAGCATGGTAGCATGTGTCTAGCAATTAAGCTATAGTTGTGTGCAGGCGTATTGAAAACATTAGCCAGGTTCAATTATATGTGCCCATGCTTTATGAATAGACATAGTGTTGTGTGTAGACAAGGCGTCCAAATAAGAAGTTTTGTATTTGTATGTGGTATACAACTATTATAGTTGATACGTGTAGCTTAGACAAGAGCATATACATGTGCATGATTATAATGTTGTGTCATGCTATTTGATAACAAGTGTATGAAATCATGGTCTAATTGCAGCACGTGAGAGTGTAATTGCATCAATGCATAAAAAGAGTGTACAGGAGACAAGCATAACTTAGACGTGGCATTAAATTATTAACCATGCATCTGTTGACCAATTGTTCCAAGTTAGTTCATCCGTGTGAACACCTAGGCACGTGAATAACCAAATATAAAGAGATAAGAAGACTTATCTTGATGGCTGGCTCTACTGCAAGTTCAGTGAAGAGACCAGGTGTTCAATTTCAAGAGATTCAAAGTTGAGGCTTGGTGAAGAACGTGGGGATGAGCCCGAAGGATTGATCATAGTTAACACGCGCTACCGCTATGACCGGCAAGTTTCGTAACGTGATTCATCAAGGTTGACCATCTGTAGTTGATGGCTACCTTTTGGCGGTTTCCTGAGAGCTCAGCGATGAACGCTGTTGTCGACGGAGAGAATTGCTCTGGTGCAAAGAGAAGAAAAGATGAGTACTGCACAACTGGGTTGATCAGCGGAGGAGCTCGGAAGAGCCTTGGCAGAGATGCGGGTTGGCGGAGCGGAGTTCTGGCTAGCGGCGACGGTTGGCGGAGTCTGATCAGATTAGCTGTGCCTTTGTTGGTGCCGCTAGCCTCACTGAGCGGAGTTTGGTGATGGTTGTTAACCTCTTCGGGCGGAGGATGGCCGCTAGCCACACTAGCGGGGTCGTTGGTTACCGGTGTTAGATGTGATTGGAGTTCGGCGGAGACCTAGAGCTAGGCGGAGGCTCTGAGTTTGGTGGAGAGGATGATCGAAGATGGAATGGGTGTCCAGAGTAATTTCTAGGTGTCCAGAGCCTGGTGGAGGATCCCAGCCGCGGCTGTTTGGCGGTGAGTTGCCCAACGGGTTGCGTGCAGCTGAAGTTGCCTAGCGGAGGCTTGGGTTGCTAGCGGTTGAAAGTGGCGGTGTACAGTGTGGCGGAAGATGACCGAATGGAGGCCGCTGGTGCTCAGCAGGTGCTTGCTTAGCCGAAGCTACTGCCGGACTTGGCGGAGGTGTAAGGCCTGGCGGTGTCTTGCTGGCGGAGGTTTCCAGCGGAGAGCTGGCTTGCTAGCATTGGTTTCTAGCGGAGCCTTCCCCAGCGGTAGTGGTTGGCGGATGATTTTCCGGCGGAGGTTGGATGTTTGTTGGCGGTGACTAGCAGAGAAGAAGACATGGGCCCAAAACAATATTTTGGGTGCCCCGATCAGAGGCCAAGGCTGAGACTGACTTGACGCAAGATCGTACTGCCAAGAGTCCTGATTTTAAGGAAGAAGAGAGATGCCAGGTAAAAATTTCTCGTGCTTAGCGGTGGCGCTGTTGGCGGAGCGAAGTTTAGCTGCTGGCCCGATAGAGGAGTGTAACGAGGTCCAACAGCAAGGAAGTCAAAAGTGTGAAGCTCCGTCAAAGCATGAATGTGTGTCCTGAGTAATTTGACAAGTGAATTTTTTTTTTTTTTGCCGCTGACTCAGGCTAGCTGTGCCGCTGAAGCTACTGGAGCGTTGGTGTGCTAGTTGACGAGCTTGTCATTGACGGAGGGCGTGATATTGTCGGAGCACATGTACCGCTGGGTCGCTGCCATGTTCGCTACCCGCTGACGAAGAAGGTTGGCGGTGCAAGACCGTCTGACATTTGTGGAGCCCAAGCTTGGTGGTGGAGTCTTGGTGCAAGACTTTCTAGGTGTCCAGAGAAGATGGCACACAATTTTTTTTTTTTTTTTTTTTTTTTTTTTACCGCTAAGGATGGATAGTGGCTGATGTTGATCAAACTTGGGCCAACATTTTTTTTATGTTTTACCGCTGGGGTAATGTTGATCATAGTTGGGCATAAGTTGCCGCCAAGAAGCATAAACTCAAATTTGTAAAGAGCAATGATTAAAGAAAATGGGTGCTCAGTGAGCGATGGATTTGAATAACTCAAGGAAAACTTTCTTTGAGCTCTGTTAAGCTGATTAAACACATGGTAAATGATGAAGCCATTGTGTCGGCTTCCCACAGACGGCGCCAATGTTAATGCTTGATATTTAGTGGTAACTAAATATGATCAACGCAAGCCCAGTGAGCGGACCGTTACTTGATATTACTAGTATTCCCGCTATCTGTCAAGTGAAATACAAAGAGGACGTCAGAGGGAGACCACGTCGGGCGGTCTTCTCTTCTCCGATGCTTAAGTTAGTCAATGTATTTGTACTGACAGGATAACAGTAGGCAAGTAGTAAAATGCGTAATTAATGAGGAGAGAGGAGTTAACCTTTTATGGGTGGGAAGGGAGCTGGTCTTCTCCATGCTTTCGATGTGGGACTGACATGCTTCAGTTCCCAGTTTCTGGAGCTTCTGATGCTGTGCTGGCGAGGCGCGTGGCGGCGCGTCAGTGGTGATTTGAGAGTAAGTCGGGGCTTAGGTAGTAGCCTACTTGGCTGTGTTCCCATAGGTGACTCCTATGGCGGGAGCTGGTATTTCTGGGGATGGTATGAGCGTGGCTCATTGCAGCTAATTATACTAGGCAAATGCTCATGTAAGTACAGTTCCTATGTTTCGTCTGGCGGTTAGTCTTCAAGACATCGTCGTCGGACAGGTAGGTCTACATTCTCGATGTAATACCCGCAAATTTCATTTTAAATTCGAGTAATTGTATCGAATGATTATTATGCGATTTCACGATTTATGTTCGATAATAATTCATTTTTACAATTATCGAAGTTTCGAAACAATTATTTTTAACGAAAAGCTCGAAATACTCTGTTTGAGAAATCGACTTTTTCTACGTACGAAATTTGGAGAAACTTCCTTCATGAAAGTTGTAGAGCTCGTCGATATGAGTCCGTACACTTGCGGAACGCAAAGATCGGATTTTTTTCTGATTTAGTTATCGAATTTCGAAGTTTTCCGAAAACTTGTATATATAGAAAATTTTTGGGAAACCCTAATTTTCCACCGGCCTCCTTCTCTTTCTTTTTCTGGAAATTCCACTGTTCATCTTCTCTCTCAGCTCACATCGTCCTCTCTCTCGACCGAAATAGTGAGAAAAATTCTCCTTAATTGTTCTCCCTCCACAGACCACCTCTCGACCTCAAACCAAGTCCCAGGCGTTCGTCTCGAGCTGCTCTAGCTCCCGGAGGTAGTTTCACAAGGCGGCGCAGCCTGTGGAGGCGGCGGCACGGCCCGAACCGAAAACCACCATTTTCGGTTCGATCTCGATATCTCGAGCTACACTCCACCATTTCACTTGATTCTTGGCTCATTGAGCTCGCCTCAACTTCCTCTACAAGTGCCAAGAAGGACCGGAACTGGGTCGAACGTTTTCACGTTCGTCGGAGCTTGACCCGAACGGATCGAAACACCGAAACTTTCGATCAAGATATCTCGAGCTATACACGATCGTTTCTTGTGATTCTTGGCTTGTTGAGTTCGCAAGGAAGTTCTGAACAAGTTTCCAGAAGGGATCGGGGTCTGAGGTTGCAGTTTTCACGTCGGTTTTCAAGCTCGCCGGTTTCTGCATTTTTTCCGGCCGCCGACTGTAAATCGGTAATTTCGATCCCTTCCCGTCATTTTTAGGTCTTGTGCTAGTTATGAAAGTTGCTCAGAATGATGAAACGAATGGGACAACCTCGGCCCCGACACCATTGGCGGTGGTCGGTGGCGGCTCTGTCCCTAACTCCGGCGGCCTTTTCCAGCCACCTCCGGAGGTCTAAAATTTGGTTTCTGTCTATTTTATGATTCGATGTTTCGATACGATCATTTCGGCGTATTATACGCATTTTTCGGATATCGTATGAATTAGTTATGAATTTTGTGATTTCGATCGTTAGATTTTTGATCTGTGAAATTATGACCGTCGGATGAACTTGTAAATTTGTTATGATGATCATATGACTGTCCTAGAGGCTTTGTGTGGTCATGGGTGAAGATCCGACCGTTGGATCTTCGTATATGTGAAAAACGGTAATTAGGGGAGCGATTCGTGAGAAACCGCTCGTCGGATTTTAATGTAAATTAGAATCTGGCCGTTAATTAGTAGTTAAATTATGTGTTGAAATTGTTGGCTAAATTCGAATCACATTTGATTAGGTGATTGACGGATTTTATTTGAGTGGGCTATTCGGTGTTAATTATAAATTATAATTATATTGAAGACGCAGCGGGAGTTTCGAGGTGAGTAAAACTCACATGGTTCATATTACGAACCGAGCGTTTTAATTTATTTATTTTTAGTAATTGTGTGAAAAATATTTGCGGATTAAATATTTGTTTTAAAATTTCATGGACTTGAATCACCACGGTCCATAGGTAAGTAAAATAAATTTTAACTATACAAATGAATTTCATAATTTTCTTGTGTGAACTATAGATGGTATTAGTGGTCATTCCTGAGTGGATGATTACGTATATATATATTTACGTGGAAAATATATATTGATGAGTGGATTGTTGTGTGATGATATGATTGAGTTGAATTGATGAGTTGATTTTATTACAATTGTGTAATTCCATAATAATATGATGTATTTTGGTTGAGTTGATTTCAGTATGTGATATTATATGTTGCGTTCATTTATGGGTTTAGGGTCGACGTAATGACCGGTGTGGGTAATCGGACGCTCTAATCCTAGTGTGGATGATGGGATACGATTGGTTGAGTATGTGGAATTATTGGACGTTCTAAATATGTATATAGGTATACATATTGATGAAATACAATAATTGATAAATATGTCGGATGCCATAACCTAGGCCAGGTGACGGGCTACGATTCAGTTAGAGCTTTAGTCTGTCAAATACCGTATTTTTTATAAATACGATGATGAGAGTTGTGAAGAAAGTTGTGAGTTGGTTTGTCTTGATATATTGAATTGGTGTATGATTGAGATTGTGAGTTGTGAAGAAAGTTGTGAGATTGGTTTGTTGTGATATATTGAATCGGTGTGGGATTGAGATTGTTAGTACTTGCATATGTGAAAATTATTGGGTGTTGCTGAGTGTGGGGATAAATGAGATTAAATTAAGTAACAGTTCTTTCTTTTACTCATACAAGCTTTCATAAGCTTACCGGGTTTTGTGTTGTTGCAATCCCGGTACACTATTCAATGGTGTAGCGGATATTCCTGCAGGTCAGGATAACCAGGGAGGTGACCGAGCTGTTTAGGTGTTACAGCAGTTTTGTTATTTATTTAGTTGTGAGGTGTGTATGCTCATTTAGAGCTTTACAATTACATTTGGTTTTGAGTTGTATTAATTAACCGAGACTAAATTCGGTTTGATTTTATTTCGTGTGGTGAGGGTGTTATGAAAAGAAAAATTTCAGGATGATTATTTTGAGTTTGTAGTATTTTCATGTTTCGGATTTTGAATTGTTATTCTAAAATTCGGGGCGTGACACTCGATCCATCGGTGAAGGCCTAAAGCAGAGTACAAGTAGAGACGAGGAAGATTAATTGTGGAGTTATCAGTATGCAACTGCCGAGTTTGATGAGCAATCTGCAACCGCCACTGAGTTTGGCCAACAAATCCGTCTTTAGTTGCGGTCATGGACACTTGGGGGAGGGCGAGTTTCTCATTTGAAGATGCAATCTGAATCCGGCTACATTCCGAACCTACTGCAAATGGCAATCCAGCAACAGATCAACAGCTGCCATATTTGAGTGCTTCAACGACACTGCTTGGAAGACTGTGTGCGTTGGTGGCGGCCAGGCTTGAGAGTGGCGTGGTCCGGTCGAGATTTGATATCATCGTGGTTCAATGGTTGCGGTGTCGCCATTCCGAACGGGACATGGGTTATGGACCTGGTATGGGTCTTGGGCTTGTCCAGGGCCGTGGGCCTGTCTTTAGTCCTTGGTCCTATGCTGGTGGGCTTATTTTATGTATTATGTAGCTTTGATATTTTGTTTTAAGTTTAGGTGTGTTTTAGCTACAATAAATCTCTGCCAACTCTTGGTAAGGTCATGTGGGCTCTGCACCAGGCTGTATACTTAGTATGCCTTGTTTGCCCTAGCGAGGCGGCAGATCTTGAATTGGGTGCAACCTCCTAGCTAGTTGTAGGATGAAACGTTGTGTCGGTGGATTTATTTTTGGGAGTCAGCATACTGAGAAATCTATTTTATTGGTTTTATGGCATTGCTTTAACTTTTCGATATGCCAGCATTACTGTGAAGCAAATATGACACTCTTTGCTGTAGGGTGCATGTTCGAATACATTGTAGTTGTCAGACTCCTATTATTATTCATAAGGTCCTCTTGAGGTGTATTGTAATATGAGGTTTAGGCATTATGCCACCCCCCCCCCCCCCCCCCCCCCCCCCGGTATTCATCAGTATCATCAATGAAGGCCCCAAGGCAGCCGCACCTATCCTTATTTTAAAAAAATAAAAAAACATTTCTTGTTCAAGGCAACCACAGAAGCGTCGTTTAATTGATTCTTCTTCAAACATTACAAAAATGACAGACATTTTCATTAACATGATCAAATCTTAACAATCTATTTCTCACAGATGAGTTATGGCCTATTGGTTACTTGGAATAATCGACACCGTAGAGGTCAAAGTTTAAATCTCACCGGTATCATGAGATAAGTGAGCTGAGTGAGGAAAATTTTTTTTTGTTTCTACTAAAAAAATGAAAATAATAATAATAATAATAATAATAATAATTTCACCACATATCTTGTAAATAAAATCAATTCTAATAAGATTTCATTAAAAATGATTAGATTTTAAGCATATCTAATGTTCTTAAGCTAAGAGTCACCATCCGAATGGGCATTTTCTCTATCGCTTTACCAAACTCGACTACGAGTTCTTTCTAATGAACTTTAGTATTTTATGTCGGCAACAGTGGTTCTCATCTATTAGGAAGGTCTTGGTAAAATTTTGAATATGCCTCTCAACTATCGTCAAGCTTGGGTTCAAATCAACGACCTTCCCATGTGTTTATTACCCCTTGTTTAAGAAGCAAGGAGTGCGTGCAATTTTAGGCTATGTCATGTTGGTGCATGAGCACTATATGCTGGGGGATGATTCCACTCATTCATGTACCCATGGTGATTGACATGGACAAACCTCATTTCCTCCGAGATATATACCATTTTATTGTGAATTTTACTAAGGATTTGGATTATGAATTCTTAAATGTTCATGGTGTAAGCGTGCAGAATTCCTCTTAGGTATGCCATAATGTGTAACTTAAAAAACATAATCCAGGCCTAGGGTGGTACTGGATAAAGACTCTCAACCGCTCAAGTTAAGTAACATACTCAAAGCAGTAGGCTTAAGAGTTGTACGTATGCGTTACCAGAGTTTGTGCCTTTCCCCTCTTTATATAGATGATGGCATATGGGTTCAGAAGAGTCTTTGCATAACAAACCCTTAGGCGAGTACTTATCTTTCAAATAAGGCTAGTTAGATTGAATTTAACATCTTTTCTTAGACTAATCAAGTATTTTGATACCACAAGTCTTGTGATCGTTTGTAGGCTGTATCCGTCAAGATTAAGTATTATTTTTTTACGAGAGTTAACTATATACTTACAAGATTTTCTTCCTTTAGGTTATCATTCAGATGACATTGGATTCCGGGCCTTGTCTCTTTCTTGACTTCAAAGGAATGTCTTTTGTGGTGATTTAACCACTATTTGTGGCTGGCCTAAAGGTTCATGCCCAAGAATGCTGTAAAGTCCATCTTCTTGACTGAGCAGATTCTTGTCTTTGAATTTTCATGCTACCACATGTATTATTTTCTTTGTGAGTCGTTATTTGGAGCATGGAGCTAATGGGTGTAGAAGTACCTCTCAGATGGTGGCACCTCCTATTGTTGTTCCAATCTCGGTGTCGGTTGCCCTAACGTCGTTGATGATTTCAGTTCCTACTAGTGTGGTACACCTAACTTCCCACTAGAGATGGATTTTGGAAATCAAAAGTTTAAAATTTGAACTTTAAACCTATTAGTGGACTTGGCCTTATAGTTGAGTCTGTGTACTATAAGGAGGTTGGACCTCCATGGTTACATGAATTGTTTGATGCTAATTAATTATTTCTATAATTGGGTTGATCATTGTTTTTATGATCAGCTCGACCCTAGTTTGTACTCTCTTACTTGAGTGATATGAATTGTCAGTTAAAATTATAAAGACGAGACAACCCCCACACACTAAGTGTGTGAGAATTATTATGTTTTTTTTTTTAAACTGGGAGTACCACGAAAGACTATCAAGTGGGCTGTTTTCCATGGAAGTGAGTAGTTTTTGACTTTTTTCCACGTACTTTCCCCATTATTATTTTTTATTTTTTTTATAATTTTGACTGTATTATTCCACTATTCCCCTTCTATTTTATGAGTAGTAAACTTTATTAATATTTTAGATATTTTGATGCATGTTTTCAGTTTTGGCTAACAAAACATTTTCTCTCAATAATATTACTAGTAGGTTGTACCCATTATGTGTGTGGAGAGAAATTAAAGATAGTGGAGGGAAATTTTTCATACAACTACCACATTTTCTACTATTTCTTTTATATTTATTATTTTGTTTTCTATTTTGCAATTTACTATATTATCCCTATTAATTAATTATATATCATAGTTTTTTAATATATATAAAGGTTAAATTGGTAAAAAATTTCAATTATGGAGAGCAATCTCTCTTCTCTTAATAATAGTATAGATTATAAATAGGGCTAAATACTATTTAGTACCTTGTGGTATCGGTCCAACATCGATTCAATCCCTCAACTTTCAATTTCATCAAAAACACCCTTGTAGTATCATATTCTCGTCGAATAAGTCCTTCCGTCGGGATTCCGTCAACTTCAGATGTTAATTGCTGACGTGGCATTCCAACTCAGTAAAAATGGGATCCACATGATAGCCAAATACAGAAAATGACCCTTACCACCCATATATGGAAAAATCCAAAACGGTAGCATAGATTATAAATAGGGCTAAATACTATTTAGTACCTTGTGATATCGATTCAGTCTCTCAACTTTTAATTTCATCAAAAACACCCTTGCAGTATCATATTCTCGTCGAATAAGTCGTTCCATCGGGATTCCATCAACTTCAGATGTTAATTGCTGACGTGGCATTCCAACTCAGTAAAAATGGGATCCACATGATAGCCAAATACAGAAAATGACCCTTACCACCCATATATGGAAAAATCCAAAATTAACTTCCATATTTGCGGTTGGGGAGACTCGAACCCACCCCCAACCACCATGTCACTTGCACAGCATTGATATATTTCAAACAAAATAATATATATGTTTACCCAACTGGATATGGAAAAATCCAAAATATAACTCAAATTTTGAGGTTGAGGAGACTCGAACACAAGGCAGCACACATGCAAATGAATGCCCCAACCACCATGCCACTTGCACCACATTAATATGTTTCAAACAAAATGATATATATATATATATATATCTGTTTACCCAATCGGATATGGAAAAATCTAAAATAAACCTCAGATTTTGAGGTTGGGGAGATTCGAACCCACCCAACCATGTGTACAAATTAGAACCTCAACAACCAGCCCACTTGCATGGCATTGATAGATTCCAAACAAAATAATATATATCCTGTCGGATCTGTGATCTATTATACAGATATACATTATTTTGTTTGGAATCTATCAATGCCATGCAAGTCGTTGGGTGGTTGAGGTTGAAATTTGTACACATGGTGGGGTGGGTTCGAATCTCTCTAACCTCAAAATCTGATGTTTATTTTAGATTCTTCCATATCCGGTTGGGTAAATAGATATATATCATTTTGTTTGAAACATATTAATGTCGTGCAATTGGCATGGTGGTTGTGGCTTTTATTTGCATGCATAGTGGTTTGGGTTAAGGTATATTTTGGATTTTTCCATATCCAGTTGGATAAACATATATATTATTTTGTTTGAAATATATCAATGTTGTGCAATTGGCATGGTGGTTGGGCTTCCATTTGCATGTGTGTGTGGGTTCGAGTCTCCCCAACCGCAATATTGGAAGTTCTATATCTGGGTGGTCAGGGTCATTTTCGATATTTGGCTTTCATGTGGGTCCCATTTTTGCTGAGTTGGAATTCCACGTCAGCAATTAACGTCTGAAGTTAATGAAATCCAGACGGAAGGACTTATTCAACAAGAATATGATACTGCAAGGATGTTTTTGATGAAATTAAAAGTTGAGGGGCTGAATCGATGTTAGACTGATACCACAGGGTACTAAATAGTATTTAGCCCTTATAAATAATAATAATATATTTCAAAAATATATATAATATAATAAGCAAATAAATGAGTTAGATTTAGCAATTAAATGTTCCACCAATTAATTATTTCTATCATGGGTTGATCTCTGTTTTTATGAGTCAACTTGACCCTAGTATGTACTCTCTTACGTACTTGACTGATATGAATTACCGGTTGAAATAGTAATAATAAGAACAATAATACTAATAATAATAATAATAATAATAATAATAATAATAATAATAATAATAATAATAATAATAAATGAGTTGGATTTAGCAATGTATTGCCAGGAGGTTGGTCCACCTTGGTAGTTAATTTATGTGATTTATGTGATGCAATTCACCATCTTTTCTTTGCTAATGATAGTCTTCTTTTTGGGAAGGCCAATCTAAGAGAATGTCAACATATACAATCTGTTTTGAATGCTTTTAAGTTGGCATCTGGTCAACATATTAACTTTGCTAAGAGTAGCATTGTGTTCAGTAAGAGAGTTCCTGAGACTGATAAGCTTTCTTTGGGAAGTTTGTTGGGTGTGACCATTGAAGTCAAGCATGAGAAATATCTGGGAATTCCTACATACTTGGGGAGGCACCAGACTAAGTCTTTTGCTTATATAAAAGAATGTTTGAGTAAGAAACTCGTTGGTTGGCAAGGTAAGTTCTTGAGTGGAGCTAGTAAAGATTTGTTGGTTAGGGTGGTAGCGCAGGCTTTACCATCCTATGCTATGGGTTGTTTTTTACTTCCAAAAAATTTATGTGATCATCTATATCAAATATGCGCTAAGTTCTGGTGAGGCAGCAAACCCAATGAAAGAAAAAATTTGTCACGCCCCGAATTTTAGAATAAAAATTCAAAATCCGAAACATGAAAATTACCACAACTCAAAATCATCATCCCAAAAATTTCTTTTCTTAACAACCTCACCACACGAAATAAAATCAAAACCGAATTTAGTCTCGGTTAATTATTACAACTCAAATCCAAAATGAACTGTAAAGCTCTAAATGAGCGTACACACCTCACTACTAAATGAAATAACAAAAACTGCTGTAACACCTAAGCAGCTCGGTCACCTCCCTAGTTATCCTGACCTGTAGGAATATCCGCTACACCATTTGAATAGTGTACCGGAATTGCAACAACACAAAACCCGGTAAGCTTATGAAAGCTCGTATGAGTAAAAGAAAATACTGCTGTTTAATTTAATCAAAATCAATTCTACTCAAGTCAACACTCAACCATTTCCACAACCACGAAATACTAACAATCTCAATCAAATATCACATCAATAAATCAAGACAAACCCTAACTCACATCTATCTTCATAAAACCTCAACATCGTATTTATAAAAATACGATACATGACAGACTAGAGCTCTAACTGAATCGTAGCCCGTCACCTGGCCTAGGTTATGGCATCCGACATATTTATCATTATCGTATTTCATCAATATGTATACTTATATACATATTTAGAACGTCCGATAATTTCACATACTCAACCAATCGTATCCCATCATCCACCCAGGATTAGAGCGTCCGATTACCCCACACCGGTCATTACGTTGACCTAAACCCATAAATGAGCACAACATGTAACATCACATACTGAAATCAACCTAACCAAGATACACAATATTATAATGAAATTACACAATTGAAATATAATCAATTCATCACTTCAATTCAATCATATCATCACTCAACAATCCACTCATCAATATATATTTTCCACGTAAATATATATATACGTAATCATCCACTCAGGAATGACCACTAATACCATCTATGGTTCACACAAGAAAATCGTGAAATTCATTTGTATAATTAAAATTCGTTTTGCTTACCTATGAACCGCAGTGATTCAAGTCCATGAAATTTTAAAAAAAAATATTTAATCCGCAAATATTTTTCACACAATTACCAAAAATAAATAACTTTAAAACGCTCGGTTCGTAATATGAACCACGTGAGTTTTACTCACCTCGAAATTCCCGCTGCGTCTTCAATAAAATATAACTCTCAATAATCCAAATGCTCGTCAACTCAAGCCGTCAAGTACCTAATCAAGTACCGTCTTTACTTAGCAACGAAGCACGAAATAAACCAAAATGATAATCCAACTGTCGGATTTCAAAATAAAGACAATCCAACGGTCGGATTCTAAAATAAAGACAATCCAACGGTCGGATCGAATTTAAACGATGATCAAACGGTTAGATCCTCACGGATCGCCCTTGGAAACATCCCATCAAAATTATATGAAAATCCGATGGACGGATCTTCACTAATCGCCTCCCGAATCACTGTTTTACAATTATACGAAGTTACAACGGTCAGATATTCGCCCGTGACCACACAAGGTCATCGGGACAGTCATATGAACATCATATTAAAATTTGAAGTAAAACCGATGGTCTGATCTCTGTAAATCGCAAACCGAAGGTAAACTGTAAAACCGTAAATAGTAACGTCAAAACTGAAATTGACTATTTATCAACTTTTTCTAAAATGCCCATGTTATATATCAAAACGCTCGTATGGATGCATAGATTATCATCCAGATAATATAAACTCAATATTTAGTCCGACGAGCCGCCACATGCTGCGGTCAACGCCGGTCAACCACCTCCGATGCAAAAGTCGTCAACTACAAACTTCTTCAAAATGAAATTGTGAACAACTTTCATACCTGACTTTTTCATAGATGAGGTCTAGATCATCCTAGATCGGGCTTTGAAGTTTGATTAATCTCGGCCCTCGATCACGTTTCCAGATCCAACCAGAACCGTCAATTTTCAATCCTTGATCTACAACTCTACACTCAAAATCGTGATACAAGCCACATATGGGGATGATCAGGAGGATGAGGAGATCACAAAAAAGGGAAGGATCGGCCGAGGAGACGTCGGAAAATGGAATTTCCGGGCGGATCCGTTTCCTTGAATATGGAGGATCCGATCTCCACCTTCCGATGGTTTCTGTCTGGAACGAGCAGCAGGGGGAGCATGGCGAGGGCGGGGCGAAGGGTTCTGGGTTGGTGGCTCGGTCGGAGGACGTCGAACTCGGCCGAAAAATCCGGGTCGGGTCGGGCAGATCCGGGTCGGGTCGGGTCGGAAGGAAAATTTGCATAGTGAAGGTACCAACCAAGAAAGAAGAGAGAGGGGAGAGATTTCCATTTTTGGTAATCTGGAAAAATGAGGAAAATATAAAAAATATATATATATATTTATACCCAAAAAGGATGATTTTCAAAAATTCATAACTTATTCATACGAACTCCGAATAATACGTTTCACATATGCACGAACTCGTATCGACGAGCTCTACAACTTTCTTGAATGAAGTTTTCCCAAATTTTGAACGTATAAAAAGTCGATTTTCACGACCCCCTAAATAACGTTCGTTTTCGAAAATAAAATCATTCGAAACCAATTTTCTCAACCCACGACATTCCAATAAATCCCAAATATTATAATTCAATTAATATAACAATTATTGAATTACATAAATTTATTATATGAAATTTTGGGTATTCACAAAATTCATTGGATGTCATGGGAGCGTCTTTGTCTCTCCAAAGAGGAGGATGGAATGGGTTTCAGAGATTTGCATGCTTATAATCTAGCCTTGCTTGCCAAGCAAGGATGGCGACTGATACGGTATCCGGGTTCTTTAGTAAGTCGGTTATTTAAAGCTCATTATTTTCCACATTCTTCCTTTTTAAATACTACTACACTTACTCATGCTTCTGCTTGCTGGAGAGTAATCTTTACTGTTAAATTAGCGTTACAAGGGGGTCTTAGATGGCAGGTTGGAGACGGTACTTCTATTCGGATTTGGGATGATCCCTGGATCCCAAGGCCGAATATGTTTTGTCCAGTAAGATATGGTCCCTCTCCCCTAGTGTTAGTTAGCGATTTGATGGTTGATGGTCATTGGAACAAAGAGCTTATTTTTGACAATTTTCCTGATGATGAAGCTTTACTCATTTGCTCTATTCCGCTTAGTAAAAGCGTTGTTCCGGATAGACTAATTTGACATTTTGATAAGAAAGGTCTGCTAACTACAAGGAGTGCATATAAAATTGCATTTGCCTCACTACATCCTGTGCTCACTAATGGCTCTTCCTCTAATTCCAATCCGAGTCATTGGAAGCTTATTTGGGAAACTCCTATCCGTGGAAAGGTCAAGGTACATGCTTGGAAAGTTTGTGCTTCTATACTCCCAACTGGCTCTCAACTCAGAAGTAGAAGAGTCCCAGTTAGGGATGGTATTTTGTTCTATAACTCGGAGGAGGAAACCCCATCTCATATTAGTAGGGAGTGTTATTTTATGCGTGATGTCATTGGGTTGGCACCAGAGTTGCTTCCGGTTTTGCATACTCCACCAAGCTCTTTGCTGGATTGGTTTGCTCTATGCTATACTCTAGTCACACCTAGTGCTTTTGCTACATTGCTTATGTTGTTGTGGGGGGTATGGAAAAAGAGAAACCAGCGACTTTGGGTTGGCAACGCAAGGACTGTGCAACATGATTTTTGTCATGCTAATTCTCTATTGCATTCATTTGTGGTAGCCAGACATAGTGTGACACCTACATTGAGGAGGCAGGTTCAGCCGTGGTGTCCTCCTCCTACAGGATGGCTTAAGGTGAATACCGATGGTGCCCTTGATCAAGGTACGCGTCAGGGAGGGTTAAGGATGGTAGTATGAGATGTTGATAGCATGGTGGTGGCAAGTGCTTGTGGTCAGTGGTCTGATGTGTTGCAGCCAATAGTAGTGGAGGCCTTGGCAAGCAGATTAGCTTGCAAGCTAGTGGAGGATAATTCTCTAGCTCCAGTTATTTTTGAATCAGACTGCCTGCAGTTGGTTTAAGCTATCCAAACTGATGGAGATGATACCTCGCAGTTAGGTAGAATTGTTAATGACATTTCTTTCTTTATTTCTTCTTTCGCCGGTTCTTTTTTCTCTCATGTTTATAGAGAGTCAAATATGCTAGCTCATAAGCTAGCTAAATATGCTTTGGCTTCAAGATTGCAGGTTTCTTGGAGTGGGCATGTCCCTCCAGAACATAGCAATTTCTTTCGTAACAATTAGCATTTCTGAATGAAATATGACGTCCTCTCTTTCAAATATTCTGAACGAGACATGGGTCGTGGACCTGGTATGGGTCTTAGGCTGTCCAGGACGGTGGGCCTGTCTTTAGTCCTTGGTCTGCTGATAAGCTTATTTTTATGTATTATTTAGTTTTGATATTTTATTTCAAGTTTAGCTGTATTTTAGCTACAATAATCTCTGCCAACTCTTGGTAAGGTCATATGGGCTATGTACTAGGCTATATACTTAATATGCCATGTTTGCCATAGCGAGGCGGCAGATCTTGAATTGGGTGCAACCTCCTAATAGTTGGATGAAACATCATGTCGCTGGATTTATTTTTTGTCATCAGCATATTGGGAAAGCTATTTTATTGGTTTTATGACATTCTTTTAAGTTTTCGATATGCCACCATTACTGCGAAGCAAATGGAGTAGTCCATATGACACTCTTTGTTGTAGGGTCTATGTTCGAATACATTGTAGTTGTGGAGACTCTTGTTATTATTCGGGAGGTCCTCTTTAGGTGTATTGTAATTGTCACGCCCCGAATTTTAGAATAACAATTCAAAATCCGAAACATGAAAATACTACAAACTCAAAAATAGTCAACCTGAAAATTTCTTTTCTTAACATACCCACCACACAAAATAAAAACAACCCGAATAGTGTCTCAGTTAATTATTACAAACTCAAATCCAAAATGTAATGTAAAGCTCTAAATGAGCATACACACACCTCACAACTAAATAAATAACAAAACTGCTATAACACCTAAGCAGCTCGGTCACCTCCCTGGTTATCCTGACCTGCAGGAATATCCGCTACACCATTGAATAGTGTACCGGGATTGCAACAACACAAAACCCGGTAAGCTTATGAAAGCTTGTATGAGTAAAAGAATGAATTGTTACTTAATTTAATCTCATTTATTCTCACACACAGCAACACTCAATTATTTCCACATATGCAAATAATAAACAATCTCAATCAACACCAATTCAATATATCATGACAACCCCATTCACAACTTTTCCCACAACTCTCATCATCGTATTTATAAAAATACGGTACTTGACAGACTAGAGCTCTAACTGAATCGTAGCCCGTCACCTGGCCTAGGTTATGGCATCCGACATATTTATCAATTATTGTATTTCATCAATATGTATACCTATATACATATTTAGAACGTCCAATAATTCCACATACTCAACCAATCGTATCCCATCATCCACACTAGGATTAGAGCGTCCGATTTCCCACACCAGTCATTACGTCGACCCTAAACCCATAAATGAACACAACATATAATTTCACATACCGAAATCAACCCAACCAAGATACATCATATTATTATGGAATTACACAACTGTAATAAAATCAACTCATCAATTCTACACAATCATATCATAAATCAAACAATCCACTCATCAATATATATTTTCCACGTAAATATATATATACGTAATCATCCACTCAGGAATGACCACTAATATCATCTATAGTTCACACAAGAAAATTATGAAATTCATTTGTATAGTTAAAATTCATTTTACTTACCTATGGACCGTGGTGATTCAAGTCCATGAAATTTTAAAACAAATATTTAATCCGCAAATATTTTTCACACAATTACCAAAATAAATAAATTAAAATGCTCGGTTCGTAATATGAACCACGTGAGTTTTACTCACCTCGAAACTCCCGCTGCGTCTTCAATATAATTATAAATTATAATTTATAATTAACGCCGAATAGCCCACGAAATTAAAATCCGTCAATCACCTAATCAAATGTGATTCGAATTTAGCCAACAAATTCAACTCATAATTTAACCACTAATTAACGGTCAGATTCTAATTTACATTAAAATCCGACGAGCGGTTTCTCACGAATCGCTCCCCTAATTACCGTTTTTCACATATACGAAGATCCAACGGTCGGATCTTCGCCCACGACCACACAAAGCCTCTGGGACAGTCATATGATCATCATAACAAATTTACAAGTTCATCCAACGGTCATAATTTCACAGATCAAAAATCTAACGACCGAAATCGATCGAAATCACAAAATTCATAACTAATTCATACGATATCCGAAAAATACGTATAATATGCCGAAATGATCGTATAGAAACATAGAATCATAAAATGGACAGAAACCAAATTTTAGACCTAAAAATGACCGGAAGGCATCAAAATTACCAATTTACAGTCGGCGGCCGAAAAAATGCAGAAACCGGTGAGCTTGAAAACCGACGTGAAAACTGCAACCTCAGGCCCCGATCCCTTCTGGAAACTTGTTCAGAACTTCCTTGCGAACTCAACAAGCTTGGAATCACAAGAAATGATCGTGTATAGCTCGAGATATCTTGATCGAAAGTTTCGGTATTTCGATCCGTTTGGGTCGAGCTCCGACGAACGTGAAAACGTTCGACCCAGTTCCGGTCCTTCTTGGTGCTTGTAGAGGAAGTTGAGGCGAGCTCAATGAGACAAGAATCAAGTGAAATGATGGAGTGTAGCTCGAGATATCGAGATCGAACCGAAAATGGACGTTTTCGGTTCGAGCTTCGCCGCCGCCGCCACAGGCTGCGCCGCCGTGTGAGACTGCCTCCGGGAGCTAGAGCAGCTCGAGACGAACGCCTGTGACTTGGTTTGAGGTCGAGAGGTGGTCTGTGAAGGGAGAACAATTAAGGAGAAGTTTTCCTCCTCTTTCGGCTGATAGTGTCTGTAAGAGAGAGAGAGAGAAATCTGTTTTCCAGAAACGGAAGAAGAAGAAGAAGAAAGAAAAGAAAAAAAAAGAAACCGGTAGGGAAAAAAAATTAGGGTTTCTAAAATTTTTCTATATATACAAGTTTCGGAAAACTTCGAAATTCGATAACTAATTCAGAAAAAATCCGATCTTCGTGTTCCACACGTGCACGGACTCGTATCGACGAGCTCTACAACTTTCATGAAGGAAGTTTCTCCAAATTTCGTACGTAGAAAAAGTCGATTTCTCAACCCGAGTATTTCGAGCTTTTCGTTAAAATAACCGTTTCGAAACTTCGATAATTGTAAAAATGAATGATTATCGAACATAAATCGTGAAATCGTATAATAATCATTCGATACAATCACTCGGATTTAAAATGGAAATTGCGGGTATTACAGTAATATGGGGTTTAGGCACTATCCCCCCCCCCTCTCTCTCTCTCCTTCTTCTCTCTTATTCATCAATTTCATCAATGAAGGCCTCAGGGCAGCCGCACCAATCCTTTTTTTTTAAAAAAAAAAAAAACATTTCTTGTTCAAGACAAGCACATAAGAGATTGATTCTTCTTCAAAAATTACAAACATGATAGACATTTTCATTAACATGATCAAATCTCAATAATCTATTTCTCACATATGAGTTGTGTCCTATTGGTTACTCGGAATAATCGACACCGTAGAGGTCAAAGTTTAAATCTCACCGGTATCATGAGATGAGTGAGTGACGAAATTTTTTTCGTTTCTACTCAAAAAAAAAAAAAACTAATTTCACCACATATTTTGTAAATAAAATTAATTCTAATAAGATTTCATTGAAAATGATTAGATTTTAAGCATATCTAATGTTCTTAAGCTAAGAGTCACCATCCGAATGGGCATTCTCTCTATCACTTTACCGATCTCGACTAAGAGTTCTTTCTAATGAACCTTGGTATTTTATGTCGGCAGCAGTGGTTCTCATCTATTAGGAAGGTCTTGGTAAAATTTTGAATATGCCTCTCAACTATCGTCAGGCTTGGGTTCAAATCAACGGCCTTCCCCTGTGTTTATTACCCCTCGTTTTGAGGCTCAAGGAGTGCGTGCTCTTCTAGGCTATGTCATGTTGGTGCATGAGCGCTATATGCAGGGGGATGATTCCACTCATGCATGTACCTGTGGTGATCGACATGGACAAACTTCTTTTCCTCCGAGATATATACCATTTTATTGTGAATTTTGCTAAAGGTTTGGATTATGAATTCTTAAATTCATGGTGTGAATGTGCAGAATTCCTCTTAGGTATGCCGTTATGTGTAACTTAGAAAACATAATCCAAGCCCAGGGTGGTACTAGATAAAGACTCTCAACCGCTCAAGTTAAGTAACATACTCAAAGCAGTAAGATTAAGAGTTGTAAGTATGTGTTACCAGAGTTTGTGCCTTTCCCCTCTTTATACAGATGATGGCATATGGGTTCAGCAGAGTCTTTGCATAACAAACCCTTAGGCGAGTACTTATCTTTCAAGTAAGGCTAGTTAGCTCGAATTCAACGTCTTTTCTTAGACTAATCAAGTATTTTGGTACCACAAGTCTTGTGATCGTTTGTCGGCTGTATCCGTCAAGACTAAGTATTGATTTTTCAGGAGAGTTAACTATATACTTACAGGATTTTCTTCCTTTAGATAAGGTTTCCTCGTTATCGTTCAAATGACATCGTATCCCGAGCCTTCTATCTTTCTTGGCTAACAAAACATCTTCTCTTTATAATATTACTAGCAAGACCCACCCACTATGTGTGTGGAGAGAATTTAAAAATAGTGGAGGGAAGTTTTTCATACAACAACCATATTTTCTACTATTTCTTTTATTTTTATTCTTTTGTTTTCTATTTTACAATTTACTATATTATCCCTATTGATTATTATATATCAAAGTTTTTAATATATAAAGGTTAAATTGGTAAAAAATTCTAATTTTGGAGAGCAAGCTCTCTTCTCTTAATAATAATATAGATTATAGATAATAATATATTTAAAATAATAATAATATGCAAATAAATGAGTTAGATTTAGCAATTAAATGTTCCACCAATTAATTATTTCTATCACGGGTTGATCTATGTTTTTATGAGTTAGCTTGACCCTAGTATGTACTCTCTTATGTACTCGACTGATATGAATTGTTGGTTGAAATAGTAATAACAACAACAACAACAATAGTAGCAATAATAAATGAGTTGAATTTTGCAATGTATTGCCAGGAGGTTGGTCCACCTTGGCTAGTTGATTTATGTGATGCAAACTAGGCCTCATCAAAAAGCCCGCAGATCAAGTGGGCCGATGGAGGCCCGCCGACCCGGAGGGCCAAAAGCCAGGCCCGGCCCGTCAAAAAGCCCGCAAAAGCCCGCCTCGGTGGGCCGATGGAGGCCCGCTAAAAAGCCCGGAAAACCCGGCCAGGCCCATAGGCCCGGCCTGTCAAAAGCCCGCTAGACCCGGCCCGTAAAAGCCCGTAAACTATTTTTTATATATTATATATATTTGTGTGTGTTTGTGAATATATATATATATAGATATATATATATTAATATATATATATATGTGTGTGTATGTGTGTTTGTTTATATATATATATATACACACACACACATATATATATATATATATATAATAGATATGTGTGTGTGCTTATATATATATAGAGAGAGAGAGATATAGATATGTGTGTGCACTGTGTGTGTGTTTATATATATATATATATATATATATAGATATAGATGTGTGTATGTGTGTGTTTATATTTATATATATATATATATATATATATATGTGTGTGTGTGTGTGGAAATTCTCATATTTTTATAGAAAATATGTGCATGTATATTCTAAAAAACAAGTGACAACGGTTGATCAATTAGATCGGATTTGAAAATATGATGAAATTAGCTAATTTTTTTACCACACTCATAATTTGTTGTAATAATCACATCCAACGGTCGGTTTTTTCATTTTATTTGAATTTATAAAGGTTGCTCTTTGAAGTGTATGATATATAAATATAGGTTTATAATAGTAACTAAGTTTGACCTAATTGATCGAATTCGAAACGAGAACTAAATTGGCTGGACTTTTTACAGCCACTATAAAACATTACAATCTCTCCATCGAACGGTTGGTTTCTCCAAATTCATCTTCCACTTCATGGTTGCTTTAGAATGGACATCAATAATTTTAAATGCAATGTACAAGTCATATAACTTTAGGTGACAAATTGATATATGCCAACGTCTTTGTAATAAAATTGAAATTTTTATCTTATGTACACGTACATCCATCGATAGGATATTTACAGATATGATATGAAAAAATAAGCATGTTTTGCGGTTATCAAACCATCGGTCAATCAAGAAAACATACAAGCCACTACGGTTGACCAATCCGATCGGGTTTGAAACTATGGTGAAATTGACTAAATTTTTAACCACACTCATAATTTATTGTAATAATCACATCCAACGGTCGGTTTTCCCATTTTCTTTGAATTGATAGAGGTTGCTCTTTGGAGTGTGTGATATATAAATATAGGTTTATAAGAGTAACTAGGTTTGACCTAGTTGATCGAATTCGAAACGAAAACCAAATTAGCTGGATTTTTTACAACCACCATAAAATATTACAGTTTTTTCATCAAACGGTTGGTTTTTTCAAATTCATTGTCCACTTCATGTTTGCTTTAGAATGAACCTCAACAATTTAAATGTAATGTACAAGTCATACAACTTTAAGAGGCAAATTGGTATTGGTCAATGTATTTGTAATTAAAATTGAAATTTTTATCTTATGTCCACTCACATCCATCGATGAAATATTTACAAACGTGATGTAAAAAAATAAGCAATTTTTGCGGTTATCACGCCATCAGTCAACCAAGAAAACATGCAAGTGACTACGGTTGACTAATCCGATTGAGTTCGAAACTACGGTGAAATTGACTAAATTTTTAACCACACGTATAATTTATTGTAATAATCACATCCAACGGTCGGTTTTCTCATTTTCTTTGAATTGCTATATGTTGCTCTTTGGAGTGTATGATGTATAAATATAAATTTATAAAAAATCAGTGTCTTTAAAAATTTAATTATCAATAAATTAGTACCTATATATTTTTTTGTACAATATAGATCTATTATTTTTGGTTGTATTTGATCATTATCCAATGAATTTCCAAAACTTGATTAAAAAAAAAATATATATGTGTCTTTAAATATTTATTTATAAATAAAGCCAGCAAGGGCCGGCCCGAAAAAGCCCGCAAGGCCCTCTTTATATGGACGAGCTTGGATCCTTCGATTTTTAATAAAGCCCGGCCCGACCCGGCCAGCCATTATTAAAAAATTTAGCAAGGCCCGACCCGGCCCGGCCCAAGCCCGCAATGAATGGGCCGGACCGGGCCCGGCCCGGCCCGTTGACGACCCCTAATGCAAACAATGGTCTTGAAGAGGCAGTTCTCGTATCTGAAGAATGTTAATACCTAAAAACTAGTTCATTATTGTAATAAAATTTGTTATTAATAAAAAAAAAATATTCATTTCTTTCGTGCAGTTATTCGTATATTAGTCTATCCTGAACGTAATCAAGTAGCATATTTTTTAGCTAAGAAAACTCTTGTTTTCTGAGTCCAATGTTTGGGTAGAGGATGATAGTTCGTCATGGATCTCTAATGTACTGATAGCCGACGTATTTTAATTTTCGTGATGAAATTATCTTTGGTAAAAAGAAATACAAAACACCTATAAGAAAAGAAAAAAAGAAAAAAAGAAAAAAAGAAAAAAAAGAAAAAAAAGAAAAAAAGAAGAAAAGAAATACTAAACTTGCCTGTATTTACATCTGGCAACTGTCTATACTTGTGAACAAACTCATCAGGGTATTAACTTGTTCCTGTAAAAATGACTACTTGATTGACGTTGATTTACAAAAGTTTAAGCTACCCCAACAATTTCCAAATTGATCCAATATCCCTGACTATAAGCTTTACAATCACAATTCAATAGCAAAAACAAAAGCATTCTCAGTATTTATTTAGGAATCAATCATGAGTGAGAGTGGAAATATTTATTCCAGGACTTGTTTAGGCCATAGGAGCTTCCATTTTGCAATTTCCTCTACATTGTAAAGCTTTCTAATTCCTCCATAGAAACCATCTGCCTCGTTTCCTTCTTCTCGGTGGTCTCTTCGGTTTATCATCATTTGTCTCCATCGCGAGCCAGGGGTATATTGACTGAACTCCAGTACTACTATATCTGTCAGCAGTAGTACCTTATGAGATGCTGCTTATAAGCAAAACAATATAATGCAAACCGCTCCCCTCACTAGCTAAAGGGATATAGATAGAGAAAACTAAAGTAGAAGCAACATGTAGCTTTCCTGATATATCAAGAATGAATTTAGCGAAGCACACTTCTGGCACCAAAGGAGATCTAATTCAATTGAAAGCACCAATACCATACATATTAAATACAACCATGCATTTACAAAGCCATCTTGCTTCCAAATAGAAATGAAATTGCAGGTGTTTCTCTTGGAAGGCATAAACACAAAAACATACAAAGTAATAACTGCACACTTGTCTATAATGCCAATTTGCTATTTTTATGTGGAAATGGATTTCTAAGTAGTTGAAAAATATTAGTGCAGCATATCATGAACCAGATAAACAAGGTAATGCATGGATCCGTAGTGAAAAGCTATATATTATTCACTTATTCTTTTGCCATTGCTAAAATTTTGAGAAAAGTGGAGCTTTTAGAAGTGTGTGTCCAAACTAGTGCTAGACATGTGAAAGGAAAACTCATGTTAACTCACAACTCCATCAAACCAAACTGTTCCTAAATACGAATATATTTATGTAGACGGTAATGGCACTTAACCTACTTATTTGATTGTTGTTTCAAATCAGAGCTTGTACATTACTTATTGACTGAAAAAGGTTTCTGTTGTTCCCAGAAAACAGAACTGAAAAAAAAAAAAAAAATCAGGAGAACTGCAGAAACAGAATAGAATTTCTCACCATTGTAGTGACAATGGCAGTGATTCTCATTCCCATCGCACGGGTCAAAGTGGCCAATGACACCATACCACCAACCTACAATACATTAAATGTCAATTTTAGCTTTACTTGTATGCAAATACCGAAACCTCAATATAAACATATATAGATTAATTCCCTAGTGGATAAACATTTAATTAAAAAGAGCTGCAGAAGAATCAAAATATTTAACAAATAATTGACCCCCATGCTACTACTTGATCTGATGTTATCAATAAAGATGGGATTTGGAAATATACCATAAGGGAATTCCTTGCTTCTTCTCCATTGGATTTCGATATGATCACCAGGTTTTAAGTCATGTAAACAATCAGAGACATGAAGCATATGTGAGGGAGTATCAACTGGAGCAGCTCTTAGTCTATCCCACGGTATATGTTCCTCCAGTGTCCTCCTCCCATAAGGTGAATACCTGCAATGCAGAGTCCGTTTGTTTTCAAGCATATACATATCTACGTTCAGTCTTGAGTCTTAAACAACAACTTTTCCTGTAAGACTTCCAAGACTAGAAGAAAATTCACAAAACCGACGAAGGCTAGGTGACCATTGTTGTTATACCTTGCTTGAAATGTGTCTGTTCCAGAATCATAGCTCAGTTGTGCATCATAACAAGACAGCATAAAGCCTACATTACCGTTCTGCAGGAAATGCATAATATAAGTTTTTATCCAATTTTTGGGGTACTATGTAACAGCAAATTGAAGTTGAATGCAAATTAGTAACACAGTCAAAACCAACAGTTTGATTAGCTAGCAAGAAAAATGCAGGACAAAATAGCAGAGATAAAAATGAGAAGAAGCAATAATACCTCACGGTTATAGACCTGAGCTGGGAACCAGAAGGTGCCAGTTTCAAGAGAAAGATATAAAGACATGATGGAATCAACCGGCAAAGCTGTAGCACTAGCACTCTTCACCCTGCAACTCTGCGATTTTGGTCTGATCACCCATGAACAAAAAGGTAAAAACCCAGAAAGGGAGTCAAGTACACTTTTCTTCTTGGTTTGATCAGACTGGCTGTTTCTTCTTCTTGCTATAGCCACATGCTGCAATTCCCATTCTCTATAAGCAGCAGCCCCAATCAGTTCACCCCATTTCTGCTTCATATGCTTCTTCCAAAAATGGTCACTTGTGCACCTATCCCTCATAGAAGTACAAACTCCGGCCATACTGCATAACCCAGATGGGGAAAGCCTTTCAAGAATGCACTCCAATGTCAAATCAGGCAAATCCAATAAAGAAACATGGCCAGTTTGTTGTTCCTGATCCACATTCTCCACAACTACTCTTGAACTAGAAGACTTGGCCATCATTTGTTCAACTTGGACGGTAATGGGTTGGAATAAACCTGTATGAAGCCTACTATTCTGGAACCAGGACACTAGGAAATTTGATGGCCCAATTGAAAACAACTTGAGCTTACCCTGCTGCCATGGTTGCTTGTTGGTGAAGGACTTGGAAACAAGGATGAAGGAGACACAAGATATTAGGAGATAGAGCATTGGATTGAGTGAAAGGTGAACTACTCTTGGCACCAAATGAGAATTTGACTGATTAGGAAAGAGGAGGAGAAGGGTTAAATATATATAAACTGAAAGGAATAATATAAGAAAGGGTTACTGTTTCTCTGTTTTTCATGAATCTGACAGAGAAAGATGAACCAATGGAATTGGATGTTGGGTAGCTAGATAGTTAAGCCGAGTGGGCCTCAATTAACTAAGGCAGAGATGGATGATCCTTGATACATCTATATCTGTATATCTGTATTTGTAAACACTGCATCCGACAAGCTTTGATTGCTCTGCTCCTCCCCCCCCCCAAATTTAGTTTTAATAGCAGTTGCTGTTGGCGCCACCACCTTCACCTTCACCTTCACCTTCACCTTCCCCTTAAAAGCAAAGCCAAGGGCATCCACAAACAGTGAAAACCCACCACACCAGAAACTATTAAAGACAAAGTGTACGGACAGGGGAAGGGCAGCTGTCTAGTTTAGCTTTTTTCAAACTCTATTCTAAGATTTGATATTTGAGAATATTACCTTAAAAGATATGATTCGTTCGTCTACAGTATATAAATGTATCGATAATCAAATAAATTAGTTCAATCAAGAGATAGATTAGGTTGTGACTACTCTCCTTATGTTTCGATACACTGAACCCATCAAAATCTAGCAGCCAAGATTCTTGAAAATTATATCAAAGAAGATGGCCTAATTGGGGTGGTAATACATCTTAAATTAGGTGGATAACCCAAAGTTTAATTAGCTTACCCATAATACTTTTATTAAAAGTTACCCAAAAAACTGGGCTACTACAATTGATGATGCATGAACCGAAAGTGGGTTGTCCTCTATATATTGTGATGTAGGGCAGTGTGGTTGGTGGGTGTCAATTTCAAGTGTTGTAACCCAAATGTGTCACGAGATGAAGAAGTAAATATGTGTCCCCCAACCCATTATTGGCCAGACTCCCACCAAACTCCAACACCTTTAGACCGTAATCTTAATTGCTCAACACGCCAAAACGAGAGGGAGCTTAAAACAAAGAAAAACACATTGGAATAGGATAGGATACGTGCCCTTCACAATGAAATGAAAGATACAGACGACGTGATGTTTTATGTGAAAATTCCATTCATCAGAAGAAGACATACAGGGCATGGCATTGTTTGTTTTCTCTTTTCTTACCTCTAATGATGCTTCCAATGTCGCTCTTTGAGTCTCTGTTTGTTCCAAGGCCCTTGAACAGAAACATTTGGCCCACTTATCCTTTTTTGTTGGAATAATCAAATTTTACAGGGGCGTTTTCAATTTTGTACTCGATTATCAAATATAATTTTAAATATTATCGTCTATGGACCCGAACTTACCTCCATTAATCATTTCTATACCCAGATTTAAAAATTTAGAAAACAAAATCTGTCATACCTCCAGATTGGCAGTTAACTAAAAACATACACTGCCAAAGAATGAAGAAAATCAATAGCTTTCAAAACTTTCCTTTATTAGTTAGAACAGCAGATGCAGACTTGCAGTTAGCTGCGAATTCCTCTTCACCTCCTTCACCTAAGACTCATATGTGCGGCTTCTTTTCCCTTTCATTGCCAAGTAAAACAAAAAAATTTTAAAAATAAATAAACATTCCTTCGGCTTCACTCCCACAGAGGAAGATGAGCCAAAAAAAAAAACCGAAGAATAAAAGAAGGAAACAGAGGACCTTAAAAGATTGCTACAAAAAGGTCTGAGTAAAAGAGAATACTGCTGAAGGGTTGCGGACATCAATTCATATTGCTAAAATCTGGAGTCGAGTCCATGTTGCCATTTTGACTATGATCAAGTGAATCGTAGGTTGGTAAAGGTGAAATAAACTAAAATCGAGTAGGCTGCAAGATTGCCGGAAGACAGTGAGTAATACAGATCAGACACACAAATGAAGACAAGAATTAAAATGGTTGGAAAACAATATGGAAAATGAGTCTCAAGTCCATAGCAAGCATATTCCAAGTGAGAACAATACAAAGGTGATAAGCAATGCCCTGGCACAAGAGTAATACAGAATATCCCAATGTTTTCACAGTACAATAGAATCTTAGAATGCTTAAAGACCTAAACCAACAGTGCGGCCATCTCTTCTTCGCAGTCCAGCTGTATACTGCTTCTCCAAATCCTGCTGGAGTTCCTTCTGCTTCTCGGCTCTGAGAAGATCGGTGCCCTCTTGGTTGTCGGGGTTGTGCTCCAACTTCAATTCGCCCTTCACACCCTACAATTGGCCATAGGCACCAAGGCAACCTCAGACTCTAAAATTGTGTTAGTAAGTGAAGGAATTCTAGGATGTAAGCCAGTCATTTAGGAACAAGAAAGAAAAAGGTTCTCTTAAATGTTAATTGTGCTGACGAATGCATACAATTAAGAGAAACAGAAATTTACCATGAGTTTTTTGAATTTTTCTTGTCTTTCGCGGTCAGGAAACAAAGCCGTGTCCCAACGGTGACCAGCCTGTCAACATGGAGGACATCCATGATCTTACTAAAAAGAAGCTAGACCCCAAAACAAGCACGGTAAACCAAATCTATTGACCACCAAAGAAAAAAATCTATCATATATAAAACATAAGAAACTTCAAAGCATATAGCAAATTTTCTCAACAGAGTACAACTTCTTTTCTTTTTTTTTCTTTCCTTTCCTTTCCCAATTGTTCTCATTGCTTTTTCTACTTATGAGAACCAACAAGCAATACAAAGAAACATATTATATCTTGTACAATAAGAAAAATAATTCACAGATAGGCATAAAAGCTAAATTGCTTACACTTATGTTCAAATTGTCAATTCAACCACTTTTGAAAAGATTTGAAATTCTACCACCAAATGTTTGAAAAAAATGGCCAAGTCCACATCTGTTTCTATGGCTACGTCTTTTTTCTGTTTAAAGAAGAACATGTGTTTACCAGGTCAAGGCAAAGAAGTCCATCCCAATTGAATATAGTTAAAATAATGCCGTGCACCAAAAGAACAGAAGAATATTCAATAAAAACATGAATACAAATAGAGAAATGACTTGTATAACTTAAACTGATATGTTTTACAGTTTACCCTTGAAAACTTACTGCGTGCCCAATATGTCTTTTTCTTACTACAAATAAGGAGGTAAACCTATAAATTTGATGGTTGATGGGATATTGGCATTTTTTAGAAAGTAAGGCATAGTTTCCAAATGTTTCTTGTGGCAGGGTAATTTGACAGTTTGGTCAATAGTTTATTTTGGCTATTGGCCTACTTAAAGGATCATAGTAATCTGTTTCATATTCAAACCATGTGATAACTGTAAGTGACAGCAAGAACCCTGATTGCTAGAATCGCAATTTTTGTTATGTTAAGAAACAAACAATAATGATAAACCATGATGTACCTCTTCTGCAGCTGTGTTCTTTTTGTTGCCCCACAGCAGCTTTTTCTTTTGGTCAGCAGTCATACAACCCACAGGACCCGCACCAGCAAGGTTCCTATTAACTGTAAATATGCAAAAGAGCTTTTAGACTGAGAAAGCCAAAGAGGTTAAAGTCACCGGATCTACTCTGTAACCAGAGTCTATACCAAGTTCCTGATTGTGTTAGTCTAAGTAAGCAAGGGAGGTTAAAGTCGCCGAATCTATGCCTGCTTATTCAATAATGGTTGCATGTTTACATCTATATATAATTATGACAATTAGAGAGATGGGTAGGATTCTAGCTTAGTGTTACATAATTCGCTCCCCCACATGATGTACCCCATTATTAATCACAAGCCCAGAAATGCAGGTCGTGAGCAATCAAGTTAGCTAAATTTAAGTGCTTCGAACGGATATCGAAGACCAGGTAGGAATCATGGAGAAGAGCAAAATTTCAGATGTGCAAGGGGAAATTTTACACCCCTGTTACATCAATGGGAGAAAAAAGAAATTGTTCTTCGACCTCTGACTGTGAATCTGAAAGTCAATAAAAGGGAGATGAATGGTTTTACCAAGAAACTTTTGAGTGTTTCTACAGAGATAGGGTAGGTTCTTTTGTTCAGAGTTGGAGTGTTTGCAAGAAAGTGAAGATTTGAACTTCCGACCCATTTACTACATACAATAAATTGACCAAAAAATTAATTAATTAGTAAAACAATAGTAAGTACAATATAAATATTAGTTTTGAGTATGATTATTAATTATATAAATTGAAATGTAACGGGTACACTAGAAACAAGCATAACGTATACCCATTCCGTATGCTATGCCAGGTAACACTATTATAGCAGGCTTCGTCAACTCTGTAGGGACACATTCCACTGTAGAACGTTTATTCCATTTTTGCAGCACATTTGAAAGAATGTGACAGTGAAATATAAATTTCCATATGAGCATGGAGTTTGTTTGGCAACGAACAGTTTCCTATCTTGTACTAAAGAGTTTCCTCCATTAAAGTAACTTTCATATATCAACTCTCATTTCCTTCTTTCGCAAGAGGGCTTCAGAGTAGAGCCAAACAACTTAACATGATACCCTAATGATACACACACACACACACACGCTTTATCAAGAGACTAAATGCTTGCATTTCGGTTTACTATAAAATGTAATAAACATATGCATAAGGACGTATTGGAGGACTTGCATCACAGCTGTTTGATCAGTCAAACTAAGTAGAAATGAATGAGATGCATTTCAACCCTTCATATCATCTAACATATGAGATGCATGACCCCAACTTAGGTCCTATATGGCCACTAAACCACTAAATATAAAGATTGGAAACTCCCACACCAGGGTTAAAGACTTCATTTTAAGGTTTCAATCCCTTGTAGCAAAGAAATCTACAAACTACTTGTCTTAGCAACCCCATTTTAACTACACTTAATAAAGCTACTATGTTGTGTGCGAGCATGTGTGTGTATCATAGGATAATTTATAGCGACTGAATAATATCATGAATACTGTCCACTGAGATTGAGACTACATTTAAATAAATGCATCACTTACCCAATTCAGCAGCTTTCATTGCAGCAACTTTTGCAGCATTTATGTCATTCTCCATTTTGCCATCTTGAGCTTGCTTGGAACTTGAAGACTCCCTTCCATCAGATGTAGTTGTGAACTTGGAAACTATTCAAAGCGTAAAGTTATTTGACAACAGACATGAATAAGTATTTTTGAAGAACACAAAATTATATTTGAAAACATAAGCAAACCATTACCATCTTTCCGACCAGCAATGCCCTTCTCCGGGTTAAAAAACTTTGGTCGTTTCGCAGCAGATTCTTGATCATCACTCCTAAATTTATCTTTATTCTCAGAACGCTTATTCTCAGAACGCTCTGTTGGTTCTTTAATGACTCGGTCCTTGCTCCTCTTAGTTTCGATATCATCATATTTCTTCCTTTGATCTCTCACAAGGCTTTCATCATCCATTTCCTTCAAATCACTCTTATAACCTTCACTCTCGCGATGTTTACTATCATCTCTCCTGGAAATTGAGCCACCGCGATGCCCACTCAATTCTTCATAGGAGAGATTTCGTTCACTTCTAAAATATCCCGAACTCCTACGATGATCTCTTTTCTCATCCTGAGAATCTCTGTCAACTTTATGCCTCTGTCCCTCCCTTTCCATATCTTCGACACGTCCATGACTTCTACCAGATCCAACTCTTTCTGACAATGAGTCATCTTTATATTTCTGGTACTCAAGAAATTTAGATCCTCTCTCTTTGTCCTTGCTCCTATGTTCAGAACCATCATATTTATCATGAGAATTTTTGTCGAAATGTCGTGAATAGTCTCTTGACCTAACATTATCAAAATGAGCACTGCCCCTTGATTCCCTATCCGAACGAGAAGATAACTTCTGATTAGTTCTTTCTTCATCATCTGCATGCTTGTCGTTTTTGATGTAGTCAGCCTGCCCATAGTAACCCTTCGAATTTCTGGACTGCCTATCAGAATGCCTGTAGGAATCACTGCTTCTTCCACAATAGCTCCTCTCTGAATCCTTATTTAATTCTCTCCAATCATCCATCCTTCTCGGTTGATGTTCAGAGACTTTTCCAGGATCTCCCATTGCAAGTTTTGGGCTAGAGCTGTTATTATGCTCAGGACTCCCTGAGAAATAATCACAAAAGCTTCATGAGCACCTAAATATACAAGAAGTTAAGTTCCACCCTAAGCTGCTCCAAGTATTAGTAAAAGGGAAGAACAAAATTGCAAGACCAAACTTGCAAATACAATTCAAAAACCCTGAAAACAAACAAAAGCAAGAAAAGAAACCTAAATTCAATCATGCAGTTCTGAGGTACTCTTCTAGATTACCAGAATGAGCATGAATTTCGGTATATATTCTTACTAACATGCATCCAACCTGAACCATACTTTTGTTTCCCTTCAACAAAGCACATAAAGGGAAGGCAATCAATTGATACAGCTTGTATTCTAGTAATTTCATGCATCAGATTATAATTTCAAGAGACATCAAGCAAGTGAAATCATCAAACTTACTGAGACACTATAACACATCGCTTGTCCAGACCACTATTACATCTGAAAGCCAAAAAAAATAAATAAATAAAATATAAACTAACCATCAGACGAAGATGACCCACTAACTGGAGAACGAGGCCGATAATTCCTGTTAACTTTATCTTTTGAAGGCTTGGAAAATGCAGTCCCCTTGTCTGTGAATGGAGTGTCCAAGTTTGAATCCATGATGACCACCACCTGATGGGACCAAAATAATTAGGTTAGAATGCAAAATGATACTACTAACATCACCTTAACACTAAACCTATTTATGGGAACTGAACACACACCCAGAACTCCCCAACCCCAACACAGACCCACAGAGAGAGCCCGTCCTGCCCGGGGTGAAAATTTAAAATGTGCCCAATGATAAACACGCATCATATTTTCCAAAGCATCAAACTTCGAATCTATTGTTTTTTTTTTTCACGGGCATCGGAAGCCAACCGAGTTGGAAGCCATCGATATCATTCGATGAAAAAGGCGACACAACAGGGGTACACAGAGTCAAAACTCCTTTATCATAATTCATTTCAGTATCCCATTAGGCCAAATCCTAACAGCTTCGGTTATTGCTTTCATGCCAATCATAATCCATTCCACACAACCATTAAACAGCCATACTATTTTCTTCGATCATCCTCCAGTTATATAGCACATCCAAGAATGAACAGTAACACCTAAACAATTAAGCATTGATAAAAGCCTGATAATGATATTTGCAATTCTTCCAATCTTGTGAAGTAATCTGCTTAGCTAGAGCCTAGAAATAGAGAGAAGCTACAGAAGCTGAGAAGAAAGAGTGAAAGCAATAACCCTAAACCCTAACAACAGTGACCCAATTGAGAATTTGAACCCTAAAATAATACCCAAATTCCAGTAATCAACCAAAACAAGAAAACAGAAGAGTACTTACAATAGAGAGAAGATTGAAGGTGTGAATTTGGGGATGAGAAAGGAAGGAGTGCTGGGTTCGATGATTTTGGGGTTTCAGGGATTCACCCGCTCAAACAAGGCATTACATATTTGCGCCTTCAGTCAGTAGTTGTTCTATATATCCTTTACTCCTGCGACGTCGTTTCTATAATTTATGTTTTATTAACATTTTACTTTTTTTTTTTTAATATTATTAACACTATCTTTTCCACGACTACCTTTACTAAATTCTTTGTTTTATTCTTGTTGTTGTTCTTGTGCTTGCAATTTCGGCGTGGAGAATGATGGTGAAGAGTTTACTTGGCCTCTGGATGTCAAGAAGTTCATTTGGTCACAGTATTACCATGGCCGCCAGCCTATGCGCTGCAATGAAGAGTCTGATGTTAGGTCTAGGTTTTTTTTGATATTTTGAGCTTTTGGACTTCAGTTTTAGTTTTAGTTATGGGTTTTCTATTAGGTTTTTGGGCCTAGGACTCCTATCTCTGTATTACTTTTGTAATATGTGTTTCATCTAATGAAAGTTTTATTTGACAAAAAAAAAAAGACTTAGAAACTTGGAAATTGGAATGCTTCTTTTTATCTTTTAAACATTTTGATTCCGTTAAACCTTACTTATTTTCTTTGAAAAACTCATAATTGTTTAAGAGAAACGGAATTGAGAGAGAATTGTTGTGTATTCTCATTGATAATAGGGGCCTCTTTATATAGAGGATTACAATACATAGAATCTGAACATACAAGGAAAGTAATTCTACATTGAATAGGATTCTAAATCCTTCTATAACCCTTTACCACTAGGTCAAGTAACCTAGAGTTTGGGCCAGACACATAATCAGGATTTCCTTGAACACTCTCCCTTGTGTCACCCAAACTTGGTGCTTCTCTCGTTGCCTCATTAAAAACCTTACCGAGTAACAAAAACCTAGTGGGACAAAAATAACCTCGGTCGAAGGGGAAAAAGAGCACAACACACTCTTCACGTTTCGAGACCATACATGTAGACATCTCCCTCTGATGTCTGCATCTCCCCCTGATGACTACGATCATGGGATTCGGATAACTTCCGCAAACGATGCTACCAACATGTTTCTCGAAAGTGGAATTTAGGCAATGACTTAGTGAGCAAGCCTGCCGCACTGTCCTCAGATTGAACCTAGTTCACTTTGATCTTGAGGAGAGTTTGTTGTTGCTGATTATGCTTGGTGTTGTCGCTTTTGATGTAGCCTTGCTTCAAAACAAGCAGCATTATCCTATATGCTCGTAAGCTCATCTGTGGTAGACTTCAAACCACAACTGTTTGAACATGCATAATTATGGATCTAATCCATATACATTCACGAACCACTTCGTGAAGAGCAATAATCTCTGCATTGTTCGAAGATATAGCAATTAGGGTCTATTAAGTAGACCTCCAAGATATCACGGTCTTTACCTATGATGAACACTTAACCAGTTTGGGAATAACCTTTGTGTGGGTCAGAGAAATACCCAATATCAGCAAAACCTTCCAAAACACATGTTGTTTTGGGGTGGGGATAGGAAACGCAGGCCAAGGTTGGAGGCGTTTCTGGTGTGTGATGGGTCCGAATCCATCATCTCACTGTAGGGATAGAACAAGCCCATATCGATCGTACATCTCAAGTATCGAAATATATCTTTTACACCAATCCAATGGCGTCGCGTTGGCGCAGAGCTATACCTAGCTAACAAGTTCACAACATATGAGATGTCCGATCTTGTGCATTGAGCTAAGTACAATAATACGCGTATTGCACTTAAGTGGGGCACTTTTGCCTCTAGCACATCTTCGCCATCATCCTTTGGACGAAGAGGATCATTTCAGGATCAAGACTACAGACAATTATAAGAGTGCTTGAAGGCTTGACCTTGTCAAAATGCCTAAGCATCCATCGACACGATGCTCAAGTTCCAAACCGAGACATAATCGTGTTCTCCCAAAATCTTTCATCTCAAACTCTGATTTCAAGTGTTCAGCGGTTTCCCTTAACTCTTTAAGAGCTTCCAATGTAGGTCATGTCCAACATGAACCGCGATAGAATCCGAAACTTGTTATGGAAACGCGCGGGCATATCCCTTCCCAATCAAGTAGTTACTTTAGTGAGCGTTTCAACCTTATTGTAAACGCGCTCCGTGGTCTAGAGCCACTTGACTTGGGTAGATGAAGTTCACCATGAACCTTCATGCATATTCTGTATCTAGATCCCCATATAGATACGTAGTGACCATATTTGTAAGCTGCATGATCAGTTATTTGGAAACTACCAAACTGACAGGGTAGTGGAGTGCAATGACATCCATTACGAGAGAATATGTCTCATCGTAGTCGATTCCAGGGCGTTTTTGTGAGAAGCCTTGCGCCATAAGGCGAGATTGCCATCTCTTTTTCTCATCACGCTTTCTAACGAAGACCCATTAGTCAACAGGTTTTATGATAGGAGGTGTTGGCATCACTAGCTCAAAAAACCTTCCTCTTCGTTAGAGAATCCAACTTAACCTGGATCGCATATTTTCATTTAGGACAAATCTCTCTACGTTGGTATTCATGCTTCAACGGAGAATGGTTCGATGTCATTGGACTCAACAAACTCATGCGCAACGAAATGCGCAACTACATCATCAATTATGATAGAGTTTCTATCCCACGTCTCATATACACTAGTGTAAGTTTCATAGAGCTCTATATTCTCATGAATAGGTTCTGACGTTGAGGCGTCCCCCAACGATAACCATAACCCGGAAGATACTCATGAGACGGATTTTGAGTGTCGATGATCAAATGATTGGAATGTGCCAAAGTATCCTTCGAACTCACGGGCCTCCCACGCATCCTAGCTGGGGCCATGGCCTATGATGCCACAATGCCACTCTCTTTGGCGTTGGCACCATGCCTACCTTCGTGTAGGATGGCGCTACGTCCTCCTATAGGGACGTACTTCCTTGCAGGCATATTTGCAGCACATGTGTGATCTCGTCACTTTTAGTAGGGATCGAGATGAGATATAGTGAAGATAGACCACGATAATTCCTGTCGTTCCTGTTGAACATCCATGTTCTCATCTCCCCCTAACGACTGGAAGATTGTCTCAGCAGAGTGACAACCTGCAAATCTAGCGGTAAGGAGATCGCCTAGCAAGGGCATTAAGTGGCGGATGATGGTTGGAGTCTCAAATCCAATTTTCTCATTCGTCTGTAAGGACCTATTATAGTACACTGTGGCGGCGCAATTGGCACATAAATGACTCACTCAAATGTGCGTAAGTACAAAATACTTATACCCAGTCACTAGCTGTAACACATAGATTGAGTGGTGGTAGGTCGTAGACGAATTAGCATAGCTGCATGCGATATTGCATCACCCCAAGCGGATATAGGGAGATTGGTGCGCATTACCAATGTCTTGACTACCATAGTAGTTATTTCTGCGAAACCATTTGGGTGTGTTCATGAGAATGTGATGTCCAACATCAATCCCATTGCAATATCCATCGAAAGTCTTCTATGTAAACTCTCTAGCATCGTCAAGTCCAATTGACGGAATATGATGATCCGGGAGTGAGCCCGTTGTCATATGGTATTTGCTAGGAGTGTAGCAGAAGCAACATTTATAAGTGGACAATGGCACAACACGTGACCAGCGTGTTTGCGTGTCAACCAACATCATGAGATATTTAAACGTCCGCAAGTTGGTTGAATCAGTCCACAAAATCCCCACGGATTCGATGTAAGAACATAATGAGTATTTTCATATCCTTTGCATAGGACGGTCTCAGTCCTAATTTCTTGAAGGAACAGACTTTGCAAAATGAACGAGAGGCCTTGGAAGCAACCAATGAGGATTTTGGTTGGGCCTGAGCGTCTTTAGCGCTATTAGAAGCAAAATGTGTGACTACATCTCCCATCATGGCGTTGGAGCCATGGGAATTAGTATGTATGGCGTCATGGCCATTGGGAGGAACAACTATGGTGTCATGCTCATGGTTGGCGCCATTTATGGCATTATCACAAGGGATGTTGGCGGCCCTATGGCGGCCCAAGACAGCTGCAGCGCCAGAGGCTGCGGTTGTTGCTGTCTTGCTAAGTCCAAGAATCAACTTTTGATTCATGCTTCGTTTCACTCGAGAAAAAGGATGTCCATGTGAAGTCTTTTGTAGACGGATCATCATATCATAACTAGGATGATCTATCCTGTCGTGACAAAGCCAATATGTGTCTAAATCCGAGAGATCTTCTCTCATAACTTTTATTGGATTAATAGCTCGAATAGTGACATAGAGTCTACTAGAGAGACACATAAACTTCTCTAAGATGCGCCTTTGTTCGCAATCATTAGAGGTATTGCAAAGGAACACATTTTCATTCTCTACATGCGTTTTAGCATGGTATCTGTTGGCTATTCATAGATGCGATTTGCCCTAAGAGCGTAGAGAATCACGGTGCCATTTGGCAAAGTGAACTTGGGCTATTCCATGTCCTTGAGTTAATATTGATGGTCCAAAATAGAGGCATAATGAAAAGAACTCAAAATTGTATTCATAAGCCAACGGAGTTACATCATTGTCTCTTTAACCAAAGAAAATCTAATCCAAAATGCTAGCTAATGAAAAATAATGGTAGCCGTCTAACTTCTTTCGGTAATTCCAAAATAAATGTGACCAGGTAAGTAGAGAGATGTCGGTGGAGCAAGACTCGCTTAAGTACCACTAATCTTATAACCTTCCTAGACATCACAGTTACTTGGGGTGAGCCTACTTTGAAGAAAGATGAAACCATAGGCATTTACTACAAAAATAATATGGCGATTGCCTATTACATCTCTTGGAAAAATAAAGACTTAAACAGAATTGGCGATCTATTGATCCCAGCCAAATTTGTAGTCTTTAACCCTTCACTCTAGATCATCATCTTGATCTTCTTGTTTCACGTTGTGAGCTTCTCTTGCTTCACAATATGCTTTGTAGGAGGTGACAATTTCTTCACGATCTCTACAAATGTGTGCCCAATGACTGGATACTCCACATCGAGAACATACATCTCTGTGCTCAGACTCTATTGATTGAGGTACTTTGAACGCATCATTTAGATGGCTCTTAGTGTTGGTGGCGCCACCAACATGGCCAGAGGCATTGCCTCCCTCTCTCTTTCCACGTTGACCTCTTCGGTTCCGTGTTCGCCTATTTTGGTGGTCACCTTCCCAAGTAGAGCGATTATATGGACCAGAACGTCCAAATGTATCCGTAAGATTAGGGTTTCGCTCTTGACGCCCTTTCTTTGGGGCGCGACTATAATTGGATTCTGAAATATGCTATGTTCCCACGGATCTCGAATTATAGTTCTTTACAAGGATGTTGTCATGCTTTTCAGCGACATTCATAGCTCTCTAATAAGCTCATGAAACCTTGTGATTCATTATGCAACAACATCGATTCGATAGTTCTTAGAAACCATCAATGTCGAGACGGGGAAGGTAGAGAGAGTCTTCTCAATCAACATCGCATTTATGATCTCTTTACCACAGAATTCCATGAAGGATTTAATGCGAAGTACTTCCGAGTTGTAGTCAAGAACTGACTTGAAATCACAGAAGCGAAGGCTATGCCATATCACTTCTAGGTCAGGAAGTAGGGAGTTATTGACGTTGCCAAATCTTTCTTCGAGTGAGACCCACAGCCTTCTGGGGTCTTCTTCATTCATACACTCGTACTGGAGCGAATCATCCATATGACCAGTCATTAGGATGATGGCTTTCGCCTTATTTGCCTCTAAGGCTACTCTATTTGCTTCCAAAGCTTGAGCTTGCTCAACAGTTAGCACGTCCTGGCTAGGCTCGAGAATCGTATCCAGGATTCCATCGGCCTTGAGATTCTGGCGGACATCACGAACCCACCTGTGATATCCAGAGCCAGTTGTTCCCAATGAAGCAAAGTCCAATTTGTTCAGGTTACTCATCCTGAAAGAGAACAAGAAATTAGGGTTAGTTTCAAAGCGTAAAAAAAGGCTACCACCAAAACATGTAAAATTTCTGAGCATAGTCGCTTCCAAGAAATTTAGGGATTTCTGAGCGTAGTTGCTTCTAAGAAATCCGATTCCAAGAGGAATTAGATTAGATTGAAACAATGATGTATTTGCGGTCGATCATAACATCTCAACAAACTCTAAGTTTGGAGGACTCTACAATCTCCAAGCTTGGAGTGAGCACGAACCCCCACAGTTTGGCTTTCGGTCTCCCCTATGAAAAAGAAAGGGGGGTAGAAGAAGGGAGGTTGGAAGTCCCCAAGAAAAAGAAGAAAATCAATGAAAAACTTCAAAACGGGAACTTTTAGAAAAGTTTACCTCGAAAAGATGCCAGAAATCTTGGCAGGAAAAGTTGTTGGCTTGGCAGTGCAGGGATACTGCAGAGTCACTACAAGGATGCCGCGAGGATGCTGCAGAGATGCCGCGAGGACTGTTATGGGGATGCGACTGCTGCGGGGATGTCGCGAGGTCGCTGCAGGGGCAGCTGCGGGGCCACTACGGGGGCTGTGGAGATTTAGGGTTTTGGTTTTTAGGGCTAGGGTTAGAGCTCGTGCTGATAACGTGTTTTAGAGAAACAGAATTGAGAGAGAATTGTTGTGTATTCTCATTGATAATAGGGGCCTCTTTATATAGAGGATTACAATGCATAGAATCTGAACATACAAGGAAAGTAATTTTATATTGAATAGGATTCTAAATCCTTCTATAACCTTTTACCACTAGGTCAAGTGACCTAGAGTTTGAGTCAGACACATAATCAGGATTTCCTTGAATAATAATAACCTTATCGTTAGAGATTAAATACCTATTCCAATTCAAATAGTCCATGCTACATCTCGTATTTGTTTTTATATGATTGTTCTACTGCTCCAATAAGAATTTTATCTCAGAACTTAATTAAATGCAACCACCACATACTGGTTTGTTGAAATTAAATTTTGGTTCAGTTTTGCAAAATCATAGTAGCACAGAAGGCTTGTGTTTAGGAATGCACAAGGTAAACCTATTTTAGCGGCTGCTAACCACCTAGGCTCAACTAATGTCCTTAATTACCACTGAGGCTATGGCTCTTAGAGCAGGCTTGCATGCTGCTTGGTTGCATTGATTTTCCAATATTGAAGTTGAAGATGACTCGAACCTTTTAGTTAAAAGTATAACTGGTTGCATTCAAACTCCTTGGAGAATCAAACCAGTAGTTCAAGGTATTCTCAAGTTGACCACTTTTCTCAATTCAGTCTCTTTCAAGCATGTGAAGAGGGAAGAATTTCTTATAGCTAATGTTATTGCCAATGTTGGTCATCACGATCCTGCTCAGAGTTGGAATAAAATATTTACCCCTAACTGCTAGTCATGTGTTACTGTTTGATGAGTTAGGATTTGGTTATTTAGAGGTTTTGTTCAGTAATTTTCTTTGCTTGGTAAAAAAAAATAATGTCATACAACTAAATTCAAAGTTCAAGAAATGAATTTCATAGAATAATTGATTCTTTGCTCTTCCCGTGGTGATGGAAAATGAAAACTCTTAAGGTGTTATTTATGAATTTGATGGATTGAGAAAGAAAATTGATTCACTTCATTTGTTTTGCAATTAGGTAAAGCATAAGGAGAGGAACTATACTAGTGTTTGTGAACTTAGCCGTTAGGCTTTGAGTCTCAAATTTTCTCTTCTACTCTTGTTGATGGAGAAACTTATCCAACTATAATGAGCTTTCCTTGAACCACAATCAGGCAACAAACTTAAGTTTATTAGAGATATTGAGTCATTAAAGAGCAGAGTTGCATGCATTTGCACTTTTAATAGTAGATTTACCGATAGAGTTGTGCCTCCATATGATTTTAGCCTCATTAATTATCACCATTCAAGCTAAAATGTTTGGCTCGACTAAGGAGGCTAGCAAACAGTCTCTTTTTGATGATCCGAAGTGTGCCAACACCGTAGGGTACGAGTTGTCTGGGCTGTCTTGGACCTGACTTCTGCTCAAGCTTGCGGACGAGGAGAGCATCAACCCCGTCACAAGGTTCTTCTATCTGCCTTACGGATAAGGACTTGTGGTGTGATCTTTAGCATCACAGTTATCGATACTTGGCGTTGTAGCTAAGCAGAGCAATCACTGGAAAGTTGGAGAAAGCACGGGTTTGCTAAGGCGGTCCTTAACTTCTCTAGTTGAACCGAGGTTGAGGTGCTCCAAGGGAGGCTTTGATATCTGTATAGATGAGATTGTGTGTTGACTTTTGCCCTAGAACCCTTGTATTTATACCTTGAGGCTCGGCGGTTCCTTGCTATAGAAGGATTATTGAATGATAGATTCCTAATTGATTTCACCTACTTTAGTTGCATAAGGGCTCATTTTTCCTTAACAATCGTGGTTTGGGCGAAACTGTAACCCAATACAAATGATAAACTCATTTTTGGTGCTGCAAGTATCGACCAAACGAACTGAACACTCGTAAGTCTCCAACGAAAATGCTTCAAATAGGAATCATAATACTAATTCTGTCGATTTCACACTGTACGTTCAGAAAGACAAGTTTGCAGACTATCAATTTCCCAACCATATTGAGACCAAAGTCAGGTACAAAAGTGTCATCATCAAGCAAAGCACCATCAGTAGCGAGATTAGAAAGGCCACTATGACCTGTTCAATCGTCATACGTACTATAATCTAATCGTACTACCATTCCCTACTTTCCAAATAATACATTTTCTCAAAAACCTGCATTATGAAGAATACTACACCGCAATCTGTCAATGTTATCACAAATGTGAACAGGAATCTTAGTCATTCGCGCTAGCATACACGTACAGGAATAGATGGAGTAACAGTCTATCAGAGTGAGCATCCCAGCCATGCTCTTCAAGCTACTAGTCTCCCCTGAATATATCTTATCAACCAGACTTGAATCAGAGTGAGCCTCCCAGCCATGCTCTTCAAGCTAGTTAGCCTAGAATGAAATAAAGGCATACCTAAATATTAATTTCCTAATTAAGTTCCATCCATCATAGATATGCACCTTTACAGTCGATCTGTATTTTCTGAACTACATCCATCATCATTCATAAGTTCTCTTAGTTCTCAATTGTTCTAAATCTTCGATGATTCAGTTATCTTATCAACATAAAGAAGGATGCAATTATCCAAATGTCACATTTATGTTCTATAATACGATGCAAGATGATCTCTGCTTAATCCATATATATATATATATTACAATTACAAACCTATATATATATATATATATAGATAGATATTACAATTACAAACCTACGTACCAAGATGGTAAAATTGAAGCGCAAACATGCATCCATAGAAATTTCCCAAGAGGGATTATTTGACGGCAAATAAACAAAAAATCAAACTGAGACATACTAAAACATAAAAAAAATTTAGTATCCTGGCATGAGTGATCAATCGAGTTGGTACTTTCTTGAAGATCCAATGAAGGAAATGCTCACCAATTATCTTTTTATCTTCATCCTGATCAATCTCCACTATTGTAATGCCCAAGGCTCCAAGGCACAATCTCTGTCGAGGGTACCAATCAAAACGCGATCTTGGAACTTGAACAATTTCATGATCCAAGTCATCATAATTTCTCTTGTAAAATTGAAGATCTGCTAAGTTTTGATCATTGTTGCCGTACTCGTTCCGGTGGCATACTAGTTGGACACCACAAGCTTTTAAGGAAAGCGGTTTAGAAGAAAAAATTCTCACTTCACACTTGCTCAAAAGTTGCTCTTCATTCCACTGTCTCCCCCAATGCCTCATATCAGATAACGAAACATACTGCAACCACACATGATTTGACCCCGGACGAATAAGTAAATGCTCGTGAACCCAAAATATTTCATCACCATTAATGTAGACTCGGACATGAAACGCGTGTTTTTCATAATCATTATAATCATAGGTTAGTGTTCCATCCGTGCTTTCAAACACAGCCGATAAAGCCAATCTCGAATTCTTTCCACTGAAATTTGGAGGAAGTTTAATAACAAACTCGCAATACTCATGATCAGTTGGATGCTTACAAAAGTTGAACCACTTTGGAATATTATTTCCTGGAAGTACAACACCGAACTCGAAGTATGAATCCTTCCCCTGCATTCATCAATATTGCATAGTATTAACAAAACGATCGAATCAATCATGATGCATGAATATTAGTTGCACAGTATTAATTAACTTAATTAGTCATGATGCTTGGATGCATGCATGCATATAAGCTTGTTAGTACCTCCCTATAATTCCAATTTGCCACAGAATATTATTAATAAACTTCCACTGCAAGAATTTGTTAAAATATAAATGGTCCCAATTAAAAGCTTAATTAATTTTTCATCATGTAGTGTTCAACGAAAATGTTAAGCAAAGTCTACTCCCAATTTCCATCACAGAGGTTGGGAATTGGGGATTAGATAATGACAACGTATCACATGCATTTAGGCTAGGTGACATGGTCCACATGGGACTAAACGCAGTTTCGCCACTAGATTTTATTTTAGACAACTACTAGTTTGAAAAACTCAAGTTGATAGGGAATTAATCAACAGTCAACGACACTTTATATCGAGCTTCCAGAGTTGATGCAAACATGCTATCTTAGTTCAAAATGGGAAAAGATCTACTGACCAACAATAAAGAAAAAAAAAATTAAAAAATATTGTAGAGAAAGAGCAGGATATAAATATCATGAGAAGTGAGAGAAACCTGATCATGGTGTTGATCAAGTAGGATAGATGCCATCTTTTCCACATCGAAGTCCATGGTATGGAGTAGTTTGTGGCATTGGGATAAGTCGCTCCACTGAAGCCAACCAAAAGAGTTTTGGTGGTCCAAGATATCGGAAAATTTTGAAAATCTTTCCAATGATTTGCAGCCACTTGCATTTATTCCTTTTATGCTTGGGGAAAGCTGTGGAATTTCTTGAAGCCTCTTGCAATCGCGTAATATGAGCCACTGCAAGTTACCAAACTTGATGATCCATGTTGGAAGGCTAACAAAACTGCTTCCTGATAGATCAAGAAAGGTCAGGGTGGACAAGCAACTAAATGGAATCAAGAAATCACATTGTGAAATGTTGCAGTCTCCGACTCGCAAAAACGTCAGCTCAGGAAACACCGGTACGGAGCAGTCTTCATCATTATTGTCATCAGATAAATACTGCCTCATGGTGGATGTTGTCGTTGACATTGGAAATGTATGAAGTTTTGGACAGCCTCTGACCTCAAGTTGCAGCAGATGTTTCAACTGATAGATGCTGCTCGGAAGAGTTTTTAGGTTTTCGCAAGACTCTAGATTTATATCCGTTAGGTGTTCCATGGTTCCAGCCTCAATTTCAGGGAAGCTCTCCAGCAGTTTGCAACCTTTCATATTAAGAACTTTCAGTGATTTCATGCCAAGTCTTGTGGGAAACCTTGTAAGGTTAGAGCAATCTTGCACAGACAAACTCACAAGCTTATCAAGGGTTCCAACAGAATCATGAATCCCTACTAAACTCCTACATTCTCTAAGAATCAATTTCTGTAAATTCGGAAATCCTGAGAAGTCCGGGATTTCTTTTAGCATTTCACATCCACTGAAGTCCATAGATTTCAACCTATCAAGTTTCTGTACATAAAAGAAGTAATTGAACAAGGATTTATCAGGTGATACTTGAGCTTCAATTAATTAAACAAAATAGTTATTTGAACTAATATATATATATATATATATATATATATATATTAGAGCATGAAGCACTTAAAACTAAGCAAATCAAAAGTACATACCTTGATCGACTGTCCGAAACGTGATATGTTGCTCGAAGGCATATTGAGTGCAACAAGTTTCTTTGGATTAAAATTGGATGGTAGGGATTCAAGAGGATATTTGTACCAATCAAGGAACCTTAACGAGTTGGGCAGATAACCAATGTTTCCAACAAGGCTTGCATTTCGATTTATCAAGTATCTGAGATTCCTCATTCTTAACAAGGCTTCAGCACCCACATGGATCTCTTCTTTTTTGGGCATTTCTATCTTTAGGCCTCGAACTTTACTTGTTCCCTAACAGGAAAAAGTAATGAAATAAACACTACAAGTATACCTGATTAGCAAATAGAACTACTGTAATAAGTATATATCATCATCATTAGATAGAAGTCTACACGCATATCTTTCAATGACTAGAAAAGTAGAATATCATGATTTTTATATTAACAATGACATAATTTACATAAAGACTAATGAAAACAAAGATATAATTTACTTACTGTTTCTTCTGTTAGAACATGTAAAACATCCTTATGAAACCACAACCTACTACGTTCACCCGGTTCTGTGGGTGATTCTTGACGCACTATTTCCTTGCCCATGTCTTCTATTAAGTCATGCATACATAGCGCATTACTTTCACCAATAGCTAAGAGGGACTTATCTATGAGCACTGCAATATTTATTACTGGGTACAAGTCACAGCTTCGTAGGACATCCATTATAATATCTTTATCTTCTCCTTTGAAAAAACATGCAATGTCAAGGAAAACTTCCTTCTGATGATCTTCTAATCCATTGAAACTTATTTTAAGTATTTCTTGGACTTCTTTATTCGGAATACTTTCATAACTATCCAATGCATCTTGCCACTCTTCTATGCTTCTACCAAAAAGATGAGAACCTAAAACCGTCAGAGCTAATGGAAGGCCTTTGGTATAATTCACAGCACGCTCAACAAGTTTCACATAATCATCCTTAGGTCGGTCTTTTTTGAAGGAATTCCAACTGAAAAGCTCAAAAGCTTCACAAAATTCTAATTCCTTGACCTTATATGTTAAAGTAACTCCATGAGCAATTAACAGATGTTTATCTCTAGTTGTTATGATAACTCTACTACCCGCACCAAACCAATTATATCCTCCTGCTAAGTTTTCTAATTGCTTGAGATGATCCACATCATCTAAAATTATAAGAACCCTCTTATTCCAAAGTCTTTTCTCTATTTCATAAGCAGGATCATCAACATTGCTCAGCTTCACTCCTACACCCCCTAAAATCTTGGAAAGAAGAGTTTCTTGCAGTTGAACCAAGCCTTCATGTGGCACTAATGACCTTTCTCTCACATTTTCCAAAAAACAGCTACCTTCAAATCGATGAGCAATTGACCCATAAACAGCTTTGGCAACAGTTGTCTTACCAATTCCTCCAATTCCCCATATTCCCACCATGCGAACATCATTTTCCTCAACACATAGAAGCTCATGCATATCCCGGACACGAGATTCCAGTCCTACAGGATGCTTAGCAACTTTCAAGTATGTCCGATTTGATACTTGAATAGAGATCTCTTCCACAATATTTTGGATAAACTTGGATTCATGCCTGCCAATTCAATATTAAAGATCAAACATTTAATGAATCTGCAATTTTGCAATAAATTCCCATAAATTACGAATAAGGATACAAAAAATAGAGGGCCAAGAAACCAATGTCAGCGAGTAACTTTTCAGATAAAATGTTGGCATAGATAATAGATTCAAGAGGAGGAAAGATTCGGAGTTTGACTTGTGTAGCAAAATCATCTCAATCACTAGGACTAAAACTCCCCCATAGTTGAGTACTATAATTTGCAGGTTTACGTTTCGTAAGTTAACTGTTGAAAGTGAAGCTCTCAGTAAGCAAAAGTTTCAATTGATTGAACATGTGGATTAATAGAATCTAAAAGCCAAAGTGAGCATTATTCAGCAGAGAGAGATCAAATAAGGAAATAATATTCAATACATCATAACTAAACTAAAGGATACCTGCAAACGTAATGCCAAAGTAATTATTTAGTAAAAGTTGACTTCTCATTCTATATGTCCTATATCTGTCAAAGTCAGCTACAATTGGAGCCTGTTGATTTAGATGGAACTGAATGCAAGCATATAATTGAATAGTACTTTTCTTCATTACTTAAAAACTATAAACCAATTCTCCTGTTATACTGTCAAATGAGGCAGCCAAAAGATATTTAATTGTCCCTTGAGAACCTGAAAGGCCAATAAAGATTTTTAAATTTTGGATTGAACCCTTCCCTTGCTTTGCTTGGTTAGAAGATAACAAGCGATAAAAAAATTAAGAATTATTTTCTGTTCATCAAGAAGATCTTTCACCACCAGTTTTCAGTTTATCAAAGAAGTGAAGTAATTAAGAGGTTAAAAAATGCCTGATTTAAAAAAAAAATTGATGCTAATGCAACTCCTTCTGGTTCTTACCAAACTCAAAAGCAATCCCTGTTTGTAAGGTTCTTAATGCCTTGTATATGTATATAGGTGATAGAAATGATCAAACTTACCCGTCCGGAAAATGCCATCCAGATAGACTAGCTGCGTGAGTAAGAGCTGTCCTCCATCTCTGCACCTGGTCCATGTTGAAGTTGAACCGCACTTCATGTTGATGCATTGCCTCAGCAAAGCTGCCTCTCTGATTTCTTACATCTGAAGGATCCACCTTGTAAAAAATGGGCCAAACAAGTTGTCGCTTTGATTCTTTACAATCAAGGATGATGAGGAGTTCATCCAAGCACCATTTGGAGGATGCATAGTTTTCGGAGAATACAATGACAGAAACCCTTGACTCCTGAATTGCTTTGACAAGTGTTGGTCCAATCTCTTCTCCTTTTCTAAGATCATGATCATCTATGAAGGTGTGAAGACCCCTCTGGCACAAAGCAGTATGCAAATGGCCAGTAAAATTGTTACGTGTATCTTCACCTCTGAAACTCAAGAACACATCGTAACTCCACCTAATCGGAGTAAAAGAAAAAGAAGAAACGCCTCTGTTCATATTGCAAGCCATATGATCACAGCCTCAGATAAAGCAAGCTTCGAATTCAGAGGGGTGCCTTTATAAGAGATATAGACACAGTATAGACAGGAGGGACGACTTTCTTAAACCAGCACAGGGCAGTTGGCACCTCTGAGGCACTGATTGCTAAGTACAGACAAAAGGAAAAAAAAAAAAAACAAGAAGAGAAAGTCAGAGGTTTTGATCACCGCGTTTCCAGGCATAAAAATATTACTACTCTGTTCAATTAAAAGAAGCTCATTTGCTAACAATGTCATAGAACTAGAATTGTGCCACCTAATCTGGGAAGCGTTGCATAGCATTGTCCTATACAACTATTATGAAGTGGTTCATGAACCTTCCATTCTGTGGAGTTCACTCCTTGACCGGTCTAGCTTAGTATCATTGTCAGAATATCAGCTATGCTAGCTTACAAAGAAAAAAAAAAAAAAAGAGCACTTGTAAGATGCCCTTGAAAATGAGAAAACGCGTGGTCAGTGGTGTGGGTGGCAGTCAATTCAGTATTTGCTTTAGCACACTTCTACTACTCAGATCCAAATATAAGCCTATGTTATGTTAGGCCACGATGCTAGTGAGGATTTTTTGAATAACATCCTCTTATAAATTATTTTTTTATTTTTTTTGAGGGAGATAAGGTCAAGCTATATTGATGAAAAAATTGGTTCATACAAAGAGTAGCTACTGATGGTTGCAGGGACAGAACCCCTCCAGACAACCACACAACCTGAGTTAAGAGCCTATTTAGCCAGCATGTGAGCTGCTGAATTGAGAAGCACGTGAGCTTCTTTTATAAAGTGAAAGAAAAATTTGAATTGCACGGGCTAGTTATTATACTATAATCTAAAGACAAAAAATTGGAACACTATTCATAAGCACAATGCTATTGTGTTGGAAAATAAAAGTTATTATTAAATGAATAGTTCCTTGATTATTTGGTCCTTATATTTTTTAGATATTTATTATATTGCCATGGACATTATTTATTAATTGTATATATTTATAAAAATCTAAAGTAATTGTATAATGCATATAATCATAAAAAAACTGTACAATGTATATAAAAAGTTTTGTTTTTATTTTCTTCATAGTAAAAAATAAGTTCGTATCAAGAAAAAAAAAGTTGTTGGTTCGTTAATACTACTTAGATTTATATTCCATGGATGTAATATTATTTGTGATTAGTGATGTACAAGACATTTGCTGGAAAAGAATAGGTTTCTGTCTTTCTGACATATTTTGGTTTATATGGGTTGTTTTAGATATAAGATGAGGTTGTATTTCACCAAATTTTTCAACAAATATTGTGCTAAGAAAGAGATATGTATTCTTACGGTGGATTTTGATGCCTCTGGTGAGACATCAAGATCAAATTTCAATTTTTTGAAATTGCTTTTGATTAACATATTCAAGCATTTTATCAGCATATGAATGAGTTTATAACACACATTTCTATGCATTAAACACTTTTTAGTATTTTTTCAATAACACATATCAATGACAAAAAGATCCACAGCAAAGCGCGGCTATCTGACTAGTACTATATGCTAAAGTTGGTGGATTGGTACCGTTACTAAGCCATGTAAGGTATTGACTTGAGCCGAACCGAGCCGATACGATTTTATCTTACCCTATACGATTGTTAGTAGACCATGGTGAATATAAGTAGAGCATGAACCTTTGATTGAGTGGGATTCACTAAGCTAATATCATTATCAGAATATCAGCTAAGCTAAATTCCAGGGCAGAAAAGAAATTATAGTTAAGATGCCTCTGAAAATAAGAAAAAGGGTGGACCGGTGTTGGTGGCAATCAATTCAGTATTTGCTTTAGCAACAGTACTTCTACTGCTACTCAGCTTAGAACCCGGCACAAGCATGAATGTAGCACAACTTGCTAAACACAGCACGACTTTCTGTTCGGTAAACATCCGGAATTTCTTGAAACTGGCTTAGAACAGAATTACTGAAAGCCAAGAAATCAAGTGTATCACTGTGGAAGGAAGACAGGGGTACGTAACCTTGATCAATGCCCGTGATATTATTGCGATACAGATAACCCACCACCGCAAGAGAGTAAGCATTGCAAACGGGATAAAAGGTCAAATGGGTTTCCTTCCTTCTTGTATCGGAAAGACTGTCGTTGCACCTTTGGCATATGCATGTGGGCCACCAATAATGCTAACCTAGCCTCTGTGGCTATTCTCTCCGGTATAACCAATCAGAGGATGGATATGATGTTTATCCTATATAGCCTAAACCAAACAAGACCATACCATCAAGATTTAACAGAACAGAAACCAATGGGATTCTAAAGCAAAGAACTCTACAGTTCCTCTCAAGTATTCGTCGAATAATCAGCAACACATCAGGAAAAGAAAAAAACAAATCACGAAGCACAAAATGAAATCGAGAATCCATGATTAGTGGTGATCGATTCTATCCAAGAGACAAGGCTCGTCATATCATGCATGCCAAACATGATCGTAGGAGGCTAATGGAGGAAATTTTAGCACCCATTATATTGAATTGGGCTGAGATATTGAACAATTGTTTCCGGTAAGAGTAGATATAAATGTCATTTATAACTACTACTTCTGTGTCCTATCATTTGTCGCAAACTCGCAATTGTTACCTGTAAAACCAATCAAAGGATGGACATGAAGCTCATCCTTGAGATATTCATCTGGACTAGACAAGATGGCACCATAGGGTAGGGTGTGTATCTCCGAGGATTAAAATTTCTGCTAAATTTTTGATATATTTCTTTTTAGAGTGACTAATATATCATAGAGGAAAAATAACTTATCATCCATTATTTCTGTGAAATTTCTCTGATATTGTCAAATATCACCGACATATAAGATATTTGAGATATATTCTGACAAAATGATGAAATATCTGAAAAATTTGAGAAAACAAAAATAAAAAATCACTTAATTATTCACAGAGAAACATACATTATAGAATATGAAGGATGTGAAGGTTATGTGGGGTGTAAAATTTTAAAAACAGTTTCTAGTTAAGAAATGGCCTAATAGAGAGGCAATGCATATGTTTAGGAAAAATGCCTCAAGGTGAAACCTCTCAAGGCGGATTTGGGTGAGGCAAAAGTGGGTGAAGAGAAATTTCCTTAAGGCGAATCTAGTGAGAAGTAAGTTCCTAAAGGCGAATTTGTATGAGGAGAAATCTCCTCAAGACAAATATGGGTGAGGAGTAATCCCCTCAAGACGAATTCGGGTGAAGAGAATTCTATTCAAAGAGAATTTGGGTGAGAAGTAATCCCCTTACAAAGAATCTAGGTAAGGAAAAACCCTTTCAAGACTAATATGGGTGAGGAGAAATCATGATGAAGATTGTTTATGGGAGAAGGACAAGGATTAGAGGTGCAAGTACAAGGAATCAAGTTTCGGTTTCGGTTTCGATTTCGATACTTCAAATTTAAGGAAATTTAGGAGAAAATTTCGATTTCGGTTGATAATAAAGAAATCACATTAATTGTATTTATAAAATGATATTTTTGAATGAAACTTTTACATAGACTAAACTAACCTATAATAAACCTATTTACAATGTAATCTCTCTAAAATGATACATTTATAATAGAATTGTGATATTTAATATGGACGAGTAATTAACTAGTACTGTCGTAAGTTGCTAAACTAGTGTTTTTATCTATATATAATTATAAACGTCTTTTTCACTAATAATTAGAAAATTACAATGAGGGGAAGTAATACCAAAACCCTGTGAATGAAAATGAACAAGTACAAGAAAGACAATATAAAGTATTAATAAAAAGAGCATTCAACTTTGGTAGCAGATAAAAGCAAAAAGATTTTTGTTGTATTCAACTTGATTGCAAAAAAAAAAAATTCATATTTTCTCTATGAAAGTATGAGTAAAAATTTCATTGTCAGTGACATACAAATTTAACATAAATTTTAGAGAAATTTGGACAAAATTTCAGTGTGAACTTTAAATATATTTTATGTGTGTAGATATTTCAAAAATTAAAAATTTCGAGGAAATGTATGAAAATTTTCTAATTATTTTGGGTAACTCTTGACAGAAATGATATAGCATATGAATTTCGTTTCGGTCCTTCCAAATTCCTAAAATTTCTATAGTTTCGGAGATATTTGAAACCTTGGGTGCAACTGATGATTAAAGTACCCCATCTAATGTTGCTTCAATTGCCTTATAGAGCGTAGTGAGGCCTCAAATGAATCTCATGAAGGCAACACAATCAATAATTGGCAATAATGCTTATGGATATAAATCATATAATTAATATGGCTTCATCCTTACTATCCCCTTACAGAGAAAACAGTCGGCATTTCTAAAGAGGTTTATGGTTCGTTACTGCAATTCATACTATGCCATATGTCTTGGTCTGATTATTGTACTTTTGTAGATTAACAACTATCTTTTCAACCTCTTAGAGTCTCTCTTTGGATGTAGTTGAAGTTGACATTTATATCTATTTATTTGTAAATCCAATGTCACGTCCCAAATTTTGAATAACAATTTCAAATCCGAAACGTGAATTAAATAACTCACTCGAAAACATCTAGAATTATTATTTTGTTTTTTTTTTTAAAACAAACACAACACTCGCCACTCGAATATAAAATGCCAAGATCCTCGAGTTAATTATTACAATTCACACACAATGTAAATTGTAAACCTCTAAATGAGCATAACAAACCTTACAAAAGAAAAACGAATAAAATAAATGTTGTCACTCTAAACAGCTCGATCACCACCTTGGTTCTCCTGACCTGCAGGATGATCCGCTACACCGTTTGAATAGTGTACCGGGATTACAACAACACAAAACCCGGTAAACTTTTGAAAGCCCGTATGAGTAAATAGAAATAAATAGTAAATCAACAACTTTTTACCCAAAACAATCTCAACTCAACCAACACATTTAACCTCATTTCAAAAGTGTATTCATGATCACGAGTAATCTAACTCGCTGCTTTAATGTCATACTATGACAGACAGACTAGAGCTCTAACTGCTCGTATCCACTAACTCGGCCAAAGGCGTGGAGTTCCAATATTTCCACCTACGATCATATTTGATCCACGATCCCAACTCGTAAGTCTTTGGATCCATGGTATAAATACCAAAACATTTAAAGGAGTCACACTAGACCCAAAATGTTACACGATACACGGTATAAATACCAAAACATTTAAAGGGGTCACACTAGACCCAAAATGTTAAATGTTACACGATACACAATACTTTTCAAAATAGATATTTATTTCCATAAAACCTTTTTCATTTTAATTGCAATAAAAATAAGGGAATTAACGACATTTGGTTCGTAATATGAACCATGTGAGATTTACTCACCTCTTATCCAGCTGCATCTTCTAAAAATGCAAAATCACAATAATTCAATCGCTCTTCAAATTCAACAGTTAAGTACCTAATCAAGTACCTGTCTTTACTTAGCAAACAAAATACGAAATAAACTTAAATGACGATCCAACGGTCGGATTCTAAAATAAAGACGATCCAACGGTCAGATCGAATTTAAAAGATGATCCAACAGTCGGATCCTCACGGATCACCCTTGGAAACATCCTAACAAAATTATATGAAAATCCGACGGATGGATTCTCACGAATCGCCTCCCGAATCACTTTTTTACAATTATACCAAAATCGAACGGTCGGATCTTCGCCTGTGACCACACAAAGTCATCGGGACAGTCATACGATCATCATATCAAAATTTGAAGCAAAACCGATGGTCTAATCTCCGCAGATCATAAACCAAAGATAAAACGTCAAAACGTTAAATAGGAGCGTAAAAACATAAATTGACTATTTATTAAAATTTCTAACATGACCATGTTATATATCAAAACGCTTGTATGGATGCATAGATCATCGCCTAGATAATGAAAACTCGATATATGGTCCGATGCGCCACCACACGCGAAGGTTAGACGGCGGTCAACGCCGATCAACCACCTCAGATGCAAAAGTTGTCAACTACAAACTTCTCCAAAATGACGAGATGAGTAATTTTCATACCTGGAGTTAAGCGTGATTTGGTCTAGATTGTCCTAAATTGAGCTTCGAAGTTGGATTAATCTCGACCCTCTGATCACGTTTCCAAATCTAACCAGAGCCGTCAATCTTCAATCCTTGATCTGCCGCTCTACACTCAAAATCATGATACAAGCCATATATAGGGATGATTAGGAGGATGAGGTGATCATGAAAATAGGGAGGATCAGCCGAGGTGATGCCGGAAAATCCAAAATCCGGCGGGGTCGGGTTTTAGGCTTGGGAGAGTGCTTTGATCCATGTGGGGGAGCCACGGCGGGGCAAGCCGGTGGGGGGAGGCGACTGGACGGCTCGGGGTGCACACGGGGAGGGTCGGGTCGACGGCGGTGGAGGTCTGTGGCGGCGTGTGGCACCGAGTGGAGTCGTCGGGTCGGCCAAGGGGGCTGCGTATGGGAGAGAGAGAGAATGGGCTGAGAGATTTTTTTTTTTTTGGGTTTCTGAAAATTCCAAAAATTTTCCTATATTTATAGAAAAATTTTAATTTTCAAATATTCGTAATAAATTCATACGAACTCCGAATATTACGTTCCACATATGCATAAACATGTATCGATGAGCTCTACAACTTTTATGAAGAAAGTTTTCCCAAATTTTGAACGTATCAAAAGTCGATTTTCACGACCCCCTAAATAACGTTCGTTTTCGAAAATAAAATCATTCGAAACCAATTTTCTCAAACCACCATACGAATTTATCCCAAATATCATAATTCAAACAATAGAACAATTATTGAATTACATAAATTTATTATATGAAAATTCGGGTCTTCACAGTCTACCCTCCTTAAGCACGCTCGTTGACAAAAAGCTGCGGATACTTTTTCCTCATGTCAGACTCTAACTCCCATGATGCATCACCCTCATCATGATGAGTCCACAACACCTTGACCAACTCAACTTCCTTCCTTCAAAGCTGCTTTGTTGACCGATCCATGATACGTACAGGTTCAACCACGAAGGTCACATCCCCTCTAACCTCTATCGTACCATGATCAATCACATGAGACTCATCTCAGATATACTTCCTGAGCATAGACACATGGAAGACATTGTGTGCGCTAGACATGCTAATAGGTAGAGCAAGTCGATATGCCAAATCACCGACCCTTTCCAGAATTTCAAAAGGTCCCACGTATCTTGGTGCCAGCTTCCACTTCTTGCCGAATCTCACCACACATTTCATAGGTGAGACTTTCAAGAACATGTGACCACCCACTTTGAACTCAACTGGTCTTCTCTTCAAATCGGCATAACTCTTCTGCCTACTCTGTGCTGTTCGGATCCTGTCCCGAATAACAGTGGCCTTCTCTGTAGTCTCCTGTACAATCTCAGGAGCAAAGAGCCCTTTATCCCCTGCTTCAGCCCAACAGATAGGAGTCCTACATGGCCTACCATAAAGAGCCTCATATGGAGCCATACCGATACTGGAGTGATAGCTGTTGTTGTAGGCAAACTCTACTAATGGCAGATGATCCGTCCAACTCCTCTTGAAGTCCAGTACACAAGCTCTAAGCATGTCCTCCATCACCTGATTCACTTTTTCGGTTTGCCCATCTATCTATGGATGAAAGGCAGTGCTCATAGCTAATGATGTGCCAAAGGCCTTATGGAATCTGATCCAAAATTCTGAAGTGAGACGAGCATCCCTATCCGAAACAATCGTTACGGGCACACCATGAAGCTTTACTATCTCATTCAGATACAACTTACACAATGCATTGCCTGAGTAAATCTTCGCCACGAGTAGAAAGTGTGCTGACTTTGTCAATCGGTCAACAATCACCCAAATCGAGTCATAACCTTGCCTGGACCTAGGCAATCTAGTCACAAAGTCCATGGAGATATCCTCCCGTTTCCAAACAGGAACCGGTAAGGTTTTCAGCATCCCTGCAGGCCTCTGATGCTCTGCCTTCACTTGTTGACATATAAGACACTTCGACACATGTTCTGCCACATTCCTCTTCATTCCATACCACCAAAACTGTCTTCGTAGATGCATATACATTTTGGTACCCCCTAGATGTATTGTGTATCGAGATCTATGTACTTTCCGCATGACCTCCTCCTTGAGGTTATCAACACTCGGAACATACAATCTCCCTCGAAATCTCAACCCTCCATCTGCCCCAATAGCCCACTCAGAAGGGCCCTCCATATTCAGATCAGCAGCCATCTCAGCAATCTTCGCCTGAGCAAACTCATCAAGTGTCTGACCCTGAATGATCATAGAAATCAAGGTAGGCTGTAAGGTAATACTACCGAGGAAGATTCCATGTCCTGTTCCTTTTGGCATGAGGTCAAATTCGCATGCAGCCTCAAACATGAGCCACTCATGTACCATAAGAGATGCCATGAATACTCGGGGTTTTCTGCTTAAGGCATCCGCTACTACATTGGCCTTTCCGGGATGATACCTTAAAGTGAAATCATAATCCTTAATAAGCTCTATCCATCTCCTCTGCCTCATGTTCAACTCTTTCTGGGAGAATAGATACTTCAAACTCTTATGATCAGAAAAGAGTTCAAACTTTTCACCATAAAGATAATACCTCTAAATCTTCAAGGCAAAAACTACTGCCTACTGCCGCTAGCTCTAAACCATGAGTCGGGTAATTCCGCTCATGCACCTTCAATTGTCTAAAGCCATATGCGACAACACCACCATTCTACATCAACACACAACCTAAACCCTGATGAGATGCATCACTGTAGATAACTAGGCCGCCACCACTAGTAGGGATGATCAACACTGGAGCAGTGGTCAACCTAGTCTTCAACTCGTCAAAAGCTTTCTCACATTCTTCAGTCCAGACAAACTAGGCCACCATTTGTGCCACAGTTGCCAACTCAAACGACGCTACTGTAACTCGAAGGTTCTCATTCAGCCATCGCAGAAAGCGATACATCCAAGAGAACTCTACCTCATAATCTCGAACAGTCATATTCCCCTGGGTCAACCCCAGGAACTCCTTCTCCAAGGGTTCCACAATAGACCTAGGAAAGTACTTTTCCTTAAAGCGCCTCTCGAATTCCTCCCAAGACATGGCAGTCACGTCCTCACTCCTCTCAATGAAATCCCACCAAACACGTGCCTCATCTTTCAACATGAAGGTGGCAACATCCTTATTCTCAACACTAGTGCAGATGACCATCTTGAAACAGTTCTGCATATTCCTGACCCACTGATCAGCCTCTAAATGATCGGTACCACCCTTAAAAGGGACAGCTCCAAGCTTGGTGACCTATTTGACCAACCTTACCAGCTGTAAAACATCCACCGGTGGAGCAAGCAGTTCGATTAGAGGCACCTCCTCCTTGCACAGCTGTCAGTGGCAGTCTTGCGCCGCAGCACAGCCTGTAGCGGCGGTGGGAACACGTTTTCAGTTAGAGGCCGATTTGGGTTCAAATCTAGATTTCTCCTAGCTCCGGCTACCAAAACTTGAGCTTCTTAGCTTGTTGAACTCACCTCAAGCTCTTGATCACGCTCTAAGAAGGATCAGACCCGAAGTGATCGATTTCACGTTGAATGGAGGCTCGTCGGAAAACTAGAAATATTCGGGCTGAACCGACTAATTTCAGGTATTTTTGATATCTTCCCGTTGTTTTCTGACTTCGTGCTAGTTATGAAAGTTGCTCAGATCGATGAAATGAAGAAGAACAACCCCGCCCCGACGCCATTGGCGGTGACCACTGGCGGCTCTACCACTAACTCTGGCGGCCTTTTCCGGCCACCTCCGGGAGTCACAAGGGCTATTTTTGCCCATTTTTATGTTTTACATGTTGATACAATCATTTCGATATATAGCATGTGAATTTTGGAGATCGTATGATTAGGTTATGAATTTTATGATTTAGATCGATTTCGATCGTTCGATTTGTGATCTGTGAAGATCGGACCGTCCGTTAGACTTGTAATTTTGATATAATAATCGTAAGATTGTCTCGATGACCTTGTGTGTTCACAGGTGAAGATCCGACCGTTAGATCTTCATATAAGTGCGTTTTTGAATTGTACACTAAGTTAATTATCATATTTGGTTAGGTGATTGACGGATTGAGTTGGCGGACAATTGTGAACCGTATTTTAAGCTATTGAGAAAATGCCGCGGGATTAGAGGTGAGTAAATCTCACGTGATTCATTTACAAACTGAATTTCCTTATTGCACAATTAATTGTTATGTGTGAGAAAATGGTTTTAAGAAAATGAGATTTAAGGTATATAAAAAATGAATTTCTTGGTTTTACTACATGTGAACTATAGTTGATATTAGTGGTCATTCCTGAGTGGATGATTACGTATATATATAATTACATGATTTCATACGGAATGGTGTGACATTGAAATATGTGGTTTTTTGATGATTTCGTTTATATACTTCAATGAAAGATTTATTTGCCATGAATATTATGATAATTGGTATTGTTGTGGGTGTGATTTGGGTGGAGACGTGATTTTGTGAATTGGGTGGGATTCTGTTTATATTTTGTTCTGCGGACTGAAATGTCTAAAGTTCGATGGTTATAATAACCAGTGTTTTGTTCTGAGGGCAGAAATGTCCAAAATTCGATGATTATCATTGTGATAAACAAAGTATTTTTGTTCTGCGGGCAGAAATGCCCAAACTTCGACGGTTATAGTGTTAACCAAAGTATATCGGATGCTTGCACCTAGGCCAATGTGACAGGTAACGATTCAGATAGAGTTCTTGTCTGTTGTGGGAGTACGGTCATGGTGGTAACTAGGTTATTGCATTGTGAGTACTTTGTGCCACGTGAGTTGGGTTGGTGATTAAATTGTTGGGGTTGTTGTGTGTGTTTGGTTTGCTGGATTGTTTTACTTGAATTAAAATAATTGTGATTTAATAAATCAACCATTCATTTCTTATTTACTCACACGAGTTTTCAGAAAGCTTACCGGGTTTTGTGTTGTTGCAATCCCGGTACACTATTCAAACGGTGTAGCGGATGATCCTGCAGGTCAGGATAATCAGGGTGGAGAGCGTGTTGAGTAGGGCAGCAGGGTTGAGACCAGCACTTGGTCTATTTCGGTGTGTTTTATAGACTCTTTTGAGCATCACATTTTTTTATGTTGGTATTGTAATAATTGACTCGAGAGATACTTTGCTACGAGGTTTGTATTATGGTTTGTGAGACGTTGGATAAGAAAAAAAAAAATTCAGAACATTATTTGCATTAGTTATTATTTATGTTTCGGTTTTGAATTTGTTATTCAAAATTCGGGGAGTGACACATAAAAAGAAAAATAAAACAAAAAAAAAAGAAAAATAAGAAGTCGCAGGAAGGTGGAAAAAGAGAACTTTTTCAGATTTGCACAGCCCTTTTATATTGCTCATTGAGTATTCTTTTATTCATTTTTGGTTTGACATTCCTTGAATTGTAGATAAAGCCAACTTCTTAATTCTATTTGATTAGGATTCTCTACTTGGTCCAATGAGAATGTGCCATGTCATCATCAATATTTTCTGAATATTTTCTCCTTTATCGTTGCGTTATCTCCATGGATTGGGCTTCTCCATCCATCAAGGTCTCCTACTTGGGCCAGGACTTCAAGCTTTTCTTTATTTGGGCATATTTTCTCCTTTTAGTATCCTTTTTGTATATTTTCTCCGAAAAACCTAATAAACACAAAAGTAAATAAATAAAGAGAAATTAGAATAACTTAACAAAGATTAATATGGACATAACATTATAAACATTGCATAAAATGCTCCTATCATACTTAAGCTTTGTTAGTCCCTAGCAAACAACTAAATGCTAACTAACCAAGACACGGACCTAATGCCTTCCAAATATCTCAGAGAACTTTTAACACCCATACATATGGTCAACAAGAATCAAGCGTACATGAAATCAAATCCATAATCAGACTGTAAGAGCTAATTTACTTTGATAACCATCATACTCAAAATATAATGCAAGGATAATCAAAACCAATGCAACAAAAGAAATCCCAAATCTTCATGGTTCAAACAAGCTCCAACTTAATTCTCACAAAGATGCTCTCAATTTATTTTCTCTCATGATTTTCTAACTTGATGCATAAGCATAATTTTTCACTCAAGTTATATGTGAGAGAAATGATATGATAAGGCAAGCAAATAGCTCACATATGATAACAAGACAGAAAAGCTTTTTCTGATTTTTTTTTTCTTATATTATGATCCCATGATTGGAATGCCAAGACTCGGATAAAGGCCAGTGACGCCATATGCTCACCCCTATGCACAAGTCTCCACAAATCGAATGCGCAACTTCAAAGATCAGAAGGTCTTTATTCAATGTTGTAATGAGATTCCCCCACAGTTGCTTACAAAAATACCTTAACATAATAAATCTCTTGAAAATTAGCTCCACTAATTCATTATGATAGGGTAAGGATATACTGTACTAAGGTCAGGGTTAAGAAATTTGTAGGTGATGGTAGAAAAGCTTAATGTAGGCTCAATGGGTTATCTAGGGGGTTGCACATCTTGTGTGTGTAAAGGGACACAAGTTAATTTAGCTTTGGTGGTGATGTCCTAATGCCTTCATCCCTTCCCATCCATCATGCAATTCAACTATACGCTTGAAGAGGCTTTGGGGTAAGTTCTAGCATTTGTCCTTATATAACTACGCACGTCGAATCCGAGTCTCAACTAAGGTGAATAAAAGATGAAATCATGCAAAATCCTCATCAAGAAAATAAGATGATCTATATAAGCACCCAGAAAAACAACACATATAAAGGCTTAATAGCTCACAAGGGACTAAATCAAGTTTAACTTGTTCTTGCATGCTTCTATCAAATTTTCATTCATCGATACATAAGCCATAACCATCTATTGCAATTACTTAAGATTATGAATCCAAAATCATGCTTGGAATCATCTTGTAACCATATAGTTCATGCTCATCATAGTGTTGGAAGACCCTAAAGACTCAACAAAAAGAAATCCTAAATTAGACCCTCTTTTTTTTTAAAGTTTTTTTTTTTGGTGGTCGGACACTATTTATAGACTAGCCGAACTCTGTTCATCGACTAGTCGAGTATCTCTCTAGAAAAATAATTTTCTGATGAAAATTTTTTAGACTAGTCGAAATGTTTTTAGACTATTTGAGTACCATTCTGGTCCTGATGCACACAACATTCAACTAGTCGAAAACAGAATTACACTAGTTGGAAATTCCCATATGAAATTTGAGAATTAAGCCAAAAATCCTAAAGCAAAGACTCTGAACAAAACAACTAAGTGCAAAACCTTCCCCCCACATTTGATCTAAACATTGTCCTCAATGTTTGACTATAAAGCACAACAATGAACAAATCAAGCATAAAGAAAAATATCAAACAAAACAAAAACACAAAATAGAGCAAATATAATCAAAGAAAATAAATAAAAGAGAAGAGATAGAGAGATCAAATATGTTTGGCGAGCAATCCATGCTGCTTCTAACTCCTCCATTATTGCGTTGCCTCCCAAGTAGCGCTTGGTTTAACATCCTCAGCCTGACACAACAACTCTCCATTAAGAGTAATAAGGAGTTTTAGATCTTGGTTCCTTCAAATGCTTAACCCTCTTAAGTGAAAATTCATGGTCCCTTGGTAACAACTTGGGCAGCTTGGTGGAAAGATAGTAGTTGACGCTCCTCGTTTTCTTTCTCTTCTTCCATTGTTTCCATCTGCTATTAGATCCACCAAGCATGGATAGAAGGATCTTTTAATCAGATGTCAGATACTCTCAAATTACCATCTCCACATAAGTGACAAAGTAAAGAGCTTCGTGGACAGAAGAGACATGCGTAGAGATCGAATGAGGTAATGAAGAATTAGGTGGTCTTTCACGTGCTAGCAAAAAAGGCTCAGTTAATATATGATTTGATGGTCTCCTTTTCTAAGCAATCCCCCATGTCATCAGTGAAACACTTGTCATCTTCATGATGTATTGTGATTGCTTCCGGCACATGGAACTCATTATCATGAAGCCCACACTTAATTTCTTCATTGTTGAATTCCTCATCATCAAAGGGATGTTCCTTCTCCATCACTTCAAGCTCGGTTGTATAGTGGATGATGTAACCCTCGCGACCTTGAATTCATCTTCATAGGCTTTATTCAAATCCAATTTGTCACCCTCATCTAAGATTGAATCAAGTGACGCACCATGAGGTTGAAGCAACGTGTTGACTATAGAGGGCTCCATAGAGTTGTCATATCTATAGGAGGATTCTTATGAGGTAATGCGGTCTCCCAGATATCATTCACCACTTGCCAGTCATCCCTTCTCATTCATGGAAAACTCTTGAATTGGTTCTTGCTCCCTTGACTGTTGATTCAAGATTGCCAAAATTGTCTCAACATGTTGCCCAATCTTCTCAACAGATTCATCAATATTTTGTCCTTAAGATTTCATGCTATCCATGCAAGAAGAAGCAGTAATAGTCATAGAAGCAATCAAATCTTCAAGAGAGTTACCTTCAGGTGTTGGAAATTTGTGATCATTATATGAAGATGATGAAGCTTCAAAAGCATTGAAGGATCCTTGTTGGGCATTTGGATAGCCATTCCACTCAGAGTAGGGAGGATTTTCCCATGTTAGATGGTATGCAGACGCATACTTATCATTCCAATGCCCTTGGTTTGTTTGATATGCTCCAAACATGCTACTTTGATCAAAGTATCCTTGATATTGCATGCTTTGACATGTCTCCGTTGAATGACCAACCGTAAAGCATATAGAACACATCTTTTTACGATTGATGCCACATTGTAAAACAAAAACAAAAAGAAAAGAAAGATAGTATCGATACAAATCAAAAACAAAAATAAAAACAAAATAGATTGGCGATTAGAAACAACAATCCCCAGAGACCGGCCCTAAAAATTGATAGACTATTTCTATCCACCTAAATAGATGCCCAAAAATGCCTATAACTTAACCCTACAAGAATGTCGTAAGTAGTGTGGGTATGTAGAGATCGTTCCCGCAAGAGATTGTGGTCTAATACTAATCTAAGACTCAAAACAAAATAAAACCTAAACTGTCCAATTCAAAAGATTTGACTGGCACACAACTCTATACTATTCTAAATGTCACGAAAATTTACAGAAAAACTCTAATCACGATAAACTAACTACTGAAAAAGTTTGACAATTTTTGAAGATGTTTTGGTTGACGAAATACTTTAATAAAAACGATATAATAAATGACTCTGAAAATAAAAAGACTTGATTCAGTGTTTTGGTAAGGGGAATTGCATTCACCACCCATGAATCATGTATGCAGAACCATGCTTAACCTAGTCTTGTCTATCCATGAATAAAGATGCTCAAGTTAACTCACTGTTAGAATTAACCTATTGTTTTTCCTTATGTGTATGCTAAGTGAGAGAACAGCTCTACACCTAACCTATTTTCTAAAATGCAACCTAGGTTAAGCAACTCTAGATTTAACACAAAGAAATCATTATAATTTAGAAAAACGAGACATCACAAGGCTTCTCAAGTACGACGCGTCTTAATTGACCTAGGAATCTAAAAACATACCTTATGCTTAGATATTTTGCTACTCTTGAACTCTCAAAGGGACCTTACTTAATAAGGAGCAGGCAATGATTATTCATAGCAATAGAACCTATACATGCAATCTAAGTTGCACACCAAAGAAAACATGCAAAGATTTCATCAATGTAAAAACTATGACATTTAATTAGGTTCTCATCCATACGATGAATAAAAACTAATTAAATGTCATAGTATAGTAATACAATCATGATTGGGGCTTCAACATTCCCTAATTACTAAAGAGTTAGTTTCATAAAAAGAAAAATAAAATAATAAAAGAAGAAAAATAAGAAGTCGCTGGAGGGAGGAAAGAGAGAACTTTTTTAGATTTGCACAGTCCTTTTATATTGCTCCTTGAGTATTTTTTTATTCCTTTTTGGTTTGAGATTCCTTGAATTGTAGAGAAAGCCAACTTATTAATTCTCTATTTGATTTAGGATTCTCCACATCACTTTGTCAAATGAGAATGTGCCATATCATCATATATTTTCTGAATATTGTTTTCCTTTATTGCTGCGTTCTCTCCATGGATTGGGCTCCTCTATCCATCAAGGTCTCCTACTTGGGCTAGGATTTCAAGATTTTCTTTATGTCTTTTAATCTCCTTTTTGTATATCTGCTCCGAAAAACCTAATAAACTCAAAAGTAAATAAATAAAGAGAAAATACAATAAACTAACAAAGATTAATATATGGATTAACATTATAAACGTTGCATAAAATGCTCCTATCAATCATCAATAGCGAGATTAGAAGGGCCACTATGACATGTTCAATCATCATACTAGAATCCAATCGTACTACCATTCCTTACTCTCCAAATAATACATGAAGAATACTACTCCACAATCTGTCAATGCTATCACATATGTGAATATGAATATTAGTCATTTGCGCGCATAGCGTACACAGGGAATAGATGGAGTAACAGTTTGTATTAGAATGAGCCTCCCAGCCATGCTCTTCAAGCTAGCTAGTCTACCTTGAATATATCTTATCAACCACTTAGAATTAGTGTGAGCCTCCCAGCCATGCTCTTCAGGCTAGTTAATTTCCTATAATGAAATAAATGCATACCTAAATATTAATTTCCTATTCCATCCATCATAGATATGCCGTCTGTATTTTCTGAACTACATCTATCATCATTCATAAGTTATCTTATTAATTAGTTCTCAATTGTTCTATATGTTCGATGATTCAGTTAGCTTATCAACATAAAAAAGGATGCAATTATCCATACGTCGCATTTATGTTCTATAATACGATGCAAGATGATCTCTGCTTAAGCCATGTATATATATTACAAATTATAAACCTACGTACGTGCCAAGATGGTAAAATTGAAGCGCAAGCATGCATCCCTAGAAATTTCCCAAGAGGGGATTATTTGATGGCAAACAAACAAAAAATCAAACTGAGACATACTAAGACATAAAACAAGTTTAGTATCCTGGCATGAGCGATCAATCGAGTTGGTACTTTCTTGAAGATCCAATGAAGGAAATGCTCACCAATTATCTTTTTATCTTCGTCCTGATCAATCTCCACTAGTGTAATGCCCAAGGCTCCAAGGCGCAATCTCTGTTGAGGGTAACAATCAAAACGTGATCTTGGCAACTTCATGATCCAAGTCATCGTAATTTCCCTTGTAAAATTGAAGATCTGCTAAGTTCTGATCATTGTTGTCATACTCGTTCCGGTCGTACACTATTTGGACTCCACAAGTTTTCAAGGAAAGAGGTTTAGAAGGAACAAATCTCACTTCACAGTTGCTCAAAAGTTGCTCTTCATTCCAATTTCTTCCCCAATGCCTCATATCAGATAACGAAACATACTGCAGCCACACATGATTTGACCCCGGACGAACAAGGAAATGCTCATGAACATCATATATGTAAGCACCATTAATGCGGACTAGGACATGAAACCCGTGTTTTTCATAATCATCATAATCATAGGTTAGTGTTCCATCTGTGCTTTCAAACACAGCCGATAAAGCCAATCTCGAATTCTTTCCACTGAAATTTGGAGGAAGTTTAATAAAGAACTCGCAATTCTCAGGATCAGTTGGATGCTTACAAAAGTTGGACCACTTTGGAATCTTATTTCCTGGAAGTACAACACCGAACTCGAAGTATGAATCCTTCCCCTGCATTCATCAATGTTGCAAAGTATTAACAAAACGAAATTAATCATGATGCATGAATATTACATGGTATTAATTAACTTAATTAGTCATGATGCTTGCATACATGCATGCTTATAATCTTGTTAGCACCTCATGATATTCTTAATAAACTTCCACTGCAAGAAATTTTTTTTTGGTCAGTTCATTCATTAACAAAAACGTACAATACTACAAATATAGATGTGCGTAAGAAAGCTAGACTCCTAAGACCCAATAGACAAAAGCTTAATTAATTTACATCTAACACAGAATAAAAAATCAAGGCCCAAAAGCCTAACTACAACCAAAATATATCAACCCTAGATCTAGAATCACGTAGAGCTGTAGAGAGAGTAGCCGCCATGGCCGCTAACCACCAAATTGCAGAGAGAATAACATTAACCAAGGCTTCACTTCTGGATGCCAGAGGTTTTCCACCATCATTTTCCATACTCGAACAGCCTGCACAAAAAGGACAAAAATACCAAATGACATAAAAACGGCACTCGTGGTGGTGGAGACCACCGAGCAACACAACGCCACTGGTCCAGCGACGTCCACAAACATCGGTAGAGTGCTGGTTCGGCAGCTATTTCTAGGTGTAGAGTTAGGTGTATAGACCTAGGGCGAGAACGGCTGTGATGGTAGGAATGTGAAAAAAGAAAGCGATGGGATGGAGGATGAAAGGCGAGGCTGTATGAGGATGAGAGAAAAGATAGTAAATCTAGTTATTTGTATAGGAATTGGACTGGAGCAAAGAGAAAGATAAAGAAAGTGAGACATAAAGCCTCAGATTTGAGACAAAGCTTAGGGAAAACTCACCTCAAAGGGCGGAGACTCACCATAGAGGGTGGAGGAGACGATGCCGACTCTCAAAACTGCAGAGAGAGTTTAAGACGGGGGTTTCGTATTTCCACTGCAAGAATTTGTTAAATATAAATGGTCCTAAAAGCTTAATTTGTCATCATGTAATGTTCATATATAGAAAATGTTAATTAAGCAAAGCTAACTCCCAATTCCCATCACAGAAGGTGGGAATCGGGGACTAGATGAGTCGAATGCATCACTCTTGCAGACCAAAGCTCTCAAAGGATCAAGGGTTGAGGGAGGGGGGAGGATCAGGTTTGGGTGAAAAAAACTTACTTTATTTTAGGGAGGGTCATGAATATCGAAACTCTAAGAGTGTTCCAAGACTTGAATAATGGCAAGTATCACATTTAGGCCAGGTGATCATGGTCCACATGGCACTGTTTCGCCACTAGATTTAGTTTTGGATAACTGCAAGTCTCAAAATCATAAGCTGATAAGGAATCAATCAAAAGTCAACACCTTATATATTGAGCTTCCAAAGTTGATGCAAACATGCTAGGTTGAAAATCAGCAAAGATTTACTTACTACCAATAAAAAAATAAATAAATATAGCAGACAAAGAGCAAGATATAGAAATCAGAAGTGAAAGAAACCTGATCATGGTGTTGATTAAGTAAGATAGATGTCATCTTTTCCACATCCAAGTCCATAGTATAGAGTAGTTTGTGGCATTCAGACAAGTCGCTCCACTGAAGCCAACCCAATGAGTTTGGATGGTCCAAAATATCAGATAATTTTGAAAATCTTTCCAATGATTTGCAGCCACCTGCATTTATTGCTGTTATGGTTGGACCAAAGCTGTGGAATTTCTTGAAGCCTCTTACAATCGCGTAATATGAGCCCATGCAAGTTAACAAACTTGATGATACATGTTGGAAGGCTAACAAAACTGCTTCCTGATAGATCCAGAAAGGTCAGGGTGGACAAGCAACTAAATGGAATCAAGAAATCACATTCCGATATGTTGCAGTCTCCGACTCGAAAAAGCGTCAGCTCAGGAAACACCGGTACTGCGCAGTCTTCATCATTGTTGTCATCAGGTAAATACTGCTTCATGGTGGATGTTTTCGTTGACATTGGAAATTTAAGAAGTTTTGGACAGCCTCTGACCTCAAGTTCCTGCATATGTTTCAACTGATAGATGCTGCTTGGAAGAGTTTTAAGGTTTTCGCAACACTCTAGATATATGTTCTGCAAATGTTCCATGGTTCCGGCCTCAATTTCAGGGAAGGTCTCCAGCAGTTTGCAACCACTCATATTCAGAAATTTCAGTGATTTCATGCCGAGTCTTGTGGGAAACCTTGTAAGGTTAGAGCAATCTTTCAAAGACATACTCACAAGCTTATCAAGGCTTCCAACAGAATCATGAATCCCTACTAAACTCCTACATTCTCTAAGACACAACGTCTCTAAATTTGGAAATCCTGAGATGTCCGGGATTTCTTTTAGCATTTCACATCCCTCGAAGTTCATAGATTTCAACCTGTCAAGTTTCTGTACATAAAAGAAGTAATTGAACAAGGATTGGTCAGATGATACTTGAGCTTCAATTAAATAAATAAAATAGTTATTTCAACTAATTTTTATATAGTTAGAGCAAGAAGCTCTTAAAACTAAGCAAATCAAAAGTACATACCGTGATTGACTGTCCGCAACGTGATATGTTGCTCGAAGGCATTTTGAGTGCAACAAGTTTCTTTGGATTAAAATTGGATGGTAGGGATTCAAAACGATAATTGTACCAATGAAGGAGCCTTAATGAGTTGGGCAGATAACTAATGTTTCCAACAAGGCTTGCATTTCGATTTATGAAGTATCTGAGATTCCTCATTCTTAACAAGGCTTCAGCACCGACATGGATCTCTTCTTTTTTGGGCATTTCAATCTTTATGCCTCGAACTTTACTTGTTCCCTAATAGGAAAAGGCAATGAATTAAACACTACAAGTATACCTGATTAGCAAGTATAACTATTGTAACAAGTATATATCATCATCATTAGATAGAAGTCTACACCTAATATCATTCAATGACTAGAGAAGTAGAATATCAAGATTTTTGTATTAACAATGGAAACAAAGATATAATTTACTTACTGTTTCTTCTGTTAGAACATGTACAACATCCTTATGAAACCACAATCTACTGCGTTCACCCGGTTCTGTGGGTGATTCTTGACGCACTATTTCCTTGCCCATGTCTTCGATTAAGTCATGCATACGTAGCCAATTATCTTTATCAATCGCTAAGAGGGACTTATCTATGAGCACTGCAATACTTATTACTGGATACAAGTCACAACTTCTTAGGACATCCATTATAAAATTTGTATGTTCTCCTTTGAAAAAACAAGCAATGTCAAGGAAAACTTCCTTTTGATGATCTTCTAATCCATTGAAACTTATTTTAAGTATTTCTTGGACTTTTTTGTTGGGAATTCTTTCATAACTATCCAATGCATCTTGCCACTCTTCTATGCTTCTACCAAAAAGGTGAGAACCTAAAACCGTCAGAGCTAATGGAAGGCCTTTGGTATAATAGACAGCACGCTCAACAAGTTTCACATAATCATCCTTAGGTCGGTCTTTTTTGAAGGAATTCCAACTGAAAAGCTCCAAAGCTTCACAGAATTCTAATTCCTTGACCTTGTATGTTAAACTAACTCCATGAGCAATTAACAGATATTTATCTCTAGTTGTTATCATAACTCTACTACCCGGACCAAACCAATTATATCCTCCTGCTAAGTTTTCTAATTGCTTGAGATGATCCACATCATCTAAAACTATAAGAACCCTGTTATTCCAAAGTCTTTTCTCTATTTCATAAGCAGGATCATCAACATTGCTCAGCTTCACTCCTACACCCCCTAAAATCTTGGAAAGAAGAGTTTCTTGCAGTTGAACCAAGCCTTCATGTGGCACTAGTGACCTTTCTCTCACATTTTCTAAAAAACAGCTACCTTCAAATCGATGAGCAATTGACCCATATACAGCTTTGGCAACAGTTGTCTTACCAATTCCTCCAATTCCCCATATTCCCACCATGCGAACATCATTTTCCTCAACACATAGAAGCTCATGCATACCCCGGACTCGAGATTCCAGTCCTACAGGATACTTAGCAACTTTCATGTATGTCCGATTTGATACTTGAATTGAGATCTCTTCCACAATATTTTGGATGACCTTGGATTCATGCCTGCCAATTCAATATTAAAGATCAAACATTTAATGAATCTGCAATTTTGCAATAAATTCCCATAAATTACGAATGAGGATACAAAAAATAGAGGGCCAAGAAACAAATATCAGCAAGTAACTTTTCAGATAAAATTTTGGAAACAAAGATAATAGATTTAATACTATTTTTCTTGGTTCAAGAGGAGGAGAAATTCGGAGTTTGACGTGTGTAGGGAAAATCATCTCAATCACTAGGACTAAAACCCCCCATAGTTGAGTACTATACTCTGCAGGTTTACAATTCGCAGGTCAACTGTTAGTGAAGCTCTCGTTTTGCTTGAACATGCTTATTAATAGAATCTAAAAGCCAAAGTTAGCATTATTCAGCAGAGAGATAAAATAAGAAAATAATATTCAATCATATCTAAATTGAAGGAAACCTGCAAATGTACTGCCAAACTGCTTATATAGTAAAAGTTGACTTCTCTTTCTATATATCCTATATATGTCAAAGTCGGCTACAATTGAAGCCTGTTGGTTTAGATGGCACTGAATGCAAGCACATATTTAAATAGTACTTCTCTTCATTACTTAAAAACTATAAACCAATTCTCCTGTTATACTGAGGAATGAGGCAGCCAAAAGATAATTAATTGTTTGAGAACCTGAAAGGCCTCTAAAACTCAAGAACACATCGTAACTCCACCAAATTGGAGTAAAGGAAGAAGATGAAAGGCCTCTGTTCATATTGCAAGCCATATGATCACAGCCTCAGATAACGCATGCTTCGAATTCGGAGTGGTGCTACTTAGTATAGACACAGTATATGTATATACTGGACCGGAAGGACGACTTTCTTAAACCAGCACAGGGCAGTTGGCACCTCTGCTTACTAAGAACGGAAAAATGAAAAACAAAATATAAAAAATTAAAAATTGTTGTAGTATAAATGTATTATGTATATATGTTTATATCATGTAATATGTACTTAAGTGTATAATGTAGGTATAAAGACTTGTGTAACATGTTTTATGCCAAAAGGCAACAAGCATGACAATTATCATCATTGAAGATAACCAAGTGGAGTTGTTTTGATGATGATCATAGTTACCAAATTTGTTTTCTCTTAGAGCATTCACACTAGCTTTGTACTCCTATATAAATCCTTCATTGAGAGAAGAATAAACACACATTACTCTCTCTCTCTCTGTTAATTTATGTTTGTCCTCAAACATGTTATCAGCACGATATTGCTCTAGAATTAGAATCGAAAATTGACAAGAGAAAGGAAGTTCATCATCCAATTGAAGTCATTTTTCCAAACCTACAAAAAACCTCCAAACCCTAGCACATATCAAAGCCCTTTATCCCAGAAGCCCAGAACCAGCCTGAACCGGCTGTCGGACCGCTGCCGAGTCCTGTAGAGCAGCTGCTGGGAGTCCCTTCCGAGACCTGTCGAGCAGTTGCCGAGAGCCCCTGCCGAGATCTACTGAGACCTACCCACAGCTCCTGCCGAGCACCTGCCGACAGCTGTCGAGACATCTGCCCAGCACCTGCCGATAGATTTGCACGGCATCTGCTGATAGCCTGCCGAGTACCTGCCGACAGATCTGTAGGGCATCTGTCAACAGATCTACAGGGCATCTGTCGACAGATCTGCAGGGCATCTGTCGACAGATCTGCAGGGCCATTTTCCTGCGACTTTTCCAGGGCCTTTTCCGACATTTTTCAGGCCACTTTTCGAACGACTTTTCGGACTATTTTCTCAACTTTTTCCAGCGATCCTTCAGGTCACCTCCGATAACTTTTTCCGACCAAATTTTCCTGTAACACTATTTTGAGGATGTCGAATGAACCCTCGACTTTCAAATCCTTGACTCAATAGGTTCGGATTACCATAGCTGTAGAACCGACGTTGAGAACCATCCACATCGAAAGGGATATTGCCCATCATCCAGGCACCAAACGCGGGCCTTGTGTTCCAACGAACACCCATAAAACATGCACAAGTAATTACCTTGATGCGACACCATATGGACAAAGCACTCGCTCAGATTATAGTACATGTCCATCAAAGATGCAAAGGGCCTATGGGTAGCGCTAGAGGAGCGCTTTGATAATATCCAGGATTCCCTCCTCCCTGACTTGAAGGTTCAGTGGAACAATATACGCTTCTCCGACTTCAAGTCTATTGCTGAATACAATTCAGAAGCTCTTCACCTCAAAGCTATGTTGAGGTTCTGTGAAAAACCTCTCTCAGAATATAATACACCCAAAAGAGGGTGCAAGGAGCGGTACCCTAACAACAGGGGACATGAAGGGCGAATGAGTCAATATAACCGCCCCAATAAGGAAGGAAACCGCAACTTTAGAGCGGGCACAAGTGATGGCAACTTCACACGTGGGAGAGGTGGATATGGCAACACCAGCCGTGGAAGTAGCACCATGAGCCTTGGAGGTCGCACCATATGCTGTGGTAGTAGCAGCAACCCTCCTAGAGAATATCCACAACGTGCACCACCTGCACCTCCAATGAAAGGAGGTAACCACAATGACATGTGTCATCGATGTGGATCAATCGAGTATTAGTTTAAATAATGTCATGTAAGTACCCAACTAGCGGCACGCTACAAGGAGTACAGGGAAGCAAAGGAGCAAGAAGTCACCCTTGCTGAAGATGAAGATGATGAAGGTGTCAAGCTCACCATAGAGGACTTCAGAGCTGAAAATGAAGTGCACGAGGATGCCGTAGATTTTGATTAGAATAGTCCTTTCTATTTTCCAAGAAAGGCAAATATGTCTTAGTCAATAAATAACAATTGTATTAACTCTTTCTCATGTAGCGCATCAAATGAAGTATGATGTCTAGGAAAGTAATTGAGATCGGGGTAGTTAAGCGAGTCTCGCTCCACCAACATCTCTCTCTACTTTCCTCGTCATATTTCATTAGAGTTACCAAACGGATTGAGTAAACTATAATTTGTCTAAGTTTGATTTTATTCTACAATAGACTCTGGAAACTTTGATGTAACCATTGGCTATTCCTTATTAATACAGTGTCGCATTATTATTCAATGTCATAGACATGTGTTAAAATTTTGAACTTTATTATTTTGAGTATGTTTCCCGGAGAATTGGAATGCCTTCTTGATAGTGGCACCACACATACTATATTGCGACATAGGTAATTATTTTTATGGATGACACCTAGTCGATCCTCAGTAACTACGATGGCAGGACCATCACAATTGATTCATGGTCGAGGACTAGCTCAATTTTTGTTACCAAATGGCACAAATGTTAATGTCACCGAAGCTCTATATGCTCCAAGGGCCGGAAGGACCCTATTAAGCTTTAAAGACATAAGAGCCAATGATTTTCATGTGGAAACACATTGTGAGAATGGACAAGAGTTCCTTTGCATCACCTCTAAAAACTACAGAAATACACGAGTTTTAGATAAACTTATGTGTCGCTCTAGTAGATTATAAGCAACCACTATTAGAGTCATTGAATCCAACCATGTCATGAATGACAATTTATGGGATCCTGACACATACAAGCTTTGGCACGACCGTTTGGGACATCCATGTCGTGATATGATGATCCGTATATTAAAGACTTTACACGGACATCTATTCTTCAAAATGAAAAGAAGTACGAACCAAAAATTCGTCCAAGGAGTTGCTTCTAAAGCCTATCTTTCATTTTCCAAAGCTTGCTCTTTAGCAAAAGTATGATCGAGAGCATCCTTTGCAAGGGACACTAAAGAAAATATACCATTCTTGTAGAGAATACAAGGTGATATTTGTGGACCTATTCACCCAACTTGCGGACCATTTAGATATTTTATGGTGTTGGTTGATGCATCGACACGTTGGTCACATGTCATGCTCTTATCCACAAGAAATGTTGTATTTGCTAAACTCCTAGCACAAATAATTAAGTTAAGGGCTCACCACCCTGATCATCCTATTAAGTCAATCCGTCTTGACAATGCTAGAGAGTTTACATCAAAAACTTTTGATGATTATTGCATGTCCATTGGGATCGAGGTTGAACACCCTGTCCATCATATACACACCCAAAATGGTCTCGCAGAAGCTGCCATTAAAATACTTCAAATGGTTGCTAGAGCATTGGTTATGCACACCAGTCTCCCTATTTCTGCTTGGGGCTATGCAATATTGCACGCAGCTATACTTATTCGTCTGAGGCCCACTACCACCCAACCCCTTTTCTGCGTCCCAGATGGTGACTGGGTATGAGCCTAATGTCTCATACTTACGCATATTTGGGTGTGTAGTCTATGTGTCAATTGCGCCGTCACAAAGCACCAAAATGGGTCCTCAAAGACGATTGAGCATTTATGTTGGATATGACTCCCCAAGCATTATCCGCTACATAGAACCCTTGATAGGTGATCTATTTACCGCTAGATTTGCGGATTGTCACTTTGATGAGAAGTCTTCCCATCGTTAGGGGGAAACAAGAACACTATGTTCAACAAAAGCGACAGGAATTGTCATAGTCTTTCCCCACTCTGTCTCATCTTGATCCCCGAACCGCACAGTCTGAAACTAAAGTGAGGAGAATTCTCGATCTTCAGAACGTAGCAGAATCGATGCCTGATGCGTTTTTTGATATCGCTAAAGTGACAAGATCACACATACCTGCCACAAACGTACCTGCAATGATTGATGTCCCTAAAACTAGAGAACATGACGTCCCCTATATGGGTGACACAGTGGCTAGGCCCACGGTCCTGTCAGGAAGCGTGGGAGGCCCATAGGTTTGATGGATTCTCTCCCAAGAAAGAAAGCGAGTTTGGCACAAAATAATCCATTAATCATCGATATAAATAATCCATCTTATGAGAATATTCTGGATTATGGTTATGTCCAAGAGACATCATTGGGGGACGCTCCAATGATAGAATCAATTCCAGAGAATAAAGAGATCTCCATGAATTACCCCAGTGTACATGTGATGATGGATAGAAATTCTATGGCTATTGATGATGTTTTTGCATATCATATTGCAAAAGGAATTATAGAATACGATGATATCGAACCTCGCTCCGTTGAAGAATGTCAACGCAGAGCAGATTGGCCTAAATAGAAAGATGTGATCCAAACTGAATTAGATTGGGTCTATAACGTTGACACACCCAAATACAAAGTCTGTTAGCCATAAATGGGTCTTTTGTAAGAAAGCATAATGGGAAGAATGAGGTTGTTAGATACAAAGCTCGCCTTGTGACACAAGGTTTCTCACAACGCCCTGGAATCGACTACGAGGAGACATATTCTCCCGTAATGGACGTTATAACGTTCAGCTACATTGTCAGTTTGGTAGTTTCTGAAAAACTTGACATGCAGCTTATGGATGTGGTTACAGCATATCTCTATGAGGATCTAGATTCAGAGATATATATGAAGGTTCCAAATGGACTTCAATTACCCAAATCAAGTGGCTCTAAACCACGGAGCGCTTTTTCAATAAGATTAAAACGCTCACTATATGGATTGAAACAATCCGGACGAATGTGGTATAATCGTCTAAGTGACTACTTGATTGGGAAGGGATATGCTAACAATGAAAGATGCCCATGCATGTTCATTAAAAGAACAAGTTCCGGATTTACAATTATAGTAGTTTATGTCGATGACATGAACCTAATTGGAACTCTAAATAAGTTAAAGGAAACTGCTAGATACTTTAAATCCGAATTTGAGATGAAAGATCTTGGGAAGACACGGTTTTGTCTCGGAATAGAACTCGAGCACCTTAGCGATGGGATCTTGATCCATCAGTCAGCATATACTCAAAAATTACCAAGGCGCTTTAATGAAGATAAAGCAAAGCCTGTAAGTACTCCCATGATCGGCCGTAGTTTTGAGCCCGGAAAAGATCCGTTTCTTCCAAAGGATGAGGACGAAGATCTATTAGAGGTTGAAATGCCCTATCTAAGTGCAATAGGCGCATTATTATACTTAGCTCAATGCACAAGATCGGATATCTCATTCGCAGTAAACTTGTTAGCTCGACATAGTTCAGTACCAACACGCCGCCATTGAGTTGGTATAAAGACAATATTTCAATACTTAAAAGGTACGATTGATATGGGATTGTAATATCCCTATAGAGAAAAAAGAAAAGACGGAAGTATGGGATCGGACCCCATAAGGCAAAACACCATCTTCATTGATGAAGACGCCGGCACTACCATCCATGGTGACCGACGTTCTCCCCCTCCCCTCCATCAAAATGATGGTTATGTTTTGATGGGTTTTGCTGATGCATGGTATCTCTCTGACCAGAGATTATTGCTTTACATGAAGCTGTGCGTGAATGCATATGGCTAAGGTCTGTAAATGGACACATTCGAAGAACTTGTGGTCTGAAGTTTACCACAAATGAACCTACATGCATTTATGAAGATAATGCAGCTTGTATTGAGCAAATGAAATTAGGTTTCATCAAGGGCAACAATACCAAACATATATCGTCTAAATTCTTCTACAGTCAGTAACAACAAACACTTCTAACTATTGAAGTAAATCAAATCCGATCAGAGGATAATGTAGCGGACTTATTTACTAAGCCGTTACCAAAATCTCCCTTCGAGATGTGCAGAGCATCGGATTGAGAAAGCTATCTGAACTCCCATGATCTTTAGGGGGAGTCAAAATCAGGGGGAGTATCCAGAAACATACTCCACACTCAACACGCGTTGTGCTCTTTTTCTCCTTCGACCAAGATTGTTTTTTTCCACAGGGTTTTTATTACTTGGCAAGGTTTTTAACGAGACAATCTAGAAGCACACAACTTAGACAATACTATTGACATGAAATATCCAAGGGGTAGTGTTGTAGTATAAATGTATTATGTTTAATATGTCTATATCATGTAATAGGTACTTGAGTGTATAATGTAGGTATAAAGACTTGTGTAACATGCTTTATGCCAAGAGGCAACAAACATGGTAATTATCATCATTGAACATAACCAAGTGGAGTTGTTTTGATGATGATCATAGTTACCAAATCGGTTTTCTCTTAGAGCATTCATACTAGCTTTGTACTCATATATAAACCCTCCATTGAGAGAAAAATAAACACACATTACTCTCTCTCTCTTAATTTATGTTTACCACAAACAAAAATAAAAAAAATACTACTAATCCAATTTATTAAAAATATTCCTACTTATACTGAACAAATAACAATGTCATAGAACTAGAATTATGCCACCTAATCTGGGAAGCGTTGCATAGCATTGTCCTCACTCGCGGGCCCAGTATAGGGCGAGTGTGGGCTGATGCCTGCAGTAAAATGATACATATGCTCTTTCATGTATAGAATTGAGAATTTCTGTATTTGTTTACTGCAATTAAATAAAGTTCTGGCCCCACAAGTAGAAACCACTAGTAGTGTCTCCTCTATATATGTGATTATGCTCTCATAGAGTGGGGTTTCTTAAAATTTTCGGCTTATAGTTTAAGTTTGCCCTTAGACCAATTCAAGTTCGCGCCCAGACAAGTTCACTCTTGAGTCCGCCATTGATTGTCCTATACAACTATTATGAAGTGGTTCATAAACCTTACATTCTGTGGAGTTCACTCCTCGACCGGTCTAGCTTAGTATCATTATCAGAATAACAGCTATGCTAGCTTCCAGAGAAAGGAAAGACAAAAAGAAAAAAGCACTTGTAGGATGCCATTGAAAATGAGAAAAAGGGTAGCTAGTGGCGTGGGTGGCAGTCAATTCAATATTTGCTTTAGCAGACACTTCTACTGCTACTCAGATCCAAATCTAAGCCTATGTTATGCTATTCATTATCCTTTTCTTTTCTTTTCTTTTTTTTTTTTTGATGGGGAAGACGTGAAGCTATATTGATGAAAAAATTAGTTCATACAAAGAGTCGTAGCTACATAGATACTGATGGTTGCAGGGACAGAACCCCTCCAAGCAACCACACAACCTGAGTTGAGAGCCAATTTAGCCAGCATGTGAGCTGCTGAATTGAGTAGCATAGGAGCTTCTTTTATAAAGTGAAACAAAATTTAGATTGCACAGCCTTGTCCTGTACGATTATTAGTAGAGCATGATGAATTGAAGTGGTTCATGAACCTTTTACTGAGTGGGACTCGCTAAGCTAATATCATTATTAGAATATCAGCTAAGCAAAATTCCAGGGTAGAAAAGAAATTATAAGATGCTTTTGAAAATGAGAAAAAAAGGTGGTGACCGGTGTTGGTGACTTGGTGGTAATCAATTCAGTATTTGCTTTAGCAACAGTACTTCTACTGCTACTCAGCTTAGGATCTAAGCTTATGCCTATGTCCACTAAACGAACCTGACACAAGCATGAATGTAGCACAACTTGCTAAACAGAGCACGACTTTCTGTTTGTGAAACATCTGGATTTCTAGAAGCTGGCTTCGAACAGAAGACAAGAAATCAAGAGTATCATTGCAGAAGGAAGACATGGTAACCTTGATCAATGCCCGTGATATTATTGTGATACAAATAAACCACCACCACAAGAGACTAGAGTAAGGATTGCAAACCGCATAAAAGGTCAAACCGGTTTCCTTCCTTCCTGTATTGGTGTCATTGCACCTTTGGTAAATGTATGTATATCACGCCACAATAATGCCAACCTCTGTGGCTATTCTCTCCTTTATAACCAATCATAGGATGAATATGAAGTTTGTCCTATATAACCTGAACCAAACATTGACCATACCATGAAGATTTAACAGAACAAAAACCAATGAGGATTTAGCACCCATTATATTGAATTGGGCTAAGATATTGAACAATTGTTTCCAATAAATAGGATATACATGTCATTTTCAACCACTACTTCTGTCCTATCATTTGTAGCAATTGTTACCTGTAAAACCAACCAAGGATGGACATGAAGCTCATCATTGAGATATTCATCTGGACTAGACAAGGCCATACCAAGGCACCATAGGGTGGGTATATCAGATCTCAACACCTGCCGAGCAGATTTTTAGCAAAACAAAAACCAATGTGTTTTGAAAGCCAAAGAATTCCATCAGCTGGCACAATCTTGGCTATGGCTAATTGAATATTAGAGACAATAAAGACAAGGAAGAGGCTATAATAATTAAACCACCCAAAGAGCAACCGACAAGAACTCGAAAGGGAACCCCAGAACAGCGTGTTGATTCCATCTCAGAGACAAAAGGTCATTGCCAATATCACACAAAAATGACAAAATGAGATTGAGGAGGAAACTCTTGCATGCGTTATATTAAAACCACTAGAGCAGGCAAGCAACAAAAACTACAGCACCACGATCAAAATCATACCTACAGATACTCGCAGAGTTTTTTGTTCTTTGAATTTGTGCTTAGGCACCTCAAAAATGAGTGTTCCACATGCCTGTTTTCAGAAGCATGTCAGTCAGATGCTTGATAAACTATTCGCTGGTTTAGTGATGTATGACACTATGCTCCAAACAAAATCAGATTATTCTCAGATGCAACGATAACATGCAGGATAATCTTCAGTTTTGCTAAGCATTACAAAATGAGGTACTACCATACCCGCCTTTTTTTGGTAGGCTAACAAAATGAGTTTCATAGATTTTCTCTATTCTACTACTTATTTACTACATCATTGAGTTCCGCTGTCCCATGTGCCTCCATTCTGAATAGGGAAAACATAACAAATTGATGTAAAACGACTTGCAGAAGAATTCGAGGAGCAGCTTGAGAAACGCATTGAGAAACAACGTCGTAAGCAAGCATAATTTTCCTATAATTCTTAGGTTTATTTTCCTTATCTTCATAGGCTTAGCATATATTTACTATTTCAATAAGGACTTCCAGTTCCAGCAAGTTTTTTCTAGTTCTAAATTCAATAGGATTATGGGTTAAAGCCTATATAAGGCACCCTCTACGTTGTATTAGGCATTCAACAATTGAATAACAATTCAGTTTTCTCAGAGACTTATCTCACTTTGTCCTTATATTCGGTTCGATGCTTGTCCACCATTTTTCATCTATCAACCTTATATAAGGACAAAGTGAGATAAGTCTCTGTCCTTATATTCGGTTCGATGCTTGTCCACCATTTTTCATCTATCAACCTTATATAAGGACAAAGTGAGATAAGTCTCTGAGAAAACTGAATTGTTATTGAATTGTTGAATGCCTAATACAACGTAGAGGGTGCCTTATATAGGCTTTAACCCATAATCCTATTTAATTTAGAACTAGGAAAAACTTGCTGGAACTGGAAGTCCTTATTGAAATAGTAAATATATGCTAAGCCTATGAAGATAAGGAAAATAAACCTAAGAATTATAGGAAAATTATGCTTGCTTACGACATTGTTTCTTGATGCGTTTCTCAAGCTGCTCCTCGAATTCTTCTGCAAGTCATTCTACATCTACATCACAAATGATATATGAACTTTAGGCCATTCTACACTTTGGTGTACCAACTTTCATAACTATCAGATTGGTGTATCAAGTTTGCTTCAATCTTTCATTTTGGTGTACGCCGTTAAATTTTCCGTTATCTTTCCATTATTTTTACAAAAAAGAAAACTGACAAAGCTAAAGGAAAGATAACCTTTTTTTTTTGGCAAAGATAACGGAAAATTTAACGGCGTACACCAAAATGAAAGATTTGAGCAAACTTGATACACCATTCTGATAGTTATGAAAGTTGGTACACCAAAATGTAGAATAGCCTAAAGTTCATACACCATTTGTGAAGAAATCCCTTCTGAAAATACAAGGATAGAATGTGATTTCTGGAAAATGGGGATTGCAGTGAGCATATCAATCCTTACTGGGCAGCAAAAACCAAAATTAAAAGATAAAACACCAGATTTTGGTTACGCAGTGAAAACCTCAAATATGAGATTAAAAACATTGCGGGGCTCTTACTCTTGAAAACCCAAAAATATAATCAATCCAATAATTGTGAAGGATATGTTCTCTACAAACTTCAATAGCGCTAGCACGGCTATAATTGATTAGACAACACTAATACAAAGTTTGTCTTCTCTTTTGAACTCCTTCACTTGAACAATCACCAAATATCAATCTTTTTCTTCGCAGCTTCTCCACAGATCTCAAGAGAACTTATGCATATGAAAACATGATCAATAACACTTATACATGGACTAAGTGTTTTGACTCTTTGTGAAGACTCTATCTCAAGCTAACACGCAAGACACTATCAATATTCTTGCGTCTATATCTCACACCCAGAACCATGACGTCTTGTCTCTCTATATATATCAAAAGGAGGCCGTCCAATTCACATGCCAAAAGGATTTTACCCTAATTTGACTTATATAAGGAAACAAACTATTGTGTTTTAAAGATAACCAATTAAAGACACCCACCCGTAAAATACTTAGGAAATCAAATATACAATTTGGTAAATAGAAAAATATCTTTAAATAAATAAAAGATATTATACCCAATAAGCTCCAAAGATATTTTCCTAGACAACTACCTTATTTGTGCATGTATGCATGGATGCATTTACCTGAGGTTCTCTTGAATCAGCTTGTACGATACTTCTCATTTTGTTTGGGAATGCCAATACATCAAGATGGTCAAAACTTGTACCTACATTATCAACCCCCTCCTGGCCCTCCATAGATTTCCCTTTCACCTGCTAACGAAATGTCGGGAAATGACTTGGGTTGTTAATATATATTGCAATCGCTGATCATCTTCTCATTCTAAAATTGAACCAGAAGAAGGCTAGTCTGAAGTCTTATAGTCTTCTGCAGACAAGTGTGAATGTCACAATATCTAACAAACTGAACTTCTCTGTTCCTATTAAAAAAATAATAATAAATAAATTTTTAAAAAAGCAGCTATTAGCAATTTGGCACCAAGGAAAAATGAAGTCTTTATTGTAGTATAAATGTATTATAGTATAAATGTCTATATCATGTAATAGGTACTTGAGTGTATAGATATAATACTTGAGTGTATAATGTAGGTATAAAAACTTATGTGACATGCTTTATGCCAAGAGGTAACAAGCATGACAATTCTCATCATTGAAGACAACCCTGTGGAGCTGCAACCATGATGAAAATGGTTATCAAATTAGTTTTCTCTTTGAGCATTCACATTATAATGTATTCCTCTTCTTTTGTGAGAAGAATAAACACACATTACTCTCCATTCTTTGCATCTAAATTCTCTCACTCTCTATTAATTTACATTTATACTTAAACACGTTATCAGCACGATAGTGCTCTAGGATTCGAATTGCAAATAGGCAAGAGAAGAGGAAATTCATCATTCAAAGCTGTTCAACACGCTCGTTCATCTGCAGATCAGCCTGCTTGCACGCCCTGAAGCGTCTCGTTTAGGACCTCTAATCAAAATCCTTTATTCATCAAAGTTGTTCATCTATGTCTCCTCTATCTGACCTCCAAATTTCAGCCTTGTTAGAGTCGTTTTAAGACCTGTACACCATTCGAAGTGGGAGTTATTCAGCACGCTCGTTCCTGTGCAGATCAGCCTGCTTGCACGTTGAGAAACGTCTTTTTCGGGACCTCTAATCAAAATCCTTCGGGACTTCTAATCAAAATCCTTTCCACATCAAAGTTTTTCATCTCTGTCTCTTCTATCTGATCTCCAAATTTCAACCTTGTTGGAGCCGTTTTGAGACCTATACATCATTTGAAGCTAGAAAACCGACGTTGAGAATCATCTCACATCAAGAGGGATATTGCCCATAATCCAGACACCAAACGCGGGCCTTGTGTTCCAACGAACACTCATAAACATGCACAAGTAATTATCTTGATGCGACACCATATTGAAAAAGCACTCAGATTAGAGTACATGTCCATCAAAGATGCAAGGGACCTATGGGGAGTGCTAGAAGATTCAGTGGAACAATATCCAAGATTCCCTCCTCCCTGACTTGAAGATTCAGTGGAACAATATACGCTTCTCCGACTTCAAGTCTGTTAATGAATACAATTCAGAAGCTCTTCGCCTCAAAGTCATGTTGAGGTTCCATGAAAAACCTCTCATAGAAGAAGAGCTAATTGAGAAGACTCTCTCCACCCTCCCCGTTGCAGCACTTTTGCTATCAAAGCAATATAGCACTAAAGTCAATGCTGGATGAATTACGAGGTTTAATGAGCTCATCAATGTAATGTTGATAGTTGAAAAGAACGACAACATCCTCGTAAAGAATTATAATTCAAGGCCCGTTGGAACCAAGAGCGTTCGTGAGACGAATTATAATGCACCCAAAAGAGGGTGCAAGGAGCGGTACCCTAATAACAGGGGACATGAATGACGAATGAGTCCATATAACTGCCCCAATAAGGAAGGAAACCGCAACTTTAGAGCGGGCACATGTGATGGCAACTCCGCACGTAGGAGAGGTGGATATGGCAACACCGATCGTGGAAGTAACACCATAGGCCGTGAAGGTCGCACCATGCGCCGTGGTAGTAGCAGCAACCTTCCTACCCTCAAAATACAAAGGATAGAGTGACATCTAATGGCCAACAACACGCAGTTATTTTGTACATTCAATAACACTAAAGAAGGGACACCTGCTAGACAGATGACATCATCTCTACTAACAAAAGGTGTTTTGGCCTGTTATAAAAATCTTACATATTTATTTTGTTGCAAAAAGAAATCCTAGAGAATATGCATATGTAAAAACAATTTCTGCAAAGACCATATTAGATCTAAGTCCTCGTGTGTGTGGCTCTGATACCACATGTAATCTTAAAACCATTGTCTTAAAGTATCAACACAAAAAAACATAGATACAATCTTGTGAATGTAAAGCACTCAAATACAAATGCAGTAACATAAACATATGAAGTGTTCTTGAAGAGTCAACAAACCTGAAGAGGCCATTGAACTTCAAACATTGATCTTCTAAACTACTCACTGCTATATCTCTCTATGGGACGAGTTACTAAATGTCTGATAAGCAATGAGAGTGCAGGGACCAGGTTTTATATGGTTAGACTTAGGGTTAGGCCTCCCCCCATAAAGGAAGCTAATTAGTACAAACCATATATTGCTACATGCATATTGTTACTTTATAATTCATTTTCCATACTGAATCAGATATCCTACCTTAGTCATTTGATACACAATAACTAGGTGATCTGGAATTTAAGTTGATTGATTCCCCATTGCTTAGTCTGCAAGTGAATGACAAGTTATTGAGATCTTTATAGAACTTAAATGATAATGTCCATTTTAGTCTTACATTCTCCCACTTGGACATATCATAAAGTTCACTCAACAAGAATGCCAAGGTTTCAGATATAGCAATCAGTTCCTTAGTGCACAAAAATGGAAATCAAGAACTTAAAAATCTGATGCAAAGCTCTGTCAGCTTGTAGCCAAAACATGGAGCTATGGAAGAGCTTCCAATTCAACAGAATGGAAGACTTTCACAACCACTCATGTAGCAGCCACATGCCACATGAACCACCAACAGCAATATGCCTATAATTTGCATTCGTCACAAAAATGTATCAAAGTTTCTAATGATGTGGTCCTCAAGAAACATGATTCTTAAAGGGACTGTAATCTGGAAGTGTTTCTCACAATCTGTAAGGATGCTTTATGTTGTTTCAGTCATCTTGAAAAATAACCAAAACTGATAAATAGCTATTTCACATGTATGCAGAATATAAAATGCAACATATCACTCATATGAAGAATTCAATGAATAATCAAATGAGCAAATTTTGTATGCAGAATATAAAATGCAACATATCACTCATATGAAGAATTCAATGAATAATCAAATGAGCAAATTTAAGCTGCAGCAAAAGATGAACTGAACTGAATGCACAACTGCAAATTTTTTTTATTCTGAATGAATCGATGTCATGGTCTTAATCATGAAGTTCAGATACTTTATTATAATATAGAAGGATGTCCAGATTTGGACATGACTGAAAATCATAAAGTAAAGAAAAACAACAACTTCAACTCCCACTGTTCTTAGCAATCAAAACTTGCTAAGATCCCTATGTTGCTAATATGCTTCTGAAAAGCAATAATTTGCAAGGCTTTAGTAAAGGGGTCTGCCAGCTGAGATAAAGTGCCAACATTGGCAATCTCAATTTCCCTGCCCTTCACTCTCTCCCTAACACTATAATATTTCAAGTCTATGTGTTTTGAGTTTGTAGACCTCTTGTTGTTTTTTGTAAAGTACACAACAGCTGTGTTGTCACAAAAAACCTTGAAGGGTCTAGTGACTATAGAATTTATGACTTTAGTCTGCAGCAGGAAGTTCTTTAGCCAAAGTGCTTGGCATACACCCTCATAGATTGCAATGAATTCTGCTTGCATGGTTGATGTTGCAGTGAGAGTTTGTTTCACACTCTTCCAAGCCACAGCTCCTCCAGCCAAAACAAAAACATACCCTGAAGTAGACTTCTTAGATGATGGAAAATTCCCAGCAAAATCTGAATCTGTGTAGCCTGTGACTTCCAAATCTTCAACTCTTCTGTAAACAAGCATGTGATGCTTGGTTTTCTGCAAATACCTCATAATCTTCTTTCCAGCTATCCAGTGAGCATTCCCGGGATTGGACTGAAATCTTGCAAGCATTCCTACTGCAAAAGCAAGGTCAGGTCTGGTGCACACTTGTGCCTACATCAAACTTCCTACAAGTCTTGAATAGGGCTTGTTCTTCATTTCTTCCTTTTCCAAATCAGTCAAGGGACATTCCAACTTGGTCAGCTTATCACCCTTGGCGATTGGGACATCTCTTCCAGAACAGTTCTACATTTCAAATCTCTTCAAGACCTTAGTGATATAATTCTGCTGAGATAAACCAAGTAAGTGTCTTTTCCTATCCCTTTTAATCTCAATCCCTATAACATATAAAGTTTCACCAAGATCTTTCATGTCGAAATTCATTGACAGAAATTTCTTGGTTTCATTTAATAGAGCAAGGTTGCTGCTTGCTAATAATATGTCATCAACATACAACACTAGAAAAATGAAATGGCTGCCTTTCACTTTCATGTAGACACATTCATCTACCATGTTTTCAACAATGCCAAAAGAACTCACTACTGAATCAAACTTCAAGTACCATTGCCTTGAAGCCTATTTTAATCCATAGATGAATTTGTTTAATTTGCACACCAGGTGCTTAGTTCCAGGTGCAATAAAGCCTTCAGGCTGCTTCATGTATATTTCTTCCTCTAGGTCTCCATTGAGAAAAGCTGTCTTCACGTCCATTTGATGTAGTTCCATGTCAAAATGGGCAACTAAGGCCATGATCAACCTGAATGCATCCTTGGTTGATACAGGTGAGAATGTCTCATTAAAATCAACTCCCTCCTTCTGATTGAAGCCTTTGGCTACTAATCTTGCCTTATATCTCTCTATTGAGCCATCTACACACCTCTTTGTCTTGAAGACCCATTTGCACCCTATTGGCTTCTGTTTTTCAGTTGCTTCAATTAACTCCCATACATTATTATCATCCATGGATTTCAGTTCTGCCTCCATGGCTTCACCCCACTTTTGGGCATTTTCACCTTCCATAGCTTGCTTGTAGTTCAGAGGATCATCTTCCTCCCCAAAATCATTTTCAGCCTCTTGTAAATAAACCTCAAATTCATCTGCATTTATTGCAGGTTTTCTCATTCTTCCAGACCTCCTCAACTCTTGTGGCTGTGCTGCAGATTGTGCTTGGGTTTCAGGTTGGACTTGGGGCATTGGCTGAACTTGCGATTTAGGTTCAGCTTGGGTTTCAGTTTCTGGCAATTGTTCTGCAGCCTCTTCTTCATGTTCAAGTTGGTTTTGTTGCAAAACAGTAGGTAGAGCTAGTGCTAAAGGAAAGACAGTATCTGATGGGACAGTGGAGGTGATTGGCACGTTGCTGATTTCTGAATCTTCTTCATACTCAAAAATGTAATCTTCAAGGGACTGGTTTTTCTGCATTTCATCATAGAACACAGCTCTATTGGTTTCAATAACTCTGGTGGTGTGTGAAGGGCAATAAAATTTAAAGCCCTTGGATTTTTCAGGGTAACCAATAAAGAAGGCACTCACGGTTCTACTGTCAAGTTTTCCAAGCTGAGGATTATAGGGTCTTGCTTCTGCCTTACAACCCCATACATGCAAGTGATGAAAAGTTGGCTTTCTACTATTCCACAGTTCAAAAGGTGTACTGGTTATGGCTTTACCAGGGGTTCTATTGGTGAGGTAATTAGCTGTCTTCAATGCTTCACCCCATAAGAATTTTGGGAGGCTAGAAGCACACATCATGCTCCTAATCATGTTTTGGTAAGTTTTGTTTCTTCTCTCAGCCACCCCATTTTGTTGGGGTGTGCTTGATGTGGTGTATTGGACTACAATCCCATTCTCTTGCAAATATCTTGCAAAAGGTCCCATGTGTTGGTCAGACTCATCAAATTTCCCAAAGTACTCTCCCCCTCTATCAGACCTCACTACCTTAATTACTTTCTCCAACTATTTTTCTACTTCTGCTCTAAAAATTTTAAATTTTTCTAGAGACTGGCATTTATCACTCATGAGGTATACATAGCAAAATCTACTGAAATCATCTATAAATGTTATGAAATATTTATTTCCACATATAGTTGTATCCTTGAATGGTCCACTAATGTTTGTATGGATGATTTCTAAAAGATTCGAGCTTCTAGTTGAACCCTTTTTTTTGTTGGAAGTTAATTTTCCTTTTATGCATTCAACACAAGTTTCAAATCTGTATAATCCAAACTAGGAAGAAGGTTTTGTTTTTCCAAAATTTTCATTCTTTCAATGGAAATGTGACCAAGTCTTTTGTGCCACAGAAAAGAAGAGTTTTTTGAAAATTTTCGTTTAGCTCCAACGATTTTGTCAACATTTTCAATAGATTCTAAAACTAGGACAGGTTTAACTGTTGAATAAGAGCAAAGTAAGTGAATGTAATCACCAATAAGAACACCACAACCAATATAATTGTAATGCAGAGAGATTTTTATTTCAGAAATACTTAGCCAAAAACAATAATTTGTTCTCATCAAAAGACTAACAGAAACAAGATTCCTTTTCAAGGAAGGAATATAAAAGACATTGTCTAAATCCAAAAAGTTTCCCAACCCTAACTCTAAACGAACTACTCCAACTGCTTTCACAGCTACTCTCTGACCATTCCTGACACAGACTCTTTGTTCACTCTTTCTTGGTTCCCTCCACCTTAGAAACCCCTGCATGGAATTCGAAACATGTATTGGTGACCACTATCAAGCCACCAGGAATCTGGTGAAACATCTATTAAATTAATTTCAATAGATAAGACTATGTAATTACCTCTTTTCTTAAGCCAATCCCTATACTTAGAGCAATCCCTCTTCATGTGACCCTCCCTCTTGTAGAAATAACACTTAAAGACAGTGTTTTTCTTAGGTTTCAAGGTAGTAATTGTTTTGGTACCTGAGGTACTAGGTTTGGATGTGTCACTAGTGCTAGCAGCTTTCTTTCCTTTGAACCTCCAAGCTTTGCCATGATTTTTCCCTATAATGTTCACAATCACATCTCTCTTATGGAACTCTTCCTCCTAAACACAAATGGCAATGAGCTCATTAAGAGACCATTTGTCTTTCTGGGTATGGTAGGCAGTCTTCAGTTGGCTAAATTTTGAGGGTAGTGAGTTTAGTGCAATATGCACAATAAACTGGTCATCAATGGAAAGTTGCAAATCTCTCAGTTTTGCAGCTGTCTCAACCATCTTCATAATGTGTTCCCATACTCCAGTTGATCCACTATATTTCATAGTGATCAGAGAATCCAAAAGCTATCCAGTCTCAGCCTTTTCACTTTCCTGATACATCTCAGCTATGCTATTCAGGTAATCCTTGGTTGTTCCCTCATCTGGGACACTCCCTCTTACTGTCTCACTCATGGTTTTCTTCAGAATGAGCTTAGTCATTCTATTGGCTCTCATCCACTCTTGGGCCTTTACTTTATCAAGGTCAGGTGTTTGATCAGTGATCGGCTCAGGTGCATCTTCAGTTAGATAAATGTCTATATTCAGCAATCCTAGATATATTTCAATGCTGCCCTCCATTTCTTGAAATTTGAACCAATCAGTGGTTCAATGGTAGCAAGGGTAATGCCTGAGGATCCCAAAACTGAAAATAAATATAAAAAAAAAGTTCTTAAGTCCTTTTGTTTCGCTTAAGTCTCACGGTAATTATGTCAAACCATCAAACACAAGGCTGAGGGTAGATGGAAAACAAGCAAAAAACAATCAAGCAGACATTCATAATACATTTAATTAGTCCCTGTATACTCAATGCCATGTAATACCTGTAGTGGCAAAATAACATGGTATCCCTTATTTTCTGTATCACAAAACCAAGTTAAATAAAAATGCCTTTTGCTAAAGGTCAGTCAACACCTGTAATGGCAAGAAGAAAAGACCTAGCAACCTAATGCATTTAAACTTAATTTGTAGTGTGCTGCTTATGCCATTTAAAACATAAAAGTTTAAAACCTTATGTGTAAGATACTTTCATGTGCTAAAAGACGTAAACACAATTTCCTGATTCTTGTATCCACAAGGTTAATGAAAAGTTCAGAAACAGTTTGCTGTGTGCAACATGTGCCTCTGAAAGTTTCATTAACTCAAAACCAGTTGTTGGCTTTTCTGCATGATTATCAGAAAACTGATAATCAACCAACTGTACATGTGATGAAATCAATCTTTTCAACAGGGTGCAAATTATTATTATTATTAATTTTTATTTTATTTTTAATTTGGGAGACAAGCCTTATATATATGCACCCTTAATCAATCATCACAGACAACAAAATCAGTCAACAACATTGATCGATACATGGAATTTCCACAGTTCATAAGATATGAACAAGATATCAAGAGCATGAGATATATTTATAACTCTGAAGATAAAGCACCAATTCATTATCTCATCATCCATCACAAGTGATCAATAGTTGCAGAATTGAAAGAATTGAAGAGAACTAACCCGATCGCTATCCCGCGCTGCATAAAACATGTTAGCGGAAGCAAAAATATATTGCAGCATATGATTGAAGCAGTCTGAAGGCATAGAACATAGCAATTCGATGTAAAAGTCAATCAACTCAAAACCCCTTTCTGAAAAGATATGAACCCTAAGCCCCCCAAAGTTTTCCAGAAAAAAATGACCGTTAACCACAAAAGAGAGTCCAACTCTCTTAATTGTCTTTTAAACCTTTGGGCTTATTTAGACCCGTGTGGGTGTGCTCATTGTTGAACAACAAGGTAGGCCTTGACAAAAGGTGTCTTGGCCTGTCATAAAAATCTCACATATTTATTTTGTTGCAAAAAGAAATCCTAGAGAATATGCATATGTAAAAACAATTTCTGCAAAGACCATATTAGATCTAAGTCCTCGTGTGTGTGGCTCTGATACCAGATGTAATCTTAAAACCATTGTCTTAAAGTAAATCAACACACAAAAACATAGATACAATCTTGTGAATGTAAAGCACTCAGATACATATGTAGTAACATAAACATATGAAGTGTTCTTGAAGAATCAACAAACCTGAAGAGGCCATTGAACTTCAAACACTAATCTTCTACACTACTCACTGCTATATCTCTCTATGGGACGAGTTACTGAATGTCTAGTAAGCAATGAGAGTGCAGGGACTAGATTTTATATGGTTAGACTTAGGGTTAGGCCTCCCCCCATAAAGGAGGCTATTTAGTAGAAACCATATATTGCTAGATGCATATTGTTAATTTATAATTCATTTTCCATACTGAATCAGATATCCTACCTTAGTCATTTGATACACAATAACGAGGTGATCTGGAATTTAAGTTGATTGATTCCCCATTGCTTAATCTGCAAGTGAATGACAAGTTGTTGAGATCTTTATAGAACTTAAATGATAATGTCCATTTTAGTCTTACAGGAAACATTTCTTAGTGTCTCTCTTGGAGCATCCACAGAAACAATATCCTCTGCTAATACTGTCAAGTTGCTCACAACTTCAAACTTGACGCCTCAAAATATACTGTCCACAAGTAAAATGTTATGAGTGAGAGAAAGGAAAATTCTCAGATCAACCCATGAATTACATCAAATCACATGGGCAAGGTTCAAGTCATGAAGCACTATATAATAGTCTTACTATCCCATTGGCCTTGGAACTAATACAGCAAGCGAGAGATCAGGCACCACGTACCAATATTGATGCAGAAGCATTGTACATTCTTCTCCGCTATTTACAACCAGAATATACAAGCTCACATGAGAAGGAGGCCTATTAGTCCTCCCTGCAAACCTGCCGGACATTAGTTTGATAAAGCAAGCACTTTATCATTCATATATATATATATATATATATATATATATATATAGTCCTTCTTGGCTAAGGACCTCCTTAGTTTTTCTTAGGTACAGATTTCAGGTTTTAACCCACTTTCCGATCACATTTTCACATCTTAACCGTTCAGTTTTTAGGTTCTAATGTATAGATCACCTCTGAAAATTTTCAGCCAATTTGGTGATCGTTAAGGTATCCAAAACTGTAATTTACCATTATAAATACGAACGGTTCCGGTTCGACAGATTCGGTCCGTTCGTGTAATTTGCAGTTTTGGATGTCTTAACGATCACCAAATTGGCTGAAATTTTGCAGGGGGGATCTATACATTAGGCTCTAAAAACTGAACGGTTAAGATATGAAAATATGATCGGAAAGTGGGTGAAAACACCAAATCCGCACCTAAGAAAAACTAAGGACATCCTTACCTGAGAAAAATCCTATATATATATATATATATATGGATGGCTTCTGAATTGACATCTTTTCTGAACGATGCAATTAAGCCCCATACTTTTCACCATTCAAGTGCTCTAACACATAGAAACTCAACAACTTTTCATCTTCTACAGTCCACTAAACGGAAAACGGATTACCCTCAGACCTCTCCCATTAATTATTAGTCGACTTGAGATTTCATCAATTTCTAAAACCTCAGAAGTTTGATCCTCAACGTGCAATTGAATATTCAAAAACAAGCTACGTACCAGCTGTAACTGCCAGATTTACCCCAGCATTGAAAGAACATTCTAAACTCTGAAGCAATGGGACGTACCTGAGCATTATGATCCACCAAACAATGACAACAGAAGCAAGAAGAATGCCCAAACAGCTCTACCATAG